>OY757189.1:24642946-25984035 GCA_963583895.1 Melanophora roralis | reverse complement strand
GGCAAATGTTAAACTAATGACAGTTTAATTTACTTGCTTTATCGACACTAATTCCATTTTTATTCATTTATGAGACCAAATATAAGAAAACGCTCAATAATGGCATAAAAAAAAAAACTGAAAACGACCAACAACAAAAGAATAAAGATAAAACAAATTGAGCCGACAAAGAGGCATGAAGTTTTTTCTTTATTTTTTTCACATTTTGTCGTAATCCATAAAGTATAATTTTGTTGTTGCTGGACAAGTGTCGGCATTAGTGAGTTAAAACGTTGGTATGTGCGTTGCATGAATTGTTTTATCTGTATACCCTTTACCAGCTGAGGTGGTTAGGTCGTATTGGTTGATGCGGGTGTTTGTTACATTCTCTACACTTATTTTAAGAATTTACTAAGAATGTTTAATCCGTCTAAAAACCCATATGTTTGTGCGTCCGCAGTGGTTATAAAGCTCTTAAAATAATGGACCGCTTAGTGGTATCGCTTAGATCTGGGGCCCCACAATTAGGAATAGAGTCAAACAATTGGGATTGCAATTGGTTTGCCACTTCCGAAAATTGCGGAATCAAAGACCCCAGTGTTTGGATAAAAGATTGCACGAGGAACTGAACAATGTTTTAGGGTCTAAAATAAAAAAAACATTTTTGCATTTATCATAGGAGTCAGAGAGCTAGGGTAATGAGTCTCCAAGATTCACAAATGCTATGCACGAGGCTCGGTCAATTCATCACGTTTTGTTACCAAACCTAACCTTGTGGCACCGCTAGTTCGAAAGCTACCAGTTCTTTCTGCAATACCGTTTTTATAAGCCCATCAAGAGTATTGGTGTCAAAACAGATATTTTACACAAGCAGGAAAGTTATAAACAGACAATCCCGGTGTTATATCTCACGCAAACATTTTTCGGTAAAATTGTTTGCATGTTAAGTCGGCACCTAGAAGTGGGTTCTGTATGCGCCTAAAGTGAATTATGATCTTTCTTTAAGCAACCATTTCACCAATCACGGAATGTTTTTCCTGACTAAAATCCAATCTTTACGGATAGTCAGGCGTTAACATGGGCAACAATGTAAAAATAAAATTCACCACTTAAGGAAACTTTAATGGGTCCATTCAAACCTACTTCTCGTATCCACTGTATGAAAAAAAGCACCGACTGGAGGGCAATCTTCGACCAGGCATTTTTTATGTCGCTGCCTACAAGTCAAAGTCCGATATTTAATGTCCGCTGTTTTACCAGATATGACTCGCTTGAAAGGTGTATTAAAAGAATCGTAGAAATATGTGAACATCTCTAATTCAATTCTTTTACCTTCTTTAGGAAAACACAGGAAACCGATCACGGCTAATTGCATTTCCTTCGAGATTTAAAGCGTTTTAAAAGTCCTCTTTTTGCGACTTACTTCGCATTACCAGTTTTTAATCCTTTTATACAAGGAAACTCATCTCAAGGACTAAGGATGTGATTCTAAGACAATTAATATAACTCAAGACCGACCTTAGACCGTTTTTTTTGCATTTTACAAGCACTTAATACCCCTACCGACAGTAGGACAATTCCTTCAAAACCTTTGCAAATTTTTGTTAAGATATCATTAGAAATTCAATCTCTGATCAAAAACCTTACATGCATCCTTAGCCTGAAGAAGGGATATTGTTGAGTTAATTTAGCAGGTGGTTCAGATTTGACCATTGCAATCTTTGGTGGGTTATGAGCCTTTGCTGGTTAAAAAAGCAAAGAGCTGTATTAGCCAGCACAGAAGTAACACACCACAAGCAGATCTAGATTCCATCCTAGATGCCCTGCAATTGAGGATTTCGTAGCTGGAAAGGCGGCAATCTGGTATACTTTGTGCAGGGGCATTAAAATTCGACGGCATTTAGATTTTGATCAAATACACAGTAAGTCGCCATTTTGCATTATAGCCCGGAATGTGCAGTTTTTACAGATTAATAGAAGATGGATTATGAAGTCCCGAATAGCATTCCCGCTCCCAGATGAATTGTCGTTTTTAACCGAAGCCTTTGGCTGTAATACAGGCCGCGGAATCAAACAGAGAGTTGCGGGAAAGGAAACGTGACGGCTTATATCTACACACGTCACACCGCGCTCAAAGCTATATTGGGACATATGGCAAGTCCAGACTTGCGGACAACTAAGATCGTACTTTCACAATGATCAAATTTGAACCTGCTATGTGCCGGGTCATTGTGATGTTGCCGTTAGGTTTTGATTAAGGGGTGATAAAAAGTGGTCTTCAAAAAGCTACGTCACACATAATTGAGAAATCTACAGCCTGCTTCCAAATGAGAACAGGAAGGCTTTAACGGTTTTGATTTGGATTCTTACGAATCAATGCAATGAGAGATATTTGACCAGTTTTCTTTATTAAACTTTTCGGTATCGAGAGCCTAACAGAGACCCATTGCACTTTTCCCGGCTCACAGCTTACTAAGAGATTCCCTGGACGCCTGGACGATTGAGGAGGTCAGTTACCTGAGAATATTCAGCCTGCCTGGCCATCTTGCCTGCCAGAATCTCCATCTAAAAGGCACTGCAGTTATCAGCAAGTTGGTAGGACTTACTGATGTCCAGTTCTCGACAGATTGCTGCAGCTTCGACTCTCTCTTTTTACGTGGATCCATCCATAAAGAAGTAATATTTGACCGGTAAATGGAACAAAAATACTCCATACTTCTTAAGGTTGTGCCAGGATAAAGAGGATATAAAAACTATTAAACATTTTTTCTGCCGTTGCCCAAGGCTGAAAATCCGCCGACAAAAGTAGTTAGAGGGCGGCTACTAAGATGGACTTGGTGAGGTTGCATTGGTGAGGTGAATTTCATTTAAAATGTGGGGTGGTAAGGCAAGAGACTGACATCCACAGGCTTTGGCGCTAGGGAATAAATTGACAGAAACTAACTCCTTTGATATACCACCAATTTTTACTCCCCTTATGCAAAGCCGCTTTCTTAACCAAACTTTGTAAGTATCGCTTGAGAGATTTCGTTTCGCGAAATTCTCTTAAAAACTTGTAAAATTGCTCAAACTCAAAAGAGAATTCTGGGCTTGTAGTTTTTAATCTTACACATTATGTTGTGGTATAGAGTATTTTAAGATCGGCCTCGACCTGCACAATTAACTTGTTTATCTTGTAAAAAAAAGCGACAAACGCTGGTACAAAAAAAAACGGAAAAAACGCATTAAGTATGAAAAAAACGGCCTAAACAGAATTTCGAAACAATTCGTTTTCATTATTATTATTTCATATACAACATGACAGCGCGCTTAGATAACGATAAACCTCTTGACCGTGTTTAATGAACTGTAGTATATGTACAAATGTATGTATAAATGTTTGTATGTATCTTAAGGGAGAAAACTAATCGAAAGCTAAATAACAGTCACTGTCACACCATACGTTTAGGCCAAATACCGATACACAGACGAAAAGTGTTAGTCGTACGTATTCATTTATTTTGTTAATAGATAGTATTAAGGGATCAACAACACCATGAACAAACATTTCTTTTAAAATAAATTATGCCCAAAGAGAGAGAGGGACTAATAACCTTTTTACTGTATTTTGTTATTTATAGTAATTGAATGTCATTTTTGTTGTTTTTATTATCTACACATTTGTATTCATTAGATACCCGAAACAGGTGTAAAATAAATAAATGAACATGGTTTTTAATTGCTGCTCAGAAGACTCTGGAGTTAACTATTATTACAAATTTATCAATTTGGGTAAGATAGTAAATAAACTAGAGATTACATATGGCTTGGAATATTTATATTTAGAGAAAACTAAAACCAAAAATAAATAATCGGTTTAAAAATATTTAATTTCATTTATTTATTTTATCTGCAAATACATATCTTAAACATTAGGTTAAGCGCTTTTAATACTAAAATCAATTTTTTATTTACGAATAGAAGACGAAACGCTATTGAAACAGTGGTCTGATTTGATAAAAAGAGATAAAAGAAAAAAATACCGTTTTATTAAATACAAAATCATGTAACTAAATCTCTTAAAATTCTTTAGAGGAATCAATTCAGATTTGTCAGTATATTAGGTATGATAACGGGTAACCAAAAACATTTATTAATTGATAACAAAAATAGTTTTATTTTAGAAATTTAAAGAGTGGCAGGCGTCATGCTTAAACGAAGCATTGACAAGTAACTTCAAGTACCCTGAGAGAAAATTTTCTACGAAGGAAAAAACCTGCATTTCAACTTGCGAGTCACGTCAAGAAGAAAATGTTGTCTAAATCGTGTATCAACAATTAATCGCCTTCCCCGTCAGAAAAGAAAAATTTTATATACTTCTTTGAACTAAAATTCGCAAAAAGTCTTTAGAACAGGAATATGCAAAATCCCGAAATTGAAACCTTATTATTACCCAAACGTTTCTTGTTCACCTGAAGGGCCAAACACCGTTTAGAAAAGTAATAAAATTTAAAAAAAAATGCATGATTTTAAGATGAAGTCGACTATATCTTAGTCGAGAAAGAAAATCGCTGTATTTGGGACTTCAAAGTTTAGAAAGCCATCATCAAGAAGCCATTCCAAGTAACTTTTTGGTTCGGATTTGGACATGGCGGAATTTTTTAAATAATAGACACCAACGGTTCTGATTGGTTTTAACATGGGAAAGTCCACACTAATCTTAATCCCTTCTTTATTTCAATCGTGGTCACTGACCTACAGGTGGTGCCACCTGGGGTAGCTGTCTCTTAGCTCCCTAAAAGGTAGTTAGCTTCAATGTACTAGGGTTCAAGACGTTAAGGCGTATGACTAGTAAAAGAAGAACGAACCAAAAGTTCCGTCTTGCAGGAAATTCGATTGAACGGAAAAGGATACATAACTACATACACACAAACACGTCGTGCTCTATTATAGCTTTTATGAAACACGACATTAAGAAGTAAGTAGATTCTGAGTCACCCGGAGACTAAAAAAAATCATCTTTACATTTCCTCCAATAGATTCCCCAACCGAAGGTAGAACAGACCAAACACATTTTTTACGAACGCAATGTAGGAACATCTGACCGCTGCTTCGACACAAAAATAGGAAGGAAAAATATATTTAGTGCAACAGTCTCCATAAACATGCGGACATGTGGCTGTCCCCAGATCATATAACAAGAGTCCAGTTTCCCAGAGATTGCTCGTGTTGTTATAGATGAAATTTTCTCATGTGAGTTTAAAATCAATTCAGGGGTACCACAAGGCGCCGTCCTCTCTCCTACTCTATTTCTTATTTTTCTTAATGACCTCCTATGTCAGTCTTAGAATCCTATCTATTCCTTTGCATACGACAGCTCTCACACTCATTTAACTAAAGACCTAACTCCTTGGAGATTGGAGCTATGAGGCAGAGTATACATAAAACACTAAACCGTGATTTGAAGCTAATTTCCGATTAGGGTCGTGTGAAAAGGATTGATTCAAATATCCGTAAGACCCAATGTTGTCTTTTGGCACGTAAGCGCACAGTGAATCATGCTGCATCGTCTATATTAATGGATAAAACTGTTGATTTTTTGGGATGAGGATCCTGTGCGATGTCTTGGTTTTTTAAAACGGTGTAGAAATTATTAGACTCCAACTAATCTTTTTACCATTTATACCACCTTTATCCGGCCAAAAATGGAATATAACTCTAATGTATAGGCAGGTGCTCCAAAGTCAATTTTCGAGCTAATTGACACCGTAGAGGAATGGGTACTCATGAGTGACGTCGGGGCATCCAACCGCATTGATTCACTTGAACATCGTCGCAATGTGGGTTGTTTTTATTATTCTGTCGATACCACAATGGAATGTGCTCTAAAGAAATCAGGGAACTTGTTGCCGAACTCCGTGATACTCGCATTTCAGGAAGAGTACACTTGTTTGTTGTTGACTGGCCAGTAAATCGCACTACTCATTACAGAGAAAAAATTATTTTCAGTCACACGGCTCGTATGTATGTAGGATAAACTTCCTAAGCATGTCTTTCAGTCATAGCTAATATCAAGAAATTTAAATTAAATGTCCATTATCACTACTCCCCCAATCCTCCTTCCTCTTACCTATTCCCCTGATACCAACACAATGCAATGCATGTAAGGGGCCAACCCCTGAGTGTTGGTTATTCAAAAAAAAAAGAGCACAGTGTGTTAGATGTACAATCAATCCAAAGAACAATCAATTCGGACCATTAACTTGTTGCACCTATCTAAATATAGCGATAAACGTACGATCTGACGTCGAATAAAACACTTCTTGTCCTGAAATGTTACAGGGCAATGACAAAACATTGCCAATTCCATGAAATCGATCATTTTCTATGCTTGGGCACCAAAAGTCTTCCCAAAGGATCCAGTGGCACACCAAGGAGTGTCCTAATGCTATTGAAGGTAAAATGCAGCATACAGGGCAACATTTTATGCAAAGGATTGGTATCGGGAGAAAAGGAGAAAGAGGAATCGTCCGGAAGAAGAAAAGAAACAAAAATACTTGAGTTGGAATGTGAGCGTATCGATATATTTTGCAGTCTACCAAAGTTCTATCAAAGAGTGAAACATCAAACGAAGGGCTTAAGTATAGGCACTTCCTCCTGCAAAGATAGAGAAGTTAACTTGGAGACTTATACAGATGGTGTGCTGAGGATGTAGAAAGAATATTTATCCAGTAGTAGCGGCGATGAAGATATTAAGGAAACAAACCCAGATAGAGGTATTGAGTTGCCAACCGTTAGAGCACTAGCTTTTTTGAAAGACTAGGGTTGCCAGCTGAATTTTGCAAGCACAGCTAATATGAGAAAAATGATGCAATGATATCAGGTACAAAAGAAAAAAAGGTTCAAAAATTGTACTTTACATCTAAAAGCATTCAAACCTTAAGTTTCATAAAATTTTACTTTTTATAAAAGAGAAAAATTGAAGTGGCATATTTATGCAATACGATTTGCGACATTTTACGCAAAAAAGAACAAATAAACTATTATTAAGTAGAAAAATATATATTCGTTTATAATTTTTTTATGGCATTTTATTTTAAGTATTTATCACTTTGTCAAGCAAAATAAACTAAATAAATGTAATTCTTATTCTTTGTGCTACTCCTTATGACGTTTAATGGCCATCAAATGAATCCCAATATAATCCCAAATGCATAAATTTTGTAGATCGTAAAAAAATTATAACGACTGAACTTAATTAAATAAACGCGTCAAAGATTTTCTTCTCACAAAATCTTTTACTTATGTTTGAGGTTATATTTTTTATTAATGAATAAGAAATATATATTTAAGAACACATGTACGTACATATGTTTTTAAGTAAATTGTGTGCTTTTCGAACATTAAAAATTTAAAAATTTTAATTGTTTTTATCCCATAATAAAAGATCAGACTATAAATTTAAAAGATATTTTATGTTCTTAACATTTGGACTTGTTACTAAAAATTTTGATGGCTTATTTTCCCTGTCATTAAAAATAAAAGTTTAGTTCTTATCTAAAGGGTGTTCCAAAATTAATTTAATATCATAAATCAAAATTTCTTTAAATGACTTATAAAGTTCTTTAAATAGGATATCTATTTTTAGTGTCACATTTTGTTCTTTATTAAAACAAAAATAGGGTCTTGCAAAAGCGCATTTGCTATTAAAAATGTGAGTTTCTTACTAAAACTTCCCCTTGTGTCTTTAAGGAATACCCTTTATTCAATTGAAATAATTTTCTCCTTTAAAGTTTTATTTGTATTTTTGAAAATTAATTAGTATAACAAATAATAGCTGTGGGCGAATTAAAGAGTTTGGAACGTGCTTACTTTGCACAAGTTTATTTGACATTGATATGCTAAAAACACATGTTTAAATCATTAATGTTAGCATTGGCCCTTATATACTTCGAAAAAAAAATTGTTGACATCGACTGCAAGCGAAAATAGTAGAAAAATTAACACTTTTTTGGTAGTTATAAGCTCAATTTTTTGTTCCGTCAGAATGTTGACCCTAAAGAGGCTTCGAACTAACAGCAACAACACGTTACACAAGTTGAGATAATGGCAAAGTTATGGGAAATAAAAATATATGAACAAAAATGTACACACATAACTTGTACTCGATGCAAAGAAACGTGCTCCCCAATCACTATTAACAACTAAAGGGTGGTTAAATTTTAAGGGACGATTTTGAATATAAACCACACCTAAACGTAAAGTTTTTTTCCTGCATTTCATTTGACATTTCTCAATTTCAGACTAACTCAATTTGAACAAGGGTGCCCCGGTAGGTCAGTGGTAAGTGCACGAGTCTACCAGTCAGGGGGTTGTGGGTTCGATTCCCATTCATTCTTCTATTCTTTCTTTCTTACCTATCCTTCTCTAAATTTCTTCTTTCCTTCTATCTCAAGCTATTCTATCTGCCTCTCCAGGTAACACAAAGGGACCGAATTAAGCGGACCCAAGTGAGCTGTATCCTTTCCTTCAACGGCTGCCTGTTCTACCTAACCTAATTTGAACCATGAAAATATATACAAACGAGCAACGCGATATAGTGATTGAGGCCTATTATGAAAATGGGCGTTTAAATCAAAATGCATATCGTGCACTTTGTGATTCTTCGGTCAATTTAATTGTCCAAATTTGGGTACAATCGGAAAAATCGTGCAAAAATGTGAGCAAACAGGGTCTTAAGGAGATGTGAAAACAACACCAGTGCATGCTCGTACAGCTCGAACTGCAGAAAATATTCTTCCTGTTCGCGATAGTGTGGCTGAAGAACCGTCCACCTCCACTCGTCGTCGTGCCAAACAATTGAACCTCTCACGCTCGTCATTGATGAACATTATGCATAAAGAATTGCATTTACACGCTTACAAAGTGCAATTGACTCAAGAGCTAAGGCCTCTTGACCAATCCAAACGTCGTCAATGATCAGAATGTTGAAAAAAAAGGGCAACCGTAGATGATCAGTCTTCGAAGAAAATCATCTTCAGTGATGAGGCACATTTCCACCTCAGTAGATTCGTCAATAAGCACAATAGCAGCATTTGGGCGAATGCTTATCTAAGAGTAATTGTCAAAAAACCAATGCACCCACAAAGAGTGACTGTTTGGTTGGCTGGCGGGCCGTATTTTTTCCAAAATTAGGGCGGTCAGGAAGTTACTGTAAATGGTGTTCGCTATCGTGAGATTATAATGAACTTTTTATGGTCCGACTCGGAAGATATGGATGTAGACGATATGTGTTTTCAACAGGACGGTGCCATTTGCCACACAGCTAACGAAACAATGGCTCTTTTGCGAGACAAACTCAATGACCGTGTTATCTTACGCGGTGGCGACATCAATTGACCGCCAAGATCATGTGATTTAACACCGTTGGACTCATTTCTTTAGGGTTATTTGAAAGAAAAGGTGTACGTCGATTAGCCAGCAACAATTCAAGAGCTAATGGATGTGATAGTTAAAAGCGTTAATGGACATAAGACCTCAATTATGCCTCAGCTTAATCGAAAATTTGGACCATCGGATGGAGGTGTGCCACCGATGTCGCGGCGACCATTTAGCCGATGTTTTGTTCCACACATTACTGAGCTATACCAATATTATCATAATAAAAAGAAATGACAATAATCTCCTAAAGTCAACATCGGCGTTTAAAATTTATCCACCTGATATATGGTGCCTCAACGATCCGAGATAAAATATCTTGGTATTTACCTGGATCGCCGCCTCACATGCAAGATGTGAAGTTGACGCAAATGACACTTAAATGTGCTCAAATCCACTGGCTAATGGGTAAAAACTCTGTGCTTTATTTGGATTGTAAACTTTTACTATATAACTTAATTTATAAACCAAAACTCTAAGAATGACAACAGGTGCTTCTTGGTATATTAAAAATAGCAACACGCACAAGGATCTACAAGTTAAACTTGTAAAATGCGAAAGCGCAACGGTTGCAATGTCGCGTTGGCTGCAACTTTACGAGCTCACATTCAACTTTTCCAATTATCTTCACAAATCTTCTTTCAAATACAAGTTGTTTTACATTGGCAATTGAAGACTATCATGCTTTTGTACTTCCTTTTCTAATTTTTCAAAAACATTAGTTATTTTATTTAATAACTTACAAAATTTTAAACTTATTTTTAAATGTTTTTTTGATTTTCTTTTGTTCTTAATTTTCTGCTCCAGAACATGTGGTTTTGTTTACAAAATGTATGAAAGTTAAAAAAAATGTGGCATAAGAAAAAGCGCAGTCAGAATGAAATGGATTCTATTTTACGTCAAATCGTTCGGAAAAAAACGTTATGCTGATATTCTGTTGCATCATTTCAGGTTGAGTTTTGCATTCATAGTTGCTATATTTGGAACATTTTTTTTATAATAACGAGTTTTTTTGGAAGATTGGCAACGTAATTAAACATAAATTTGTGAGAAACTTTGCTACAAATTTACGCACTAAATTAGAAGTAGTGCAAAAAGTAAAAGTTCGTGAAAAATTATTTTCTATATAGATTTTATTGTTTGAAAAAAATCTGTGCATTTTTGCAATGTTAAAGAAACTTTAATGACATTTAGGAGAGTATGCTAATTAAATATATTTTTTTATCATTTTTACACTCGTTGTGACTTTCAACCTAAAACAAAAACTTTGTATTTTAATTTCGAATATGTTCAGAAACTAAATAACATGACAAAGATGATTCTATCAGTTAGACGTTTAAAAAACCAATTGCTTTTATTTCATAGTTTTGGAGAGACAAATTTGCAAGAATAACAACAGTTTTAAAATGTTATTTACATATATTGACGCAATAAATTAATTACTTTTTTATGCAAACAAATATGTATGTACACGTGACAAAATAAATTATCAAATTATGGGATTAATATTTTAAAATAACATGTTTAACTAATTGACAGACGACATATAGAAAGACGAGTCTAAAGATTTGTATACGTTTATTGTTTGAATAAAACAAATGTTACTGCAAAATAAAATTATTGTTTTGAAGAAATATCTAGTCAAAGGCTAATTCTAACAAATAAATCTTTTAACCAGACAACGAAACTAAAATTTTTAGTTTTTATTTTTTTTTTTAATGAATAAACACACATTTGCATTTTAAACATAAATCAATTTAATTAACATTTTATGCTTACAAGATTTTTAAGATATCAAAGACAGACAGACAGACTCTTTTTTAGAAAATATTGAAACTAATATTAATTTCTTTAAAAGCAAATTGTTTATTGTTTTCTTTTATTTTATTAACACAAAAGATCATCTATCATAGGTGTGATTGTTCTTGTGTTATAAAAGGTCAAATATAATGCTTGAGAAACTACTAAGAATCGTGAAGCTCGACAAGAAAAACACATTTATAAATTTGAAAGATTTTGTTTAATAAAGTGCAATCATATATAATATTAATAAATATTACTTAACCCAAGGACACCCAAGTGGAACTTGCTGGTTCTTCATCAGGGCCTTCCCATAACAAATTGAGAACGTTCGGCATATTGGATTAATATTAAGTACCAGGGGTGACAGAAATCCAGCCTAAATATAGCTGTATAGCCTATAAGTCTTTGAACTCTTCACTTATGACGAATGTTACAAATATTTTTAACATACATAAGTTTAATAAAATATAAGAAAGTAAAAGCCCTAAGAGACATCGAGATTTTCCGAGAAATCCCCCTGCTGCAGCATCTGGCACATTAAATTTGGTGGTGTCAAACCCATGCTTAAACAAAACGGTTCCCAATGAAGCAGCAATGCCAATTGATATAAATGCTCCTGCAGGTATTTGTCCACCGATGCTTAAGAGGAACTCTTCGGATATTTTAGTTTGCAGCAATATCAAGCGCACATCCAACGGGAAAATAAATCAAATACCAATCCAACCTCAGAGTAACACGCGGGAAGAAGGCCTTATATTGCACATAAGGAGTTACCAACATAAATGCGAGATAACGCAGAGAAGTTTTACTTAGTTAAAGCGACTTAAGGTTAAATCGTCAAGCAGAGCTAAATTAAATCAATTTGCGGTGGCGCTTTGTTCCTCATTGGGGTCATAGGCCACAAAGGATACGCCCTTGTGTTACAAAGAAAATTCGGGGTCCGCGTTTTCGATAGGATCCAGTGGGTAAGGAAAACTTTATGGCGCGCAAATGCCGACCAGGTTTTTTTCGTCTTTAAGCAGGAGGATGCTGACACAGTCGTCTTTGGCCCGAACTATTAAGGGACTCTCTTCCACAGCGATATTTACGACGTCAACATTTACGCTAGAGAGTGCCTAAGGAGAAGGGTAACAGGCTGGGAAAACATGTGATATCGGAGGGTTGAATTCAAATGAGTTGAAATTCGTAGTGGTGGTGAACTGTTTTAGATGTCCTAACGAAGTGCTTACAATTTGCTGTTGTTATGGTCTGTTCCTTGCACTTTTGTCCAAAATATGAACAACATCGTTCTATCTTACGCTCCAAAAAATTTCGGAGTTTTATTAACATCCGCTTTCATTGCTTTTGTGCGAAGAAAACAACTCTGCGGGTCACACGGGTCCAGAGTTGGGCAAAATACATGCTTTGCTGTATTTGAAATACAAAATACTTCTTCCGCTTGTATTTCAAATACAAAATACTAAATACTTTCAAGTCGAGTATTTCAAATACAAAATACAAAATACAGTATTTTAGTATCTTTTATTTGAAATACAAAATACAAAATACGTTTATAACCATTAATCATGAACACAAGATTTTTAAAAGTTTAATCAGATAAGCAGCCTCTTGTTGAAGAATATATAAATCCTGCTAAAAAAAACAATCTCTCTACAGGTCCTGATGAAAACAGACTGGTGTTAAATTTTATGAAAACAGTTCGCTGCAAGGCACATTCAACGAGGTAAACCTAAGGCGAATTCAAAAAATTCGCCCTTTGTATTTCCTTTTTGTGTTTGAACGGTAGAGTGTCAGAAAAATTAAAAATTTCATACAAAATTTAATTTGTATAACGTGAAAATGTCAAATTGATTTTAATCAGCTGGGCCCTTAATATTACCTGGTTAAATGTGTCTTGGTTCTCTGTATGTGCCTTGTATGTGAAAAACCAAGAGAATTAAAAGTAAAGTAATATCAAGGTGAATTCAAAAATTCGCCCTCTGCATTTCTTTTGTATACCCTTCACATAGTGATAAGGGCAGTTTGTCATTAAATTTCTTTATTTTCCATTTGCGACCCCATAAAGTTTTAATATTCTGGATCCTTATAGATAGGGAAGTTAATATAGCCATGTCCCTCTGTCAGTCTTTTGAAATCAAGTTTCCGGAGTCAAATAAAGTGATTAGGACCAGTTATTGGTGTAAAACTTTTGTAAATATCCTGGAGACAATCGCTACTTAAAATTAGCAAAATCGGTTGACTATTGACCGAGATATAAACGAAAAATCAAAATAACCCATTTTTAAGGACAAAATCCGTGCATACATCCCTATATATCTCAGTGAATATAGTCATTCTTGCCACAAAACTTGGCACGGATACTCTGAAAAAGTTTTTTTTAGATAGGATCAAGGGAAGTGGTTTATTCTCTGCAATTGCAAAAATTTTGTGAAATTTTTCATGCGCTAAATCTAGGAAATTATAACAGCTATCGACCCACACTTTGGAGAAAAAAATGTTTGAGTGGGGGCAGGAAAAAGTGTAGCTCCCATACAAATTAACAATGTTTATGAAATTTTTGATACGCTATATCTTGGAAACTATAACAGCTATCGAATTCTAGTGTTCTACAAAAAGTAATTCGATGATAAGACTTAAATTTTGGAAAAAAACGGTTAAAGAGAAGCAGGGGGACTAGAAGATCCCATAAAAATTAACAACTTTTGTTAACCTTTTAATACGAATAATTTCAAAAACTTCTATAACTCTCGACCTCAAATCTTCTTCATCTATTTCTATTATCAATACGAACGTTAATATTTTGTAAAGTTTTCTATGGACTTTAAAACTGGCACAATTTTTTTTATTATATTATTTGCAGTATAAGATAACTCGGCTGTGTATATTAAAAGAGCAATGTGAAGGGTATATAAGATTCGGCAGAGGCAAATATAGCGATCTTACTTGATGTGTTTAAAAGTGTGAATGTCAAAAAATTTTAATTTTTACACAAAATTTAATTTTTTTTACATTCACATTTCTAAATATTCGCTTAGCTCTTGATATTACCTGAATGAGTGAGACCTGTAAAAGAACGTGCCTTGCTAAGGCGAAGAAGTGAGTGAATACGAAGACAAAGTTTCCATTATTTTTTTTTTTAATTGTAACATTTTTCATTATTCTAATGACAACTTTTTGTATAACAAAAAAATGTATTTTGCAAAAATGTATTTTGCCATTATAAGTATTTCAAATACAAAATACAAAATACTTCAGTGTTGAGTATTTCAAATACAAAATACAAAATACATTAGAAGGTGGTATTTCAAATACAAATACAAAATACGTATTTGTATTTCAAATACGTATTTCAAATACAAGTATTTGAAATACTGCCCAACCCTGCACGGGTCATACCTTATGGGCTGACTATTTGGCTTCTCAAGAGTACTATAATTAAACTATAACTCCCTATTTAATTTTAATTCAATCAGAAAATTTCTCGTAAAATTTATGGGCCGATTTGTGTTAAGGGAATCTCCCGGATCTGTGTGAGCTGTACGACGACATTGACGTAGTGAAGTGTATAAAAATAGGAACATTGCATTCGTTCAGTCATATTGAATACGATCCCGAGGACATGCGACCGAAGCTCCGTTGAAAGAATGAGGTCCAAGAACACCTTGCTGTTTGAATATCCGGAGTGGAAAAAAACCGGAGAAGATCAGTGTGCTTGGAGATCAGTCTTATCTCGGCTTGAGACTTAACCAGGTTGTGGAAATCCCCTCAAGAAGAAAAATCAGTAGCTCTTAAGTAAATCCTCTAAGGTACCAATATGAGAAGCAATAAGATAAATATTGTTACAATTGGCGTTTTGCTTTCTATATATAGATTGATAACTTTATGCTCTTAAACGAAATTTTTTCAAAAAACATTTTAATTACAGGCACCTTTTTTAATAAGTTGTCTTAAGTAAATCAATAAATAAAAGTCATTGGCAGGCTTTCTTCACATACAAGCACCTATAGAATATTGAAAAAAAAAAAACAATTTCGACCAAAAAAAAATTATGCCCTTCTAGTTGGTGTAGGGTACATTTATACCTAGACAAACCTCCTTTTACTTGCTTATTTGATTATTTATTAAGTTGGCAACAGACAAACTAATTAATTCTTGTTAAGTTTATTGTTCTTTTTATTGAGGTTTTTTTGTTAAAATATATTTATCACATAAAAAAATGATTTAGCTGTGCTTTCATTTATTTAATTAGTGGATTTGTAGCTTTTTTGTATATTTGGTTGGTATTTTGGCGCTAAATTAATATAAAAAAAGAGTCTAGAGAACATTTTTTTATAATAACTGGCTTACAATGACCTTTTCACAACTTCTATATATATTTTTCTTTGGTTGTGGTTACCAAGAACTTTCCAGTTTTAATATTTTTTGAACAGGTTTCAGCAAAGCCCACATACTAAATAATAATTTTTTATTTCTTTGTCTCATTATAAGATCGTTATCTTTAAAATCAATTTATATACATAAATTTCATGCATATAAAAAAGTGCCCACTAAAGATTCTAACTGCTTTCAATATAAATGTAGAAAACCAATAAGAAAATCTAATTTCGTAAAATGTTTGCTAAATGTGAAAAAGAAAAAAATTAAATGAGCAGACATATCGCACTCGGGGAAAAACATGATTGAGTATAGTTACGGAAATATGATCATGGACAATTTTATCATTGTATGGTTATAAACACCTTTAATATGACTGCCACAACCATACTATAGTTGTAGTAAGTTTTTGGGGAAAAATGCAATCATAGTTATGGTTAAAATTGCTATTATATGTTTGTGATAATCATTACTTTGAATATAGGTAACCATTATCTTTAATTATTATAACCATATGTATATAATTATATATAATCATATATTTAATGACCCAAAATCAAGATAATGATTTCCCATGACCAAAAAAAAATGATTACCAAAAACATATATTGGTAATTTTACTCAACCATGGTTTATCTTTGTGTGCATTTAGCCAGCAAATATGTTGAAAATATTCTTTCTTTAACTTAATTTCTTGTTTAGCTTACAGTATTTTTTGCCACACTGTACCTAGTCTTTTGGGAAAATGGTTAAATATTTACATAAAAATTTAAAAAAAAAATTTACTTTTTTAATATAAAAATCAGTAGAGGGTATCTGTACTTTGCTAAATAAATAAAGTATCGACGAAACTGCAAACAAACAAACGAACAACTATTTACAGTAGCTTAAACAATATAAAATGCTCATGACAGCTGGTGGAACTTTAAAAGTATAATTTCTTTCTAAAAAAAATTAGATATTTAATTGGTATTTAGCAACACTCTGCTTAACTAGTTGTGTAAGAAAAATGTATTATTTGGAGGTGCTCCACAACCTAGAGATTAGACAGAGGCAATAGAATAACATTACATTTTACGTAAAATCCCAAAATTTTTACTGCCCTAAATCAGCCTCTAGCCCCTAGGTATTAATCAGTAGGAGTTTTATTACAACGACTCGGTTTTGTAATTTTGGTAACAACCACAACCACCGCGTATACTCCAGAAAATCCTCTTTAATGCTTCTACATGGACAACCTCTAAGGCCACGAGCATTACGAACCTTAAAGTTAAAGTATACCTTTAAAAACTTTCAACTTCCTTTACGAAATATTGATGTAGGTCTAACCTTAGATACAACCATGAGACCTGGGTGAAAGGGTATAGAAATTTGTTTGAAACTGCAAAAACTCGCATTTGTTATAGGAAGTCGAACGAGCATTGTTTTTGTTTCGATTGCTATCGAGTGCCGTAACTTGCGCCTAGAATATATAAATGCGGTTCTATATCAGACTAAGGTGTAGGCTTTATTGTATATCTCGGGGAATGCTAAGATAACTTCATCATATTATCTGCCGAATAAATTAAACTCGTTTTTTGGGAAATGATTTTGGAAGCTTCTACGTTCGCATAAAACAGAAATATTATTGGGAAAATCTTAAATTATATGCTTTCCACTCTGAGTGCAAGATGGAATTGGCTGGCGTAGGTGAACTGCCTAAAAACACTCTAGTGCAAATCTATGCATATAGGGGGACTACTAGAAAACAAAAAGGTAAGATGAAATTAGAACGGTATGGCTTATATGAAAGAAGAATTTTACTCAATTGCTTTTGCGATTTGGGTACTTTTAAGTTATCAGGGGAGACGGATGGAAAGAGAGGAAAAAAATTATTGGATGGAACAGAACAAGCAGACTCAGGCGGGAACTAAACTCACTATCACCAGATCGTTATACCTTTGTTGCACTGCTCGCTAGTCTACAGTGGCACCCAAGTCGCAAAAAGATTGGTTTAAAGCATTTTAAAGTATGTTTGCAAGTTTGATACATTTTAAAATTTGCCTCCAGGCGTTAGTAGTACTGCAAAAAAAACAAGCTAAACAACATTATTTAGAGCATAGGTTGTCAAAAATTCATTTTTAGTGCACAATTGTGCTACAAAAACAATAAAAAAAACTCACACCGACGCTTGTTCTCTTTTATTTCAGTTTGATTTCAGTAGTTAATTGAGTGTTAACGAGTGCACATGTGCGGATGCTTACTGCTTTTTTTTCAGCTTTCTGTATTTTTTCAGCTTTGATTTAATTTCAAAATAAACCAGCAAACAAAATAGAATCATGGAAGATAAAAATTTTTGTTTTGTCATTAAAAATGCTTTTGGTAACATGCAATGCATTTTATGTTACCAAACATTTAAAACAAAGGAAACAAGAAAAACTTAATTTATAATACCTAAATACACTTAATTTTTTAAGTTTTAACTGTAAATTAAACTCGCCCAATGGAATATGTGTGAAAAAAAAATTGTCTAATTCTGTAATAACTGAGGCAGATTTTGTATTTAATTTTAATTACTTTTTTTAAGTTCAGATCCATTTTGCTTTAAAAAGTAAAATTCATCACATTCGCAATGCTTAGTTTTTTGTTTGCTGGGCAATTTTCTCCTATCCAATACAGACGCATTTCATTAAATGAGAGTTTTGACAACCTATGATTTAGAGTATCATTGGATATTTCGGATAGTCTGTTCCGAAGTAAAGCGTATTTTTGAGAGAGAGCGTTCTGCATCGCTCGAAACATTTATTGGTGGAAAGGGACAAGATCTTAACTATATAGCGGGTGAGGAAAAACTTTCCAGTCCCTCCTTTCTTAATAATTTTTACAGATATTACAACTTAAAGCCGAGTCTTGTTATAATGGAATGTAACGGTTTCATATCTGGTTCCATATTTTCTTGGGTATTTTTCGGCCAACTCTCGCTTAAAGTTGGCCTCAAAATTTTTTTGTTTCGTCTGGGCGACCTTTGTCCTTCATGCCAAAATTACCTCTTCTAAACGCTTACGCCAAAGGGACACATTAAGAGCTTGAAATTGACATACAAATTAGTTATTTGGTAGCCAGGCGGCGAGTAAGACAATATCCGCAAACTTGACCTGCTCCGGAATTTTGCAAGCAGGCAAGGAATTCGTTGGTAAATTGTGTGCCATGAGGCAAGTGTGAGTTTACTGGGTTTGAATATTGATGATTTGGAGCCGACAAGTTCAATTTCATCGTAGCAAAGGAGCGATTGTAGACTGCGCTTGGTGAGCGATGAAGGCCAGGGTGATGGTGTACCGGGGAAAAGATTGCTAAGAATGCTTTATGCTGTTCAGACCCCGTGCGCTACATATTTAACTGTTTTGGAACACATTTCCTTCAAAACCTGGAAAGAAATGTCTGGGGTTCGTACGGCAAGACTGCTGGCATTTGCCAGGGTTGATTACATCGAATAAGTTAAACTAAAGCAAGTAAAGGATCCAAAGGAAATATGTGCGGTATTTATTGGCACCAATGATTGCTTACTAAGATGCTCCCAGATGATTATATACAGCAAAGGACATTATGAATTCATTACAGTCTTAATCACCTCTGGACCTGTTTTATATGTAAAAATGTTTTGTGGATTTGGAGTTTTACTTAGTTTTTGTAAATATTTAACCTTTTTCGTATTTTAGTAATTTTCTCTTTTGTTTATATTAACTACCGGTCAATGTTATTCAAAGAGTGTACACACTGCGAGTATGTGATACTTAAGTAAATATGATTTTTAACGGTAGTTTTAAGTTCTTTTTTCGTCTTCCTTTACTTTTCTATTATAGGTTGAAGTTTGGCCTAAGCTTTACATATAAAGAAATGAATAATGAAAACTATAAAAAAGTTAGCTTGCTAGTTTACGGTTTTATACGTTTTATTGATGTTGTTGGATTTTTTAACTTAGTTAATGATTTTAATAGCAACAATTAAGAGCGCTATATTCGGCAGTGCCGACTCTTGTATACCTTGTACAACGTGTAGGGGTTTTAGCCCTAATTTTTCAAATTTTGTATGGCACCCCCTTAGGGGGTGGAGAGAGGGGATAAGTACGTGCCAGGAAAATGTTTGCAAGGAAAAATCAGTTGGGGTCATCCATACATTTTACCCATCGACGGGCACCCTGGAAGCTGTGGGGGGAATTTATTACAATTACAATTAATTACTTTGTATGGCAGCCCCCTTGGACAATCGAAATAGGGAGTAAGTATGTTCTAGGGATATGTTTGGGAGAGGAAACTAATGGAGGTCGGTCGTACACTTTACTTCTCTAAGGCCGACTCCGGGGAAGTTATGGGCGTTTTTACATCACTTTTGACAATTTTGTATGGCAACCCCTTAGGTAATGGATATAGGGGGGTAAATATGTTCTAGAAGTATGTTTGAGAGGGAAAACTAATGGGGGTCTGTGATGCATTTTATTCTTCTAAGGACGACTGCGCAAAGGTAACCCCCTACAACATACCCCAATTTTTTCCAATTTTCTATGGAAGCCCTTTTAGAGGCTGGAGATGGGGGGTATGTTCAACCAAATTGTTCGTGAGGCAAAATTAATGGGTCTTACATTGCACCCGTGCAGAGGCAACTCCGGAGCAGTTCTAGAGGCTTTAATGTACAAATTTGAGAAAAATACACAGAGGTAGGTTTGTTTTTTTGCTTATATCTCAGCTACTCATCTAGCGGTTTTCTCGCAGATATTTCTGATCTATGCGACATCTGGGGGCTTTAAAAAGTACAGACGAACAGACAAACATCGCTAAATCGACTTCCCTATCTATAAGGACCAGGAAAATATATATTTTTTGGGGTCACAGATGCATAATAAAGAAATTACAAACGGAATAACAAACTTATATATACCCTTACCACTAATGTAAAAGGTATAATAAAGGGGCAGAGTTTGTTTGGTAATAATGTTTGTCTTGTAGTTATACCATTTATACCGCTGCTATCCACCAACATATGTACGCACATCTGCATATAATTTATTTATCAAGTATCTTTTCACGTGTCTGTTCATTTGTAGGTTTGTCTGTCTGTCACGCTTACGTGTTAGGTTAAACGTCAATTTCCTGACAGTTTGTCCAATAACTATTAAAACGTGCTAATATTTACTGTTTTCCTTATAATTCTTTTCTATTTTTATTAACAATTCACTTGTTGTCGGCCCTCTACATGTATTTGTATTGTCATTTAAAATAAAAGTGATTTTTTTTTAAATATTTGTGCTCTTTTATATACCGATACTGTTGTTGGTTTGAAAACTTTCGATAAACTTTAAAGACCGTCAATATTGACAGTTTAAATTGTTGTTCTTTTTTTTAAGTTTTGGAAGTATTTTACAAAAATGTCAATATTAGGAGGTTTAATTGATAAATTTTGAAAGCTTATATTGACGTATGTATGTACAGGGTGTCCGCTGGCAAGGTATAGTTACTTCTTCTTTTATTTACAATTTTTGATTAAATAAAAGAAAATGGATTTTATATTGAATGTTTTACTTAATGTCGGCAATTTGGTATGAAATACAATATCAGATAAATATCTGCCTCTGTAAGACTTACAAATGCAATCCCTTTTGAGCACATTTTTCATTACATTCTCACACATTTCACATGGCATTTCATTAGTTTCGTCACGAATATTTTGTTTGAGTTGCCTCAGCGTTTCTGGTTTGTTTTCATAAACTTTGCTTTTTAGATATCCCCACTTAACCAAGTCCGGAGTAATCAAATCAGGCGACCGTGGATGCCAAATTTTTTGAAATAACTTGTTGTGAATGAGGTCTCGTGGTAATTTCATTGTATTCCTGGCTGTATGCGATGTGCAACCGTCTTGTTGATACCACATGTTAAACAAGCCCAAAGCCATGCAGTTGTGGCAATAAAAATTTTTCAATCATATGACGCCGTTTTCAGTTTCAAAAAAGTAAGGTCCAATGATTCCTCCTGACCAAATTGCACACCAGCCTGTCACTTTTAATAGACGCAAAAGTGGCTAATGGATAATTTGGGGGTTTTCTATTGCTGTTCTGTTTGTTCATATATCCATTCAAATGATGACGTGCCTTGTTCCGTTCTTTTGCAGTTCGCCAACTTTTTATCATGGATCTCAAATGAGCACCATTCTTGCAGATCACCGTAATCATGGTAACTGCAAGGTAACTGATGCTTTTTTCAGAGTCACGAAAAAAATTTACGAAGATGCGTCTGATAGTTAACGATTACAAGACCAAATTCATGCTGCAGCTGCTAAACAAATATTAGGACGACAAAATAGCGACTTTGTAAATGCTGTCAATTGCAGCCTGTATTTGCTAAAAAAGTTTATATAACTCGCCTTCGCCAGCAATAAAAACAAAGGCAGATTCGATCTAGGGAGAAAAATCGTTCTGGCAAACCAATCAGTTAAGTAACAGGTTTTGTGGTGCCCCGTGGGTTTAAGATATCGTCGAACGCATTCTATGCCACTATCCAGTATTCATGCGCTACAGAGCCAACTGCCTAAGGACTAATTTTTTTTTAACGTTAAGAAAGAAATGCTTTCATTTGCCAAGAGAGCAAGAAGAAGGATAGTTCTGCCAAATAGATTATATATTGGACCAAGCAGCTAGTTTAAGAACAAAGCCCTCTTTCAAAGAACTATAATAAAAATGTACAAAAAGCTTTTTGAAGTCGTTTTTACTTATGGTGCTTAAACATGGGCACATACAAAAGCTAGTAAAGCGGTGCTTGATGTTTTGAGAGAAAAATCCTTCGCAAAGTCTGTGGCCCAATCTGTGAAAATGGGGACCGATCTGAAAAATTGGGATTGTAATTGGCAATGAAACTGTGAGATGTATAAGTAATATCCCAACATGAACGTAGTCAAGCTCACCAAAATACAACGACTGTAAGCGAAAGGCAGAAATATTTTGAAAGCTTTCATCAAGAATGTCAATAACAACAAGGCTATTTCGTTTCGTTTACTGTAATTCTACAGAATCTTATTAGATTCGCAGGAATGCCAAACTCAAACAAGACTTGTTGACGGCGTATGAGCATCTGGCCTAAGTTTGTTTTGTCCGGTCTAAGACCACATTGGTATTGGCAATTTTAGTGATTCACACAATATTATAAGCAAAACTATGTACGTGATTGGCAGGACGTTAATATCTCTGTAGTTCGTGTAGAGAGGTGTATTTCCTTTTCGATAGACATAGCATTGTACACTGAGAATCTAATCATTAATCGTGCGTTCGTCCAGTCAAGTAGCGAAGATAAGTTGATGCATGCACATTACCAGCTCATGACCCCCTGGCTTAAATAGCTCTGCTGATAAACCATAAGCACCTGCACCCTTTTTATTCTTTAAGCTGAATATAAATGTTTTAAATTTACTATGGCTGGGTCCCGTTCATTTAACACCATCGTCGCTAATTGAAACCAAGGTATCTTCAGCTTATCGCGTGTCTTAGAGTGTATTTTTTCACAATACAAAAACTGAAAAATTACTTAAAGGGCTGATTTAAAAAGGAATATGTAAAAAGTATTGATGGCATTTTTCCGTTACCCCACATTTCGATACGTCAAAACCTCTAAGCGTTTATAGCCCACTTCTTCACCTAAAAAATTTTGCAGTAAATTACGAAGCAAAATGTTTTAAGGATACTTTCTTAACTTTGTTTAAAATTTTGTGGCGGTTCTTTTTTTCGCCACGCAATGAAAAAAAAATCGAAAAGAAAATGCTCATTAAAAAAGCATATACAATACGGGGGATAAGATATGTAAGTATATCAAGCATTTTTGCTTAACAGAAAAGAAAAATTAATGTGGCTTGTCATTAATATCTTTCTTCTTTGATTGTCATGTAAATTTTTTGGCTACATTTTCGTATGTGTTGATAATAGGGAACCTAAAGCAATAAAAACCAAATTAAATATTTTGTTTTTATTGAAAGAAAAAAAATCAAAAACCGAATATGATTCCAGTATATGATGGCTAAATGCCCAAGGAAAGAAATGTGTTAAAAAAAAACAATTTAATACATGTTCGTGAAAACAAAAGAAACAACATTTTTGGTAAAACAAAAAAATGTTAAAAAAACAAAATGAATAAAGTTTTGCCAAAATTAAATTTTCCCCAATATAACGGTTAACCCATTGTGCACAAGAATTAAGAATTTTAATTTAAACGAAAGTTCTTATAATGTGATATTAACAAAAAAAAGACCTCTTAATTTATATTAGAGTTTGTCAAACATTTGCCCCAAACCTAAAATTTTTTGTTCTTAATACTGCCCCCATTCACCTCTCAAAGGTTTAACATACCTAAAATGCCATACGAGTACACTTTTGTGTTGATTCTTCGTTAAGTCAGAGAACTCCTGTTACGTTGAAATCACATTGATAACATTTAAGAACTTGTATTTTGATATTTATCACAAGGTCTTCTTTTCTTACCCATTTCATTGGTGTTTCTGTATGCAGATCAGTGTGGAAATACATTTGGTTTATTGTTAGTTTTATTGACCCTTAAAGGCCTTAATTAAATGCAAATTTTAAAAACATTAACAAAACATTACAAAATGTCTACAAAATGTTCTTTTATCATCTGTGTTTTGTATTTTAAGTTTTTTTGTGGAACATGCAACATACATTTATACATACATACATACCAATGAATGTTTTCAAATAAGACCCAAATACAAACGTTTAGAGCAGCACAAGATGAAGTTAAGTTTAGGTAATTTTTGAGTTAAACAAAAATATTATTTTATGAAACGCTTCCCTCCTGAACATTGTAACATAATACTTTAATTCATTGAAGCGTTAGAAAACCTTTAAAAATCACAGGGGCCAATGACAGCGAAAGAGATTAAAATACAAAGTTGCAAAATTTTTTGTTTTAGTTTTCATATGATTAGAATTAATTGGGCAGCCGACAATTAATATGTATTTGGTCTAGAAATGGTAATTCAATATTAACAAAAATATTAAATTACATGCACAAAAATAACAAGTTAAACCATTTTTTTTAAATAAAATAATATAAAATACAAAAAATTAACAGATTTTCTAAAAACACTTTTGTTAAGTTATAAATTTTATTTTCTGTTATAAACATGTTTATGTATTGAGCGTCACTTGTTTGTTAACTTTGCTTTTATGTTTGGTATCTTATGAAAATGTGTTGAGCGTGCCCTTCCAGAGTAATAAAGGTATTTGCGACCATTTCAAGTGTATTCAATTTGAATCAATATGGCAAGTAAAGCCGATTGAGTGTTGTCCATCGGTCTTGCTGCTGAAATTAATTTTCAGAGTCTTACGGAACAGATTTACATTTTAAACAATCAGAAATATTCCTGAGATGATCGCTATTTATATTCAGCAAGTGCGGCTACATAGTAAAAAAAATCTTATACCCATTCATTACAAATTGTGACTGCCTCTGCTAGGCTCTAACATGAGTATTTGTTTGAAAGCAACATGAAAACATTTAACGGATTCACAAGGTGTTCTATTTATTTAATTGTCATATTGTCATAAAATTTTGACAATGGTTTAACAACCTTTACCAACTACTGGACACTCGGCGCATGTGTAACTGGAGTTGTGATAATTGAATAAGTATATTAAACGACGTGGTACTTTTAAAGAACTTATTTTTGTATGAAAGACAACAAAACCATTGTGAAATTTTTTGGCAATATGACAATAGGACATAATAGGACACCTTGTGAATCCCCTAATTATATTCTCGCAAATTTATCATAAGTAAAGGGTGTCCCAAAATTAGCCCAAGATTTGATTTTGTGCAGTTAAGTTAAGTTAGAAACCAATTTTACAGCTGACAATTTAAAGTTAGAAGAATGGAGCGTTACAACAACAGAGCAACGTGTCTTCGTTATTAAACAGTAGCCGAAAATTAGAAAAAGTTGGGGCAGCAGTTCCGAAATTTCATATAAAATATAGTCGGTATAATGTGTTAACCTGGTCAACTGAGAAAAAACTTATTAAAATTTTGGATCCCTTAGAAACGTCAAACATACTGGCCATCAAAAACAAGCCACTAAAATGTCAATGTAAAAGCTAAAGTTGGGTTAAGCTGCTTTTTTTACTAACCGCACTTTTTAGCTCAGCTCGCCTTACTGAGAAAGGTCGCTCTTTTATTTCAGTAGTTCAATTATATTTGTGGTTCAATAGGCTTACTGGTTCATTTGGTTTGCTATGTGAGCGTTACATTTTTTTGCAACCCCGTCTGAGAATAAGCCAACAGGATGGTGCAACTTGCACACTCATCTCATGCCACAGTTGATTTATTGCGTACAATGTTTGATAGCCGTTTAATTAGCCAAAATGGTAGTGTCAATTGGCCGCCAAGAAGCTGCGATTTGACGTCGTTGGACTATTTAGTGTGGCACGCTGTTAAAGACAAGTGTTATAACGACAAACCAAAGACAATTCAGCGTTTAAAGGCCAACAATGGTGATGCCATTACCGAGATACAGCCCCACATACTCGATTAAGTGCTCAAAAATTGGTCCAGCCGAATGGGATACAGTGAGGCCCGCCGCGGCAGCCATATGAATTAAATAATATTTTTTTTCTAACCGGAACAACTGTACTTCACAGCGAAAAACTAAATTTGGCGAAATTTTTCCTACCGTTTTCGTTTTATTGTATTTTTAAATTTTAACTTTTATATGGCTCACGCCTTAATATTTTCAAATACGCGAGACCTCGTAACTTGCAACAGCTATCGCACTAGGTCTGCTACGGTAAAATGAACTTTTTAAGAGTCAAGTCGCCTTGAATAACTTGCAGTCCTTTTAGGATGAAATCACTTAAAGCACACTTAGGAGGTAGGTCTGATCCGATTTTTCGGACAGATTATGCTCTATAGTTATTAGAAGACAAAAGCATAGATTGCCCCAACATAATTCTAGCTTGAAGGGATGGACAAGCCATCTTATTTGCAATAGGTTTTAAGGCTGGAAGCACTTAAAGCACACTTAGAAAGGAGGTCTGGTCCGATTTTTCGGACAGATTATTTTCTATAGTTATCAGAAGACAAGAGCATAGATTGTTCCAACATAATAGTAACTTGGAGGGATAGACAAGCCATCTTATTTGCAATAGGTTTTTAGGATGGAAGCAATTAAACCACACTCAGGTGGGAGGTCTAATCCGATTTTTCGGGCAGATAAAAGGATAGATTGCCCTAACATAATTCTAACTTGAAGGGATGGACCAGCCATCTCATTTGCAATAGGTTTTTAGGATGGAAGCACTTAAAGCACACTTATTAACGAGGTCTGGTTATTTTTCGGACAAATTATTCTTTATGGCTATCAGAATATACCCGTTATCACAAAATCGGCATTGCGAAATTTAAGTGACCTTGGAAAAGAAAACGGCCAAAAAAAATTATAATTTTTAGTGAATCTTTTAAAAAACTTGTTCACTTCCTATACATGTAATGAGAAGAAGGGGGAACACCCACGTAAAATTTACTTAACGCAACAAAACGTGCTCCCCAATCCTTTTTAATAACCAAATGATGCCTCAATGCTTTGAGGCGAAATACTTTGGCTTTAAAAGACAAAACCATGTCGTTTTATTTCAAAAAGAAAAAGAAATTTCTGTTGCACCGTCCAACGAGAAAAGAGAAAGTCTGTCGATTGAAATCAGATTTCTAAAACCCTTTAAGGGCCTACCAACCCGTAGGTGGTATTGAAATATTGGAAATATTTAAAAACAGTTTCAAACTTAAAATCTGCATTATCTGCTGGTTAAGATAGGGACCATTTTTGTTGTTAATACTTATATTTACACCCCAAATTAATTTGAAAAATTAATACTTTTTCATCAACGATTTCCCTTCATAGGTGCCACACTTGGTAAACACCAGGATTATTAATTCATAAAAAAATTATTTTTCAAGGATTTTATGGAGACTAAAAATATAAAAACCTGCTATTAAACCCAAAGAAAGGGTGCGAAGATACTAATTTCTAACGCCTTTAACAAAACATGTAAAACAAAAGTACAAGGCGTAAAAAATTAAGAGATAAAATGAAATTGAAAACAGGTGGTTATTAAAACAACGTAAACTCTTTGCAGAAGAAAAAATAAAATTTATATAAAAGGTGTTAAATTATTGTTCGAGAAATGATGGCAGGAGAAAGAAACTTAACTTGTAACCGCTTTGTTTTATTTGTTCTTTTCAAGCTTATTTCCAGCCCTTTACAGCAACTGTGTTGCATACTTCAAGTCTCTTTATCTTTATAAACAAAAAGGTTTGATCGTGATACATAAAATCGGCTACTGGCCAGAAACTAATGATAAAAGTGTCTTTGTTTGTTTGTATATCGGTAAAACTTTTACCTGGCCTTAACGTGTGATAATAATTTCTTTTGTCATTTTATTAAGTTTCAATCAATTAAAAAAGTGTTCGACTGTTTTTATTGTCATAAAAGTGGTTACAAATATACTAAAAAGGAAGCTTGACTTTAAAACTGCTTTGGAGTTTTGGTTTAAGTTTAAAGAAATAAAAAATAGATTAAATAAATCTATAAAAAACAATTAACGAGTTATTGATGCTCTACTTGAAAAGATATTAAAACTTTTATTCGTTTTTCTTGTTAACATATTTAAGGCACAACGAGTAGAAAACAATATGAATTTTTCCGTGGGAGTTCTTTTATTTCAACTTATATTAAAATTTATAGAATATTCTGTTTTATTAATTAGAAAAAATTAATTAAAAGAATCATTTCTGTTTGACAACCAGAGATGAGTGCGTGAGTGTTTTCTGGTGAACTAGTATGCAAAATTAATCCGTGTCGTATATAAGAAGTGAAATTTTTTTTTCTTGAAAGTTTCATTTTCATACGTGTAAAAATTGGTATCGTAAAACGATGGTTATCTAAGTGTTTAGAGTAAATTAAAACAGCTAATAGCGAAATATGGTTTGTAAGGTTTTTTTAAATGTTCTTGAATGTTTTAGTTTGTTTATAATAATTCTCAATAAGTTTATTGAAGTTATTATATAAAGGCAGAAAATATTTGGTTGAAGTCTACTAATTATGTGGTGTAAAAACCAGTGAAATGCTTAAAGACAAGCTTAACCTACAACAAACCCTTAAAATAAACCAAGAAAATGGGGGCTAAATAATATTCGGAAATTCTTATTTTTTTTTTTAATTTAATTTAATTTTTTTTTCTTTTTGTATTTTGGGCTCAGCTCTGTTGTCTAGCTTATAGTTAAAAAAAAATTAAAAACTTTTGCAGCAAAACTATAAAACCCATTCATCCGTTTCGACCGAGTTTGAAAATGTTCACTTTGTTAAATTGTTTCTTTTTAAATATCTGAGAAATCCACAAGCGGATGACACGTTTTCTAAACTGAACATTTTTAAAAGGTCAGTTTCCCAAAAACAATAAAAATATAATAAAAAAATTAATGAACATTGAAAAATCTGCGACATTTTTATTTCGTAGAAGACAAAAAGATATAAAATATTAACGATGCAGAAAATACAATACAGACCGTTAGAATTAAAATTCAAGAGTCATTTAAAAATTTTAATAACAGGAACAATTTGATTTATTAGACAAGTCTTTGCGAATTCAAATTAAAAAAAAGTCAAACAAACAAACTATAAAAATTAAAAAAAAACATATAAAAAATTAAAAATAAATTAAATATTAAAAACACATTATACAACCTAATAATGACAAAAAAAAGTGTTTGTCTGACGTTAAATAAAATATATAGGACACGTCATTGAATCTCTCGTGCGAGTAATAAATTATTTAAAAATAAATTGAAACAAGATTTATTAGAAATGATTATTTTACTTAAAGCTAAATTTAAATAAATTAAAGGAAAAAGCTCAACTTTTACAATTTAGCAGCAGTAATTGCAGAAAGAATCAGATGAATCAGCCCTTAATATCTTTTGAAGGAAAGTTCTAAGAGAATCGTTCGTCTCTTCTCGGCTTTCCATTTAAATAAAGGATCTATCATATCCGATATAATTTGCACAATATCAAAAACATAAATGTTATAAAGGACACTTCAGATCCCGAATACTGGAGCACCATACAATAGAAGATATCGTTTCCTGGATACAGGTTTAAATACCTCCATTGTGCATTTATGACTTAAAGCTAAAAAGAGGGGTTGGCTTTGTAAAAACCTAAAATCTATGGATGATTTGCTGCTGCACAAAAACCTCATTGTCTGGCAGTGGAGCAATGTCCCAGATATTGATACGATGCGACAGTTAGAATAGTTTTGTAGAGCTACAAATAGTAACTTACAAATCAAAAAAAATCTAGATTTGTTAAACTTAAGTGCAAAAAGTATATTTTTTTTGTCAAAATTAAAAAAAGGAAAAGGAACCCCAAGGCTAAAGGAGCAGAACTATAAGCATCTGCTGTAGACTTTCTTTAATTTTGCCTGTATCAGCGGTCCTGAGGAAGTGTAAAACTTTAAACTTTAAAACTTGAAGCCCCAAAAAAATTGCGGAGTTCTTGCCACATTGAAGTTTTTTTCTGAAACAAGAGTTTAGGTCAGGTTGCGAAGGGTAGTGACGATAAATATTTGTCTCTTTGCGAGCAAACCTGTAGGCCCATTGCGAATCCCTTTTGAAGAGTAGGAAAGAGAACAGTAACAGAAAAGCAAGATACTGTCAGTAGAAAAAAAACACAAATAAAGATGAGAGATATTGTAAAACAAGAGAGGGCGAAAAAACAGTCGGTTTGTGTCGAACTATACACAAGCGCCAAGTTCGGTAGAAACAAGGTTTTTACCTTGTTACCGTCGGAAAGGTTAAATTATTTTGTTTCTTAGCATAAAATATTTTTTCTTTTGCTTACGAGATAATTTTACATAAATAGCAAAAAAATCAAAATTGAATATACGAGAAAATTGGAAAACCTCTACCTTGAGTTATAAAACATTATTTTTTATAGATATCCCACTCGCATCCCACTAAGCGACCTCCAAGCTCTTTAAAGAAAAGACCTAGTCTTTCTTTGAGCAAAAAAAAAAAAAATGGGCATATTTGGAAAAAAAAATTTTTTTCTAATTTTTCATAAAAAAAAATAAAAAAAAAATTTTCTTTTTAATTTTAAAAATATTTTTTTCTGAAAGATTGAAGAAAAAGCTATCGAAAGTATTTGGGACGAATTTTGTTAAAAGCAAAAGGTAACAAACTACATGTATGAGAAAAAACACCTATTTGCCGAAAACGTCAAATTTTGAACCCCTCTAGCTCAGAGAGTTCTTGACCGATTGTGTTAAAAAATTGTGTCTAAACTACTCTCTGCAAGAACTTACTTTGGTTCAAATTTCTTTCCAATCGAAAAAAAGTTGGGTCACTTGACATGAAATCCCCCATATATGAAATAAAATTCCTATGAAATGTGCTGGGTGTCGCATTTGTTGGAGATGCGACATGATAAATCATAATCGTTTTCGCTTAAGGTTGGGAGCTGTTTCACAAGCGTGTAGATATGTGTCGGCCCGGATGTTTTGATTGGAAATGGCAAGGTCAAAACTGGATTAAGAAAGCCCAACTCCACAGCAAAGGGTAATTTATGGCTTGCACAGAGTCATGGCGGAGAATAGCTACCTGGGTGGTCTAGCAAACCATCTGGGGTGCCAAGTCACGAGCAATATCGTGACGGTGTTCAGTCACCGTGATATTAGGCCAACGCAGCAGGTGGTCACGTAAGGCTTTTCACAACTGTCATAATGGGTAGTATAAGTGTCAACCGAACTGTACTGAAGCGATTTAGAGATTATGCTATCTAAGCCAAAAAATAGGCCGATCATGATAAGACTCGAAATACATTAGTTGACATGAGGTCCCAAACATTTTAAAAATTTTAAGAAGACAATGTACTATTTGAAGCGGTCTTTGCTAAAAATTTTATTTTGGGAAGTGATTTGTATAGGGAAACATGATTTTTTTTTTGTTTTCAATACCAAAGAACTATTCTGATCCAAATTTGATCAAAATATCCAAAAAAAAAGTGCCGCCTATATTTTCATAACAAAAATAAATGAACACCCAGCTTGATGGGCGGAAGTTTTTTAATCGATTATGTGATTCTAAGCCGATCCTTATAGTTGAAGATAAATCTCAGACTATTATTTTTGGACGTGACAAACATCTAATAATTACCACTATCATGTCTTCTTGATACTATCACAGAAATCATTTCCCGAAATTGATTCAAAGCTTATATACGTATATCTTTTGGGCAAACGGATAAAAAACATCCTACCAAATAACCATTATTTTCTTAATAAATGTATAAAAGTATTAAAGTCCCGACAAACATACAAAATAAAATTAAAAAAAATTTCACTTACAAATGCTCAAATAATTTCAGAAATTTGAATAAGAATTACCACGAATTTACCTGAAATGAAAAAAGGATAATTATTAGAATATTTAAAAGGATTTATGTAAATTTCTATTAATAATGCATCAAACATAAATAAATCTACCAAAAATACAAGGGTTATTTTGCCACAAAAACCTCAAAGCTGACCAGGTGTAAGAGTTTTAAATCCACAGGAAAAAACGAATAAAAAAATAACCAAAAACTCTCTAATGAAATGCCAATTTTCAATTAAAATACAAACTGGTCGTTGAACCTTAAAGCGCGTACGTTAGAAAATTTCTAAATTACCTTGTTAAATATAAAACGTAAGGAAAATAATTTAATCCTTAAAGCTAATATACATGTTTGTATATGTATGTGTGTGCATTTGTGTGTAATAAAGAGTATAAAACAGACACTTAGAAACATGTTTTAGACAGACGGACGGGCATAAATTTAAGCACGTTCATTTGCCGCTAATTACAAACCTTCTGACCTAATGATAAACATTTTCTACAATAAGAACAAATTCCATAGTGACCCGGGTAACGATAAAGGTCAGCTGTTGCCTTAGCGTATTCACAGAATAGAGAAGAGCGTTTTTTAACGATAACAACAACAACAAAAAAGAAGGAAAATCCTTTAAAATGTAAATTAAGTTAAATTCACAAAAATTCACTCAAACAACAACGTTTAATATTGTAACTGCCAAGGGTGGCTGGCTTATGGTTTAAATGTAGTCCTTCAACTTCCCTAATTTTAACTTTTTGGTTTAACATGACAAAAGGACACTCCTGTGTTCGCTTTCGTTTAGATAAAAGAAATAAACGAAAGTAAAAAATACAGATAAATTGATAAGATCTAATGTTAGATTATCAGTTAAACATGCAGCAGGACTTCGTTCCTGGTCGTTTACCGTGTATGTTATGTTTTGTTTCTTAGTGTGTATGTGGTATGTGGTATGTATGTATGTAGTGAGTGCAGTGTCCTTTAAATATTTATGCAACGGACCCATACAAACAAATATGCATACCTAAACACATTTAAAAAGGTGTCACGATTGTTGACAAAAATATGGGTGTTAACGAGGGGTTGGCAGATTGTTATAAATGAAAATAGATAATACATATGGATGTATGTATGAATGTGACGCTTATAGAGAGTGACAAAGGACAAGAATATAAAATTCTTATTTATTTATTTTTTTATGCAATTTATAAAATAAAATAGTCTTTAAAAATATTTTTCCTTTTGGTCTTAATTTTTTTAAGGTGAATGAATTCTAAGCATTTGAAGGAACAATTTATTTATTTGTAAAAGAAAAGGCAATTTTTGTTAAACATTTTAATTATATGAATTTAAGTAGTTAGAAGGTGTTTTCCTTCTTTTGGGCACAACCAATTACATGATTTATGTCAATTATATAATGTGGAACCTAAAGGAATTTCCTTCACTGACTAGCAGCTGTTTGTAATAGGGTGTAACAAAACAATTTCCAAAAAAAGGAGAAAAGGTTCCTAAAGCATCCACGTATTTGCAAAACAAAATTTTTATACAAAATATTTTTATAAGCCTTTAATAAAAATGGACCTACTTTTATTATTAAACAGATACAAGTCTTCTTTTAACCCCTCCAAAACTAACTGAAACATACTGAGTTTGTCAGTTACCGCAAAATATCTCGGAGTTATTCTGAACAGTAGACTGGTCTGGAGGCAAAGGCACAGATGCCCATGTATATGGCAAACGTGCCATGGGCAAGATCAAGGAAAGTCAGTTGGCTTAATTATATGGCGATAGAAATGGTTATCTTCTATTAAGTTATAGTCTGGTGGAAGAGTATGGGTCCAACCACGAATTTTCTTTATATTGAGAAGACGATGCGTAACATGACGATTTTGAGATGGAAGATAAAGATACAGAACATGCTCCACTCAAGTATTATTATGACTGTCGATCTTATTCCCAATTTGATCAACAATTTCTCGCTGGAGCTTTCCTCTGCGTAAAATTCTTATTTTAAATTTTAAAGGGAGACGTAAAAAACATTTTCTTGGGACATAGGGCAGCGTTAAAAGAAGAACTGGTGTGTGATACAGTCTACTATAGACATAGTTGTCAGCGGTTGGCAAAGCATCTTACTGGCTGCAATACTACAGGCTAGTTGATTGAAATATCAGAATATTTACTAAAAGTCTATTTGGCCAAAACAGGTATTCTAAGCTTAGGGAAGAAACGCGATTCATGTCATATTAAAAACGTCAAAACAGAACTGATATTTACAGCCGTTAAAAGGATTACGTAAGTAATAGATTACCGGCATTACATTGAAACTAATCCATGAAAGGAAGAATTTTAAGGATATCGTTAATCAGAGTTTAACAAAACTGTGTGTTATCGCAAACCAGGCATAGGAAAAAGATTACATTTGGGGGTTTACAAAACAGATTAGAGGGCCGGGACTATGCGGATGATGTCTGTTTGTTAAGCCACTCTCTTTCGACATAAGCAAACTCCTAATAACAAACCTGCAGGGCTAATTGCACCAAAGATAATTATATTCAAAACGGAAACACCAAAGTTGAATGGGAGAACAGCGCGAACATTTCTAGCACGTAGCATAAAATTTGATGATGTGGAATTCCGGATTTCCTTAAAGTTTTAAGGAAAATAATATAAGCAAGAAGGCTTTTTGTTTTTCAATATTTTTCTTGGCAACTTTTTCATAAAAATTCTAATTGCTATAACAACGTTTTCATTATTTCTTACTTCTTTAATACCCCTAAAATACTTATGAAAATAACAACGTAACTCCTTTTAATTTGTGGCAAATGATGACAGGATAACATATTTTTCTTTTTATTCCTTTTTAAAAAATAAAATGTTTTTCCTTCAAAAAATATTACTTAAGAAGGAAAAAAATATTTTTTGATCATCTTGCAAGACAGAAAAGGGTATTTGAGCCGTTAAAAATAGTCAGAAGGAACAGAAACTTAATAATGCATAAACAAATACACTGACGGGATTAAAATTTCATTCTTGTAAAATAGTTGCACAGGATTCTTATGCATAAATTATATTTGATAAAATGTTTGTTAAAACGTTTATTCTAATGTTTAAAAATAAATATTTTTTTTAATAAATGATTTTCTTAAGAATTTCTTTTCATCATGCAATACACACCCATAACGATTCTTTTGTGTTTTTTTCTTTTTTTTTTTGTAAACCACGATAAAAAGATTGGCCGCTTCCATTGAAGAAGAAAGGGTTAGTTATTCATATTTATTACGTTGTTTTTTTTTTTCAATATAATCAGACATTTCGTCGCACGTTCTTAAACTAGTAAATAAATTTGTTTAGTTAGTTAGAAGACAAATAATGTTTATTCTATTTTCTTTACTTGGAAAGGAAAGTCAATGGCAGCCGCAGCCGCAGCAGAGACATCATGAACAACGACAACATCAATAGATTTAGCACCACTTTAACTACTCCGAACTGCTACTAAATTAAACATTGTTTATGAACATTTGATTGGCGGCAAACAGAAGCTTAAAGGAATCAAAAGTAGACTGGGAACTTACAAGTTTTTTTTTACTTTTTAAGCTTCTTTCTTGTACACAGAAAAAACTGAGTTGTAGAATCAGTAACAAATTTCAGAGAATCAGTAAATATTTTGTCTGGCTGAGGACCTACAACGAAAGTTGTAAATTTAGACAAACAATTTTGCAAGAATTTTAGTTTGTGTTAAAAAATTTTGCTGAACTGGTTAAATATTTTATTTGTCTAGGCGAAAATTTTGTTTGATTTAAAAATCAAATAAAAATATTATTAGAGACTATTAAATAAATTGACTAAAAAAATAAATTATTTTGAACAAGAATTTGTTTGAAAAATTTTTGTTGTAGTTTTTTGTGTGTAGGGGTGCGCAGTTGTCACTGGCAAATCTGAAGGAGACGTAGTCACAGTTATGTGGAGAAAATATCTTAAGGTCTTACAGATGATCTAATAGCTATACTACCTTTCAGGCAAATATATATTGGCAAACTAAAGGTGCATTTTTTTATCATAAGGCAAGCTGAAAGGGTTGTACACCTTACCTTTTTCGGAAACTGCTAGCAACTCTGGAGTTCTTTAAAACAAATTTTGCCAGCTAGCTGGGAAGTACAAAAAAAGTTTTAGAGAGTGACACATAGTTATCTAGTCTTGATGTAAAGAGACCTCATAAAACCCCTATAACAACTATCGGCTAATGTCATATCCGTCAATAGAATCTAATAATATATATTTAACCGTCAAAGAGAGAGTCCGAAAATAGATATTCCTGCCAAAACCCCATTCGTATTTCAGAAAATTCCTAAGGGTTACTGAAAGAAGATATATAAAGTGTCAAATATTAAAGGAGAGTAAGATGTCGTAAGAGCTCAATGTGGAAGGCTCAGGAGGAGGGTGGGCAATTTATTGGATTTGATAACACACGGGTATTAAGGAAAATGAGTTTTCGATGAAATAGTGAAGCAAGGGCTTCATTTTCCCATGAAAAGAAAATTGGAATTTCTGGCTCCGCTTTTGTTCTACAAAAGCAGAAAGGGTTCTGATGTGAGGGTCAGAACCATGTAAGTCTGGGTAAATACCCTTTTGCCAAAAGTGCAGGATGACTGGTCAACGATGATTTCTGGTTCTGTGATGTACCATAAAATAAGGATGCTATTGAACACATTCTGTGTCACTGTATAGCGCTCGAGCGATCCAGAGCAAACCGTCTAAGGTCTTATTTGTTCCAAAAGCTGGGGAAAATATCTGGGGTTAAAAAGACAACGATGTTGGGATTTGCAAAAATAGTATAGCGTGCAAGGAATTAATTGAAAAACTATGCTCCATGAGAGATGTGCACATCAATTGGAATCTAATGCACAGGAATATAGGGATGAATACGATGACTGACGAATTGGTGAAGCAAAGGGTCCATCTGCACAAGAAAAGGGCAATGGACGTTTGGGTTCCACTTCAACTGTGCAATGGCAGTAAAGACTCGGCTATGAGGGTCAGGTCTACGGAGGACTGGCTAAATACCACTTCGTGTAGAGTCTCAAAGGTTATGAGAAGATGTTATTACCCGCTGAGTAAGAGGTTTCTGCTGTCTTTGCGTAGGATTGAAAATATTTTCCTTGTGGGGATGGCAACAAGTCAATATTTGACGGCGGTTTACAACAAAAAAGAATAAGGTCAGACAATGGTGCGTCCCATGTATCGTACGAAGCGGAAGTAATACAATATTGAAAGGAGTCAAAGAGCATATCATAAGTGTAGATATAGGCATGACTGCAAAAAAAAAAGTTTATAGAGCATGGTGACCTATTTTCAGCTCATGAAGCACTAGTGCGCTTCCTGGTTTGGGAACGCTGGCTCTCAACACCATAGATGGAGCACTTAAATATGTCGGACAAAAGCCAAAATTATTTAATGTAATGAGTAAATCACAGCATTTAGTGTTAATTAGAACGATGACGTTATAGAAGTGATACAGCATAATATACGACTGAAAGGATCAGTATATAACTCCACAAAGTGGAAACTTGACCAAAATCTCTTCCTTTTTCTAAGTTTGTAAGTACACTTGAGTGATTTCAATAATACCGCCCAATTGGCATAGCATCGCATTTATTAATTTTTCACTTGTCAATGGTCCTTCGAACCGAACTCTGGTTTTAAGGTTTTGTGTAATATTTTGCCTGCATTTGATTTTGCATGCGACCGGAGTTTTTTTACGATACCAAATTATTACAATTAACATTTGTTAATTTTTGCTTAACACATGAAAAGCATAAATTCCTTAAAGCCTCTGCACTTACGATTCACAAGGAAACCGTATAAAAAAGCACACATTCAATTTAAATTCATATTAACTAAACTCTTCTTCAAGACGTCGTCGTCGTTACTGTAAACGAACATTACAGAGCTACGCTACAACAACATTTATGTGTTTTTGTATTATGTTGATTGCTAGTTAAAATTCACATTTTGTAAACGCATCACGATTCGTTACGCGCCTAGTCTTTTGGCGTCACTTAAGTTCCGGCATTTCGAATAAATACAAATTTCTATAGAAAATTTGAATAATTTCTTCTTATAGTGTAGATTCAATAATATCTTCTTCTTGCTTTGTAACTCTATTCACATTGCTTGATATAGGTTTAGAAAAGTAAAGACGAAATACTACGCGTGTTTAAGAAAAAAAATTTATAAAAAAAAAACACAAAGTAGTGGCATGTACCGCATACAACAGCAACATGCAACACTGCCGCTTACTTTTCTATTAAAGACGTTGTGGGTAATTGCGTTTTGTTTGTAATTGAGCGGTGAAAGGATTTAAATTTGAATTTTATTTTCCAAGATAAGTTTTCTTTCTAAAATTATTGTGTACGAGAATATGTTTATGCGCCAAATCGGGGTTGTGATGATTGTTTAGAAAGGAAAGAAAAAAAATCATTTTTGATTTCTATTTATAATCGCTGTTCAGTGTCAAATTGATTATTTCAAATTAAGTTTTTGATAACAGAACCTTGCTGATTGAATTTCTTTTCAGTTGTTGTTGTTTCTTACTTTTTAGGGAGTGTTTTTTCCAAAGATTTTTTTTAATATTTTAATTTGCGTTCAAAATCTTTGAAGAAAGAATAAAGGGATTGTATTTGTTTAGGCAAATTTCTAACTTTGATTTCCAAGAAAAGTTTTATTTTTTTTTTTTGGTAGAAAACTGGTTTTTAAGAGAATTCAAATCAATTTTTAGAAATTTAAATCATTTTATAAAAAAGGGAAAAAATGCAGATGTTTTCTAAGAAAATGCTTGTTTGTAGGGAAAAAGTATTTCAATTCATAAAAAAAATTATTAAAAAAAATAATAAAAATCGTTAGAAAGCTGACAGTTGAATTAATTTACTATTAAAGGACATAAAATTTCTGACGTTGTGATACTTTTATTATTATTTTAGTGGCACATAGTAAGTAGACAAAAATACACTTTAATTCAGGAAAATGAACCTTAAAGTTAGATAAGAAATAACCCAACACACATTAAAGAGTGATTATTGTCAGTGGTGGCTGGATGCTTGTTTGTTCAAGCTTTGTTTGCGATTTTCCCAAAGTGGAAGACGAGCAATTCTACTGTCTTTAGCTTTGAAGTGCCTAAGCTTTATTTGATAACCATGCATCACACCGGCTTTATTAAGTGTTTCATTGAGAAAGTCGTCAAAGGACATATCTTTTATCAGGGTCAAAGCCAATGCTTACCTCCTCCTCTTACCATATATATAACTTTTAGTTAATCTGAAGGACTAACAGACATTGTTAGTTTGTTTTTTTTTTCCTGCAAATTGATTTTTTACTGGACTCTACATTATAATTAGACGGTTTGCCAATGGTTTAGTAGGGGCGGAGGGTACCTAGAAATGCGGTACCCTGTAAGCTCTTGAGTCTCTTGGTACGAAATGAAGAGGATAAAAGTTGCCCCCAGTTTTAAAGCCTTAAATCAAAATAAGAAAGACGGCTTTATGCCCCACATATATCTACTCTAAGTATCTGGTTGACCAGAGTCTCACCTGGTGATACGGGAATCAGAAAGCATCCGTGTTTCACGGCTCGATTAAAGTCCTTATGGAATGCTTCTAGTGGCAGAGGTTATGTCTTCCTCGGTTCCCAAAGTGATCGCCTTAGGCGGTCTAACAATAGTTCTTTTCTCTAGACAATAACAGGGCAAAATACTAAGTTCGTTATTGAAAAAGCAGGCTTAAACAGTGGTCATTACGTGGATCATTTACGTTATAGTTGTTTTAAATAATGGGCAGTAGTGACAATAGTTATGTTTATGACTTAGATAAATGACCGGAGCAATATTTTCTGACCAAAAGAGTAAAGAATTGGCTATGAAAGGATAAGAGATTGAAATATTGTGGTTAAATCTATAAATATATAAAATCAAAACAAATTGACATAACTAGGCTTATACATACTACTGACTCTCAATTAAAGTGTGTTTGTGGCTTAGCGTTAATGTAAAGTTAGGTTGGACCCCACGTAGACTCTTTGGGTCCTAATTCCAATGCGACAGTATAGTCTTACTAAATCCAGGTAGTTTCTCCAAGTCCGTTTAAATGTTTACCCTGAAGCGCACTAGCGCTGGAAAGTAACACAGAATGTGCTCAATAGTCTCCTTACCCCTCGGTACACCTGCAGTCATCCTTGACCAGTCTTATCTCGTAACAATGACCGATTATTATTTTTACTAGGAGCTCACATAGCAGAAGCCTTGATCACTACATGATCCTTAAGATTCTGCTTACACAGATGGCCTTAACTCTGCAAATAGTCAAAATCTATTATTAAATCTATTATAAAACTGAACGTCAATTGCACCTTTAGTGCGCAAATGGATCCCATGCTACCCCACTTCGACAGCTGTCTGATGCTCCTCAATACCCCTGTGTCCACGAAGCCACGTTTATTTATGAACTTGAAATCTTAAAAGGGGAAAGTCATATCGCAGCCATGATTCCCCTTCTATTTTAATTACATAAAGAAGTTGTTGCTCCTGTTTATATGTATATCCGTATTTTCTCATAGTTTCACCCGGATTTAAATCTGGAGATATGACATACAAAGTGGCAGCTGTTATCCCCACTATTGGGTTATTATTATAGAAACAATGGGGTATGGATGCTTGATATGTCGAATCTTCAGTGGGGGAGCAAAAGTTACTGCAGGATGATTAATTTGCACAGTCCGGTAAGGTCTGTGAACACCAAATGGAATTGAGGCACTCCAGACAGAACCATAAGGTCAGGTAGATGGGTAAAAGATTCCATGAAGAACTAAGCGATGTTTCGCATTGTAAACTGGAAAGCATTTTAGGTTCGTCCGTGAGCTAGTTGATAGGCAATGGGGTAAACGTTTTTATACAAGAACTTGGATTATTTTTCTCTTTTTGAGCCTGTTTCCTTCTTGTTAGTCTTACTTCCTTTTTTCCTATTTACTTAATGGCTTTCTTTCCTTTTTCTTACATTTTCCTTCAAAAAATGCACAATGGACTTAAGAGGTAGTCAATATTTATGTGTGTACCCTTCAAAACCTTACCTAACCAACACCCGGATTCATTATTAAGTTTAGCTTCGGGACCATATAGCCACTGTAGTGTGTAGTGTTTTGGGGTCGTCTTAATTTTTGTGTACCCTATAGCCCAATATAATTTTATACAGCTGTAGGGGATCAGCTTGATGGTTAGGCGTTCTCTCGAACTGCCAAATTAGGGATTAGACATAAAACAAGGCAACGATGTGCCACTTTATTGTTTCAAATATAAAATCCTTGTTTATTTGTGGGCTACTACCCTTTTTATACTAATTTCTACATTATTGCTTACTTATTCTAACTTACAGTGTTAGTTTCTTAAATATATTCTGCTTTGTCAGTGCCATGCAATCATCAATGCATATTACTCTAGCCAATCAGAATGTGAGAGTGAGGAATGCACTCATTAACATTTGACACTCTTAAGTTTGGTCATTCACATTCTGATTGACTTACATACTTTACTATAGTAGACTCATATTTAAACATATTGAGTCACTGGATAAGTGTCGTTATTTGATCTTTTATTAGTGGCATTTACCCTACCATTATTGGGGTGGTATGTATAAGTTTTAGAGTGGTTATTTGGTATGCAGTGGACACTAGTAAGGTACACTACACCCTCACCGTTAAGAGAAAAATTAGGGGAGTAATTTTTCTTGATGCATCCATAGCACTGTAAAAATTATGATTGTCTTAAAGATTTTTACAATTCATTTACATCTATTATTATTATTATACTTCTATATCTTTGCCTTTACATATTTTGTTTTATTTATTGGTTCTTAATCCTAGGTATGGTTTTAATTGGTTATTGTGAATTTCTTTTTCTATCCCGTTATAATCTATAGTGGTATTTACACCATTACTCTTAATTATTCTATATGGGCCTTTGTACGGGCTTTGGTATTTCTTTCTATTTTCTATTTTTATTAAGACTAAATCTCCTATATTTAAATTTAATCTATTATTATATCTATTGTCCAGTATTCTCTTTTCTTTCGTTTTATTTGTTAGTTCTTTTGCCCTTTCCAAAGAAAACTTTAATTTCTGTTTTAACTCTTTTGTATAGTCATCGTAATTATAGATTTTTATTTCCTTATTGTCACAGATTTCTGATGGTAAGCATGGTAATTTACCATAAACTAGTTCGAATGGCGTGTAGCCAGTATCTATGTGTGGTGCCGTGTTATAGGCGAAAGTAAAATAATTTATCCACTTATCCCATTCGTAATCATTTGCCGTTGTTAGCAAGAATTCATTGAGAACTCTATGATTTCTCTCCACCGAACCTATTGTCTCATGGTGGTAAGGGGTTGAAAATGTCTGCTTGATATCAAGTAACGAGCATATGTTACGCATCAGTTCGTTTTTAAATTCAGTTCCGTTGTCTGACTTGAGAACTTTAAATTTACCATGTTTTAAAATTAATTGTTCTACTAGTGTTTTAGCAATTGTAGGTGCATCTTTTGTTGACATTGGGTGAGCAATAACGAATTTTGTTAGTTCACATTGCATTGTCAATATATATCGGTATCCGTTTGAAATACGAAGCGGACCTACAGTATCCACTGACATTGTCTCAAAACTGTTGTTTGGGGTGTTTGTTAGCGTAAGTGGTTCTTTAATGTTCTTCGTTTGTTTGTTTGTGTTACACTTGTCACAATATTTTACAAATTGTTTAACCATCTTATTCATATTTTTCCAAATGTATCGCTGTTTCAATTTAATTATTGTTTTTCTAATTCCTAAGTGGCCTGCGTGTGTGGCATTGTGGAATTCTTCGATGAGTTTATATTTCAATATGTCATCTGTTATTCTTTTTGGGTCATTATATATTAGAATTTTAAGTTGAGGACTTTTATTGTTTATTTTTATCTTTGTATATGCTTCTTTCAATTTTTCCATTGTATATACTTTAAATATTCTATCACTTTTTGCTAGCGCTAATTCTCTTATCTTTTCTTCATTCATTTTAGATACCAGTTTCCTCAGAATCGAATCTAGATTCGCTGAGTTATCGCTGAATCTTGCATGCATATTATCGTTTTGTACGTTCCTGGTATGTAACTTCTTCATAGTCGAATCTTGTTTCGATGAATTATCGTTACATCCTTTGTTCATATAATTATTATTTTGAGTACGTGATTTCTTCATGATCGAATCTTGTTTCGATGAATTGTCCTCACGTCCCACGTGCACAATATTATCTTTAATTCTTATTTCGACGTCTTCTATATTCTCAAACTTATTAAATTGCAATTTCTTTATGTTCTTGATATCATTTATGGATGTGCATTCCCATATTAGAAGTTGATCAGACTCCTGAGAGATGCTTTTATCCGATACTTTATCATTCCTCTTTGTATTACCTGCCTCATTATCTTTATTTATTTTATGGTTTGTCTCATTATTTATATTATTTCTGTTAAGTTTTTCTTGCATGGCCCTTGTAGTTATTAGTATCTTATTTTCCGTTTCATCATTTTCTAATGGTATCATTTGTTTAAGTATTTCCGAGTTTATTTCAATTCTTGATAATGCGTCCGCATTAGTGTTAATTTTCCCTTTCTTATACATTATTGTAAAATCATAGTCGCTTAAATCTAGCCTGATTCTTGTCATTTTTGATGACGGATTCCTGTGTGAAAATAGGGAGATTAGTGGTCTGTGGTCTGTTACTACTATGAATTTTCGACCGTATAAATATGGTCTGAAAAAATTTATTCCCCAATGGATTGCGAGCAATTCCTTTTCAATTATCGGTTTGTTCAAGTCGTGTTTCTGTAGAGATTTACTTGCATAGGAAATTGGTAGATCCTGGCCAATTTCGCCTTGAGATAAGACAGCTCCCAGTGCGTAGTTTGAGGCGTCGGTTGTCAAAATGAATGGTTTTTCGAAATTTGGGTATTGTAGAATTGGGGGTTTCATTAGTTTTTCTTTTAAGGTGTCAAAAGCATTTTGACATTCATTTGTCCATAGGAATTTCGCTGATTTTCTTAGTAACATATTCAAGTGTTTCGCAATGTCTGCAAAATTTGGTATAAATTTCCTATAATAATTGCAAAATGCAACAAATCGTCGTACTTCGTCCGTGTTTCTTGGTATTGGGTAGTTCTTTATCACCTTATATTTTGATGGGTCTGTTTTCACACCGTCTTTTGTTATTAAATGTCCCAAGTAAACAACTTCAGATCTTAGGAAACAACATTTCCTTGGATTCAGTTTTAAATGGTATTTTTGCAGTCTGTCGAGAACCTTTATCAGGTTTTGATTGTGATGATTTAAGCTGCAACCGTATACGATTATATCATCCACGTAGAGAAATGCTTCGGATTCTAGTCCGGATAATGCTATTGTAAGCATTCTTTGAAAGCTGTTAGATGAAATTTTTAGTCCGAATGGAAGTCTTTTAAACTGAAAATGCCCTTGTGGTGTTGAAAATGCAGTTAGTGGTCTGGAGTTTTTATTCAACTCAATTTGATAAAAAGAATTAGTCATATCGAGTGTAGAAAACCATTTTGCTCTACCTAATTTGTCCAAAATATCCTCCAGTCTAGTTAGAGGAAATTTGTCATTAACAATTCTATCATTAAGTTTTCTAAAGTCTACAACAAGTCTCCATTTCTTTTTATCTTCCATATTTTTCTTTGGTACTAAGAGGAGTGGAGCATTGTATGGACTAACGGATGGTTCTATTGTTTCGTCATCAAGCATTTTCTTTACCTGTTCATTTATTATGTCTGTATGTGAATGTGGTAATCTATAGTTCTTTATGTACACAGAAGTGTTGTCTGAGGTTATGATTTCTTGTTTGTAAAAGTTGTTGACACTCAACTTTTCGTTTTCTAAATGAAAAACGTTTTGATATGTTTTAAGTATTTCTGTTAATTTTGTTTTTGCGTACTCATCGTCATGGTCTAATTGCAATTCATTTAAAATTTTGTTAAAACGTTCGTCGCTGTTTATATTGTTGTAACTTAATATGTCGTAGTTTTTTAATGGGTCAGTGTGTAGTTTAATGCCCTGTAAAGTTGTTGTTTCGTTTGTTGTGTTTAAAATTTTGACGTGTGTCATACCGTTTTTAGGTGCTATTGAATTACTTAAAAAAATTCCGTCTTTCAGTTCGGTATTAAATATGACGCAATCTTCTGTAAGGTTCAATCTCAATGGTTGTATAATTTCTGTTCGTGGGGGTACGGTTATTTTTAGGGTATCGAATGATTTTGTTTGCATTGGCAGAGTTATTGTTTCATTGTTGATGAACAAAGAAATTGTAAATGTCTCGTAATCTATTTTGCATAGGTACTCTCTTAAGAAATCTCTTCCTATTATTCCGTCTGTTTCTATTGGAAAATTGTCGTCTACTAGATGAAAGTTGTGTTTACATGTTTGGTCTGCCATTGTTAGTTCAAGTTCACTTGTCCCTAATGAATGTATTTCCTCCTTAGTGATGCCTGTTAATTTGCATCTATTCTCCACATTTAATGGTTCATCATCAAAAATTTCCTTGGTGCGACATAATGATACATCGGCTCCTGTGTCGACAAGAAATGTTAAATTTTTGTTTTCGTATTTAGCAGTTATGAAATTTGTATTATTATTTGAAACTTTGTATATCTTTAATTTTGGCTGTCCGGAATATCCCTGTATTCCGAGCCTTCTTCGTTTCCCTCGTTTTGAACTGTACGTATATACCTTCTGTTGTGGCTGCTTCTGTTGTCATTGTCTCTGTTAGAATTATTGTTATTACCTCTACTGTCATTGTTGTTACCTCTGTTGTTTTGGTAGTTGTTATTTACTCCATTAGAATTGTTATTTCTAGAGAAGTTTGTATTTCTTCGTGAATTGTTATTATCATAGTTATTGTTTCTAGTGTTGTTATTGTTGTTGAAGCTGTGATTACTGTTGTAACCATTGCCTCTGTTGAAATTTGCATTGTTGCCATTATTCCTGTTATTAATATTGTTTTTGTGAAGGTTTCGGTTATCATGATGCCTGTTCTTGGTGTAGTTAGAAAATCTGTTGTTATTTCCGTTGTGGTTTTGTGGTTGATACTGTGGTTCTTCTTTTCTGATATGTAGGATATCGTGCTGCGTTGCCTTTTTCTCATTTTCAATTTCGACTGCAAGGTCGGATGCTTCCTGTAGTGTAGTTGGTCGGGCAGCGTATATGGTTGGTTTAAAGTACTCATTTAGACCTTTCTTGAATGTATCTAAGGCAAGCTTATTATTTAATCGGACTATAACGTTTTTCTCAGCCTCTGTTACTTGATCTCCTAACTCTTCTATGCCTAGTTTGTTTAGGTTGTCAATTATACTCATTATCTTCTCCCTATATGAATTAATAGACACCTTCCCTTGGGATAATGTAGTGAGTTTGGATTGTAATTCTGGGATTGTTTTATTGTTCTTGTATCTTTTCTCTAAGAGTCTCTTAAGCGTTTCGAAATTTTCAGGTTTCGAATAGCTTCCAATTGATGTTCTGACATTCGAGGATAATTTAGCATGATAAACATACTGAAGAAAATCTATTTTTGCTGCTTCCGATAGGGTCTTATTTAATAACTCCGCTGTTATTATAAAACTGTCCAATTCAATATAATTACCTGTAAACAAAGGTAATGCCTTTGCAACCGTTTCTAAATTAAACGATGTCATGTCTAAGTCTTTTGTCCTTAATGGTTTCTTTATACTACTACCTAAGTATTCTTCTACTAGTCTGTAAAGATTATTAAATTCTAGTTTTAACGCTAACTGTTCCTTATCGTCTCCTTTTACTTCTATTAGTTGAAATTCAAATTTTAAATTTCTGATATATTCCAATTTATTCAATACCGTTGATTCGGTGTAGGTTCTCCCTGGACTCTTCTTTAAGTTCTTCCAGAGTTCTTTCAAATTATTTAATTTCTCTTCCATATATTTTTCTTAGGCTTATCTATAAGCAAAATTTAGTTTCGTTTTTATTATTTAGTTTTTCCTTACAACTTATACATTAGTTATAATATTTGTATTTCTATTGGTATTTATAAGTTTATGTATTATATATAATATAGACAAGATTATGACAATTATTAATAATGTTGACATATTTTTCGAGAACATTGTGTTAAGTTATCTATTGTCTTCTACTTGTAATCGTACATACTAGTCTAATAATGTAGGCAATTGCTAATATTGCTAGGATCACTATCATAATTACTTCAGAGATGTTTAAGTTTTCCGTGTCATTTTTATTCTGTATATTCCCTGTGTGGACTCTCATGTGTTCTATTAATTGATTGTGTTCGTTTTCAGAATCTTCATGTTTCCCTACTTCATATCCCGCAAATAATAAAGGGATAGCTTTTAATATATTTTTCCACCAAGTCATTCTAATTTTAATATTATAATTTTGATACGAAAACATATAAAATACAACAACATATTTTGGTAAAATTTTGATTCAAATGTTCATACATCAAATCTTATTTTGTCTGTAGTTTTAGTTGTTTTATGGTCCTTTTGATGTTGGCACATTCTTCTTTGGTGGTTGTTAGGGTGAGCCTTTGATACAGTATGGCTAGTTGTTTTCTCGCCTGGAATCTCTTTCCCGCACGTTTCTTCTTCTTCTGGATGTCCTTGGATGGTTGGGGTTGCTTTTTGGTCACCGCAGTCCTCTTACGGTATTCTTCAATGCTTATAGCCTTCGGGCCTGCATTCAGTGGAGATGGAGTATAAGTTGGTGCTGTTGTTGCTGGTGGTCCTGGGTTATACTGTTCTGTCAAGTATTTTTCCCATCGCTCGAAAATTTCACTTATTTCTTCCTCCATAAATATGTTATTTTTCTTCAGTTAGCTATTGGTCCGAGCTGGCAGGATCGCCATGTAGTGTGTAGTGTTTTGGGGTCGTCTTAATTTTTGTGTACCCTATAGCCCAATATAATTTTATACAGCTGTAGGGGATCAGCTTGATGGTTAGGCGTTCTCTCGAACTGCCAAATTAGGGATTAGACATAAAACAAGGCAACGATGTGCCACTTTATTGTTTCAAATATAAAATCCTTGTTTATTTGTGGGCTACTACCCTTTTTATACTAATTTCTACATTATTGCTTACTTATTCTAACTTACAGTGTTAGTTTCTTAAATATATTCTGCTTTGTCAGTGCCATGCAATCATCAATGCATATTACTCTAGCCAATCAGAATGTGAGAGTGAGGAATGCACTCATTAACATTTGACACTCTTAAGTTTGGTCATTCACATTCTGATTGACTTACATACTTTACTATAGTAGACTCATATTTAAACATATTGAGTCACTGGATAAGTGTCGTTATTTGATCTTTTATTAGTGGCATTTACCCTACCATTATTGGGGTGGTATGTATAAGTTTTAGAGTGGTTATTTGGTATGCAGTGGACACTAGTAAGGTACACTACACCACTGCTACATCTGTATTCCCAAAAATGCTGCCACGATCATCTAGCAACTACGTGGGGATAATCCCGTTGCCCCTAATTGAGTTGCATAACTTTTCGCAACGGCCTTAGCAAGTAGACTTTAAAAGAAGCAAATGTTAATAAGACTTTCCCATGGTACACCAAACTTCACATCTTAATCGCTTTAACTCATTTACGCTGACGATAATGACATTATGGTTCGAACATTGCGAACAGTTACTGCCACTTTTGAAAAAGCCGCGAGAGAGTTTGCAAAGTTGGGTTGATATAAATTCACAAGGCATCCAATAAGCTCGAAGAAATAGTGGAATTTTAAAACTGCAACTTTGAAGTAGTCAGCGATCTTATATATCAAAAATATTAATTTTTAGATAAGAAGAACATACTGAAATTGTTGCTACTTCGGGCTAAAGTCTAACACAACTTAGAAACAATGAAGGTTGCAGGCTTTTTTATCTAACTGGGTACTGCCAACAACTTCTACTTTGGCGAATATCGGCGTCGTAAGAACCACGAGTTGCATGAGCTATTCAAACTGTTGGGCTTCTGCTAAAATGTCATTGGCATACGAACCTGACGACGGATCACAAAACAGATTTGAGTGAGGAAAACATCCCTTCTCCGCAGAAGACCCAGGCGCTTGGAAATCTTGTCTCCGTTCGGCGATTGATAAGTGCTAGTACACAAGTGCCTAAGTCTACCTCCAAGTGGTATCAACCGGGCAACTTTCGGTAAAAATTACCGGAAGGCTAACAGACATGGCTAAGAAGAAAACAATCTGTCTTGCGCTAAAAGGGATCAGTTTACTGGTCTTGTTCAAGTCAGGTTGTCCTTGTTGCGCTGTGTCATGCACCTTGCCGCCTAGTGGCACAGCAATACAGGGTTTAAAAGGGTACCAATACCTTAACTGTGTAAATTAAATATTGGTAGGAATGAAACGGATGTAGATTTCCGAGGCTGACCAGAGTCCTATCTGGTACCACGGGAATCAGTTGGCCCCATGTGCTTACCCAGTGCATTAACTGATTGATGGTGAGGTCTCCTTCGGGGGTACACGTGGTGGCTGTGGTTATCCCCAAGCGGGGCAACTGTAGAAGGAAAGTTGATATACTGGGGTCCGTCCTGTACGGGCCCCAGAGTGACCGTGTAAGTGGTCTTATATGAACTAAAGGTTCAACAAGAAAAAGTTTCTGGTTTTGGCGGATCTACCCAGGCACATGAGCAACTGTGGAAGTAGGCTATTAGCTGAAAAGGTGTAAGTGTGTCTGGAAGTAGGTGAATAGGGAAACTGGCCCCGGCTGGGGACTCTAGGATCTAAAATAAGATCCCGCCAAAGTAGTAGCAAATAAATGAGAAGCATGTGCGTGATTCGGTCCTGACTGGCGGTGAGAAGATTATGGAGTGTTGATGATGTCGGATACAAATGATCCTAAGTTGGAATAAATTAAATAAATGATCCTTTAAACAGAGCTGGGGGTCGCATCCGTATTGGGTGCGGCTGAGAATTATAATCTTTCTTGCTTAAGGTTGGGTGCTGTTTCACAAATGTGTGGAGAGGTGTCTTGCCGGCGCGGATCTGTTTTGATAATGAAGAAGCGAGATCAAAACTATAAACGCAAAAACCGGGTTTAGATAGCCCAACTCCTCACCAAGGGGTCTGTTGTGGCTGCACAGAGTCATAGCAGAGAATTGGTACCTAGGTGGTTTAGCCGAGCCATTCTAGGGGCGTTGGTGGACGCTTTGTATTCACCAGTGTTCAGAGCACCGTGAGTTTTTGCCGCTGGCAGGTACCACGTAACCCTTAATCGTCTGTCTCCGTTCGGCTTTAGGTCTAAATAAGTAAAAAAAAAATTTCATCCAAAAACCTTATGTGTGCTTATTGCATTTAAGTATAATATGCACTTGGTAGGTTAGGTTAGGTTAGGTAGAACAGGCAGCCGTTGAAGGAAAGGATACAGCTCACTTGAGTTCGCTTAATTCGGTCCTTTTGTGTTACCTGGAGGGGCAAATAGAATAGGTTGAGATGGAAGAAAAGAAGAAATTTAGAGAAGGATAGGTAAGAAAGAAAGAAAAAAACAGAAAAATTAATGAAGCAGACTAACCAGGGTCTCTGGTGGGAATCGAACCCACAACCCTCAGACTGGTAGACTCGTGCACTTACCACCTACCGGGGCACCCTGCACTTGGTATAATTAAAACTGCTTGAATTTGAAAAAAAAAACAGAAATTTGGTCGGGAAAAAGCGGCTTTTATTTATTTTTCTCATGTTTTTTAACTACTGTATTAACGAAGAATTAGCGAAGTCAAATCAAAAATATTAGTATTAGAAGGAGTGGAAAATATATTTCCTAACTATTACCTCTATCTAAAAACAAATGATAAAGTTCCTTTAATTATTTCTTTTTTTTTTAAGAAAAAGACAGGAAACAAAATTACATACAATTTTTCTAGTTAGGGGAGGCTCATTACCAAAAAAAAAAAAGAAATAATTGCTAAAAATAATTAACGAAACTGCAATTAATTACAATTAAACATATGTTTGTTTATTTAGTTAATTCACTATAAAAATGCACTATTACTTTGGACATCAAGTTGTTTTTTTATTTTGGGTTTTATGGCATTTAATTCATCGCCTTTACAATTAAATTTTCTTCGACAACAGATATCCAATGAAGACGAGGACAGAGACAGCGCCTTCGATGCCAAACTAACAACACGTGTCCATTAAATGACGAAAAAGAAAGTCATAAGAAAATGTGAATTGTGTGCGTTAGAGATATAAATTGTTATAAGAATCATGAGCAAGAAGCGTTTAAGAAAATTAATTTTGTTTTTTTTTTGTTTTTGGGTAATTTTGGGTGAGGTCATCACAATTAACTTGAACATCATGAAAATGATTAAACTCCTAACGATAATGATGATGACGCTGATGCAAGTGATCGCTGGTAGAAAATTTATTTTAAAAACAATATTATATATAGACACTTTAAATAATAAATTATAATAAAATAAAAAAAATAAAAAAAAAACTAAACATTGTGATGCATTATTTAAACTTTGTATGAATTATAAGTCAAATGCATAAATGTAAACAGATATATATCCCAACAGTTCTGAAGAGATCTAACACTAATCATTTGCCTTTCGGTTTGTAAATTCTTCAATATTCACTTGCGACCCCGTTAATTACATACGAGTACATTTTGGATCCTTATTTATAGGGTAGTCGATTTAGCCTTGTTCGAACTTCCGTCTGTTGATAAAATTTGTTCCAAACGGAGGGTCATAACAATACACAGCTAATCCAGCTGTCGACCCACTTTTTGCGAAGTTATACCTCGTAACTATGTATGACTATACATACGATTTAGCCCAGTCTATGGCAATTATTCTTTGTTTGCAATGACAGGACAGTTTAAAATACACTTTCATACACATTCCTCTGTGTATTTCTTTATCAGCTGCAGGCATTTTGTAAAACGCAGGTGCCTGAAAATGCATTTTCATCTACCACCATGTATGTATTACACTTTCCTTTCCTTGGAATCATTAAGATGTACAAGGTAGGCCAAAATAAGTCATCCATGTTTTTTGGCTCTCATTTTTTTCTAAAAGAAAAACTTCGATTCTGAACCTTTAAAACTTTATTGGTCAAGTCGAGAAGATGATATCGGCCAAATTGGCGCCGTCACAATTGATTGCTATATGAACTCGTTTTATATCATTTTTCCTCACTTCAGCGAGGACTTCGGGCGATAGACTCTCGCACTCGTGTCGAATGTTGTCCTTGGGAGCTTTCAGGGCCTTGGGATTGTTCACGTAAACATGGGACTTCAAAAAAGCTCACAAAACAGTTAAATCGAGCGGTTTTGCGGGCCAATGTAAAGCGCCAAAACGAGAGATGAGGCAACCCGGGAACGCCACCCCTAGAATATAGGTTTTAGCTCGCACAGTGTGTGCCGTTGCTCCATCCTGTTGGAACCACACGTCCTACAGTCCTAATTCGTTTAAAGGCGGCAGAAAAAACTCGGCTTACATGGTTTTATATCGCGCACCGTCCACTGTTGTAGTTTGAGCAGCGGCGTCCTCGAAAAAAATGGTCCGATGACTCCTTCAGCGTAAAAAGCGCACCATGCAATGACTTTGAGCGGGTGTAATGGCATCGGGTATCACTCGTGGATTTTCGGTGCCCCAAAAGCGAAGTTTTAATTATTCACGTACCCGCTGAGGTAAAACTGAGCCTCATTATGATTTTGGTCATATAATCGTCGACTGCGGACTCGAGATTAAGGATGGCTTCGACGTAGGTTTCAAGCCTTTGGCGGTCGACAGGCAGCAGCTGATGCATGGACTGGACTTTGTACGGGAACATGCGCAGGTCTTTGACCGAAATTCGCCTTAGGGACGACCGCCTGATAGCTAATTGCGAGGCACGGCGCGTGGTCAATGTTTCTGGCGACAACTCGACATCCTCGCCAACAGCGGCGGCATTCTCGGCCAAACGGGCGCTCTAGGGCCGGACACTCTTGGCAGCGTCTCGTAGTCTTTAAGGTCGGTGGCCAAATGGCGCAGTGTTTGCGCAGTCAGTGCCGGACGACCGGGGAACCGGCGACGGAAATCGCGCTGCGCCAACACCACAAACGAATTGTTACGCAAAAAACACACGATTATTCAACGCTCTTGGGGAGTGTATCCCGCCATGGCTTGTTTACTTGTATTCTACGTATGTCTAGTTCGCAAATGTCAAAACATATTTGACATTGGCCGCTATTTGCAATCGGATGATTTTTTTTGGCCCACCTTGTACTAACATAGGCACGGATATTGTGTACAAACCATGACAGTAAATATTCGACGCGTTTGATGCAGAATTTAGCTGAATATTTGGCTTAAACTAAAAATCTTAATACAAATTTAAATGCGGGACGGGATCCCGCTCTCTTTTCGACGCTGTGTATTGAATCCTTAGAAACATAAATAACAGTGTTATCGTTGTTGCTGGCTGCGCCATAGTTGAAGGGCACTCCAATTATTCGCTTGACCTTTTTCCTACAATGCCCCTTAAAAAGTACAAACAAGTCCTTCTGCATCGCTCGGAAGACGATAGCTGCACTTGCTATTAGCATTCATTTGACTAGAGCCCTGGCTCTTTAGAGATAGGAGCTGTCAGGCAAGGTATGAACGATAAACTATGCCACACCATAATAGCAGTCACCGATTCATAGAATAGGAATACTACTCTGATGTAGGCGCAGTTGATCCAAAGTCTATTTTGAAGCTTTCATAAACGGGAGAAGGTCCTTATCGGTGACTTTTAACTTACAGTATGTAACACGAGCATCGCTGTAATAACTAAGGGATGTGTTTCACTACACTTTTGATAATTTAATTGATTAAGCTTTTAAGACACGCGAAACCCACACTTTGAAAAAGTCTATTAAGAAATGCAGGGTTCTATAGTTTGGGCATCTGTTTAGTTATCCCATATAGAATATTATTAATAATCATTGTTATTAACTATGATGCAAAGATATGACCGACATACAAATTGAGCGAATGCCCATATCGTAGATTATAGTGACACACAAAGTGAATATGTAAATACAAAATTTCTATTAATAAAAACTTGATTCCAGAGGGAGAAACTTGCGGCACTTAGTCATTCTATCTCTAAATGGGATTCGTAACTGCACTTTTTAGCAAAGTAAATGTGGCTAGAAAGTATTCTTTTAAAATGTGTTAAAAGGCAAAAGAAAGTTGAAAAAACAGAATTAATTTTAACTCCTTTTAAATATTTTCAAAAATTATGGTTTTGTAGTTACGAGATTTATTTGTAAATTGGAGGATAAGCTTTATGTATCGCGTTTTTAGGTTTGAGGTTATCAATGTTTAAAGACGTTTGAAATTTATATTCTTACCTTAAAGCGCTACCAGTTCTAAGATAAAAATCTAACCCTTTTTTGCTAAGAATTTGTATGTTTGAGTAATAATGCTTTTTAACCAACTTATTTTAAAAAGTATACCGTTTGCCCATCTCTGCAAATGCTTTTCTATTTTTGTTTTCATTACGATCAAGTAGTTGTGCATAATATTTAAGGAAATCTATAGACAAAAGCTTGCATTTTAAATATCTAAAATAAAATTATCATAAATTGAATGTTCAATTGTGTTCGAATATATGTTTAAACAAAATATACGATTATTACTGTATGTATGAAGTATGACTTTTTTAATTTAATTCATTTGATTCCAATCTCAATACCACTTAAACAAAACAAACACCCTTTAATTGTTTTGAAAATTAACTAGATCTCTAGGTTAAAGAGCTTGAGTGTGGGTGATCAAAGTGTAATTTAAATTCTTATAATTTAAAAATAATTAAACGATTTCTACTTATTTATTCTATAGCAAACGAAATGGGGAATTAAAAAATTTTAATTTCATCATCAATATAATCATCATCAGCAATTGTTAACACTGGTGCTTACAAACGTGTGCATGAACATTTGAATGTAATTTTCTTCCGCTTGTCTTGTTGAAATTCAAGAAAATTGTTCACTTTTTTCAAAATTAAAACACATTAAGATTTTTTTCATGTATTAAGAAATACATTTGAAAGCGCTTTATTCAGCCGTGCCAAACCTTATACTTATACCCCTCACATTGGTCTCACTGTATATCAAGTTATACGATCTGAATTATTTTCAAAAGATTAATTTAAGGTAAATTAACTTTAATTTCGGTCTGGAGCCGATAAATAATTATAACTTTTTACATAAAAAACTTCGTAAAATTTTCCCATTTGCATGGAGGATACACCCTACTCCCTCGTAAAGAATTTGGCATTAAATACAATTAAAACAAATTGACACATAATGAAATATATTCCAGGTTGAATATGTACCCTTCTACACCCCCAATATTTTTTTAAGATGAAACCAGTTATGAAAGTATTTTCAAAATTTAAAGAAAATGTAAGTACTTTTGTCTGGTGCCTTTTGAAAAGAATCGAATCGGCAATACAGATTGCAACAAGATCTTAAAAAATGTTCATTCCTTACTCGATTATATAGAGTGTCTGGTGGCAGATTTATATTTTGAAACTTAGATAAAAAACGTAATAATTGGCACACAGTTTTATTACGAGCATTGAACTGTAGAATGGAAATGCGGATTTTATTTTTTAAAGAGTATGTCATCCAGATGACTTCCTTCGAATTGAAGACACTGTTTTGAAAGGGAGCCCTGTGTTCTGCGTCACCCTGCAGTAAACTTGGTTCAAATGAGGTGATTTCTCAAGAAATACTTTCCACAAGGCATTAGCCCAAAAAAAAAAATTCATAGGAGTTAGAACGGGCGACCTGGGTGGCCATTGAATGTTTCCAAAGCGGCTGAACAGTTTTTGGAGGAAACTTTCCCGAAGCAAATTCATCGTAGCTCTGGCTGTGATTGCAGTCGCCCCCTCCTGTTAAAACTAAGTGTGTGAAGAGCGATGGATGAGCTCGCAGGAAAGGAATTCCGTATGATGTTGCAATAGAGGGTTGCGGGTTGTTGGAGACAAGTAGCGGGAGTTTTGCTGGCTGACATGGCCGTTTAAATGAAAATGAAAACGAAAATTGGAAAACCTCTACCTTGTGTTACAAAACATTAATTTTTATAGATATCCCAATCGCACCCCACTGAGCGACTTCCAAGCTCTTCAAAGAAAAGACCTAAGCTTTTTTTGAGCAAAAAAAAAAATGGGCATATTTGGAAAAAAAATTTTTTTTCTAATTATTTAAAAAAAAAAAAAATAAAAAAAATTTTTTTTTTTAATTTTAAAAATATTTTTTTCTGGAATATTGAAGAAAAAGCTATCGAAAGTATTTGGGACGAATTTTGTTAAAAGCAAAAGGTAACAAACTACATGTATGAGAAAAAAACACCTATTTTCCGAAAACGTCAAATTTTGAACCCCTCTAGCTCAGAGAGTTCTTGACCGATCGTGTTAAAAAATTGTGTCTAAACAACTCTCTGCAAGAACTACTTTGGTCCAAATTTCTTTCCAATCGAAAGACATCGGTTTTAAAAGTTGGGTCACTTGACATGAAATCCCCCATATTTAAATCGAAATATATTGTCATCTCAATTACACTTTGCCAGAAACTTGTGACTTTAACGTTATAAGCAAAATGTTTACTGGGTATCCAAAAAGTATTAAATGTATTCAGAATGACTTGTCATTTGTGCATTGACGTGTATATGGGTGTGTATGTGTAAATGTTATTGCTGGTGTCGTTGTTGTTAATCTTTATTAATTACAAAAGTCGCATATTATGCGCATTGATTAATGCAACATCTAGGAAATTGCAACTCAGTCTGTGTAACAATTTTTCACACTGCAATTATAAATGTGTGGCACAAAAACACTTAACGTTTGTTATTTATTGTTGCTTTGGGTTGTGCGAATAAAAGCACAACAATGACAACAACTGAAATAGAAATCAAAATGTTTTTTTTTTTCGCAAAAAAAAATAAAAGGTTTTTGTTTTTAAATTTAAATTGTAACACAACGTGGCAAAATATGTATTAGACAAAGTAATGCACACAATTCCAATGAAATGTCATAAATCACGACTCGAAATAAAAAAGAAAAATTAATGATTTTAATGTTGGGACTCTTATATAGTTTAAAGTGTTTAACCTTCACGAAGTCAATATTTTTTTTTTCTTTCTGAAACGCTTTTAAGCTGTAGATTTAAAACACAGAGAAGAGAAATAACATAATTAAAATCCAACTTCAAAAAATTCAAGAGAGCTTCTAGAGCCCCGGTTACCAACTGCAGAGTTTGCTCTGAAACAAGGGTATTTAGTGGGAACTGCTGCACTCCCTGGCTTTCGGTTTTTTTTTTTGAGAAACCGACATTCAGTGCATGGCCTCCATTTATATAGTGCATCGCGTTAGCATTAGAAAAAATAATTTTCCAGCACTAAAATTATGGGAAAGAAATTTTTAACGAATTTATTTCACATACAAACTGTGCGACTCAAGAACAAATTTTTCATGTAAAGCATGGTGCTATTCACTTCCCAGCTGACTCCATATGGGCGTGCTCTTCTTCAAAGGGTTTTAGGAAAAAGTCCTCAGACCAGATTCCATTGAAATACCGAAAGCGAAGTGAAACACATTGCGAACTACGACGATGCCCAAGTGAATTGATACGGCTAGACACCTTAATGTCCCCGATAAGTACCCTTTCCCGTTCCTGAACTCGGTGAAGTAGCCCCGAATTGACTTTGGAGCCGCAACGCATACACGAAATTTGTATTCTGTTTTCCGTCGAAAACAGTTGGTATTAAGGAGGTCAGATAATTCCTATATCTTTTTCAAAAACTAAGACAGGCGCCCTCTGACACAAACAACATAAGATCTAAGAGCGTTTAAAATCGATATTATAAGCGCAGATTCAATGTCCTTCATTCTTTTCCTCATTTCCGCAATCTCGAAAAGCGAGGTCTGAAGTCGAATGAGTATCAATGGCAAAAGCTGATGTCGTCTGAAAAATAGTTAATAGGATTCTAAGTTTGACAGAGAAGGTCAATAAGAAAAATAAGAAGCAAGGTAGGACAAAGGACAGAGCCTTGTGGAAATCTGGAATTGATTTTGAGCTTATGAGAAATGATCTTGTCTGTAACAACACGAATAGTTTGATCCTTAAAAATCGAGAATATTATTCACCAACACTAAAAGCATAGACAACTCAAACGATCGAGTAGAATTTCGATTCAAATTGAATGCCATAATTTGCCCCCAGGATAAAGTCCACAGTGCCAGCCACCTTAGAAACCGTGGGACTCTAGATAGTTAACAAGGCGGTAGCTAACTGTCTCAACTTTAAATAGTTCCCAACAAAAAGCTACTGGCGGCTTATTTTTAGGTTTTTCTGCCGTTTCTTTTTGGGAACCGGCGAAACATTGGGTCCTTTTCAGCATATTTTGGGAGATACCACGATAAACCTTGCTTAAAAGGTTTGCTTATACGCGTCAGACTTCTTCCACTAAATGTGGAACCAACAAGACCACTACTATAATCGACTGGCAAAACGGATAACTGGCTGCTAAACTGCAGGACATTCAACAGGAACTTCACCGACAAATAACTAAGCCGCCATTAGGTCCCTAACAGATGCATATCCAATTGGTCTGCGAATGCGTGCGGATACTCAAAATCAATACACCAGCTGTATTGCAATTTTAAAAAAGTTCAAATAACTTCTTCTAAATCTTGTCACCCTCACATTGCCCCTGGTCAGGGTTGCCAATTCTTTATTACTGGTTTTGCTTCTTCACCAAAATTTAAATATTAAGATGGGGTATTACAAAGACTGCTGACTTTCAGTTATTGACAGTTAACTTGAACATACCAGCCGGGAACACCTTATGCACCCTGGTGCGTAATATGGCAGAGGTAAAAACCAAAAGCCATGTATCTTCTCACTGTTAGCAGACGAAGCTGATTTTAAAAATTTGTCAAGAGAATATGGTTGCCGGTAACTACTACTGTAAAAAAGTAAATTGAAAGCTCAAGTAATGGAAGACATCTTACCGGGCACTTCGCACCCCTAAATCTGGGAGTTATTTCCTCCTTAGCAGGAACACTGGTTAGTTTGCGTTTCTAAAACAGAACGAGGCGTTTGCTACAGCCCAAGACTTCTAACCTTTGCTATTAGCTATAAATTTCTCTATTCTAAAAATTCCTTTCCTTTTTGCAAGTTGCATAAGCTTCGTAGAAGTAATTCGAATAAATGAGCTGTATCTCTCACTTCTTAAATTTTTTAGGTTTCAGTCCTACAACCCTAGGAAAGAAGCCAAAACAAGACATAATGCGACCAATCACAGTAGCGTTACCTTATGGCCCCTGAGAAAATATGATCCGCTGGCACCTCAAGTGTAAATCGCAATGATTTTAAGTGGATGTAATGGCTTTAAAAAATGGTACGTCATTACATTCTCAGTGACACAAAACCCGAAAGTTATATTTGTTTTCTTATCTGTTTTGACATTGTCGCTCAAAAATAGTTTTACTTATCGAACTCGCCGTCACAGATATTCGACATCCTTGAGAAATAATGCAGCACTATGACTTCTGGACTGATATTTTAAAATATCAACTTTTCATTAGCAACAAAATTTTAAACTGCCATCATTTGGAAAAGCGAAATGCAAAATAATTTGGTTTATTTTTTCTCAAAATAAAAATTTTTTATCAATTATGCGTGAGACCGATTCAGCTAACGAATTTCCCTTTTTTCCTAGAACTGTTTTTAGTTTAACAACTTTTCAAAAATGTGAAATTAAAACCAGTTTTTATTTCTTTTTTCTACAAACAAATACTTAGACCACCCAAAGAGGACCACAATATGTGTTTAATTAAAAAGAAAAAACAATTTTTGAGGACATATTTCTATAAAACTCTTATCTAATTTAGGTCATAATTTTAAACAAACAAAAACCACAATACATATAATGAAACGAATTCAAAACAATTCCGCAACAGAAACCAAAAAAAAAGAAGAAGAAACTTTGACAGCTGTCAAACAGATATGTGATCTTTAAATTCTAAAACAAGAAACTGCATAAAGTACACACCAGCACACACAGTAAGTGAACAAGTTAAAGATTTAAATGAAAAAAAAAATCTATTTTAAACTAGAAATAAAACCAAAATAAAGTAAAATTCTTTAATTTTTTTCTCAAGTAAAATGAAACATATTCAAAAAATACTGATGAGTATATTCTGTTCGTATCAAAACACTTAAAAGTGGTATTTCTAAGATGTGGCATGAGGAATGCATGTTGTACTTGTTGCCTTATAATCAACCACCAAACAACAACAACACGAAACAGCAACATCAATAAAACAAACAACAACAATAAAATGATGAATAAACTACAAAAAAAAAAGATTTTTACTTGAAAACAATAGAGATGCCTTGTTTCAAGTTCCAATTTTTTTTATTTATTTTTTATTTTCAAAGTTTTGTACATGAATATGAAAATACATATTCATGCAAAGTTCTATTTGTTTTTTGTTAAAAACAATTTAAACCGACATTTAAATTGATGGCTCAAGAGATTCTATATTAAAGATACGAAATAACCAAACAACCAACAAATAAACGAATGTCTTTTAAGATATTTTTAGAAGAAGAAGAAGAAGAAGAGAAAAAAATTATAACAAAATTGTGTTAAATTAGAGTGTAAAAAAGTATTTATGGGAGGAATTAAAAAAAAGGAGCAAAAAATTTATTATTGAAGATGGTTAGAGATAATAAGATTTTAAAATAGAATGAATTCCAATTTTAAATAATAGAAACTATTTTGGAGACGGTGTTTGAAGTAAAAATATTTAAAAAGGATTAAGATTTGCAAAAAAACTGGTAAAACATTTGTGGTTAAGAATTGACGTGCAACAGATTTTATAGTGGAATATAATTCCTTATTTGTTTCAGTCTGGCAACCCCTAGGACCTTGTAGGCGCTGTGCGTCAAGTCTAAGTTGGTGAAGGATTGTAAAACAAGTAAGAGCGCTATATTCGGCTGTGCCGATTCCAAAATACCCTTGACATTGCCCTTTCGAAACCCCAAACCTTTCTTTATTTTAATCAATTTTTTTTTTATTTGTGATATATTTCTAATTTTAAAATAGGGGTCGGTGCCATCTTTTAACCCTCTTTGGGTAACTAGGGAAGTTGTAGAGGCTTTTACCCTAATTTTTCAAAATTTTGTATGGCAGCCCCCTTAGAGGTTGGAGATAGGAGCTAAGTTTGTTCTAGAAAAATGTTTGAAAGGAAAAATGAGTTGTGGTCAGTCCTACATTTGACCCATCCATGGGCACCCTGGAAACTGTAGGAGGGGATTTATTTAAGTATATTCTAGAAATATGTTTGGAAAGGGAAACTATTGGGGGTCGGTCATAAACTTTATTTCTCAAAGGCTGGCTCTGGGAAAGTTATGGACATTATTACATCATTTTTATACATTTTTTATGGATGATAAAGACAAAGGGTAAGTATGTTCTAGGAATATGTTTGTGTTTTTCTAATGGGGTTCAGTGATACATTTTATTCCTCTAAAGACGAGTCCAGAGAACTTGTAGAGGTTTTTACCCTATTTTTTTTTTAATTTTATATGGCAACCGTGTAAGGGGCTGGAGATAGAAGGTAAGTATGTTTCACAAAAATTTTTGAGAGAAAAAATTAATCGGGGTCAATCTTTAATTTTGCCTTTGTAGGAGCACCCTGGAAGCTGTGGGAACCATAATAAAAAAAATTATATTTTGTATGGCAACCCTGTTAGGGGGCAGAGATAGGGTGCAAGTATGTTTCACAAAAATATTTGTGGAAAAAAACTCATAGGAGTCGGTCTTACATTGCACACTGAACGGGGCAACTACGGCGCAGTTGAAGAGGTTTTTAGGTAAAAATTTTAATGAAATAAAGAAGTAGTCTTGGTTTTTGGCTTATATCACGGTCAGTTATCGGGAGATTTAGCTGGATTTCCATAGCAATTTGCTCACAGGTATTTCTGACAGTTTGATACCACTTACGGGTTTATGCGACTTTGGGGGTCTTTAGAAAGTTGATTTTAACCATAACGCAGACAGGAGGGCAGATGGACAGGCGGACATCGCTAAATCGACTTCCCTGTCTATAAGGACCAAGAAATTATATACTTTATGGGGTCGCAGATGGACATTAAAGAGATTATAAACGGAATGACAAATTTTTATATACCTTTATCACTTATGTAAAGGGTAGAAAAAGAACATTGGTGAAAATTATGGAATTCTTTACCTTCAGATTATGGAAGGTTACATGGTACTGCTTTAGGCCCGACCCTTGAGTCGGCATATCAAGAAGAAACTGTCACTACTATATGATAATTAGGACATGTGTGCTTAGCATGTCGAATTTTCAGTGAAGAGCAGTATAGAGTACTCAGTGCTTTATGGCCGGGTTTTTTCTGATTGGATCAAAGGACTATGGGGGTCATATCTAGGCATTGTCTGGTTCAAGATAGAAGAAGCAAACGGAATCGCGAAATACAGATTAATGTAGGATATGTGTGGATAACCAAGAATTAGAAACGAATATTGCACAACACTGCCCAAAATTAGAGATCTATAGAGTACCGTAGTTGAGTAAAAGATTTCACGAAGAATCTACCGATTTATTTCGGTGTAAACTGAACAACAGCATTTCGTTAATCATTGGAATCAGACGGATAGGGGTAGTTAATTGGATTTCTTGTTTTCCAGTTTGAAATTATCTGCCGTCTTTTCATTGGTCTTCCTTCTTTTTTTTCATTTGACTGACGTCAATTTTTTATTTTAAGGACGCGCAAGAGCTGCAGAAGTTCCTTTCATTACCTTTTTATTCCTAACGACATTTTTCGAAGATCGATCAATTGTTAACCCCATCTCACAAAGCAGGCCTTTAACCGAAAATCATGTTAATCACCATAACTACTGGCACCAAAACGAAATTGATTGAAAAAATGTTCACAAAAAGAATGATAGCACAAAATGTTCTAATCTTCTTATGTGCATTGGTGAGATCGAAGCTCTTTTTAGAGAATAAGTTAATGAACCAAACAATAAAGCAAATATAATAACTATGTTAACAAGCTTATGGTTCTGAGCTAAGCCTTTAGCATAAGCGCCGTAAGTCTGACTTCTTAAACAAATTACTAGAAAAACATAAAGATTAAGAAACGAAACATCGACAAGATGAACATAAAGGAGGGACAATAGCCAGGTTGGGTGGCGATTATAAAAGATTTTGGGAAAATGCTAAAGTCAACGCAACTGGTGTTTAAACCTCGCGAATTATAAAAAAAGCAAGTCATTAAAACGAAAATCACCGCTTTAATGTTTAGGACAACACCAATCACAGTACTTTGTAAATTGAAGTCAAATTTCTTTTAAATCAAATATTATCAGACTTCATAAAATTTCAAGTGTGCCATCATATTTCTAACCGACATATCTTTTACAGTTAATAAGACCCATTGTGCAAAAATATCATAAACAATTTATAAAAAAAACTAACAACAGCATATCATAATTACAAAAACGAATGACCAAACATTCAGGAAATGAGGGTAAACCGATTATGTTTTTAAATCATATCTCTTGATATCAATCCAACTACCTGACCATTGCAAATCAATCATTTCATCGACAATCTTAAAAATGTAATACAATATGTAACAAATCGTTTAAGTCCCACAGAAAACAGCAGCATAACTTAAAAACGATAATTTGTAACAACAATTTGTTACACAAATTTCACACAAACAACTTAAAAAGCCATTAAATTCAAGTCAACTCAAATGTAGATAAAAACATATGAAATGAATGTTTTGTATTTGAATTCGAATCATAATTATTTTTAAATTAAGCAAAAGTTGAAAAAATATAGAGAAGAAAAAATTTTATTTCTCAACTTGATGCCTGTAATATTTTTAATAATTTTTTTCTTTAATATTTGACTTAAATTGTATCATGACTTAATGTGACTGATCGTTGATATGTGTCAATGTTTTTCACATTATTGAAAGTCTATTAAGGAAAAATACAATTTATTGTAGTATTTTTATGTCATTTTCTATTTCAAATGTCAATTTGGTAAACAGTTTTTTAAGTCTCCTTGATTCTCTAAGTGGTTTAACCTGCAACTGCAACCTGAGTTTGCTAAAGGAAATTTATATTTTGAGCAAAATTAATGTTGAAAATAAGTTGTTTTTTAATAATCCAAATAAAAATAAATATTTTGTATTATTTGTGGGTTACATTATGTAGAAAAATAGACGACCTTTTATGAATGACAATAATTTTTTTAAATATGTGTTTGGTATTCATACACAACTTCGATACTTTGTTGTAATTGTTATTAAAAAATTATACAGTGACAAAGAAATGTTGTCTCTATAATAATTATATTTATAAGTATTAAGAAGAAAGTTCTTCACGTAACATAAAGTACTTTTTTCATGATCTTCGGAGCATAAAAGAGTATGGAGCACCATTTCACTAAATTCAAACGAAGATTTACTTTGGATTACTCAAAAAACTACATCGGCGTCTGCCTTCTTCTAAGTTCTTAGGCCCTTCAACTGAAAAAAAATGTGGCAAGGTTCCCCTACCCGAAGAAAATTTCGATTTAGTTACAAGCCAGCAAGGAAAGTAAACGCCAACAATGTATTCCACAAAAATTTTAAAAATGTCTTTCAGCGATTACCTTAAAAACTATTTACGGTTGTTTACTACCGAGAGTGGTTCACTGAACTTATTTCTTACAGTGTAAGATTAGTGCCCTTATGCTTACTTACTTCCTACTTAGATGGATATTACGGAACGTTTGTTTCACTAGCTGAACGTAGAATCGATTTCCAGGTGTTTTATTATTCTGCTCATCTGCTTCAATTTCTGACACCAAGTTTTGAGGTGGGTTGCTCCACTTGATTTTTCCATTGGAGTTTCGGTCGTCCCCTTCTTCGTGAACCGTCACCAGGTTCGCATTCAAATTACTTCCGAGATAAACCATCTTCATTAATTTTTACTACATGAACTAGCTAAGGTCAACGTTGAATATGATACGCATAAATATGTTAATGCGGGCAAACAACTTATACAGTTCACGCTTCATAAGACCCCGGTATTGGCCATCAAAGCAGATTGATCCTTAGATTTTCTGAAGAATCTTCCTCTCGAAAACTCCAAGCACTTACTGCCTTATCTGCTTTCGCAAGTGCCCATTCTTCAGAACCATATGGTACCAGTGTCTTGTAGAGAGTGATTTGTGTGTGTCGGGAGGTGACTTTGATTTTAAACTGCTTACTTAGTCAAAAGTAGCATCTTTTGGACAATATTGTTCTTCTTTTAATTTCAAACCTGATATTTTTTGTCTCGTTTATGGCGGTACCGTTGACTACTTTAAAATAGTAGTTTTCAACTTTCACTGCCTGCCCAAGTCTGTTGGACTACTTTCTTGTGTGTTAATACCATCAACTTGTTTTACTACCCGACCTCTTTCTCGACTTTTGAAAGATGGAAGTTACTGCTCGCAAAATTCGCCCTATTTGGTCGATATCGTTTGCATAAACGAGTAACATGTGCTGTTCTGTGAATAGTGTGCCAGTTCCATTCATATTTGGGTCTCCTATAACCTTTTTTAAGAGAATGTTAAAAAGATCACACAAAAGGATGTCCCCTTATCTGAAACCTCATTTGGTACTAAAGAACTGGGGGATATTCTTTCATATTTGAACTGAGCATTGCGTATCAGTTAAGTTTTGCAGGTATATCAAACTTAAGCACAGCTTTAAACCCCTTTGAACGTTCGGTAGTCGACCTATAGAGGGTATGTGCAGATCTGTTTTTCCTGGGCGTATTCCAAGATATCCGGTCAAGAGTAGATCTGCCAGGTTTTAAGCTGCATTAATATGGCCAAATTAATTCGTCGATTTTAATCCTTCACACAATACGCTGAGGAGAATCTTGTTACCAATTAATAGGAGACTTGTTTCTCTGTAGTTGGCACATACCGTCTTGCCGCCTTTTTTGTGCCCAGGACAGAGTTGGGAAAATTTTAAAGTGAGCACCTGCTGCTTTGGCCTCATCTCACGGTAACTTAACACCGTCACGATATTGCCCGTGACTTGGCACGCCAGATGGTTTGCTATACCGCCCAGGTAGCAATTCTCCGCCATGACTCTGTGCAAGCCATAACAGACCCCTTGCTGAGAAGCTGGGCTATCTAAACCCGAATTGCGTCACCAGTTTTGATCTCGTCATTCCCAATCAAAACAGATCCGCGCTGACAAGACACATCTCCACACGATTGTGAAACAGCGCCCAACAATAAGCGAAAACGCTTATGATTTATCATGTCGCACCTCCAACAAATGCGACACCCAGCTAATTTCATAGGAATTTTATTTCATATATATCAATCACTCCACTTTAATCAACGCTTCATAATCTCCTCACATCCAGTCAGGTCCAAATCACGCACATGCTTCAACATGCCAATGCCGGCCATTTTATTATTTGCTAATACTCTGACGGGATCTTGTTTCAGATCCTAAGGTCCCCAGCCGTAGCCAGTTTCCCTATTCACCTCCTTCCAAACACACTTAAAAGTTTTTAGCTATTAGCCTACTTCACCAGTTGCTCATGTTCTTGGGTAGACCCGCCAAAACCTAGAGACTCTATCTTGTAAACCTTAAGTTCATATAAGAAGGGCAAGAACCCGGAGTAGACTAAAAAGTAATTTTGCACCAAAAATCAAAATTTGCATTATTGCGAGCCTTGTTTATTCGGTATAACAAGTTTACCCACAAATATTAATTACCTCTGGCCTAAGTTGTTAAAGGGAATAAGCGGAATATTCAACCTATTGAAGCCAAATTACGGCATAAGGCGGCACTTGCAAAAAAATGCCTAGAGGCAACTGGGGGGATGGATGTGCTTGAAGCAGATATCCTAACAATCAAGGAGTGTTCGTTATGGTTTAGGGCACACACAGGTTCAACAAAGGCAAAAATGTGTACGTATGGCCGAGGGTCGATAAGAGCATTATTTTAGAAAGTACCAAATTTAGCACAGTGTTACCAAACAAGAAGATTTATAATGACTACTCATTGTAGCAAAGAACGAGTTGAAGAAAGGACCCATGCCGCGCTGTGGAAGGACAAAACAGTTGACAGAACGACAATACTCTAAAGCCACCTGAATGACATTGGGAGTAGAGAAATTTAACACTAAGCAACTATAAATTAAAAAAGATAATAAATGTGCTAACGGGTCATTTAAAGTAACCATCATCGGGTGGGCTTTGGGAAGAACAGCAATTAATAGGCACGCAAGGAATACATCGACTCGATTAACCATTTCTTGTATAATTGCCCAGCTGCTTCACGGGCCAGAATCCGAATTTAAAGTATAATGTTAGTGAAGATGTTAAATGAAAAACGTTGATAAAATGAGTCCATATTATCGAATTTATTTCTGTGAACTTACATTCTTCGGTTGCAAGGACGCGTACTTGCAATTCAATAACTGACTTAAGTGTATGTGATGCGGAAGTTAAGATTTCTTTTAAGTCTGCTCCTTTCGACCTTACCAAACCTTATTCCTTCTCTAGAAGAGCTAGCTTATAGTTTTGTTTGTACCAATATGATTGGCCTATAACTTAAAACAGCCTCCATTTAAATAGCACTAATTTTTAAATTACATCTTAATGTGATTGGTCCACAATTTACCATGAGTACCATGTAAACCCTTTTTTCTCAAAATCCCATTTAACCTCTTTAGCCAATGTTAAATTTAGTTTTTAAAATATCTAAATTTTTTTCTTATTTTTCTTTCCACTGTTGCTTATGTTATTGCCTAGAAAATGCGGTTAAAATATGATGACAAGTTTGGTTACATTCTTAATAATTGTGGGAAAATTTGTCGTCTTATATTTGTGGTGTTGTTAAGAGAACGAAAACCATAACCTTTAAATACAACATTAATGATTTGTTTTGGTTGTTTTTGAATCTTTCAATACCCGATATTCTCAACGAGCTCTATAACAATCATTAATAAATATCAACAATAAGAAATATGCATAAACATATAGATATACAAAAGTTGTAATTGAATAGCATTTACATAAATATTCTCCCTTTTTGCAATGTGATATTAAAAATAAATAATAAAAACGCAAATTGTTATTGTAAAACTGCAAACAACCTGTTGCTTTTCCCTATTTTATTACTTTAACGACACCACTAACAAGAATAAAAGGACTTTTATTCTCTTCTTCTCCCTCCTTAAAAATAAAACATAAATCAAAAGGCAGGATTGCTTATCGCTAACACAACAAAAATTATTCTATTGATTATGACAAGAAATTGACAACAGTTCTAATTATGCACACAATAGCAGACTTTGCCAATTCCAATTTAAAAAAACTATAGCAAATATTTTGCAAATCAACCCCTTTTAGTTTAAACTATTTACAAAATCAACAATTTGTTTTGATTTGGGATCCTTAAAAAACACAAATGACACATCCTTTGTATAGTCTTTTGTGTTTTTTATACAAATGTTTACATTTAACTTCATCAATAATTGCTACTAAACATACAAGTAATGAAATTTTTGGCGGTCAGATCCGGCCATTAGGAATCCTACATCATAAGCTTTTAATATTAAGAAAATTAAAGCTTTATAAGCAACGTCGGCCAAGAATGATCCTGGGGACCAAACACTAAACGGATTTCACATGTACCCTACACGAATACCAACAAAAAACACATTACAAAGAGAACGAAATACATAATAGCAACAACAAAGATTAATTATGCATTGTGTTTTAGACAAAACACACATACACTCATACTCTATCAAAAATTGTCTTTATTGTTGGGCATCGCTGTTTATATGAGTTTAGTAGATGTGTGCGATTTATTCCTTTTTTTTAAATAGGACCAGAAACAAGTTTTATGCTAAAACAGCATAATTAGTTTATCTTTATCGAAATTTTTTAACAGCTTTTGCAAAGTTTTAGTGATCTTCAGAAATGTTTTGAAACTGCCCCAAAAGGTATACTGCTTAACACATAATTTAATGTAGAGTATAAAATCTAACTCTAAGCAATGCATGCCTGCTTGTTAGGTAGTCGAAAAGAGGACAATTTCACCCTTGCATAAAAAAACACAAGAAGACATGCAGGTCCTTGGCAAAGGTAAATTGCAATTGACTTGTGATTGTTCGATTGACTGTTATCTGACAGGCGTTAAATGTCGATTGTGTTTTTCTTTCCTTTTTTTTAAAGTGGCAAAACTAAACTAATTAAGTTAGTTGCCTGTGACTTTTAACTCAGAGTAGAATGAATAAATTTTTTATCTTGATTATCATCAGAGGAGCGTTTTGTTTTCTGCAACTTTCTTCTGGAACATCAGAGCAAAACTAAATTTAAAAAAATCATATTCTTCTCTGAAAAACATCTGGACCCAGGTCCAGTAACAATCAAGATTTTAAATGCAAAAACCACTAGACTGCACTGCTCATTTAACCGAAATTTATTTTTCGCAAAACACTTACTATTTTAAACTTTTTCCTACTTTTTTTAACCAAAAGTTTGTTGAAAATTTTTTAGGACTTTTAAAAATTTTTGAGAGCATGAATCCAGAATTATGAAATTAAGGACCTTTGACCCAGATCGAGGTTAAAAAACATCCAAGGTTTGGTACTCTTTCGCACATTTTGAGATTAAGATTTTAGAAATATGAATTTAAAAGCTTTTGACCCAGATTAAGGGCGAAATCAATTAAGTACTTTAGGTACTTCTTTGCATATTTTGATATAATGAGTCTTATGGCGTTTTCTTTTCTGGCAGAAATGCTGCCTTTATTCTGCCCTATGCACTCATTTCTGTTCTTTTCTGAAAAGCAAGGCAGCATTGCTACAGAGTTGTAAGTTCTTTTCTGGTAATGTTGCCCTAAAAAAATGAAAAAATGCTACATTTTTGCCCCTAAAATAATCAAAGGGTTACTCACTGCCTTTTTAAAAAGAAGAAGATCTATTTTTTTGCTATCAGTTTTTTGACGTTGAATAAAAAAATTTTATTTCTGTAAAGAAATCATAAAATGTAATTAAAAAACGAGGTCTCATCTAAAAATATAGTGATTGTTTGTTCTGTTGTAGTCACTGAAAATGTACCACTTTTCAAAGGTTTAGGTAGTTTTAAAAAAGTGTTACAAAATAAAATGGCAACATTTATGCTCAGAAAAGAAAACACCATTAATAAATGCAATTAGGGACTATTGACGAATATTATTACCACCAGTTAAGGAAGTCAGAAAAAAGGACTTGTTTCACATTTCTGGTACTTTTTTACATATTCATTAGTCTAGAAATATGAATTTACTGGCTATTAACTCCGATTAAAGTCCACAGTCAAGTAAGTGGTAAAAAAGTACTTTTTCACAGGTTTGGCACTTTTTGTTTTGCTTATTTTTCGATTATGAGTTTAGAAATATGAATTTAAGGACTATTGATCCAGATTGAGATCGAAAGTCAACAAAGTGTAAAAGAGTACTTTGTCACAGTTTTGGTACTTTTTTTGTTTGATTTGCGATTACGAGACCAGCAATATAAAATTGTCCTTAATTGACCTAGATTGAGGTAACTGAGTGGGCAAAAAAGTATTTTTATTCACATTTCTGGTACTTTTTTGCATATTTATAAATTATGACTCCCAGGTTTAGGTCAAAAGTACTTTTTCAAAGTTTTGGTACTTCTTTTGGTTATTTTACGATTATAAGTTGACCGAAGTTAAGTTCAAAGTGCAACTAAGCGAAAAAAAGGACTATTTTACAGTTTTAGTACTTCTTTTGCTTATTTTACGATCAGGAGTCTAGATATAAGAAATAAAGTACTTTTGACCCAGAGTGAGGTCGGTCGAAGTTAACTAAATGGGCAAAAAGGACTTTTTTAATTTTTTTGGCACTTTTTTGCATATTTATAGTCATAGCCTCTAAAAAGTACCTTTTTAACTTTTGTGGTAATAAGTCTTTTAAAACTTTTATTCTAAGAAATAAACAAAACTGCTTAAACATAGTACTGGGTTATTTCCAAGTGGAACTTAAGTATTTTCCACAGAATTTTTCTTTCGTTTTTATGCTCGCAATCAATAGTTTAACCTACCGGAAACTTGTGACAATTGGCTTTTTCTTCAAAATTTAGTTTTATATAATCCTGAGGCCTGCAGTAAGTTCACATAGATCCGTTAAACGACGTGAGGTTGTCAATCCATAAGACCAATCCAGTGTCAGAATAATTTTGTAACACAAGTGCTTTTAAGTTCAGAGTTATGCCATTACTCGTTTGTAATTATTGTCAAAATCGGTTTTGGGACTTTTTTAAAACTGTTTAAAATACTTCTTTATTTATCTGTTTCTTTATATTTAACTAAAGAAGACATGATCTTTGATTGCATAAACAAATATTAAAATATTTTATGTAAAACTTTGTCAAAAACATATAAGTACTGCAACGCAAACGATTTAAGTAAAACTATGCATCACCAGAAATTTAACATTCAAACATTAAATCAGCTTTGAAAAAACAATTTAAACTTCTTTTATTAATCATCGAATATTAACAGACAAACAAATCAATTGTCATGAGGCAGTTATTGTTAATAACATTTTATATTCAATTTAAATTTGTGTATGATTCCTTTCGTAAAAAGAAAACAAAATTAAATTTCATCTGGTACAATGAGAAGAAATTAATTTCATAGAAAAGTAGTTACGAATGTGAAAATAAATTATTGTAGAGTTTCTTTTGAAGTAAAAATATTTTATTATTTACAAAATTTTCTGTTTATTTTCGTGGTAATTTAAATATTACTTAAGGTCTATATGTTTTTGTTGTTATTCTTATTGTTATTGTAATTCTTATTGTTATTGTTATAAGTTATGACACGACATAGGTACTTAAGTATGTCTGTATGTCACTAATTACAAAAAAAAAACACACAATACCAACGAGCAGCTACAAAAAAGACCTGTCACATGACATCAAACTTGTCATAAAAATGACATTTGATGAGTGTTTTTCATACTTTTGAATATTTTTCAGCTACTTAAACCCAAATTAAAATAATACAAAAAATATGAAGCCAGGAATTTTTGTTATTTGTTAGACACGTTGTGTTATTTTCCTATAATTATGTGGTAAAACCAGAGTTCGAAATTGCTCACTCACTTCTCATTCGTGAGAATGAGTGTGAGCGCTGTGTTTACTACAGGGGTTGTCAATTTTCTCATTTAATGAAATGCGTCTGTATTGGATAAGAGAAAATTGCCCAGCAAACAAAAAACTAAGCATTGCAAATGTGATGAATTTTACTTTTTAAAGCAAAATGGAAATGAACTTAAAAAAAGTTATTAAAATTAAATAAAAAATATGCCTCAGTTATTACAGAATTAGACAATTTTTTTTCACACATATTCCATTGGGCGAGTTCAATTTACAGTTAAAACTTAAAAAATTAAGTGTATTTAGGTATTATAAATTAAGTTTTCCAAATTCAAGATTTTGTAACAATTTCTTATTAACAAAATATGTTTTAAATTTGAAGAAGTTAATTTATTTCTCTGCTTGGAACAAATAAATTTTAAGTCGGAAAAAATTTGTTCGCAGCAATATGTAGAGGGAAAAAGGGATAACAACTTCAAAGCATTTCTTTTTAACTCTGGAAAATCGAAATCATTTAGATTTTTCCAAAATTCTATTCCCATTTTTTTTGGAGCTTGGACTTCGGTTCGAAGAAATATAAGAAATATAATGTTTTCTTTGTTTTAAATGTTTGGTAACATAAAATGCATTGCATGTTACCAAAAGCATTTTTAATGACAAAACAAAAATTTTTGTCTTCCATTATACTATTTTGTTTGCTGGTTTATTTTGAAATTAAATCAAAGCTGAAAAAACAACAAAGCTGAAAAAAAAACAGTAAGCATCCGCCCATGTGCACTCGTTAACACTCAATTAACGACTGAAATCAAACTGAAATAAAAGAGAACAAGCGTCGGTGTGAGTTTGTTTTTATTGTTTTTGTAGCACAATTGTGCACTAAAAATGAATTTTTGACAACCATTGGTTTACTACAGCAATTTTTCATTAATGAATGAGTTTTTAAAAAACATTTTGTGCCTTCTCACTCTCGAGTGAGAAAAAAAAAATTTTTTTTCACCAGTCATAAGTAGGAACATGGTACAAAGAATAAGGTATACTTGTTCACGCAGCTGATTATCAGCTGTTTTATGTTCATTTGTCAAAATTGTTGTTATTTATTTACAAATGAAGCGTACTGCAAAAGCGGTACATTTTTGAAGAAATTCAATTTATTACCATTTTAAGGGCTTGCAAACCATAATTTGCATTTAAACTATAAATATAAGAATAAATAATTGTAAAGTAGGTCTAAAACTTTTAAAGAAATGTAGTAATTCCTTGCAAAATGCATTGCAATTTAATGCCACACAATTTATGTACACATGTACACGCCATGGATGGAAATGTGGATATTATTAAATTTCCTCCTTGTTTCAACTTGGTACTGATACTGCATAGTAAACTATGTATATATGTATATAATAAAATAACCATTTAAATATATGTATTGTAAAAAGTCGATTGTTAAAAATTTTGCGATGGATTGCATTTATGTAAGTCAAAAGAGTACATATAATAAAAAAGGTTTAAAGGAAAACATAATTAAATTAATAAAAGTATTTAAAAGGTCAATATGTACATATTTGTAAAATCGCGTTTGTTAAAAATTTGACTTTTATCAGAACGTAAGTATACAAGCCGAAAATATTAGATATTAATATAATAATTCCACCATTCACACAGTGATAAGGGTATATATCAGTTTGTCATTCCGTATGTAATTTCTACAATATTCACTTAATACCTTATATTCTGGACCCTTATAGATAGGGAAGTCGTCTGTGCGTCTGTTGAAATCAAGTTTCTGGACTCAAATAAAGTCACACATTAAACGTTTTGATATCAAACAATCAAAAATATCTCAGAGTCAAACGCTATTTAAAAACAGCGAAGTTTGTTCATAAATTTAATAAATATTTTATGTGCTATATCTCGAAAGCTATAATAGCTATCGACTTCAAAAGTTCTAAAAAAAAGTAATTGGACAATAAGACCTACATATAGAGAAAAACATTTTGGATAGGAGCAGGAGAAGGGGTAACCTCCATGCAGATTAACAATTTTTATTAATTTTCGTTACGCTACTTCAAATGTTCTACAGAACGAAATAACTCGGCTGGATCAGATGGCTGGGTAAATAAAAAGACCAATGTAGAGGTAATTTAAGATTATGCACAGCCGAATATAGCGCCCTTGTTAAAGTTTAAAATTATTTGTATATGTAAGTTAGTACATGACCTAATTGAGAAAAGGCAACGTTTTAAAATATTTACACAACAATAAACATGCAACTCCCTTCCCTGAAATACGCGGGTTTTTTGACAACTGAAAATATTTTACACAAACAAATCGCATGTTGTTTTTTTTTGAAAATTGTTGTTGCAGTAATGAGTTTACCTTGTTTCTTGTACCATGAGTAGGAAGTGAAAAGAAAAATTTACTTTTTTTTCACGAACATAAATGAAAAGCATCAAATTCGAGTACTTCTCATAAGTGAGATATCATAAATGAATTTTTTCGCGAAGCATTCATAAATGTGTACACATAAAATTTTTTGGTCATGTTACTGGTGCTGCCATATGTAAAATTTTGTCGCATAATTTTTGAATTGCTTAAAAAAAGTAGGAATAATTTTTTATTTAAACATGTTTTTAATAAATTAAAAACTGTTATACGTTGTGGTTCTTAACTACTTTTTTTAATTTTCTTGCTTTCATAATAAAATATTTGCATTTATTTAACTTCATTTCATTTAAATTTTTCAATGAATCCGATTTAATGATTTTAGTAATAAAAATATGCGGTTAAGGTTTTACAAAAATTGGAAGCATTACTCCAGTGACAAACAAAAGCATCGTCACCATCACTTTCATCATTACTTTGTATATCTTGTTTGTGAAGTAGTTTGTAATGTCTTTCACTAAGTTCCTTTTTGCACAATTCTATTAAGCAAATACTTTTTTTGAAGATGCATCGTACAACACATATTTTTCAAAATTAAATTGTCTTTTAGGCACTGATTGTTATTCACTTCACGCTATTTAAAATCCAAATAAGGTTCTTTTACAAATATTTAATGTTGATATTGCAAAAAAAATAGAGCTGTTACACACACTCATGCAAATTTTAAAAGGATTGGAAAAAATTGCATTCCGCTTTACCACCATTAGAGATAATTGTTCATCATTTCATTTTGTTTGGGATTTTCCACTAATTTGAAAGGTATTTTATACCTGCCTGTCCGTCATCCTTTTAGGTATTGGGTATATTGTTACAAAAAATTGTGGTGGCTTTTATACAATACACACGCAAATCTTTTTATGTACAACAATTTGAAACTTTATCTTTCAGGTCAATTAAATAGAACCTAAGAGTTTGAAGGAGTTCTATTTGCAAAAGTAAGGTAAATTAAAAAAAGAGCAGTTACGACCTTGAACACAATACACAAGAAATACTTTTTATTTATCAGAAAACGTCAATTAAAAATTTAGGAAAATAGTTCAAAAATATTTTTAAAGATTGCTATGAAAATTTGTGTCAGTGAAGACTATAAAATTTCTAAAAAATCACAACATAAAATATAATGTATTATTTAAGTTTCTTAACAAAAACAATTTTTTTATAAATATGAATTTTTCACAATAAATACTGCTAAAAGTAATCCTTTATATTAATATTTATTTATTATTTATTATATTAGCAAAATAAAAAAAATTTATGTAAATGCAAGAATTTTTTACTCTTATTGGGAGTACAAATTTCACACGCTTAAAAAATTATTTTCCGGCAACTCTGTTACAAAACGTGAAAAATATTAAAGCAACACTCGCGCTCATAAAAGAATGAATCGAAAGTGAAAAGAAGAAATTTCTCATTCATTTGTGAGTGAGAAATAAAATTTGGTTTTTATTTTTCATTTGTGATTTGTGAGCGTGAAAAAAAAACGACAAACTTCTCATAAGTGAGTGAGGGTTGGCAAAAATTTTTTCACGCTCTTTTATGAACGTGAGAAGAAAATTTTTTTTTAGGATTTTTCGCTCTCGAGATTTTTCATGAATGGTGTTTTTTTATCGCTCACTCTTGAGAAAATTTGTACTCTGGGTAAAACTATTGCTTCTTGTAACAGAAAAAACTTAATACAAACGACATTATGAATAATGTAAAAACATTCACTTATCCAGCCGTTACAGGTTAAAGGAAGCAATTGAAGAGAAATAAAATTTTTTTGTTAAGACTTTGACGCAATCCTAAAAAAATACGTATCAAATAAAGACCGATATGTAAAGATGTAAAGGGAGGGCACCTTAAAAGTTTAAATTTTAAAATGCAATAAAACAAAATTGGTTGGAAATTTTGCCAAAGGCCCATCACACATTAGAGTAAGATCAAAGAATATGAATAATATTCTTTGCTAAGATTTAAGCGAACAATTTTTGTTCTCTTCCTAACACACTAGACTAATTGTTCTGGCATAAAATGTATACGTGTATAAAGCTTGTGTGTGTATTAGTGTTTTAAGCAAACCTGTTGTTTTTCAAATGTGTATGTATTGGTTTTGTGCTGCTTGTGCGGGGTTGAGGCTGGTTGAAAAATTACGCCAACTAATAACCATACTCTTCGCTTTGTCATTTTGTTCTGGCGGAATTACTCTAATGTGTGAAGGGCCAAAGAAATGAAATATTATTTCATTCATCCAGCTGTCGCGGCTGGCCTCACAGTACCCCAATCGATCGGCGATATTTCCGATCACTTTTTCAGTTGTCGGTTATCATGGTGCGATAAGCGTCTCCATTGACCGTAATGGTTTCGCCGTCCTCACAGCCACAGCTTCGATATTTTCGGGTGTACGCACTGTGCGAGCGCGCTCACGTGTTGGCGTATCAACAATGCCGTTTTCTGTTTTAGCAATAACCTTGCGTATACTGGGCACTGTTTGCCCTTCTCTGCGACCAAATTTTGTTCAACATATTCGTGCAATTTCTCTCAACAATATTGCCACACTTTTATTAAATTTTTTTTATAAATTTTTTAAACAAAACGACATGTTTTGGAGAAGAAAAATAAGGGAAAAAAATAAAAACAAAATAATTTTTAAAAATGCATTAAATTCTAGATTTTTATTTTTATAAACGAAATGACTAATATTAGGTGTATTCCAGATAATGCACCAAAGTTCAAAAAATTACCCAAAAACGCACAAAGTTACCCAAAAAGCGTTCCAGATAACAAAAATTGTGCATCAGAGAGCAATCATGAAAGAGTAATATTAGTTCTCTTCATGCACAAACTTAAACAAATTTGTCCTTTGGGTAAGTTTGGCATGAAAATTATTATCAGCTGTTTTTTTACACGTATAAAAATTTTGGTTCAGAAAAACTAAAAATATTCTAAAAATTTATTTTTAAAAGAAAAATAAATGGAGAATTTTTCATATTATTGAAAACACTGTGTTGTTCTTCTATAATAAATTTGTGCAGCCAAGAATATTTTCTATTTTATTTATTTAAATTATGTTCTTACCAGTGATACACATGTTTTGGGGTTTACTTTCAACGACTTAAATCGCCTAATTGAGTTTAAAATTAACAAGTAAGAACGCCATATTCCGCTATGCTGAATCTTATTCACAATTTACAACGTGTAGGGGTTTTTACCCTAATTTTTTTTTAAATTTTTTATGGCAACGCCTTTTGGGGTGGAGATAGGGGGTAAGTATGTTCTAGAAAAATGTTTGCATGAAAAAGTTAGTTAGGGTTAGTCGTACATTTCTCACAGGTACCCTGAAAGTTGTGGGGAAGGATTTCTTACAATTTCCCAAACTTTGCGTGAGAGCACCCTTGGGAGACAGAGATAGGGGGTCAGTTTATTTTAGGAATATATTTGGGAGGGAAAACTAATGAATTCGGCTATAGACTTTATTTTTCTAAGGCCGACTGTGGGGAAGTTATGAGCGTTTTTGCATAATTTTTAAAAAATTGTGTAAGGCAACCCTCTTCAGTGAGGGAGAGAGAGATTAAGTATAATCTAGGAATATCTTTGAGAGGGAAAACTAATGGGGGTCTGTAATACATTTTATTCCTCTTCGGGAAAGTTGTTAGGTTTTTTACCCTGATTTTTTTAAAGCTTGTATGGCAGCCCTGTTAGAGCATATTTCACAAAAATATTTGGGAGTAAAAATTAGTTCGGGTCTGTCCTACATTTGACCTTTGTAGGAGCACCTTGTAAGCTGTCAAAACTATTTAAAAAAAAATTAAAAAAAAATAACTTTGTAGGGCAACCCTGTTAGGGGGGCACATAAAGTGTTAGTATGTTTTACAAAAATATTCATGAAAAAAAATTATTGGGAGTCGGTCTCACATTGCACCCGTGTAGTGGCAACTCCGGGGAAGTTGGCTTTCCTACAGTTTACCGGAAACTTATAGCTACAGTTAATGAAGAAAATCTACTATAAATCTGCGCAAACAATTTTTAACATTAGCTAGCAGCAAGCCGTAACAGCTGCCTTTAGTCTACCTTCCCTTAAATTATACATAATCCCTTAAAATGTACACAAAAAACCAAGAACTCAACACGTCATTTGTTTAGTAAATTTTTGGTTTTTAAAAGTTTTAAACAAAAAAAACACACTCCAAATACACATGCAAACAATTAAAATATTTCATTTTTTTTAAATAAGCAACGAAATTAAAAACAACTTGCGTGTCTGTTATAATTGTTGATAAATGTTGTGTAATTAGAAAATGTCAAGTCTTTTTTTAATGAAATGCAGAAGATAAAAAAAAACTCAAAAATGTTAGTTCAAGACAAATAATAATCATATGGTCATCTAATAATTTATAGTTAAACTTATAATTAGACATGTTATTAGAACAAAGAAAAAAAATACACAAAATAATCCCCATAATAATATGTATTTTGTACATTTAAGTTGTGTTACCTTGTTTTTCATAAGCAGGAATTAGCATTTACACAAAGTTTGAAAAAAATAAATAATTTCTAGTTTTAAATTTTGTTTTTATAAATTGTTATAACTAAGTGTGGAGACAAAATTACAGGCTTTTATAGTGTCGTTTGTGGTTAAGGTGATTTTATTATGAGTGAAGGTTCAAATATTTGTTAGTATTTCAGTGGTTTTGTTAGACATTGGGCATTGAAGCGAACTTGTGTCAGTTACTAAAGTAAAAGTGGGTAAAAACATACAGATATATTTAGAATTATTTGGGTCAGTAATATGTAAAACGTTTTACAAATGTAATTACAAGAACAGTATAAATGAACGTTTACAAAACTTTGAGTTTTTTAAGTCTGTCTCACAGCAGATGTGCAGTGCATAATATTTGTAAATATTTGTGTAATTTGCATTTGCATCAGGAAAATCTTTGAAAGGTTTTTACTTCTTAAAAACTACACACAAAAAACAAATCAAGTAAACTTTACTTGAATCAAGCCGTAGCGGTGTAAAAAGTAAGGTAAGTGCGGATTTTCTTGAAACAAGTACGACATTTCTTAAACCAGGTACGATTTTTCTAGCACAACTTTTTTACTTTTAGCCACATTTCAGCCAACAAAGGGTTGACTTAAGTTTGAAAACATTTATTAAAAAGATTGATTTAACCGTAAGCGGAATTAATCCAAAAATTATATGTAATTTTTTTGATTAACAGAGCTTTATGAAAGAAGAGTTTTTATTTTTATTTTAAACATATCAAATATTTGTAATTTAAAAATTTTTTTTATATCTGCAGTAGCTGGGATTTTGAAAAGTGTTTGTGCATTGGTGACTGCAAATTATCATGCTTTTGTATTTCTTAAACAAATTTTCCAACAACATTGTTCATTTCATTCATAAATTTACAAAATTTCAAATTTAATTTCATTTTTAAACGTTTTTTTTTTATTTTGTCCTAATTTTTCTTCTCCAAAACATGTAGTTTTGTTTACAAAATGTAGAAATATTTAATAAAAGTGTGGCAGTATTGTTGAGGGAATTTCTTTCGGGTTCACTTGAAGTTGCGGTCGTGTTCTGTTTCATCATTGAAGGAGGTATCAGATTAAGCACTTTTGAATATAAGACTTCACTTGTATTTTTATTCAATAAAATCTTAAGTTTTGATTAAACTATTAATTTATCCAATAATCAAATAATCTTTAATACATATATTCATAAAAAAAGTTCTGAGTTTTGAATAAGTTCAGCTGAATAAACTATTTCTCCTCCTGTGCGTGTTAAAAAAACTCGTTTCCTATGGTATATTCTTTGTAAATAAATAAAAGCAAGAAAGTTATATTCGGTCAGTCCTGATCCTGTTTACCCTTTATTTCTTCTTTGTCAAGTACCATCAAATGTATGAAGATTTAAATGATTGTCAGATGTAAAACTTTTAGCCTTGCCATTGTGAACGAACTGGCCTGCATAATGATTTAATCAGAGCAAGGTTTGCTTCTCATCCCAAGATACATAAAGTGTTTATAGAAATTGAAAGGTTTTCTACGTACAGGCGTAGTAAGGGTTATGGGCTTATCACAATAATATTAAGTGTACCAATTAGTGATATAAAGTCTTACATTAGAAAAGATAGCACAGGCAAATGGAGATGTATACGCCCACTTGAGTCCATTTCTTGAGTTAATTTGTGATACATAGAAAAAAAGGAAGGGAGAGAGCTAGGGAAAAGCAGCTATAGTCGCCTGACTTAGTCCATATTAGGGTAGTTGAGTCGATGGTGTTGTGTAAGCTCCAATCGAAGGGTTATCCACACTGCTTACTTCAAAGAACCTTGCCTGGACATCATCCAGTGCTGAACAAAAGCATTAGAGGTGTGATCTTCTCTGCATCTTGACAGTTTCTACAAAAGTCTTTAAAAGGCATGGGTGGCAAATCGACAGTTACTGATTTTGCGGCCTCAGACCTTGCATACAGCCTTGGCTAGGTTGTTCTGGAGCTTCCGCATCCAGGCTCGTTAATCCATCTGGTCCCATCATGTCTGCAAATGAAAGCAGCCACACGGAGTTTGCAGGAAGAGAGGGAAATACCGCAGAAGTGGTCACTTGCGATGACGTCAAGTTTCGTATCATTCTAAGCCACCCCACCCACATGATTCAATTAAATTTTTAGTTAAGACATTTAATTGAATTTATTCTTGGCCACACACTTCATGAACTGAATTTAAAAATTTTTATGCAACAGTCAAATTCAATTGAAAGGCTTACTATCCAACTTGAAAAAATTCAATCCTTTTGATTTTTCTTCAACCAACTCGACAACTGCAAATTAATCAATTGACAAAATCATACACGCTTAGACTTGGAAAACAACTGACTCTAATTGCCAACTGAATTTAAACGTGTATGGGATGCATTAGCCTGTGCGTTAGCAGCGCCGATACCTGCATCCCCGCAGCATTACGAGAGCGATGTTAGAATGCATTTCCATTCGGTGAAGGATGCTCGGCGTTCGCAGACAAATTTCGGTGTAGAGTTTACATCAGTAAAGGAACCCAATGGAGGTATGGATGCCGGTGAAGTACCTAACATTTTTGCAAAATATTCTCTAGGGTCGCAGCCAGTTCACAGCTTTGGTAACCAGTAGCATTTATCTAAAATTCTCAGCTGTCAAACCATAGTTATCAATTTAAATAGTTCTCATGCAGCTAATAAAACACCACATAGAACAAAAAACGTATTTCTCTCCATTCTAAGCAAAGAAATAAAGGTTTAATTTTTATAGCATTGTTGCATAGAAAAGAATTTTCTTAACTCCTTCACATGCATCTCACTTTACAAATATGTTGCGAAATTAGTGTTTATTTTTTAATAAGAGTAACAATGTTATGATATGATAACCAGATTTCATTTAATACCCACTAACTAATCTGCATGTATTTTTGTACCAAAACAAAATTCAAGTTGAGCCATTTGTAGAAAAACGTCACAAACCTCGCGTAGAAGGTCTGGCTTTAGAGCATCGATGCCCAACGAGAAAATATGATTAATGAGAAGTTATAGGTGATTTTTTACTGTGTGAATTATTAGTTGTTGTTGTTACTTTTTATGTATTTCACTCTCCTTGTTATGGTTTTTTGTTGGCACTCGTGTTGTGGACATATAAAACCCCAAAGACGCCCGTGGCTGACGTTGCATTAGAGCAGGGGTTGTCAATTTTCTCATTTAATGAAATGCGTCTGTATTGGATAAGAGAAAATTGCCCAGCAAACAAAAAACTAAGCATTGCAAATGTGATGAATTTTACTTTTTAAAGCAAAATGGAAATGAACTTAAAAAAAGTTATTAAAATTAAATAAAAAATATGCCTCAGTTATTACAGAATTAGACAATTTTTTTTCACACATATTCCATTGGGCGAGTTCAATTTACAGTTAAAACTTAAAAAATTAAGTGTATTTAGGTATTATAAATTAAGTTTTCCAAATTCAAGATTTTGTAACAATTTCTTATTAACAAAATATGTTTTAAATTTGAAGAAGTTAATTTATTTCTCTGCTTGGAACAAATAAATTTTAAGTCGGAAAAAATTTGTTCGCAGCAATATGTAGAGGGAAAAAGGGATAACAACTTCAAAGCATTTCTTTTTAACTCTGGAAAATCGAAATCATTTAGATTTTTCCAAAATTCTATTCCCATTTTTTTTGGAGCTTGGACTTCGGTTCGAAGAAATATAAGAAATATAATGTTTTCTTTGTTTTAAATGTTTGGTAACATAAAATGCATTGCATGTTACCAAAAGCATTTTTAATGACAAAACAAAAATTTTTGTCTTCCATTATACTATTTTGTTTGCTGGTTTATTTTGAAATTAAATCAAAGCTGAAAAAACAACAAAGCTGAAAAAAAAACAGTAAGCATCCGCCCATGTGCACTCGTTAACACTCAATTAACGACTGAAATCAAACTGAAATAAAAGAGAACAAGCGTCGGTGTGAGCAGCGTTGTCAACTTTTTGAGATGGAAGCGCGCTGTTCACCTTATTCAAACGCGCCAAAAAGCGCTAAGAAATTTCTTTGCAAGCTATTTAAAGCGAAAACGCGCTAAATAAAAAGCGCTGAAGGTGCAAAATCAATATGCACCTAAAATTTTTGCCTCAAAATCATGTTCTTTTTTTTAAGTATACACATATGTATGAACAAATCCCTTTTTTAATCGTTACAAGACGCGTTTAGTTAAAAATTTAACAAAAATTAGTTTATTTTTAAAGGTACTTAGCAGCAAGATTTGGCAGTCTTAAAGTTGTACTAAACTGGTAATATCTCTTTTTATATAAATTTTTTTGCTTTTGTCCAATATTTCTAAACTTTTAAAATTTTAATTCACATCAGAACTTACATGCACACTAATATTACACACAGTGTATGTGCAGGAAAGTATAAATTATTAATACATGTTTATTTGAAAATGCTTATCGCACTTGTTCAAGAACACTGTTGTAACTCAAAATACCTAATTTAAGTTTTTATAAGAGGCAAAACATATTTTTTTCTTTCTGTTTCATCAATATCTGTTAGAAAATACTCCGTCATATGTTTAGAAAGATTTTTAAGTTACAATTGTTTTTTTTAAACTTGTACAGATTCGCATACAGATAATAAAACTCAAGAATGCAGCCTTACTTAAAGAAACATTTTTAGCTCAAATACGCACATATGTATATGAGAAACAATTTTAAGGTAATGAAGAACTGTTCCATTAAGTTACATAAATTCGACCGTCAAGTAATATACCTATAAAAAAATTGTTGTTAACAAACAAATATCTTGTTTTTAATAAAATCTTTTTCCATGTAGAATTAAGGTAAGTGCTGCAAAAAATTTATTTGTGCACAAAAAGAAAAGGCACATTCTAAAATCAAGAATTTTTTCTTGAATTTATCCAAAATCGCACTTGAAACTTTTAAGTTCGGTTAGTACATAGGTTTTTTAAAAATCATTCTATTCGATTACTTTAAAAATTAAGCAGAAAAAAACTTGTTTTTTTATATATATATTTTAACATTTAAAAATAAAGTTACTCTCGGTAGCCAAGATGGTTGCGCGCTGTTGTTGCAGTTCGGAGAGTTCCTGGTTCAGATTACAGTATAGCAAAAAAATTAAAATTATAAATAATAAATATGTATAAAATAGCCATAAAAAACATTAAAAATTTTTTTTCTTTATTTAGTAAGGTTCCTTTAGACAAAAAAATCGAACTCGAACTGAAATCAATCCTTTTTTGGATTAAATGTGGCTAAAAGTAAGCAATTCGTACTAGACAAATCGTACTTGGTTGAGGAAAATCCGTACTTGGTTTAAGCTTGATTTAAGTATAGATTACGATTTACTTGGTTTTAGCAAGAATTTTTGAAAAGTTTTTTTCTATCATCGATTGTAAGAAAAAAGTAGTAAAAATATCTGCTTGCAAAAGTTAAAAAAAATTAAAGGTTTATATTTTTGAGTCTCAGCTTAATATAAACATATAACGTAAAACGCGCCAATTAAGCGCGTTTTTGAAAAAACGCGCTGAGGAGTAAAAATGCGCCTTTTGGGTTGTTAAAAAGCGCTAAATCTAGCGCGAAACGCGCTAAATTGGCATCGCTGGGTGTGAGTTTGTTTTTATTGTTTTTGTAGCACAATTGTGCACTAAAAATGAATTTTTGACAACCATTGCATTAGAGCCAGGTTGTAAAATCCTAACGGCAATTTCTTGTCATTTTAAGCCCGTTATAAAAATGCTTTTGAAGCATCTGTATAAGCTTTTATCCAAAATTACTCCGTTTGCAGACTTAAAGACAAAATATATTTAAGGCAAAACTAAAAATCTAAAGACAAAATACAACATATGCCCTTTTTTGAAGGTTATTTTTTCCATATTTTTCAATTGAAGTAGTAATTTGAGTCGACATTCTTTTTTCTCATTATTATAATCATGGCTGAATTGTTGCTGCTTTTTCTATATAACTATTTGTCCCAAGAATTATTATGAACAACCGAATAAACTACAAAAAATAGCAGACGAATGGATAAAGGAACAAAGAGAAAGACATTTTTAATTCAAGTGAACTTAACTGGCCAAGCCTTTTTCTGCGTATATAAGTACATACATGGTTATATGCTCAGACCACAAAACATATTGTCTGTTAATGCCATTATTATTACGAGGTCAGGTCTAAAATTATGCTGACAACATTGGCATAGTATTATGAATTTTGATTTTGAAGAAGTTATCTAGAATGTTCCATTAACAAAATTAGTATCAGCGTTAGTTCTATACGCAGAGAAAAAACATGGTTGAGTATGGTCACGGGAATGTGATTACGCACAATTTATATCATTGTATGGTTATGAAGAACATAATTATGAACCCAAAAACCATTCTATAGTTGCCGTAAGTTTATGGCGAAAAATGTTATCATAATAAGGATTAAAATTACCATTATATATTTATGTTAATTTATGTTTCGGTCATGGGTAGTCATTATCTTGATTATGGGTTATCAAATAAATTATGATCTAAAAATATGTATTATTATCTAAGAGCAACATATGTAAGTTTGATAGCCCATAATCAAAATACCGGTTACCTATAATCAAAGTAATGGTTACCGCAAACATACAACGGTAATTTTAATCACAACTATTACCTTTTTCGCCAAAAACCTACGACAACTATAGTATGGTTGTTGCAGTCATAATAATGTTCTTCATAACCATACAATGATGAAATTTTTCTTGATAATATTCCCATGACCATATTTAACCACGTTTTTTTAACTGCGAATAAGGCTAAAATATAAGTTTTTATTTGCAAAATTTTTAATTCGCTGTTTTTTCCACAAACACAATACGAAGAAGTTGTGCTTCTTCAGTATTTCCTTACTTAAGGGTTCAGTTATACATGACTTGCCATAACGCCATAACCATTGCCTTTAAGACCAAAACTCAATTGGTTTCTATAGTTATGATTATGGCGTAATGGTAAGTTACCTTTAATCAAATACAGTGTTGCCCATAAGTTTGGTTCAAACAGCTGTTTACTGTGGTGTGATTATGTCACGTATAAATGAACCTTAATAGTGGAAGGCCAATGTAGCGGAACGAGGCAAATAAATTACCAGCATAAAATATTATCTTAACTTGGCAGCACTATTAAATCCGGCAGCACGGCAAAGTTAAGTTTTGTTCAACTTATTTAGTTCACCGCATGGTGAAATAATCGTACCAGGTGGTGTTACAAGCACAGCTGATCTACTTTTTTCATGCATAAATCGAGGCTGGGTAGTCAAATTTGTTTACTTTTACATATCTTTTTTTGACAACAGAGCCAACGAAAACTACAACAAAAACGAAAATTATATTCACCAAATTTTGTTGTTGTAGAATCGACACCACCTGATACTCATAATTGCGCCATGGTTCACCGCTTATGACGGTGTTGCCATAAACAAAATTTGAACGCCGTCCATCGCCGTGTGCTGCGTACATTGATATGTAAGTCCTAATCCGGATCGTCCCAAAAGGCTTCTCGTCATCTTCTCAAATGTTTCATTGTTTTGCAGTGCTCTGTTTCACAAAATCGCCACAAGTTTCGCTCTCACTCTAACAGCTTTCGAGCAAACAATTAAAAAAAAAACAAGAACGTGTCCCTAGCGCTTTGTAGCAGAATAATATATTATCGCCTGCAGCAGGCACTCTGGCATCAGCCTAAGACTTATTCAATTAACTTTAACTGTAGACCAGTGTTATCAAAAAAATTTTATAAAGGTATGTACTAGCTTAAGACCTTTTCAAAACGCCTTTACATAAACTTGTCCACGTATGACCATATTCACATTCACTTGTCGCATCAACTTCAATGGCATTAAAAAAAACAAAATGTATGTTAACTTCGTTAAAGTTCCTTAGGGATTTTATTTCGTTTGCTGGTGTTTCTTATTACAAGATTTTTTTGCGGCGGTAGCCAACCAAAGTTAGTTAGTGCTTTACATTTTTTAAAAACTTTTTTACTCGCACATTAAAAGTGGACAGTTTTTCAATCCTTAAATAATTAGGGTTTAATTTTTGCATCAGTGCACTTTCTGACAAAATAAAGTATGACCTAATATACTTGTATATCTAAAGCAATTAAAGTCTTCAGTAAGAAATAATATGTTGAAATAGAAAACGAACAAGTAAGAGCGCTATATTCAGCTGTGCCGAATCTTGATACCCTTCACATTTGACTTTCTAATCCCCAAGCTCTTTATTATTTTTATTCGTTTTTTTATAAATGAAATACATATTTTTAATTCTTAAATAGGGGTCAGTGTCATATTTTAACCCTCTTAGGGTGATTAGAGCTGCTGCAGGGAGCTTTTCGCTAATTCTCTTCAAATTTTGTATGGGCTTTTACTCTAATAGGGGGTAAGTATGTTTTAAGAATACGTTTGGGAGGAAAAACTAGTGGGGGTCTGTGATTAATTTTATTCCTCTAGAGGCGACTCCGGAGAAGTTGTACGGGTTTTTACCCTATTTTTTTTTCAAATTTTGTATGGCGACCCCGTTATGGGGCGGAGATAGGGGGCAAATATGCTCAAGGAATATGTTTGCGAGTAAAAACTAATGGGGGTCGGTCGTATATTTTATTTCTCTAAGGCCGGCTCTGTAGAAGTTATGGGCGTTTTTACATAATTTTTGAAAATTTTGTATGGCAACTCCTTAGGTGATGGAGATAGAGGGTAAGTATACTCTAGAAATAAGTTTGGGAGGAAAAACTAATTGGGGCTGTGATACACTTTATTCCTCTAGGGGCGACTCCGGAGAAGTTGTAGGGGTTTTTATCCTATTTTTTTTTCAAATTTTGTATGGCAACCCTGTTAGGAGGCGGAGATAGGGTGAAGGTATGTTTCACAAAAATTTTTGCGAGTAAAAACTAATGAGAGTCAGTCTTACATTGCACTCGTGTAGGGGTTAATAAGTGTTGAAGACAAGTGCCTAAGTCTACCTGCAAGTGGTATAAACCGGGCAACTTTCGCAATAGTTACCGAAAGGCTAACAGACATGGGTAAGAGAAAACAATCTGTCTTGGGCTAAATGTGATGAGTGTACTGGTCTGGCTTAAGGCAGGTTGTCCTTGTTGCGCTGTGCCATGTACCTTGCCGTCTAGTGGCACAGCAATACAGGGTTTAAATTAAATATTGGTAGGAATGAAGTGCAAGTAGTTTTCCGAGGCTGACCAGAGTCCTATCTGGTACCACGGGAATCAGTTAGCCCCAGTTCTTATCAGGTGCATGAACTGATTGATGGTGAGGTCTTCTTCGTGAGTTCACGTGGTGGCTGTGGTTATCCCCAAGCGGGGCAACTGTAGAACGAAAGTGTATATACTAGGGTCCGTCCTGGACTAAAGGTTCAACAAGAAAAAGTTTCTGGTTTTGGCGGATCTACCCAGGCACATGAGTAACTGTGGAAGTAGGCTATTGGTCGAAAAGGTGTTAGTGTGTTGGGAAGTAGGTCAATAGGGAAACTGGCTACGGCTGGGGACCCTAGGATCTAAAATAAGATCCCGTCAAAGTAGTAGCAAATAAATGAGAAGGCCGGTATGGCACTTCGAAGCATGTGCGTGATTCGGTCCTGACTGGCGGTAAGAAGATTATGGAGCGTTGATGATGATGTCGGATATATTTGATCCTAAGTTGGAATGAGTTAAATAAAATATCCTTTTAACAGAGCTGGTGGTCGCATTCGTGTTGGGTGCGGCTAAGAATCATAATCTTTCTTGCTTAAGGTTGGGTGCTGTTTCACAAGTGTGTGGAGAGGTGTCTTGCCGGTGCGGATCTGTTTTAATAATAAAAAAAGCGAGATCAAAACTAGAAACGCAACAAAATCGGGTTTAGATAGCCCAACTCCTCACCAAGGGGTCTGTTGTGGCTACACAGAGTCATAACAGAGAATTGGTACCTAGGTGGTTTAGCCGAGCCATTCTAGGGGCGTTGGTGGACGCTTTGTATTCACCAGTGTTGAGAGCACCGTGGGTACGCCTCACTGACCGGTACCACGTAAAACCCTTAACGTCTGCACTCGTGAAGGGGCAACTGCGGGTAAGTTTAATAGGTTTTTAGGCACAAATTTTAGAGAAATAAACAGAGGTAGTTTTGGTTTTTGGCTTTTATGTATCTCTGGCAGTCATCGGGTGGTTTTGCTAAATTAAAATACGAATTTTCTTCGCAGATATTTTTGACAGTTTGGTACCACTAACGTGTCTATGCGACATCGGGGGCTTCAGAAAGTTAACACGGACATGGCTAAATCCGCTTTCCTATCTATATGGATCCAGCCCCTCTGTTCTGTAACTGGCGAGAAGTTTTCGCTGCGAGAAAATTTTTTTTATTGTCATAGTCTTCCGGTTGATAAGTGCAAGACACAAGTGCCTAAGTCTACCTCCAAGCGGTATCAACTGGATAACTTCCGGCAGAGTGGTCGGAAGGCTAACAGACATGGCTAATAAAGTTAAAACAATCTATCTTGGGCTATAAAGGGATCAGTTTACTGGTCTTGTTCAAGGCAGGTTGTCCTTGTGGCGTTGTGCCATGAGCATCACCATTAAGTGGTACAACAATACAAGGTTTAAAAGGGTACCAATACCTTAACCGTGAACTTAAATATTGGGAGGAAAGATACGGAAGTGAATATGAAAATTGAAGTGGAAGTGGATTTCCGAGGCTGACCAGAGTCCTATCTGGTACCACGGGAATCAGTTAGCCCCATGTGCTTACCAGTGCATGAACTGATTAATGGTGAGGTCTCCTTCGGGAGTACACGTGGTGGCTGTGGTTATCCCCAAGCGGGGCAACTGTAGAACGAAAGTTGATATACTGGGGTCCGTCTTGTACGGGCCCCAGAGTGACCGTGTAAAAGCGGTCTTATATGAACTAAAGGTTCAACAAGATAAAGTTTCTGGATTTGACGGATCTACCCAGGCACATGAGCAACTGTGGAAGTAGGCTATTAGCTGAAAAGGTGTGAGTGTGTTTGGAAGTAGGTGAAGAGGGAAACCAGCCAAAGCTGGGGACTCTGGGATCTGAAATAAGGTCCCGCCCAAGTAGTAGCAAATAAATGAGAAGGCCGGCATGGCACTTCAAAGCATGTGCGTGATTCGGTCCTGACTGGCGGTGAGAAGATTATGGAGTGTTGATGATGTCGGACATAAATGATCCTAAGTTGGAATAAATGAATTAAATGATCCTTTAAACAGAGCTGGGGGTCGCATCCGTATTGGGTGCGGCTGGGAATCATAATCTTTCTTGCCTAAGGTTGGGTGCTGTTTCACAAGTGTGTGGAGAGGTGTCTTGTCGGCGCGGATCTGTTTTGATTATGAATAAGCGAGATCAAAAATAGAAACGCAAAAACCGGGTTTAGATAGCCCAACTCCTCACCAAGGGGTCTGTCGAGGCTGCACGGAGCCAAAGCAGAGAATTGGTACCTAGGGTGGTCTGACCAACCATTCTAGGGGCGCTGGTGGGACGCATTGTATTTCACCAGTGTTGAGAGCACCGTGGGTATGCCACATGGCCGGTACCACGTAAAACCCTTAACGTCTGTCATAGTCTTCCGATTGATAAGTGCTAGTACACAAGTGCCTAAGTCTACCTCCAAGTGGTATCAACCGGGCAACTTTCGGTAAGAAATACCGGAAGGCTAACAGACATGGCTAAGAATGAAAACAATTATGTCTTGAGCTAAAAGTGATCAGTTTACTGGTCTTGTTCAAGGCAGGCTGTCCTTGTTGCGCTGTGTCAATTATCTCTCGCCTAGTGGCACAGCAATACAAGGTTTAAAAGGGTACCAATACCTTAACTGTGTAAATTGAATATTGGTAAGAATGAAATGGAAGTGGATTTCCGAGGCTGACCAGAGTCCTATCTGGTACCACGGGAATCAGTTGGCCCCATGTACTTACCAAGTGCATGAACTGATTGATGGTGAGGTCCCCTTCGGGGGTACACGTGGTGGCTGTGGTTATCCCCAAGCGGGGACTGTAGAACGAAAGTCCGTCCTGTACGGGCCCCAGAGTGACCGTGTAAGCGGTCTTATGTGAACTGAAGGTTCAACAGTAAAAAGTTTCTGGATTTTGGCGGATCTACAACAAGATCTAGCCTAAGTAGTAGCAAATAAATGAGAAGGCCGGCATAGCACTTGGAAGCATGTGGTGATTCGGTCCTGACTGGCGGTAAGAAGATTATGTAGTGTTGATGATGGTGGACACAAATGATCCTAAGTTGGAATTAATGAAATGAATGATCCTTTAAACAGAGCTGGGTGGTCGGCATCCGTAGTGGGTGTGGCTGAGAATCATAATCTTTCTTGCTTAAAGTTGGGTGCTGTTTCATTAGTGTGTGGAGATATGTGGTCGGTGCGGATCTGTTTTGTTTTGAAAAAGGTGAGACCAAAACTAGAAACGCAAAGAAAAACCGGGATTAGATAGCCCAAACTCCTCACCAAGGGGTTCTGTTGTGGCTACACAGAGTCATAGCAGAGAATTGGTACCTAGGTGGTTTAAACGAACCGAGCCATTCTAGGGGCGTTGGTGGACGCTTAATTCTCACCCTGTGTTGAGAGCACTGTGGGGTTAGGCCAACATGGCAGGTATCCACAATAATCTTTTACACATCTGTCATAGTCTTCCGATTATTAACAGTGTGAGTTAGATAATACATAAACTCTCATTATACAACGTTAAAAGTTAAAATAATTAGGTTTATCGTGTTCATCCTGTCTTTTACAAGGCGACTATAAACTTTTCGATGCGAGAAGTTCTCACTAAAGTTACAGAACATAAGCACAGATACTTTATGGGATCGCAAATAGATAATAAAGAAATTACAAACGGAATGACAAACTTATATAAGCCCTTATCACTTATGTGAAGGGTATAATAACAGAAAATATATTAAACAAAAAAATTAACGAAATAAAAATTTCTTGGACTAAATGAACACAGGTAAGTTTTATAAAAATGTCACCTATAACAATCCCTGAAAGGGACTGTATGTTGGGATCCCATAGCCTTTATAAGTGGGTATAGTTCTCAAAGGCGAAACTAAGGTGGTTGGTTGTTAGCACAGGCGCCCACGTTTATATTTAATGGGAGAGGGCATTAGATTGGAGTTACTAGTCGTGTTTAGGCCAACGGCTTTTATGGTAGACCACGTTCGAAGGAATAGTGTGGTCACTATTTGTGCTGGTAATCAGGCAACCCGTAAAGCGTATTGCATTATATAAAGGTACATATATATAACAAGGTAGGAATAACTGATCAGCTGACTTTTGTTTTCGCCATATGTTTTTCAACTTAGCTTGGCAAATTTTTGTATGTTCTATAATGGTTGGGTATACTGTGTGTATTTGTTATCGCAACATTTTTGACAATCAAGCTGGAAGTGACATACATTGGGCCCAGGAGGTCTGCGGCTGCTAATGAACGAAAGGGTGTGCCTCTTTAAATCACCTTTCGTAAGCCAACCTAACATAACTCATACTTGCAATAAAAAAACCTAAATCCTTTGACTATAATTTTTGGCCGGTACAAACTTTCGCACAAACGAACAACACTCTTAACGCATATGCATGTGATTCGCGTATAAAAAACTAGTACAGAACAGTAGAAGGGTTTGATACTTCTTATTTAAAGGAGTATATAATTTTGACATATGTATATATCTCTTAAGCAATGCTTACATGCTATCGAATTTAAACCTGGCACAAAACTATTTTTTTAAAAACTAAATAAGTTTCTCATTGGCTACTTACACATTGGTTAATGTATATAAGATCTGACATAACAATGTAAAGCACTTTTCCTTTTCTTGTTTTACGGCTCTCAGCCGCCAGCCAGCAAGTCAGTTGGCAGTTAAAGAAAAAAAAAAGTGGTACTAGGATGGAGTGAGTCTACGATCAAAGTATTTCTGTTTTAATTTAATTAATGTGCAGATATCATGCAATAACAAATTGTAGACAATTCATTACGAGTAATTGATTATAATTTGTACAAGTAATGATTTTTTATATTAATTAAATAAACGCTAAAAAAAGCAACATAAGCAAGTCATAATGCTTTCCATAGCGCTTTTCTATTTTCGTGTTTAAGACAAACAGCCCTACTAATATAAAAATTACCTTAAATATTTTTTAAATATGTATCTTGAAAACAAAAACTGTTACAGTAAAACAAAAAGCAAAATTAAAATATTTTTTTTATTAAGTTTTATATTGCAAAAACAAACTTCTTTTTTCATATGTATTTAAGTACGCAGTGGCAACAACGTCAACCTCTCGGTATCTGCTAAAGCTGAAAGCCCATGGCACGCGTCAACGTCGGAACGCGTTGTGGCTTTCTGAACTTTTTGCACGCTGTTGCGTCTCAAGTAACATGCAGCGCTTTGACGCATAGAATTTTTTTGTCTTTCTCAGCTGTTTGGAAAGTAAAATTCAGTTTCTTTTAAGAAATTTTTGAAATTGTTCAGTTTAGGCAAATAATATTTTGTGCTACAAGTGCATACAAAAGGCTAATAAAACAAAAGACGATTTTAGGTGCACTCTTTGTTTTTGGAGAGACGGCACTTTGTATGTATATTTTATCGATAAATTCAATGCAAATTTTGTTCATTTATAAATAGCAGTAAATTAAGGAAATTAATATATTTTATTCATAAAAATCTAGGAAAACTTTAGCGCAAAAGTTTTTTGCTTTTTAAAACATGCCATATTGAAATGCACGTATTCAAATTTTTTGACAACCACCCAAAAACGGAGAACACATGAAAGGCGTGTTATGGACTTTCAGCTTAACACCAACAACAGACAAATGAACAAAAAATACGGCAACTTTAAATAAATAAGCCCTACGTAAAAATAAAAAGTTAGGATAGGAAGCTTAACTTAGTGGTCACTTTAGCGTCTAGTTGGGCATTCTGCCGCATGGCGCAAATTCCCTCTTTTATCTTAACTACACGTTTACCAGTGATAGGCACACTAATACTATCGCATTTTTTCTTGTATATGTGCAGTTTTAGTAAACACCAGATTAAATTTTTCTATGCCGCGGCATGCCGTAGTGAACTCTAAGGTTTATGTATGCCAAACTAAAGGTGGTTTTATACGAGATGTATTTTCCACATGACTTGTCACTTTTGCAAATCAACGTCTAACTGCGTATGTCTGTCAAAAATGTCATTTTACAGATGGTTTACAATTTTTGCTTTCACACGTACGCATGTACATAATTACATCTGACATAACCTCCAAACCAAAATAAACAACTTACTTTTCCTTGTTGTTGTTCCAAAAACAGCTGATGACACATGCTTTGTCAGATGAAAATAGAACGCGCTGTAATTGAAAATTTGTCATGTGACTTTTACATATGTGTTTCGCACAAACAATGTTACCACGCGTTCACACGACATGTATCAATTTTGCAGTGAAAAATTTGACAGGTCATATGTAGGGTGACCATTCGTACTGATAAACTCAGTACATGTACTGATTTTTCATATGTTTTACTGATTAAAAATGTGTGTACTGAATTGTACTGATTTTTGAAAAAAATACTGAATTGACTGGTTTTCAAGACAGTTTAATATTTTATATTGCTGACGTACAAGAAATTATTCATTTTTGGAAAATCTAGGTATTTTTACGGGTGCTAAAAATTACTCGAAACTTGAATTTAATCTTTACCTAATTGACAGCTGTTCCCAAATTTTTTTCAAAGCTATTTTTCCCAAACAAAAACTTATTAAAAAATTGCAGTTTTTTTTATGAAAAAATATTTAAAATAATTGAAATACTGCTACAAGTTTTTTGTTTGGGGTTTTTTTAAGGCAAGTGTAAAAAAAAGATTGACATGTATCGCTAAATAATGTTCGTAGGACCAAAAATTTTCTGTCATTTTAAGACCAACACTAGAATTAGCTCCTGTTCACAAAAAATTGTTTACTCAAAATTAAAGAAATTATTTAGAAAGCGACATATCAAAGGCTAAAAAAAAACAATGAAAAGAATATTACCATTAAAAAAATAACCAAAAAGCGTACTGATTTTGAATCAAAAATTAATGGTCACCCTAGTCATATGAAAAATACATCTTGTATATAACCCCCCTAAAGAAATAACAGTACAATTTTTAAAAATCATATGCTTGGAGTAACCAAATAAATAAAATACATATTAAGAAAAATTTTGCTTTCACGCCATATACATATGTAGTTTGTGAGTTTTGTAGATAAAAGAAAGCTTAATTTAGCCCGAAAACGGCAAGATTGGCATTACTGCACGTAACATCTATTTATTAAGGCAGTGGTGACAACACCTTTGATAACAATACTTCCCGCCAATTTTTAGACAACAGTTTGACAGCTGCAACTTTCAAACACAGTTTTTTTCTTAAGGGTTTTGACAGCTAGAAGTCACAAGAGAACTTTTGCGCATGTCGGTCTCACTCTCTTCACTCTAAGTCCCATACTCTATATCAGTATTGCCACAGTAGTGCTATAAGTTGAAGATTGGCCCAATTATTTCGCTAACGTATTACCATAAACAAACTAGCAAACATTTGACTTAAAATTTATATACATATATTCTTGAAAATAAATTTCTTATATAAAAACAGGTAGTAAGTATTTGCACATATTACTGAATTATATTTTTGCCTACAGGTTTTACATTGTTAACAAAATTATTCGACAATAAAAAACATTAGTTTTAGAAGAAAGCTAATTTGAGTGCAAAGAAAATCTGCGTTATTTTTTACTTGATGTAGGAAGAGGTTTAATAAAACAGATATTATTCCTATGTATATATTTTGATTTGTGGCTACTTTTTTTCTAATTTTTAAAGAAAAAAACACACCACAAGTGAACAACAGAGATTTCGGTGAAGGGCATTTTCTTTATGGTACTTAACTAGATTTTATGAAAATCAAGCGCTTTCTAAATTTGTGTTTGTTTTATTATTTTTTTTTTTTTTTGCAAAAATAGTTTTTTTAAATATTCATAGGTATTATTTGTTTTTTGGATTTTATTTTTTTATATAAAAATTTACGCACGTATTCATAATAATTAAAGTAGGCTTATTAAGGGCATATTCGACAAATATGTCATATACATCTGTAAAATTAATATAGGGTTTCATATATAACGAAAATTGTCATTATTATTGTGTTTGAAAATTTATTTAATAAAAAAAGTAAGAATTAAAAGTTATCTTAAAATGGAGATTACTTTTTGTCAAAAAATAAAAATAATTAAGTTCTCTGCTTATAAAACTTAAAAGAAACTTAAATGAATTTTAATATTAAACAACGAATTATTATAGTAATGTATTAAATAATTCTAGATTAAATATTTAAACGCATTAAATTCCGATTCAGCTAAAAACTATTTTAAAAAACTTTTAATCATGATTTATAAGGTTTGCTATTGGTTTAGTTATCACATATACAAATAATATAATTTTAATAGGAACTTTGCTTACCTTAAAAAATAACTTCTGGTAGCACTGACTCGTATTTAACCCCTCTTGGATTGTTTGTTTTTATCTCGTTTTATTCACTTTGCTTTAACAAATTCTATTTATTTTATTGCCACTGTATGAAAACACACGCGGTTAAAACACTTATTTAACTTAAATAATGTACGTTTATTTGTAAAAACTAATGAAAATAACAATTTGCAATTTAATAAATGCTTTTTAGTTACACTTTAATATAGTTTTAATAAATATATATAGGAATTTTCTTAAATTTTTACACACTTTTCACAAGATAACAACGAAGAGCTATAAACACACGAACCGGTAGAATAACAATAAAAGAAGAATTGCAAAAACTTGAGTGGAACGTGAACGTATGCGTGAGACTGTATGTGTCATTTGAACGAATGAGAGACAAAACATAACACAAATACTACAGTTGTTTTCCAGGCGGTGGCATGTGTCTATTATTTCGATACACATGGTGGAACATTTTTGTTTTCTTGCTGTCAAATTACCAAAGAAAGAGGAAAAACAAATGTATTGGTTTGTTGACAGCCAGGAAATAATAATGCTAGTGTTGGTATAATGGTACATCTTGTGTTTCTAATAATGTTTGCTTTTAAATAAATAAAGTTTTAGTGCTGCCAGATAATGCGAAATATTAAACAAAATTAATAAATAGAATATTAAATTAGAATTTTTCAAGTAACATGCATCACAAATAGCAAATATAAGGCCGACAAGTCAAGCACCCAATATAAAAGTTTATCGCAGTTTTTTATAACGATATTTTTATACCAAATCTGATTATTAAAAATACTAATTCATAAGGGGGTCTCTTTTTTTATCAATAATAAAATTTTTTTTTATACCTATAGGTATTTAAGACTTGTAAAGAAACAATTTACTCTTAGCCAGCCCCAGATCTTTTCCCCTACATTTTTTACTTTCTAGCACCCTGTGGAAATTTTGGCCTTACAAATACAACTTTCTCAGTCGATAATAATACATTTTCCGTGTCCATTTTTTTGTAATAAAAGTACAGGCAAATTTTATTTAAGATATTTTGATAAAATTTATTACAGGAATGACAAAGCGAACAAACCTTCTAAAACTAGTAATGGCCGTTCCATGCAACATCATTTAATAAATAATTCAAATGGAAGAAGGGGACGAAAATAGCCTCAAACCGTTTCCTACCCCACTTCAAAAATCTACTTTAAAAAAATATTTAAAAAGGAACACGAAAACAAACCACTAAGCAAACGGAAAATTTTTATAAACTTCTTCGATACCCTGCAGAAAACAGGACTAGTCCATACATGCGTGTATGGACTAGTCCATAAAGGAGTAGGATTACTCCAAAACTAACCCAAATGCATGTAAAAAACATGGTCTTTTTAACATTATGATGTCCTAGGGCCGGACCACTTAACCCAGATTTGCATTACGTCGGAGTAGTTTCAAAACTACTCTATCCTACCTACAAACAACTTGGACCACATGGTCCGTTTTAGCTGAAATGGACTAGTTACAACATGGTCCTTGTGTAATGCAGTCATGGACCATGTCATTGTCAAATAAGAACTTGTAGTTACTTAAGTGATATGCGTTCGTGTTTTAACGATCGTGTTTTTTGTACGCAATCGTTAAAACACGAAGTAACTACAAGTAACTACAAGTTCTTGTTTGACAATGACATGGTCCATGACTGCATTACACAAGGACCATGTTGTAACTAGTCCATTTCAGCTAAAACGGACCATGTGGTCCAAGATTTTTTGCAGGGTATGCTATATCTTGGAAACTGATCCCCTAGCCACTTTAAACGTTCTGCAAAGTAATTATACTACAATTTCTACATTTAAACAAAAAAAAAGCAATTAGATTTACAGCCACCATGCCAATAGAGCATTTTTGTAAATTTTGTGATATGATATATCTCGCGTACTATTACAGCTATCGAACAATTTGCTTGGATAAGAGCAAGAGGAGTGTTAGCTCCCATACTTAAAATTTTTTTAAAAATTTTATGCGCCAAGTCTTAGGGCACTGCTACACGTTCAATATTTATCACGCGATCCGCGATCTGGATTTTATAATATAAGCCATTCTGCGATATGGATCGCGATCCATCAATACTGCATGCTACACGTTAAATAAATATCGCGATACTGGATCGCGTTCAATATATACTGAACGTGTAGCAGTGCTCTAAGAGTATTACAGCTTTCGACTTTAAGGCCTAAAACAAAGTAATTTTGTATATAAGATTCGCCACAGTCGAATTTAGCGTTCTTACTTTTGGTTTTAATTGTTTAATTGTTATTATATATAAATTCCTTAACTGTTATAAAATTGAAAGATTTTCTATTAATATTTCAGCGGGCTGTAGTGAAAGGAAATTTTAATGTAAGTACATTGCTAATAACACCTTTAGCATAAATGTAATAAAAATTAATTGCAATAATTTTTCTGCCAACCGCTTAATAGAAGAATTCACACTTCAAATACATTTTAGTATAAAGGTATCGTTGAAGAAATATAAAAAAATAGTCCACTAACTGACCGGCAAACAATGTTGAACGTGCTGATATAACAATCAACTTGCAAGCACTTAATTTGCACAAAGTGATAAGGAAAAAGCAGCTGCAATGAATGCACTTTTGCTGCATAAGTGCATACCTACAATCACTGGAAAAATTTATGACAACAAACTTGTGTATTTATGCAATTTCGCGATTGTTGCTGTTAATTTTAGTACTTAATTGAAAACCGTATGTGGTATGTATGTATGTACACACACACATACATAAGTACTTATATTTATAATTGCAAATATATTTATACGTAAAGGAGCACCGGTAAAAAGTTTACAATTTTACCTACATACAATGGTTTTCACATATTTTGGTTTTAAAGTATATTTTAGAGGTAAAGTTGTTAGTTCTGAATCAGATGATTTGGCACGCAATAAACTGTTTGAAGCGGTATTTTATTTCTTTTCCATCTAATGCATTTTAATAAGTCTAAGTTAATGGAAAATAGAACATGATTAAGAAGATAAATTTACAAGATTGTTATACAGTGCACTTAAAGTTCTGGCAAAAAAGTGCATTAATTTGTTCATAGGCCTATGAAGATAAAAGTTGCAAGCATGCATGCTAGCGTTGTCAACTTTTTGTGAGAAAAGCGCGCAGTTCACCTTACTAAAAAGCACTAAATAATTTGTTTGCAAGCTTTTTAAGGTAAAAATGCCCTTAAATGACAAAATTAATATGCAACTCAAATTTTATAATAATACTAGTATGTACATATGTTTTGGTTAGGACTTAACGAATAAATTCTCAACTTCCAAGCTCTCCTAACGTACATACTATTTTACTTTTAAATAAAACGTTGCTGGTTATTTTCTAATAAAATTGTGTTATCAATATACAAATTATTTTTATATTTATGTATGTTTTTGAAAAATGGTACTGAGATGCGGGTTCACTAAAACAGGTTATGGTAAGAACACAGCTGATTATAAAACCGTTATAATATTTTGTGAAAGCGAATGGCAGATTAAATAATTTTGTTTTAAATTGAAAATTTGTTAAAAATTTACTTTTTCAAACAAAAAACAGGAAATTAATAGGGTAAATTTTTTTAATTCGCCATGATACTAACTGTATTAATGTACCTTAACTGAGACATAGGATTGTTTTATTATAATTTAATTTAATTTTTTGTGTTAATCTTTCTTCCTGGCAGTCGTCCAGGATATTGGGATGGTTCTTGCCCCTAAAGATTCAGACTTATGTCTGCTGCATAGTTATTTAAAAAGAATATGGTAGCTTATTAATTTAACCCCCCGTTTAACCAACAAAAATTTGGATTCGCTAGGTTAATAATACAAAAAAAAAAATAAACACAAATAAAGAAACTGTATATACTGAAAACTGATGAACACTGTTTGAAAAATATATTAATAATAACATAAATAAAAAAAATTAAAAAAAATTTAATACCTAAATCTTATTCGGTATTACCCTGTATATTTTATGCTAAAAACGCTTTATAAATAAACAAAAAAAAACAAAAGGAAAAACAGGCTTAAGCCATTTTTTAAAGATAGTTTGGAATATTTTTCGCAAATGTTTTTTGTTTTATTTGTTTAAATCTATTTAAAATGATAATAACTACTATGTCAGCTGAATTTCAAATTTAGCAAAATACAATTGCAAACTCCTACACACAAACACACGCGCAAGTGAGTGCAGTGTAAAGCCTTGCCCATGCACATAAAAATTAAAATAAAAAGTTGTTGGCGCAAAATTAATTCTAATAACTATTCAAATGTAAATATTTTTTTTTTATTTCAAGAATGAGTTTTTTTATTAATGTGCATTAAATTAACTAAATAAAGGAATTTACTTATATATGATTGTGTGTTTGCATTATATCTGCATAAGTATGTACATATGTATGTATGTACGGATGCATGTATTTACGATTAAGGCCAATCAATTGAAAAGTGTTATTTAAAAATGCTTTAATTATTATAAAAAAATATAAACAATTGATACAATTGTTCTAGGCTCAAGGCGAAACATTTGAATAAAATTAACTGGAGGTTTATTTTAGCTTTTTCCAACATTATATATAAAAACTGATATCAAAAAACAATTACGCCCATAGACATTTACTATTTACACATATCATTTCATTTGTATAGAAAAAAAGGGTTATGACCTTAGCAAAAAATGTATTTTCTTTGAGCTGTGACTATCATTTCGGACAGGGGGTGTGATACATTGAGTGAAATTTCTTGACGAATATATGTAATAACGAAAGCGCCGGGTTTTATATTACCAACAGTTTCAATAGACTTGCTCCCTATGGTTGGTTTACATGGTAGTTTTACTGCCCGCAAGCTGTCAGGTAAAATCTTAACTAGCCCTGTTTAATGATTTCACTCTTTAGAGTTAAAAGTCTCAAGAACTTGCAGCCGGACCTTATGTACCAGATTCAATCGCAATAGGTCATCTAACCTGCATCTTATTATCCTAATGGGGTAATCTAGGATATAACTGTGCATCCTGGCAGCTAAACTCGCAAAGAAAATAATAAACCGTCCCCTCCTTTTGCCAATTTATACGACTATGACAGTGGTCGTCAGAAGGAAGTACGAGTCTACTTTCCTGTTTACCCACTACACGGTGACCCGCAAGTCTAAAAGTAGTCTAAGATCTGCAATCTTTGCCTATGTCATGAACAGCACCAGTTTAGTTTTGTTCGGCTTAACTCCCAGACCGTTATCCACAGTCCATTGGCTGTGCAAATCCAGAAGGTTGGAGATGATGTCACTGAACACGTTCAGAAACCGTCTAGTATTACCACATCGTCTGCATAAGCAACGACCTTTAGCCCGTTTTTGCCCAGTAGCATAGCAATCGAGTAAGGAACCAAAACTCAAGGCATGCGCGGTAGATTGCCTTCAGGTCCCGTCGACTTGCTTCAAAGGACATTATCATGAAATTCAGTGTAAACAAAATTTATTTTCACCGATAATGGAATAAATGCCATTTGCGTCCGCAGTCCTCATAGCAATGTGTCGTCTGGCTGCATTTTTATTTAACCAGAATATAAGGTAGGTTATTTTTAGAGTAGGGCAAAGTAGTTTGGATTAGTCCATAAATAATTTAATCTAGCTTCCCTCAATGTTTTCACGTTGGGCAAAGTTTTACCAAACGATTGCTTCATAAAATCCACAGCTCCATGAATAGAGGAGTAATAAATGATCATAATTTAATATCCTTATGACTTACCCACTCACATATTTCAATATTCTCAATGTTCAAGTCATTTTATTAAAATAAAATCTTAGAATTTTGTTAAATTCAGGCATTTAAAGGGTTTAAGTATTTTCATTTAACTTTGAATATAATGCTAGGAACAACGCTGGGACAAAAACACCACTAAAAATAACCTTTATAATAAACTACGATATTCTATATAAATTTTTAAGTATTAAAAAATATATCAATTGTTAAAGGTATCTTTGATTCCTGAAATTCTAGAAAACTGAAATCGGGTATCGCAACACTGCATTATTTTGTTAGTCGTTCGCCGACGTATAAAGCAAACATAATTCTATCGCTGGGTTCACCTCGTACGACGAATTTCAAAGTACGTTGGGAATAATGGGGCTGGCCGTACACTTTATTTCCCTAAGGCCTACTTTGAGGAAGTTAATCAGCACCCACTGTTCGGAAAACCAACTGCTAAAAACTCCCGACGACATCAGATTAAATACAACAAAGTTTTTCAGACGGTGTGCAACAGCTTTTATCTAAAAAAAGAAGACCCCGAAAAGAATGGCAAAACACAGAACACCCCAGCTTAAAACGAAGCTGAAAGAATGTACAAGCCAGTTGAAAAATTTTGTGGAGGTTTACAGAAAGGCATCTATTAAGGAACATGTCGAAGGTCTAGCCTTGACTCCTCAGACAAATTAATCATTATGGCGACCATATTAATGTCTAAAAGGACCGGTTATCGCAAAACCCCAACTACGTAAACTAAGAGGATCCTGGAAGTCATTTAATGAATGTGTTTACTGTAAATCTCCTATGGAAATACGTTTCCAACTTTTAGATGTCGTAGATACTATTGCTAATTTAAATGTTAAAAAGCTTCTGGCTTTGATGGAATAAACAACAAGGTCACTTTAGAGCTGCCTTGCACAGCAAAAAGAATATTCCTTTTTATTTTTAATGTCATATTATGGATTCAGCAATTCCCGTCAGTATGGAAAGTTGTCTAGGTAAAGTTGGTTTCTAAGCCCGGAGTCTTACAGACCTATTAGTCTGCCCAAATTGTTCTAGAAATTGCTTAAAAACAAGCCGACCCCGACCTTGAATGACAAAGCTATATTCCAAATCACCAACTTGGCTTTCAAAGTCAACATAGTAGCATCGAGTAAGCCCACATATTGATACAAGTTAGAAGAAAAGCTTTTGAGAAAAAAAAGTGCTGCTTCTTTGATAAGGTTTGGCATGATTGCCTGTTAAACAAGCTAAAGCTAAACTTACCATTAAATATCTTTAACCTTTTGGAAAAGTGCATAACTGTCCGACAGTATATGGTAAAAGAAGGAAACTGCTTAAGCTGTCCTCAACCAATAGGGGCGGGAGCACCTCAAGGAAGTATATTACTTAGGTCCAATTCTGTATAAGGAAACGTGTGCCCCAATTCTTATTTACAACTATAAGGTGCCTCAACGTTTCGAGACGAAATATTTTAGCATTCACTTGGATCGCCCTCTCCTGACTTGGAAAGTCACAAGTTTACACAAATTAAACTCAAAACGGCCCAAATCCACTGGCTAATTGGTAGAAACTCTGTGCTATGTCTTGATTTCAAGCTTCTACTCTACAACTTCTCAATTTTGAAACCAGTTTGGTGCTACGAGATACAAATATGGGGCACTGCTTTTGCTTCTAAATTCAACGTCGTCAAAATAAAATCCTTAAAATGATAACTGGTGCTCCAAGTTCCACTAGTTAAATGTGAAATCCTTAATTATGTGGACACCCTGCAACACTCACTCGTTTGAAAAGAAGGTAATACTGTTGCACTTTACTATGAGAACTTAAATTTAAGTCTGCTGCTGCCTTACTTAGTTTTAAGACTTAAATACTTATTGTTAGTTCGCCAAAGGCGAAAATTCAATAATAAAAATATAATTTTTTTTTTTAAGTTTTGACAAACCCGTAAGATGATGGAGATAGGGGGTAAGTATGCTCTAAGAATACGTTTGGGAGGGATAACTAATTGGGGTCCTTGATATTATTATTCCCCTAAGGGCAACTCCGGAGAAGCTGTAGGGGTTTCTTCCCTAATTTTTTTAAAACGTTGTACGGCAACCCTGTTAGGGGCTAAAGATATGGGATAACTATTATCCACAAAAATTTAAAAAAAAAAATTGAATTTGGTCGGTGCTACATTTGACCTGTGTAGGAGCACCCTGGAAATTGTGTGAGCGATTTAAAATAAATAAAATAATTTGAAATTTGTACGCAACACTGTTAGGGGGCGGAGTTAGGGTATAGCTATGCTCCACAAAAATATTCGCGAGGAAAAATAATGGGATTCGGTCATTCATTCCACCTGTATAGGGGCAACTCCGGAGCAGTTGTAGAGGTTTGAACAAATTTTAAAGAAATATACAGACGTAGTCGTTGTTTCTGGCTTTTATCTCGGTCAGTTATCGGGCGATTTTGCTGGATTTCAACAGCAATTTTTAAGCAGATACATATTTCATATTTTATACCACCATAGACCCGTATATGCGACATCGTGGGGCCTAAAAAAAGTTTATTTCATCCATAATACGGATAGACGGACAGACGTGCATCGCTTAATCGACTTCCCTATCTATAAGAACTAAGAAATTTACACTTTACGGGGTCGCAGATGGATATTACAAATGGAATGACAATCTTATGTGAAGTGTATTAAACATAAAGACGTTTTACCTTTAAATTTTGCCTAAAAGCGCCATGTGAGACTTAAGCCCTACCAAATTAAAAATGTATTTATATCTTTCCTAAATGTATACTATTTAATAAATAAAAAAAAAACTTAAGTGCACTTGTTCTTAACAACCTGTAAAAAGTTTTCAATTCACATTCCATACACAGCCACTTATCATCAACTGTTAAAATTCTCAAAAAACGCTTAAGAATTTTTTTATGTTTAAACATACATTCATTCTTCACTCCTTTGTTTGAAAATTAGTTTAACCGTGTAAAAATTGAGTTTTAATACGGCTTACTTGCTTTGTTGTTTTTGTGCTCAGATTTTTGCATATTTTGTTTTAATAAACAAATATTTTTTTATTATATATTGAATTCATAATTTAAAATCGCGTGGTATTGATATCAGAGCACATTACGAATACGGCTGCTGCTAATGGGTTTGGATGCTAATAAAGCAGATAAGCTGAATTCGAACAAAAAATAAAAATAAATAAATAATATGTATTAAGAAACGTTGCACAAATAACAAAAATAAAATTGAAATTTTATATAAAAAATAAACAAAAAATGAGTAGAAAAAAACTTGCAGATTTAAACGTAAACAACCACATAAGAAATTGTAAATGTGGGATTTTGGTGTTTTAAAGGCGGGATAAGGGACTTTAGTAGAAATTTATTTAGGTTTTTGTCTCTTTTCTTAAGACATTCGTTAATTGGTAATAACATGGTGAATGAATATTTTTAAGGTGAGTCTAGGGTGCTTAAACGCTTGGTTGTTATTCGCTTAGTTTTGCTGGCTTTTTATAGCCACCAAATTGTTGGAGTTGGTTCATAGGACACTGAGTGAATGGACGCACATAGTGGGTTGCCTGTGTATTCTTCTCAAACAAAGCTAGAACTATTCAAGAATAAATAGAAGATTTCTTATTTAACTTCCTAATAATGACATTGTAAAATAAAGCTTAATACCTTAGAGTTATTCTAGACAGTAAATTGTCTGGAAGCCCAACAGAAAGGCGTGTGTGGCAAAGGCACAGACGGAAATGTACGTGTGCAAACCTGAATTTGCATTGCAGGACCTGTGGCCTAAGTTCGCGAAACGTCCGTTAGTTTTAAAAGACGGTAATAGAACTGATTCCCTTCTTTGGAGTTACAGTCTGGTGAAAGCTTCGGACTCTATCGCGAACTGCCTACATATTGAGAGGACTGTGCACAATATGCTGGTTCTGAAAACAGACAATTTAAACGACTCTAATTAGGTCGCTTTTAAACCTTCCTAATTTGCGTTCGACAGTTTTCCTGGCGAGAAAGCTAGCGCCTTAAACTGCATCTTGCTGTGAGCAAATGAAGATCCAGAGCATGCGATCACACAAGTATTTTTAATGCTGCCGATCTTGTTCCCAATTTGCTTGACTATTACATACCTGAACCTTTTGTTAACAGAAAACTCTGCGGAAAAAGCGAATAGAATCGGGACCTGCAAGTCTGGAGCCAATGCGGCCAACTGAATACAGTTATACAGGACACTTGTCAAAAATTTCAGGATCCGGAGATAAGTTGGTAGGGCGATTGACAAATTCCGTGTGCAATTTCCTCTATTTCTGCAAATTCCGCTTACATCTCTATACTAGAAAAATAGCTGGGATACGATGGTCTAACGAATCTAGATATGAAACCACTAGAAAAACCAAGCCAAGGCTAGGAGTGAGACACTCTGACTGATGATCTTTAAAAATGGAGACTAAGAGACACGATTGTCGCTATTACCGGTCAATGCCGTATTAGCTGACCTGCTAGTAGTGGTGGTCTGCCTTTGATGACTTCAGTAGGAGCTGTAAGAATTCAGAGTAAATTAATAGTAACCAGCGCTTTCGGTGTTCCCGTCTGGCACTAGACAGTGTCCGGATTAGGTTATTTGGTGTTAGCAGATTGGACAATCCGTCGGATGTGGCTAACATTGATCTTTCTGGTCTCCAACCCTTTATCAGGGAAAGCGCGTTGTACATGAAAAGGGAGCAGAAGAAGGCAACTATTGTTAACCATATAAATAAGCCTTTTACCCCTTGCTATCGGGTTTTATTGTTATTTCTCTCTTTCTTCCGCTATCTCTCACTCTTTAAGAGTTAAATTAAAGAGATAGGAACAAGGGGTACATTGTTCCCTTTTTCCAAATTGAGTTAACGAATTTTACGAAAGCTTTAACAGCTAAGAACTTTCGACCTCCATTTTAAAAAGAAAAGTACGGAGAGTGCTAGAGGGCATTTAAATCGGCCATCGGCACACGCATACATCCTTATGTTTCAATTATGTTGCCTGTTTATTTTTGAGCGTAATTATTTGTCTCTCATGGCGCTAGGGTGACCATAGCTAAAAGTTTAAAATATGATAGAATTGCATTAAAAAAGTTTTTGAAAGTAATATTAAAAATTAAGCCAGTTAAGATCTTTGACATGTTTATTACTAAGCTTATTTTTGTTTTTTTTATTATTTTTTTTTATAAAATGAAGACTCGAATATATAAGATAAAATCAAGCAATGAATGTAATTTAAAAATTTGCCTATTAAACACTGGTCGTCTTGCACAAGAGACTACAAAACCTATTTTTTTGTTTTTACTTCCTTAAATGCTCAGAGAGCTCGCACACGCGTGAGGGGATTTGCCGATCACTGATTTAAATGTACTACTGCTAAAATCCAGATCTTGCAGGATGGTACCCCTCGATTTTAAAAGGAGCCACTTTATGAAATTTTTGCAAAATAAGTTAAAGCTAAAATCAAACAAAAGAATTTTCAAAATGATTACATTTTAAGAAATGCTAATAGCAAACAAAACTAATTCCCAAAATCTGAAAAAGTATATTTCCAGGTTTGTACTTAGCTGGTTTCATTAAATAACTACTTAACAGTTTATAAGAATAAAAAAGAAAAATGTGCGAGAAAAAAAGAAAAGACTAATAAAAATTAATATTTAAAAATGAATTTATATCAGTAAGCTAATGAACTCCATATGCTGTAAAAATAAACAGGCATTTAAATTATAATTGTTTTTATGATAATAAAAAAACAAAAAAAAAAAACAAAACACTCACAATAAAAGAAATAATTTTTAACGCAATAAAGTTGTTTTAATCTAAAAATATAAATATTCATTTAAAAAAAGAAAAAAATATATACATTCATTCAGTTGATATCGGGCAGAAAATGCTTATATGCATACATATGTATGTATATACAAATATACACACACTTAAATATTAATGGCAAAAAAAATCCAAAGATTAAAAATATCATTCGCGATTTTTTTTGCAGCATGAAATTGATTACCTTCTACACACTTCCACTCATACAAACATTTAAATATGACCAAATTTGAAGCTGAAAGTTTATTGACACGGAAACTTGTTCAGTATTTATAAATTTATTGAAAAAAAAATAAAATTTTTATTATATTTTTGATTAGAAATTTGTTTTGAAATTTTGTGTAAGATTGTGGGGCGTAATCGAAATGTTATGTTTGTAATCTGAAAGCTATTAATGCTTTTTATGGCATACCTTCTTCTTCTTACCAGTTGGAACCTGAAACGAAAATACTGACATCTAACGGCCCCAAGGCCATCGATGTGTTAATGTAGGTAAGAATTAAATACCTAATTTGAATTGGTCGCACAAACATCCATACAAATCTATACTCTCTCATTGATCTTACATAGAGGATCTACATGTTATGTACTATTGCCCCCCAACCAGGCCCTCTCCCAAAATTCCCCTTTTTATGCGTTTGTGTTAATATTTGAGTCGTACAAAACTAATTTCCTATGACCTACCTTCAGGTATAGGAATCACTTCCCCAGTCGATTAAGTGAGGTCCGTCCGTCCATGCAACCTTATTTGTCCCACATTTTTTGTTATTAAAATACAAGCAGCAATTCTAGAAATAGTTTTAAAGAGTTTAGCACAAAAATCGGCCTATTATTTTATAAGACCCAAAAGAAAAATCGGCCTATTATTTTATAAGACCCAAAAGAAAATTAATAAGATTTATAGGCAGCACTGTCCAACGAGAGAGACGTTGATTTATCAAAATGTATTGGCGCTTATTCACTGTGTTTATTGATAAAAAAACAATATTCCCTGTGTTGTTGTTTCTTTTCTCTTGTGTTGCTCTCTTTGTTATGTTTTTTTGTAGGAACTTGTGTTGTGTACATGTAAAATCTGATTAGTGTTCGTTCCCCGGAGACACTCTTAGCTTACATTGTCGAAAGGCTATAATTGCTTTAAATATCATTCTTTGCTTACAAAATCTTACACAAGTTTAATACCTTTTACCTCCAAATGTTAAATTTGATTGTTATCGATTCACAATTCGCTTTTAGTGGGTTTTGCAACCCTGCAAAAATTTTAAAATCATTGTCCTAAACACGACGAAGAAATACAGGTCGCGGGAAAATTTTTGCCTACCCTGACCCATCTAATCTAGACGGCACTGAGCTTAAGTTCTCTCCAGAGGCAAACACTTTGGTGCTAAACTGGACCAAAAGCTTCACTGAAAGAGGCACATTGAAAAAAGTTTCAAAATGGGACAAAAATCTCAAACGCTTGCATGAACTGTGTAGGAAAAATCTGGGGAGTAAAGCCCAGTAAGATGTACACAGCGGCACTTCTTCCGTTAATATCCTTTAGAAGTTTGATCTGGTGAGAACCTCCCTCTGCCAACGTAAAATGTTGATTAAGGTTCAAAAGAGTGCCTTGGTTTGCATTACGGGAACTCTCAGGAGCCCTCCACAATTTTTCCTTGACACGATACGGAGCCTACTCACTATGGTTGATTGGGGTAAGTGGGAAATTTACCCGGACGCCAAATGGTCTCGGCAGAACTCTTAGGAACCTGAAATCTAGCGACGACAACATGATTCCGAAACTGAGTTTTTTTAGGAAAAGCAGGTGTAACCCTGAAGAAATACGGCTAGCTGGCGGGCCTTCGCATGATAAAATGGGGGGGAGGGTCGAGTCACAGCTGAAATTTTCTGCATAGAACTGGGTTTCAGGGAATCACATTAACTTACAGATAGCTGCAGTGTATTTCAAGCAAAGAATCTGGCAGGCGAATTGACCTCCGATCTTGCCTTGTTCCATCAAGCTATGAATTATCAGGTAAACATACTTATTAATAGTCAGCCGGCGATCAAAACGATTTCCGCGAACCTCACCTTGTCCTTAATTGCTGAAGTATGCAAGGAATCAAACGCTAGATGGCGTGCCGAGAGTCAAAAGAAAATTTAATGTGGTCTGGGACACTGAGGTATTGAGGGGAATGAGATCGCAGATAAGCTGGCGAAGCAAGGGGTCCATCTGCCTATGAAGAGAGAAATGGACGTTCTTGCTCCACTTCAGTTCCACAATAAGAGTATAGAATCTACGGCAAGTATCAGAGCCATGGAGGTATGGGTAAATACAACTTCATGTAGAGTTTTCAGAATAATGTGAGGATCTTATGACCTGGGGCTGACGTGGTTTGCATCTTTTGGGCAGTTCCTGCAAAAGAGCAGGGCGACTGACTAGCAGTGACTGCTGGTTCTGTGGTATATTCTGTCTTACTTTCCAGTGCTCGTGCGCTCTGGAGCAAACCATTAGGACCCTCCAGGCCTTGGAACGAATAGCTAGGACCCTAAAGCAATACGAGTACTATCAGAAAATAACTAGTGACCCTATAAAAATGTTACCTTTTGTCAGAAAAAAAAACAGAGAGAAGGAAATAGGACAGAATTACGGTGACATTGCTTACAGACAGCGTGGCTATTCACAAAGAAGGTTGTGCATTTCTTTCCAGGTCACTATCCCATTGAATTATCTCTGCGGTCTACATTATTCTAAATACGTTCACACGACTGCGTTTTAAAGTTATTCCCTTAGGATACCTAATTTGGTTCCAACTCCCGTTTTTTACGTATATAATGGCAAATAGAATGTAGCTAATGGCCATTTTCTACATTGATTTTCCCGGGATAAGCAGCTCTATGCTTTTAATGAAATCCATGGTGCAGTGCACTCTCCTGAAAAATTCCAGCAGGGTTATCTAACTAAATCTGGGTATTTACTCCAGGCCTTGGAACGAATAGCAAGGACCCTATTCACTTTAAATAAAGGGCTGTTATAATTTATATAAAAATTTATGTATCGGGTGTCTGGTGGCAAATTTTTTCTTTGAAATCGATTATTATATAAAGTTGTTAGTGGCGCAATTGGAATTATCGATTGTGCAGTTTTGTCAATAACATTGCTGGAGTGGTCGGGTGAGCAGCACGCGTTCGCTGGGGAGATATTTTTTTAAGGGTAATGGTTCTTACGTTATTGTTCGTCGAAAATTTTGTCCAAAGTTCGGTATTCAGCGAACACTGATGGATCAAGTGTAAATTTAATGAAACGACTCCCAAAAGTATTGAACTGGTTAAAAGCAGTTTACGTAAAAATCCGAGACTTTCAAAAAGGAAAAGAGCAGCCTCACTGGGACCTTCAAGAGCAATTTTTCATAAAATTTAAGAACTAAAAGAAAGTGACTTTGATTTACGCAAAAATTTTTTTGAGACGATGATGGAGCAACTTCGCACTGTAACTCCCATTTTTTGGAGCGACGAGGCTCATTTTCACTTAAACATCACAATACATTACATTGCCCCAGGGTAACTGTTTCATGTGCCTTATCTACGCATGAGATAATTGGACCTTTTTTTCGAAAGTTCTCGAGGCCAGGCGACGAATGTCAACGGTGAAAATTATCGACTCATTATCACGGAAGTCTTTTTGCCAAACCTGCGAGCTCGTCCATCGGGCTCTTCACAGACGTAGTTTCAAACGGGATGGGGTGACTACACACACAGCCAGAGCTTTGATTAATTTGCTTCAGAAAAACTTTCCCCAAAAACTGATCAGACGCATTGGGAACATCCCATGGCCAACGAGATCACCCGATCTAACTCCCATGTTCTTTTTGGGGCTACCTTAAAGAAAGGGTTTGTAATGACAATCCCCAATCTCTTGTGGCTTTAAAGGGAAATATTCCTTGAGAAATCGGTTCAAATAATCCAAGTTCACTACAGCCTGTGGCGCAGGACACAAGACTCCGTTTTGAACAGTGTGTTCAGCCCGACGGAAGACATCTGGATGACATACTTTTAAAAAATAAAGTCCTAATTTCCATTATACCGTTCAAAACTTTGTGTAAATTATTATGTCTTTTATTTAAATTTGAAAATATAAATCTCCTACCAGACACCCTGTACATAAGTTTAGTGTGCTGACTTAATCATTGAATAGTTTTTATAGAAATACTTTATTTATTCTTTAATACAAATACACTTTAACCTTTTTTTTCTCTCAGTGCACAAACTATTTTAAAATTAAACAAAAAACTTAAAACAAATATAATTGATTATTATTTTAATATAATCCTCTTACTACCTAAATCATTTAATATTAATTACATTTTAAATTTAATAAACAAACGTTTATTTAATAATTTTTTTATTTGTTTTTAATAATTACAATAATTTTTAAATTTACACCACCCAACACATGCAAGTTTAAGAGGCGCAACAGCCAGCCATACCCACAATGACTTCTAATCAAGCATTTTTATCCATTCAGTCGTTCATATTTATTCCTCTGTCCAATAATCATCCATATAAGCGCATTGTAAATTGTTTCTCCCCCTCCCTTGAATGTTAAAAAAAATATTATCTTTAACGTTTGACTTAATTCTGTGTCGCCTTTTTGTTTACAAGTGGCGTCAACATTTAGTTTATTAACCTTAGTCTGCCCCAAATTAGTTAAATGAATTAAAATACATTTAAATACGATTAAAAACAACCTCATTGTGTTATCGTTTTCCTAAATAACTTAAATATTTAAGTTATTTATCAGTTTGTTTTTAAAAAAATGTTAATGAAAATATATTTGATTTCGAATGTGGGTTATGGGCCATCGCTTCATTTAAATAAAACAATGTAAATGATCAAGGGGAATGTTTAAAAGCTTTAATAAAGTCGAAACAAGGTTAAAATTATTATTTGTTATAAATTTTAATGTTTAAAATCTCTAAGATGACAAAGAAATCAAAACTTTCTAAAACGCAATTTGATGTTTGTTTTAGGCCAACCTTTACTTCTGAGAAATTTGCAGGCACCACCTACTGCACCTATTAAATACACAAAGTAAATGTCAAACGACAGTTAACTCAGTACTGTAATATGCATAACGACAATTATGATATAAAATTAAAAAACAAACATAAAACTTAATTTATTATTAGCAGCCATTAAGCAAATGAAAAATAAACTGTTTTTTTTTGTTATTCTGTCTTTTGGCATCATAATAAAAATTAACTCTTTTAAACAAAAAAAAAAAAATAAATTAATAAAAATTTTATTTCAAATAAATTAATATTGCCTTAAATTTGCATTAAAGTAAATGTCATTCACTTATAAAGTTCACACATATACAAACATAAAAAAGCGCAGAAATGTATTTTTTTGCTCAAACTGCACTTTGAGTGGGTGAGTCAGTTTAGAGTACTGTTAATATTTTAGGTCAGAGATGAGCTCCTCATCGTAACCAGGTAATGAAAAATCTTAAGAAATGGAAAAAGGGGCAAAACGAGAAAATGTTATTCTTAGCCACTTGTCCGTCTTCCAACTTTAATCTGTGTCAATAGACGCCAGTTTCATATTTATAGACTTGTGGTCGCAAAAAGGTACCAAAAATGTAGAAAACTTCTTCTTTGTCCACTATGTTAAACTCAATCTGTGCCAACAGCCCTTAGTTTCAAAAAATGTGAAAAAAGTTCTTGACAAACACTTAACTGGCTTTGGACCTCAATCTGGGTTCCTTGTCCTTATTTCCATTTTGTAGTCTCAAAAAAGTACCAAATATGAAAAAAAAAAATTTTGTGACCTCAATCTTGGCCTTTATTTTATATTTATTTAATATTTCTAGACTTCTAATTTCAAAAAGTATCAGAAAAGTAAAAAAAAATATTTTTTGTACACTTACTTGACTTTCGGCCGCAATATGAGTCATTAGTTCGTAATTTCATATATATGTGAAAAGTTTACTTTTTCTGCACATAATTGGCTTTCGACCTTAATTTGCGTCAAAAGACCTTAGTTTGTTAAATCTTGGCTCAACAATGCAATAAGTACAAAGAGTGTGAAAAAGTACTTGTTGTCTACTTAGTTAACTTGCCAACTCAAACTGGGTCAATAGTCCTCAATTTTATATTTCTAGACTCAAAACTTCAAAAAGTGAGGAAAAAAGTACCAAAAGTGTGAAGAAATCACTTTTTGCATACTAAGGTAGCTTTTGATCTCAATCAGTGTCAATAGTCCTTAATGCCACATTACTATAGTCTTTATAGACTCATAATATCAAGAAGTGCAAAAAAGGGACAAAAGTGTGAAAAAATAACTTCTTGTCCACTCAGTTGTCTTGTTACCTCAATCTGAGCCGAAGGTCCTAAATTTAATATTTCTAGACTTAAAATCTAAAACACAAAAAAAATACTAAAAATGTGAAATAAAATACTTTTTACTGACATCTGAACTCAATCTGGGTCTATAATCCTTAATTTATATTTCTTGACCCAAAATCTCGAAAAATGCAAAAAAGTACCAAGATTGTGAAAAACTTACTTCTGACCTGAATCTAGTTCAAAAGTCCTAAATTTTATATTCCTGTACTTAAAATTTTAAAAAATACTTTCTGTTCATTAAATTAACTTTCGACTTTATACTGAGTTAACAACCCTTAGATTTATGTTTATGAGCCCGTTATCTCAAAAGTTGTACCAAACATGTGAAAAAGTATTTTTTATTCACTATGTGGAGTTCCGACTCAAATCTGGGGCAACATTTTATATTTCAAGATTAAAAAAACACAAAAATGCAAAAAGTACTTAAATGTGCAAGATGCATGTTTTGCCAAAAAAAGTATCAAAAATTTAGTTAAAGGTACCTTGGCTTGACCTTATACTTCAACAGGGTTCTGTAGATCTCAATTGAAATTTAAATTACGTTTGTAACTTTATTGACCTAAAAGTTGGAAAGGGGGCATAAGGAGTACCCAAAGATATTACTTTTACCCCTTAGGGGTTTACATTTTAAATTCTACCAAAAATGTATTCATATCTTTTTGAGACCAGCAGAAAAAAAATATTAAATATTTTTTTACTTTTTTTTTGCCTCTAAAATATCCAACGTTTCCAGAAAATGTCAGACACTTGTCGGTTTTTTTTTTAAAAACAATACGATGCTTTTTAAATTTTATTTCTCTTGTGTATAGAGTAGAAGACAGTTAATTACCGGTTATTACCTTATGGGCAATGTTTTATTCCCTTCGCGTCCGAATTTGAAAAAATTCTAATTTAAGTGCAATTCGGTACAAACGTTATGACAAAAATTATATACCCACTACATCTTGTACTTCTAGTGGTGGTTATATGTAAAGAATAAAAAACTATTCCACTTTTATGACATTTTTAACAAATTATTTTAAGCTTTTTTTTTAAATTTTCTAGACCTATAAAAAATAACTGGATTTTTTTTATCATAAATCTCTTGTATTTCAGGAAAAAGCACAAATATGCACTAAAAAACGTAAAATTATTTTTAAACACACACACGCACAGACAGTTTTCCCCAAAGGCTGATAAAAGTGAAATAATACAAATGAAAATGCCTCCTCTTTTGCCTGGATGTGTGGAGTGTGGAGTTATGATATGCGTGTGCGCTTTTTTCGTTACATGTCACTTAAGCTACCTTCACACTATTCTACAAGTGTTTAGATTTTCATTGGATTTTGAGAGAGCCAAATAAAATGATTTTTGGTTTGACTGTCAAAAAATCAAATAAGAAATAATGCGCATTACATTTTGTCTTTACACTATCACATTTGAAATAAAATTAAAATCTGTGTAGTACTTAAACATCTGTTTTTGAGTTTAAAAAAAAAACTTTAACTTTTAAAGCAAGTATTTTTTTATTTGAATTTAACAAAAGGGTGAAAAAATGCTGTTAGGCAATAAAAAGTGACGTTCAGATTTGCAGTTAGTTCATCAGACATGTTTTTTTAACTAATTTCTGCAATAAATTCTTAATTTCACTTTTAATATTTACTATTTGTAAAAATTTTTGCTGGCGCTAAATCATTAAACAGCTGTTCATCAGGGATGGAACTTTTAGTAATATTTTAAACTTTTGCACATTCTTCGGGTGATTATTGGTTTGCCGCATAAACATAGAAAAATGCATTGGATATGAAGCAAACCAATAATTCTTTGACGTTTCGTATATTTTTTTTTTTGTATTTGAACTTACAGTTTTATAATTTATTTTAAATAAGGAGGTTGAAACTTAGGCCCGTAATAATTATAAATTTTCAGATGTAAAAAAGTTTTCGAGCGTCGCTTTTATACAAAATCTGTTTTAAAACTTATTTTATATACATATATATTTGTACATATGTGTGTATATCCCTTTAAGTTTTTATGTGATATTTTTATAATATTACTGGTTTTTAAAAGCGAGCTATAAAATCTAGTGGAAAATTTTTTAATAGTTATCGTAAGTTTACTAAAACCATATTTGTCAGCCAGTACATACATTTTTGTTAATAAACCTACCATAAGTATTTTCGCATAGTTTTCATATATCAAAAATTACCATAAGGTTAGAATTTATTAAAAATTGAAAAAAGGCATTTTAATTTATTAAAAGTTGTGTTTCAGGTACATAACAAAATAGTCCAAACTTACACAAATTAATCCAAACCTACCCAAAAGCGTTTCAGGTAACAAATTTTCCACAGCAAAGAGAACGTTTGAGATAAATTTTCTTTCCTGTACAAGGGTTTAACAAAATTTTTGTTGTAGGTACATTTTTTTATAAAAATCTGTAGATTTCTTTAATATAAAAGGCGATTTAGAACATTTGGATACATTTTATATATGATGTATATGCTATGTTTTAAAAATTTTATGGGGTGTAATCGTCTAAATAAAATTTTACTTTTTAACTAAGCAGCATGTAAGCATTTAAAAATTTCCAATTATAGTTTTTCCCGTTCCAGCTATTTTGAGCAACTTTGGTAAGCTTGGAGAGTGATTTCTTTACTCTCATATGTCGGAACAAAATCGAGATCTTTTGGAACACGCTTAATATTTGTTAAGACTTTATAACTGATTAAAACAAATAAACAATGTTTTAAAAATTTTCTTGATTTGCTTTTGAGGGTTAATTAATAAAACGCTTGTATATAATAAATTCAATCAAAAAAATTTGTTTTTTTTTTTACAAAGTGAGTTTATTTTGCTAAAAGACTCCATTTTTGACACCTATTGATTTTTTAAAAAATATATAAATATACATATCAAAAGTAATAATTTTACAACACTTTTAATGAAAAAAAATTATTTTTACAACTTTTTAATTTAATTTCAATTAAATATATTTTATTTCCTAATAAATAACTATAAATTTCATAAAAATATTATTAAAAATTATTTTACAAAACCAAACTTTATATAAACTTTCCATGCCTGATTTTCTTTATGGCTGCTGTAAATATGCAACTCTGATACATGCAAAATCTAATGGTTTAGAAAAATTTCTAAAAATGAAGAGAGCCATACTACTGTCAAATTTCTTTAGGTATTTTTTGACATTTCATAACATAATGTCTTCACACTATTATATTTTCTCATTTTATTTGAGTTTTTTGACAAGTGTTTTTACCCAGTATTATAGTCTGAAGGCACCTTTAACTGACAGCTGTCATAAGCTGAATATTGCATTTTATTTATGAAAAATTTCTTTTTTTATAATTTTTGTTAATTTTTTTATGTATTTAATACAATCATAAATTTTTAATATTAAATAGCTGTTGGCTATTTTTTTATTCATATGCACTTACATATACATATGTATGTGTTAAAATGTAAATGTATTTAAGTATTAAATAAAATTCATTAAACGCTGTAAAATATTTGATTAAAAATTTTGTGATATGCATATGTATGTACATATGGGTTATTCCATTGCGACAGATGTGATCATAATACATTAAGAATACATGGAAACCCAGCTAGATAGATGGACTGTGTTGCGCTCTTAACAAAAAAAAAATAATTTCGGTGTGGAGGTTCACTGAAATTCGGTGATGCGGACGAATTCCTTTGACACCTCCCATTTCAAACCTTCTAAATGAGCCACATCCGACAAAACATCAGTTCAGGCAGTGCCACAGTTCAGGCTTCCCAAGTTTCAGGATGCCCCTAGACCTGATCTCATTTGGGTTTCCCCCAATAGGATATGGTAACAGCGCACGCAAACACTAGGAAAACTACACTATACCTGTTTAACCCCCCAATATCTTCAAAATGAGTTAATAGTTAGACTTATAGCCCCCATTAATACAAAATGGTTTCAAAAGGCTGGATCCTTAAAATCGCCTCCAAAGCCCTCGTTGAATTGGTACTAATTTACCCGCTTATCCTGAGGCGACATGTACTTACGTTGGACCTTTTATAAGATCGCTATGTTGCACCATGCGCTATGCCGATTGATGTCCACTAGAGCACCGAAGTGTTGGTTATTATCGGTCTAATTATGTTCCTGAACTGCCAGTGACTCACTTTTGGACTAGGGCTTAATTTTAAGTCTATAGTCATTTTACATAGCGCCCAATAGCGGTGGGCATTCACTGCACTTTGCTCCAAGTGGTGCTTTCAATTTAATTTCCGGTTCAGGATTATTCCGGTACTATACTCTCTCGGATATTGTGATCGTCCTTCCAAAGAAACGTGGTTCGTCATAGAACGTGATTTTTTTGTCTGGTGAAAAGACAACTCTCAGTCAACTTAGCCGTCTAGGCAGTCTCTCTGGTCCAAAGATTGGGTAAGCGTGCCGATTCGTACATTTTTTAAGGCTCCCTCAACGTAACTGTTTGCTGCCAAGGTATGTTTTATGTCATTTTAAGATTTTTCAATACAGTGTCCCACATCGTGTTGAGCTGTTTCCAGAGATCATTTATTTAGGCATGTTGCCCAAAACACAGCCTGTCATGCGGTATCCTCTCTTAACGATGTCATCGACTGTCCTATTCATGGCCTTGAACAGAAAGGATGTTGAGCTAATAGGTGAAAAAGATTTATGATTCGCGTAGCTCCCCTTGCCGGTTTTTGACATAAATGCCCTGTCTCAGCGCCAGTCGCAAGGTGTGGGTGCGAAAGTTATTCAAGCATTAAAAATCCCTTCCTAATAAATTGATACCAAGTCAAACTCATTCCGTGTTAACCAACATTCGATTTTTTAGAGATTAAGAACCAACATAAAATTAATTGAACTTTCGTGCAGCAGTATGCTGGACTTAACCTCTCTCTAATTGGTTTCGTTTTTTTAGTTTTACAATTTTTTCTAAGATTTCAACATTTTCATTACAAATGTTCCTTTTGTTGCACAAACTTTATTAAAATTAAATTTTTATAAAATTCACACTTTTAAAAAAATTAGTAAATTTAAATATATTTGGCATATAGAAAATACTTTTACTTGTTTTGAATTTGCTTTTGGGCTTAAGACATAAATTTAAGTCTTAACTGTTTTTAAATACTATTTTCAATGCCACCACCAGAAAAAAAATCCCAAACACAAAAAGAATTTAATTGTAAAGACAAAAACAACGAAGCTTTTAAATAAACAAAAACCGGTTAAGTCAACAAAAAAAAAAGATTTCAAAAAACAAGAAATACCTTAATAGATATTGAAAACAAAACTTTATTTTTAACAAATAAGAGCGCTATTTTCGGCTGTGCTAAATCTTATACACCCTTCACAACGTGTAGGGGGTTTGTTCAAATTTTGCATGGCAATCCCATAAGGAAAGTGGGGATAGAGGGTAAGTATTTTCTAGGAAAATGTTTGTTAAGAAAAATGGGTAAAGGTCAGTCCTACATTTGACCTAACCACTCTAGAAGATGTAAGGTGCGACATATTACAATTTTCCAAATTTTTATGGGATCTCCTTAGAAAATGGCGATATGAAGCAAGTATTTTCTAGGAATATATTTAGGAGGGGAAACTAATGGGGGTCGGTTATAGAATTTATTTCTCTAAGGCGTGTGTGGGGAAGTTATGGGCGTTTTTACCTAACTTTTTTTAAATTTTGTATTGCAACCCTCTTAGGTGATGGTGATAGGGGGTAAGTATGTTCCAGGAATGTCTTTTAGGGTCTGTGATACATTTTATTCCTCTAAGGGGACGCCGGAGAAGTTGTAGGGGGTTTTACCCAATTTTGTTTTAAATATAGTAACGCAACCCTGCTAGGGATTGCAGATAGGGGGTAAGTAAGTTTTGGGAATATGTTTGGAAGAGGAAAATAGGTGGTAGGTATATTTCACAAAAATTTTTGGGAGTAAAAATTAATTCGGGTCTTTCCTACATTTGACCTTTGTAGGAGCACCCTGAAAGCTGTCGAAGCGATTTAAAAAATATAAAAAATGCATTGTATTGACACCCTGTTAGGAGCTGATATAGGGTGTATGTAGGTTCCACAAAAATGATTGTGAGATAAAATTATTGGGAGTCGGTCTTACACTGCATCCGTGTAGGGGTTACTCCGGGGCAGTTGTAGTGGTTTTTTCGCAGATATATCTGGTAGCTTAATACTATTTACGGGTCTATGCGACATTGGAGGGCTGCAAAAAGTTGAGTTCAACCATAGCATGGACAGACGGGGCAGACGGAAATCGCTAAGTTCACTTCGCTATCGATAAGGACCAAGAAAGTGATTACTTTATGGGGTCGGAGATGGATATGAAGATTTTTACAAACGGAATGACTAACTTATAAATACCCTTATCGCTTATGTGTAGGGTATGAAAATACAAATATATGCTCTTGTATGTATTGATGTTATTCCCATTTTTATTATGTAATTGTTTTATTAAAAAAAATTATACGAAATTTATTTGCGATATTTTGTTCCTTTAAGCCTAACTAAAGTATCTAAACAAAATAGCATTTGGAATTCTCTAATAAAAACTCATAAATTATGATCCATTAATTTTATTATGAAATATTTTGTATTTGAAAACCGATCAACGGCCATAATTTCAATACCATCACACAATTACAATAACAACAACCAACAATGATATTTTTAAATGCGAAAAAAAAAACTTTATTTTGACATTTTTCTGTGCAACATTCAATTAATTATTCATAAGACATTTGATTATATTAGTGCTTAGAGCCCCAAAAAAAAAGGTGGGTGTGTCTTTGGATTAATCTTTGTTTAGGTTTCAGTTAAATAATTTGTTTTTAAAATTTGTTTTTTTAATCTTGAATTTGAGTGTTTTTTCTTTTTGTAAAAAAGGCAGCGATTAAATGAAGTGCCCTTTAGTCAAATTATTTATGAATTTGTCTACTCATACGAGACGCGATTTTAGTGCGCTCGTAAAAAAGGTTATCGCATGATGAAATCTTCTTTTATTGATTCAATATATGAATAAATAAATTTGTATAACCATTACTACATATTGGTGTCTAGTTTGTATTCATAATTATTATAAATTATCTCAAAGACATGTAAATTCCCTACCACACGAACACGAAATCTTAGAAATATTTTAAAATGTTTTTTATGGAATTTTTCAATGCAAATGAAGTTTGGCACGTAAATTTTGTAAACAACTTTATTTTAGGCTTTTTAAATATGAAATTTGTTGGTATAATAATTTAAGAATATCTTAAGGTTTATTTGAATACCAAAAAATAAAATAAAATATTTAAATTTTAGACATGTTTTGTAAACAACATTTATTAGGCCTGGTTTACACTGAAGTGTTAAAGTGAAAAAGTCAAAAACTGATTTTGAAAAAAAAAATTACAAGGAAAACGTTTATCTGTTTGTGGAAAACATTATAACGTCCAAATAACTAAACAAAGATTTACAAAATTCATTGAAAATTTTAATAATTATTCTACTTAAATTTACTTAACTTTATTTACATTTGTTGAAGGTAATTCATTAGAAGTTAAGTTTAAGAATACACAAAATATACAAATTTGTTTTCCAAGAATTGCCCTTTTGGGTGTCATGACGTTCCAAATTATTAAGACAACAAGAAACATTGTTAAGATTAAATTATTTAAAAGAACTTCTACATATGAAGGTATTTCTTTATTTCAACTTTTTGTAGAAGCTCAGCAACAAGCTTTGTGATTAAGTGCAGTGTTAAAACTGAAAAAAACAACTCTGCTTTATATGGTCAGCAAAATGCAAACCGACAAAACTAACAATAAGCTGAGGAAACTCTAGCGAGAAATGAAGGATAAGACCAAGCAGGATTAAGATCGAGAAATTCAGGCCTTAGAACAACCTGCCCATTTTTGTTGAGGAGTAAGGGCCGTGTAGCTTTTTCGATTTAGATTGAGATTTGTAAAAAGCATTTAATACATTAAGCCTTTGAGCGACCTAGAGTCTACTGAAGAGGTGGGGTGGTGAGAGTGAAAGAACTAATGAAAGAGTTGTACAAAGGAGATAATTGTCTGATCATTTGTTAGAACTGGGTAAGGTTAAGTAAAACAGGCAGCCGTAAAAAGAAAGGATGCAGATCACTTGGATTCGCTAATTCGATTCCTTTGTGTTACCTGTAGAGACAGACAACGGAATCGAACCTATCATCTCCAGACTGGTAGACTTACCACTTACTTATTTATGTATCGGGGTACCCTTTACTAGTCTACCTATCTTTAGTATTCAGGCTCATATCCTGGTTAATATGTTTCTGGTAAACAAAGGAGCCTTTGGGCATTCCTTCCATCGGAAACAAAACCAATGTCTACTTATACGGGGTATCAACCGGGTAGCTTTTAGTTATCTGGAAGGCTAACAGACATGGTAAGCAATATCTGTTTTGCGATCATGCTGTCCTGGTAAATACTGTGTCTCACATTACCTTGATATTAAGTGGCAAAGCACTTTAAGGACTAAAGACTTAATGTGGAGGAAAAAGTGAAGAAGACAATCTTTGCGCTATATGCTTGCAGGTAATTTCTAAGCGAAACATGAGTTCTTGCGCCAAACTTTACGCATTGTATCTTAAGTACAATGGCCTCTCTTATGCTATGGAATATATCGCATTGTGGAACGCACTGGAAAAAAAGTTAATCGCATGTGCCTCAAGAAAATAAAATGATTTTTAGTACTGCGGAATCAGGCGCTAAAAGCAAAACACCCCTAAGACGTCGCTGGACGTAATAGTGAATTTGAAATAAAGAGGTCGCAAATGTTGTCGTGGAAAGGTCAACAACTCGATTGGGGACAACAGGACAATTTACGCAGGTGCCATATTAACATGGCAGAGGTATTGCTTACTTACTAACTTTCTTAGGTACATATAAGAAAACTTTTGTTTCTGAAGCCAAAAGTATATTTAATTTTCAAGCGCTTTAGTCCTCTGCACTTCTTTTCCAATTTCTGGCATGAAGTTGCGAGAGGTCTTTCCCTAGTTAACATTTCCGTTGGAGTTTCAGCCTTCCCCTTTTGGATGAACCGTCAGCAGGTTTGAGTTTAAATGGCTCTCTTATTGGAGAATCTATCTTTCCCGGTATCCCTGTCCCTTCAGACTTAGAGTTCTTAGGCAAACATGTTTTTTTGTAGTTAGGCGACAATTGACCTAACTTGCTTCTCCATCGTTCAGGCATGCAAAGAATCTATTCACAACCTGTGTGCCGTGAATCAAGTGCCCTTATACCGGATTCGTGTGACGAATAATTGAATGGAAACAGCAATGGACTAACAACCTCCACTATAGTTTTATAGTAGCGCTACAGACTCCGCTGCAAGGGCAGGACTACAGACGTTCAGGCAAATAACATTCTTGTGGACTTTACAGGATTATTTAGATATCTTTTGATCCAGGGGTGACTTTATTTTCTTTGAAGAGGAGTGAGACTCCTTGTCCTGAGATTCCTAGTCGTTATTGGGCAGCGGTATACGTCAAAAGAGCTCGACAACTGGCCAACAATGATCGAGGTTCTGGTAGAGGGACTTTTAAGCGCACCCTGTGCAGCGCCCAAATAAAAATTTCCCAGTATCTCATCTTCTCAAAACTCTAAGGGAATTCTGGGATTAAGAATACGGTACTGCTGATATTTTCCAGGGGAGTGTATATGTTTCTTGAGCTTGTTTCAACGCATTATGGGGACTGCAATAACCAAGTTATCGGTTCTTCTTTTTTGATTACTTTAGAGACTAAAAATGTTGTTTTAAGATCCCCGAAGCCCTAGTTAAGCCTAACCTAAGCTTAACTTTAACTATACCGATCAAGGCAGAATCCTTTAATGGGTCAAAAAAACAACCTCCTTCATAAAGAACCGTAAAAGTAAAAATTTTCATTAAGTTTAGCACATAAAAGGAGTTTTAGGCAGGGACAAAGGCAAACGGACTAGCGATTATTGGACTATTATTTCAAATGACGTCATACAATTATTCTCCCGTAAAAACCTTTAACCACTATAACAGCCTAACATTTTTGATAGCTCCTAATAAAATGGTAAAAAAATATAATATCACAGACGCAATTTTTTTTAAACGGAAATGGTCATACTTAATTTAATTAAGGTAGACCCTAGCTTCCCTGCTAGACCGTTGCGGAAAATTATTTCAACCCCCTTGCTGTTATCGAAAAGAAATTTGGCTTGAATGAATTTCGAATAAAATGTAAAATAAATTTTCCATAATTTACATTAGTTCCATTTAATTTCCACCTTTAGAATTCACCTACTCCTTCATAAAATTATACAGATGTTATTTCTGAAGCAAAATCAAACATCGAACATTAAAAAAGGGGCCATTGCCTACCGCATAGCTGAAACGCTGAACTTGCATACCAAAAACAAAGCGGCAATCACTGCAGCAATTCTTTAAACAGTTCGAACACAACAAACAAAATTTTGTTACAGAACTGAAAAATTAGCCGCGTATTAAGAGTTTTTAATTGATAGTATACACATCCATACAAAAGTGTACATAAGTACTTATTTAAACAAACAAGTTTAAACATATAAAACTTTGTACCAAAAATCTTCAAAAATTTAATTAATTTAACAGAAACTAATTTTTACTGGATTTTGTTCTAGTTAATCCAAGCTGCCATCCCTTCTTTTATTTTTTTTTATATATTTACTACACTTGCAGCTAACTTCACTACTATCTGCCGCGTTGCTTTTATACGCGCGGAACAACATGTGTGTGGATGAAGATTTTAGATGAGAAAAACGCTTGCTGCTCTTGTTTTGGTTTGACTATAAAGTTGGCTTTACATGATGATACAAAGTATTTAGTCTTTGTAGAATCAAAATATTATGAAATTCTCCACGTGTTTAAGAAAAGACAATAAAAGTTCGCTCTAAGCATTTTTAGTATTTACGCGGTGTTGGTAAAATTAAAAACTGTTGCTTTATTTCTTGTTATCTTCTGTGCTAACAGCAGATGGTTTAGTTTCTACAATATTAACAAAAACAATATGAAAAACTTTTGCGTTGATTTTTATTGTTTGTATTTTGTTTAATAAAATTAAGCTTCTTTCATAAGATTCTGTAAGTGCTGCCAATCTTTCACACTTCTGACTCGATGAGAATACGTTAGCTTCTAAGATGGTTTAGAAAAAAAATTATCGAACACGTGTCAAATTTTATATCCGTATTCCCTTCTACTCAATACATTTGGATTTTACATAATGAGATCTCGTATTATTCTACAAATTTTTTTGACACGTCGTAATACATGTATTACCATGTAAAGGCACATTAGGAACGAATAAATATTAAAATGAAAAAATAATTTAAAGCCATTTAAAATTTGTAGGAAACCATCCTTATATCTCATTGGCAATCTGAAATGGCCATAAAATTCCAATGTCTCATGAAACCGGCTTAAGAACAACCAAGTCGCCTTTATACAAGGTGGTGTTATTTCATCATCTGGATATTGTTTACTTTGCTGCCTTCTAACATCTAGATGTCGAAATCTGTATACTTTACGTTTGTTTCCTAGTGTGTTTGCTTATATTCTTTGACGTCTAGGTGTTTGTCCCCATACTTACAATGTAAAAACGCCATATGTTTGTTGGTGTTGTTCAAACTAGAGTTATTCGGATAACAGCAGACAACAACCGTATTAAAAAGGCGATGCAAGTCTATGGCCAACTAAATAGGATATGGAAATTTTCAATGCTTTCTCGCCGTGTCGAAGTAAATATCTTCAACTCTAATGTCCGATTTACATTACTCTTCGCGATATTAATGCCCTTTAGGTTTTTCAAACAAATGCCTAAGAAGAATACCTCGAGTTTTTTTTTTCGCTGCAGACCATATCAAACAAAAGACTTTGGCAGGAAGCAAAACAGGCACCCATAGGAATTGAAATTCTGTAGCTGAAGCTTTGAGTAAACTTTCAAACCAGCATGGGGCAAATCACGGCATTCGATTTGAATCAAATTTCTAATAAGAATTTTTAAATTTCTAATCGAATGCCATAAATTGCCGCTAGTTAAAAAAAAATATTGTATTAAAATTGAATAGTTTTTTTCATTTAAAAATAATTTTACGGAATTCCTCCTAAATAACTTACAGTTAGTTACTGTAATAAATTTTTAAGTGTACAGATATTGCTAGAACCGACAAATATGCAAACCAGCTTGAGCTAGGTTAAAAAAAAATCACAATTAACAGATCCCGATGGAAAGATTTTGTTACCGTCCTATGTTTCTTATAGGAACAATAGGAACATATATATATACATATATCCATTAAAACCGATTTAACGGTTTACTTTTGCCTGCAGGCACAGCGTTTACAAAATTCTAATATAAGTTCAGTAGAGTAACACGTTTTATAAACTTTTAAATTAATGTGAGGACCACACCTGTTACGTCAGTGTAATTCAAAAATAGATCATACAACATAAGAAACTAAACAATATAATTAAGTATATATTTTCAAACAAATATCATACCCGTTACAATGGAATGACCCTATTGTTTTAACTTATGTAAATTTAATCTTGTTTTGATTTTTTTTAGTAGGTTTATGAGTTTCATGTAAATTTGTTTATTATACACGTCATAAGATATCAGTGTTCAAAGGTCACAAACAAGACATATTTTAATGGGCCTTGGCTACAAAAATAAAAATTGTTGTTAAGATTTTGTTTAAAATTAAAAATGTGGTTCGATGTTATCTAAAAAGTTTTTAAACACAAACTTTGCTACAAATTCGTCTTTATATGATCAACAATTTTTAAAATGTAGCGCGAATAGCGGGAAGCTGATAGTTTTAATATATTTACTTGTATATGATGGCTGCCATAATGATTTGGAAGATGGTAATGGCTAACATGATCTTTAACAACGCATATGTTGGCTGAAGAACGGCTTCCAGTTTTGCATAGAAAATGTTGACTTCAAACTTAAAAATAACAAGTAAGAGCGCTATATTTGGCTGTGCCAAATCTTATATACCCTTCACAACGTGTATGGGGTTTGCCCTAATTTTTGAAAATTTTGTAAGGGAGCCCCCTTAAGAAGTGGTGATGGGGGTAAGTATGTTCTAGGAAAATGTTTGCAAGGAAAAATGAGTAAAGGTCAGTCCTAGACGTATCCACGGCAACCCTGGAAGCTGTGGGGGTCAAATTATACAATTCCCCAAATTTTGTTTGGGAGCCCCCTTAGGCGATGGAGAAGAAGGTAAGAATGTTTTAGGAATATAATTGGGAGGGGAAACTTTATTTCTCTAAGGCCGACTGTGCGGAAGTCAGGGGCATAGTTTTTTGTGGCAACCCTCTTAGGTGATGGTGATAGGGGGTAATTATGTTCTAGGAACATCTTCGAGATGGAAAACTTATAAAGGTCTGTGATGCATTTTATTACTAAAGGGCGACTCTGAGAAGTTGTAGGGGTTTCTACCCTATTTTTTTTTAAAACGTTGTGTGGCAACCCTGTGATGGGCAAGAGAGGGGGGGTAAGTATGTCCCACAAAAATCTTTGGAAGGTAAACTTAGCTGGGGTCGGCCCTACATATGACCTTTTTAAGAGCACCTTGGGAGCTGTGGGAGCGATTTAAAAAATTTTAAAGAATGAAACTTTGTAAGGCAGCCCTGTTACGGAACGGAGATTAAGTATAAGTATATCTCACAAAAATGTTTGTGAAAAAGAGCTAATGGGAATCGGTTTTATAATGCATCCGTATACGTGCAACTCCGGGGCAGTTTTAGAGGTTTTTATGGAAGAATTTCAGAGAAATAAGCAGCGGTAGTCGTGGTTGCTGGCTTATATCTCGGTTAGTTATCAGGTACTTTTTCTGGATTTCAATAGCGATTTGCTTGCAGATATTTCTGATAGGGGGGCCTTAACAAGTTGACTTCAACCATAGCACGGACAGACGGACATCGCTAAATCGACTTACCTATCTATAAGATCCAAAAAAAGATACACTTTAGGGGGTCGCAGATGGATATTGAAGAAATTACAAACGGTATGACGAACTAAATACCCTTTTCACTTATGTGAAGGGTATAAAAAGACAAAAAACTCTTTTTCCTTCTGCCATTAATCTTTGATCCATTTATTACAATGTTGATCAAAAAATTCTTAACGCTCTCTTTATACCATAAGAGCTGTTGCAAAGACCTGGATTAGTAAACTTGCATTAAAATAGAACTTTAAGCACTTGTTATGAAAATGAATAAATTTTAATTTTAATTCTTTTTGCTATAATTTCCATACAATGTTTCTGAATGAATGTGGCTTTAATGAACTTTAACATAAGAATGTAATATTTTGTTTTACTTTTAATGGTTATTATGGAGTATGTTTGACATACATAAATCATTTTTATTAGACATTTCCCCAGAAAACCGAACGAACAACTAGAGTACAGCGTCAGCAGCAAAAAGCTAATGCTAGAAACGCACGCAACACGCACAACATGAAACTTTTTTTTAGTTTACTTTTGTGTTGTACCTTTGTTTAAGCCTTTAAAGTAGTAAAATTAGAAAAAAAGAAAGAAAAAACGAAAACCACTACCAAAAGCATAAAATATTCTGCTGAACTAGAGAAAAATAATAGAAAAATAAATTTACGCACAACATTGTAGAAAAAGCCAGGAAAAGAAGGATTATAAATGAAAAAAGTCTAAATTGTGGCCCATGTGAAGTGTTTTCTCTTATGTTTGCGTTTTGTTGTTGTTATTGATGTCTTAACACAAGGAAAAATTGAAACGTGTTTGTTAGGAATTATGGCCCAGGATGGGGTTGTGAATATGATGGAAATATGACAATATAACAAGTGCTTTTTTACAGGTTTATTCAAGTGGAAATTGTGTAACCAAATATGAGAACATGAAAAAGTATAAAAGAAAGAGAAAACCAAAATTGGAAAGAGTATAAAAAAAATTTGGCTACAGAAATATTAAAAAAGGATGTTGTTTATGAGCGACAGTGGAGGATAAAAATGTATTGAACAAATTTTATATTTCAGTTTATTCAATATCATTTACTTCTTAAATACATAAGAATTTTCTTCCCTCCATATAAAAGAAAGATAGGTTAGGTTGAACTGGCGAGCACCGACGACCACACGCCAGACAATAAGAACGATAACCTATATTTAAGCAAAGCCTTGTCTTGTAAACCTAAGAAATTCTCTTCAGGGTTTGAAACAAATAAGCCCTACACAGTTTGCTCTGGAGCGCATGAGTGCTGAAAAGTGAGACCAATAAAAAGAGATTGTTAAAATGAACACCTCAGTGAAGACCATTCTGCAAAGTCGTATTAGCTTTGCAGGGTACCAAACTAAGACATAGGTTGAAACATATTTGAAACTTTGGGGCTGTCAAAAAAAGCCATTAAGTAAACATATAGATAGAGTGTGACGATCTGCTTTCCTTAGGGGTTTTCAAGGATTTGGTGAAGTGTGTACATGTATCTGGTCGATGGTAGGCTTTACAGGTCTAACCCGCATTGATTTGGGTTTTCTTTGTCACACACTACGCGCAGAGAAGAAACATAGTCGACTATGGTTACGGAAATATGTTCACGGACGACTTCATCATTACAAAAAAAAAATCCAGAACAATTTATCTCACCGTCTTTAAAGTGTCTGTGTCGACAGCGATCATGTTTACTTGTATGTATTATACAAGTTGGGCAAAAAGAAGTCATCCGATATTGTTTGGCTCCCAAAAACTTCGACAATGTTTTTCAATTACGTTTATTTGAACCTTTAGAATTTTATTGGTCAAGTCGAGAAGATTATATCGGCCAAATGGGCGCCGCCAGAATTAATTGCTATGCGGGCTCGTTTTATGCAAATTTTCATCACATCGGCGATAACTTCAAGCGACAGATTGTCGCACTCGTGTTCCAGGGTCTTGGGCTTATTGACGTAAGCATGGGACTTCAAAACACCCCACAGAAAAAATCTGGAACGGTTAAATCGGGCGATCTTGCGGGCCAATGTAAATCGCCAAAACGAGAGATAAGGCGACCCGGGAATGCCGGCTTTAGAACCGCATGCCCTTCGGTCCTTATACGTTCAATTGCGGAAGAAAAAACTCGGCTAACATGGCCTAATAGCGACCACCGTCCACTGCTGTCATTTGACCAGTAGTGTTCTTGAAAAAAATGGCCCGATGACTCCTCCAGCGTGAACAGCGCACCATAAAATCACTTTGAGCGGGTGTAATGGCTCCTCGTGGTTTTTCGGTGCACCAGAGCCTCATTGCTCAATATGATTTTGGTCGAAAAATCGTCCACTTTGGCATTTTTATTGAGGATAGCCTTTGCGTAGGGTACATGCATTTGGCGCTCGATAGGTAGCAGCTGCTTTACGGACTGGACTTTGTTTGGTAAAATGCGTAGGACTTTGACCAAAATTCGCATTAAGGACGGCCGGCATCTGATCGTTGTGTCTGGCAACAGCTCGACTTCCTCGCCAACAGTGGCGATATTCTCGGCAGAAAAAGCGCTCTGCGGCCAGCCACTATTTGCGGTGTCTCGTATGGTCCCATATCCTTCACGGTTTTCGACAAACCGGCGCAGTGTTTGCACAGTCGGCGCCGGACGACCGGGGAATCGGCGTAGGAGTTCGCGCTGCGCCAACACCAGAGACGAATTGTTACGCAAAAAATTAGACACTATGATTCCTCGCTCTTGGGAAGTGAATCGCTCCATGGCTTCTTCACTTGTACTCTTCATCTGTCTAGTTCACAAATGTCAAAACAGATTTAACATTGGCCGCCATTTGCAAAAAAGAGCATCTTCCAAACGGGTGATTACTTTTGGCCCACCTTGTATAAATGGATTTTGTCCTTAAAAATGGGTGATCACAAGTTTTGGTTATATTTATGATTTAAAGAAGTGATCTGCTTAGAAATAATTCTGATAATTTAACACCAAAACCGGGACATTCTGGTTTAACCTGGCTCCGGAGACCTTAGTTGGAAAAAGGTAATGGGTAAATCGGTTATACCATCTTCTAAATAATTGCAAATAAAAATGGTGGAAACTACAAGCCAACTGACAAACTTACACATACTCTCATCGCTATGTAAAGGGTACAAAATTAATCCTTATCTATTATATAAAGAAGGGGTGTATGTATGTATGTATGTATGTATGTATTTTATAGCTGGCCACACCAGTGGATCGGTTTTTGTGAAATTTTTACAGAGTGTTACTTCAAGTCTGAAAGGAACAATAAGATACTTTTTTTTTGGAAATTATTGCTGCCACGCCCACACTACGCCCATTTGTGTGGGAAGGTCAAGTAACAAAATTACCCAGAGCCATACTGCTCAAACGCGTAGAGCTAAATATCTGAAATTTACAACACGTGTTAAGCTTTACATGTTTGTTTAAATGCACATGAGTTTTTAAACATTGGGCCCGTAAAGGGATAAAAAGGGGACAAAAAGGGAAAAATCGGTAACCTACTATCTCTTGATGTATATAAGATAGAAACAAAATTTAAAAAGTTTAGCGTTTTCCTTAAGAAATAAACAGACAGGTATCTGGAGTTTTTTTTTAAATTATGGTCCGAAAGGCCGAAAAAAGTGGTTAAAATTATATTTTGGTACTTTTTGGTACTTTTTGTTACTTTTGAACCAATAAAGATAGAAAAATTTTTCAAATTGCGTTCGATAGGTCTTACAGAAATATGATTAAGTTTTTCGTACTTTTTTTTAATTTTGGGCCCAAAGGGGGAAAAAAGGGTCAAAAATATATTTTGATTTTTTTATTCGTTTTTTGTAACTTTTAAACCCATAACGATAGGAACATTATTCAAATTAAGTGTAACAGGTCTAAAAAATATGAGTACGTTTTTAGATACTTTTTTAATTTTATAGACCCTAAGGGGAAGAAAGGGTTAAAATTATGTTTTAGTACTTTTTGTAGCCTTAAAATCAATTATGATAGAAACATAATTTCAGTTCCTCTTCGAGACCGATTTTTGGAAATTAGTTCGCACGTAAACGGCTTTTAAAGTTAAAATTTTGAAGGTAAAAAAGTGGGCGGTGCCACGCCCATAAAAGTTAAACTTTTTATTCTGGTACTTTTATTGCACTGATTTTTTAAAATTGGCACACATATAGAAGGCCTCTAATTCCGAAGTTCTAAAGGACAAAATTGGAGGATTGCAGCGCCCACAAAAATGTAAGTTTTCAAACTGGTTCTTCTATTGTTGCGATTTTTATGAAGCTAAAAAAAACCGATAATGTTTATTTTCGGTACAAAAACGGATGGCATAAAGATAGACAAACGTGCAAAATTATGTGAAGATAAGGCCATATTCTAGCCAGTTATAGCCCAAAACGCTTAATCCGGGAGGACATTTGTATGGGAGCTCTGTCAAAAAATTAACTGATCATCACCACAAACAACATGCTTTTTTCTTATGCCAAAAAAATTATCTGTTCCAAATTTCATCGAAATATCTGCAAAAATGCGGTCTCTACTTTGTTTACAAGAATACATTAATAAGGCTGAATTCCAAAACGCAGTTTGCTTTGCATTAAAAATTTTCAACTTCTTCCCTTATTCACTCTTTACAATTTGGACAACGTTTTTTGCTTCCAGAACAATAATATATCTGTAAGCACTCATTTGGAAGTAGAAGATATTACCAGAAACATCATCTTTGCTTTCAGGAAAAACTTGAAATTTCGTGATGCAAGGCAAACTGCGTTTTGGAATTCAACCTAACTCCCAGCCGGACGGATGGACTGACAGGTTTTAATCGGCTCAGGAAGTGATTCTGTGTCGATCGGTATAATTGGAGGTGGGTCTCAGACCTTTTTCTTTGGTGAGGTACAAAAATTTGCACAAAAGCAGAATTAAATTTGGATATAACAATATAAGAGAAGTTTGAACTTCTTTTGAAAAATATTTGAAATGTGATCCCTGTATCTATATTATATAAAGAAAGGTTGTATGTATTTTTGTATGTATGTATGTATGTATGTATGTATGTATGTATGTATGTATGTATGTATGTATGTATGTATGTATGTATGTATGTATGTATGTATGTATGTATGTATGTATGTATGTATGTATGTATGTATGTATGTATGTATGTATGTATGTATGTATGTATGTATGTATGTATGTATGTATGTATGTATGTATGTATGTATGTATGTATGTATGTACATATGTATGTATGTTTGTAATTTATAGCTGTCCACACCAGTGGATCGATTTTTTTTTAAATTTTTAAAGCGAGTTACTTCAAGTCTGGAAGAAACAATTGGCAAGTTTTTTTTTGGAAATCTTTGCTGCCGCGCTCACACTACGCCCATTTGTGTGGGAAGGTCTGATTATGAATTGCCTAACCAAATTACCCAAAGCCATACTGATCAAACGCGTAGAGCTAAATACATGTTTGTTTAAATACATACGAATTTTTAGAAATTGGGCCCGTACAGGGATAAAAAGGGGACAAAAAAGGAAAAACATGTAGCCTACTATCTCTTGATGTATATAAGATAGAAACAAAATTTTAAAAGTTTTGCGTTTTCCTTAAGAAACAAACAGATAGGTATCTGGAGTTTTTTTTTTCATTTTGGCCCGAAATTTGGTGCTACGGTATACAATTATGGGGCACTGCTTCCGCATCCAACATAGAAAAAATTCAACGCAGGCAAAACAAAATCCTAAGAATGATAACTAGTGCTCCTTGGTATGTTAAAAACAGCAACATCCACAAGGATCTACAAGTTCCACTTGTTAAATGCGAAATCCTGAACTATGTGGATAAGTATTTAAATAAGCTGGAAGCTCACCCAAATCCGCTCGCCCGAAACATCCTGCAACATAGTGGGCACACCCGCCTGAAAAGGAGGGATACTATTGCGCTTGTATGAAGCTTGATAATTAATATGAGAACTTAAATTTTAGTCTGGCACTGGCTGGACTTATATTAACTACCTAGTTTTAAGATTTGAACACTTATTGTTAGTTCGCCACAGGCGAAGATTCAATAATAAATATATGAAAAAAAAAAAAAAAAAAAAATTTTGGCCCGAAATGGGGGAAAAATGGGCTAAAATTATCTTTTGGTACTTTTTGGTATTTTTTGTTACTTTTAAACCAATAAAGATATAAACATTATTTAAATTGCGTTCGATAGGTCTTAAAAAAATATTATTACGTTTTTCGTACTCTTTTAATTTTGGACCCAAAAGGGGAAAACAGGGTTAAAAATATATTTTGATTTTTTTTTATGCGTTTTTTGTTACTTTTCAACCAATAAAGATAGAAACATAATTCAAATTCCATGCGACAGGCCTAAAAAATATGAGTACGTTTTTTGGACTCTTAGGTGGAAAAAAGGTTAAAATTATGTTTTAGTACTTTTCGTAACTTTAAAACCAATGAAGGTAGAAACATAATTTAAATTGCATTAGTCAGGTTACCAAAAAATGTTAATATGTTAATTAGGGGCTAAGATTATATGTATATAGAAGTTTATAAATAATTTTTGCTTATTAAAGCTTTCTAAATATCTCCAAAACTGTAAGCCTGGTAAATTTCCAATTTTTATGTGCTAAGTAAACAGTAGGGCTGACTTATTATTTATTGCAACTTATATTAATAATAATATTTTAATAATTTTATTATGATTGGGGTAGCGAAGCACACCGGGGCTTAGCTAGTATTCATATAAAAAAAGGTTTAAGGCGACTAAAGGATTATCAACAATAATTTCGGGTAGTTAATGCTTTAATAAATAAAGAAAATAGTTTATGAAGGAAAATTGAAACTTTTTTCAATTTGATTTTTACAAAAAAAAAAACAAGAAAACGAGTGTCGTTTTCAAATTTTTTTTTTCATGGAAAAGGACTTATCTCTACTTTGTTTAGTAAACAGTAAAAGTTTTTCACTCTACTGTTTCTATTGCTACACAATGGCCTAAAAAAGTCAAACAATTGTTATCATACAATTAGACACATACGACTAACAACCCCAAAGTTTTTTTTATCCTTTTTCTTTCTTTTCTAACAATCTAATTTTTCTCGACAATAGACCAAAATACTGACGTTGACAAAAAAGCAACAAAAACATACGAGTACATACACGTCTATGGATTTTTTTTCTTCTAAATTTTTGGGTCTTATTTTTTTTATTGTTTGTTTGAATAAATATTGCATGTCTCCCATCTATATATGGTATGAGACAAACAAGGATAACGAAACACTAACAAGGATAAAATGGAATGAATGTTGTATAACTAACTACTTATGTGTACTTCCATACATGTTCGTAACATTGTTCATATGTATGAATATGGTGGATTTTTATTTTCTTTCGGTATAATTTTGTCTACGTTTGCTTGTTTTTCTTTTTTGGTTGGGGCGATAGAGCAAGAGAAAGAGGGTAGTTTTAGTTAGTCATCTATGTAACAATGCATACAGGATATGTGTACCCTCTTTAAAAATGTCTATCAATGTTTTATTCACATGTGAACTTTTGTATATGAAAACATGGCAGGTTTGTTGTTAGCAATTGTAGGCGTCTTTCCTTTTTTTCTTATGTTACTTTTTCATTTTGTGTTAAAGTAACAATTTTTTTTTCGTTGGATGAGATTTTATAAGAATTTTAAGGTATTTGTATGTATAAGATGGAAAATAATTGTTTTGATTTAAAATTTCAAAAATAAAGTAAATTTTAAAGTAATTTTGAAACACAAAAATTAGATGACAAAAGAATTTTTTTTTCGTTTTCTACGCCAAATATCTGTAGAAAAATTTTAAAACTTTTTAAAGGTTTCAATTTCTTTCATTTCTTACTATACATTTAGCTGATAATAAATGTTTTGCTATTTAAAGATTTGCCATTAGCACAAAATCATAATTTATAATTTCACAATTTGATAAGAACTTTCGCTGGCAAAAAAGCCTACTAATGTTAATGGTCAATGAGACTTTGCAAATATAAATTGTATTAAATAAATAAAACAAATCAGGATTTTTCTAAAAATATAAAATAAAAATTTAAATGTTAATTTTAAACTAAAAGATAAGATTTTTTTAAATCGAAAACGTTTGACAAAACTCTATATAAATAATCAACATTTTTAGGACTGAGCTACGCTTCTATAACTTTTTTTTTCGCAACACATTAGGAAATGTTGTACTATTTTACTTTAACACATAAGTATGTATGTATATTAGTCAAACATTTCAAAATGCATATTTTTTCATAATTGTTATTGAGTTGTCAACCCATTGTTCAAACTTTAAAAGATTTATTTGCAAATCCGACAGATTAAAAAACATAAACACGAAATCACGTAGTCAAAATTTTTACCAACGTTTTCACTGTTAAGAGTTTTTAGGAAACTTGGAAAACATATGTACTAGAGAGCTGCACGAATATACTTGAACTTTTTCAATACTTGAGTATTTAAAAGGATTAACTCTTATTCGTAGTGCTTTTCAGTGATCGACACACGCATACTTTCTTATGCTTCGATTGTGTTGTTTGTTTGTCTTTCAGCGTAATTTTTTGTCTCTTATGGCAATAGGGTGACCACAGTTAAAATTTTAAAATATGATAGAATTGTAATGAGAAAGTTTTGGAATAAAATATTAAGCCGCTTATGTTAAAGTAAAATTATCAAAAATTGCGAAATAATTTTGCTATTCTATTAAGTTTTGCAAAGTTTAATAGATTTTAAATGTACATTGACAATATTTTATGCGGATAAGACCTTTGACTTGTTTATTACTTAGCTTATTTCTGATTTTGCTTTTAACTATTTGATTTTATTTAAAAATTTGTCCATTTAACATTTTAAAAATCCTAACTGGTAACACTGGTCCTCTGGCACAAGAAACTACAACCCTATTTATTATTCTTACTCTATTATATGCTCAGAGATCATCCCCCCCCCCCCCCCCCTGGGCAAATTAAAACTAATGTGAACAAAATTTATGTAGTTTTCCAAACATTTTGGACAAAGTTGGTAATAGACTTACAGGCCTATAAGACTCCAGCTTGAAAGGATCCTCACCAGGCCTCAAAATCATCTTTACTAAAGGTAACTTTTCATATTTGGGGGAAATGTTGAAGACTTTTTATGGCGTTAAAATTAAAAATTATTAATTTTCTTGCTTTCAGAGCTGTCTTGCATAGAATTTAAATTGTCGATTTCCTTCAGGACATCTAGAAATGGGAAACTTATTTCTTTATAACGTCTGGCATTAACAGGCGGTAATTTACTTATGTCAATACATGTTTCGGGAGTAAATACGTTCTTTAAATGACCTACGAACGGATTCAATTTTTTTTCGTCATTTCTCGCCCGGCATCTTCTTAGATTACGCAGTGGTAGTTCCGCGATAACGGGTGATCGCCACAGAAAGTCTGAGTAGTCGAGTTTAGACCTTCTAAGATTTCCTTAAGAGATGACATTCTGAATTCCTCCAGACAGTTTTTCAATTGGTTTGTACATTTTTTCAGTTTAGTTTCAAATTGGGGCGATCTATGCTTTGCCGAAATTTTACGCGTGAAAGACCCAAAATAAAAAATTTGTTGTTTGTTAAAATTAAATTTTTTGGAAATTGCAAACAAAAATTCAAAATTAAATTTTTGAAAGCCAATAAATTACAAAATGTAATAATTCAATTTTGTACAGTTGCTGTGTAAAGTATTGATGAAATTAAAAACTTATAAAGCAAAATGTTTTTAGAAACAAAAGCTTTTAATTACTTTAAGATTTGGCAAAAGTTTCGAAGTCGAAAAACATTTTTTTGGCCCATGCAATTTATGTTAAGTTAAGTTTTCTTCCGTACTCTCAAACTTCGAGCGAATACAAACTCATACTCTCTTTCACGTAAAATTTTAAAAAGTTATTTGAAAACGTTTCCGCTGCAGATCTCTAACATGCACGTTAGGGACCAAGGCACATTCAACCAGGTAATATTAAGATCCCAGCTGATTAAAATTAATTTGACATTTTCACGTTATAAAAATTTAATTTTATATGAAATTTTTAATTTTTCTGCAATTCTACCGTCTAAACACAAAAAGAAAATGCAGAGGGCGAATTTTTTGAATACGCCTTGGGTTTACCTTGTTGAATGCGCCTTGTAAGGGTCAATTCACTTTAAAATTCAAAAGTCCTTTGTAGATTGACAGAAAAAGTCAACAAAATTGAATTTTAAATCATAGTTCTTTATAAAAGCATTCGTCTTGATGGTAAGTAAAGGTATGAGAAGGTATTCACTTGCATTTATGAATGTACCTATATTTATTTATATAATTTTGGGCTATAAACAATACACTTCATTCTATCTCTATAAATACATTAAGGTTAGTTGCATAGAAAGCTTGTTACGCAAGAATAAAAGAAAATTAGTTAAATTTTATTGAATTTTTTTTTTGTAATTTAACAAAATGAAATTCCCAAATGTGTACTTATATTTGAATAACGCAGTGTATACCATAAATCCAAGTTTAAGGAACTGTGAATCAATGTATTTAAATTCTTGACATTGTTGTTATTATATATTTGTTTTTTTTTCATACAAAATGAAACTTTAAAATTTTAATCAAATCTTATTATAATGTTCTAGGACCGGGCCACTTAACCCCACTTTGTATTACATCGGAGTAGTTTCAAAACTACTCTATGGTTCACCATAGATGACGAGTTTTACAACTAAAACAAATAAATATACGATTGTTTAGATACGAACAGCGCGCTGCAGCCGTCGCTTAACTACAAGTTCTTGTTTAACTGCAATGGGAAGAGAAAGTAATGTTTGAGCCAGTTCCAGCTCAAAATGCTTAATCCGGGAGGACATTTGTATTGGGGCTATGCTTAAAAAAAGGAACGAAAGAATTGATCTGTGCCAAATTTTATCAAAAAACTTAAAAATTGCAAACAGTGTTTTGATCACTAGAATACATGGAGACCCAGCCGAACGGTCGGGCGGACGGACATGCTAAAATCAACTCAGAAAGTGATTCTGAGTCAATTGGTTTCCTTAAAGGTGGGTCTTAGACCATTCAGCTACCAGGTATGTGCTGTGGGCATAAACATTTATTGCTAAACAACTTAAAGGAACTTTTATTACTAATCATTCAGTAGTGTTTTAATCAAAATCGGACAAATAGTTCTCAAGTTAAAAGGAGATGTGTAGCACAACCGCCTTATTGCAGGCAAAATAGCGGAGGCGCCAATAAAAAAATCTGAGCCCGATAGAAAAAAACTGAAATTGGATTTGAAATAACCACGTTAAAATTTATGTATGTGGTACATTATGATTTTTTTTAAAGATAAAAACATTTTTTTGCAGATCAGTAGTAGACAATAAGAGAGAATACTGCTGAACATTTTAATTAAAACCAACAAACATTATAAAGAAGTTGCAAATAAATAACTAAACAAGTAGCAAATTGATTTTATCTCGGAACAAAAAAATTAAGAAAAACAAGGAGTAAAAAAAAATATTAAAAAGGTGATAAGTACAACAAGGTCAGCATCATAAATTATAAGGATGATGGTTGCCCAGGCAAGTGGCGTATCATTTAAAGCAGCCACATCCACAGAAACTGTTGAATGTCATTAGCAGGGCAGCCAAAAATGTGCGCCGCATTAACCAATTATTACTTTTTTAAAATTTTGGCATCAATTTGTTAGGGAATATATTTGCACATTATGCATATAGCAGCATATTTTTTCTTTAAGAACATATTTTTTTTTATTTAAAAACCAACTTTCAAGCCTTTTGTAATTCTTTAATAATTTATTTAAAAAAACCTAATAAACAAGCTTTCGAGCGTTCATTTTCAATTTTTTTTATTTTTATTTAATTATTTATGGGTTTCCCATTATCATTTTTATCCATTTTAAAACTTTTGCAAAATTTTGGAATTAATTTAAAAGAGCATATTTTGCATATAGCAGCATATTTTGGCATATTCTTTCTTTTTAAGAGCATATTTTTTATAACCAGTTTTAAAAACATTTTTTGAGTTTTTTAATAAAATTAAAATCTAACAAAAACCTTTAGATAGCTTTTGTTATTTTTTTTTGGTTGTTGTGATTTGACAATAAATTGATTTTCGATTAGTTTTAAAACCGTCTAATTATACATTGTTTATTATCCTGTTGGTTTCCCCTATTTTTACTTTGTATTTTGTAAACGCAAGTTTATTATAAATGTTGCTTATTCTGATTCTTTAATCTCATTTGTTGAAGCTAATTTTATATTTTTTTACTGCATATTTTATGTGCATCAAACCCTTGTTTAGGAGCATCTTTTGGGTAACCCTGGTCATAAGTTTGAACGGTTACATAACTAACTCCCTTAAATCGATAAAAAATATATACGAGCACAAGCTACAATACACATACATACATATGTACATAAGGACGTTAACGTGTTTACTAAAATATTAACAAGAGTATCAGCCGAATATAGACTCTTCCTTTAATGTACTTTCTGTTAATTATAAATTGTATGCGGCCATAAATGGAAGTTACAATTATGATTCACTTTAACAATTTTAAAAAAACCAAAAGTTTATTAAATGAAATAAACAGCTACTGGTTTTCACGCCAAAAATAAATATAAATTAAAATTATTCTTACGTTCGTTTTTTTTTTATATTGAAATATTTTTTTTAGACTTTGTAGAAAAAAATTTCATTAAAGTGTTGTTCCCTCCTTTTTTGCTGTTTTTAAATGGCAATTTTAATGGTTTCAAATTAGTAAAACTTTTAAGTTTCGAAGTAAAATTATTTTGCAAAACGGAATAGTTATTATAAGTTTAAAGTTCATATAAGAAAAAATAAAAATTATATTATTATTATTGTATCCTACAACATGTGCATCGCCATCCAGTTCAAAGATATCCGGCATTCGCGGGATTGTTGTGATGTAGAGTATCTACACATCAGCAATGGACCTGATGGCAGCATAGCTTTCGGTGAAGAGCTTGCAGCATTATAGCCAGCTAGCCGCTTAGCCTTCGTGAATGCCGGGCATCCTTAAACTGGATGGCGATGCATTCTGAAATCACCTTGGCGTGGGTGAGGGGATACGGGACCAATACGGGTAACTGTGCTGCTGATGCACTTGCCAGAAATGGTGCTAGATTGGATGATCGGGCAATTGACCACTTTTGTGGCATCCCCCTCTCCTCTTGCAAAGTCCGCGTTGATGAATATTCTCGGGGAATTGCAGGGGCTAGATGGTCTGACGAACCCAGATGCGGAACTACTCGGATGACCTGGCCGAGGATGAATCCGGGCCGTTCGAGGTCCCTCCTTGATTTGGATAGGAGAAGGATAAGGGATACCGTGTGTGAGGCCATGGTTGGGACCAAGTGAATTGTATACCTATAAAGTATTTAAGCCCGAATTAATATGGGTGTATATGTTTTTTTTTTTGTTTAACTTAGGAACCTAAACCAAAAATTTCAATAAATTTTCAATACATTTTGTTTAGAATTAATTTTTCTTTGTATAAAGAAACATACCAATTATTGTATTATAAAATTCTAATATATGTTTACACATATGGTGAGATAAAATAGAGGATTTGAAAAACTTAAGAATAACGAGTTAACAAGATTAAAATAAATAGAATTTGCTAAAGTCAGAAGAAAACCGAAACAAGAAACAGGTCAAAATAAGCGCAAGGTATGTAAAGATAAATTTGAAGAATGAAATAAAATAGGGAGCCTTTTGATTATGCTATAAAATATAAATTCATCTGTAGGTGTTGTGTTTGGGAGGAAGGAGAATTTTGATACGTGTGGTTTTATATTCCCTTGCCCAATACGGGGGAAGGGATAAAACTTTATGTGGTAAACCCAGAAATTTAAAGAAAAGTGGAACTCGGACAAAACTAAAACACACGGATGAAACAAAAAAATACAAACAAGATGTTAATATTATCGTTAATGATGCTGGTACATTCTTTAACGTTGGCCTGTGTGAGGAAGCAATTTTAATCAGGTTTCTTTTGAATACAAACGATTGACAATTCAGCTACCTCTGTCAAGGAAAATAAATTGTCCACAACAGTTATCCTGCAGTTCAATAACCCCATTGTGGTGATTTTTATATTTTAACGGTTACAGCAATTGCTGCTTGTATCTACTATATAGGTTTTTTTTATTAGTGCTAGTGTTGTGGTGGTGTTATTTTATTATCTTATTATTTGTCGTTGTTTTATCATCCATTACACATACAGTTTTTTTTTATATTTTCCTTAAAAAAAAAAGGATTCAAATTTTAAACTTTAACTCAAATATCCACGAAAATCAGGCCTGAGAACATCGTTGGAAGAGAAAACAAAACAAGTTGGTGAGTTATATTTTAAAATTTTATTTTTTTTTTTTTTTCCCCCCTTTTATATCACAATTAATAGTAATTTTAAATAACTATAATGAAATTATTTTATATTTAAACAATTATCAGATATTTAAAAGAATGTATTCGTTTTGTTTTTTATATTATAAATCAATCATGTTAGTAAAACTTTAAAATGAACTGGTAAAACACATTTAGTTTACATTCCATGAAAAGTTAACCGTGTAGAGCAGGTAGATGCATTAAGGGCTATCAAGAATGAAGAGGTGATAGCATGGCGGGAGGGTGTAGACTAATAAAAGGGTAATAACATCTAACCTTTAAATCGAGTTTTCCATTTCGGGTCTTATATACATATTTTATTTCTTTGGTTTATCGGTGATTGTATTGTTTCGATTTTAGTAGTTTTGTCGTGAAGGGAAATGTAGCTACCTTATTTTAAATGATTTATGCGGCGGACTTAAGTCTAATTACGAAGAGGCAAGATCCATCCCCTTTCCCTGAGCACGGCCGGATTTAAAGGTAGCATAGCTTCTTTATAATTGGAGCCTTAGTGGTCAGTTCGTCACATATATTTAAATGGCGCCCAACGTGGGGCCCGAGTAAGACATTGTAATTAATTAGCTTATGCTATAAAAACATCTTTTTCATTTATGCTGGGGTTCACATATTTTAACATCATTTTATTTTAGTGGATCGGCAAAACTAATTTAGAAATTATTTTTTTTTATATCCAAATTTGTTGTGTGTAGATATTTTGGTTTTCATAATATTTATGGATTTTAGTAATTCAGGCTGGATTAACAAACCAAATGTTATAGAGATCAAACTGTTAAATTATTGGTGGCTATATTCTTGGTGAGATTTCTTATTTTGTTTTTATGATGGAATATTACTACCAGGAAATGGCATAAATATACTTAGGGATTTAACATTTTTATGATTTTGTATAAATTGATCATTTGGCACTATGCAATCGAGATTTTTGTAAATGGTGATTATTGTTTGCTTACTCTTGCATTAGCCTTAATGAGTTGTGTAGTGGTTGTTCCCAATGTTGCTATTATATCGAGATTTTTACTATAAACAGTTTTATAGTATACTCTTAAATAGCATCAGCATATTAAATATTTATTTTTTTTTGTTTTTTTTTTTTTTTTTTTTTTTTTTTTTTTTTTTTTTTTTTTTTTTTTTTTTTTTTTTTTTTTTTTTTTTTTTTGACTCGGGATGGAGCTTGATTCTTTTTATAATTTTTGTATAAATACCTACCTAAATGCACCTTAACTGAGTAGTGGAATATAAATATTATATTGATTTATAAAAGTAAAGAAATTGAAATTTAAACAAATGCCTATCACAAGAAGTAAAGAAAATTTGCTAAACCTAGAGGAACCGGTTAATTGTAGTTTCGTCATTAATGTTGATGAACCAAGTTCTAATATAACACAACCACAGGCACATTCAGCTAATAAACGAACAAAGGCAAACAACCGAAATAAAAATAATGAAATTGAGACACAGGTAAAACAGTTAGTATTTAATTCGATGACAGAATTGCGAAATGAAATGTTAGATTTGATTACAAACGAAGTTAGATCTGCGATGCAAAGTTTGAATATTGGTGATAGTATCAATGCTACCAATAACAATAGTAATATTGGGCACATTGATACTACCAACAATGCAAACAACAGTAATAATAATATTAACGATAACCATACTGAACCAACAAATTCAAATTCTGGTAACAACGATTCATCTAATTTTCCTTTAAATGCTTCTTGTCGAGAACCCTTTGTAGGAGAACAAGTATCAAATATAATTAGGAATTGGAGAGTGAAGTTTTCAGGTAGCGAGGACCAAATGACCGTAGATGAATTTATTTACAGAATAAATGTTTTGACATCTAATAACTTGAAAGGAAATTTTGAGCTCTTGTGCAAACACGCACATAGTTTGTTCGAAGGTAAAGCGCTCGATTGGTACTGGCGATATCATCGTCATGATAACGAATTAGACTGGTTTTCGCTAACAGGAGCTTTACGGGACCAATATAAAGGTGACTTTAGTGACTTGGACGTTATGGAAGATATTCACAGACGTAAACAACGCAATAACGAGACTTTTGACGATTACTTTAATGCAATTTCGGGATTAACTGACAAACTTAAGAAGCAAATTTCGGACGGAGATTTGTGTGCGATTTTAGTTCGGAACCTTCGAACTGAAATAAGACATGAACTTTTGCACTTAGACATTTCAAGTATATCCCAATTACGAAGAGGCAAGATCCATCCCCTTTCCCTGAGCACGGCCGGATGTAAAGGTAGCATAGCTTCTTTATAATTGGAGCCTTAGTGGTCAGTTCGTCACACGTGGCCGCAATCACCGGCCACTGCCGATTTGGCACCCATGCCAATAGATTGGGATTGCCTTGGAATGACTTCTGTTGAAGTTGTCAGGATGAAGAGGAGACCGAGAGCGTAGAGCACCTCTTATGCTTTTGTCCGGCAGTGGAGGACATACGGATCAGGCACTTCGGTATCGGTAGACTGAATGGCCTGTCGGACGTGGCCAACATTGGCATAAACAACCTGGCGTCCTTTATTAGGGATAGCGGTTGGTTTGGGGACAGCGGCCAGTATGGGACGACTACCGCTGACCACGCTTGATGACTCTCCTTCATTTCCTTCTAACTCTCTATCTCTATTGATATAAACTAATTTATCTTTTTCTTCTTCTCTTCCCCAGGTATCACAAAGGGGCAGAGAAAACGGACCCAGGTGGGCTGCACAACTATTACTTCAACATTTCCGCAGCCGCCTGTGCAACCTAACCTAACCTAGCCGCTTAGCCTTCCGACGACAGTTCAGCCTGTAGTACACGATTTCATTCACCCGGAAGCCTGAATGAAATTCGGACTCCTGTTTGTGCTATAAATATGCCAACACCAATACCAGTCTTCCCCTAAGACCCATCCGTATTTGTCTTCAGATCAACAAGTCCCCAGGAGATAACTGCATCCGCTCCTCCCTCTAAAATAGCGGATTAGAATTTCTTGCGGAGAAAAGGTATGCAGTAATCAATCAGATCGAGGAAAACCCTGACAGTCCCGGTTACACCTGGGTGACCCCATGCCCTTTTTTTCATCCTTTCACAGCATGCAGTCTTATCGCGCTGTTTAGCGCCAACTTCTTTGCTAGGAGATTTGCTGGGAGCTAGTTGGGTAAGGTTAAAAGTGACCTAGTTGGAGCTGTTCTCACCATGTTCCGCACCGTCCATAGCTCTCCAACAGACCATAGCATTATAGAAGAGCATCGGCTCTGTCACCGTCTTACAAAGCCAACTGATGTTTCGGGAACTAAGTCCCCAGGTCTTGCCAATGGCACATTTACACACATATAACGCATTTTGGGCCTTCGCCAACTTCGCCTCCCCATTTGGATTTCAAGACAGTTCACTGTCCAGAATGGCTCCTAAATATTTCGCAATATCTAACAAGGTTAGTAAAACTTCGTTCAGTCCACCGGACACTGAAGGAAACTTTAATCTGTTTGTGAACAGTACAAGCTCTGTTCTAGAAAAGTTGATAGATAGCCGTTCTCTGCGCTCCACTCACAAAGTATCCTCAAAGCCAATCCCATCCTGTCATAGATGGCGCCAGATATTGCAACTGCTACTTCATCCGCACAGCCCACAGTTCTTAGTCCCATTGAGTTCACATTCCTGAGCAACAAGTTGAGAGTAATGTTCCACAGTAATGGCGATAGGACACTTCCCTGAGGGATCCTCTATCACGTGGCTTTAGCTCGCCCCATAGTAGGCCTTAATATTCTACGTTTCAGTAGGTTGGGTATCAGTGCAACCAGAGAACTGCATCATCTCATATAAGGCCCGGATAACGGATGATGGATTGGCGTTGTTTAAGGCGCTCTCTATGCCCACCACTTTGCTTAGGTCGAACAACGGAGTGTGTGGTACCCGCCATAACAAACGACGAATTTCATAGTGTCTGGTAAAAAAAATTAAAATTTAGTTAAATCAGTTCAAGGGGGATGGTACCCCCGGTATCAAGAAGGTCATATTTTTTTTCTAGTTTTTTGATATTTTTAATATGTCAACCTGCGGGAAATGTGTGTCAGTCAGCGTACTCTTCCTGTTACAGGCTCAAAACATGAATTGGACAAAAGTTATTGGTCGTGATCGGTTAAAAAGGCATACATCAAGTAACTGGTTAAAAGGTGTTAAGGAGGTTAGGGGGAAAAATACAATTACTGGTGCCTACACATAAAAATACATCTGTTTTTATGTGTATATACACACACACGCGTAAATACAAACAAAGTAGATTGAACAGGATCTTAAACAATTAATACAAAGTTGCTTATAGTCTTAGACCAGTCCACCTCCCCGTAGGGAAGGACTTTAAACCGGTTGCTAAAAAATTTATAATTTTTTAATAAAAAGCAAAATTTAAAACCTGTTTTATATAACAAAATCAATGAGTTTTCAAAGTTAATTTAATGTCAACTGTTATTACTTCAATAAACAAATTCAATCTTTAACCAGGTAAAATTGCATTCGATTTTATGTTGCTCTTTTAACTTTCAACTTCCTTGGACATAAATTTTGTTTAATTAATTTTGAGATCGTAAAGCACGTTTTAAAAAGAAATTTAATATCTTCAACAAAGAGCTTATGATTAAGATACTAAATATCAATTTTCATTAATTATTCATTGCCTTGAAAATATAAAAATTAGGATTCATTTCACTATTATTTTTTTTAAAAATTTTAACGATTAAATAACTTTTAAATTTCGGAGGTGATTTATTTCCAAAAAATCATTCTTTTATCGCAAACTATTGTATGATTTGGACAAGTAAATGAGTGCGTGTAAATGTGTGTTGTTTGGTAAAATCTATGTTTTACATTAAATAAATTATTTTTATTCAAAAATTTTTATTATATTTTAAAAGGAAATCATATATGTACATAGATGCCATATTTATAAAATGTTGTTTTTATATCTATTGTTAAACAAATTTGATTATAATATTCTGCCATTATTATTCTATTGTATTGTATTGTTGATATCAAAAATGCTGGTTAGTTTTTAGTTGTTTGGCTTGCTGACTTGATGGCTGGTTTAGAGACCTTTTGTCGGTGATTTATTATTATTATCAATCATCAATCAATCATCTTAAGTGTTTTTAATAAGGAATATATAAAATTTTTATAAACATATATATTTTGATGAATATATATTTACGATTGCTTGTGTAGATATGTTCCTAATGTGTGTTTGTATTTAAGATATTTTAATTAAGAATTAATAATTTATACTTTTTTAACATTTCTACTAAACATTAATAATATTTTATGTTTTTATTATAGTAGATGCTTTTGCATATGTATTTTTCGTTAAAAGGTTATAAATGGTATTTTTTTAAAATTTTATCTTAATACCTGGATTCACCATTATTGAAAAAAGATCTGATAACATTCAATACCACTCAAAAAATCTCAACTAACTGTATGGTCCGTGCCATGGTGCAATTATGTGTTTCAGGTGGTGGTGATTTAACAACAACAAAATTTTGTGAATAAAATTTTTGTTTTTGTTGTAGTTTTCGTTGGCTCAGGTGTCAAAAAAAATTATTTAAAAGTAAACAACTTTGACAACCCAGCCTCGATTTATGCATGAAAAAAGTAGATCAGCTGTGCTCGTAACACCACCTGGTACACATAATTGCACCATGGTCCGTGCCACACCATCACATACAAGTCAACGAATATCACGGCGAAGATTATAGACGCATGATTACGGAATTCTTTTTGCCAAACCTGCAAACTTATTCATCGTTCACACTCGTGGTTTTAACCTAATGAGGCTACTGCACACACAGCCAGAGCTTCGATGAATTTGCTTCGGGGAAATTTCCCCCAAAAACTGATCAGTCGCTTTGGGGACACCCCATTGCCACCGAGACGCCCTATCTAACTCCCATCAATTTTTTTTATTGGGCTACCTCAAAAAGAGGGTTTATAAGGACAATCCCTGATCTGTTGAACTAAGTTTACTGCAGGGTGTGGCACAGAACACAAGGCTCCATTTTGAACAGTGTGTTTAAGTCGACGAAAGACATCTGGATAACATACCCTTTAAAACATAAAATCCACGTTTCTATTCTATCGTTTAATGCTCTTTATAAAACTTTGTGACAATTATTTGAAAATATAAATTTTCCACCAGACACCCTGTATTTCATATAATTGTGCTTATTCTTAGTAACATAATTTAAATGCTTTCTGTTAATATATTGAGAATTTCATTTAAAGTTTTTAAGAGCGATCAGGCAATTTTAACTTGAACCTACTGGTAGTATAAAATATATGGGACGATTTGTTTTAACACAGAAGATTAGAATCTCATGAATATGTGAAGACATGGTTAAGATTTCATTGGCTCTGTCATGTGTAACGAACAAAAAAAGATGCTTCAGCAGAAGGTTTTTGTAAGACATTAAAAAAAGGAGATGACTGATGATTAATCAGGTCTAACAACATCTTATAAATCTAAATATACGAAACTGGAAAGAGTACAGAATATCAAGGTTCCTAAAAATATATTACACTTTGGCTAAGGAATTAACCAGGTTGTAAAAGCCCATTTAAAACCAAGCAAACCCTTGTTTATCGAGTAAGTAAGCGAGTAATATTGGAAATGCAGAAACGTAGTTACTTTTTGACCCAATAATTAGTTGATTTTGCTTGAGTTGATTCGAAAAATCAACCCAAAACGATTTGCGAAATAATAAATGAAAATTTTAATGAAAGTTTAGAACTTTTGAAGCACAAATGTCGTGAAGCCTTCATAAGTCTACTTTTACCAATAGATAGATCGAAAAGAGGGAGTCTAAAAGGCATCAAGCCCAGAAATCCATACACTTTAACTGGTTATAGGCTTCATCGGTCTTCTTTTAGAAAAATATTATAAACTTAAAACACACGTGCAATTTCGGGGAATCCCCTCCAGTTTTTCCACTTTATACCTCACAAAGCAGTCACATCTGGTATAACATGAGATATTAAAAATCAAGCTTCGGCCTCTACAAAAGTAGGGAGATGATGAATGCTTCATCAATTTTCTGTTTTTTCCTAAATGCCCTGCAATCTATTTCTCAAAATTTTTTTCAGATAAAGGTGTCTTTACAGCTTTAAGTAGCTCGCTACTACACTCGTCATCTTAGTTAATTTAGGTTTTCTTCATTTCAGGGTTGTCTACGCCCTGTCCCCGTTAGAACACAGAAAAAATTATTCCTATATTTTATTTAATTAACGAACTTGTCAAAAACACTGCCCCAACAAAATATACAAGTTTTATAGAAATTTCTACCATCGAATTTTAAATCCAATGTCTCTGTAGTCTAGCTGTTATAGTCTTAGCCTGGCAATCAGAAGCAGCCAAGTTTAATCCTTGATTAGGTCAATAAATTTTTTTATTTCTTTTTTTGCTTCTCTATTTTTTTTGTTATTTTGTTAATAGTTTGTCTTTTCCGCTTTGTTTAATTTTTTTTCTGTTTTTACACCCTTCACATAAGTGTTAAAGGTTTATAAAAGTTTCTTATTCCATTTGTAATTTCTTAATTATCCATCTATGACCTCTTATAGTATAATTTTTTTGGTACTTATAGATAGGAAAGTTGATTTAGTGATGCCCGTCTGAACAGCTATCTCTTACGGTTGACATTGACTTTTAAAGTCCCCCGATGCCGCATAGACCTGTAATATCTGCGAGCAAATCGCTGTTTAAAACTAGAAAATCACCCGATAACTGATCGAGATATTAGCCAAGACTATCTCTGTTGATTTCTCTTAAATTTGTACATAAAAACCTAAACAACTGCCCTGGAGGTGCCCGACCCAAGTTTTTTTTCTTCCCAAATATTTTTCTGCAACTTTCTTACCCGCTATGTCCAGTTCCAACAGGGTTGCCGAACAAATTAAAAAAAATGAGGTAGAAACCCTGAAAATTTTTCCTCTCAAACATATTCTTAGAAAATTCTTGCCCCTATCTCCATCACCGAAGGGGGTTGCCATAGAAAATTTACCAAAATTATGTAAAAACTCCCATAACTTCACCAAAGTAGGCTATAGAGAAATCAAGTTTAGGACCGACTTCCGATAAAATTAGAGGAAAAACTTCTATACGTTATGAAGGGTAAATAAGATTTGACGCAGCCGAATAGACCGCTCTTACTTGTTTCTTTTGCTTACAATTGTTGAGGTGTGTTGAGTTTAGATCAGTTGTGTTGAGTTTATTTAATGGTAAATAACTGAAAGTTGAGTGGATAGGGCGTACGCTTTGCAACTATTAGGTCCCAGGTTCGAGTAGCTGTTGAGACTGGTAATGTAGACTAAAATGAGTTTTTGTTGTATATTAAATATTTTATATATTCAGTATATAAATATTTAATAAATAAATTAAAATATAGGGGCATAAACAATATTAATATTTGAAATAGGTTTTTTTAACAAAATTTTCACACAAAATCTGTATTTTAAATTAATTTTAAATTTAAAAACTGTTTCTAATATGCCGAATAATAAATATAAATAAGTAGTGTTTTACACCGATTGCCAAATATTATTCAGAATTTGAATCTAATAATATTAAAAAAGAAAATCAAAACAGCTTAAAGCGAAAAATAGTTTGTTGGGGTCTTAAAGGGACTCTTGAATGTTTCGGTTTGTTAATAATAATTTTCAGTAAGTTTATCGAAGTTATTTTATAAAGGCAGAGAATATTCATAAGGTTTTTTGTAAGAATTTAGTTAAAGTATACTGATTTGGTGCAAGTACCAATGAAGTTCATATGGACGAACTTAACCTACAAGAAAACCCTACAAATACTTTTTTTTTAATTTATAATAATTTGACTAATACTTTTGATTAATTCAATTAAAAGCTGATTAATATTTTTGTTACATTTTAATTAAATTTTTTAATTGAATCTAAAGTAGGAGCAAACTTTTTAAGCTCACAAACTCATTAATTGATACTATCAATTGGTTTGCAGGCTTAAATTTGGGATTACAAATTTTTTTAATTAAAATTAAATTTTTTTTTCTAGGTGGTTATTCGCTCAGAAAGTAACTAGTGTTTCCGTTTACCTAACTTACTTGCTAAGCAAAGGTTTTGTTGGTTATAATGTTGCCACTTGCTCAAAATCATCTCAAAAATCTATATAAACAAGATATACCTTTTTAGTCCCTTACGCGCGATTAAGCTCGATGTTGCTCATATTTGTACAATGAGACTTTAGGTGTCTTTGGGAAAAATGCTTTTACTGGACTTGTGGTAAAATTGGAACCGCCTATAAGAAAAATTATTGGAAATATCTTCCTTTATAAGACAATTGTTCAAGCCATATATGATTACGACTATTTTTTAAGCACAAGAAATAAGATTAAAAAGAGGTGTTTGTTTTCCAGCATTAAAAATTTAGGAGGTCAAGTGGTGAATATATGTTAAGTGTGAACTAAGCTTAAGTGGTTCAAAATATTAAGCAAACTTCATCTATTTTACCAAACATCATTATTCCTTTGAATTAAATAATTTTGTGGGAAGAAAACAATAAAGTCCAATTCATTTCTTATGAATTCAGCATTTACCTTTGAAAAGTTTTCAGTGAGAGGCGGCAAAGGTTTATGGTTTATGTGGGATTTGTTTTCATTATAAAAATCTTAAAATCATATTATAATTTGTAACAGTCTAATCTTAATTAATCATAAATCTAATTTCAAGGTCATTATTATGACTTTTAGTTTTCTTTACTTTAAGAATAATCTTTGTTAACCATAAACAAAATTACTATCACTTTTAGAATGAGAACAATATGGGTTTTGTGAATAGTAGAAGAGATACAATACAATCTTCTATTTCCATACAAACATATATAAAATTATTTATTTAAATAGAAATAAAAGCCTTTTAACAAAAGAATAAAACTCCCACCAATATTTTTTAAAAACGGACATCTTCTCCAACAAGGTCAAGTCAAAGTTTTGTTTGATTTTAACACACATTTAAGCCTACATATTGTAGAAGATAATCTAGAATTTTAATATTTTTGTTTTTATATAAATTGTGTACATTTGTATGTATGTGTAAATATATGTGGCTAAACTCGTTAAGATTGCTTAGCAACCACAGAGATACTTTCATAATAAAATTTGAAAAAATCTAAAAGTTCCGTTCCATTAAAACAAATTTTTTTCATTAACTTTACCATTCACAACCTTTTCAGCGTTGAGTGTAAATGTTTAAATTTAAAATTTATGATACATTAAAGCCAGTAAAATGCTGACAAATTTTTTCGATCGTTAAAAACTGCTGTAAAAATTTTCCATAAATTTATTGCTAAATAACGCTTGAACGCAATAAATTTTTGAAAGACTTATTTAGTAAATTATTTCAATAAAAAAAAACTTTAAGGCAATTGCATGTATTAGGGTAAATCATGGAGTTTATATAAAATTAAAAATTTAAAGGAAACATTTTTTTGATTGAACTTGGTTTGCAAGTTTATGTTACGGCCTTAGGACACCCAAGAAATTAATAAGGCATTCGTTATTACTAAGAACGTAAAATGCTCTTGATCTATTCGCACGTTCATTGAAAGCACCTATACGACCAGGAATTAAGCGGTATATACCAGTAGAAGGTTCCCCAAGGAGCTGCCTTTGAACCTGAATTTTAATAGTTGATTTCCTTTTTTCCTCTGCTTCCAACACAAATGACACTAAGAAAGGGTCTAAAAATTGGGCTGCTTAAAATTATCTGTTAAACTAATCGAATGTAAGTCGACACAATTTTAAAACCTGCAGCTACCTTGGTAAGGAATAGCCGATTTTAGGCGTGTTTCTGGACCACCTAGTATAAATGTAACCTAAACTGACATACATCTTTCGTGATCTTTGCTTTAAAAGGCTTGTGTCCTTTAAAGTACGATCGATTAGATCCTATTCATCTACCAGAAGTGATATAAAACCACTTAATGGCCCACCTTTCGTTTTTTAAAACACGACTCTGTCTGCAACCAGAAAATACGTGAATAATTAATACTTGACAAAGATATCTTGTTAGAAGATATCATAGCAATATATACCAGAGACAAACTAAAATCTTCGGACATAGCAAAACTGGATACCTGGAAGCTGCAGCTTCGCAATAATAATAATAATTCTGAAAATCACAAATAAACTTGTTTTACTACATCAGTCTGGAAAGAAAAAACTCTGCCTTTAGCTTAAAAAAATTGCCAAAAAAAAGAGTGACTTGAAGTATTACACAGCTTCATGGGAATTTATTTGTTTGGCATCACAACTAAGACTCTAGCAGTCTTAATACAGAGAAGCGAATTTTCGCCCAAAAAACAGCCACATAGATCAGGCTCTTCTATGTCTACTTTTTTAAGATTTTAAGAAGATCTATAACATTATTTTTCAAATTGCCATTTAGAAATAATTGGTAAGAAAATAGTTCTAGTTTCCCGAGCTGTATATAAGGATTCCGATTCCTCATAAAGGGCCAACTCTTTAAATCCGATGCAGTAGAAAAACAGAGATACCTGCAGTCACCTTGACCTCCACCTTGCTAAAAGGATCACACCTTGGTGCTTCAGGTTACGTTGAAACTAATTGGCATTGGTGTTCGGTCTGAGTTTGTTTCTGGAACCACACGGAATCTGCAACTAGACTTTGGTACCTTTTCAGTACTAATTATTGATGAGGTCACTTCTACGTAGGCGAAGTGGCTCTGGTAACCCCACTTAAAAAGTCGAAGGTAGGAATGTCAGTTAGTATGATACTGAGCTTTTTAACGTAGCTTCGGGTGTTACAAATCACCTTTTCAAGGGGATGTTGCCAAACCAACTAACACTTATGGTAATTAGAGCGGTACTATCTAATTTTGACTCAATTCTGAAATCGGCCTAGCTTAACCTATGAGACTGCGCCTACAAACTATCCAACGTCATACAAAATAGAAAAATTTTAACACTCTGCTTTCTCGTCAAGATGCATGGAAGCCTTTCAGGTGAGCCAACGTGGTAGGTGTTGAAGTTAGTCATTCAACATTTGGTATCGTAAATATTCTCTCTATTGTACGGAATGACGCGATTAACAATTTTGTCAGAAACGGACACAAAGAACCGCCCCAAAAGAAGGAGACCAATATATGGACTAATTTTATATATTTGAAGAGCTTTACAAATATCCAGACGAACCAAGCTCAGAACATTCAACCCATAAATAAATTTATCCCTGTTCTTCGGCAGTGAAAATTGGCTGCTTTTATAAAACGACTACACTGAAAGAAAAAAAAGTCATCAATATAACTAAACCATTACGTTATAATTTTTACGTCATTTTAATGATAAGTTTCGTTAATTTTGTGAAATTTTTCATAAAAATAACAAAAGCTTCATCAATATTACGAATTTGATATAAAAGGCGTTTTTTAGCATTTCCGTAGTTTCATCAGCGTAACGTAACCCATTACACTCTGACTACGAAAAGTTTAAGCTAAGATTGTGTGCAAAAAATTTTATAAACAAAGTATTAATTTAACTTTTGTATTACTATATAACCCCAAGTGATGTTGTTAAGCAGTTTTTTTCTTTTTTAATTGATTATTTTTAAATTTACAGCTACTTGCAAAATTCAATGAAAAATTAACGTTATTTTAATGTAAACTTACAAAGTTTGTTTTACATGCAAAATAGTAAAATATGTGAACCAAACGTTAAATGAAACAGAAATAAATAAGTAAATTAATGTGAATAAACCATGTTTAATTAGTTTTATTGAATATTTTATGTTTTTTTGAAAAATTTAATTTTTACATCATTTGAATGAAACATTTTGGTAATTTTTGTCATTTTACATTGATAAAACGAAGTTTTTTTTTCTTAAATTTACGTTTATATGACTACACAGTCATTAAAATGACGTAATTAATCCTTAATAAAACGAGACATTATAAAAAGCAAAAGAAAAACAAAGAGACAATGACAAAAGAAAGTATATAGACTTTTTTGTTGTTGCTAATATTGCTATTTTTCATTAGTATTACGTAAACTGTCTTTAATATTATGAAAAATTTTAAAGAGAGAACTACTTTTAAAGGTCTACTTTTTTTTACTATTTTTTTCATTAATATAACGTAATCTGTCATTGATAATATGAAGAACAATAATAGAGAGTGTGAAAGACAATTATTTTTTTTAACGTTTACGTTTATAGTAATATTTTGTCATTAATATAACATAAAATGTCATTGATAATATGATAACATATTAAAAGCAAAAGAAAAAATTTTTATTTGTGTCAAGTCGTCAGGCAGTTAAGTGACAAAGTGGTCATAGTAATATTATTGATTAATAAAATAAAAACTGTAAAAAGTTAATTTTGCGAAAAAGGTATAAACAAATAAAAATTAAATAAATAATTAAAAACTATAAATTAGTGTAAAAAGCTAATATTGTAAAAAAGTTGTGTCATGAAATGTTTTCTCTGCAAAAATGTGTTTAATATAAATGAGGTATATTTCATTCATTTGAAACAGTAGCATTTTTTAAAGTTTAATAACGATTATAGATGCTGCGTTAGCGTTTACATGAATTCATCGACATTCAGGAAACATGTTAAACCCAAACACCCAAATCCAAATAAAATTACAAATGCTATTCAAATAACACATTCTGTTGGCAGTGAACAAAATTTTGTGCATAGTAATTCCAAATTCAGCGAAACAGAAGATAATGGAGGAAAAGATCGGGAAATATTAAACAATTATAGTGAAAATTTAAGCTTGGATTCGGTTCTAAGAAATATGTTAATATTTCAAAGTAACTTGTACTCAAACTTTCAAGTTTCTAGGAAAAATGCAGAAAATATAAATTAAAATATGATTAGATTAATAGTTCATCCTCTTATATCTCTGTTTTGTGAATTTGGAAAAAAGCTTGACAATGCATCTTACTTAAAAATTTGTGAGTATTCAACTAATTGCAGGAAGATTTTTGATACACTTAAAACGAAATACTTGTTGAGAAAAAAAACTCATGGAGGAGGATTTGATGAAAGACCTTGAGGAACTCCTTACGGATCCAGAAGAGACATTGGTGCATAAAAGGAGGTAAGTTAGAAAGTGCACAAATCAGAAAAAAATAGCTTTTATGGATATGAAATTCAGCTTCAAAAAAATTTTTGAGAGAGATGACAAATTTTTTTCTATAAAAGCCAAAGGTTTTATCAGTCCTGTTTATAACTTCTAGTAAAACTTCATATACTTTTGTAATAGATAAATAAATGACTTTTAATCTCTAAAGATTTAAATATATTTTTCCCAAAATTTTGTTTTTTACCATAGCGAGTTTCGCAACTGGCCTACACAATCCATAACTTTGAAGCTAAAATTAAAATTATTTACTTATTGAATATTTTGGTATTACAGATTGAAAGCGATTTCAACTTTTTATACAAAAATACGCCAACAGTTATGAGCTGGGAAAATAAATTTGCAAATTTATATAATTATTTGCACAGCAAGGCCAAGAATGTTGTCGAAATTTAAAATTATATAGATAAAAAATGAAACTGAAAACGGTAATATACTTAATCTTATGTATGTGTAAGATATACAAATTTCAAATCAAATTTTTTTCTCTTTTCAGACAAGGGTCTATTTCATCTAAAACTATTATGGTGTAGACATTATAGCATATATACAGCAAAGAAGTTCTTAAGAGAAAATGTCAACGGAAAAAGAGAATATGGCAACTTTGCGGTTAAAGACTCCCAGGAATCTTTTTTCTACATAAATACAACAATGCAGTCCCTGGAAGACCATATAGAATTTTTGACTAACCAAGGCACTCCGATTCAGCCGTTTCTTTTAGGCTTAGGTGATGTAGCTACTCTGAAAGGAACAAAATTTTTTGTGTATTTGGATGGTGTTTCTTTGTTACATATATGTACATATGTATAAGTAATTATAAAATATATCGCTACCTTAATAAAGAAACACCCTAACTCATGCACAAAAAGTGAGTTAGGGCCTTTCTATATTGAATTAACGATATATATATGTATATGAATTTTCTGGCACTTTTCTGAAAAAAAAATTGAACAAGTTATATGTATTTATAATTATTAAAACGAATGTTTTATTAAATGTAGTCTATGTTACTTATCGTTTTATCGAAATAACAATAAAAATTTATCTTTTAAAAAATATTTATTTTTTTATTTCAACGTCATTTTTTATCAACATGTGGTAGTATCAATGAATATATTAATTATGTAGATGTAAGGATTGCATAACATTGATGAAATTTGCCATTGTATTAATGATAAAATTCATAGTTTTAATGACAAAATATAAAAATTTGATTATAAGTTTCATCATGTAGATGCAAAATATACATAAGATTAACGAAAAATGTCGTTCTATAAATGATATAATATCATTAAATATATGTATTTTCTAGTATAATTATCATTAAATAGATGACGATATTCATTAAATGTATGATACTTTACGTTGTATATACGTAAAGTATGCTATAAAATCTTTTCATCATAATAATGACACATTTTAGTGATTTTGATGAAGCCTGTCGTAGGAGAGATTTTAATGACAAAATCATAACAATGACGTAGAAATCGTAAAATGAATGAAGCTTTTTCTCTGAGTGTACAGGTTGTTGTCAACAAGTTCCTCATGTGCAACGTATTAGCAACGTGAATTTTTGGAGGATGACCATTAAAAAACTTTACAGGAGGAAAATCGGCAATTCTCTCAGAAGATTTCGGACAGATTCTGTAGCATATAACGAATAGAAGAGTTAGCTATGTTATAGGCCTTGGCTCGTCGGCAGTAGTTAGGGGCGTTCAAGTACCTAACTTTGTCCAATACTGGCTGCAATGAATTATATATTTTAAAATGTATGCATAAACAAAAACGATCTCTCAGCTTTAGAACTAGATAAACAAAAGGTATTTAACGGGTTGGCTTGGTAACTTAGAAAGGTGAAGGCTGGCGCCAGAGTGAAATCTTCAGAATTTTGCCTGGAAATCCCCTGAAAAAGAACGATATTACAAGATCAAGTTTAACAAATTTACCTTAAACTGCAAAAACAGCAATGGCTTACCGATTCAGATGAAAATCTTTGGTGGAAGCCATATGCTCCTAAAATAAAGAATAGAAAAAAATTTTATTTTTCGAAAAAAAAAGGGTTTTTATTTTAGGCTTTAGGCTTCTCAAGCCTAGTTTGCATTGGAAAAACTTTCGCAACCCTTTAAATGGAGCCTTGTTTTTTTATTATACACACAATAAGAAGACATTCTTGTAAATCATTTTATCTAGTTGGGAATCAGCGGTAGTGGTGTAGTGTGATCAAGGATTTGCCTAGTAAACTAAAAAAAATTTCTTTCTTTCCTTGCAAAAAGCGGAGTAGGACTACCTCAAAATTTAAAAGAAAAACGTGCTCTATTAAGGATTATGATATCTTAGGGCCGGACTACTTAACCCATCTTTGTATTACATACATCGGAGTATTTTTAAAACTATTCTACGATACACCACAGAGAACTAGTTTTACAACTACGACAACTTAATATGTGATTGTTAAGACACGAACACCTGTCGCTTCACCACAAGTTTTTGTTTTATAGTAAAATAGTCCATCGCTGCATTACATAGGCCCACAATGTAACTAGTTCAATTCAACTATAATAGACCATGTGGTCCAATACTTTTTGCAGGGTTAGTTTCGATATTGTAGACATTTTACACACACGTATGTATGTATGTATGTATACATGTACATTCAGTTTCGCATATGACATTTAGTGCTGTAAAGTAAACAAAAAAGCGCGTTAAGTTTTCTGTTTTTTTTTTTATTAAATTTCACACAAACAAAATTTTTTTTCTAATTTTCACACCTTTTAGGAAACTCTATCTTTTGCACACCTTTTTTTCTTATCATAAACTAATATGGGCTTTGCACTCACCATATATAGTTAATTGTATGTGTTGTTGTTATTTGCAACAATTAACACCTTTTAAGGTGTTGAACTGTTAAAAGGTACAAAAAGGCGAGGTGTGTTTGGAGACAACAATGTTGCCATATTGATACATTTTCTTGTTTAGCAGCAAACTTATTTTTTAAATATATTGTTGCTTAATCTTAAAGGAAGAAATTAAGACATTTTATTCAAATTTAAGAAACCTAATATTGCTCCAGATTAAATTTCGTCTATATTGTATTGGATTAAAAGTAGGGAAATTAATGCAATTAACTCACTTTATATTAAACTTCTTTGAGCTTAATTTTACGTTGACGTGAATCACATGAGTTAGTAGTTGACGAATCGGAGCCCGTAAAAGAAACGTTGCCTGAATGAGAACAACAACTGGAGTCGGCTAAGCCAGATATACAGAGTACACAAGATCCTATATAATCCGATATAAAAAATATTGAAGAACTACTTCAGATGCCTGCTGTCGAACCAAAAGGCCTTGGCACTCAAAATTTTTGCTGCTAAGTGCCATTTGGGTTGTATGCATGTTGCTACACGTTTAGTTTATGGTCAAAATCCCGAAGTTCTTCCTACGACAACCACTGTTGCCACGACCACATCTACAACCACTACACCTACTACAACTGTACCAACTTAAGAGGCAAATTCTGCCGGTTTGTCAGAAAATGATGAGGATACTAATGACAAAGATAGTGATAATGATGAGAGAGAATACCAAAAATCCATTGCTGAGCCGAATGCTCAGTCAATAGATGAACCTTCTGAAATTCAACAGCCATCTGAGGTTGCAGAGGGTCCACAAGAAATACCTGAAGTACTCAATGAAACTTCCATTACACCAGACTCGGGACCTACTGAATTTCATCCAATTAAGTCAATACAAATAAAGAGGAAGAACCCGAGCGTCAACTTATCGGTGATGTTATTGTAGATGAATCGGCCTTGCGAAAGTCAGCTTCCCGTCGTTCAGTAGCTCATATGACTCCCAAGGTTTTTATGATCAAATAAATTGTAGAATGAAAGCGTTTCTCGGTGTATTATAATATGATTTTTAGTTGGCTTAAGCTGTATACGAAAAATCCAATCGGCTTTAAACACAAATCACTTGCAAACTGCAAACGAAATTACATTTTTTAGGTTGTATGAGTATGATTTTCATATAAGACCCTTCTATGGGAAGTCTAGTCTACAAAGGACCGATGTTTTCAAAACTTTGTAGAATAATTTTGAAAATATCATTATTTATTCTCAGTGTGTTATTTCTGGGAATAGGATTTATTTGTGACCTACAGTAAATTATGAAGCGATCGTAATTAAATTTAAATAGTCTTTGGTATATCTTATAGAGTAATGGTTTATCAGTTTTTTTTTAAACTATTTAATGTTTGTGTTTGCTTATAATAATTCTCAGTTAGTTAATTGATGTTATTATACTTATAAAGACAGCAAATATTCATGATATTTGCCAAAAATTTGGTTGAAGTTTATTGATGATTTGGTGTAAGAACCAATGAAATGCATAAAGACAAACTATAGCTACAGGAATCTCATAAATAAATCAACATTGGGATCAAATCCTTAATAAGAGGGTCCAACAGCCATTACAATCGGAAAGTAAAGCCAAACGTCAATAAAGGCAATAATTCTCATCCCATCTAAGACAGTACAGCAAAGTAAGAGGAAAAATAATGATTAGTCAGAACACGGCCCCGTACGCATTATGTGGATGCCTGAAAATGACGGGGTAACCTGGAATATAATCTGGCGGGTAAAACTAAGAAACTGTATTCAATTAACCTTTATTTCAAAACGCCGAGTTGGTTTCAAAATCGAGCTGTAGAGCAGAAGTTTTCAGTCGAGGTGAAGCACAGCATTTATGCCAATTTGTTCATTGGTGTCAAATGTGCATCTATAGGTGACTTCTACGTGAGTCGACGGTCTAGGTGAACGCCAAGATATTTAGGATTGGCAAGCACAAACTTCTGCGTAAAAAAATTACATGGGGAAGTTAATGCTTACTTATCTTCATTTCCCAAGCTATGTCCAGTTCTCTACTTTGATTCGATGCCTCTTTAGGGTTTTTATGCGTGAAAGCAGTATTATCAGCAAATTTTGATGTTTGTGTTTGTTGAGTAAAGCAAGTACAGAATTGGTTCCCGAATACATACTACTTTGGGGTAAGCCATCCTTAAGGTTAAGGGCAACTTTAGTGAATCATAAAGGATCGGTTGGTTAGGGAGTGTCGCTTGGCTATTAAGATTCACTGGTCGATTCAGCTTTAGTTTTGTTAAAAGGCATTTTTGCTTTACAAAGTCAAGGGCTTCAAAGACATTAATAATAAGCAACAAACAACATCTCTTTTCCGAAAAGGCTTTTCTTACGACTCGTTCCAATCTGAGAGTTTTTTGCGTCACTAGGTATTTTGTCATCTTAAGCCAAATAGTTAAATAGTTGGAAATAAAGTTGTAAGCATTTATGATGGAAGTCCGTTTGACTGTGATATATTTCTTGAACAGTTCCGACATAGTTGGCAGCAGACTTATAGACAGGGCTTGATTTTTTCATTTTGTTCTTCCCCATTCAAACTACCTTCTTTAATAATGCGATTCTTAGTTTTATTTAAAGAAAAACATTGACATCCATTTAGAGGAATGGACAATGGAAATGTTAATTGCTGCAACTGAAGGTAAAATTTCTTTGAGCGTACCTCGTATCACATACAGGTATAATTAGACAAAAATGGTTTTTGCAAACAAAAGACTTTTATCAAACTTGACGACTTATTTTTTAGGCTTAAACTTTATCAAGTTCCGGCTTAAGCAAAATTTAAATCAAATATGCAAAATAGTTGGACTTTGACTTTTATTATTAGTTTTATAGTTTTTTCTTCTTTTTTTTATCTCAAGACAACGGCTGTTCTTTTTTAACAGTTTTGCCAAACACTCTAGCTGGAGAACAAACACACTTCAGAAAGTTTATGTTTAAAGTGTTAACAAGTTTGCGAATTAAATAAGCAAGTTTAACGGAGATGTGCTAAAAAATCAAAAAAGCAACAGGGTTCGAAATATATCTATTAAATTAGGAATTTGCATACAAGTACCAAGATAAAACATAAAAACGAATTCATATGTACATACTTTAACATTGAATACCCAAAAGCATAATAAAATCAATCAGTAGTTAGCAAAAGTTTAAGCAAGTAAAGTTAAAATAACAACAAAGTGCATTGTCTTTTCGTTTTAGTATTAAATTGAAATTCTATAATAAATTTTTGTTTAAGAAAATAAAAAATAATTAAATTGATAATAAAAATTTTTAATAAAAACTTTTTATTAAGTTTCTTATAATCATCAAAATCATAATGACCTAAAAAGATCATGATATTAATTTTAATAAGATTCAAGAACGTTTTTATTTATTAAATGTCTTTGATCGTCGTCTTTTTTATTTAAGTTATTTTATGAAAGATATAATTTATGGATTTTTTTTATTTTTTAATATTCTTAAAACTCCCAATAAATTTTTTCTCTTCACTTTTCTGGCACGTGTTAAATATAACTTTCTGAGCAATATTGATTGCCTGATTAAAATTCTAAAAATATTTTTAATAAATTATTTTGTAGGCTGGCAAGCAAAAACAAAATCTCTGGCGATTAGCAAATTACTGATAATTACAAGCACGAAAAAAGAACGTTTCTTGAATTTAGTAGAAAGTAAGTGGGACGAGATTTTGCAAAAAAAAAATTTATTTTTGCTCGTTTTGGAATTTCTTTATCGACAAAACATAAATTGAAATTTAATGTTGATAGTAGAGCAAGAAGACGAAATATTTTTCCGAGATGGAGTTCGAAAATTGCCTGGGAGGTGGGAAAAAGTAGTAACTAGCAATGGAAAGAATTTAAAATTAATCAGGGGTGACTGATAAGTGAAACACACTCGGCTGCCATTGATTATTATACTGTAATTGATTAGAAGCTTCCTTGATATTTTTATGAGTACTAAAAAAGAAAACATAATTAAGAAATTTCGACGTGTTTAATTGGCCCTTTGCTGCCTAGTCTGCATGGAAAGCAAGTACAAAATTGGTTCTAGCATACCAAGTTCAGCTAGGAAGCCCCTTTTGTTGGTTTAGGGTAACTCAAGTAACCCTTCTAGTAGTAAATTGGTTCATAAGCACCGCCTTGCTTTCCTAGGAGAGAAGTTCCCTCGACTTGGCCATTGAGAGGCACACAAACGCCTGACGTTTACCCTGAGCTTTTTGCCAGAAAGAAGTAAACTTAGTGTCAAAGAGGGCGGATAGTTCACCCCTGGTGTAACATGAAGGTACGTCACAAAAAGGCACCGGAACATTTATCCTATTGTTTTCTCCCACTTTGCAGGGCGGTCGGCACGGTTATTACCAACATAGCCCTCATAACGCGGGATGAATGTCAAGGCGATTAGGTAGGCCAATACATTCCAGAGCCAATGCCGAGATAACATCATAAGCCATAAGATTCGTAGGCACTGATGAAAATGGCAAATCTTTGCCATTAGCTGGTGTTGTACGTGCCGACCGCCTTGCAAACTGTGGGGCGAGCCGTACGGCGATTGGAAACTATAACCATTAGGAAAACTTTTCTTGCCTGGACAGTATAGTAATTCCACAAATCATCTTAGCCTTACATGGTTTGCTTCTGCGGTTTTTGCTTCTTCTTAAGTCAGGCTATTCTGTCAGCATAGCCAATCACCCACCATTTTTACATATTACTTGCCTTAATACGAGTTATTTGTTAGATTACTTCCAGAGATCCGTGTTGACGAGTGAAAACATTTGCTAACGAAAACCTTCTATGCTTGTATTTTCTGAATATTTGTGAACTTCTTCATACTCATTGCAATCTTCTAAATGCTGCTCCCACTTCGCCAAGTCTGTTTTAATGCCGCCATTTGATAAAACTGTGCTTTCTAGATAGCCGAAGTTATCTATGTAGTCGGCCATGTGGCATGCCGATGCTAACGATGTTTAACCTCATGGCTTTGACTTTTCTGATACAGGACCAACATTGCTCACTACTTTTATGAGACCTTGTGCGATAGTAAACAAATATTATCCAAACTCTCGAGTTAGCTTAAGTGAATCTGACTTATTCCTTTTATCTCGGAACAGATTTTGCAATTGACAAAGCGAATAAATCTAATGATTATGACCGATGCTCTAAACTGATGGTGTTTTCCATTCTAAAAAATAATGTTACAATATGTATGTGTAATATTTTTTTCAGTTTACACCCACTTATAAAGTTGTCCATTTGTTTTGTTTGAATGGAACAGAAAAATGTCTTGATTTTAATAAAAACTGCACTCTGTGTTAAAAACTCGTCTGCATAAAAAAGTATTTACTTACAAAACACAGCTTTAAAAAGTGGTACTTTCTTACACTGCAACATAATTGGGGGTAAGATATGTTACACTTTTGCCAGTTATTTGTGCAACATGTTTAGAAAGGAAAACGAAAACTGTTTTCACTCTTGCATGTATTTTCAGAATGGAACATAAACACGCTCGAATGGTAACATTAATGTAACATTTTTACCAGAAAGGAAAACACCATGAGTCTCGGTCATCACAAATTTGCTTCAGGCTGCCTTCATTTTCCAACAACTAGAGCTGGGTTAAAAAGTGTTCTTTAACTGCTCACGCTTTATAGTTCAGCTCACCTAACTGAACTAGGTTGTTCTTGCAGTTAAGTGTTTCAATAACCTGAGTAATTCAGTTGGTTTACTGGGTCAACATAACAATATTGAAAGTTTCAAAATCATAAAATGTACAAAATATTTTATAAAAAAAAATGCACAAAATGTGTTCCTTAAATGAATAAAGTAATAAGGGTAAGAGAAGTTGAAAATAAACACAAAGAAACATAAACGGAAAGACCTATAAACGAAACTCAAAAAAGGAAAATGAGCGATAAACCACTGAAGTATAAAGCCAAAAGCGATCAGGAAACTAATTCGCTAACAAAGTTCAATTTACTGAATAGTTCAATTGAACTAGTTCGTTTATGAAACAACAAAGATCTAACAATAACATGGGTTGAACGATGGCGCTAAGAATAGCGATTAGCTTTGTTGGGAATAAACCCCCTATGTAAATTCCGGCTAAATTTTGGTTAAAACAATTAAAATTTTATCTTTTAATAAAATTGTCTGGATCAAAAAGCGGTTTTATAAAAAAACTCCATTGATTGGCAAAGTATTTCGTTCTTAACAAAAAAAGGCTTTTTATTACTTTTAATGATGAAGAAATTTATCTTAGATAGTTATTTCTTTTTTAGGTTGGTTTAAAGGAGGGAATATTGTCATAAAACAATGCAGAGAAAGCTTCGAGGAGGCTGTTTGGTTTTATCAGCTCACCAAAGTTGGACGCAAGCTGGGATCTTGTGGTTACCTTGCTTGATGAATAGGTTTTTATCTACTTTGTACTTCACCAAAAACTTTTAGTTTTATAAATTATTTTGCCTCAGTTTAGTAATATGAATGTATAAGTTTTTGAACCGTGTCAAGAATATCCATTCAAAGAGAATAATGATTAGGCTACTACCGACAATTCACTGACCTATCCGTTTAAAAGTCCTTAAGGTTATATCGTTTAATCTGCCAATATCCTTTTTAAAGAAGTCTCCTTTCGTTAAAGAAACATTTTTCGGTGTTTTGACAAAACTTTCCTAACTTTGACGATTACTCCAAGAGAAGCGATCATAAGCAAAATGATAATAATAAAGGCGATGACGATGACGATTACAATATGTACCTATTCATACATAGGCTGAATTGTTTTTAAAAACTTTTTACCTCTTCTTTTTCAAAAACAGGCAATGACCAACTGTAAAACAACAACATCACAACAGCAGCATTAACAAATATGCACACATGTACTTACTAATGTGTATAACAACCAAAAAAAAGGGAAGAATAACAATAAAAACAGAAGAAAACAAAGCCATAATATAATGGGAATACAAAAACAAAAAAATACAACAACCTCAAACAGCAAGGCAGCTACATATGTACATTCTGCAAAATTCGCGCAAATACTCTTACTACGAATGAGGAAAAAGCCAACAACAACAAGAAAAGCAACACGAATAACAACAACAGAATAAGGCAACAGCGAAATATCGTAAACAGATCATCGAACTTACTTTTACAAAGTTAATGTCGTTATAGTCTTTGTTGTCGTTTTTTTCTGTGTTTGTTGTTGACGATATTCGTTTTATAAAACAAACAACAGCAACAACAAAGTCAAGAGAAAAACAAATGTGATGTTTATATTTTTCATATTATTGCTCATATCAAGAAAACAAAAAAAATACAAACATTCACACAGAAGTGCACATATGTATATACATATATATATATATGAAGATATCCCCGATAAACAAACATTTATATGGACGTGAATGCATATTATCTACATATAGAGAAAACAGTCCGTCGTACTCGAAATAGTCGTTTTCTTAAAGTTCTTTCCTACTGATGATGCTGTTTTTGTTGTTTACGTTGACGACATTCCCGTTGCTGATGATAATATCGGTGATGATAGAGGACTTGCAGTTTGCCGCAAAATGTTGACCTAAACGAAAAGGAATAAATGATGTAAAAGAACTTACTTGTGGGCAAATATTATTGAGAGTTGCCATTCGAAAATTATACTAAAGTGTTTAAGTGTGAACCCCTTAGGCAGAGAAAAGTTTTCAAAAGGGGCATTTTTATCCCTAAGGAGGTTCTTATAAAATTCCTATGATGAAAATGTGAGCAGAGCTGGTACACTATACACAAAACAGCACATGTTATTAGCTACCGCCGACGATTTGGGGCCAACCTTGCGAGCAGCAACTTTCACCTTTAAATAGGTCGAGAAAGAATCAGCCAAAGTCGATCTGAGAGTAAATGCAGTTAAAGTCAACTTAATGGCATCAACGCACAAGACGCAGACACTGGAACTTGAAATCCAAAACTTTGGAATAGTCAATGCCTTTATCTACCTCGGCAGCAACGTAATTAAACAGAAGAAACAATATAAGTTTTGGGATAAAAAAAAATAATATTGGGTAGTTAAAAAGCAAGGCCACCACCCGACAGAAAAAAATCACCCTTTATAGGACACTGATGCTACCCGTTCTTTAATGCGACTCTGAAGTTTGAGTTCTTACGAAAGTAGACGCTGGGGTGCTTTGAGTGTTCAAGAAGAAAATTTTTCGGAAAATCTATGGACAGAGAATACCGGTGTCGTATGAGCCACAAGCTGTTTAAACTGTTTGCGAACATTGAAATTGTTAAGGCGTATCAAAATTCAATGCTTTCGTTGAAAAGGTCATGTTGTGAGAATGTATGAAGATGCTCTAAGCAGGAAGTCATTTGAGTGCGAACGTGGTGACGGATCACGAAGGAGGAAAAGACCGAAACTCCAATGGAAGGTTCAAGTGGAGAAAAAAAATCTCGAAACTTCTTATCACAAATTGGAGAAGAAGGGCAGAAGATCGAAATTTGATTCTCTGTTCGGCTAATGAAAAAAGTATCCTTTAATAGTAAGAACTATAGAGCAAACTGTGTTACATAATCGAGTTTTTAAAAGTTAAGTTTAAATAATAGCTGAACTTAGTTCAGAAAAGGCAACGGCTGAAGAGAAGAATACGTCTCATTTTCTCCGCCATTTTTTTTCTCTTAGTACTACTGTAGAAGTGAAGCGTAACAAAATATAAGAAAGAAAGAGTGTAAAGCGTTGTAACGAGGGTGGCTGGTTGGAACCGAATCTATCACCCCAGGATGACAGATTTTCGTACTAGTCTACCAGGCTTAATAGTAATTAAAAAGTACGCGAAAAGTTAACGAAGAAAACATTTTAAGATTATGACTCGAACGCTTGCAAAACATGGGCGTGTACTACTTCTTTTTTTTTTTTTTTTTTTTTTTTTTCATATATTTTATTATTGGATCTTCGCTTAAGCGAACTAACAATAAGTATTCAAATCTTAAGACTAAGTAATTAATATGAGCCCAGCCAGTGCCAGACTAAAATTTAAGTTCTCATAATAAAATAGTTATCTTCATCTAAGCGCAATAGTATCCCTCTTTTTCAGACGGGAGTGTCTACTATGTTGCAAGATACTTCGAGCGAGCGGATTTGGATGCGTTTCCAGCTTATTTAAATACTTGTCCACATATTTCAGGATTTCGCTTTTAACTAGTGGAACTTCTAGATCCTTATGGATGTTGCTGTTTTTCACATACCACGGAGCACTAGTTATCATTCTTAGGATTTTATTTTGACGGCGTTGTATTTTTTCGATGTTAGAGGCGGAAGCAGTGCCCCATAATTGTATACCGTAGCACCAAATTGGTTTTAAAATCGAGTTGTAGATTAGAAGCTTACAATCAAGACGTAGCACAGAGTTTCTACCAATTAGCCAGTGGATTTGAGCAGCTTTAAGTTTCATTTGCGTCAGCTTAGCATCTATATGAGGCTTCCATGTAAGGCGGCGATCAAGGTGAATACCAAGATATTTTGTCTCAGATCGTTGAGGCACATTATGGTTGTTGATAGTGATTGGAGGGCACGTTTCTTTGCGTAAAGTAAAAGTTACGTGGGTACATTTTTGTTCATTTATCTTTATTCCCCATAGCTTTGCCCATTTCTCGACCTGGGTTACGTGTTGTTGCAGCTGGTTTGAAGCCTCTTTAGGGTCTTTGTGAATACTAAGAAAAGCAGTGTCGTCAGCAAATGTCGACGTGTGTGTGAAACTATTGGTTGGCATATCTGCCGTGTAAAGCAAGTACAAAATTGGACCTAGTATACTTCCTTGAGGGACACCAGCCTCTATTGGTTGGGAACAACTTATTTGGTTTCCCTCTTTGATCATAAATTGTCGATCGGTTATGTATTTTTCTAAAAGGTTGAAAATATTAGCTGGAAGGTTGAGCTTTAGTTTGTTTAGAAGGCCTTCATGCCATACTTTGTCGAAAGCTTGTGAGACATCGATAAAAAGCCCGGAGCAGTACTTCTTTTCCTCAAAGGCTTTTCTTATAACCTGTACCAACCTGTGAGTTTGTTCGATGGTATTATGTTGACTTCTAAAGCCGAATTGGTGATTTGGAATGCAGTTGTTGTCATTCAGGATCGGATTTAGCTTGTTTTTTAACACTTTTTCGAACAATTTTGACATTGTGGGTAACAAACTTATGGGCCTATAAGATTCTACCTTCGAGGGATCTTTGCCAGGCTTAGGAATCATCTTTACTAAGGCAACTTTCCATATAGGCGGAAAATGTTCAAGCCGAATTATCGCGTTAAAAATAAAAAGAATGATTCTTTTAGCAGTAAGAGGCAGCTCTATGATCATTTTGTTGCTTATTTTGTCAACGCCAGGAGCTTTTTTACCGTTAAGGTTAGCGATAGCCTCTACAACATCTGCAAATCGGAAACGTATTTCCAAAGGACGTCTTGCAACAACAGGCGGTAATTCCCTCACGTCAGTGCATGTATTGGGAGTGAATACGTTTTTGAAGTGATTTGCGAACAGATCGCATTTTTCTTCATCATTTCTAGCCCAGGATCCTCTCAGATTGCGCAGTGGTGGTTTTGCGATTACAGGTCTTTTAAGACGTCTAGCTGATCGCCATAAGGAATAATTTGTCTGAGGAGTCGAGTCTAGACCTTCCAGGTACTCTTTCAGTGATGCCATTCTGTGAGCCTCCAACAAGCTTTTTAATTGGGTTGTACATTCTTTCAGCTTAGTTTTAAGTTGGGGCGATCTATGTTTTTGTCATTCCCTGCGGGCTTTTCTTTTTTCAGATACGAGCTTTTCCACATCTTCAGAGAAAATTTTGTTGTACCTAGCCTGGCGGTAGGTAGAAGACGCATGTTCAACGGCTTTTTTAATGTTTTCATTTAGGACGCTCAGACAATCATCTATGTCTCCGGGAGTTTTTAGCGATTGGTTCTCCGTGCAGTGCGTACTAATATATTTTTTATATTTCAACCAATTAATTCTTTTAGATAAGAAAAACTCACTAGCTGCTATTTGGTGAGGACTGCAAATAGTGATTATTGTGGGTGAGTGGTCAGAAGATAAATCCAAGGAGGCTTGAGCCTCAATGAGCTCCAAGGATATACCTTTTGCTACGCCAAAATCAATTACGTCTGGAATTTTATTGTGGTCTGTTGGCCAGTAGGTTGGTTGTCCAGTTGAAATAACGAAAAGTCCCATTTCCGACACGGAGTCATACAAGACACGACCTCTGGGACTAATTAGGCGGGAGCCCCAGTATGTGTGCTTAGCGTTATAGTCTCCAGCAGCTATGAAGCGGGGACCTAATGATTTGTAGAAATTGTTGTACTGATCCTTCGTTATGGAGAATCTGGGTGGACAGTAAACTGATGAAATAACAAGGTTATGGAAAAATTCATCAATGCAGACGTTTGTTGCTTGCATATAACATTCAGATAGGCCACCCAACCATTGGTGCTTAATTCTTGATTTGATTAAAATAGCAGAGCCACCACAGGATCTATCCCTGGGATCTTTTGAATCATAAAAATTGTATCCACTAATTTTAAAAGTGCTTCTAGATGTCATATGAGTTTCGGAAATCAACATGACATCGATTTTTTGGTGTGTTAAAAAGTAGTCGAGCTCATTTTTGTGTTGGCGGATGCCGTTTGCGTTCCAGAAACAAACCCTAAGGCAGTTCATGGTCTTTTAAGCATGGCCTGCAGAAGAGCAGACTGCATTTTCTGCATCTCCTGCATCATGCTAGCCATTTGCGCCATTATATGCGTAAATTGTTTGACCATATTGTCAATTACGGCTTCCAGACGGCTAAAATTGGGACCAGTTGGTTCACTTGTTGGCACTTGTTGTTGTGTGGTTGGTTGGTTTGGCCTTTGTTCATTGGACTGGTTTGACTTTAGTGCGTTGGCGTAAGAAATTTGACCTGTAGTTGGCTGTGACATCTGGGGAATGTTTGTTGTTGGTATATTTAACGGCTGGGGAGGGGCAGGAACTACCTTCGGCTTAGATGAGCGCATAACTAGATCAAAGACAGGACAACCTCTGTAGTTGGCAGTGTGGTTTCCACCACAATTGCTGCACTTCTTCACCCTAGGGTCATCTTTTGGTTTGTCGCACTTGGTTGTAACATGCAGATCCCCACATACAACACAAACAGAAGGCAACTTACAGTAAGTTTTTGTGTGGCCATATTCCTGACAATTTAAGCACTGTACAGGTCCAGATCGCTTATGCGGGACTTCCACTGTAACTCTACGGTGCATAATATATCTTAAACCATAAATAGGGTGAGTTTCGTTTTTCTTTAATTTGGCATCACCAGGATCAAGTTCAACTCGAAACAATGGTTGAGGGTATTTTTCCCTGTTTCTAATATTTGTCACAGTCCTTACCTTAAATCCTTCGCTGCACAAACTGGTCTTTATCTCCTCCGGGTCAACATTTGAGTCAATTCCTTTTATGACTACCTGGAGGCCTTTTGCGTTTTTTAGCTGGTAAGTGTAAAAGTTCTTTTTTAATTTCTCAAATTCCGACACCGTGGCGCGGTAAGCGTTCTCGTGACTTACTTGAATTTTGGTCCCATATATATTACCACGTTTTATGTTCGACACATAAAAGTTCTTTTCGCCTATTAATGCAACTAAAAATTTAATGAGGTCGTTCGAGTTTTTTTCTCTTAAATAAATTGGAGGAGGCTTAAAATTTTTTTCCGTGACGGGGCCATCATTATCATCTGTTTGCAGAATGGCAAAGCGATTTTGCGATGTGGTTGGCCTTTCATCGTCTTTTAAAATTTTTGCAGGTTGACTTACTTCTGCCGACTTCGGACTTCTCCCCCTTTTAAGGACTGTTACGTACCTGTCCATCCCTACCTGGATCTTAGGAGCACACGCAGAAATTGGGCCTGGAGCGCCTTTAGCAGCTGTAGGTGCGACACCAGAACTTGATAAAGAAGACCGCGATGAAGATGGCACCTCGGTATTTTTTTTATAATTTTTAAACAGAGATTGGGCTAAATTTGTCCCTTGTTCAGTACATTTATTTAAATTAGGCACACTTGCACTTAAACTGTTTGTATTTGTTTTCGGTTTTGCACTTAAATAGTTTCTATTATATTCAGGGTCTCTAATATTTTCATTGCTAACGCTTTCTGAGCTTAACACAATGTAAGCATTTCGGCTATTAGGCCCACTGTCACTACGATTACTGTTACTCATTAACCGTTTGGTTTTTTTTTATTTTGTTTAGTTTGTTTTTATTTTCGATTCTCGCTTATGTCTTGTAGGTATGTATATTAACAAATTTTTTTTTGTAACTTATTACAAATATCACCTATTACAAATATACTCTCGCGTAGACACGTCCGTACACTACGAGATTAAGGAAGATTAGCTTACACGCAGCTGAAATTTGGTACCTGTGTAAGTTGGCTGGGTACTAGTGGAACAAATAGTTAGGAACAAAACAATTGGTAGTTGTTTCAAAGTAAATCAATACATGCTATTCATGTTGAAATGCAAAATTTCTTGTTCTTCACACCTTAAATGAAGGAACAGTATCTGAATGTCATTCGGGGCATTAAGCTGTTTTGCGGGGAAGTGAGCGTGGCAACGAATAGTTGCATGCAAATTTGTTGGTACCCGAAATGTCAAAAAGCTTAATAGGACAAAGTATAAATCAACTATTTTTAATGAAGTTAGAAGCTGCCCGAAGGCAATGGATTCTTTCGCTAACAATCTATATATTGAGAATGATATGCGCAGTGGAATCAACTCCAACTAGATTGCATTGGCCCTAATTGATTGAATTTCGACGAGGGAGCTGGCGCTAATTACCTCGATAAGACTACATGGCTAAAGGAGACACAGGACATGTGGTCGCGTAAATACTATTGGGACTGTCGATCTTGCTCCCAATCTAATCTACGGATGGGTCTAGACAAAACCTGGTGTTGGTAAAGCGCTATTAAAGACAGGAGTCCGGATTTTATATAGAGTTTCTAATGCAATGTTACAGACTAAACTCTAAGCAAGTGTCAAAGAAGCTGACTACCTTCGGGGCTGCAGCATGTTTGGGAAAAACTCTAAGTCACAACAACCCAATGATTGCCAGGCATAATTAATGTCACTCTGGTGTGGATGACAGGGCACGGAATCAATGTGGTCAACTGTTTTGATGATTCACTAGTTAAAGATGGTGCGGTATAAGATATACCCTTTATCTTGACCCCTTCTATGTCATTTCTCTTTCTTTATGTAAGATCCGCATAGATGAATACACTCGCTGAAAACAGATCCCAAAAATCCTAAATTCATAAACTTTAGGACATCCTGGCCAAAGCTAGATCTGGGACGTTCCAAATGTCTTCTTTATTTAGGCAAACAAAAGATTAAAAAAATCATGCTGAATTTTACTGGTCACAATATGGCACCTACGCTAGGAGATTGGAACTACGTTTCACCGACTTTTGTAAGAGCTGTGAAAATGCAGAGAAGGCCCTCTTGTGGTTTTGTCTGGCAGTGAACGATGTCCGGGTTGAATACTTTGGGGTCAGCAGACTAGACGGTCTATTAGCTTATCTAGCATATCATGTTTTTAAGAGAGATAGCGTCTAGTGAGCAAATGGGGGCCATGACGTGGCGATTATTGTTAACCATATAAATTACCTTCTACATACAAGTATAATATTGATATCTTAACTTTTTTCTATCGGTCTCTCTCCGTCTTCTACAGGTATCACAAAGGTACCCAAGTGGGCTACACCTCGTTCTCCAGTTACTTTCGCAGCCGCCTGTTCTGTCTGCCATTCAATATGTGCCTGCTCGCTGAAATGATGGAATACAATGGGTAATATCTGGTTCCAAAATTCTGGCACTTTTTTGACAATGCCAAACCTGAACAAATCAGTTGCATTCGGTACATGTTCCTAGATTTAAAAAATAAATAATAAATCCAACCCTTTTGGTCTGGAGAAGCTTTTAATAATTTTGCAAACCTTGTTGAGTTTGTGAATAGAGAGCAGACGGACTGACTTGACTTATTTAACTAAGAAAGGAATACTTAGCTGTCCGTATATCAGTTGAAGGTGAAACAAACAGTTCACACTTAAAGTATGTGTAATGCCGTCGGCAAAACGATTAAGTTTGAAGTTCGAAGCAAGACAATTGACTTTGCCCACACAAATAAGTTGAAATTGGTTTTAATTAACTGGCATTTGGTTAAAACATAAAAAAATAAAGATATCCTTTAGTTTAGTTAAAAGGAAGTCATTTTGGCAACTCTGATTTAAAAAGGAAATAAAAACTTTAACTTAACATTCGTAGTCATATTTTCGCCAAAGCGACAAGTGTATATGGTTTAGCAAACTAACAACGCACATACATACATAAAATGTATAAAACTTTTGCATATACATATGTATGTTTATGAATGTATGCACTTATGTACATATGTATGTATGCATGTATGTATACATGTATGAATTTTTATTTGAGCAAACACTTAAGAAGAATGTGTGTATGTATCTTGTGCGTTCTTGTTAAGTTTTTGTTGCTGTTTTTTGAAAAACAAAACTTTACGCACACAAGAGAATTTATTGCGTGTGGAAAAGTTTGCGTTTGGTGATGTTGTGTGTTGGCCTGTGTGGCACAATTTGTTGCTTTCAAATAATTTTCTACATTTGAGTATTTATTAGAAATTAAGGCGCGAAATTCTTTGATTAGATTTTGCTGCTGTCGTTGTTATTATTACTGTTGGCATAATTGCTTATCAAATTTTAAAGCATTTTACTTATGGAGATGTGGAAATATCAAGATATTTTGCAGTTAAGCAAAATTTCCTAAATAAGTTAATTGTTGAAATAGTTTTGGTTTAGAAAAAACTTTTGGCTGTGATTAAAGGCGGTGGCACATAGAATCCATCGTACGTCATACTTCGCCTTTTTCAACTGACAGCTAAGTTGAAAAACATGTTTTATTATGAACAATGTCACATTCAGTACGTTTCCTTCAACGCAATGTACAAAAGTTGGGCAACTTTTAACGCACGTCAAGTACTTTGACAACTACCAGCTGGTTCATAACCTTAATTTTAATTAGTTGTTTTTGCACGCGGCCATATGAAATATAAAAAATCAGCTGATTTAACAATAAAGGATTCTATGTGCTAACCTCTTGCGTTGTTACGTTAATGTCAGTTAAAAAGACAACGCTTGAAGTACAACGGATTCTATGTGCCATCGCCTTAAGGCATTATTTTTTTAGCTTCATAAGAGAAAAAAAACGAAAAGAAAAAAAATCAATGGAGGCAAACTTTGCCAAGATAAGCATAAAATATTTTGCTCTTCAACACCTGTATGAAAATGTCGGCTGACACAAAGCTAATGAGAGTCTGGTAGCCAAAAATCAGGGGGCGAAGGGTGAATGAAGGGAGTCGCCCATCATCGATGATATTCCACTCAGGTAAGTTTTGATTGGAAACGCTTTTGACAAAGGAGACACGTCACCTTCACCCAGATGTTCCCATTGTAAGTCCCTTTGGAAAAGTAAAAGAGCAGCAAGGAAAGAAACAAGACACTTGAAAGTAAGAAGAAAGAAAATAAGTAAACATTTTGGTGTCCGCCGTAACATGCGTTAGCACCAGATACGTTTAAAAGTTGCCCCTTGATAAAGCAACCTTGGTATATCCCCTGATCACCGCTTTTCAAACAAACCTCACCCGCCCATCACTGTAAGCGGATCTCCATTCTTGGGCAGCAGCGGAAAAGGGGTTTAAAGTCCTATTTCTACCATATATTCGCACAACTTACAGAAGTATAGAGAATTTATATTCCATTTACACTCAGAGCCGTGCCCGTGGAAGTCCCAATTATATATCTAAGATCCCTTCTGCATTTATGGAGAAGCAAGCTAGAACCCTTCCGATCCAGTACAGACACCAAAAGTCTAGAATCTCTTCAGACAGAAGTTTAGAGATATTAGTCAGCCCTGTCTCCCCACGCGTAGCCTGTTTTGTCGAAGACTTATGTCTTTATCGAGCCGTTATAAAAAGCTTACCCTGGCCTTACTGGCTCTTATCCTAACACGATTCCCTGGTCAGTCCTTCCCTCGCGTGCTCATTGGAAGCTTTATTATGAAACTTTACAATGACTCGGCATCCAAGAGAGCCTTATATTGCTTGTCGCCATGAGCATTATGAGATCATGTTAACAGCTCGTCTAGACTTAATATTGTTGCCTTTATAGCCTTAAACGAGGTCTGACTTCTGGCATAGATTGCATGAATTCTTCTCTACCAATTCCGGAGCCCTGCTCGCCGATAAAATCTCCTTCGAAAAAAGGCTACTTTCATTCAAAAGCCTGTATGACACTTCAACTACCATATCCATTATATAAACATCAGCTCCGGTGCGAATATCCAGCTACGATGCACCACCCCTTTCAAAGAGTTTCTCGGGTCCCTTCCACTCCTCTCTGCCAGGGAACACTACTTGAGGTAAAATATACTGTTCGACTATGAAATATATATCTTAGCGGTATACAAGGATTGAACCATCACATAGATTTAAAAGTCTTCTAGTTTCCACGAAGATGTTCTAAATCGGATTGACAGAGTTAACTGGGACAGAGTTAATTTCTTCGTACGGGGATTTAATTATCTAAAGTATTTAAAAGCATTGTAAATCTGTCAAGTTAACGTTAAACAAATATTGACAAATCGAAGGCTTTGAAAAATTTTAAGAATCTCTTGATGAAGCAAAACGTAAAGCGTGTCGTGTAACCGACTATAAGCATTAAGGCAGCAGAAGTAGAACCCCAGGACATGCGTCTGAAAGTTGGCATAAGAGCAGCTGAAATATATGGTTTGTGAAACGATCTGAAGACATAAGCCATACGCTACGTTTTTTGTTGGAATATAATACCGCCAGCAAAGATGTTTTAAAATTACAAGGTGGGCCAAAAGAAATAGACAGACAGACTCCGTAAGAACGCGAAATAATCGTGTCATTTTTTTTGCGCAACAATTCGTCTGCGGTGTTGGGGCAGCGCGAATTCCCCGATCTTCCGGCACCGACTGGGCAAACACTGTGCCGTTTGACCACCAATCTTGAAGAGCGTGGGACAACCCGAGAAGCTGCCAAGAGTGGTCGGCCCAGGTGCACCTGCTCTGCTTAAAATATCGCCGCTGTTGGCGAGGATGTCGAACTGTCGCCAGAAACATCGACCAGATGCCGTTTCTCGCAATTAGCCATCAGCCGGTCGTCCCTAAGGCGAGTTTTAGTCAAAAACCTGCGCACGATCACGGACAAAGTCCAGTCCGTGCATCAGCTGCTGCCTGTCGACTGCCAAACGCGTGTAACCTACGCCCAATCCATCCTCAATCTCGAGGCCGAAGTGAACTATTTATCGACCAAAATCCTAATAAGCGATGAGGCTCACCTCCAACTTAGCGGGTACGTGAACAAGCAAACATATCGCTTCTGGGGCATCGAAAATCCACGAATAAAGCACGAGGAGCCATTAAATCCGCTCCAAGTGACTGCATGGTGCGCTGTTCGCGCTGTATAAGTAATCGGCCCACTTTTTTCGAATACGCCACTGGCCAACCGACAAAAGTGGACATTGTGCGCTATAGACCATGTTACCCGGGGTTTTTCCATCACAGTTTAACGAATTAGGACTGGAGGACATGTGGTTGCAACAGGACTAAGCGACGGCACACACTACGCAAGCTACAACCGATATTCGGAAGGCGCGTTCCCGGTTCGCCTCATCTCTCGTTTTGGCGATTAACATTGGCCCGCAAGATCGTCCGATTTAACTGTTCCAGACTCTTTTGTTGGGGTTTCGAAGTCCCCAAGGACCTAAAAGCCCTCAAGGATAGCATTCAACACGCAGGCACTCTTTCGCCTGAAGTTCTCACCGAAGTGATGAAAAATGCTAAAAAAAGAGCCCGTAAAGCAATCGATTGGGACGGCTCCCATTGAGCCGATACCTTCTTCTCGACGTGACCAATAAAATTCTAAAGGTTAAAATAAACACCTTGTATCACAACATTCCTAATAATTTTTTTAATATGATAATGTTGTTTTTCTAAAAAAAACCAATTATTATTTTAACGTAAATATCTTAAGCTAATATTGATAATATTTAAAACAAAACAATTTTAAATAGAGATATTAATTTTGAATTGAAAACTATTAATCATGTGTATTATTTAAGTAAACCTTGTTTTCTTTTCTTGTTAGCTGCTCAAAACACAAAAAAATTTAGGAACCTAAAAGCAAAAATTATCTAAACACCTATGATGGTTCTTTGCCAACATTTAGGCAAATTTTTTCTAATACAGCTTTCACCTCCGCTCTACAAAAATTGAAAAAAAAAAATACTGCCTACCAAAACAGAAAAGCAACAACAACATTAAAAAAATACATATAAAAATATAAAAAAGCCTACACAAACACACCTCTTTAAAAATAAGCAAAAGCACACTGTAAAAAACATAGCAAAAACATGATTCCAAAGTAAAAAAATAATGAAAAAATTAAAAAAAAGTAAAAGCCTTGGCGACAAAGCTACACAAACAGTAAATTTTATAAAACAACAACCACTAAAGATTAAAAGAAGATTGTGGCTGTTATTTTCGTGTTGGCTTTTCTACAGCCTGCAGTTTAGCTTTCCGAACAACAAAACAACACTGCAACCATAAACAGAAAAACTTAAAAATACAAAACTATCGGTATTTTGTAGTTTATATTTTTCTCTTGCTACTAGTAGCTCTTCCTAAAAATTATTTTGAATTTGTTCTCCTTTTTTTTACTTCAATAAGTGACCGAGTGTTAAAAACCATATTCATACTTTGTTTACTTAAAAACGTATCAAACAAGCTTCCTAAAGATACAAAACACATATATACACATACCTATATACATACAAGCATATGTATATGTGTGTGTTTATTTAAAGAGGAGTAAAATAAAATTCTATTAAATTTTTTCACTCATTTCCTAGTGAAATTTCCACTCAACGAATTTTTAAGAGTCTCTTTATGCATTTATTCAACGTCCTTCTCATTGCATTAGTGCATTACAATGTCATTGAGTGAGCGCAAGCATATTGGTATGCGAGTATCTGTGTGTATATTGAACTACCACCATTTTTCTGTATTAAAATAATATCTAACACATACATACTCCCTTCCTAACTCATTCCATTACCTTTTTACTCATTGACTCTGGTAAATATTCACAAGTATACGAGTTCGTTTGCTTTTGTTTGGTTTAGTAAGGCCTTAATGTTAACCAAACGTTTAAAAGAAATTTTAGTCTTGCGACAACCGTTGTCGCTTATACTACATAATATTTTAACGGTAAAAAGTATAAACAAAACGTTAGAAAATTGCTGTTTTTTAATCTTAATAAAAAACGTGGTTATAGAAAAAAAAAACTTAACATTAAGCCAACATATTTTTAACGTTTCTCTACCTGCTCCAATAGAAATAAATCGAAAACCTTAAAGCGATTTATTTTTAAAAGAAAATTAAACTTTATTATCCTGCTTTTAAAAAAAGTTAAAACAGACCGTTAACTTTCTGGCTTTTGCTTATACTAATGTATGTTTTTCAAAATATATCTTGTGCAGTTAATGTTCAATTCGCTTTTGTTATTGTTGTAATTCATGCACTTGTATTACTTGTTCAGCACACACTACCAAAACGAAAAAAAAACAAAACAAATTGTTAATGTTAAACGCGAGAGTGTATGAAAAATGGTGTGTTTGTGTGGAAAGCTTTAGTAAACATTTGTATTAAAGTGTTTGTTTAAAAGTCATGTATGTATACGTAATACATATATTAATGTTAAGTGGCTGCATCTATGTATGATTGCATATATGTTTATATGTATGTGTTTTTTGCCGCGTGTAAAGTAAATATATCCGTTATACAGATATGGCTGTTTTTTTCTGTTACTGCTGCTGCCACTACTCTACTACCACTTCTTCTATTGCTGTTGCTGCTGCCACCGCTAATCATACAGAATTGTTGCTGTTCTAGTCTGCAATTTCTGTTGCTGGTTTTTACTGCTGAATGACAGCTTGTCTTTTCGTTTTCACTGTTAACTTAAATCAGTTGACTTTTTGCCTTTGCCGCTGCAACATATACAATTATAGCTTTTATCCAAAAGTAATTGCCGTCCATTTATATTTTTTTTTGCATTTAGTTTCAGTTACAAAAAAAAAAACGCGTATCGTAGTAAACAAAAAAAAAACGACAGAAAATATCGTAACTGGTTGTAAAAAAATAAACTTATGTTATCAGAGCTAATGATTGTGAAATATAAATCGTTGTTTGGCATAAGAAAATACAATTAAAAATAGCAACTTTAAGTTAAAAACTTCATAAAAAAGTGTATTTTAGCAAAAGAAATTTAATACAAAAAATTTTTAAACTTTGAAAATTAAATATTAATTTTTTTTTTTTAAATGTTTGCGTTTCAGGATATTGGGTAAAAAGTGATAAAAAAAATTTTTAATCATTAAAAATTTTAATTTTGTAAAAAACCAAAGCTTATATTAAAAATATACGCTCGTATTTATAATAAATTAAGTAGGATTATTAGGAGATTATTTGACAAATATGCCAAAGACATTTGTCAGATAAGCGCTTAATAACCCTATCTTAGTTTTTATGAATATGGGGGATAAGTTTTAAAAATTTATAAATAGATAATTCCATTGCGAGACATTTTTGAATATAATTTAAACATTTTAAATTTATAATTTAAAGAAAAATTCGCTATTCTTAAGGATGACATGATCTTCAACTATTGTATAGCTAAATATTAGGTTTTAAAGGATTTTGACTTTCAGATTATACTGTGTAAAATACTCCAAAAAACGCGCACAGTTTTTAAATTTTTTTTTTAACTTTTGGAAGTGTTTTTGTTTGTGTCTGGTACTTAGTTTTTACAAGACACAATTTATTTCCAAAAAAAAATTTTTTTTTAGAAAATGTGACGTGTACATTTCTATTAGACATGTAAGAAGGAAGAAGCAGACAATTAAATATCAGATAAAGTTCAAAGATTACAAAATTTTTAAAAGTTTCAAACTCTCTTAGACATTAATGCATCGATTAATTAAAAAAAAATTGCTCCCTTTTAGGACAGTTTTGAGTGGAACTGCCCATATACAAGTTTTAGAACAGCTTAAGTAAAGCAAAAGGTTTGGCGACAAAATAAAATTCAAAAAATAATTTTTTCTTTAGTTTTACTAGGCAAGTAAGCATATTTAGTATTTTTTTAAAGATGTAAAAAATATTGCAATATATAAGTGCACAGAAAAAAGATTCTAAAGGTCCAGTTAAACTTGTCAAATTTTCCAGAAAGTTGTTAGCATTTCTTTTAGGAAAAAACTGTTTGGCGCTCTTTTCCACTAAATGTTTTTGGAAAATAAAAATATAAACATATTGATATTTTTTTAATCGTTCTGAACTTAATTAAATTTAGTTTTGACTAGTACGAAAAGCAAATTTTATTTTTAAAAAACTATAAAAAATATCTGAAGTAAGTTAACAAAATTACAGTTGCGTTTTCATCTGTATTACCTGAAAAAATAATTTTAATATCGTAGAGCAGACAATAAAATGTTCCCCAAATCGTTTTTAAAATTATATTTTCCTTAAAAGCTTTAGGTTCAATATAGCGCGTTAATTATTTTTCTGATATATTTTTTTAAAATAGTAGTCTTGAAGTTTAAAAAAAACGTAAAAAACCTTATGTGCTTTAAGTACGATTAATTTCGTTCAGCAATATGTGCCAATAATGTAAAATTTAATGGCAGAAAAAATAAACTTAAGAGATGATACTAGATATCTTCTGGAGTTGTTGAACATCTGTTGTTGAAATCCCCCAAAAAGCCTTGGGGCAAATTAGCGCATTTAATTCGAGTCGAAATTAAAAAATTCGATCGATAGAGTAGAATTTCGATTCGAAACGAATGCCGTAATTTGCCCCCTGGACTCCAAAAAAAACTAGGAGTTTCCCTCAAGACCAAATATTTATTTATATCTACACCAGATACGTGGTTGGGGCATTATGCGTTTGTGCAAATAATGAAAACGCTCAAAAGTAAAAGGCTGAGACCCACCCTCAAGTATATTGATCGACTCAGAATCAGTTCCTCCTGAAATAAGTATTTTTTTGATATAAATGGCTCTAAAATTACTACACCTTCTCAACTGTTTTCACACAGGTTTACCTTATGCCGCCAACTATTATACTGACTACAAAAATTATCGGTATTTTTTTTCCATATAGCCCCCGTAGAAATGTGATATAGGGTATAATATGGTCTGGCTTGACCGAAAATAACTTTCTTACTTTTTTTTTAGATGCAGAGGAGTTTGAGAAAAAAATTTCTTGTCGATTTGCCAGATATAAAATCTAATAAAAAGTCTTGTGATCTAAGCACCGCTTTTTTAACAATTTCTCAAATAAATTCTAAAGCAGTTGGGTTTGTTTTTATTATTCCATTGGAATCCCTTAGTATTCTAAGCTAACTGTTAGTTTTTTTAAACTAATCAAACTCAGTTTTTTTATTTCTTTTCTACAGGTCATTTTGAGCCGACTTGACATTTTCTTATGTTATAAATGAGAATATTTTGTATGAATGTTTGTTGAAGATTATAGCTATCGATGCGCTAGATATTTAAAACACAAGACAAATCCAATTTTTTTTAAAACATGATTGAAATAAAAATACTAATACAGCTTAAACCTAAACGTACTCTATAGTTGAAACGTTGCTAGTGTAAAGTAAAAAAAAAAATTAGTTTTTGTGTTATTTATATCGTTTTATTTTCTGGCAGAAATATTGCCTTAACTTTGTTCTTTTCTCAATAAATGGCCATATTTAATCGAGTTATCAGATTTCTTTTTTTGATAAGGTTGCCCAAATCTAAGGAAAAAATAACATGTTTGCCCGTTAAAGCAATAAGCTGGTTACTTAGGCTTTGGGCACTTTAATTAAACTCTTTTTGAAACAAAAAGCGTCAACACTAAGATGTCTGGAACTAAATTACGACATTCGATTTGAACCGAAATTTAAAAATTCTTATTAGAATTCCTATATTAAAAGCATCGACAACTGGATCGATCGAGTAGAATTTCAGTTCGAATCGAATGCCGTAATTTTCCCTCTGTGTTTTTACTCCTTTTTTTATTTGGAAATACTTATATGTTTAACTTTGTAAAAGAATCTGCTTCTGATACTTCCTTTTTTATGGGCAAACCGCTTCAATCAATCTTTTGCTAAAAATAGTGGTAACGTTTTTCTTTGCAAAAAGATTGACAAATTCGATTCCAATCAAAAAATTATTCTTAGAACTCAACTTGATCGATTGAATATCGTTGCGATTCAAATCGAATGCCATAACTTTCCCACAGTCTTTTCGATTAAGAAATTGTGTTTTCTTGTGAAAAACAAAATAATGATAGAATTGAGCCAATTAGTAGTTTCATGTAAAATTTTAGGTATAGACTATTGGTGAGTGCCTAAGTAGTTTAAAAAAAGTGCTACAAAATAATATGGAAATAGCAAATCAAAAGCATATAAGCATATTATTTAATTAATATTAAATTATGAAGTAAAAAATTCAGGGAACAAATCGACATATTCTATTCAAATTGAAATAAAAAAATTTTAATTAAAATTCCTATATTAAAAGCGATTACGAATCGAATGGGGCGATTCGGCCCCTGTTTTGAAAAAAAAAAAACATTTTAAATTTTTGAACTTTGCATTGTAAAGAAATAATTATTTGCTTTCACAATTTTTAGAAGCTATAGCATAGCGCGGCTGCTTTTTGTGCTTCTGCTATTTGACAGTTGGCATTTTAAACACTGCCTTAAATACATATAAAGCATATTTCAGTTTTTTTATTCAAAAATTAATTTTGAAAAAAATTTCAAAATTATATGATTGATGACAGATAAAAATTCTAAATTTTTTTCTTTATTGAAAAAAAGATTAATATTAAAGATATGAAGAGAAAATTCGCAAAGTTAGAAGTCTGTTTTCCTACTTAATTAAATTTAAGACATTTTTTGTATGTGCATACATATGTACATCAAATATTTTTTATTTAGATTTTAGTATTCGAAAATTTTCAAAATTTTTGTCTGCCTGTCTATCCAGCTGTTTTTAAAACTCATTAAAAGAACGAAATGCCAATAATTGTAAATGATTGTATGTATAGTGTAACCTTGTTTAACACTTACAATATTAATAAGTTTCCTCAAATTAGATTTAAAAAGTACTTCTTTCCTTAAACTGTTTAAAGGTTCATTTATACGTGACTTAACCATACCACATTAAACAGCTGTTCAAACCAAACTTATGGGCAACACTGTATTTGATTATAGATGACTTGCCATTACGCCATAACCTTGGTTTTTATGCCAACGGTTATGGTTATGGTGTTATGATAAGTCACATATAATTGAACCTTAAGTAACTCAATTTCATAATACTAAGTATAGATAAAAACAATATTAAACAACTTCCTTATTGCTGGGTACATTAGAGCACATAACGGAACTCTTGTCGTAATAAATTTTTATTAAATATCGAATTGGTCTTTGCCTTGCCTTTTTGAACTTTAATAAAACACAAAAAAAATTCATTACCATGTTTCGAGGAAAGGCCTTTAAATTCTTCACACTTTTCAGTTGAACAAATATTATGAAAATATTTATATGACGTGAGATAATAAAATTTTTTATTATGTACTTCCCTCATAAAATAATAAAAAATTAAAGTTTTATAACCCTTTAACTTTTTTTTGATAAAATCTTTTAGGCTTAAACTACCAATTTTCTCAATATTTGGAAAACATTTTGTTATGACATTGACAAGTTTTTTACACAGTCATTGTTATAACCCCAAAATATATCGGTACAATTATATGAAGTAAAGTTTTGAAATTAAAAAACGTGAACTTACAATAAAATTACGCTGAAGAAGAATGACACATCAAGTCGTTTTTACCAGTAAAGTAAACATTGCATTCGCCACCTACTTCTTAGTTCTTTATCTATTTTTTTTGTTAAATTTGGAAAAATGAAAATAATGGAAGTAAAAAAACTAATTTTAATAGAAAATCTCTTTATTTGAAATTGCATAAAAAGGTAGAATCCTTTTAAAATTCTGTTATATTTTTTTACAAAAGTTTTAATGATATTTTTTTCGCCTTTCAAAGGCACTATGAATTTCAATCATAATAAAAATATTTTTTCCTTAACAAGACAACCTTAATTAATTTTAACGTTTAATTGGATTTGATTTTTTGAATCTTTATTTATATTCAATATAACTTAAGCTCATTACTATAATAGACTTAAGCGTACTACAGTGGGTCATTAACTATAACATTTGAGAATAAGTTTGATTTTCGTATTTACTATGTGCGTGTATTATATTGTTTATACATTTTACTAAGAAAAAAAATTATTATAAGATCCACCCACAACTTCTTTGAAAGGTAGTATTTTAATAAAATATATTGATTTGATTTAACAGTTTTATTCAATATTTTTTTTGAAAACCTTTTTAACATATAACATCACTGTGAGCCTCATGTTTGAGGTAATGATCGGCCCATTTTTAGACATAGCCCCCATGCAAATGTTTGGGAGTACATAAGCATTTTGGTATACAAATGGCTCGAATTTTACTTCAGCTTCTTTAAGTTTTGCACACAGGTTTATCTTAATGCCACTAACCAATATACTGAATACAACAATTACAGGTCAAGTTTTTTATAAAGCCTCCCTACATATGTGTTGTGGGGTATAACAAGGTCGGGCTTGATCGACTATCACATTCTTACTTGTTTTAATTAAATTTTTTTTATTATGATTTTCCAAAAACATGTTTAATAAATTTTGAAAATTTTAGTAAATAAAACCTTCAACTCTAATATTACAATTTTGTAGGTTGCGTCTGTTTTGATGTTAGTGGCCGATATGTATTTATACGTGACTTCAGCCAACACGTGCTTATCATACCCACACACTTACATACATACGTATACAAATATTTTTTTTTTTTAATTATTATTAAAAAAAAGTTTTCTTAAAAAATGCATTTAATTTTTTTTTTCTTGTCAACGATAATAAATTTTTATTTTTTAACCCCATTTTGTCAACGTCTAGTTAGTAAGACTTTAATGTAGCATTAACAGACATTCGTTTCATAGAAAACCTACGATAACAATAACCAGACGTTGAGATAATAAGGTTTAATCTACTTTTTTAAAAACATTATTTAAAACTATTGCTTAATATTGGTTTTGTTTTAACTTTTCAAATGTATATAATTTTTGTATGAATACACGGAGAAAAATACGTTGTAGAAATTTTAATGAAAAAGGAATAATTTAAATTTTTAAAATATTTTAGACTTTTGGAAATATTTTTTTTTACTTTTACATATTTTTTAAATGTGTAAACAATTAGACTAGTAGCAATGAAATCTAGTTTCGCTTATATTAACCGTTTTTAGCATTAAAATTTTGAATGCATATTATTTTCCGTGTAGCAATAAGTTTTTTATCATAAATTAGAGGCTGATATTTTTTCCAAGATTGACAAATAGAATTATTAAAAAAAATTATTAATCGATTTATTTGCCCATTGGATTAGTTATTTCCTTATTACATGTCTAGACCTTTTAGGCATGGTAGGAACATATCTGTATAAAAAGGCTCAAACTTGTATAATTACATCCAAATACCATTATCTATTCACAGTTTATATAGCTAAATGCGATTGGATTTATTTATTTATTTTTATTTTAAACTAATTTCAAAGTTTAGATGGTGAGAGACGTGTAGTTACATTTCGGTATCTAGTGAAAGGCAGTAGTTACGTCTGCTCTGGGCTTTCAACCAGTCCTATTCCATAATATATATCGCTTAATGCAATCTGCATCACTTTGCTCGTCGTGGATAAGAATTAAATCGTAACCAGTATCACGAAGTTGTCTGAATATCCCTCTTTCTTTATTCACTTTGAATCAAACTATCTTAATACCCCATAGCCCCTCCTTGTGTCATTTCCATGATGTCATTCTTCCTTAAGGTTTAAGTTTCTTAAACTAAATCTGATAATCTTGCTGCCAAAAGCAGAACCCATTTACTTAGTTAGGATGTCTTGAACTCTCAATCCTTTAAGTACATTCCCAAAAACCCCAACAACCCTTTGATAAGATTGTTCAGAGTCATTTATAATGTGTTTATGAACAGTGTTTTCTAAAATAAAGATCAATCCGTCTTTGAAACGTTCTTTAAAAGAAGGACGATAGGATTAGGCTTAAAAATCCTGGTTTTTAGAGGTTATCTTTCCAATTTTGGGTATAAGAATTAATCTCTCCTCTCTTCATTGCAATTGCTTAGTAGATGCATATAGCAAAAGCACTTGTTAGTATCAGTAGTTTCTGATCCGAAATATTACTAAACAAGGATGAGTAAATACTATCTAGGCCCGGTAACTTACGGGATAAATGAAATACATTTTTCGCCCATTTTAACATATTTAAACTACCAGGTTATCAACTACTTCTGCTTTAATAACTTACACCAGTCCTAGGGCATGGATAAGTCCCTGGTTAAACCCCAGCATTTAGTTTCCTTCAACCTATGAAATTAATCTCTATCAATGGTCTTAGGGTCTCCGAATTACATTTCGTTCACGAATATGTTCTCTGAATATTTCTTGTTACACCAGGGACCTTGGAAAAAAATTTTCTGAATATTGACATCTCGTTTATGGAGTCAATGGATTCAAAGTAAGTTTTACCGTGAGTCGCTTTCTTGAGATCTTCCTTAAAACTCTTGGAGCATGTTTGTATTTCTCCCAGTCCTTATTCTTCCCTTTAAGATTTATGCTGTAAAACAGCTTTCTTTCGATGATTCGCTGGCTTTCAGTTGCCTTGTCCATTAGCTGGGGCGATTCTTTTGCCTGAAAAAATTTCTGGGCATGCCTGTATTTTTAAATAGATAAATCTCTCCAAATCACTCTAAAAAGTCTAACACAGCTTAGTGTTTTCTGTTGCCCCCTTCGGAAATATAACTATCACCTTGTGGTTGGTACAATTTTTTGTAAGAATTTGAACAATACTATAATGGACATCTATTAAGTTTACTCCAGACATTGTTCTAAACCACTGTTGGGCATTCTGCCACGCCGCGCAAATTCCTCTTTTATCTTAACTACACGTATACAAAGCATTAGAAATTCTTAGTCAGTCTCAGATGAGTATTCAAACAAAGAGGTCGATTACCGCTTGTTTGTTCAATTACACTAACAACAATATAGAATTAATATTATCTGAAGCTGCACATCCCTGCAGCTAAAGTTCAAACTAGTAACGTTTTGGAATGCTTGTGTACTAGTTGCAACCATGACTGTTGAAAAAGTGATAGCTTTGTACCAGTCAAAAGAGAGCAAAATTTAAAAAAAGTTAAAAATGTTCACTTTGCTTAATAAAAAGTGCAATAAAAAATAAAATACGTACAAAAAGCTATTAATGAAAAAACAAAAACTAGTATTTTAACTAGTATTTAACTATTTGAAACTTAACTAGTTGGCCTCCTATGACAACCTAATATTAAAATCGATAGTTCGATGTATGAAAAAAGGACGGATATGCAAATAGTCTGTAGTCTAAAGCAACTAGTATGTTTGCTACTGCATACTAGTTATTTTATCTGTAGGGATATACTAGAACAAATGCGATAGTATTAGTGTGCATATCAATGTTCTAAACACATATATCTCTAGTAATTATTTCTTATTCATTTAATAAGAGGACAAAATATGACACCTAGGAGCTATCGCAATTAAAGTATTCTTTTTAGAATATTTTTTTCAAAATCATAAAAGCTCGTAACATCGACTAAAAGGTCATTACTATCGAGTGCCGTTTTTAGCCTCCAGTGCTTCGTTTACAAACGTTTTGTATTATATAGTAAATAATGTTTAAACTTTTTATTAGAGCCCGACCGAATGTGCATTTTTGATACCGAACCTTACCCAAACTTCCGTCAATTTTTTATTGTTCAACTGAGCCTGAACGCAAACCGAACGAACACTTTTTTATCAAATTAAAAAGGTTAAAAAGAGCGATTAATTTATTAATTTTTTTAACACTTAGAAAAAATTAAAATTTTATGTAATCAACAGAAATACGTTAAGTTTTACTTTTCAAAAAATCTTACAGTGGAAGCCCGGTATACCGAATACTCACGAAAATTCGGTATAACGAATGAGCAAGTTTAAATATTTCAGTTTCAAAACCCTATGTAACGAACGACTAACAATTTTATTCCGGTTTAGCAAATGCCAAAGCAGAGAGCAACCCGTTACTTTTGATAAATTTATTTTAAATTTGAAACGTATTTTGAAGGAGTTCGATACAACGAATTTTTCAACTTAACAAAAGTGCCTGATATTATATCATTCGTTAAGCCGGAACTCCACTGTAATAACAAAAATGTTTTACAAAAGTATGTGAAAATGAATACACAGACGGACTTTCTTAAAGCGAGTATGAAATTTCTTAACTCAAGTACGATCTATCTAATACGAATTTCTTACTTTTAGCCTTTTTTGAGCCAAAAAGGATTGATTTAAGTTTGAAGCCATACTTGTTATAAGTTTAAAAATATTGATTTAAGGGATTAATCCAGAACTGAAAACCCATTTTTTTGATTAACAGAGCTTTATTAAAGAAGAAGAGTTTTATTTTTATTTTATACAACTATAAATATTAGTTTAAAAAAAAATTGTTTTGTATTTGCCGCAGCTGGTATTTGAACCTGGGACTCTCTAAATTGCAAGAACAGCGCGCTACAGGCATTTTGTTTTAAATGTAAAAATATATTCAAAAACAACAAGTTTTTTCTGATTGATTTTTGTAAGCAATTCGAATAGACTTGGTTTAAGAAAATTTAAATACGGATCGTAATTAAAAATTTTAAGTACGATTTTGGATAAATTCAAAAATAAAATTTTTGATTTTAAAATGTGTCTTTTAGTTAAGCACTAAATTGTTCTATTTTTTATATTAAACTTTAATGAGCACTTTTAGTTTTTTTTTTTTGTAATTTTACAACTGAAACTAATAGATTTTAATTTAAAAGTTCGGTTAAGTTCGGTTAAAACACCGAACTCCGAATGCGAATGTTCGGTCGGGCTCTACTTTTTATATTATTAAGAAATATATTTTCCATCAAGTCTTATGCCAACAATCGCATTATTCTCGTTTGTTTGATTTTTTTTTCAATTTCGATATCGAATTAATATAAAATAAATAAAATAACATACGAAATATATGCATGAATGTAATTATTGCACTTATCAGCGATTAAAGTGTTTAATTTTTTTTTATAATTTTTGTTATTGTTAATTTTTTTTTTGCTTGCTCTGTGCAAACTGTTCAAATACAAATCAATGTTTGTATGTATGAAATAAAAATTTTATATCGACTTGGCAACAAGTTTTGCAAACTAGAAAAAACAAAATATTAAATGAAATAAATGTTTTTTAGCTCCATCTGCTGCTACTGGTGCATGATGTTTTAAGGAAAAAAAAAACTAAAATGTATTAATTACTTTTGCAGATTCATACATACATACATACATACATACATATATACGAAAATTAAATAATTTTTGTATTCTTTGAAAAAATAAAAATATACATATGGGGGATTTCATGTCAAGTGACCCAACTTTTTTTTTCGATTGAAAAGAAATTTGGACCAAAGTAAGTTCTTGCAGAGAGTAGCATAGACACAATTTTTTAACACGATCGGTCCAGAACTCTCTGAGCTAGAGGGGTTCAAAATTTGACGTTTTCGGCAAATAGGTGTTTTTTCTAATACATGTAGTTTGTTACCTTTTGCTTTTAACAAATTCGTCCCAAATACTTTCGATAGCTTTTTCTTCAATCTTCCAGAAAAAAATATTTTTAAAATTAAAAAAAATTTTTTTTTTATTTTTTTTAAAAAAATAATTAGAAAAAATTTTTTTTTTTCCAAATGTGCCCATTTTTTTTTTATTTTTTTTTGCTCAAAAGAAAGCTTAGGTCTTTTGCTTGAAGAACTTGGAGGTCGCTTAGTGGGATGCGAGTGGGATATCTATAAAAATAAATGTTTTGTAACTCAAGGCAGAGGTTTTCCAATTTTCGCGTATATTCTGTTTGATTTTTTTGCTATTTATGTAAAATTTTCTCTTAAGCTAAAAAAAAAATTATTTTATGCTAAGAAACAAAATAATTTAACCTTTCCGACGGTATGCAAGTACCAAATAAAGTCTCATACACTCGACACTGCATTACCAACAAAATTGTAGGCCTCTGGAATAAAATCACTTTTATATGGCAATGTCTGAACACATTTTGTTAATATTTTTAATGCATACCGTCGGAAAGGTTAAATTATTTTGTTTCTTAGCATAAAATAATTTTTTTTTTGCTTAAGAGATAATTTTACATAAATAGGAAAAAAAATTTAAGTAGAATATACGTGAAAATTGGAAAACCTCTGCCTTGAGTTACAAAACATTTATTTTTATAGATATCCCACTCGCATCCCACTAAGCGACCTCCAAGTTCTTCAAGCAAAAGACCTAAGCTTTCTTTTGAGCAAAAAAAAAATAAAAAAAAAAATGGGCACATTTGGAAAAAAAAAATTTTTTCTAATTATTTTTTAAAAAAAAATAAAAAAAAAATTTTTTTAATTTTAAAAATATTTTTTTCTGGAAGATTGAAGAAAAAGCTATCGAAAATATTTGGGACGAATTTTGTTAAAAGCAAAAGGTAATAAACTACATGTATGAGAAAAAACACCTATTTGCCGAAAACGTCAAATTTTGAATCCCTCTAGCTCAGAGAGTTCTTGACCGATCGTGTTAAAAAATTGTGTCTATGCTACTCTCTGCAAGAACTTACTTTGGTTCAAATTTCTTTCCAATCGAAAGACATCGGTTTTAAAAGTTGGGTCACTTGACATGAAATCCCCCATATGTATGTATGTATGTATCTAGTTATATAAGATTTTTTTCCGTGCTTGCAGTATGCACAGCAGTGGGACAAAAACAATTGGTGGATAAACACATTTTTCCTTACTTGGCTCTAATGCAAAATTAAATTTTATTTAGGACAAAACTTATAAGCTTAATATTTTAATCATAGAAAAAATGTGCCAATTAATTTTCAAACAAAAAATTTTGCCAATAATTTAATTCCCTCGTATTTGCTTATTTACCCCTTCTGCATTAACAAACAAGTAATATTTTTTATTTTAAACCTCTAGTAATAAGAAGCTTGCATATGTTTTTTAATAAACGCACTTTTGTTTAACTTTACATCAAACTATTTAAGAATAACCAAACATATGCTCGTAATATCCTAGAACAACTACCAACAACCAAACTCACCCTTTTGACATACCCTTATAACAAACAGGATTTTTTCTTATCCACCATCTTAAAATTATATCGATAATTTTTTTAACCACATATTATTTTCGATTATAGATTTTCCCTAGTATTGACACAAATTTGCTTTCATTTTATCACTTGAAATATTTTTTATTTGCTCCGCCCATTTACAGGAGTGTCAGCAGTCAGGGGTAGTTTTAACTAATTGACAAGCGTTTGATGGGTATTTTTGTATCTGATTAGAGAAATATTTATTTAGAATAACATTATATTCTAATTTGATTATAATTAAAATCTACAAGCTAATTTCTAAGTAAAGTGTATGTTAATTAAAATACAATGAATAATTAAAAAAAACAACAACAATTTCGCTACGATTACGTTAAGGAAAGTGTAACTCAAGGTATTGAATATTAAATGATTCAGCTGTTTCTATTTGTTGCGCTACATAAAGTGTTTGTTCAGATTTAGTTTTAACCATAATAAGTTTAACAGTGAATTCATTTAATAACTTTAAATTTGGTTTCAAAAGTCTCGACAGTAGAACCAGTTTAACAAAAGCTTAAAAAACTAAAGTCAAAAAAGTTGGTTCTCAAGCTAAAATCTTATCATAAATTCAAAATATTAATGGAGTAATTAATAACATTTAAAAGAAAACTTAAATATCTACATATATACAGGGTGTCTGGTGGCAAATTAATATTTTCAATAACGAATAATGTAAAAAGTAATAAACGCTGCGTAGAGGGAGTGGCGCCGTTGGAATTATCGATTGTGCGGATTTGTCGCAGTGGTCAAATGAGCATCGCCTTATGTAATTGCTCGTCGACAGTATTGTTTGGTGTTCGGCGAATACGTGATGGACCTAGTGTAAATTTAAATTGTTCGTGGGTGCAGAGATTCCGCGCAACTGCTTCATCTATGAATGTTTCACGGCCAGGGCCCAGTCGATCTTCGAGGTCTCCCAAAAACATTGAACGGATTAAAAGCAGTTTACGTGAAAATCCGCGATTTTTAAAACGGAAAAGATCAGCCTTACTTGGACTTCCAAGAGCGGTTACTTATGAATTCAAATCGTTCAAGAATTGAAAGAAAGTGACTTTGATTTACACAAAAATTTTTATTAAACGATGTGGGAGTATTTTCGCACTGTAAATCCCATTTTTTGGAGCGACGAGGCTCATTTTTGCTTAGACGACGACTTTAACTAGCGAAACTGCTGCTACTGGTCTCCAAGAATCCGCAACCCTCAACTGAAGCATCAAAAACCATTGCTTTGTCCCAGGGTAGCTGTTTGGTGTGCCTTATCCGCGCATAAATTAATTGGACCATTGCTTCAGGAAAATTTCCCCCAAAAACTGATTAGTCGCTTTGTGGGCATCCCATGGCCACCAAGGTCGCACGATCTAACTCCCATGGATTTTTTATGGGGCTACCTTAAAGAGAGGGTCCATATTTACAATCCTTTATCTCTTGTGGTCTTAGCACCAGTTCATACGTAAAATTTTTAATCCATTTTCGATCAGATATATGTGGTATAAATATTAAAAGGATAAGATGGCATAAGCAACTGCCTTTACCGTTATCAAAAATCAAGGCACTTGGATGATCAATAAGTTTTTATTCACAAAACGTCAAGAGTTTCTGTCTTTCTAAAATTTGCGACAGCCAGTCATACAAACGATTCAGCATGGCCAACTCTGTGTTTATGTGTCAGCAGATATCATTGGGTGTCATGGGTATTAAAATCGACCGTTTTCGCTCAGCCCCAATCGGAGATTAGCATCAGATAACTGTTAACGGTGTCTTTTATATTCTGTCTCATAGCTCAAATCTCGAGAGAGCTAGGGCTGTAGTTAGACGAATATGAATGGCATACACTGCTGCCGCCTACAAAGCAAAAATAGGATTCGATATGTGGCAAAGAAGGTCCTTATGAAAAATAAAGCTCAAAGTTAGAAAAAGGACAAAGCCTTGCGAAACCCCTAAATATTGAACCCATTGTTAGATCCCATCTCTAACAAGAAGAATATTGGGATCTCCAATATAAATCGAAAAAATCTTTACCGACGCCAAAAGCAATAAATTTAGAGAGAAGCGAACAACGACAGCCTCAGATCTGCCAAGAGCCACTAACTTTCTAACGCAAGGTACACTTGCTTTCTGTTAAAAATCCCAGTAAGTCCCCGATCCTCCACACAGTTAACCAAGTGCTAATTAACCATACTCTTCATATACTTAAAAACTTCCCCATAAATATCTATTAGCCGGGAATTTTCATAGTTTTCAGCCTTTCCCTTTTTGGGGTTTGACGTAAATTAAGTTATTTTCCAGCATTGGGAAAACTGACCTCGGCATAGCAAACATTGCTCAAAAGGCTGGCTAAGAAAAGCGACGGCATCGAAAAGCATTGTTTTAACGCCAGCGCCAGGGCCAGGAGAATTTCTAATGTTAAAGTGTTAGATCAAACGAATATATCTAGAATAGTTTCAGACACTCTTTCAATCAAGGGCAATAATTGGTTGCTTTAGCAAACATGAACTGCCTGCTAATAATTAACCCATAAGGTAAGCTTTCCTAAGCCGTGTAGTGTCTTATTTTGCCTTAATAGAGCAGGGATCGAAGAACCACCGTTATCTCTTGCTCTTTCGGTAAATTTCCAAAAGCTTTTATCGTCTTTAGGGACAGCAGAAACCTTTGGACGCAGACGCTGCTTTTTAATATCGGAGTTCTTAGGTTCACCTAGTTATCGCCTATTTGTGTAGGGATCCAAATTTTTAAAACAGAATAAAGATTTGTATTTCTATTAAAATGATAAGAAATACTATTGGAGGTAGATTTTACGAATGTACTGTATCTTTTCGCTTGGAAACAGGAGACAGTTTAGAAACAGGTAGCTAAATATGAAAGATTGTTTATTATGTTGTTTAAAAATAATTATGATCTTTTTCTAAACGATGTTGAAAGTTTTTATCATTTAAAATAAAATGCACTAAAATGATTTAGGAACATCATGACTTAGAAGACTTAAACTTAAATTGTTGATTAACTAAGGTCCATTTTTATTGTCTTTAGTTAAGTAATGAAAATGGTTAAGATAATGATGCATTCATTATACGCAGCCTTTGGGTTTGAAATTATTTTATTTGCTCTGTGTTATCATTTACAAAAGCCAAAGTCATTCAAATTTTTACTGTTTTTTTACAAATGACCTTGAGTTTGGGTCTAATTTCAACTTGATATATAAATATGTTTAGATTTTTATTATTTGGGCTTTATTTTTTAATTTAATTTCTTTTAATTCAGAAGAAATCAATGTTTTAAAAAATCAATTTTTTTTCCAAAACGAACCAAGCAGATTGCATTTTCGAAACCAGCTACGGATTTTCATTATCAATACTCTTTAGTAGTAGTATTTTTGGCTGCAAACATCACCTATTTAACTTGCATGTTTTCTAGAAAGGCAAACGGAATTTGTTTTTTCTTTGTTAGTTAGGGCGAAGTTTAAACTTTTCAAATATTTATTTTTGAATACAGCGTAGTACTTAAAATTTTCTTCCAAATTCACTTAATGATTAATTTTTTTCACTAACTTTAATTAACGAAACTTATTTAGTTTTTTTTTTATTTATCGAAATGTGTTTATTTTATCCTCCATAATAAAAATTTATTTCATTAAATGTTTATGATAAAAGTTAATTGATTAATTAATGACAATTTTATATGAAAGTAAACAAATTTTATGACTGTTTTTTGTTTTTGTTAGAGAAAAGTATTCTAAAAAAGTTTAGAAATTTCATCATGCTTTTATATTTAAAAACAAAAAGAAACAAGAACCAACAACAAAATAAAATAAAATAAAATAAAATAAAATAAAATAAAATAAAGAAAAAACAATTCAATAGTTTAAAACAGTTGGAGACAACATTTGAGAAATGAGTATTAATAGCAACTAAATTTGGGTTTTTTTTTGTATAACTCTTTAATACAACTTTATTAATTATTTTAAACAATTTCTGTTTGTTTGTTCCTCGTTTTCGGGGTTTTTTCAAAAAATTACGCCTCGTTTAAATAATAAAAAGAAAAACTATACAAGAATATTTATGAGATTTTTATCATGATTGTAGTCTCGTCGTCACAGTCATCAAAGCAAGGCAGCAGCAACATAAAAAAAATCAACATCATTATCAGCCAGACAGTCAGTCAGTCATTCCAGGCTGTCAGTCATTCGAAGTGAGTGATGTACATAGTAGCATGATGTTGTACATAGAATGTTGCTTACTTTTAGATTAGGATGGATTAGCTTAACATAATTTATTTATAAAATATTTTTTTTTGCTTTTGACTGTTTTTTTTACTACAAAACCTTCTATAAAGTTTAAGCTCAGTTTAACTTTGGCATTAAGTGAAAGTGGTCGTCGCGGTCTCGTCAGTAAGGCAGGCAGCATAAAAAATACAAAAATGTTTTTAGTAAAAAATATTTTGTTATCAAATTGTTCTAAGAATTTGTTTATTTCATTAAACTTTTTGAATTTGTTTAAAAAACCCATAAAAATTATTTTGGTTTTTTTTTCGAACGTTCCATTTTACTGAATGTGTCATTTTGCACTTTGTTTTGTTAGTAGGAAAACAATATTAAAATTTGTTCCAACAAAATACATGTTCAAATATACATAGATACGTAAATACAACGTCAATAAGTGCGTCAGTCTGGTGGCATGGCTCTCTGTGCGATTAAATATTTATCCAAAACAATGTAAACAAAAAACCAAACAAAAAATGGGTGTGTTCCATGCATACTTTAAAAAAAGGTCCACAATTGCTTTTTAAAGCATAAAAAACTGCAAAAATATTTTACTTAAAAAACAAAAGAATTTATTTGCTTTTAGTTTTTTGTTTAAAGATAATTTTTTTTTTACATAAAAGAGAAATAAAAAATATTAACGAGCAATAACATCAACAATATTATCTTTTGCCTTTGTCATCGTCAATATTTACCGATTGTTATTGTTGTTATTATTGTGAATTATCTGTAAGTTAAGAACAGAACCGACATTTAAACTAGGTTAGGTAGAACAGGCAGCCGTTGAAGGAAAGGATACAGCTCACTTGGGTCCGCTTAATTCGGTCCCTTTGTGTTACCTGGAGAGGTTGAGATAGAAGGAAAGAAGAAATTAAGAGAAGGATGAGAAAGAAAGAACAGAAAATGAAAATGAAGCAAACTTACCAGGGTCTCTGGTGGGAATCGAACCCACAACCCCCAGACTGGTAGACTCGTGCACTTACCACTGACCTACCGGGGCACCCACATTTAAACTAACATTTAACAAAATTATTACCAACATTTTGGCATCAGAAATGGCACACTTTTAGTTAAGCCGGACTAAAAAAAACCGAAAAAAATATATTTTTTGAAAATTTTGATCTTAAAATCGTTCATGCTATTTACGGGCAGCTTAACAGTTATGGTCTGATCTTTTGATTATATTTAAAAGGAAATATTTAATGTTTAGGTAAGTTTTCGAAAGGGGGCACAAAAATGCGACACCAAATTGTGGAGGAAAGAAAGAGAGAGCCTAAAACCGAGAAAAATTAGCCCAAGTGCCAATATAAAGTTCTTTTTTCACTGTTTGTTCCTAATTCACCCGATTCACATAAGGAACGCAACAAAGATTTTCAGTATACACTTTGAAACATCGCTTAGTTCTTTATTAAGTTCCTTTCTTAAACCACTTGGCTCTATGGCTTAGAAATCTCAGACTTCCTTTCCAATTTCTTATTATCCTTACATATCCTAAAAAGTTTGGAGTTCCGGCATCTCACTGTTCGTCCTATTCCTAACCTCACAGTGTCCACATTTGACATTAATCGTGGTGGCAACTACTCCAAACCCATTGACAACCTAGTGTTCGTTAAGCTCATCTCCAGCCATATAGCCCTAGGGCGCCCACAGCTACTTCTCTAGTGAAAGTTCACCATGTTAAGCGGTGCCTCGGAACCCAACATAGTCTGACCTTGAAGAAGTCGGAAATTTTACAAAAGGGCTTCCTGTAATTGCTTATTATGGCGCCTTTAAATCCATAAGGGCAGCCTGGCCGTCTCCATTATAGTGACCTAACCATTCGTTAAAATATGTTCTTCTATAAAATCTATTGCCCTTTAAATGGAAAGTGTCTCCGCCTGTAACTAATACTATTATCACTGCATCACACTCATCAGATAGTCTATAGGACAATTTGATGTTTCTTGCTATAATATGGAAGCTAGCTTGGGTGCCCATATCCCCGTAAGATTTGTCAGGTAAAACTGCCCACCTCTCATACAGGTTGTCGGATTCCAATCAACAATCTCCCACAGGAAATATTATAAGTAGTCTTATTCCTTTAAAACCCACCTTTGAGACAATATAGTCCGTCTTGGTTTCCCAGCCCATACTTTAATCTTTAAGACCAATTTTCATTAATATCCTTATGTAGACAGAGTTAAGAAACTTTTCTAGTCGTGACTCCTCTAGTCTGACCAAGCTTCTTGTCGGTTTTGCGATCACAGAGTACTTAAAGTACTTCTAATGGTACCAGCCATACCAAGATTAATGGTCCTTATGGTATAGCTCCCGCAACACAATTCATCGATATCTTAGAATGGATCTTACAACTATTGTGTAAATCAAGTTGACTACGCTTTGTTGCAAGCCCAGCTCTTTCCAATAATTATACCCACAATACATGCGTGGTAGAGGTATAAGCGCTTATGCAGATTACCGAAAGGTTTTCCAATATAAATTTGCCCCGTCTCTTCTTCACGACTGCTAAATATGAACTGTCAAGACTAATGCTTACCAAAATGGCGTCAAAACAAAGAAGTATTCCTTGCCGGCGGACATCCTGTCTTTTAGACCAGAAGCCATACTCGTACACTTGTGATGAGTCCATTATTAACCATTGTTCTCCTATATGTCAGTTCTACTTCCAGAAATTACATTTATGCATAAACTGCCAAAAGAATATTAATTTTTCCCTAAAAAGTTTAATCCGTCTACGATGTTAAGTGTTAAAATTGTTAAAAATAGTTTTATAAATTGTTTAAGGGCAAGTTGATTCCTTTAAAATAATTTTTTTGTTTTTTTCTATCAAAGTCATAAGTCTTAAGTGTATTTTGTTGATTAAAAAAAATTAAGCCGTTTGTTGCCTGGCTTTTTTGTGTTCTATACTTAATTAAAATCAACAAATAATCTTTGAAAACAGCCAAAAATACAAAAAAAAAATATATGTTTAAAAAAATAAAATTAATAAATTATATAACATTAAAAAAAGCAACAAAAATTAATAAAACAACAAGTAATTCTTTAACTTTTAACTGGTTATTGCCATAAGCGAGGTATAGAGTTCCTACGTTATTATTTGCAATCAGTAGGAACTTCATACCGTGCTCTTGGAGAGCCATTAAACAACTTTCTAAATATAACAAAAAATAAAAAAAAATAAAAAAACAAAAATAATTTATATGGGTAAGTTTAACACAATACATTATTAGCATTAAAAAAAATATAAAACAAAATTTAAAATTGAAATTTATAAAAAAAAATCGACACATATTAAGTTTGTTTTTTTCTTCTTTAATTTTATAAAAAATATTTGCTTGAGTGGGTTTGTATTTTTTTTGTTGGTTTTTGAATAAAACATTGTTGAATTGTAATAAAAAAAACTTTATAATTAATTTTATGGAAAAATAGCAAAATTAAAATTATGTTTAATAGCAGGTTTAAAAATAAAATCTCAAAAGTTGTTTAAGCTTATTAGCGAAGGAAATTGTTTAATTATTTTATAGTCATTAGATATTCAAGATAAAGGTATAGAGTATACTGTAGTAGTGTTTTGAAAAAAGTAGTTTGAAAACATTTTTTATTTTAAAAAAGCTAAAATATATTCGAGTTTTGCAACAAACTTTAAAAATGAATTAAAACAATTGTAAAGTTTTTCCTATAAATGTTTATGTATTTTAACTTAAAAAAATAAAACAAAATCTTTAAAGCCTTTATTGTAAGTAGCAATTGCTTATTAATTTAAATAGAAACTTAATAAAATCTTACAGTTAAGTTAGTCATTTTTAACTCAGTTTTTATACCCTAATTTTTATATTTTTCTTTTACAAAAGAATAAGCTGAAAGCTCTACTTCTCCTTTTTGGAGGCTCAAATTTGCATTAAAATTTAAGTTTTTGTTTAAAAGTTATTTAGATTTAAACTTTTTAAATCAGAAATTTTATTATATTCACACATTTACGTTTAATAGCAAAGTAGCACCTATAATACAGGTTTGTAAGTAAATGTGCACGAATAATAGCAGCTGTTTTAGCTGCAGCAATCCAAAAATAAAGTTTTGACGCTTTGAACTAAATCTATGAGATTAAATTGTATGAATTTATTTATTCCTTTAAAATAGCTTAACAAAATTAAAGTTGTTAAACATTTTTGGTCCTTAAAATTTTTGGGCGAAAAATTTATTTTTTAAAGTTTTTTCCACTTAATTCTACTTTACAGTTTGAAAATTATTTAATTGAACCTAAAATATACCACGGCATCACTCGGCATCAATGAAAAAAATATGACACAAGGAAGCTTATTTAGACTATGGGAGGCAAGATTAAACAAATTTTTTCTTGGTAGTCTAATAGCTTAAGATCTTATTGAAAATTAGTCCTTATAACCTTAGTATAGGATGGAGGCTTAAAACATTCCATATGGTAACAGAAGTCCGTTTGAAGAGAACACAATCGATAGTCAGGGTATCAGATTTTCCTGCAAACTGTTTGATAAGGTTGATATATTCCACGAGGCAAAGTGATTATTTTAGGGGCAAAAGATCTTATAGTTTAATTGTGGGGCCACTATTTATTTTGACAATTAGGTAGCCTTTGGGGCTTTAAAGGTACATTGCGTTGAGTCCAGCTTGTTAAGGATTTTAAGAAGCATCCGTGAAACTTATGGAATTAAGTATTATTGACACTATATGCTTTGGGAAATGGCGCCCAGATGCTATCGCGGAACTCTGAATTATGAGAAGAAATTTAAAACGGTAGAGATTGTTGTTTGTCACTGCCCTAGATTGCAGAATCATAGAACCAATTGTTTAGGTAAAAAGCTCTACTAAGAACAAAGTTATAGTTAACGTTGTTAACTGGAACACATCACTGGGTTCATCATAGGAATAAGGTGGGTACGAATTAGGCAACAGAGGGGGGTTTTACATGGGTACTTAAGTCTATTTTTTTCTTGATCTTAGTATATCCCCTTTCCTTCTTTGAGCCTTTGTGTTTACCTCCGTGAACTAACAAAAAGTATTTAAATCATAAAACTATAAAATTGAATACTTGTCCAGTCAGTGCCAGACAAAAACTTAAGTTCTCAAATTAAACTATAGAACAACTGCAATAGTCCCATCTGGGCGCAATAGGATCCCTTACCTTTCCTTTAAACAAGTGTGTTAGCCATGTTGTACGAGTTTTCGAGAAAGCAGATTTAGATTTGTTTTCACCTTATTCTATCCTCCATTGTTGTATTTTTGTAGAGATGCACTATGGACCAAGTAGGTCTCCAAATGCTGAAGTATATAAAAAGGTGTGCTGCTTTCTCATTGCCCCCTTTTGGTAGCGTAACAAATATTAATTATCATCCCATATATACGTAAAAAATATATGCATTTAGGTGGAAGTGTATTATAACTATTTCAATAATGCCGATTGGTTGGCAGATACTTTCCAAGTCCGTACTTGACTATAGCTCCACATAAGTCCTGCTCCGGGAAAAAGCATTCCTATCAAAAACCTTATGTGTGCTGGTATCAAACTTAAATTTAGCTTTAATTATTTTTGTATAAAAGAAGTATTTGCATAAAATATTTTGACTATATTTCAATAATTTATCATGATTCCATTTAAGCCTCCAAAGGTCAGCTTAACCTGCCTCGGTTTTACAAATAAAATAATAAGCTATTGGTGTAGATACTCCATTGATATTTTTTAACTCCTTTTTACATTTAATTAATTTTTTTTTTAATTACAATTTTATCCCGTCTTACAAAGCAATAAAAATATCGAAAAATATTTAATTCGCAATTCCATACCAAAGACAAGTATGTGGATTGCTCCCATATTCTGCTCTGGAATTTGGTAGGAGCACGCATTATCTCTGCAAAATCTATAAAAATAACATTAAAGCCGCCTAGTTTTGATTTATGTATGAGATAAAATTAAATTAAAGTTGTTTTCTTTGATTTTGTTTACTTTAGCAAAGAAAATTTTTCTAACATGTAGAAAAATACAAGAAAAAACCAAATAAAGTTTGTTTGTATAAGAAAAGTGGTAAATAGGTGGTAATAAAATTGAAAATTTTTCTTCTTCAGCTTTTAAAAACTTTGTCTTATAATGCTTAACCAGCAAAATCATAGGATGCTTTTGTGGTTGTTGTCTATAAGGAACCCGATGAATAATAGGCTGACGTGAGATGAAAATCTGCACTCTTAGGAAAACGAATTTAAACTTAAAAATTTTTTTCAACATTGTCTATAAAATAACAACTTAAATAATAACATGTCTTAAACAGTGCTTTAGAAGGGATAAAAATCCAGTTCCCTTTTCACTTCTTCTTTCTGCTTACAAAAAAATATCTTTAGATTTTATTTCTTCCAAATACTTTTTTCCTTAAAAAAGATCAACTTAAAAGCAAGAGCACTATATTCGGTTTTACCCCGAATTTATTTTATTTTTACCCCATTTTTTATGAAAAGTTACTTATTTCTAAATAAGGGTCGGTGTCATATTTTAACCTTCTTAGGGTGACTACGGGGAAGTTGTAGGTGGTTTTACCCTTATGGGATGGTGATAGGGGGTAAGTATGTTCTAGGAAAATGTTTGCAAAAAAATGACTTGGGGTCAGTTCTGCGTTTGACCTATCCACAGGCACCCTGGAAGCTGAACGGGAGGACTTATTACAATTTCCCAAACTTTGTATATCGGCGATGAAGATTTGGGGTTAGTATGTTAAAGGAATATGTTTGGGAGGGGAAACTAATGTGGTTCGGTCGTACACTTTATTTCTCTAAGACCGACTCTGAGGAACTTTTGGGCGTTTTTACATCATTTTTGTAAATTTTGTATGGCAACCGCTTTAGGTAATGGGGGTTAGTATGTTTTAAAGATTTGTTTGTAAGGGAAAACTAATAAGGTTCTGTAGTACATTTTATACTTTAGGAAAAGTTGTAGGGGATTTACCCTAATATGTTCAAATTTGGTATGGCGACCCTGTAGTGACTGGAGATAAGGGATAGGTATGTTCCACAGAAATGTTCGTGAGAAAAAAATAATGGAAGTCGGTCTTACATTGCACCCATTTAGGGGCATCTCCGGGACAGTTGTAGAGGTTTTTATATATAAATTTTTGAGAAATAAACAATAGGTAGTCGTGGTTGCTGGCTGATATCTCTGTCAGTTATCGAGCGATTTTGCCAAAGTGTACCTGATCCTTTGATATCACAGACAGGTCCGAGAAATATCAGGGGATTTTAGAGACTAAATTTCAACAGATGAACTGGCAGACGAACATCGCTAAATCAGCTTTCGTATCTATAAGGATCAAGAAAATATATACTTTATGAGGTAGCAGATGGATATTAAGGAAATTACAAGCGGAATGACAAACATACTTATATACCCTTTACACTGATATAGAGGGTATAAAAACATTAAATATGTTGTATAAAAGAATTGAAAGTTTTGAAATTTTTTTTATTTCCAAGAAGACTTAAAACTTATCTGTCTATTGAATAATAAGAGTCACTCCATATCCCTGTATTACTTTGTCTATGCCATCAATAAACCACACTTCCTTAATTTATGATTGAGTATGTAAGACATAAATGTGTGTGTGTGTGTGTAAGTATTTGCGCGTGTGTGAAAATTTAATATAAATTGTTTATAATTTTTTTACCACCATCGCAAAGCCAGAAAACAAAATTTATATTATTACCAAGTTGCATAAAACAAAAGTGGGCTTACATATTTTTGTTGTTTCTGCAAAAGAATGCAACAATAACATTTGTAATAATAAACTCTTAAAATGTATTTATGCATGCAAAAAACGAGGGTTGTCCGAAAAATTTATATAAGAAAAATTTTTTTTAATGGTAAGTTGTTTAAAAAAAAGCAATTGTCAGCCGTTAATGTTTAAAAATAAAAAAGTATCTGGTGGGAACCTACCGCTAGATAATGTACAGAGTGGAAATCTACTGCTGCTACTATGCTCCCTTCAAAAAAAAAAAATAGATTTGTCAATAGGTATAATTTTCCTTTTAATCGCCTAAAAAATTTCTCTTCATTATTATTTTTTACATTAATAATACTGCTTAATTCTAACTTTAACAAAATCATTGGCTTATTACTGGAAAAATACATTTAAAAAAATGAAGGGTTAAACTTCACACGACACAACCATTATCATACAAAACAGCTGTTCGAACCGAACTTATAGGCAACACTGCATTTTATTTTAGATAACTCGCTATTACGCCATAGCCATAATCATAGAAACCAATTTAATTTTGATTTTCATGGCAATGGGCTTAGGGTATGGCGTTATGTTGTGACACGTATAATACGACCTTAATTCCTATTACCTATTAGTGGATTCTGAAGCCGTTTTCGATAATCCGATTTGCGCAAACGTAAATCAGTCCATATCTGAAGTCAGCATGTCACCAAGATGACATAAGGTGAAACAATATATTTTATTTAAATTAGAAATTATATTTTTAAACCATTTAATTGGAGCTAAGATAGGATATTAGAAAGCTGACTGCTTATCGTGTGACCTATTTTATATCCTATCAAAAGGGGTCATACTTGAAGCTGCATTGAATAGAAAAACAACAACTTTTACCAAGAGTCACTTTAAGAAATATAATGGATGCCTCTGTACACATTGAGCAAAAGTCAAGAAAAATGAATACGGTTATTAATAAGACGAAAAAAATAATGGTTTTAAAGAACACAAAGTCTAATGAGTTGGATGGAACTCTGAACGTTGAAAACTACTAAAAACTAAGAAATACAAAGTAAAGTAATACTTCTGAGAAAAAATCGCCAGTTTCAATTAAAACATCAATTTAGAAGTAAAGGGCTTGCCTTTATTAACTTAGTTCTTCCACCACGGTCTCGGTCTTTGCCGTCTGCATTTTCTGTGGCAGCTGTCATCTAATGCCTTTTTCGTTCAAGCGTTTGCGTCCATTCGACCGACATGGCCCAGCCACCTTATTTGCTATATTTTGTGGCTCGCTTGGCGATTATACTCCCCGTTAATACAGATTGGGTCAAAGATTTTATAAAGGATTTTTCTTTCAAAAACACCCAACAGTACTCCGCCAGCTTTTGCAAATACAAATGTTTTGGCACCATAAGGAAGCACAGCAGAAGAAAGCAAATAGTTACTTTAGTTCCTCAGGAGAAGGCTCTGTTTTAAAATTATTTGCCTAAACAAAAAATCATAGTCTTGCCAGCACGATTCTTCGATTTGCTTCGATGCTGCCATCATAAAATTCCAACTTATTCTGCCTTCTGTCACCCTACCGTCGTCATGACGTTTGCCTAGCACCTGAAAAAATAAGTTGAGTTTTCGCTGAATCAAAAAAGCACATAAATTTAAAAAAAAAATCATTGATTCAGTTTATTTCATTATTTTTCACCTGAGAAACGGATTCATTGAATTCAGTGAATGTCAAACATTGACTTGTTGAGTTTAACGCATAAGTTCGTTAAAACAATGTATTTATACATTAACCCATTCATAAATTTAACTTTTTCTTTATTTATTTTACGTTTAAATTTAATGAATATTTTTCTTGAAGCAATGTATAATACATTGCTTTATGGATTTTTAAGAAAAATATTAATTAATTCAAATCAATGAACATGAGTTCGTTGAATTTATGCAAAACTTTGTTTTTTTCAGTGTTGTTCTCCATCAGACTTTTTTTTTGCTGATCCGATCTTATTTCTGTGAGAAATACGAGTTACCTTTCTCTCTTTTTTTCGGACGATATTGATGTCATTCACATATGCAAGGAGAATATGGTATTTCCGCTATTTTCCAATATTTTCTCTATCAGTAAGATATAGAAGTTGCATGATTATCTGGCATCCTGGCGACTACCTATTGTGGCGGTAAATGGTTCTGAGAAATCGCTACCTATAACTGAGAATATAATTGCCTCTTGGAGTCAGTCGACAAAGGCGTACAAGTATTCTTGAGATCGTTTACGTAGACATAGTGTCAAACAATTTTTCTCTTATCGGCGTATTAAAGGCGTTTTGTAGTAAAAAAGAGATGGTATGTATTGCTTTGCTTTTCATAGGTCTTTTCCAGGGTTGCGAATATTTAATTGGTTGTTGACTCGTTGGGCTGAAATCACACTAATAGGAATCTATCAGCTGGTCAAGTTTGGGCTTCAATACTTGGCCTACTCGATAAAAAAAACTCCATCCTAAAGGATATGATTATTACTGTAGAAAAATTTTATTTTAAAGATTAAAAAAGATCTTGAAGGTATGCAAGAAAGAGGACAGCCGAAGCTCAATTGGAATGATCCAACAACATCGTATGGATTTGAACGTCGAGGTTGTGGGAATCCATTCAAGAAGAAGAGGAATATCTCTTACATTTGTTAGAGAGTGTATGACACGGGACATTCGAGTATTGAAACATTTGGGTAATTTAATAATGTAACGAAAAGAAATTAAATATTAATGGCCCAGCAGACTGCAGATTGAATTTTCATGATAAGAGAAGGCCAAGGTATGGCCTGAGTTTCTATATCGTAATACTGATCATAGATGTAGAGCTTCAAAGTGTAAAAAGGGACCAAAGCAACTTACAAGTCTCAAGTCTTGCAAGTAGATTTTCATAAATTTAATGATACTTTTAGACAGATTCAATACATACTTAATACCACAGCTGTCAGATAATTATTTCTAGATCAAATATTCTTATTTCAGTAGTTGAAATTTTTGTTGCATAAAACCTTTAGTTGTTGTAAGAATACAAAAATGTACTCCTCATCTGTGAGCCAAAAATTTTCCCAATAACCCTCGTATTTATCTATGCTGCCTTTATTATCGCAAGAAAACCAAAAATATAAAATAAAAAAAATATAAAATTTCAAAAGCAACAAATGGAATGGAATTAATATAATGTAAAAAATACATATATATATGTTGCATTCATTTCTTTATTATTATTGTTGTTGTTGCTTAAGCTGTTGCTTGGGTTTTGAAGTGAAATAACCCAGTTGTCCCAGTCTAAATGACTTGTTTTAAAGGACGGTAACGATAAGTGTTAGAAAAATTAGAGCAAACCGCTCACGACGTTTTCGAACAAATGTTGTTTGCAAAAGCGACAATGACATTCACTGGCGTTAAAATTATTTTAGGGGACTGCGTTGCCAATTTTTTCTCAACGAATTTAGATTTCTTTCGCATTACTTAAAATCTGTATTTAAAAAATCTTTGAATGCAAAATATTTAAATATATAAAAAAAATCATTAGAGACAGAAACGTCTTCGACGATTTGGCCAACTGGGAAATTAAATATGTACGTGGGCTTGTTTATATACCAGAGCACTGTGGTTTTACTATTATTATTTTATGTTGCTGCTGTTGCCGCTATTAGTCCTACTGTTGTTGTTGCAATTTTTTTCATAGATTTAAATTTAAAAACATTTTTTGTTTGTTTGTTTTCTGCTACAATTGTTGGCAATGATTGACGTTTTTTTCCTTTGTGAAACGCAATCCATGCCATTCATGTTGTTGATTTTTTATTTTTTTTTTTTTGGTTAAAAACTTTTTGAAAGTTTATTTTTTAAATATTTTTTTCAAACATGTATTAAAGTAGTTGTTGTTTGCTATTATTTTAAGGTGAATATATGTATGTTTGTCTTTCGCTTTTGTATATTTTTTTTAAATATATATTTTCGTGTTTTAATTAATACCACATCAAAACTAAAAATTAAAAAAAAAAAAAAAAAAACAAACAAAACCAAAATGTTCGCTTTTATAATTATTACATAACTTATTATGGTAGAGGGGCAATCAAATAACTAGCAGCATGATGGGGGTGAGAAACAAATACAAAACTTAGTTGAATTATATTTTAAAAATTTTTTTAAAGCGTAGTGTCAGTTCACAATTTGACCAGATGGGGCGCGCTAAAATCTGAAACCGATAAGATAAACCAAGAAAGCTGGTTTCAGCAGCCCATTTACAATTCAGTCAGCCACAAGAGGAGTATGTGGATGTGTGTGAGACGCCTGCATGTGCCAAAACAACGCCGATTGCTTTATGTCCAAAATTTTTGTTTTCGTTTAATATACTCCTTTAGAATATAGCATGATTTTTTGTAGCAGCTATAAGCCTGGATGTGTCTACAAAGAACCACCCAAAGACGGCGACCGCTAGCGCCAGCGTTCCAGAGCTGTCAAAAGTCTGGTAACCCGTTTGGTTTTCGTTAACATACACAGCAGTACTACGGGCCGAGATATAAGCAAAATTTTAAAATAACTTATTTTTTCAAAACAATTATATCCCTTTAAATCTCAGTAAATATAATCACTGTTGTCAAACAACCTGACACAACTTCTTTAAAGACGGCGACTTTAACTAAGGATTTTTTTGGATAGGAGAAGGAAAAGCGAACAAACGAAGAACTTTTATGAAACCTTTATACGCCATATCTCAAAAATCACAACAGACTTCTACTTGCAATTCAGTACAAAGTAGTTAGAAGCGGTAGTAGCGGAAGCCTCCATACAAACGAACCACTTTGATTAAAGTTTCGATCTGCTATATCTCGGATATTGTAACAGTTATCGACTTAGAATATTGTACAAAATAATTGTTTACCAAAACTTAAACTTTGAGAAAAGAACTAGTTGGTTGAGAAGGGGAGTGTTAGCCCCTAAGCAAACTAACCATTTTAGTACAAATAAATTATACAAAAGTACCTGCATTGAGAAAAAAATATCTTCGATAAAGCTATCGACCTCAAACAATCTTTATTTTAAAAGAAAAATTTTTTAGACAGAAGCCCGAGGGTATCGTTGTCAAAAAAATGGTAAAATTTTATTAAGTTTTCTTTATTAGGAACTAAAAAAGCCCGTCACAAAGTATTTTTTTAAATAATAATTACGGTTTAAAAACAACTTGGCTGGATCATAGTACTGGGTATAAAAAAAGCCCAGCGTTAAGGGTATAAAAGACGCAGCCGAATATCGCGTCTTACTTGCTTATGTTCCCTAAACAAAAGAAAAACAAATGTCAAAGTCAATTAAGAATGTGTAAAATAAACAGACAAAATAGTGGTTTTAATTTAAAGAGCGAATAAAGTAATTTTAGATGCAGTAAAAAGAGCTTAAAAATCTTTTTAATAAAATCTTATGTAGTTCAAGCTATTTTCAAGTCCTGATATGGCGCCTTAGGTCGATATTATTTCTTTAGCGCATCATATTAAGAATTAAAAGTAGTTTAAAAAAAATGTCATTTTATTTATAATATTTTTTATATCTTTCAAGTTAAATTAATACGATTTAAAAATATTTTTAGTAGTGAGAATAAACATAATATTTAGAAAGGTATTTGCGCTCGTAAAACCAATAATGTCATGTTTGCATTTAATTTTTCTATAAATATTTAGAATGTAAATTTAATTGGATTCCCATAAATTACGACTTGTATTCAATAGTATATTAGTCATCATCATTAAAACTAAACAGACTTGTACTTTAATCGCTTTAGAGTTAAAGTACAAATATTTATGAAAGTGTGAAAACACTAGTTTTTGTGTAGAGTTTTCAAAGCAATTCAGGGAAACTTTTTGTTTTGTGATACAAACATAGGGTGACCATTCGTACTGATTTCATCAGTACATGTACTGATTTCTCTTTTGATGTACTGATTTAAAACTAGTGTACTGAAATGTACTGATTTTTGGGAAATAGTACTGATTGTACTGATTTTTTAAGATGATTTGATAATTTAAATAATGTTCCTCAAAAAATTTGATACATTAGAGCAAAACTAGAAAATAAAGTATTTTTCTTGCAACAGAAAGTATATTAAGATTATCCAAAAATTATTATATATATTTTTTTTTAACTTATTATCCGAATCAAGTATCAACCTGCAACCTGTCTTTTGATTACAAGAATATATAGACAACCAAACGAATGGACAGACATGCTTAAATCGAATCAGGAAGTGATAATACCTATCCTTAATCGTGCCATGTACTTAGAATCACTTTTCATTTCAGTAAAAGCATGTCAGTCGTTCTAGCTGACTGGGAATTAATGCATTCTGGTATTCAAAGCACAGGTTTCATTTTTGAAGATGTTCTATGGCACAAATAAGAGGTTTGGTGTAGGGACTAGCTTTTTTTCTTGTGATAATGATTTATGCTTTTATGTGGAGACTAAACTTTTTTCCCCGAAAAATCTTTTACGCTGCATATATGCACATATTTAAAACCACCAGCTGTCGTCCTGCTTTTATTATGATCAACCCTTTTTTCACAAATCAGATATTCATCCGATATTGCTTGGCTCTCATTTTTTTTTTTTCTAACTAAAAAACTATGATTCTGTTTTTTGATTATGTTTATTTGAACCTTTAGAATTTTATTGGTGAAGTCAAGAAGGTGATATCGGCCAAGTGGGCGCCGTCACAATTGATTGCTCTACTGGATCATTTAATCACATTTTTCATCACTTCGGAGAGAATTTCGAGCGACGGGTTCCCGCATTCGTGTCAAATATTGTCCTTAAGCGCTTTCAGGGTCTCCGGCTTGTTCACGTAGACACGAAACTTTAAAAAACCCCACAAAAAAATTCAGGAACGAATAAATCGGGCGATCTTGCTGACTTATGTAAGTCGCAAGAACGAGAGATGAGGCGAACTGGGAACGCCGCCTGCAGAGTATCGGTTGTAACTCGCGCAGTGTGTGCCGTTACTCCATCCTGTTGAAACCACATGTCCTCCAGTCCTGATTCGTTCAATTGCGAAAGAAAAAACTCTGCTAACATGGCCCTATAGCGCGCACCGTCCACTGTTGTTGTTTGACCAGCGGCGTCCTGAAAAAAATAGGCCCAATTACTCCTCCAGCGTGAACAGCGCACCATGCAGTCACTTTGAGCGGGTGCAATGGCTCCTCATGCCCCAGAAACAATAGCTTTGCTTGTTCACGTACCCGCTGAGGTGGAAATTCACGCCTCGCCAATACCACAGACAAATTTTTAAGCGATAGTCTGCGTTCTTGGGGAGTGTATTGCTCCATGACTTGTTCACTTGTATTATACATCTGTCTAAACTATAAATTGGATTTACCCATAATCGTACTTAAACATTTTTAACTAATCCGTACTTAGATTTTTCTTAAATCAAGCCTATTCGGATTAATTTAACAAATCAAGAAGAAAACAATAAAGAGCGCTATATTCGGCTGTGCATAATCTTATATACCTTTCCCATTGACCTTTCGAAATCCCAATTTTTACAAATTTTGTATGGCAGCCCATTAGAGAGTGGAGATAGTGGTTAAGAATATTCTAGGAAAATGTTTTGGAGGGGAAACTAATGGGGGTCGATCGTACACTTTATTGCTCTAAAGCAAATTCTAAAGAAGTTGTGGGCATTTTTACATCATTTTTGTAAATTTTGTATGGCAACCCCCTTAGGGCGTGGAGACAGGGGTGTAAGTATATTCTAGGAATATGTTTAGGAGGGCAAACTAATCGGGGTCGATCGCACACTCTATTGCTCTTAGGACAACTTTGAAGAAGTTGTGGGTATTTTTACACCATTTTTGTAAATTTTGTATGGCAACCCCCTTAGGGCGTGGAGACAGGGGTGTAAGTATATTCTAGGAATATGTTTGGGAGGGCAAACTAATTGGGGTCGATCGTACACTCTATTGCTCTTAGGCCAACTTTGAAGAAGTTGTGGGCATTTTAACATAATTTTTTTTTAAATTTTGTATGGCAACGCCCTTAGGGCGTGGAAGTAGGGGGTAAGTATGCTCTAGGAATACGTTTAGGAGGAAAAACTAATGGGGATCTGTGATACATTTTTTTCCTCTAGGGGCGACTCCGGGGAAGTTGTACCGGTTTTTACCTTATTTTTTAAAATTTTGTATGGCAACCATGTTAGGGGCTGGAGATAGAGGGTAAGTATGTTCCACAAAAATGTTTGAATGGATAAAATAATTCGGGTCGGGCTTACATTTCACCTTTGTAGGAGAACCCTGGAAGCCGTAGGAGCGATTAAAAACATGTTTAAATTAAGGCAACCATGTTATATGTATGAAAACTAATGCCAATAAAATATTTGTTTTGGGTGTGTTTTGATAATATCAACAAGACTGATTCTGTTCTTTTCTTTTTTTGTTGTTTTTTTATTATTACATGCATAAGTATGTTCTTTGTTGTTGTTGTAGGCTAAAAAAAAGGAGGTAGTCTTGGGTTTTCTTATATCTCGGTCATTTATCGGGCGATTTAGCTGAATTTCAATACGAATTTTCTCGCGACTATCTCTGACAGTTTGATACCACCTACGGGTCTATGCGATATCGGGGGGCTTCCACCATAACACGGACAGACGGACAGACAGACGGAAATCGCTAAATCGGATTTTCTATCTATAAGGATCCAGAATATATATACTTTATGGGGTCCCAAAGGGATAATAAAGAAATTACAAACGGAATGACAAACTTATACATATATACCCTTATCACTTATGTGAAGGGTATAAAAACTTGTTGTTTTAATTTACTATTTAATATTTAGAAACAAAAGTGTCTCAAATAAGTTTACTTGGTATATTTTTTGTGTGCCTTATTATATTGTGAGGGATCTGGAGTGAATTAAAAATTTTACAATATTTTAAAGTAAAGTACTCTTCATTACAAAACGTGCAAATTTTTGCAAATCCAGCTGTTTGTGCTGTAATTTATTCTAAAAAACACAAAACCATTTTTAAGTTTCTAATCAGGTACAAAGTTGAAAAATATTTTGCATTTAAATATTAGGTGCAGACAATAAAGGAAACCCTAATCCAAAAAAAAAAAAAATAATGCATAAGTGCATTTGCATTTTATTTTACTGCATTGCTATTCGCTGCTTTCACCAAATACCTTTACATTCAGTTTATATTTACATTTGTAAGCATTTTCAAAAACGTGTTGTATATATGTATGTAGACTTAAGTATATAAAGGTATGTTTTATTTATTGTTTAATTTTAGTTTAAGCTTTGATCATTTAAGTACAAATATTTGCATTTTTAATTGTAGTTTTCTTTTATTACCAACTGCTGCTGCTTCTCCCTATGCTGCTCTTCACTAAAGACTTTAGTGTCAGTATTGTTTATGTTCTAATTAATATGAAAGGCTTCATCAGTTTAAGTACTTAAGTTGTTTAATACTTTTATTAAATTTATATACATTTATTTGTTTTGTAATTGCAGTGTTCTTGTAGACATTATAAAAACTTTGGAATAGTGTGTTTGAAAAACCCTGCAGGTCTTGTGATAAGAGTTAAACATTACTTTAGCCACTTTGTTTTATTAGTACAGGGTGTCCCCTGGCAAGGTATACTACTTTCTTTGCTTATAATTTTTGATTAAATGAAAGAGAATGGATTTTATATTGTGACTGTTTTATTTAAAGTCAGCAATTATGTATGAAATACAATATCAGATAAATGCCCGCCTCTGTTAGTCTCACAAATGCGAGCTCTTTCGATCACATTTTTTATTAAATTCTCACACATTTCACGCCGCATTTCATTAATTTCATCACAAATGTTTTGTTTGAGCTGCTCCAGAATTTCTGGTTTGTTTTCATAAACCATGCTTTTCATACATCCCCACAAAATGAAGTAGGGAGCATTAAATCAGGCGACTGTGGAGGCCATTTCTTGAAATAACTTGTTGTGGAAAGAGGTCTCGCAGTTCTTCCATTGTAACCCTGGCTGTATGCGATGCGGCACCGTCTTGGTAATACCACATGTTATAACCAAGCCCAAAGCATGCAGTTGTGGTATTTAAAAGTTTTCAGTCATATCACGATATCGCTCCCCATTAACAGTTACCGTTACGCCGTTTTTGGTTTCAAATCATTCCTCCTGACTAAAAATCACACCAGACGGTCACTTTTAATGGATGCAAAGGTGACTGATGAATAATTTGAGGGTTTTCCATTGCCCAAAACCGGTTATTCTGTTTATTCACATATCAATTTAACTAACTGGAAATTGAATACGGGAGTTATATTCATATGTATTATATTTTATATTGCATTCATATTCTATACGATCGTCCGATGGATGGCCAAAACAAACTAAAAGTAAACAATAGAAGTAACTAGTGATAAATGCAAATAGAATGAGAATAAGAGAACATAGGGTTGTATGTGGACTTATTTCGGTCGAAGCAATATATGATATGAATATAACTCCCGTATTCAATTTCTGGTTAAAGTTTGTTAAAAGAGAACATATTAACATTCAAACTACAGTATTACCGTCAGCGAATGCTGACGACAAATCGTAGCTGATTTTGGTAATGCGGTACACTCGGCTTGTATTTTAATGACTTAATTTTTAATACAAATTTCCATTCTTAGCTATCACAATTGTTTCTCTGTCTTAATATTTTTTCTTTTAAAAGCATATTTCTGATGAAATATTTTACCAAAAGCTACCGGGCAAAATGGATGCATTCTTTGACTTTCTAACATTTACTAAACAAATACAAACAACTTTTTAAGCTACTTAGGTGTGGTTTAGACTAGAAAGAATTTGAATTTCTAACATTGTAGTTAAAACAATAAAATTACTTATTTAAGCAAAATGTAATTTGAACTAATTTTAGTTTTCTCTCTAATTTGCCGTTTGCTTAGTGGCCGTTTAATAAAGGTGACATGATTTTTTTTGCAACAAAGTATTTGTGTTTTAAAATGTTTTTGTGTTAACCACAGTTGTTATGCAATGATAAGTAATTAGATTAGTTTTAATTTAAAAGGGACAGTAGTTTAGATTAGATAACAATTATTACAAGTTTTATTCGATTACTAGTTCCATTCAGTAACGAATTAATCTCAGAATAATTACAAAAAAAATAAACAAAAAATAAATATTACTTTGAACACGTAAACTGATGAACTAAGAAACAAGTAATATCGCTCAACAATAAACAAGGCACTTGGACCTGACAACAATTCCTCCCAAAACTTTTAACTGCCAACACCTACATACAATTCACAGATAATATTTACGATAATAAAACATTGCTGGATAAGTTAATCCCTACCCAGTGCCATTAACGAAGGTGTTTTCCAAAAAAGGCAACTTATTGGAATGCAAGGCAAGTTAAGACATATCTCTCCTATATGCTGTATTAAAAATAACATCGCATATTGTGAAGTACTGGCGGGAAATTAGAACCTCTACCAACAATAGGGCAGGCGCGCTTTCCCGATATTAACTCTGAAAGGAAATACATCTTTATGAAGCTTATTCCACATACGAACTGTCCGACTAAACAACGAACTCTCCCTGTAATGCGTGGTGCGTTTCACAGGCCAGTCGACCACCAACGGGTGTGCTCTACCTTAAAGGCGTATATCACGAAAAAAAATTCTGAGTTTCAGGAACAAGTTCCCTTATTTCTTCAGAGCACATTCAGTTGTAGTATCGATGGAATAGTGAAACGCAACCCACATTGAGTCAATGCTTAAACGAATCGAGTTGGTTGAATACCACAACGTCACCTATGAGTACCTTCGCCCATTTCTGTACGCGGTCAAGTAGCTCCAAAATATATATCATTATATTTCATTTTCGATCGGATATAGGTGGTATAAATAGTGAGGAAATCAGATGATGTAAGTAAATTCCTACACCATTTAAAAAAGCCAAGAGACTTGGATGCTTCTTTTGATACAAGAAAAACATGTTCTCTTCAACGAACATCGCTATGGATTTCATGCCAAGAATATCAACAGCTTCTGTCTTCCCAACTTTTGTACCATGCCCTAATACAGGTGATGCAGCATGATTCACTGCGCGTTTATGTGTCAGAAGATAGCATTGGGTCTTACGGGCATTAAAATCTACCATTTTCAATTAGTCTAACCAAGGCCTTGTATGTGTGTGTGTTTTAGAGAATCCAGCCCGATAATCAACTGTGTGACATAATAAGCGCGTTCTTGCAGAAATAAGCCAAGGCTGTGAGCTTTCCCTGTTTGTTTTTAAATATCATTTGGGTCCCGACTATGCAGATTGCATTTTCTGTATCACTTACATACAGACATATGTACGGGACGCAAAATATATAGTGGTCGTCAGCTCAGCAGTGAAAACGGCGTAACGGTAACTGTCAATAGGGAGCGAAATCGTAATGTAATTGAAAACGTTTTAACGCTACAACTGCATGCTTTGGGCTCGGTTAACATGTGGTATCAGCAAGACGGTGCCGCATCGCATACAGTCAGGATTACAATGGAGTTACTGCAAGACCTCGTTTCACAACAAGTTATTTTAAGAAATGGTGGTGTTGATTAGCCTCCACGGCCGCCAGATTTGACTGCTGCGGGCTGCTTTTTGTGGGTATATCTGAAAAATTATAAACAAACAAAGCAGTATACATTGCCAGCGCACACCCTGTATTAAGGGTCGCAAATCAATATTGTATACAGCTTAAATTGAACGGTAAACGGTTATACATATACCTATAATGATATGTAAAGGGTATTAAAAGTATGAATGTATTACGAAATTTAATTTCAAGCCTAAAGACCAATTACAAACACCAGATATGGAGCAAATCCCTTATAGAGTTGTAAACAAAATGTCGATCAATTTTTGCTGCAATAAAATACACAACGTCTTTCAATTAGTTCTAAATTTATTATTTTCTATCAGTTTTTGTGTAAACTTAACCATTCATATGTCGGTGTGCGCACATACATACATAAGCATTCACGTGTTACTCTTTCTTTCTGTTACTTTTACACCGACTGTCGATAGATTGATGTTTCGAGGTGAAACTTTTTCTTGTTTATTATACATTTGTATCTACACTTGTTTGGATGATGGAAATAATTTTTTACCTGTCAAAAAATCTATGCAACTGAAATGTAATTAAGATTAATGTGTTTCAGCATATACACAATTATTCAATCGTTCACGAATACATTCATTTTTCATTCATTCAATCCGTCCATCATTCATTCACTTATTCACTCATCTTTGTAGTTTCTTTATAACAATATTCTCAAGTAATTTTTCAACTCTATTGTTGAATATATGTGCATCTTTAAAATCTTTAAAAAAAAGCTGCATATTCATGTTTCTCTAAAGTTTTGAAAATTGTTTAATGTTTTTTTCTAAAGTTTCCGTCATATTAATGTGTGTTTTACTACACCTTTCATTGTTTGAAAGTGTAAAAATTAATTTTGTACAATAATAAAAAAAAAACAATAAAATAGATAAATTCAGAAACGAGAAAATTTGTTATACATAAAGCTTAATTTTCGTATTCTTCATTATCAATGATGTTAGTAAACATGAAAGGTAATACAAACGAAAAATTTCGTCAGTGACAAATTCGGAAATTTGTTGAAGATAATACGGCAGGTTGGCCAACTGGGGTATTTGAAAAATACATACAGGGTGTCTGGTGTTAGATTTATATTTTCAAACTTAAATAAAAAACGAATTAATTGACACAAAGTTTTATTAAGAGCATTGAACGAAAGAATGGAAATGCGGATTTTATTTTTTAAAGAATATGCCATCCCAATGTCTTCCGTCAAATTGAAGACACTGTTCAAAAATTAGCTTTGTGTTCTACACCACACGCTGCAGTCAACTTGGTTCAATTGAACTGGTAGCTCGATGAATATTTTCCTTTAAAGCCGCAAGAGATTGGGCAACCTCCGTGTCCCTCAGATGTTCCTAAAGCGACTGATCAGTTTTTGGGCAAAATTTTCCCGGAGCAAATTCGCCGCAGCTCTGGCTGTGTTTGTAGTCGCACCATTTTGTTGAAACCACGTGTGCAAAGAGTACGATGGATGAGTTTGCAGGCTTGGCAAAGAGAATTCCTTGTCTTCTGTTTCTGCTTTTTAAGTTGCAACGATAGTGTGTTGCATCGTTAAATATATTTTTTTAACCGAATGCAATCAATATAAGCACTTAAACCTGAGGATGTAAAAAAGTTATAGTGGAGGTGTAGGCCCTATATTGCTTTGAAAAAATATATTAAATATTTAGTATAAAAAGTATAATTTAAGTAACACTTAATATAAAAGTAAACTTGTGTTGTAAGTACCTATATTTTAATAAATCATACATTAGGAAATGATATACATACATACGTGTTGTTTCACCCCAGCCAGCGAAATTGGCCGTAGCCTCTTCGATATCTGAAAGGAAGGTAAGCCAAATTGACATGGTTTTAAACTAATTAGGCCCAATGTCTGACTGTAAAACAAACGAAGTACGGATTTTTTCTCTCCGTAAGGACATATTTTCTTTTAAGGATATCTTCACAAAAAGGACGCAAATTCTTGAAACTGAAGCAACAAATAATTAGGGGTTTATTTCATTTTATTAATTTAAAAATTAAAAACGGAATTTAAAGATACTTACACAGAGTATGATATATGTTAAAGACAACAAACTTGTGTACGGAGTTCAAAAAACCTATAATTTTTTCTGACTGTTATGGCAATTTTTATTTGAGGGATATATGGGAAGGACACGAATCCCTTAAATTTAAGTGATACAATTTTTGTTTTTAATTATAATTTGTTAGCTGAGTGGTTCCTTCTTTATTTGAGAAGGAAATTGTTTACTATATTTTTGGCTCCTTTTCCTTTTCTGAAAAAGGACATTATCGGGGTAGGCATGTCCTTCCTTTAAAATAAAAAATTTAAGATAGATCATAAAGCATGGTTCGCCTAATACTTGCGCAAAATTGTAATAATTTTAAATTTTTTTCCTCTGCGTTGTAGCAATATTCATTTTAAGGATATGTAGGAAGGACTGGAATCCTTGAAGCTTTAGTAAAGATATTTTGGGTCTGATCATAATTTGTCAACTGAAATAAGTGTGGAAATTATTATTTCTTAATGATAACTCCTTCTTACTTAGACAACTCCTTATATGAAATCACTACACTGTGCGGGGCACATTGGGTCGAATAAGCATAAAAATAGCGCTTAATTAAGCGATCAAGGATTTGCCTTTGTTCGTTTTTTAAAGTCCATACCTGAGTTAATAAAATAAAAAAATTAGCCTTACAAAACTTTTGCGTAGTAAGAAGGGAAATCCTACTAATATTATAAAAAAGAAAGTAGGATTTTATCAGCGTTGCCCAATGTAAGAAGATGATTTATGTAAATGTATGGGTGCTTTTTTACTGTGTTTATTGTTGAAAACAATGCAATATCAACCTGTGTTGTTGTTGTTACTATACTTTTGTTTTGCTCTGTTTGTTATATTTTTTTTGTAGGTACTCGTGTTGTGCACATGTAAAACCTGATTAGGGTTCGTCCCCCAGAGACACTCTTGGCAAGCATGGGCTGGGATTTTGTTTAACTACCACAAAAGCCGGTAGATTGATTTTTAATAAATTTAAATACAAACAGATAACAAGAAAGAAGAATTAAAAGTGATCTTTCTTCTTACTATGAATTTCAGTTGCAGAAGTTATTTCTTTATCCCAAACTTTAATTTAATTTTTTGTTTTGCTTCGTTTTTTTTTTTTGCTAAACTTTAAACTCACACTGTGAAAAACTGTGCGTTCAACCTTAAACAACGATTTCAGATAATAGTAATGTTGAATTATTTATACTTTTTTCCGATACCCATTTTCACTAAAAAAATTATTCTTAAAAATCAATTTAGCCCCACTTTGGACCTGATCGAACCCAATGTTAGCCGCCTTCCAATTTCTAGTCTTGCAAAATACCACCTGATAACCGCAACACAGTTTTTTTTACAAAAAAATTTTAAATATTTTAATAAGTTTTTCAAAAATGTATTTATTTTTATACCTGTTGACGTTTTTTTTTCTGTGTACATATGCCCTTTTTTTTAGTTGGACTTTTAATTTTTATGACATTTTTAAATAATACACAAAAATTAAGTAAATATCTACCATCTTAAAAGTTTCAATATAATATTAGTTAGTATAATATAGTAATAATACTAAAGTTATAAAATGAATATAAATAAAGATTATATTTATTAGTTTTTTTTAATGTTATTGAAATTATATTAAGATTATATTTGAACCTTGGTATAATGCAGTCGTTATGAATTTAATGTTTTTCTTAATGGGTTAATAGTTTTCAACATATAATAATAAAAAAATTCAAAATTGGTTATTTTTATAACTTATTTTATAAAAAAAATATGGAAAGTTTTTAATGTGATACTTAAATTAATAAATAAAACTTTTATCAATCAAACCATCAATATTTACAGCTTCATTATATTGTATAATTTTAGTAAAAATTTAAATTCATGGAAAATTATTTAAAACAGAAGGTTGAATTCACCGTTAAAATAAGCAAAAAAGATTTTTTATTTAATAAAATTATTTATTTATAAAAGTGCTTGTTTTGTAGCAAAGCTTTTAGCGATAAGAAGTGGTGGACATCTCCATCATCTAATTTTGCACCATCCTTCGCTAGTGCATAAGCAACACATCAGTTCCGTGTTCCCGCCCCAATACTAGAGCGATGTTAGGAGTTAATGTTTAGAAGCATTTTTATCCTGTTAAAATATGTCCAGCATTCACGAAATATATGTACATCAGTAATTAATCTGCCTTGGGTTCGGCTGTCCGTAAAAGTCCTGATATTTCTAATACTTTAACCGAATATTCTGTAGCAAAGTAGCCAGTTAGCTTCTTGTAATTAGTAAACGTTCAGCCTGGTTTATCGGGGGAAAAAGCCTCTGCAAACAACAGTTATTTCGTTTGACCCGTCCATATATATATCCATATCGACAGGTAATGGGGAGATGCTTTCATTCGCCGCTTCCTACAGCAAGAGTCAGAATAAAAATTAAGTTTTCAAATCGAAGTGTGAATGATGCAAATGATAATGATTCCGCAACAGTGTCCCTTGTCTTCAAAAGACTGTGTTCGTCATATAGAAATATGTTTCAAGTGAGCGGATTTGGATATGTGTACAGCTTATTTAAATACTTGTCCACGTAGTAAGCTTAGAACTCCATATAAAACTGGTGGAGCCTGTAGATCTTTGTGAATATTGCTTCTCTTAATATACTAAGGAGCGTCAGTTATTATACGGAGAAATTTTTGGCGACGTTTAATTTTCTCTATGCCAAAGGCAGAGGCTTCTTGACTGTGTTCCATAGCACCAAGTTAATTGTAAAACCTACTTGCAAAGCTAAATTTTCAGTCGAAACGAGCCATTAAGTTTTTAGCAATTGGCAAATATTTTGGGCTGATTTCAGTTTCATTTCTATTAACTTTCTTCCTTTGGTTGTTATATTCTGAAAGTTTATCTTTAGTTAGTGGGCAGGCTAACATACCAATACCTGTGACTTAAAAATCACTAGTAACTACAGGGCCATAAAATGTAAAGTAAACATTAACTGCGATGTTGCTACTTCTAATTTAATGTGTTATTAAAAGTAACATGTTTGTTTATAAAAAGGAAAATCAACAGTGGTCACCGTCACTGTTTCAAACATCGCTCACCTCTGTACTTTTCCAATCTGTGGGTTTCTTAGATGGTACGAAGTGTTCGTCTAAAGCCAAGTTGGTAACTGAAAATGCAATTGTTGTCATCTAAGATGGGAGTCAGCTTGATTTTAAGCTGATTGAACAACTACTATATAGAAAGCAGTAGACTTATATACCGGCATAATGGGTAGGGTCGGGGATGATTGACTCCTGCGGCGGTTCGGTTTGGCGGACCATATGGTCGCAAAATTTGAATTTGGGATCGTAGGTCAGGTAGTGTTTTCGAATAGGGAATCATGAAAAAGAATCGAGAGGCATTATGAGGGGTGTGCGGTCTTCATTGATGGATCGAAGATGGAGGTAGACACCAGGGGTGGTGTTTTCATAATGGATACGAAATAGGGAATGTCATACAGACTTCCGGACGAAGGCCGCATTTTTTGGGTAGACATTCTGGCGATAAGAAGAGCAGTGGAATTAAAAGGGGAGGGCGGAGATGGAAGAAGGGACGTGACAATCTACCTTGAGAGTCAGGGCGCGCTCAAGGCTCTAGAGGGAATTTATTTTCGGTCTAGACATGTGGACGACCATAGGCATGCGCTAAGGGCGATCTTGGCGCTACGCAGGGTTAGGCTCTGTTGGGTTTCGGATCATTGTGACGTTGCCGACAATAGCACTGCCGATGAATTGGCGAGGAAGGATCGCCTAATAGGGAATTGCATAATGGGCAAGGGGGACCAAATCTAGACGGACAGGGCTTATTTTGGGATATCCAGACTTCCGTGGCCAAGGCTAGATAGGAAGAGCACTGGCCTGCTGCTCAAGAACAGAAGAAGTTTCTAAGATGCATTAGTGGGACTCTCACAGGGCAGTGCGTTGTGAGATATATGACGAGAAGATGCGATAGGAATTTTCCGGATTTCTGCTGGTTTTGCAGGGATGAGAAGGATTTGGAGACTGTAAAACATCTTTTCTGCCACTGCCCTAGGCTTCAGGTCCACCGACAAAGGTGGATGAAAAGGTGCTTTTAAGACGGACTTGATGGGGTATCTGTCTGTGGTCTGGGGAACATCATAAGGTTCATCAAAGAAGGTGAGCGGCTAGGTAGAAAGGGCTACGCGCGATCTGCGAATAGTGACTTCTTGCGGACGGCATTTGACTTTTCCTTCTTAATCTGTATCGTAACATCTACAAATTTCTGTGTCTTTCCTATTTCTTTTTTGACTCTTCTGAAGGGGTGCTTAATGAGCCTAGAATCCTCTAAGTGAAGGGGCGAGTTGCACTCGTCACTACCATTCGTAACCTAACCTAATCTGTAGAACTCCACCTTCAGAAGATCTTTTACAGACTTAGAAATAATCTTTTAATTGCAGCTTTTAATAATGGCGAGAAGTATTCAAATCGTAGTATTGCGCTAAAATTAAAAAGAATGAGTCTTTATGCTGTGCAAGACAAATTTTAATGCATTTTGTTACTTATTTTATCAAAACCAGCACAGTTTCTGATATTTTGTTTACCAATAGCCTTTATATGTCATATATGGAATCATGTTTGAACAGATTCTTTAGCAACAACATGCGGTAATTCACTCATAATCAAGAGCAAATCAATATTCTTTCAAATGTTCAAGACATTGCTTTTACTGGGCATCATGGGCTTTTAATGACTTACGACTTTAAAAATTTATATTTTGGCAACCGTCACAATAAATTTTCTAATACACAATTTCTTATCATTATTAATCTTAACTTCTGCAAATTATGAAAACGCTCTAAATTAACCCCTATAAATATAAAAATTAAAGTATGATTATTTAGCGCTTATTTAACAGCTGTCTTTAATAAAATTGGCCAAAAATCTCTTAATAAGCCTACTTTATTTATTATGAATACGAGCGTTAAATACATATTTCAAATTTTCTAAACAAAATCTAACAATTTCTTTAGTTCTAAACACTCACAGCCGTAGGCACTTGCGTGATAGAAACATAAATAATTTATGAAGTTAAAATATAAAAAAATCAACAAAGTAATGTTTAACAATATTTCGTACAAAATATATTTATTTAAACATAATTTTGTAGATGTTTAAAGATATGTATTCATAAACATCATTCAGTTAAAGACATATTTATACCAAAGTACATACTTTTGTTACCACATGAACATCCATCTATTAATACACATGTCTAGTATATTATATTTTAGCTCATTCCTTATAGATATCTTTAATATTTATGTATTTTTAAGAAATATTTCAAGTTAAATAGAAGCAGAAGAAGTAAAAATATTGTTTTTGAATTATGAGACCTGTCAGCAAAATATCCCCAAAAAAAGAGAAACCTACAAACAAACAAATGCACATAATACACAAACATATGTTAACATAAATAAGACAAAAAAAAAAATAAACATAAATAAATACATAATACAGCAACAACAGAAAAAAAACTACAAATGTCACTTTGAAATTTAAACACATAAAACAACTACACACAGCTAAATATTAAAAAACAATAATTTTTTTTCAAAACTAAATATGTATATTTAAAATTTATTAGTTTTCTATTTGAAAAAAATAGGTATTTATTTATTTATATTTTTAAATTATTTACTATAATAATGGGTTGGTTTTTGTTAACAAATTTGCAAATTATCTTTTAAAACAATTTTACAAAAATTAAAAGGTTCATTATATTTTATGATCGTAATAAAAAGAAAAATATTGCAATAAACTTCTAAGTTAATATCTTTAAAATAAAATAAAATTGTGAATTGGGATTTTAATACTTAAATATTGTTAATTCAGTTGACTTGCTTACCTTTGTTCAATTCCACGTAAAACGTTTCCAATTGTGGGAAACCGATTTTTTCTTAAAAAAATAGTCGATGAATTTACGCATAAAAGAAAACAAAAATGATCGAAATATAAATAATTTGGTTTATATTTAGTTTTTATTTATTTCGCAAGAGCTTTAACTAATCACATACTTTATAATTAGCTCTTTAATGAAAATGTCACATCCATCACATTTTGTAAAAGGTTTTCCTTTAAGCAAAAATCTTTTTTTTTGTAGAATTAATGAACCAAATACGATTAAAAACCATTTAATTTTCTTCAAAAATCGAAAAAATTAAGCTTCTTCTTAACAATATATTACACAACTCGATCTTAATGTCAAATATCTGTTGAATTCCAATTTGTAAAGTCACACCCGTCACAGCCTTCAAGTAATCATTGTGACTAGAAATTATGTTTAAATCGCTTCAAAACCTAATATTCTTGGAAAATATAGCCTTTTTTTCAAACAAAAATTTTGAATTGTTTAAGTTATAAGCAAAAATGGGAGCAAAATGGTCACGCCCGTCACAATGGAATTACCCCTTTTTTTAATCACTGCATTTTTTTAATTTTTTCTTTAAAGAACAATTAAGCCTAGTCTTGTTGTAGTTGTCGTTTCTATTGTTTGTGTTTAACCTAATTTAAAATACAGTGGAATACCGCTTTAACGATTGGTATAATGTCAGGCCCTTTCGTTAAACAGATGTTTTTAAACGAAGTACATTTTATCTTGACCACGCCAAAGAATATAGGCTCTAGGTCCTTTAAAAGCAACGACTGCTAAGCAAAATAAAAAATAATAGTTTGGCTCTTTGTTAAAACATTCGTTAAATCGGGAGAAAATCGGTAATCGCTATTTTTAGGGCTGATAAAATTGAAAAATTGGAATTTGATCATTCGTTTAACCGAATCTTCGTTGAATCGAGCATTCGTAATACCGAGACTCCAATGTACTTTCTTTTAGTACTCAAACTATAGTAGAGGTATTTTGCGTTTATGCAGATATTTCTAGCGCCTAAAAATGGTAGTCCAAGGGTAACTTTTATTAATTTCCATTGATTCAAAATCACTTTCTGATCCGATAAAACAGTATCCAGCCCGTACTTCTGGTTGGGTGTCAAGGTACTCGAGTGATTTTTTGAAATAAAGACTAGGCCCATAACCAATTTTTTCCATCTTTCCATATAAATGTTTTTCCAACATAAGCAGGATATACATGACTTGAATAAGTATAGCTCCAACTCCATACGCCCCTTCACTAATTGTTAGTCTGAAATATTTTGATTAGTCCGTAATGTTCCATGTATCATATATTATTTTTATTTGCAGAATAAAAACCAACTCAAATATTACTCCATTTGTACAAATTTTGGTTAATGTTAAGCACCTTATACCATTTAATCTTTCACTGACTTTTATCATGATCAGTCCACTATTTACTTCGGTTCCGATAATATATGACTTCCCGCTTTCTGTATTAAATTACACATGAACAAAGTTTTTTAAATAATAGAATTGGGCCTGCCAAACCTCGGAAAGAGCGGTTCAATATTTACCGAACCTCCCATACTAAGCGTTTACTCAAAAGCCATAAATATCCCAATAAATATTTAATGACCAGCGGCTTCATAAAAAAATTTTAAAATACTTTTGTCAAAATGGGTCCAATGAAAGCCTGCCTGCGTAAATTTTGTGCGAATTTGGCAGGGTACAGGGTGTCTGGTGGCAAATTTATATTTTTAAACTTAAAAAGAAAACATAATAATTGACGCTAAGTTCTATTAAGAGCATTGAACGATGGAATGGAACTGTGGATTTTATTTTTTAAGAATATGACAGGCAGATGTCTTCCGTCGAGTTGAACACACTGTTCAAAACCGAGCCTTGTGTTCTGCGCCAGATGCTGCAGAAAACTTGAAAACTTTGAAAAAAAATTGTGCAATTACCTCATGCGTGGAGGAAATGGTTTTTATGTCTCAATCGGGGGTTTCGAGTCCTTGGATGCCAGTGGCAGCAGTTTTGCTTGTTGAAATGAAAATAAGCCTTGTAGCTCCAGAAAATGCGATTTACAGCGCGAAAATGGTCCAACATCGTTTCACAAACTTTTTTTTCATAAATTAAAGTTACTTTCTTTCAGTTCTTGAAAGATTTGAATTTTAAAAGAATGGAACTTAAGACCGTTTTTTAAAATTTTATGAATAACCGCTTTTGAAGGTCCCAGTTAAGCTGTTCTTTTCCTTATTAAAAGTCACGGATTTTCACGTAAACTGCTTTCAAACAGTTCAATGTTTTCAGGAATCCTTGAAAATCCACTGGACCCTGGCCGTGGGGCATTCATAGCAGATGCATTTGCGCGGGATCTCTGCACGAATTAAATTTACACTCTGTCCATCACGTATTCGCCGAATATCGAACTTATAACTGCTGACGAGCAATTGCGTAAAAATCATAACTCTTAAAAAATGTATCCACAGCAAAAGCATGCTAACTCGACCACTGCAATATTGTGACTGACAAATCCGCGCAATCAACAATTCCAATGACGCCACCCTCCCACATCCGCACCATTCACAACTTTTTGAAATAATCGTATTTAAAAATATAAATTTGCCACCAGACACCCTGTACAATATAGACAACCATGACATATTATAAGTTTCTAACTTGTTTTTAAAATAATTTAAATTATTTAAGCAAATTGTACCACTAAATTATGACTTCTGTCTAGCAGTTATTGAAAAAAAAACATTCGATTATATATCGTTTCTCACCATGTGTTTTCGGAGTAAAAAACATTCAATTATGTGGTCATACAATTTTTTCATTATTTTACTTTTCAATAAACATCAAATTGAATTGTTTTGAAAAGAGGTAAGAGAATAAACAAATACAACAACTAACCTTGTGAAAAACGACATGAATGTGCAAATTAAATGCAATGACAAATGCATTTTACACAAATTATTGAACCCTTTTCAATATTAATATTTATATGGTATGAAGCAAAGCCCGGTGCGCTTAAACCAGAGTAAAAATTTTTTTTATGCTCTTCACATAGTGATAAGGGTATATATCAGTTTATCATTCCGTTTGTAATTTCTTTATTATCCATTTGCGACCCCATAAAGTATATATATTCTGGATCCTTATAGATAGGGAAGTTGATATAGCCATGTTCGTCTGTCCGTCTGTCCGTCTGTCTGTCTGTCTGTCTGTCCGTCTGTCCGCCTGTCCGTCTGTTGAAATCATGTGTCTGGAGTCAAATAAAAAGATACAGACCAGTTATTGGTGTCAAACTGTTAGAAATATCTCGCCGACAATCGCTATTTAAAATCAACAAAATCGGTTTACTATTGACCGAGTTATAAGCGAAAACCCAAAACAACCCATTTGTTTTAGGACAAAATCCGTGCATATATCCCTATATATCTTAGTAAGTATAGTCACTCTTGCCACAAAACTTGGCACGGATACTCCTTAAGTAGGCACCTAAATAAAGGAAAAAGCTTTTTAAGATAGGATCAGGGAAAGTGGTATTTTTCCTACAATTGCACAAATTTAGTGAAATGTTTTATGCGCTAAATCGTAGAAACTATAACAGCTATCGACTTAAAATGTTTCACAAAAAGTAATTGGACAACAAAACCTACGCTTTGGAGTAAAAATTTTTTTGGTGGGGGGTGAATATGGGGTAGCTCCCATACAAATCAACAACTTTTTTTTGGGAAACTATAACAGCTATCCACATCAAATGTTCTACAAAAAGTAATAATCAAATAATTCATACATTTTGGTGAAAAAGTTGGAAAAGAGCAGGGGGACTAGAACATCACATAACATTTAACAAGTTTTATTAACCTTTAAATATGAATAATGTCGAAAACTTTTAAAACTCTCGACCTCAAATCATCTTCATCTATTTTTATTATTCAAACGAACGTTAAAGTTTTGTAAAGTTTTCTATGGACTTTAAAACTCACACAAGGATTTTTATTATATTATTTTCAGTACAAAATAACTCGGCTGGGTATATTAAAAGACCAATGTGAAGGGTATATAAGATTCGGCACAGCCGAATATAGCGCTCTTACTTGTTAAATTTTCAATTGAATCTTGGATAACATTATGGTTTATAATGAAAGGAACTGTCGAAATTTGCTATTTAGGTATGTATGTATATTTTTAATAAAACATTTAGACATTTAATATTATTTTTTCCTTCTTATTATGATTCCCCTTCTCTTACACTGTACCTTCGTCTAAACTATGTAAATTTAGAAAATATTTCTGTGTTCGAATTTTTTTTAATAATTAATTGAAGTATCAGCCAAAATATTTTTTTGTAATTTTTTTTTTCTAATTCTGTATATTATTTATGGGAAAAATAATTCTAACTTACAAACAGACCTTCTCTTTATAAGATAAATTTGCATTTTACAAATATCTACTTCATCATCCAGTATTCAAAAGGGATTACATTACTATGGCACATATACATATAAACATACATTTATATATGTGTACATATCACTTATATCCAAAAATATATTTGGTTATTTTCAATTTTTTTTAATGCCCACAAACATACAACACTTTATTAATTATTAAAATTACTTTAGAAGAGTGAAATAAAGGGTTAAACAGGCTAGAAGGAAATGTCATCTGAATTTAAAAAAAAAACGAATTTTGAAGTTTACAGCAAAGTTTAAGGTAACAACAGTACTTGCGTATGTACACAAGAGAAGCAATAAAAGTGACATACAGCAGTGGCAGCATGCTGCATTAAAACTTATACAGGAAGTGCAACCAACCAGGCAAGCAGTTAGAAGGATTACAACTCGCATTAACAAAATAACAACTGTCAGAACAAATGACGACCGCCTGACTTTTTTTCATTTTTATTCGTTTCTTCTAATATAATATTTTCAATATTACATAATTATGCTTTTGAATAAAAAAATTATTGATGTGTTTTATATTTTTTTAATACATTATTTAATAGACATATTGAATACCCCTGTCGCTAATTGTCAACTTCAGTAAAAATTCAAAAGCACTTGGGATGATTTTTATTATTTTTTTTACAAAATTGTTATTGAAAATGACACATGCACATACAATTACCATTATTTTTGTAAAGTTTTTACCAAAAATATGTTTGTTTTTATTAATTTTAGAAATTCTACCCTAAACTTATTTGCATATTAATTTTATATTTTAACCCTTTCTTATTTTCACCTTATTTATATGTCATTTGTTAAAAAAAAAAAACTTAAAAAAACATTCGTGTAAAAAAGGTTTTTGAAATTTTTTTCAATTGAACTTCAACCCCATAAGGATGGTGTTGAAATGAGAAATATCTTAAAGCCAGATAAAAGTTATTCTTTTCAGATTTTATTTATTGCGAACGGGACAATTTTCTAAAGAAAAATTGTTTAATACAGGGTGCCTGGCGGCAGACTTATATTTTCAATCTTAAATAAAAAGTGCAACAATTAACCTAAAGTTTAATTAAGAGCATTGAACGATAGAAAAGAAATGCGGATTTTATTTTTTAAGCCATCCAAAGGTCATCCGTCGAGTTGATTACACTGTTCAAAATAGAGCCTTGTGCTCTGCGCCACACGCTGAAGTAAAATTGGTTCAAATAAGCTAAGCGAATTCATCGAATATCTGGCTGTGTGTGCAGTCGCTTCATCCTGCTGAAACCACGTGCGTGAAGAGTACGATGGATCAGCTCGCAGGTTTGGCAAAAAGAATTCTTTAATCATGCATCAATAATTTTCACTGTTGAAATTCATCACCTGGCCTCGTGAAGTTTCAAAAAAAATGGTCCAACTAGCTTGTGGGTGGATAAAGCACACCAAACAGTTACCCTGGGGCAATGCAATGGTTGTTGATGCGTCTTCTTGGAGATCAGTTTTGCTTGCTGGCGTGGCTGTTTAAGTGAAAATGAGCTCCGGCGCTTCAAAAATGGGATTTATAGCGCGAAAGCGCTTCAACGTCGTTTCAAAAAAGTTTTTGCGAAAATCAAAGTTACATTCTTTCAGTGAGGCTGCTCTCTTCCGCATTAAAAACCGCGGATTTTAACGTGAGCTGCTTTCAACCAGGTCTATGCTTTTGACTGTGCCCTGACCGTGGGACATTCATAGCCAAAACAGTTGCGCGGGATCACTGCACCCACGAACGAATTAAATTTAAACTCAGTCCATTGGCTGAGTCAGTGACTCACAAATCCGCCACCCTCCCTCTGCATCGTTTGTTACGTTTTGAAATAATCATATTTAAAAATATAAATTTGCTACCAGACACCCTACCTTGTATAAAACATATTATGCTTATAAAATTAAGTTGCTATTCCAGCATAAAAAAAAACATTCTGTCATCTACATTCAGAGACCTTCTGGGACCATTGTGTCCCTCCGTACAGGAAAAATTATTTAAACTAAATATGAAGTAAAAGAAAAAAAGTTGTAACAAATGTAATAAGAAGGTAAAATATATTTTAAGGCCGACAAATAAAAATACGTTTGTGACAAATCTAAGCCTCTCTGTATCTGGTGTGACCAAAGGCTCATGCCTATTAAGTATAAGCTCGTCCTTGGAAATGGACTATGAAGGGGAACTCGTACCTAATGCAACTAATCTATTTAAAGCAAGCACTGGCCGAAACCGCTCCGAATATATAAAATATAATTTAGTTGTACGACAAGCAAGTTTAATTTTATTTCCGTTGCAATAAATTTATTTCACTTTAAAATATATTCAATTTTTATTGTATTTATTTATATAAATGTTTCTAATTAAGGCTTATTCGTATTTAATGTACAAACAACTATTCTCGCTATTATTTCAGTTCTTTCATTTAAAGTCTAAGTAGACATACTGACGACGTTAGCAATTTCTTTTGTTTTTTTTGCTCTATTTTTTATTACCTGTACCTCCTCATAGATATTTTTCTACATTTTATTGTCTTTTATTCGTTACTCATTCTAATGAAAATTTTAATTATGTACATACATACAGTTAAAGAAATTTAAATAAAGGCACTTTTAAAGAAATTAATCCCCTTTATTACGGAAGTCGTTGTCTTTATCAACGTCGTCATTAGCTTTCAAGGGCAGTGAATTTTTTTCACCATCACACTGCTGTTTTTAATTGGCCAAGGACTCCCTTAAACATTGAACTGGTTGAACGTTGTTTATGTGAAAATGCGTGTTTTTCAATACGAAAAAAAGCAGCTTTACTGAGATTTCCATCCTTTTAAAACTTAAATCGTCCAAGAACTGAAAGAAAGTGACAATAATTTATGCAAAAATTTTTTTTGAAACGATGTTTGAGCGTTTTTGCACTATAAATCCCATTTTTTGGAGCGATGAGATTCATTTTCACTTAAGCAGCCACATCAGCGAGCAAAACTGTCGTTAATTGACTCTAAGAATCCCCAGAACTCGATCGAAACATCAAAAACCATTGCGTTGCCTCAGGGTAACTGTTAGGTGTGCCTTACCCACGCAAGAGATACTTAGAGTATTTTTCTTTAAAAATTATTGAGGCCAGGCGGCGAACGTCAACGGTTAAAATTATCGACGTCTGATTACGGAATCCTTTTTGCTAAACCTGCAAGCTCATCCATCATACTCTTAAAACACATGGTTTCAACAGAATGGGACGACTGCACACACAGCTAGAGCTTAGATGAATTTGCTTTAGGAAAATTTCCCTCAAAAACCAATCAGTAGCTTTGTAGTACATCACATGTCCAGCAAGGTAGCCCGATCTAACTCCCATGGATTGTTTTAAGAGGCTACCTCGAGGAGAGGGTTTATAATGACAATCCCTAATCTCTTATGATTTTAAAGGAAACAATTCGTCGAGAAATCAGCTTAATATAACCAAGTTTACTGCAGCATGTGGCGCAGAATACAAGGCTCCGTTTTAAACAGTGTGTTTAACTCGGCGGAAGACATCTGGATGTCACATTCTTTAAAAAAAAAGTCCGCATTTTTATTTTATCGTTCAATGCTTTAAATAATACTTTGTGTCAATTATTACGTTTTTTATTTAAGTTTGAAAATGTAGATCTGCTACCAGACACCCTGTATTACTCAGAGGCTTTTTTGCCTTCCTACACCTTTAATTTGATTAAAGTAATTTTAGTTGTTGTTGAGTAATTTAAGTACAAATTTTAACTTTTAATTTTTTTTAACCATCCATACAGTGTGAAAGTTTAACTTTTTAAAATTGAGAATTATGGGTTTTTTTTTTATTTAAAAAAAAATGGAGTGTTTTTTAATTCACAGGACTCTTTATATAACTAGACAGAGGACCAATATATGATCAAATAAATATGTACCTTTAAACGCCTTCTTTTTAAAAAAACCTCAAAAAATTATATACAATTTCAAAGACTTAAATCGAGGCATGCAAAAAATTCAAAAAATTCTTAAATATTAAGAATATGAATTTCCTCCCTTATTCGAATTTTTCCCAGTGTTTTCATGTTCATTTAAAGGCTTATCTATTTACGTTTATATATTTGTTTTGTCTAATTATTTCATTTTTAGTTTATTTCTAATGACAAATAAATTGTGTTTTTGTGCACTTTTTTGAAAAAAAAAAACAAAAACAAAAACAAAAAGTCTTTTTATGCTAATCTTAAAGCCACAAATGTGCGCTTCTAGGCTTCTACATTTTTTTTTCATCCAATTTTGACATGACAACAAGTTTAATACAAAATTTGCTCATTATTATCAAGGGGTTGACACATTTTTTAACTTATTTGATACTTTGGGTATTTGGGAAATTTTAAAATAAATTAAAGGTCTTTTGAAAAATAAACCTTTAAATTTAGCATTTATTAAATTCCCTGAATATAATTGTTATGTTTTTGCAAACAGACTTTTAATATTTGTTAAGACACGTGTTTCAATGTGCTGTATCGTGCAAAATCAAAAACTTAATTTTTTTAAATTGCTATTCCTTTTTAAATTTCAGATTGCGATATGTTCTTGCATATTAAAAAGATTCTATTAAAGATAAATATTTAAGTATGTTGTAACAAGAGAAGGATATTTAATATTTGGAATTTCTTAACATGTGTATGGTTCTCAATTCTGTTTATAGTCCTTAGCCTGCCATCAGGTGTTAACAAAATCTAATTAACTACAAATTTTACAAGGTTTCTTAACTGGAAACAGGTAATATACTTACATATCTTTCTAAAGGTCATTGCCATTTCCTTTAGTTGCACAAAAAACAACACAGTTGTTTATTTAAAAGTATTTCCGTATGTCCTTTTTTACATATTTTTTACTTATTCTTGTTCCTGTAGTTTTCTTAGTATCAAATCCTGTCATCTGTTGCTGTTTTGTTTAGTAAAAACCAAACACACATACATGTTAATATGCATGCTTGTACCCACATAAATACAAAAAATGTTAAAACAATAGTTTTCAAAATTGGTGGCCAGAAAAGGTGAATGAACTATTTGATGAATTCCCCTGACATTTGGTTGCTTCTAAGTTCCCGATATTGTTTGGCAATGAAACAGTTGTGAGGCAGCAGAAAAACTACAAAAAAATATTGCATAATATTTTTAAAAGCCTAAAGAATGTTTGGGTCAAAAAAAAAAAATTATAATCGCGATAAAAACAAAAGACACAAGGCTATGAAATTTATGAGGAAGAATTTTTTTTATTTATCAAAAACATTATGTTGTTGACAAGTTGTTGTTTGAATTTATATTGTAACACTGCGAGAAGATTGAATATGGTTTGATATAAAACAGCTTTCATTGAATATAATTTATATATGAAGAAGGGAATAAAAGAGTTTTTTAAATTTAAATTTGATCACAAACTCAGCAAGATCGACGAACTTGTTAGATTGACTTAGAAGCTGAATTTGTATCAAGATTAGCCGAAAGATTTTAATTTATACATAATCTAAGAGAGATTAGGTCAAACAAGTTTATTTAAAACATTAAAAAAAAAGAATGATTTACGAGAATATACAGGTATTTTTAAAAGATTTTACTAAAATAAAAAGGAGGGTTGAACGTCGTAATTATCATTTTAAAGTTTATAAAACAGAGAAGATTATTATTAATAACATCAAGCAGAAGATTCCCTACAAACTTGTATTGCGTTTATTCCCTTTCGAATCCGCAAATTATATCCCTAATTTTATTAAGCAAAGATTGTGCGTTGCTTGTTGGGGTTTTAGCTATAATTAAAAAATTATTAAAAGGTGAAAATTCAAAATAAAGTAATTACATCTGACACAGCAAGAAAGCATGACGTCGGAAAGCTGCAGACACAACAAACGGGAACATCTTACTCCGTTCGATTTACCCAGTTGCTTAAAGAAAGCATTTTTTATCTCGATTACGTTGCAGTGCAATGGCAAAGCATTGCCAACTCCATGAAGGAAGCTGAAATATTCATACTTGGGTACCAAAAGCCTTCCCCAAGGGACCAATTGTACGACTAGGTGTATCGTAATGCTGCTGAAGCAAAGAATGCGGCATACAGGGCCACACTGCAGGTAGTAGAAACGCGTCTTGCGAATAAATGGTATTGGGGAAAAAAGAAGAAGGAAAAAGCGTCTATTCCGCAGGAAGAAGAGAGAAGTTGAAAGGCGTGAGTTTTAGCGTATTAAGATATTCATCAGTCAGAATGAAGTCCGAAAATTTCACCAAAGCCTAAAACATCAAACTGAATGCTTTGGTATAGACATACTCTCCTGCAAAGGTTACAAAGGTAATATGGTAACTGATACAGATGGTGTGCTGAGGATACGGAAAATCAATTTTTCACTCCACAAAACCAATCCCAAAAAACGCTATAATTAGTGATCCGGCTTAAAAATAAAAAGGCAGCAGGATCCCATGGGTTGCCAACTGAACCATTTAAGACCGATGGCAACACTCAGGTAAGGCATATGCATCAGCTTGGTTGCACAATCTGGTTAGAGGAACGCACACGAGTAAAATTAAAGATCAGTGTTTTATGTCGTGTGCAGAAAAAGCTGACAAAAATTTATGCTCAAGCTACAGAGGTGTAAGTCTCCTGCTAATTGGTTACAAAACTCTATCAGCGTTTTGTGTGAAAGATTGAAACTAAAAGTCGACGAGATAATTGGGCCATATCAATGCGGCTTTCGACCTTGCAAATTCACCATCGACCAGGTATACACACTACGTAAATTCCTGGGAAAGACCCAAGAAAGACAGATAGACACATACCTTCTATTTTTTGCCCATAAGGCCGCTTTCGACAGCCCCATTCTTTCAAAGATTTTTTAAGCTATGTCTGAGTCTTGCATCTTTACACAACTAATGCGAATCTGCAGGATGACCTTTGCTGATATTTAATCCTCAGTTAATAAAGACAGGATTATATCTGAGCTTTTCGAGTTTTCAGACAAGGAGAGAGCCTTTGCTGTGATCTCTTTAACATCCTCTTAGAATAGGTTATATGAGACGCAAATGTAACTACAACTGGCAGAGTATTTAAAAAATAGCACATGTTATTTGATTACATTTTCAACATCATGTGGCGAACATTGCAAACAGTAATTTTCACCTTTAAAAAATTCGAGAAAGAATCAGCCACAGTGGGTTTGGCAGTAAATGCAGATAAAACCAAGTTGATGGTATCAACGCACAAAACGTCCAGTAGATTTGGGCGGATAGTGTAAGCTGAAAACTACAACTTTAAAATAGTCAACGTTTTTATCTACCTCGGCACCGCTTTTATCCAAAAAGGACATCAGTTTTGAGATTAAAAGAAAAACGGTATTGGCCAAAAGATTTTACTTTGGACTAAGCAAGCAGCCTAGAAGTAAAGCCACCTCCGCACAAACAAAAATCCATCTCTACTCATATATGGTTCTAAAGCATGGATTCTTGCGAAAGCAGATGGGGCATTGTTTAGATTTTTCTAGATGAAAAGTCTTCGAAAAATTTATTAGCCAATTTGCGTTGTTAGAGAATTCCGGTGTATAAGCTGTTTGCCAACATTAACATAGTTACGCGTATCAAAATTCAACGTTGACGTTGGCTAGGTGATGTTGTGAGAATGAACGTCAGAAATTAGAAAAGAAACGCAGAAGATCGAAGCGCTTGGGGATCAATTCTACGTTCGGCTAATGGAACAAACGTTCAATAATAGCCACCTATGTAAGAAAGTAAGTAAATATTTTTTTTTCTCATATTTTTATTATTGAATCTTCGCTAATGCGAACTAACAATAAGTATTCAAATCTTAAAACTAAGTAATTTATATTAGTCCAGTCAGTACCAGACCAAAATTTAAGTTCTCATAACAAAGTAAATTAATTTAAACAGTTTCATCTAAGTTCAATAGTGTCCCTACTTTTCAGACGAGTGTGTCCACTATGTTGCAAGATGTTTTGAGCGAGCGGATTTGGATGCGTTTCCAGCTTGTTTAAATACTTGTCCACATATTTCAGGATTTCGCATTTTACAAGTGGAACTTCTAGATCCTTGTGCATGTTGCGGTTTTTGATATACCAAGGAGCACCAGTTATCATTCTTAGAATTTTGTTTTGACGGCGTTGGATTTTTTCTATGTTAGAGGCGGAAGCACTGCCCCAGAATTGTATACCGTAGCACCAAATTGGTTTCAAAATCGATTTGTAGAGTAGAAGTTTACAGTCAAGACGGAGCACAGAGTTTCTGCCAATTAGCCAATGAAGTTGTGTAGCTTTAAGTTTCATTTGCGTCAACTTCGCATCTATATGCGTCTTCCATGTAAGGCGACGGTCCAGGTGAATGCCAAGGTATTTCGTCTCAAATCGTTGAGGCACCATATGGTTGTTAATAAGGATTAGAGAGCACGTTTCTTTGCGTTAACGTTACGGAACATTTTTGCTCATTAATTTTTATTCCCCATAATTTTGCCCATTTCTCTACTTGGGTTACGTGTTGTTACATATGGCACGAAGCCTATTTAGGGTCTTTATAAATACTGAGAAAAGCGGTATCATCAGCAAATGTAGACGTGTGCGTAAAACTGTTTGTTGGCATATCTGCCGTGTAAAGCAAGTACAAAATCGGACCTAGTATACTCCCTTGAGGTACACTAACCCCTATTGGTTGGTAACAACTTATTTGGTTTCCCTCTTTGATTTTAAACTGTCGACCGGTTATGTACTTTTCTAGTAGGTTGAAAATATTAGCTGAAAGGTTTAGCTTTAGTTTGTTTAACAGGCCTTCGTGCCATACTTTATCGAAAGCTTGAGAGACGTCTATACAAAGCGCGGAGCAGTACTTTTTTTCCTCGAAAGTTTTTCTTATAACCTGCACCAGTCTGTGAGTTTGTTCTATTGTGCTATGTTGACTTCTAAAGCCAAATTGGTAAGCTTGTTTTTAAGCAGCTTTTCAAAAAGTTTTGACAAAGTTGGTAACAAACTTATAGGCCTATAAAACTCCACATTTAAAGGATCTTTACCAGGCTTAGGAATCATCTTAACTAAGGCAACTTTCCATATTGGTGGAAAATGTTCAAGCCGTATTATGGCATTAAAAATAAAAAGAATTATTCTTTTTGCTGTAAAGGGTAGCTCAATAAGCATTTTGTTGCTTATTTTATCAACGCCAGGAGCTTTTTTATCATTAAGGTTAGCAATAGCTTCTACCACATCTGAATATCGAAACGTATTTCTATAGGGCGTCTAGAAACAAGAGGCGGTAATTCCCTCACGTCAGTGCATGTATTAGAAGTGAACACGTTTCTTAAATGGCTTGCGAGCAGATCGAATTTTTCTTCATCATTTCTAGCCCAGGATCCTCTCAGATTACGCAGTGGTGGTTTTGCGATTACGGGTCTTTCGAGACGACTGGCTGATCGCCATAGAGAATAATTTGTTTGAGGAGTCGCGTCTAGACCTTCCAAATACTTCTTGATTGATGCAAATCTGTGTACCTCCAGCAAGTTTTTTAAGCGATTTGTACACTCTTTTAGCTTCGTTTTAAGTTGGGGCGATCTAGGCTTTTGCTATTCTCTTCGCGCTCTCCTTTTTTCAGATAAAAGCTCTTCAAGATCGACAGAAAAAAATTTGTTGTATTTGATCTGACGGTTTGTTGACGAAGCATGTTCAACGGCTGCTTTTATGTTTTCATTTATGATACTCAGGCAATCATCGATTTCTTGGGGAGTTTTTAGTGGTATGTGCTCAGAGCAGAGAGAGCTGATATATTTTTTATATTTCAACCAATTTACTCTTTAAGATAAGAAAAAAACACTATTTGCTATTTGGTGAGGACTGCAAATAGTGATAATTGTGGGTCAGAAGATAAATCCAGAGAGGATTGCGCCTCTATAAGCTCCGGGGATATACCTTTTGCTACGCCAAAATCTATTACGTCTGGAATTTATTTGTGGTTGTTTGGCCAATAGGTTGGTTGTCCGGTAGAAGTAAGTAAATATGTTAGTACATTTTGAACCTCGGAACAATGACATTACGACTTTGTTTTTTATTTTGTTGTTGTTATTTTGCTAAATTCGGCTTACGCGTGAAGCCTAAAAATAAGTGACGTTCGAGAAACATAAGTTTAAGTTTTTTTTTTTCATTTTTCTTTTTATTATATTTTATCAGGCTAATTGGTTCAAGTTTATTGTGATAAGATTTTTGTTGAAGAAATATTTTGAAAAAGTTTAGTTTCCCGACACTAGCCGATTGGAATGCATTTTCAGAACCCGCTACAACTCCTCATCAGCACTCTTTGTTCGGTACTGAGCATTGGTAGTAAATATCTTTTATTTAGGCATTTGTGAATCAAACTTGATTTTACCGTAATAACAATAAAAGCTTTTAATAAATAAATTAATTTAATGCCAGAAAAAAGAAAAACTTTACAAGCACTGCCTTTGTAATTAAAAAAAATGTTTTTACTCCTCTTGTAAAATTTTGAAAAATTTAGTTACGTAGATTTGCATTTTATCTAACTATATATTGTTATACCAGCTTACTACCTCAAGAGCAATAAAACTGTATTACCAAACTAGTTACATAAGAACAAGGGTATAAAAAAATGGACATTTCTACTTAGAATAAAATAAAAACAGCAAAGTCAATGGCATATAAATACATTTCTTATTTAGCGTAATAAAAAATGTTTTTATTAAATTTCTTTAAAGTTAAAATATAGGGAAACAAAACTAACTCAAATCCATTTCTTTTTTTGACACTACCTACGCTTACTCAAAGTCATATTGTGCCCACTTTTTGTCAAAGTTCAGAACTAGATTTCTTTAAATGATATTGACAAAAAAAAAACAAAGAAAATCACCACGAAGTATTTCCCATTTTGGGTAACCAAAACCCCACTGTGCGTTTGTGGTAAATCTAAGCGAATATATAAAAGTGCAATTGAAAATTAAAATGTTTTTTCTTAGTTGCATAAAAATTTCCTTATATTTAAATCAATGTCATATCAAATTATGTTTTTTTTAATAAAATAGAGATTAAAGATTTGGGAAATTTTCATAGTTTTCTTAATGTGTGATTGAAATTGTTAAGAACTATTAATAATCGATTTGATATTTAAGTCTATGATAATCTATTAGAAAACTTTATTATGATTATCGATATAATCATTGCATCATTAACATAATTAATTTAAAAACCAATAAACCTTAATAGAGTTTAATATCTTTATTATTTAATTTCTGAAAGTTAAACATTTCATATTAATTAAATGTAAATCTTCTAATATCCAGTTTCAAAGATTACTATTACAAGCTTTTTTGTTAGAGAAAATCAATTTTGTGATTTCTAAACTTACAAAGATATAAAAGCTATTTAAACTGAATATTTTTTAAAGCCGTTTTAAACTTTTGACCCTTAAGTAATGTTTTGCAACTTTCAAACCAACAAAGAAAGTAACATACTCCAAATTGCATTGACCAAAAGTAATAATTGAGTTACCATTGTCTTTCGTACTTTGGCACTTTTTGTAACTTTAAAACCTTTCAAGATTGAAGCGTAATTAAAATTTCAATCGGCAGCTTTAACATCAAAATGATAAACTCAGGCTAAACTTTCTTTTTAAAGTAAAAAACGTCTTTTCCGCAGAAAAACCAGAGAAATGAAAAGGCATTAGTGATAGCGTATGGAGATAATCAGGAGTCAGAATGAAGTCCGAAAATTTTGCCAAAGAGTAGAACATCGAACTGAATGCTTTGATAAAGATTTATTCTCCTGGGAAGATGAAGAAGGTAATCTGGTGAATGATACAGATAGTGTGTTGAGAATATAAAAAATTAATTTTTCACGCCTACTGGTATCTAAAAGTAACAACGACGAAGATATTACACCGTCTAGCCAAAATAAGGTCAGCATAGAAGTTACGCAACTTAGAAATATTAAGAAAGCTGGGTTGCCAGCCCAACAGTTTAAGGCCGGAGGCAACACGCTGATATGGTTTAACGCATCATCTTGTTTGAACAATCTGACAAGAAGAACGGATGACCAAGGATTCAAACATCACTGTTTTATGGGATTTGTAAAAATTAAAAAAGGAGATAAGAAAGTATGTGCCAACTGCAGAGGAATAAGTCTCCTTCCCATTGGTTACAAAATACTAACCAGCGTTGCCCTAGGAACTGGAAAATCCACAACCGCTCAAGAGAGATAGACCGACATTATACTGACGCCACCGATATCGAAATCAAAGGGAAGAGATTGCAAGAAGTAATTTCCATCTTTTAAAAATTCGAGAAAAAATCGATCAAAGTGGGTTTGGCCCTAAATGCAGAAAAAACCAAGTTGATATCAACGCACAAATCGTCCAGTAAAATTGGGCAGATAGTGGAAGTTGAAAACTACAATTTTGATAATAATCAACGATTTTACCTACCTCGATACGCCATTAACAAAACAAATAATATCAGTTTTGAGATAAAAAGAAGATCGAAATTGGTAATGACAGGGTGTCTGGTGTCAAATTTATATTTGTAAATACGAATATTCCAAAACCAAATAAACGGTCCGGAGAGAGGGTGGTGCTTTTGGAGTTACCGATTATGCAGATTGATAGTCACTATGTTGCAGCGGCCGAGTGAACATCGCGCGTTCGCTCTAGAGACATTTTTTAAGAGTAATGATTCTTACGTAATTGCTCGTCGACAATTGTGTTCAAAGTTCTGTATTCGGTGACAATTATTGGGCTGAGTATAAATTTAATTCGCTCATGGGTAAATGGATATTGTGCAACTGCTTCGGCTATGAATAAAATATGGCCAGGGCCAGTTGATCTTCAAGGGCTCCCGAAAACATTGAACTGGTTGAAAGCAGCTTACATGAAAATTTGCAACTTTCGATACGGAAACGAGCAGCCTCACTTGGACTTCCAAAAGCGATTATTCATGAAATTTTCCAAAAGGATCTGAAGTTACATCCTTTTGAAATTCAAATCATTCAAGAACTAAAAGAATGTGACTTGTTTTGCGTTTTCGCACTGTAAATCCCATTGTTTGAACCGACGAGGCTCATTTTCACTTAAACGGCCGCGTCAACAAGCAAAACTTCCGCTACTGGCCCCAAAAATGCGCATCCTTCGATTGAAACATCGAAACCTTTGCTTTGCCCCAGGGTAGCTGTTCTGTGTGCCTTATCCACGCATGAGAAAATTGGACCATTTTTTTTCGAAAATTCTTAAAACCAGGTGGCGAATGTCAGCGATAAAAATAATCGATGCATGATAACGGAATTCTTTTTGCCAACCATGCGAGCTCATCGATCGTATTCTTTACACATGTGGTTTCAAAACACAGCCGGAGCTTTGATGAATTTGCTTCGGGAAAATTTCCCTCAGAAACTGATCAGTAACTTAGGGGACATCCCATGGCCACCAAGGTCACCCGATCTAAGTCCCATGGATTTTTATGGGGCCCCTCAAACAAAGGATTTATAACGACAGTCCCCTGTGGCTCTTAAGGAAAATATTCCCCGAGAAATCAGCTCAATTGAAGTGTGGTGCAGGACATAAGGCTCCGTTTCGCCTTGTGTTCAACCAGACGGAAAACATCTGGATGACATACTTCTTAAAAAGTGTTCTTAATAAAACTTTGTGTCAAATATAATATTTTTAATTTAAATTTGAAAATTTCGAATAAGAAAGCAGTTCACAGGCAAAGCCAACTCCCAACAGATTAAAATCACTCTCCACAATACACTGATACTACCCGGTTCTAAGACGTGAGGACTTGCGAAAGCAGAAGAGGCAATGCTTAAAGTGTTTGAGAGAAAAATTCTTCGGCAAATCTATGGGCCAATCTGCGTTGACAAAAAACACCGATGTAGTATGAACCATAAACTGTATGAGCTATTTGTCGGCTCTAATAAATTTACGCTTATCCAAAATCAGCATTCACGCCGTATTATCAGACTGAAAGAAGATGCTTCAGCTAGAAATTCATTTGAATGCGAACCTGGTTTTGGACCCCGCCGAACGGAAAGACCGGATCAAGTGAAGAAATAAATATTGAAATTAGGGCCAGAAATTGGAAAAGAAGCGCGAAGTATCGTATCGAATGGAATGAATTCGATTCTACGTTCGGCTAATGGAACAAACTTTCTGTATTAGCCACTTATATAAGTAATGCTTTCACAAAGAATGGGATGTGGGTATAATTACTCTATGGCAGGTTTAAATGTGATATCTGTTTTCGAGAATAGCCCAATAAAAATTTGATTACACTGCCTGTTTTTATGGGGGCTGACATTCCCCCTACGACTCCACAACTAATTTTTTTAAAAGCGCAGGAATCACACTAGAACTACTTTGCAGCAGGTTTCAATTTCATAGAACTGTTAGTTTGTGTTGCCCCAGCTTCTACCAAAATACCTTTGTTTTAAAAAATACCACGTATGTGGTAGTGTGGATATCAAAATAAAGAATTTTAAAAACACTTTAATAACTAAATTATACAAACGGTATTGATGAACACGCTTTTAACCAATTTGACATTTTACAGCAGGTTAATAATTTTTCTCTTGCTTTTTGGTTGAGGCAATATAAATTACAACGCTTTTAGCACTGTATTTCTAACTGTAAATTTTATATTTTATAATTTCATAACAAACGTTATTCATACATGATTCCTGTTGTAAAGTTAACACACACACACGCACATACCCAAACAAATGCATGTGCATTTGTATGTTGAAAGTGTTTTTGTTTTTATTATTGTTGTTATTTCTTACAACCCATTCAATAAAAAATTTTGTTGCAGCAATTTCTGTTTTTGGCTTTAAAAGACAGGACCATGTTTCAAATTTCTTGTTGTTTGGCTTCTTTAACTCCTTTTGTTGTTGTTTTGCCAATAATCGCATGTAATTGCATTTTATCTACCACTTTCATCCTGACATGTCTGTAAACAAATAAAAGGTTGTTAACATATATTCAAAACTGCAAATTTTGAAAAACGCACAAACACACTCTCTTCTTTTGGCTAAAACTAAATTAAGGTGTTGAATGCAAGTCAGTGAACATTAAATTTACTTCGTGTGTATTTTTGGCCCAAAAAATTTTAAGCCAGAGCAGACAGCGTTGAAGTAGATGGTATTTTTGGAAATTAAAAAAAATTAGTGAAAGAAATTTTTGGGTGAGAAATACAATGAATTTAAAAAAAGTTCGAGTCGTCAAGTCTTGCTCTTTAAGGAGTGACGGGAAAAGAGAATACAAGTGGATATATACTTTACAGAACTCGTCTAATTTGCTTTTCCCTCTTCTTTTCGCATCACGAAGTTGACTTTTTAATGGTTTTTCGACTAAACGTCATGAAACGTGTGTGAACGTAAATGCAGGTTCGAAAGAGAATTGAACAAAAACTAATCAAGTTTACTTGATGTGTGTAAATCTAGACTAAATTAAATTCAGAAATAAGTCACATTTTCCTCAGTGTATTTGGCAGTTCATAAGCTGCTACACATTTATTGCAACTTGAAGGTGTTTATTTTTGCATGTAAACCTTAATTAAATGTTATGATGATAATGATGACTTCGACGACAATGAAGTAGTCTTTACTCGTTATTGCTGACGGTAGTAAGGACGTCGACGATGATGATAATGTTGTTATTATTGGCGTTTGTGCCTGCCTGCGTTGTTTTGCGGCGGTGGTCAAAACATTTTGATGATAGAATTGATAATGATATTACGTACTGATAACGAAAGGGTTAATTTAGTTCAGCTTAAACTAAATGAGCAAACATCAAACAAAATACTAAGGGATATTACCTACTCTCACTGGTTGTTTGCATTTCGTATATTGGCCAAATATTCATATGCATAAATGTAAGGCTAGTTAGTTACTTTTAAGTAGGCGGTTTTAGAAGCAAATTAAATAAGTGACTTAAGGCGATCGAATGATATTAAGAACATAATTTTCTTAAACACTATTTTTCTGAATTTTACTGCGTTCGAAAATGACCGATAGCTCCCACATAAAGAGCGCTTATTTAGAAAAATACATCCAATACCTTTGGGTAGAGATATTTATTATAGGCTGGGAGGGCGAATTCCAGAAGAGTAATGACCAGGAGGACACCACAAGATATAATCCTTTGCTTCTAACAAACAACGGTTTGCCAAGGAAGTTTAATGCTAAAGGAAGAAGGATAGTTTCATGTGCAGACGGTATGGTCATTCTGATCGGGGGAAAGTTTCTTCCAACGGTCGAGGAGCTACTGCAATCGGTGTTATGTACACTTTTTGCACGGGCGGCAATTAACGGGTCAGGTGTAAATCCTGACAAGACATAACTAGTCAACACTCAATGGGAAGTAGGGGAGACTGGCATGTGAGTCTAACTATTTTGGGGATATCTGTGAAATTAAGCCATCATAGAAGAGGAATACTCAGGAACCAAAGAACCAAAGGTGCCCTTGTATATACAAAACATGAAAAAATTCCATAGCAAAGGACTACGGTTGGAAACCAAAAGTGGTAAACTAGATTAACATAATGATTTAAAGACCTATTATGATGGTATGGTGTAAGGTGGTAGAGAAGGGCTGCTATAGGAAGCTTCCTGCTAAGGTCCAAAAATGTGCCTCACTTTATAATCTTGGTGCCACGAGAGGTACACCTCAAGCGGCAGTAGACGCTTTTATCCAAACGGAACCTACTTAGAACTGGGTGATGGAAATTGCAGCAAGAAGCTTGGTCAGACTGGGCAAGTCAGGATTGCAAAAGTTTCCTAATTCTGCCCACACTTGGATATTATAAAAGATTGGTCTTACAGAACAAATCGTAAAAGAACTTAGTTTAGTCTGGCAATCTAAGATGTATAATTGGGTTACGATCACGAAGGTCGGCTTAAAGAAAACACCATCGGAATTAATTTCTGAAAGATTGGTTGGGATTAAATAGTTTGTATGAGAGGTGTGCAGCTTTTGCTGGAAGATTTGAAATTGATGTAGACCGAATAGCCGGGATTTACATGATTGTCTGTGGGACAATTTGTGTTTTTTAGGACGAAGATAACAGGCATTTTTAGGGCAATAGATCCTAAAGTGGAATAAGTTGAGAGGGATGCAGTCAAAGAAGATAGTGCCTGCTGTACTTCTAAAAATAGATGGAAGTCATCCTTTTTCACATCCTTATTTAATATTCTCGCCTGATTTCTTTCATGCGATTTCATTAGAAACTTTATATTTTTATGGAGTCGCTCATAAGCCATTTCTTGGCGTAATGCATCTCTGGAGCTTTAAGCACGGGCTAATAGCCGATATAGGTTGCCAGGTCTCATCATTGGCAGAATTGTTTCCCTGGAACGCGCTATATATGTTCAGGAGTCTATTTTTAAATACATACTGACTCCTGCGCATTTTTGACCTATGAGTGAAAACTGTGCGCCCTTTTAATTCTTTCAGTCGCTAAACACTATCTTGTTTATATACCGAAGTTGAAACACTCACCTTTTAGTGAGCCGTACCTGACTAAATCTGATTGAACTTCTTGCTGTCCTTCCAACTGGTTGATAAGTTACTGATGGCAGGGGAGATCGCTCAGGCGACCTTCCATCAGCGCAACTGCCTCCTCGTGGTATCAACCGGGCAACTTTCAGTTTACTGGAAGGCCACCAGGCATGCCTAAGTTAAACCAATTCGTTTTGGGCTTGATATGATCAGTGGTTACCTAATAGTCTCACTTGAGGCAGGTTGTCCTTGTTGACGCTGTGACATGTAACCTTGACAGTAACTGACACAGAAACACAAGGTTTAAAGATTACCAATACCTTATCTGTGCTGAAAAGAAATTGGTAGGAATTTGACGGAAGTCGATTTTCCGGGCTGACCAGAGTCCTATCTGGTATCACGGGAATCACAAAACTTCCCGTGTGCTTACTGGTGCATGGTCTGATTATTGGTGAGGTCTCCTCCGGGAGTACACGTGCTGGCCGTGGTTATCCCCAAGCGGGGCAATTGAAAACGAAAGTTGATATATTGGGGTCCGTCTTATGCGGGCCCCAGGGTGATCGCGTTAGCGGTCTTATATTAACTTAAAGTTCGCAAGAAAGAGTCTCTAAGTTTTGGCGGGTCTACTCAGGCACATGAGCAACTGACGAAATAGCTGAAAAGGTGTAAGTGTGTTTGGAAGTAGGTGAATAGGCAAACTGGCTACGGCTGGAGACCCTAGAATCTGACACAAGATCCCGTTAGAGCATTCGCAAATAATAAGATGGCCGGCATTGGCATGTTAAAGCATGTGCGTGATTCGGCCCTAGCTGGAGGTGAGCAGATTATGAAGAATTGATTTAAGTGGAGTGATTGATTTCTATGAAATGAAAGTCCTATTAATGATAAATCATAATCATAAGTTGGGAGCTGTTTCACAAGCGTGTGAAAATGTGTCTTGTAAAATGATACCTGGGTGGTCTAGCAAACCATCTGGGGTGCCAACGCAGCAGGTGCTCCCGTAAAGCTTTTCACAACTGTCCTTCTAACCAATGAAATTATCTAGTGCATGAAGATATAGAACGATGTTTAGAACTTGCTGTATTATATTACTCATGACACCTGTAATGATTGGTAGGGCACAACTGTGGAGCTCATAAAACAGTTCAATAAATGTTTTAAAAGACGGTCAGCAATTAACCCCTTCTTTCCTTTTTATAAGCTTCAGTGTCCCTGCCTAGCCCTCTTTGACCATACTGAGGTTGGAAGCTTAAATTTAATCTGTCCTGATTTATACCAGGTGGTTCGCATATGGCTCAGCAGAGATCGATTGTGCTTGTTAGTACGTGTCATCTGATTGGCACACAAATTCAGGAAATAATGTCGGCAATGACGGAATTGGATACCCCTTGTATTTGACTGTGTTATTGATTGTGAGGGCACAAGTGGTGGCTGTTACCTCCGACCGTGGCCCACAGTCGTTCGCCTAAAAATATCTCATTATTTTGATGCCATTAAAGAGTAAAGGAAAACAAATAATTATCCAACTTATAAGTCAGTAACATTTGTAGCTATTTGTGTTAGACATGTGGAGAAAGTGATTTTTCCAAAACGGCTTAGCACTAATCTATAGAAATAAAATGGTTTTTTCGATATCTCTTAAATCATCCAGGGGACCTGGTCTTACGCGTTATATATCACACAGCGGTATGACCACTTATAAGGCTGATGCTCTCTGGGTATGTACTCATAAAAATATAATAAAATATAACCACTCCTCTCTTAGCAACTTTTACCAGGAAATCATTCTTAGCCCTATGGGAACGTCATGCATTTCGGTATAGGAAATCAATTTCTTAACAGTTTTTGTGTGTCGACCTTTGTGTTGTAATTATGAAAAAACTTTATTCAAGCTTGAGGTCATTATATATTTTTCCTATTATCATTTTTATTCAATATTTCGCTATCCTTCGGATAGCATCTTCAGGAATATGAACAATAATAGTCAAAATAATAAATAAACAAACAAACTAAAAGCTTATACAGTTTAAGCGAAATCAATTTCGCTTAAATAATTTTTAAAGGGAAAAAGATTATTGCGCGTAAGCAGTCTATTATTTAGCATGGCTCCTAATTTTAAATATGGCGGTAAGTTATACAACATAAATTTGTTTTCCTTTATTTCAACAGCAGGCTAAGCGTTACCTAGCGGGGCTTCTAATTTTTATGTCTTATTTCACTGTCGACGTCGTCAATAATTTTGCATTGTCAATTTGGTTTCCCAAAGTCTATTCGCCCCGGAATCGATGTCAGTTTACTTAACCATTGCCCTACGCAATTACTTATAACCTGCACTTATTCCATCAAATTGCAGTTTACCTGGTTATTGCCAGCTTTTTGCACGCGCTTCATGCATTTAAAATTAATTTGTGTATTTCGACTTGTATGTGTGCGCTTAGCAAGCGATTTGCTTCAACTGATAGACACAACGGTACATATTTTTCCTTTTTCTACCACTTAATTTCATCAAGTCCCACCCCCATTTCTGGCAACTGCAAATTTGCTTTGGGAGAAAACAAGTAAACATTTTTAGCGTTTTTAAAAAAAAAACATTTAAAATTAAATTAATTTTGGTAAAGAATTTTTTTTATGCAAAATTTATATTTTTTAAAAATTCTTTAGCTTTAAAATAGCGTGTTTGAGTAGACAAATCAAGTAGATGTTAGCATTAAACCACACACACGCTTACAAACGCATGGTTCCTAATTTAACACTCATGTTTAAGGGAATGGGAGCAAATAAGTTGAACGATTTTTTTTATATTTATGAGCCCCAAAGAAAAGGGGTGTTTATTGTGAATGACCACCACTTATCACTTGTACTAAATATAATTGTAAGTTAACATCTATATGGCAATTTAAATGAAATAATATTTTTTTTTTGAATCTGTAAACCGTAATTTGGTGGGTCCTTATTTTTTTCAAACTTATTTAAAGTTGAACTCACGCAAATACAGGTGAGCTGTTTAGTTTCGCATGTCTAATGGCTTAACTTGAGTCCCTGCCAATGCCTTGTAAAACATGCACATATCTCGTTTTATCTTGTTTATTCATGTTTAATTAAATATTTTGACAACATTTTTAGGAATATTTTTTATGTTTTTTTTAAACATGATAAATAATTATGCATTAAAAAAGAAATTTGTGATAATTATTTTAGTTTAATGTAAAATGACTTGGTGATCACTTTCCTGACCATAAATTACACATTTTTTTTTAATCTTGAGAAATTATTGTTATTAAGGCATGTGTTTCATTAACAAGTTATGTTTTTAATTAAACAATTTGGCAAATTTTAATAATATTTTTGGGAAAACTGAAGTTAATTAGGGTATGAGTTATGGAATGCTTGCTGTAGAAACACAACAAACGGTTAACATGTTGCCATCTTTGTTAGGGGAAGAGAGTCGAAATACTTATTTAATAAGCTATTTGTCATTGAATTTTTTTCATGCGGGAATATACAGGATGTCTGGTTGCCAATTTATATTTTGTATTTCAAAAAGTAAAAAACGGTACAGAGGAAGGGTTGCGTCGTTGGAATTATCGATTGTGCGGATTTGTCTGTCACAGTTTCGCAGTGTCGAGTGCTCGTCGACAATTTTGTTCCAAGTTCGGTATTCGGCGAATATGTGATGGACTGAGTGCAAATTTAATTCATTCGTCTATGAATGTCCCACGGCCAGGGCGCAGTCGATCTTTAAGGACTCTCGAAAACATTAAACTGGTGGAAAGCAGTTTACGTGAAAATCCGCGACTTTGATGACAGAAAAGAGCCCCCTTGGGGGGGGGGGGCACTGGAACTTCCAAGAGCAACTATTTATAAAATTTTATAAAAAGATCAGAAGTTCCATCCTTTAAAAATTTAAATCGTTAAAAAACTGAACGAAAGCGACTTTGATTTACGCAAAATTTTTTGTGAAACGATGTTGGAACGTTTTCTCACTGTAAATCCCATTTTTTTGGAGAGCAAGGAATCATTTTCACTAAAAGCTTGACGTCAACAAACAAGACTGCCATAAATAGTCTCCAGAAACTCCCAACCCTCGATTGAAACATCAAACACCACTGCGTTACCCCTGGGTAACTGTTTGGTGTGCCTTATCAACGCATGAGATAATTTTACAATTTTTTTTTTGCGAAAATTTTCGAGGCCAGGCAACGAATGTCAATAGTGAAAATTATCGACGCATGATTACGGATTCTTTTTGCCAAACCTACGATCTTATCCATTGTACTCTTCACATACGTGGTTTCAACAGAAAAGGGCGTCTGCACACACAGTTAAAGCTCCGATGAATTTGCTTTAGGAAAATTTCTCCCAAAAACTGATAAGTCGCTTTGGGGATATCCCATAGCCACCGAGGTCACCCGATCTAAATCCCATGAATTTTTTTAATGGGGTTACCTCGGAGAAAGGGGGTATAATGGGTGATGAGGTCGCTACGACAAAAAAATTACGTCTTGGTTATTGCGTTAATAATTTTATGCAAAACAGTAGGTATTATGAAATAGATTTTGTAGAACAATTTTGTTTTAAAAACCCTAAAACTTTAATTTAATTTTCAGTAAATGCTTAGTGGTTTGTTACTTGATTGCTTTTGTAAACACATAAGTGAACGGGAGTCGTGAATTTTGGGACAAATCAAACAAAGATAATTTGTTATTCGGTCAAAAATAACTAGTGTTTCTTAATCTCCGATATCACTTGTTAACTTACTAGGTATGCAAAAATTTTGCTGGGTATTTTTGATTACTGCACCGAAAAACTTTATGAAACAAGTTTATTTCATTAACTTTAAACACCTTTAACAACTATCAATTTCCAATTTGCTGCGAGTTAAATTTATAATAACAACAAAAACGAAAAATAAATTTGTAACCGGATTTAGTATTTAAAGTTAAGGTAACAACAACAACAATTAAAACGTTTTACTTCATTTACACACTTAGAAGATAGATTTCTGATAACAAGCAACTTCTGCTTAAAGCAAGTGTCCTGTTTCAAAAATCGAGCTTTTTTTAGGCAATAAACTGCTTGTTGCGCGCTCTTATCAATGGAAAACAAAATTTTTTGGGGATGTTTGGCGAATGACATAAAATAAGAGCTTTACACAGTGCATATGTTGTGATGATGCATAGGAATGATCCATCGATTCATCATCCTCTCTGTGTGTCCTGCAATTGCTGTTCATTGCAAATCCCATCGAATGAAGCTATGCTTGTTGGTTTAGGTGCGCTGTTAGCAAACGCTTTTCCATATTCAGGTCCTTTTTCTTAATCCAGGTTTCTTCAGTTTTATGATTATCCTAATTTTGTCTTTATTTGCGTCGTCTTGGAGCGTTTTCTTCGTTTTACCAACGTTTCAAGCATTCCTCACTGCACTGTTGGTAGCTTAGACTTGTTTTCTTAGCCCGGCCTTTATTGCAACGAAAGGCTGCGTTTTGCTTAGGCCAGGTAATTTTCAATAATTCCGCAATGTCTTGGCGCCAATGTTATGCGTATTTGGCCATATTACGAGTAATCGTTTATTATCTTCCTAAATTGCAACACTGTCCTAGATATGGTGCCCCGAACGTTATTGCTTTATCGACCCTTGGCTATCCGCTAATTGGAGCTACGTGTATGCTATACCCTGGCATACATTCTGCGATTGCTCGGACCTCCACGTTTCTTTGGGCATCTGAGCCAGAGGGTATACGATCGGACATTTCCACTGTCTACGAATAACGTTCCAGTGTCGCCGGAATGGTCTTATATTTAGGTTTTCAACCAAGATCAGTCCATATTTTTATTGCCAGTTGACATTTTCTCGTAACCTGTAGGGGTTTTGCTGAGTTAAATTATTTATATAAAAATGAAAATAATTTTAATCTCAGCATGGTGGGCGATGGTCTCTCATCTGGCACTTTGGGCAATAAGTGTTACCAGACAAGAAGAAAGGATAACCTGCTTAACATTGCTAATTTGCAGAGAGTAGAAACCCGACTTCCTTTTTACCAGTTCAAAGTTTTCTAAACGATCAAGGGCATTGCATACGAAGTGGTGCATATTTTAACTGTTGTTGCCCTGAAAATCAGAGCAGAGTATGTGTTTCTGTTTTAGTACTGAAAACGCATCAATTTTTGCTTTTCTTACCATTGGCAATGACCTCTTTGCTTAACCAACTCCTCAGGTATCTCATTTTCTTCAGTCAGACTTCTCTACCGACACAGAGCCAACCAAATGACTCCGTATACTTTCGATAATTACAAGAAAAAGGTCTTGCCAACATTTTGCTACTAAAAACAAATATTTATATCTAATAGGTCTTGCTTTTAGGAGAGGATAAGATCTGCTTTCATTCTGGCAACTAGATTCCTAGTTTTCGTGGCAGGTTGCTTATAAATTTTTTTATACCTTTCACATAAGTGATAATGGTATATAGTACTTTGTCATTCCGTTTGTAATTTCTTTAATATCCATCTGTGACCCCATAAAGTATATGATTTTTTGTTTCTTATTAATTGGGAAGTCGATTAAGCGATGTCCGTCTGACCGTCTGTCCGTGATATGGGTGAAATTATTTTTTAAGCCCCCAGTTGCCGTGTAGACCCGTAGGTGGCATGACATTAACAGAAATATTTGCGAGCAAATCGCTATTTAAATCTTGAAAAATCGTATGATAACTAACCGAGATATAAGTCACAAACCAGAACTACCTCTGTTTACATCTCTAAAATTTGTACATAAAAACGTCCACAACTGCCTCGGAATTGCCCGTACATGGGTACAATATAAGACCGACTCCCATTAGTTTTTTCTCAAACATTTTTGTGGAACATACTTACACTTTATCTCCATCCACTAATAGGTTTGCCATTCAAAGTTTAATTTAAAATTTTTTTTTTTAATTTGGTCCCACAGCTGCCAGGGTGCTCCCACAAAGATCAAGTGTAAGACCGACCCCGATCAATTTTTCTTTCCTTGTATTTTGTAAACATACTTACCCCTACCTCCAGCCCATAACAGGGTTGGCATTAAAAATTTAAAAAAAAAATTACGATAGAAACTCGAACAGCTTCCAGGAATCGCCCTTACAGAAACAAAATGTATATCAAACCATTAGTTTTTCCTTCCAAACATATTTCTAGATCATACTTACCCCCTATCTCCATCACCTAAGGGAGTTGCCATACAAAAATTTGCAAAAATGATATAAAAACGCCTATAAGTATAACCGACCACCATTATTTTCCCCTCCCAAACATATTCCTAAAACATTATTACCTCCTTTCTCAATCGCCTAAAGGGGCTCCGATACAAAGTTTGGGAAATTGTATATATAAATTGTATATATATTATTTTACAAAAACACCGTAGAAGACTGAGTCTTAAAGTATATCAAGAAAATTTAAAAAGAAGTTATTATTTCTGGAAATTTAATAAAAATTTGTTGTTTGTTTTGGTAAAACATTTTAAAGGCAACCTTCAGGAAAGGCCTATGATGCTTTAAACTTTTGTATTCCTTGTCTTATTTTCAATCAATACCTGTAAAAGTTAATTTAAACTCGTTCGCTCAATCAATATTTATTCATTTACAAACAGATTACAAGATAAATGCTTTTCCGTTTACATATTTGTTTTGTTGTTTTAATTTATTTTAGCAAATAAATAAATGAATCCATTTTAAATGAAATCAATATATGATGCAATCACTGTTATTTAAATACAAAATAGCCACAGGGAAAAACAAACTCGAATTAAATCATTACAAACTATACGGATATGAATGAGTTTAAACTAAATATGCAAAGTGGAATTAAGTTAAGGCTTTCTTCGACATAAAGAAACCAAGAAAAAGAACTCGTGTCAACTTCCTATACATCTCAACAGCATAAAAATGCCGTTTTTTTATATTAAATTTCTGCTTAAAAATGCAAAAATCAAAAGCCCTAAAAGTAACATCAAGGATGAGGAAGAAAAAAAAATTAACGATTGAATGACTAAACGGAATTGATGACATTAAATGTGATGTTAGCTTAAGAATCACTTAATACAAATGAGATTTTCAATTTAATCATTTTGTTTGCGTATTAAATTTGCATCGATAAATGTCTGTATTTGACCAGCAGCAGGCAGCAGGCACCATGCAGCAGGCAAACACGTTGCTCCAGTCAAAACACACAAAATTTAAAAGCACATAAAACTAAAATTACATATGGATGTTTGTATGTAGTTATTGACCAATCGAATGTTGGACGGACACTATATTTACTGTCCATCTGGCTCAAAGATTTGTATGCTGAGTTCTTAAACCATTCATTTATATCAAAGTTTGTCAATGCAAATATGGATTGCCGTCAATGCAAAAGCAAATAAGCGCTTTATAATAAGCAGAAGAGGGTAAATTTATAGAACCAATGTAAGCACATTTTTATTTTTTCAATGCAAGATGAACCCGGCCCACATTGCAGGACCACAAACCTCTTGTGTTGTTTTGCTTACAGCCGACCAAATTAATAATTCAAATGGTTGTCTTAGCATTTTTGTTTGTTTACATTTGAAACCTACGGAGACGTAGGATACTAAGCGTCCCCGATTGAATGAGCTAGCGTCATGAAATCAGCGAACAGAGGAAGACGAGCATTTCTGTGGAACATGACTCTCAATGTTATTAAGGAATATGGATTCAATGAAACTAAGGACTATCGCCTATGCGGATGACGCTAAATTTACCTGAATAATAATAGCGCACGAAACAGGCTGCCTATCAAACCAGAGAATATGCTGTTTACAAAAATATTCAAGATTCCTCCTGTAAGCCCGCGACACTGGATGAAGTGGTACAGTTATTATTAGGTAACGCGAAATATCTGGGGAACATACGCAAATAGTTTGAGTCCAGGTAGGCCCCATTTGACCCTTCCAAATTAGCTCCCGACTTTCTTCTGCAGGAAAATTTCCTTCGATGCCTTACAGGGAGAGACAGTGCCGTACACTCTGAAGAGAAACACAGATAGATCTAAAGGAAGAACTGGTGTCCGGATTTTGCTCTGACTTGCCACTTAATGCAGTGTGCTACAGACGTTAAGGGTTTTACGTGACACCTACCCTGCGAATAATAATTCACGGTGCTCTTAACACTTGGTGGAGACAAAGCATCCACCAGTACCAGCAGAATGGCTTACCAAACCATTCAGGTCACAATTCTCTGCCATGACTCTGTGCAAGCCATAACAGACCCTTTGCTGAGGAGTTGAGCTATCTAAGCCCGAATTGCGACTCTAGTTTTGATCTCGCTGTTTCCGATCAAAATAGATCCGCGCCGACAAGATACATCTCCACACGCTTGTGAAACAGCACCCACCTTTAAGCAACAAATGCGCCACCCAGCTCTGTTTGAAGGATCCTTTCATATTTAGACAAATTAATTTCTCCACTTTCATCAACGCTTCATAATCTACTAACCGCCAGTCAGGACCGAATCACGCACATGCTTTAACATGCAAATGCCGGCCATCTCATTAAATGCTTCTACTCTGATTGGATCTTGTTTTAGATCCTTGGGTCCATAGCCGTAGCCAGTCTCCCTATTCACCTACTTCCAAACATACTGACACGTTTTCAGTTTTCATGTGCCTGAGTAGACCCACCAAAACTTAGAGACTCTATCTTGTGAACCTTAAGTTAATGTAAGACCGCTTACGCGATCACTATGGGGCCCGCACAAGACGGACCCCAGCATATCAGCTTTTGATCTCATATGCCCCGCTTGGGCCACCACGTGAACTCTCGAAAGAGACGACCTCACCATTAATCAATTCATGCACTGGTAAGCACATGGGGCCAACTGATTCCCGTGGTACCAGAAAGGACTCTGGTCAGCCTCGGAAATCTTCTTCCATATAATTCCTACCAATTTCTATTTAACACAGATAAGGTATTGGTACCCGTAGAACCTTGTATTGCTGTGCCACTTAATGGCGATGTACATAATTGAGCGACAACAGGGACAACCTGCCTCAAGCCAGATCAGTAAATCACTGATCACATTTAGCCCAAGACAGATTGTTTTCAATTTAACCATGTCTGTAAGCCTTCCTGTAAACTGAAAGTTACCCGGTTAATGCCACTAGGAGGTAGACTTTAACACTTGTGCTGATGGCCGGGGGTCCTCCTCTTCCATCATATAACTTATCAACCGCAGTGTGCTACAGTTAGGATTATCAGCGAGTGCAAAAGCTGGTAGCTAGCTGAGGTACGATAGAATACTTGGTGAAAATTAGGGCTTTACTTGCAGACGTACGGTTAATAAGTCTATATCATAACTTATGCGTGAATACCTGACATGCTTGGCTGCAGTGATATGTGTCCACCACAGGCAAATTCTTTACTGATACACTTGTTTAAAGTGGTACGAGGCAATTAACTACTTCCCCCAGGCATCACAAAGGGACCGAGGAAGTGGGCTGCACAACTATTACTTCAACATTTCCGCAGCCGCCTGTTCAACCTAACCTAATTAACTACTTCGTGACATTATTCTCTCATTTGAAGCTCCACCAGATAATCTTACAAACCTAGTTAAGAAACGACTGGGGAACCCAGCCCAAGGGTAACTTAGAGACAAAAAAAAATTGAGGGACACTGTGGCCACTATTACATGAAACTGTTGGCTTGGCACTGACGACAGTAAATTCGGACTACTTTTAAACGATTTCTAGGAGCTTTCAATGAGCCAAGGAGATTAAGAGAATGCAAAAGCACTTGTAATTTATTTCAGGCACGGAAAAATGTTCAAACTAGGAACTTTTTGGTCAGCAGACTCATTATTCTATTGTGTTCGGCTAACACTAGCCTTAGCGACTATCACAATTTCCCAATTTTTTATTCTATTTTATCTGTTTCGCTCTCTCGCTCTCTCTCTTTTTTTCGGCTGGAATAACAAACGGAAGGAAACAACGGACCCGAGTAAGACCAATAATTAGGAAAGAAAAAGTCTTAGTCCAAGAAAGAAGATATCAGAAAGTCGAATCAAAAATCAAAATTACTTTCATAACAAACACAACTGTACTTACAGACAATAATACTATGGTTATATAAATATAAATATAAATATACATATATCTACAGAGTTAATATTTGGATAACCAAAGGTGGCAGCAGTGGCAATGGCAGCACCAACAAGCAGGTCGTTGCCATTTTGCATGATAACGATGACGATATTGGCATTAAAATGCAAAAAAAGACACACACACACACACACACAATGTTTATCACAATACAAGTACAAAAAGATTTTTGATGGCCCATATGGTAAATTGTACTTGCGTTCTTCAGTTTAAACATACCTAGTTGTGAGAATATGTCAAAGACAAACATACAAAAAGCCATACTTATATGTAAAGGTGCATACATTTCTATTAGTTGGCTTGAATTAAACAAACATATTTGAACGTAATAATTCCTGGGCACTTTTAATACACCTGGAAAAAAATCTGGTAATAGGAAATCTAGAGTCTTGGGCAAGGATATATACCCACGATATATTCCTGAAAGGGAAACACTGGCGATACCTATAGAAACTTTAATACCTGGAACAGTAGACAGTGCAAAAAACTCAGGGGCGAACGAGAAAAAGGAATGGGTGGTTGACATTATCACATCTTTGAGCCCACGCTACATGGCGTTACAAATTTCACACAGTTGGTGGTCGTACTACGAGCATGTCATCTTCGAAGGGATACACAGGATAGGCCACTCAAAACCAAGTAATTTAGGACATTTCAATCTATCGTGTTTTCTGTCTAAGACGTCAAAATGTATAAAAGATCTTTATCTGAGGGATTTTAATAATCCACACACCATAAAGCCAATACCACACGTTCTATGCGCGGCTGCGCTCTATGCGTATCATATTTCTGTTTGTTATATACGTTTGGTTTTGACAAGTTTGTTTGTGCGGCAACTTATTTGTTTTGATCAGCTGTTTTGAAACACAACAGAGATGACACTTAAAATAAAAAAGTAGTCGATAACAACTATGTAAATTTTGGGTACATAAGAGTTGCGTTAAAAATTAATTTTAAGGTATTTTATTCTTGAAATAATTTTCAAAATATATTCTATTTATGCGCTCTTTCAGCAAAAACATTCTGTGCAGCTTATTATCTCTTTTGTCACATACAACTACACTGGTTCTACTTTTTTGACAGATGTAGAGAACATACAGCGTGTGGCTTAGATCTTCAGCATTATTTAGACTTAACGCTATTAACTTAATGAAAATCTATTGAGATTGCTCTGTATGATGTAGGTGGTCATATTGATTGGCGCCCGTATAATAGGAGGGTTTTTCGATAGGTAGGGATCTTTTAAGCATTTGTTGATAAAAGCGATAATTTAGGCTTTTAGCATTATCAATTTTAGGCTTGAAGATTATAAGTGAGATGTGATGTGAACACCACAAGGGTCTCTTTGATATCTTTTGCGACTCCTATCGGTCAATGGGATTTTAAAGTAGTTTGATGCTGAAGGAAGGAAGATCTGGCCAGGAGAAGGTTGCTTCCACAGGTTAAGGATCTGTTGCGATCGGCGATGTATGCACTTTCTTTTAGGCATCATATACCAGAAAATTTAGGCTTGGAGCTTTTAAAAGCCCAACAAACAACGAAGTAGGCTATAAGTTAGCAAGTAAGGCTAAAAATCTTAGGGTAGTTTTTGATAGCAAATTATTTTGGAAAAGATAAACAAAGAGGGGATTCACAGGGGTCTAAGCGCCCACTATACTTGCGAAATAGAAAAGAGCTGGCAAACATAGATGGCTAGCTCGATTTACACAATGGTTGTGAGACCCATTCTAATATATGGATACACTGTGTGGTAGAAAATGGTAAAACAATTTTCTTACCTATCCACTTTGTGGAAGTCAAAGTAGAAAGTTTTAATTAAAATACCTCTTCTAAAATATTAGGGAACATTTATTTCAAGAGCCGAAGCATAGGCCGGGGACCTGACACGTTAATAACACCACCGATAGTATTCTCTGAGAGGGATAGTTTGTTAGTACTCAGTGACAGATTAAAAATAGGTACGGCCACCGGAGCCGGAGTCTATATCATGAAAGAGAACACCAGATGTTCTTAATGATTATAAAATGATAGCAAAGGCAACATATCTTGTAGTAAAACAGGCTTCAAAAGATGGTGAGGTAAATATTTTTGTTTAAAATCAGGCAGTTTTTAAGGCTCTGAAGGTAATGTTAAGGTTTGCAATAGAAAGGCTTTTGAAGAAGGAAACTGTAAAACCACAAAGGGTTCACCCTTATGGGAAGATAACAATATGGGTGCCTAACATGAAGGGTCTTCTATGGGCGAACTGGAGTGACTTTTGCTTAGTTAGTAATTTTTGGCCGGGGGTAACTTTAGCAGGTACTAGGTTGCTCATAAACTTGAGGAATTCGGGTCTAAATACTAAAATTGAGGTTGCAACTGAACACTGTTCGGTAAGATTGCATCGCAGCCCTTCATCTTTTTGTAGATTCTGTAAGCATCTAAAGGAATTGAAAAAAAACACGATGTCTGTCACAAATATTAAACAAAAAATTAAACAACGTTTTAAGATGCAAACTAGTAAACGCCATTTGGTTCATCAGCAGGCTAAGGGATAAGAAATACTAATTCAGTTTGAAATCATTAACATTAGCTTGCTGCCCTAGTTATGTTTAAACCGATGACAGAACTACATCTTCTAGGACAGCTGGCACAAATTACAGATGGGGAGATATTTTAGGCAGTGTTTACTCAGTCCTAGATACGTTTTATATTCATAAGACGTGTTAATACAATTCTATGTATATAATGTCTTATTAACAAACATTTTTTTTTCGAGCTTAAATCATGTGCTTGTGTATGAGTTTACAGTTATTTTACTTTAGGCTGATGGTAGGTTAGTAATTTGCCGACAGCAATAGAGTCTTGAAAGAGCATTTTACTTACGAACTCAGTTAGTTTTGCCGGCCAGCAAGTTGGCTGGATGATATGTTGGCAGACTGGACGCAAACACATTTTACTTTGCACATTTGAAATAAGCTTCTTATAAACATTAACTGAAAATCTTTTTTTTCTTGAATCCCAGCGAAAGTAATTGTACATTTAAGTGATATTCTAGAGATCTTTATAAGTTGTTGGCGTGCGATACGAGGCTGGGCCAGTAAATTTTTAATTTTTCATCTTTGAGATAATCACTTTGAAAAACAAAAAACCTTTGAAGTCTATTAAATTAAGCGTAGTTTGACAATGGTTTGATCAAAGCTAAAGATCCATGACTAAACCCTGTAATCTTTGGTTTCAGCTGTTGTAATTAATGACAAAATGACGGCGATCTGTCGTCCAAATTAATTGCGTAAAGTCTGTAAAGTCGCAATGTCAAACACCGAATAATAAAAAAAGACAGGCGTTGCCACCAGTACACACTATTTCGATTGCTTATGATGTCAAAAAATGTCGTAGTGTGCACACAGCATTACTTAAAAGTGCAGCAAACTTTATACACATTCAAACTCACCTTTACATGTAAAGGGCGCGGTTGCAAATTTATTTCGAAAAATAACAAACGGTGCTGAGATTCTGCGCAACTTCTTTGGCTTTGCATGTCCCACGGCTACGACCCAGTCAATCTTGGAAGACTTCCAAAATCATTAAACTGGTTAAAGGCAGTTTACATGAAAATCCGCGACTTTCAATACGGAAAAGAGCAGCCTCACTGAGACCTCTAAAAGCGATCATTTACGAAATTTTGAAAATGGAACTGAAGTTCTATCCTGTTAGAATTCAAGTCGTTAAAGAACTGAAAGAAAGTAACTTTGATTTACCCAAAAATTTTTGTGAAACGATGTTGGAGCGTTTTCGCACTGTAAATCGCATTTTTTGGAGCAATGAGGTTCACTTTACTGTTCTCCAAGAACCCGCATCCCTCGATTGTAACCTCAAAAACCATTTCATTGCCATGGTGTGCCTTATCTATGCATGGGATAATTGGACCATTTTTTTTTTCAAATATTTTCGAGGCCAAACGACGAGTTTCAACGGTGGAAATTATCGACAAATGATTGCGGAATTCTTTTTGCCGAACCGGTGAGGTCTTTCATCGTACTCTTCACATACGTGGTACTAACACGATGGGGCGCCTGCATACAAAGCCAAAGCTTCGATGAATTTGCTCCGGAAATTTTTCCCTAAAAAACAGATCAGTCTTTTTGGAGATATCCGATGGCTACTCGATCTAACTTCAAGGGATTTTTTATGAGGCGACTTCAAAGAGAGGCTTCCTAATGACAAGCGTTTACCTTTTGTGGCCTTAAATAAAAATATTCGTCGAGAAATCAGCTCAACTTAACCGATTTCACTGTAGCGTGTGGCGCAGAACACAAGACTCCGTTTTGAACAGTGTGTTTAACTCGACAAAAGACATCTGGATAACATACTCTTTAAAAAATCAAGTCCGCATTTTTATTCTATCGTTCTATGCTTTAAATAAAACTTTGGTCAATTATTACGTTTTTGAAAATATGAATCTATCACCAGTCCTCGTTTATGAGCGTCTAGTCCAAAGGCCAAAAGAAAATGAAAAAACTCGGCAAGTTAGGGAATTGGTACAGCAGCTCTTACACTAGTTCCCACCAATTTTAGCTCTATTTTATGTTTTCTGCTGACTAGCTAAACTCAAAGCCAAATTTCATACAATTTCAAAAAGAAATCGTATTTTTTTTTTCCTGGGATATTTATCGTTTGTTATCAATGGCTGCGTGTATCTGTCATTGTTTGTATGATTCCACGATACGATATAATACGATACACCATGATAGCATTAACCGCACACACTAACATACTTATGCACACAGATCGATACTTATGGATGGACATTAAAACTCTTTGCTGTACCGTGTAGGCATTCGATTGAAGTTTCATTTACACTATTAGCTTTTGAAAAGCAGAATTGTTACAAAATAAAATGGCTTTTTTGGCTTGAAATATGTATAAAAAAGTTTTTCGAATGAATTTACTTGTTAAAAGTAAGGGAATATGCAACAATGTTTTATGGGTATGCGTAGTCGTAACATTCTTATGAATGCATGTAAATACCCTGTCGGACATTCAGTAGCCGACTACAAAGGTTGCTCCCGTAAAGTTAATTGTTTTTATGACTAAATTTTTTCTATTCTGGTACAATTGATGTGGACTTTTTTTAAACACTTTTAGTATGAATTATTGAGGACGAGTAGTACGAGTACGAGTAAGGGTGCATTTTGACACTCTTAAGATCATGGGTTCGAATCCCACCATCAACTCGGTCAGTAAATAAATTTTATTTTATTTCTTTAATCAACTTAATTTCTATTGTTTCTCTATTAAATCACAGTGATCATCTGCGTCCTTTCTGTCAAGGCTGTAATTGTTTTTGTAATCATACTTATTGAGAAAAAGTTTACAAAACATAATAAAATAGTTATTTTGGAACTCGAACCCAGGACATCTAATATTTGGGTGACTTTAAAATGTTCTACCCCATAAAAAATTATGATGCTTGAAGAAGAAGTGTCAGTCACCACTACTAATAGTTAGCCTGAAGTTTGTTTAAAATTAATTTATGCCCCAAAGGGCATGTGCTCGTATGGTATGATATGAAATACGAATAACATATATAGTGTCGTCGTCATTTGCCACTTTGTATTTGCCAGCTATTTATCGACATTTTAACTGATGGATAGATATGTATGCAGATAGAGAAATGGATGACTGACTGCCAGATTGACTGGGTAAATTGAATGACTGGTTGGTTGAAATGTTTGCAATAAAACTGCATACACACACATACATAAGTACATGCATATGTTTAAAACAACTCAACTTAAGTTATAACAAGTTTACATAGAGTTGACTTAACATTCTTATTAATGCTTATAGAATGTTAAGTAAACAATTGCAACTAAAGTTTACACATTGAGTTTCTTTTTTTTTGTGTCTTCTTTTTAAAATTTTTATTTGTTCAACAAACAAAACCTTAAACAGTTTTACTAGGTTTACTATAGTTCCATTAGTTGCAACTCTGTAAATAGCAACAGTGCTGCTGCTACTGTTGCTTCTTTTTTATGCAACACTATGACTGCTACATATCGCTGTAGGATTTTTTTCCACTTCTCTTTTTAAAAACGAGTGTCAAATGATTAAATATACTTGTAGCTATATTTAGCCATTAGTTTAACCTTTTCTGGAAAAATGTCATCAAAGTCAGACTGTTCGCAAATAATATTCATCATGTTTTTTATTCTTTAACAACAACTATTTATACATTAGACTTTTGTTGTTAAATAATTTTAATTATTTAAATATTTTAAATTATCTTTGTTTAAACTTTGTGCGTAGGGTTTGAATGGACATGGCTGACAGCTTTATAGAAAAGATCACGAAAGGAGGGTAAAGTATTTAACCGTTATTAATGCGCATATGGTCAATGTCATTGTGACGGGTACACAGAAAAAACTGAGTTGTAGAATCAGTAACAAATTTCAGAGAATCAGTAAATATTTTGTCTGGCTGAGGACCTACAACGAAAGTTGTAAATTTAGACAAACAATTTTGCAAGAATTTTAGCTTCTGTTAAAAAATTTTGCTGAGCTGGTTAAATATTTTATTTGTCTAGGCGAAAATTTTGTTTGATATAAAAATCAAATAAAAATATTATTAGAGACTATTAAATAAGTTGACTAAAAAAATAAATTATTTTGAACAAGAATTTGTTTGAAAAATTTTTTTTGTAGTTTTTTGTGTGTATGACCATTTTCTTCACATTCTTGTTTGGTTTGAGAACAGGCTGTGCTCTCCAAAAATAGTAAAGCGATTACAAGTAAGTAGACACTGCAAGAATTATTATTACTTGAAGATTGTGACCGGTGTGACCCTACAAATTTGAATTTAAGTGAATTTTGACTTAAAGATCGAGTTGTATAAAATATTTTTGAGAACGGGTTAATTTTATTGGTTTTTAGTCGTATTTGATTTATTATTTTCACAAAAAACTATTTTTGCTTAAGGTAAAACCTTTTAGTGTAACAGCGAGAAAAAAAGCAGCTGAAGTACCCAAAAAGAAGATACGCCTCCATTGCCTATCAACTAGCCACGTCATCTCCATGGTAAACTAAATGATGTTTTCCAGTTAACATCTCGAAACATCGCTTTGTTTTCTGTGGAAATTTTACCTGACGCCATGGCTCTTTGGTTTTGTTATCGCGAGCAGTTACGGACAACGTGCTCTGCATTGTTTCTATTTCCTCCTCATGCTTACGCATCCTACAACAATCTGGAGTCCCACGATCTCTTTTGAAAGCCTTACCGCTATCTAGACAAAGTTCAATTATGACCGCAATCGTTGTGTTCCTAGGCAAAGGACAATGGTAATACATGCTGAGCTCATTCTTCGGCAAATATTCCTAGATACACTGAAGTGTCTCATCTGCCTGTATTCAGGCTTCGTCATGTTCGGTACTCACGTGCAATATATCGTTCCCTTTTATAAGTGAATAATTGCTGGCCTTACAGCTTTCTTCTTATGTGTAAACTTAAGGGCGGAACGTCTACAAACAAGCTCGGTGCCAATCCCTCTACCAAGTATGTCACAACAAAGCCTGATGTACAAGAGGTCCACAGCTAAACTAAGGGTCTTTCTGCAATCCCTTACCAAGTAAGGCTTGGCACAGTGTCTTAGAGACTGCGTGACAGACAAATGAAAAATTACCTCACGATCACCTTGAAAGTTTTAGCTACAAGGGATGTTGTTCTTTAAATACCCAGTGTCTCCCCCTGAAACACATTTTAGTCATTAGACTATAGGGCACAAATATGCCGACCCTGCTACCCCATTATTTGTCTGTCTCTTACAAACCTTCGAAACCCAACCAAGAACCAATCGCAAGGATTTTCAGCAGTTTGTTAAACCAAAACTTCTCTGTAACTAGACTGCCCATCTTCAATCTACGTCATATACTTAAATCCTCAAGAAAAATATCCCCAAATATCCTAGTGTGGCTAATAGAAAAAAAACCCAATACTGGCTTCTCCAGTCGTGCTGAATTTCCTGCCCACACTTTAATCAAAAAGTAGGCAACGTTGAGAGTCGCTTTATGTGTGCTTTTTTAATGCTACCAGTAATGGCAAGTTGGACATATATTTGGACTTTTGTAAGAAGTTTTAATAACCCTTAGGGCCATAATTATATGTTGTTTAAAAAGTTTACTTTTGCTTAAGTTAACTTTAATTAAAGTAAACAATAAAGTAACCTTCTTGTTTTTTACAGCCTTCATATTAAGTTAAACTAAAAATTTGTAAAGTACGGCAATATCAGTGCAAAAACCCATTACTATTTGAACATTAGGGAGGCAGTGGCTACGACTTTCATTTGTATGCTTACACCTATAACAAGCACATGAACAAAAAATAGGGCAAAGATAAGATAAGCTTCCCTTTAGCTTTGGCTTAAAGCACACTTGTAGTATTTGTACTAAAACATCTTTACTTTAGCCTATTAGACAGATATAAAAATGGGGCTTAAAGTAACGTTTACCTTATTTACGGTATCCGCGTTTGAATAATAATTTTCTGATACATCAAACGCTTATTCAATTGTATCATTTTAACTTTAAACTCTAAGTTGACAAGTGAGGTAACGTTGAAATTCATCGTCCGATGATTTTACGCCCTGCCATCCCGCAATAGTTTTAAAAATATATATTGACACCCTTTAGGAGATATAACCGTTTAGGCAAATAAATAATAAAAAAAAAGGCACAAAAAAATAATAAAATTGATTGAGCGGCTCCGTAAATACATTTTCACTAAATAGTAACCCCAAAATAATTAATATAAAAAGCAAGTTCAAAAACTAAAACCGCACCCATAACGGAATTTTTACAGTAATTTAACTGTAAAAACAATAAAATTTAACTTCGACCTTTAACTTTAATAGATAAAGAAAGAACTTTGTATTGTAGTATTTAATAAAAGCATGACAAAACTTTATTTTGAAATTCAGTCACTTTTTGTATTAACTTTTATGATCATTGTAGCGAGAGGTAAGAATATGCCAACCTTGACGCTATGATTAATGTCTATTTTAAAATGTTAGATCATCGCTTGATAATATGATCTTGTACTTTAATAATTTGATAATCTACACAAAAATAATGAAAAGTCTTTAAATACAGTATTTCCCCTTTAATGGGTTTGACACTTAAAAAGGTAAAAGGTGCGCCCAAATATTATGCGTTGTTCGCTTAATTGCAAAAAATTGTCGAAATTTTAGACTTTTTGAAAATTTCATACATAATTTAAAAAAACTCGTAGCATAGAAGTCGTTCCCACCTTATGAGTTCAGACTTTTAATTTAAAGGTTTGGTTCTAAGTTGTTGGTTCTAAGTTAATGCATAATTAACAATTTTTATATATAAAATAGATTTTTAAAACGAAACTTTCACATAAAATCACATATTTTATAGTGGGCTTATAAATTTAGGGACTACTGTACTTTTTCTATATTGACTTGAACAAAATCCATGACCACCTGATAAGAATTTTTTTTAGAAAAAAGTTTTATTCCTTATCAAGAATTAATCACCATCACACTTTGTTTCACTTAATTTTTTTATATGAAAAATATTAAAATGATCTAGCTGCAAATATTTATTACAGTGAATATCAAAACAAACTAATGATCTTTTATAGAAAAACAGGGTTTTTTTTACAATTTTTATTTTAGAATAATTTTGAACAATTTTAAATATCTAAATTTTTAATACACATTTTTGCTTTTTATTTTGGCTTAAGTTCATAATGAACTGTTCATTATATAATTTCTTTTATTAAAAGAAATTATTATTTTGCCGTTAATGTTGAAAGAAACTTTTATTTAAAAAAAGCAGAGGTTTCTACCGATACTACCCGAGTAGAATGCATTTTTGAAAGCAGCTACGCAATTTCATCTTCAGTACTCTTTGAACGGCAGTTTATAGCTTATCAGGCTAATTAGTTTAATTTTATTGTGATAAGATTTTATTCAAGAATTATCTTAAAAAAGTTTTCCCAACACTAGCCGAATGGAATGCATTTTCGGAGTCTGTTACAACTCCTCATCAGCACTCTTTTTTCGGCACTGGTATTGAATATCTTCTACATAATCCAAATTTTATTGAAATTCGAATACAGAAATATTCTTTGTATTCACATATTTCCTTCAACAATAATTCTGGGGCTAAACGAAATTTACGGCCTGTCATTTTATAATCACATGGCAATGCCTTTTCTTTTTTTTATTCTTCTCCTTATTACATCATAAGCACGGGGTATTGGAATTCTAAAAATTCCGTCCTGATCCTGCCATATATCTTTTTCCTTTAAAACGTTATAAAATCTAAGAAAACTGTCCGATCGCTATAAGATTTGGTAAGTAAATATATGCTTCTAAAATATATGTTTCTAACATATAGGTTTATTCTAAATTTAAAGCAGAATCGGGAAATTAACGTGGTTTGGTGGAATATACATACAAAAACCTAATTTATTAAAAAATAGGTTAAGCACGCTCTTGCATGTATAAAAACATCAGCCTATTTGAAAAATAATATAAATCCCTCACAGCCAAAAACTTTTTGAGCAAAATACAAAACTTTTTAGATTTTCTCAAGTTGTGGTTAAAAGTAGTAACGGATTTTGAAAAACACTTTTAAATAAAAATAAAAACTTAAGAAAAGAGCAACAAATATTTGTATAATTTTTTTATAATTTTTCTTTATAGTACTCCATTAAACTTAAGTATTTTTCTAATTTTCCACAAAATATGGTATTTTTTGAAGCAACAAAATATTGGTATTTTGGTAAAATATACTGAACTCTATATTTAAATTTAACTGGAAATATATCAGAATACCTTAAAAAACCAAATTTCGAACCTGTTTAAAGAAAAGTTAATTTTTGAGAATTATTTTGTGTAACCACTAAAACTCATTTTTCTGTTAAGTTATTATACCCTTCACATAGTGATTAGGGTTTATATCAGTTTGTCATTCCGTTTGTAATTTCTTTATTATCCATTTGCGACCCCGTGAAGTATATATATTCTGCAATCAAGTTTCCGGAGCCAAATAAAGTGATACGGACGAGTTATTGGTGTCAAACTATTACAAATAGCCTGGAGACAATCGCTATATAAAATAAGCAAAATCGGTTTACTATTAAGTCATTTTTGAGGACAAAATCCGTGCATATATCCCTATATATCTCAGTAAATATAGTCATTCTTGCCACAAAACTTGGCATGGATACTCTGAAAATAGGGACCTAAATAAGAGAAATTTTTTTTCAGATAGGATCACGGGGAAGTGGTATTTCACCTACAATTGCACAAATTTTGTCAATTATTTCATGCGCTAAATCTTAAAAACTATAACAGCTATCGACATCAAATGTTCTACAAAAAGTAATTGGACAACAAGACCTACGCATTCAAGGGGTAGCTCCCGTACAAATTAACAATTTTATGAAATTTTCGATACGCTTTATCTCGGTAACTATAACAGCTATCGAAATCAAGTGTTCTACAAAAAGTAATAGATCAAAAAATTCATAGATTTCGGAAAAAAAAATTGGAGAGGAGCAGAGGGACTAGAACATCCCATAACATTTAATAAGTTTTATTAACCTTTAAATATGAATAATGTCGAAAACTTTTAAAACTCTCGACCTCAAACCTTCCTCATCTATTTCTATTATTCATACGAACGTTAAAATTTTGTAAAGTTTTCTATGGACTTTAAAACTCGCACAAGGTTTTTTATTATATTATTTGCAGTACAAAATTACTCGGCTGGTCATATTAAGAGACCAATGTGAAGGGTATATAAGATTAAGCATAGCCAAATATAGCACTCTTACTTGTTTTTGTATAAAATTATCTGATTTTAGCGCCCTCTAGTGTTGGCAAAAAAATCTGAATAAATATTTTTGCTAACATTTATTTGAGAAACCTTCTTATGTTTCCAAAAATCTATATTTAAAGACAATTTTAAAAACTTTTTTTAATTTTTGTCTATTAGTCGAGGCATATTGCAACGTCTAGTCGTTTCAATTTGTTTCTGATTGCTAAGTTCTTTCACTTTTGCCAGCAACTGTTTTTTGTGCCAATGTGTATGCAAAAAAAAAATTTTTTTAAATGAGATTAAAAATATATTTTCTTTTTTTATTTTATTTTTATTTTCTGGCACATTCTTCCAGACTAAATGGCATTTTTAAATAATTAGGTAATTGCTAATCTGAGCACAGAAATAAATACAGTCAGTCAGTGGTAGCGGCAGTATTAAGCCAAGTTATTTTAACAGTCACAAGTTTTAATACAAACTCATTTGTTATAATTACTAATGATAAAAATATTCTATTCTATTTCAAATTCCACAAAACTATGTGTTTTATCTAAATATAGTCAGTTTCATACCAAACAATGGAATGTTAAATTAAATAAATATAAAAAGCAGCAGAAAAATAAATATTAGAAACAAAAAAATAGTTTCGATAAGAAACTAAAGCTTAAAAATATTTCTGTAAATTGAATATTTGTAATATTTTCTTGAATAATTTAGTTAATTTTTTTTATTTTCTTTTTTAACATTTTTTTCAATTTTTGCACAGATGTTCTCTCAAAGAATGTCATTGTTCCAACAACTAAAAAATAAAAAAACCCAATTATTTTTAAGTTTGAAAATTTTCTTTGTTTTAAATTTTTTAGTTTTGCATTTATTAAATGAAAACTTTATTATAAAACAATATAATTGTTTAGCGAAGAAAATATATATAAAAATTATGATTGATAACAAAATTATTAAAACAAACAGATGTTTTAATTTATAAAATGATTAATGGTTTCATAAATAACTGATTAAGAAAAGACCTAATTAATATGCGATAAAGACTTTTTAATTCAAATCCATATTTATTAACAAAAGCTACGTGATTTGTAGCACATCTTTAGCAAAAAATCGTATGAATGAGAAATCTTTGTCGACTTTTTCTCTAACTTTCTTAATAATTTTTTGAGTTAGATTTAAATATTTTAGAATTTCATTAGGATTTTAAAGAAGTTACTGATTTTGCTTTTAAGAAAACATTCTTAATGCATTAAAAATAAAATTTTGTTGTGTTATTTATAATATTAATTGGAAATGAATTCGCAAGCAACAATTTAAAAACAAATATGAACATCCACAAATCAAAATTCATGTTTATTTTTGTGCTGAAGAGTATAATTATAAAACTATAACGCGCTTGGTGCACAACTTTCCAAACATTATGCCAAAAAGCTTTTAATCGATATTGTAATTAATGACAGAGTTTTATCATGATGAATTATCACGTTTTCATATTTTGACCGCGTTTCTGCTCATATTTGCTATTAACGATCTTTTGCATTTGATATAGCTTCCTTGTGATCGTGTGGTTAGATTTCAGCAGCTAAAGACACATAGGATCCTTCTAGTCTGCCAAATACTTAGCATCACCTTAGTATAGTGCGACTGGCTAAGGTTTACATACGATCACTTACCTTTCGGGAAACCGTGTTCGATCCATTTCCCCTGCAATTAGGGATTTCCTGCAAAAATGGTTTTTCTTTATAAATTTAATGAAGCAAGAAGTTTCTCGATTTCAAGGAAATGTTATTAAAAATTTCTGCTGGAAAATGCTGATTTATTTGCCGTTAATAGTTTAAAATATTTCTGGTGAATTTGATAATAAAACCTAGTTGAGTAACGCCACCAACTCTTCAAAAATTTTTGGCTAAGCCTTTCGTATAAAAATTACCATTCTCTCGCACATTGAAAACACATTCACCATTAACTTGGGTAAGCAATCGGGCTTCTTTAAGTGCTCTTTTTGTCATATTATAAAAGTAAAGAAAAACTTATCGCATATCGCAACAAAAAACCACCTTTTAAGTACAATTCAATATTTGCTAATTATTAGAGCGCCACCGAGTGTCCTTTTTTAAACCGTAATCAAAATTCGGTATATCGTTGGCAAAAATATAGAAAATACTGCAAAACTGATTACAAAAGACACGAGGCTAAATCCTATTAAAGCGATCCTTTCATAATACCTTCTATGATATCCTTTTTCCACAACTAAAAACCTTACCACTGTAGAAGCGCTCCCCGGCAGGCCTTGTCGGCATATTTGGAGCCTTACCAGGCGCAAACAAAGTGTGCCACGGTCTCTAAAGCCGCTTCATTGGTTGGTTGGTTTCCGTGGTAGTTTGCTACACGCAAACTGTCAAGTAGAGTCTAAATGACCCCGTTTTGACAACACCACACCACTCCATAGGTGATAGGTCCCCTTAAACCATGCTCCAACGGAAAATGGAGTACTAGACCCACCCTGTCGCATTGACGTATCTCGACAGATCATTCAGCCCAATCTCAGATACATCCCCTAGGCTGTCCAGTATATTATGGCCCTGGAACTTGTACCTCTTTACCGCCAGAACAGGGCATTCGCAGAAAAGATGGAAAACTGATTCCTCCTTCTCCCTATTTTTGCAGCTGCGACAGAGATCGTTAAACCTGAGACCGAGTCATTCTGCATGCCTTCCCAACATATCGCATCCATGACAGTCCCAATAATGCAGATTAGTAAACACTTTATACAACCGAATCCACAAAAAATTTAAATATCTCCAGGCGTATCCTACCTAAAGCAAAGGCCATGTTTTTTTGAAGTCGTAATAATATCCATTACCGACGCATACCCGAAATCAATATACTGAGCTGAGTTCCTCCTCGCTCATTTGGTCCGGCAAAACCTTTTGTTGCGTGTAGCTAATGGCCTTGAGCTCGGCCTGCCACAGATTGCCAGGCCGAGCATTTAAACTTCGAACGTTTCATCCAATAATATTAATGCCTGCGACCGCTTGTAAAAGTAAATGGTTCAAAATGTTTGTGTTCTTACGGCAAAGACGCTCACGTTTTGCAGAAGTTCTCTACTCAGACATGGCTAAACAGGCCATCTTGATTCGGTCTGTAGAAGGCGGTTTTGATATTTATGAAGAGCTGGTATGTACGAATATTCATTTCAATGTTTTTCTTTACTATTTCTTAGTGTATATATCTGGTCTATTGTTGATTTCACGGGTCACACTGACAAGGCCAAATCAGCCAATCGATTTTTCACTTTTGACACTTGCCAACCCAGAATCACTAAGCACAAATAAAAATATTATCCCTCTGCTCGGCCGTCCACTATACAAAACTACTATACATTTTTTTAGTAAGAATCAGTCTTCCAACGAACGTTTGCATCACTTAACTGTTATCAGTATTATAATGTCGTTTCCAGCTTTTACCTTTATACCTTTTATATCGAGCTGTCGCATTACCTTGTCGCTAACCAGGACCACCTGATGAAACTCTTTGACAAACGTTTGTTTCTAAATTAAAGTAGGAAACTATCGAAAAAAAATTCGAGAAGTTTTCTTTTGTACCGATGTTTGCTTCTATTAGGGCCTGCCCAGCTGGTACCTAATGCATTTCTCTAATGGAACCAATTTTGTTTAAAATAATTTTCATATATACAATCAACCTTTAGTAAAAGGCCCATATACCTTATATACCCTTCACAACGTGTAGGGGTTTTACCTAATTTTTTTTTATTTTTTATGGCAACCCCTTTGAGGGATGGTGATAGGAGGTAAATATTTTCTAAGAAAATGTTTTCGAGGCAAAATTAATTGAAGACAATCCTACATTTGACCTGTCCAAGAGCATCCTGGAAGCTGTAAGGATGGGAGGATTTGTTACAATTTCAAAAAAACCTTGTGTGTAAGGCCATTTAGGCGATGGATAAATAGGATAACTATTTTCCAGGAATACGTTTGGGGAAGTTACGGGCGTTTTACATGATTTTCGTAAATTTGGTATGGCAACCCCTAAGGCTATGGAGGTGAGGGCTAAGTATGTTCTAGTAATATTTTTGAGACATATTTTCCTCTAAGGCGACTCCAGGGAAGTTGTAGGGGGTCTTACACTTATTTGTTCAATTATGTATGGCAAGCTTGCTAGGTACTGGAGATAGGGGGTAAGTTTATTCCACAAAAATGTTTGTGAGGAAAAATAAATGGGAGGCAGACTTACATTGCATACAGGTAGGGGCTACTTCGGGGCAGTTGTAGAGGTTTCTATGTGAAAAGTTTAAAGAAACAAACAGAGGCAGTATTGGGGTCTGGTTTGGATCACGGTTTGCTGAATTTCAAAAGCAAATATTTTTCATAGTTTGATACCCCTTACGGTTTTATGCGGCACCGGGGAGGCTTCAAAAAGTCGATTTCAATCATAATACGGACAGACGGGCAGACGGATACGCTAAATCGACTTCCCTTTCTATAAGGACCAAGAAAATATACTTTATGGGGTCGATGTTGGATATTAAAGAAATTACAAACTGAATGGCAAACTTAAATATACCCCTATTACTTATGTGAAGGGTATAATAAATAAGATCGAACTTGTCTGATTTTATACAAATACTGAGAAGTTTTAATTCATTGTATCGTTAGTTACAAAAAAAGAATTTGAAAGTTGGCCAAGATAATTGTGTCTCCTAGAAAACCTTCACTTTTTATTAGCAACTAAAGCAAAGAAGAAAAAAACATTTGCCTAACAATAATAACAAATTCTAAATTGATTTAAAATTAATGTATGTAAGTATGGGAATCGAATTGAAACACTGCATGAAAGTGTCCGTATGTCTGGATATTTTTACAAAAATAATTAATCCCCAAACACCAGTTGCATTTTTTCTTCTAACAAATAGCGGAGACGGAAAAATGCAAAAAAAAGAAACAAACAACACTAATCAAGAATTGATCACATTCATTTAATTTAACGAAAAACTGATGCTTATGAAAATGCACACAAACATGAACATATCTGTTGTCTTCCAATAATACATCCAATTCTAGTACTGATTTCAATGTTGTTGTTTGTTTTGTTAAGGCGATCATTAAAATTAAGGAAAAATCTCAGCACAGCTGGTAGCAGTGATATGTTGTATTTGGGAAAAGACATACTGTGATACTGATTGCAATTGCCACTTAAGGTTCTTTCTAACTCGAACTGGCAAAGAAAGACAAAAACAAGTAAGAGCGCTATATTCGGCTGTGCCGAATCTTATATACCCTTCACATTGGTCTTTAAATATACCCAGCCGAGTAATTTTGCACTGCAAATAATTTAATAAAAAACCTTGTGCGAGTTTTAAAGCCCATAGAAAAAATAACAAAATTTTAACGTTCGTATGAATAATAGAAATACATAGATGAAGAAGATTTGAGGTCGAAAGTTTTAAAAGTTTTCGACATTATCCATATTTAAAGGTTAATAAAACTTATTAAATGTTCTAGTCCCCCTGCTCTTCTCCAACTTTTTTTCCAAAATGTATAAATTATTTGATTATTACTTTTTGTAGAATATTCGAAGTCGATAGCTGTAATAGTTTTCCAGAAGCTTATCGAAATTTTTTAAAAATTGTTAATTTGTATGGGAGCTACCCCTTCTTCACCCCCCATCCGAAATTTTTTTCCTTCAGAGCGTAGCCCTTGATATCCAATCACTTTTTGTAGAACATTTCATTTCGATATCTTTAATAGATTCCGAGATATAGCGTATCGAATATTTTATAACAATTGTCGATTTGTATGGGAGCTACCCCATTTTTTGCCCCCACTCAAAAAATTTTTTCTTTAAAGTGTAGATCTTTGCGTACAATCACATTTTGTAGAACATTTTATGTCGATAGCTGTTATAGTTTCCGATATATAGCGCATCGAATATTTTATAACAATTGTCGATTTGTATGGGAGCTACCCCATTTTTTGCCCCCACTCAAAAAATTTTTTCTTTAAAGTGTAGATCTTTGCGTACAATCACATTTTGTAGAACATTTTATGTCGATAGCTGTTATAGTTTCCGATATATAGCGCATCGAATATTTTATAACAATTGTCGATTTGTATGGGAGCTACCCCATTTTTTGCCCCCACTCAAAAAATTTTTTCTTTAAAGTGTAGATCTTTGCGTACAATCACATTTTGTAGAACATTTTATGTCGATATCTGTTATAGTTTCCGAGATATAGCGTATCGAATATTTTATAACAATTGTCGACTTGTATGGGAGCTACCCCTTTTTTTGCCCCCACTCAAAAAATTTTTTTCTTTTAAGTGTAGATGTTTGCGTACAATCACTTTTTGTGGAACATTTTATGTCGATAGCTGTTATAGTTTCCGAGATATAGCGCATCGAATATTTTATAACAATTGTCGATTTGTATGGGAGCTACCCCATTTTTTGCCCCCACTCAAAAAATTTTTTCTTTAAAGTGTAGATCTTTGCGTACAATCACATTTTGTAGAACATTTTAAGTCGATATCTGTTATAGTTTCCGAGATATAGCGTATCGAATATTTTATAACAATTGTCGACTTGTATGGGAGCTACCCCTTTTTTTGCCCCCACTCAAAAAATTTTTTCTTTAAAGTGTAGATCTTTGCGTACAATCACATTTTGTAGAACATTTTATGTCGATAGCTGTTATAGTTTCCGAGATATAGCGCATCGAATATTTTATAACAATTGTCGATTTGTATAAGAGCTACCCCTTTTTTTGCCCCCACTCAAAAAATTTTTTCTTTAAAGTGTAGATGTTTGCGTACAATCACTTTCTGTGGAACATTTTAAGTTGATATCTGTTATAGTTTCCGAGATATAGCGCATCGAATATTTTATAACAATTGTCGATTTGTATAAGAGCTACCCCTTTTTTTGCCCCCACTCAAAAAATTTTTTCTTTAAAGTGTAGATCTTTGCGTACAATCACATTTTGTAGAACATTCTAAGTCGATATCTGTTATAGTTTCCGAGATATAGCGTATCGAATATTTTATAACAATTGTCGACTTGTATGGGAGCTACCCCTTTTTTTGCCCCCACTCAAAAAATTTTTTCTTTAAAGTGTAGATCTTTGCGTACAATCACATTTTGTAGAACATTTTATGTCGATAGCTGTTACAGTTTCCGAGATATAGCGTATCGAATATTTTATAACAATTGTCGATTTGTATGGGAGCTACCCCAGTTTTTGCCCCCACTCAAAAAATTTTTTCTTTAAAGTGTAGATCTTTGCGTACAATTACTTTTTGTAGAACATTTTATGTGGATAGCTGTTATAGTTTCCGAGATATAGCGTATCGAATATTTTATAACAATTGTCGATTTGTATGGGAGCTACCCCTTTTTTTGCCCCCACTTAAAAAATTTTTTCTTTAAAATGTAGATCTTTGCGTACAATCACTTTTTGTAGAACATTTTATGTCGATATCTTTTATAGTTTCCGAGATATAGCGTATCGAATATTTTATAACAATTGTCGATTTGTATTGGAGCTACCCCATTTTTTGCCCCCACTCAAAAAATTTTTTCTCTAAAGTGTAGATCTTTGCGTACAATCACTTTTTGTAGAACATTTTATGTCGATATCTTTTATAGTTTCCGATATATAGCGTATCGAATATTTTATAACAATTGTCGATTTGTATGGGAGCTACCCCATTTTTTGCCCCCACTCAAAAAATTTTTTCTTTAAAATGTAGATCTTTGCGTACAATCACTTTTTGTAGAACATTTTATGTCGATATCTTTTATAGTTTCCGAGATATAGCGTATCGAATATTTTATAACAATTGTCGATTTGTATGGGAGCTACCCCATTTTTTGCCCCCACTCAAAAAATTTTTTCTTTAAAGTGTAGATCTTTGCGTACAATTACTTTTTGTAGAACATTTTATGTCGATAGCTGTTACAGTTTCCGAGATATAGCGTATCGAATATTTTATAATAATTGTCGATTTGTATGGGAGCTACCCCTTTTTTTGCCCCCACTCAAAAAATTTTTTCTTTAAAGTGTAGATCTTTGCGTACAATTACTTTTTGTAGAACATTTTATGTCGATAGCTGTTATAGTTTCCGAGATATAGCGCATAAAATATTTCACCAAATTTGTGCAATTGTAGGAAAAATACCCCTTCCCCTGGTCCTATCTGAAAAAACTTTTTCCATTATTTAGGTCCTTTCTTTAGGAGTATCCGTGCCAAGTTTTGTGGCAAGAGTGACTATACTTACTGAGATATATGGGGATATATGCACGGATTTTGTCCTAAAAAAAAATGGGTTGTTTTGGGTTTTCGCTTATATCTCGGTCAATAGTGAACCGATTTTGCTGATTTTAAATAGCGATTGTTAGCGGGATATTTCTAATCGTTTGACACCATTAACTGGTCTGTATCTTTTTATTTGACTCCGGAAACTTGATTTCAACAGACGGACAGACAGACACACAGACAGACAGACAGACAGACAGACAGACAGACAGACAGACAGACAGACGGACAGACGGACATCGCTAAATCGGCTTCCCTATCTATAAGGATCCAGAATATATATACTTTATGGGGTCGCAAATGAATAATAAAGAAATTACAAACGGAATGACAAAGTGATATATACCCTATCACTATGTGAAGGGTATAAAAAAAAATAAAAAAGTTGCGGATGTGTATAAGTATTAATTGAATACGATCACACGTTAACTATTAAAGAAAACCAAAATTCGATTCATATTGTAGAAAGACAAATGATAGTTTTGTTGTTTATGGTTCATTAGTTACTTTTCAGTTTCATAAGCTGTAATCAAGTCAATTATTATAAAAAAAAAGTTTCTTTAATATTAAAATTACTAGTCTCATGTACAAATATGTTAAGACATTAGATGGATTTTTTAAATAATTAATGGTCTAAAATAAAATTAAAAAAGCTTAAAGTAACAAAGGGCCTCGACGTATTTATTTCATTCAGTTTAAATTAACGATTTAAGCAAAATTTTCCTTAAGCTGAGACCACTTAGCATTATTTGGTATTTAAATTGAGATCTTTATGTTTTCAAGGTCAGTCACTTCTTTGCGTGCTGCTCTGGGGTGTTCAGTCGATGGCAGATCTGCGTTACGTATGATATATTGATCCCATTTGCAACCTTGATTGGCTGCTGACTTATTATGATCCGTAGATGGTTAAGGTTGATTTTTTTATTAAGCTTAACATGCCGAATGTTTGATTCGCGTTTGACATATATTACCCCACATTCCTATTCCTACTAAAGGTATGTGTTCGTAATCATACCATCAAGTTAAGAGGAAAATGTAACATGGTCCAGGCCGACACTCCGTATCCTGAAATTTTTAGTAGTTGCAGTATTATATTGCATGATTTTGTTGTTGGTAGTATTTTTCTTAAGACCAGCTTTTGCGGCTTTGATCTTCAGAGGCATCAAGCAAAGGTTTGATAAAATCAAACAGATGTCGTCTGCGCATTAAAACCATTCAAGACGATCGTTGAGATCAAACTTTATTCCACCGCTAGCATGAGTTGCATTCTATACGATAAAGGCGAGCAAATATTTAACGGCAAAAGGGCAATATCCCTTATACTTCCCACTAACTCCCGTTATTACGTCACAGCAGTCGCTTTTTATATAGCAAAAATAACGGGTGTGCATTGAATCATATTGGTATTAAAAAAATAGCTGATAGGAAGGAGAATAGATAGAGCAGTATTCGCAAAGCTTCGATTTGAACTCCCTGCTATTAACTTTGACAGAAAAGACGTCCCTAAGAAATTTTTCTACATAAAATACATGATGCGGTTCATTAATAGGTCGGCCACAAATAGATTTACAAGTTTAAAAAAATGCCTATTATCCAAAAAATCCCGGATTGAAATAATAAAATCCCCGATTTGTTCAGAACGTATGTATTTTCTTATAGAATATACATAACAGTTTAATTCATCCCCCATATCAACGATGCTCAAACAAATCGATACCCCAACGTCATCGATAAGTACTTTCGCCTGTTCCTGATCCCGGTCATGTAACTCCAAAATAAATTTTGGAGCACCAGCACATACATGTAAAGTTTTGGGAGACCAAAACCCTTAAATGCTTCTTTCAATACATTAAAATCATGTATTGCCCAGATATCTGGACGAAGCAGTTTATTGCAAGAGAAACTTTGGCTTTAATATCTACCTTAAGTGTTCATGTAGTCCTAAGCAAAGATTAGCCCTAGATCGCGGCTAAATGTTTTATTTATACAGTGCCCCATAGCTCCAGTTTTCAAAGAGTTAGGCATATAGTTAAATGATTATTAAAGGCATATGCTTCTGTCTGCGTAGGAATATATAGGATTTGAAGTCTGACACAAAATGTCATTAGAAAAGATAAGAAATAAAGAAGGATAAAGCCAAAAGCCGTGCGTTGTTTGCATTTCCACAAAAAAATACTCTTTAAAAAAAACCCTATAAAAATCGAAAAAACCATTTACCGATATCTAAAGCAACAAGTTTGGGAATAAGCGAATATTGTCAGACTCTGTCAAGTGCCCTTAAAAATATCTTGAACCACGGCCTAACTTTTTCTTAAATGGTGAATTGAGGTACACCGCTGTTTGTGTAAAAAAGCCAATATGTTTCCCGTAGAATGTTCACTAAAAATGCCATGCTGGCGGCCCTTCATTAGCCGTTGGAGTATCGATAGTTAAAAAGTTGGTAGTAATATACCATCCAAAATTTTGGCACTAATAGGTTTTGATGAAATATACCTGCAGGATATAGCGCTCTATATTATATCATGCTTTACGGTCTTGAATGCTTCCTCCTTAGTCAAAAAAGACGTATGTATGTGTTCAAAGTGAATTGGAGCTCGCCGGATTATTTCATATGGATTATTCATCGGTAAGGTGTTAACATGATTTGTGCACAATTTTTGTGGGCATGTAAGTCCAGCTTGCTCATGCCAAAATTACGACAAAATATCTTGGAATAATCTGATATTTTTAAAGTTCGCACTGATCTTGTTAACCACGCTGAGAATGATTATTTTTTCACAAGTTTGCCAATAACTATGGCCTCCTTGTTTTAGGATGTTGACGATTTTTCCTTTTTTTAGCTGGAGAACCAATTAATTAGTAGTCCAGAAAGCTACAATCAGTGAAAGTGTTAGAGAAATCGATGCATGGGTATCCATTTTGAGTTTTATCTGGTCTACGGCAGCAGACAGCGACCAATATTACGTTAATTTCGAGAGCTGCGAAATTTTCATTAGAGAGCATTTTGCATTTTTATTGCATCTTTAAGCTCTTAAATGTAGTTACGCTACTTTGCAGGAATCAGAAAATTCCTTAATTCGTATCTACTCGCTGTTTTTTCTGGTCTTTTTATTGCAGCGGCCTTGAAGCAAATACACGATAGATATTAAAGGGTGGTGTTGCGAAAAGCAATCCCCCCCCCCTCCCCCTCTTTTTATCTCTACTTTGATCGTCGCGTCATCAGACGATGCCCTTATATAGCAGACAAAAACACATTTGAAAGCATTTTTTATAAATAACAGCTTGAGAAAAAAAATTTATTGGCCGAAAAAAGTTTTTGGTTAATTTCTAATATGTAAAATTAGGAAATTTTTTATTTATTTTTTAACGGTGTCTGTTGATTCTAGATGTCCTTGCCAATTGTCCTTGTCAATTGAAATACAGGTGACATTTTAAAAGATAAGGTATTGAGTCATAATTGCGTCGATTAAAAATTTCTCTGACATAATTTTTTTCAGTGTTTCTGATATTGCGGCACCAACTGTTAAATTGAATCATTTAAATGAAACCTCTACCATCCAGAGCACTTTTTTAACCGAAAATCAAGTAAATTCCAAATATGTTTGTCGGTATGGAAACCGAAGCTTGCTCCTATAAATTTTTAGATGAGATATATATATAACGAGTGAACTTTTTAAGTAATATGTATTTGAATTAAGTTCAAGTCTACTTTACAACTTTTGCTATTAAAAGTGTCCCCTGTGCCTTCTTATTCTTAATTTACTTACGTAATTCCATTTAGTTTTTATTTTTTCTATAAAAATGTTGTTTTTGTTATTTAACTCTTTTTACTTTTCCTTCCCTTAAACGTTTTTTTAAAGAATAATTCGTATTCATATTCCTTTTAAACAAATTATCTTAAAAAAAGCTTAACAAAAGGTAAAACAACAATCAAAAATAATATGAGGGTCTGGACAATAATTTAAAATTCTTTAGTTTTTATTGTTAAGCGTTTTATGTTTAACAATAAAATGATTTTTTTAATATGTACATGGAAATTGAACACAATGGGACATCAAATAATTTTTTTCACTCTTTTTTTCAAATATCAAATCCGTGCAGAATGCAAAATTTAGCATTTAAACAAATGAAAAAAAAAACAATTTCAAAGAATGCTCTATATTTAACTTTAGATCATGTCTGCAACTACTATTTGTATGTATGAATATCATTTAGCAGCAACAGTAATAGTTGAACTTATAGTCGATGCCAGAGATTTTATTTTAATTTCAATTTCGATTTCAATTTTTTTTATTTTGCTTTTAAATGAATAAAACCACAATTCCAACTGTGAATGGAGTGAAAGGTTTCAATCAAAATGCATGATTGAACTAAAAACAAAATACAATAACAGCAACAGCAACAGCAACAATAATAATATAACAGAACAACAACTATTACTACCACTGTTGAAATATTAATAATGTTGGAATATAAAATAAATTGTCCAACAAAGCTTTCAAAAAAGGAATACAACAACAAAAAATTAAAAAAAACAGAACTTTTAGTACATTTAAGTGTTTTTATTACATTCGGACCATGTGTGTTGTTAGTATGATGTTAATGTTAGACGACTTTCTAACTAATTGATGAATGACAACAAGCTGCAGCAGCATTATTGTTCTATGCAACAATACGCTCTACATGGGTGCATGCATATGAATATTAAGTTTACTGCAAGCCCAAGGTACATTGAATAAGGTAGGAGCCACTGATCAGCTGACTTTTATTTCCGCCATATGTTTTCTTATCAAATTTTTTATGTTATATTTTTTATTTTTGTTATGTATACTGTGTGCATGTGTGATTGCATTTTTTGACAACTTTATAAGAATTTTGCAACAACAAAATACTGCTGATTTTTACAGGAAGTTGTTGTTGTAGGGACAAGGTCAGCTTATTACTCCACCATGTGCAAGTTATTTAGCAAAGGGTAGATTTAGTTGTATGACAGTTTTAATAATTTTACGCTTAAAAGTATTTGATCTTTTATATAAAAGGTTCCTAGTTAAATAGTCAGATTTTTGCACATCCTGTAATTCTCCTTTAAAAAGATCAATTTAGAAACACATTCCTCATATATTCTTAGCAGGCAGGGCACACCTTTGTGTCGAAATTACTAACATTATAAATAAATATATAGGTACATACGTAAATATCTATTTGCTGGACGGCCTAGGGGATGTATCTGAGATTGGGCTGAACGACCTGTCGAGATACATCAATGCGACAGGGTTGGTCTAGTACTCCATTTTCTCCTGGATCATGGTTTAAGGGGACCTATCACCTATCAAGTGGTGTGGTGTTGTCAAAATGGGGTCATTTAGACTCTACTTGACAGTTTTCGTGTAGCAAACTGCCACGGAAACCAACCAACCATCTATTTGCTGAAATTACGGGCATAAGTAGGTTACCCCCTTAAGTATGTATCAGGATTAAAATTCTTTACACCTAAAACATGTAGGAAGTCAGGCAATTTAAGATTTAGTCTCTCGACCAAAGACTATTTAACTTTTTAATATATTCAGGAAGTCCGCCTACTTTGCTATTCCGCCATTTTGTTAAACATTAGTTTTGACAGTTCATATTTGGCAGTCGTGAAGTAGAGACGTGGTAAATTTATAATGGAAAAACATTCGGAAAGTAAAGTGCTTAAATCGTTTAAACATGATTGCCCATGACAACCCCGATTTTCATGAAAAAATCATAATGAGTGAAAAGGCACATCATCATTTGAACGGATATGTGAATAAGCAAAATAGTGGGTTCTGGGCAATAGAAAACCCTCAAATTATTCATCAGTCCCCTTTGCATCCATTAAAAATGACAGTCTAATGTGGCGCAATCAGTGGATCTTACCTAAACGGCGTAACGGTAACTGTAAATGGGAAGCGATATCGTGATATTATTGAAAACTTTTCAATGCCACAACTGCGTGCTTTAGGCATGGTTAACATATGATATCAACAACACGGTGCCACACCGCATACAGCCAGGATTACAATGGAATTACTGCGAGACTTCTTTCCACAACTAGTTATTTAAAGAAATGGTGATGTTATTTCAAGAAATGGTGATTGGCATCCACGGTCGTCTGGTTTTGACTGCTCCGGACTTCTTCTTGTGGCGCTATCTGGAAGGTAAGGTTTATGCAACTCAAACAAATTATTCATAATGAAATTAATAAATTACCGTCTGAAATGTGTGAGAGTGTAATAAAAAATATGCTTAAAAGGGCTCCCATTTTGTGAGGGTAACAAAGGCGAACATTTATCTGATATTGTCTTACATACATAATTGCCGACATTATGTAAAACAGTTATCAATATAAGATGCATTCTCTTTCATATATTCAAAAATTATAGACAAACGAATTAGTATACTTTGCCGGCGGACACCCTGTATATTATCCCAAGGTGACAGATGTTTTCAAGAGTAATGTTGATACCTGCCACGCTGCTCTTAACTATTCTAAATGCAGGGCATGCTATCCGGAGTCGGGGACAGCCCTCTCTGATGAAAGAAGCATTGAGCAAACTATGCCCTATAAGTAAGACCTCTAAGCTCAGAGCAAAGCCAACGTCTTGGCATTATCATACGGACGTCACGTCACGTATATAACCATACGTTACCCTACCCATAAAGCTCCTCTGCGAGAAGCAAATTGACTTGCCTAACATCCCTACCCATTGCATCAGAGCAATAATCCCATCAGGAGTAAGAAGTAAGTAGAACCCATTTCTTGGCCTTAGGCATTATAGCCAGACATATTACTTTAAAGCCGAGGGCAGTTACACCAACCAAAACCTGAAGGCCGCCAAATAAAACTGCCCGGCATACTGGCATGCCTGCCTGCAAAGCAACTTTCTAACACAATAAGACCATCTATAACTGATTCGTACCACACGTTAGCACCACACAGTGCACAGGCAACGAATACTCCTGAGTATATAATACAGACAGAATGTCTGCTGAGGCAACAGTCACTTCTAAAGATGTGTCCTACCTCAATCAATGTGTCTATTACGATTAAACAAAATATTAATAATTTTACTAATGCCTTTTAACAATATTGTCACAATATTGTCGCCTGCGACCTTAACTCCCACTTAAGATCTCTTCTCACTCACCTTAGAATTCAAGTTAGGCATAAGACTGACCTTCTACTACATATAATAAGTAGGCCATCCACATATATGCTTTTATGACCGCAACAGAGCGACACCCTAAAGACATCCATGGGGGATGCGCTTCCAAACCGTGTCGCAGGCCGTCATATAATTTTTTCTATTTTTCTATTTAATATCTTGTCATAAGCACTTTGGTTGTCGCTGTCATTGTCAACTGTAATGTCGTCGTTATTTGTTGATAGCAACGTTTAAACATAAATAAAATGTGTTTAACATATTTAAACTGATATGACGACTATATGACAAGCGTTTGTCATTGCGAATTTACTTTTACTTGCAGTTTATATAAGTATGTGTTTGTTGGTTTTTGGATATGGTATAGTAAGAGTGACTTTCTATTGGTAGCAATATTCTTTGCGTTCGTAATAATGAGTTTAATGAAAGCATTTTTGTTTTTGGGATTATAATTATTTACTATTTTTTGTTTTTTTCAGTAGATTCTTTTTATTAGTTCTTTATTACAACTGACAGTATACAGGGCGTCTGGTGGCAGATTTATATTTACAAACTTAAATAAAAAACGTAATAATTGACATAAAGTTTTATTAAGAGCATTGAACAACAGAATCGTAATGCGGATTTTACTTTCCAAAGAGTATGTTATCCAGATATCTTCCGTCGAGTTGAACACATTGTTTAAAATGAGCTCTTGTGTTCTGCAATTAACTTGGTTCAATTGCGCTGAATTATCGACGAAAATTTTCCTTTAAGGCCACAAGAGATTGGAGATTATAAACTCACCCTTTGAGGTAGCCCCCATGGGAGTTAGATTGAACGATCTTAGTGGCAATTGATGTTTTTAAGCCGCTGAAACAGTTTTTGGGGGAAATTTTCCGAAGCTCTGGCTGTGTGTGCAGTCGCCCCAGCCTGTTGAAACTACGTGTGTGAAGAGTACGATGGATAAGCTCCGAGATTTGGCAAAAAGCATTCCGTAATCATGCGTCGATAACTTTTACTGTTGCCGTTCCTTGACTGGCCTCAAAAATTTTCGAAAAAAAGTGGTCTAATTATCCCTTGCGTGTACAAGGCACACCCAACAATTACCCTGGGCCAATGCAACGTTTTTTGATGGTTAGATCGAGGGTTGCGGGCTCTTGCAGAGTAGTAAAGGAAGTTTTTCTTATTGACGTGGCCGTTTAGGTAAAAAAGAGCTTCGTCGCTCCACGAAATGTGATTTACAGTGACAAAACGCTCCAACATTGCTTCAGAAAACTTTTTGCGAAAATCAAGGTCACTTTCTTTTAGTTCATGAACGATTGAATTTAAAAAGGCTGGAACTTAATATCTTTTTTAAAATTTCATGATAAATCACTCTTGGAAATCCCAGTGAGGCTGCTATTTTTCGTATTGAAAGTCGCAGATTTTTACGTTAATTTCGTTCAACTAGTTCAATGTTTTCGGGAGTCCTTGCAGATCGACTGGGACCTGGCCGTGGGACATTTATAGCCGTAGCATTTTCATGGAATCTCTGTACCCACGAACGGATTTAATTTGGACTCAGTTCATCACGCATTCGCTGAATACCGGAGTTTGAACAAAATTATCGACGAGCAATTACGTAAGAATCATTAATCTTAAAAAATGTCTCCACAGCAAACCCCCGATGCTCACCTGACAACTGCGACATCGTGACTGACACATTCGCCCCCATGAATAATTCCAAAGGCGCCAACCTCACTCCACACTGTTTATTACTTTTGAAATAATTGTCTTTAAAAATACATATTTGCCACCAGACACCCTCTGTTTTTCTTTTGCTTTTTGAGTTATAATGTTCAAATTAAAAATTGACATACAAAACAGTATCAAAATTAGTATTTGTATGTGTTTCTATATGTTGGTTAAATTGATTTTGTATCTTGTAGCTTTATATTCATATATTTCTGAATTATAATAATCCCAAGATATAACGTTCACTTTTTGAAAAACAAGGGTACTCAGAGTAGAATAGTAAACAGACAGCGACTGCAAGCAAATGCGATTTAAATCAATATGATTGAAATTTTTAAAAAATTGTTAGTGTTAAAGTGTCAATTTGTGATTTGTATTCAATTACTAAAATTGAAAAATGCAAGAAAAACAAATAGTGGTGGTTTGTGATTTTTATACAAAAAAAACGTTTAAAAATAGCAAAAGAAAACAAAATGATTGACAAGACCCATATTTTACTTGACAAAAACAAAAACTGTCAACAGTAACAACTTCCATATAAAAAGTTGGAATTAAAATGTTTTTTTTTTCTTTTACCCTTTTTAATTTAGTAATTTTTTTGTAAAATAGTATTTCTGTAGTAAATTAACTTGAAATATATTCAAAATATTTTTTCATTTTTAATACCATTATTCCTTAGAGTGAGAGATTAGTCAAATAAAAAACTTTAATGTATACCGACGCATACCCGGTGCACTTCGCTGTTTTATTTGCATTGGTAAAGTCGCACGTTAAAACTGAAACATTAAGGACCATTATTATATGTTAATTATAAAGTGAACTTCAGCTAAAGTTAACTATAATTAAAGTGAGCAATAAAGTGATTTTTTTTAAATGGTTTGATTATTACAACCTCCCTTTAAGTTAAACGAAAAATTTGCTTAAAGTACAGCACCAGGGCAAAAATCGACTTAATTTTGAATATTTAAACCAAGGTGTATTAAAAAAGGTGACCTTGTTCCTACAACAACAACTTCAAGACATACGCCGCATACATGCGGTTCTAGCTATCGTAAGTCTTATTGCTATTCAGTCCCTAAGGTAAGTTATAAATCATAACTTGTTCACGATTTGGAGCGAAAGCATGAACTTTTTGGTTCATCTTCTTTATGTGAGAGGAGGCAGGTCTCAAGGATAGACCCATCCTTAGAAGTTTGTGGAATCCCAGCGGGAATGCTGTCCATGCCATATGTGAATGGCTCCTTGTTGCTAAGTGTGGCACCTCTCGGCTTGGAAATGATATATCCTGCTATCATTGCATGGTCAATAAGGGCCTACCACTTCTTGCTTTTAATTGGATATCTTCCTCTGATTTGGTAGGAAGCGCAGTTAGGCATGTCTAGTTGATTCTTTCGAAGGAGATTTTCCCCTCATGTTAGATGAATGGTAACAAGGGTAGGGTAGCGTATGTTTATACACATGACACAAAGTTTGAACGCCAAAATCTAGACTTTGGCCTTAGTTTTTAACTCCTGCTGATGGGGCATGATTCATAAATTGATTCTTGCATTAGAGAGGGCTGGTAGTGTCTCCAGATAGCGTGTGTGTCAATGGGTCTGAGAACATAGAACGCTTACAGATAGAGTGTGTCGACTATGGTGACCCTATGAATTTTCAGAGAATGGACATTTTTATGCTGGTGACGATTGGAATGGGAGTAGATTTTAGGGCGCGATTGGACATATGTTATGTTGGCCGAGTTTGGTCGCTTAGTATTAAAAAGAGAAGAAACAGATTAAGTGGTGACTGACCGTGGTAAGTGTAACTCTAATGATGATCACTATCTTGTGCGCTGGCCGTACACCATCGTCTGTCATAGTTTGCGGGTATGCATGTGGCAGTTGCAATTTGCTGCCTGGACCTCGCCACCTACCACTTCACCGATCTGCTGCCTTGTATTGCTGTTATATCCTGCATATATTTAATCCTCATAATTGTCCTTTGATTTTATTGATGCTGATAAACTGCTTGGCAGGGATAGTTGATCAATCGTTAGGGTATCAACTGCTTACTAGCTTTCGTCTTAATGTTGTTTGTGATTGTCCTTTTTAGTGCCAACCCATGTGGCCGAACATAGCTCGAAAGTGCGACTAGGTTAGCGTGTTATCATTTACCTTTTGGTTATTGCATGTTTTTCCTGGGGTAACCAGTGACGTACTTGTTATAACAAATTTTTGTTTGCGCTACGGGGGATGACCAGTCTCTGAGCTGCTTGAAGTTTTTCTGGTAGAAGCTTTGGCTACTCAGCCTGACTAGAGGGCATTGCTGTTACCTAGAGTATTGAAAGCCGCTAGAGCTTCGGTTTTAGCCTGACTACGATAAGTCCTTCTTGTGAAGCAACGTTGTAATGGGGGCTTAAACGCAAGCCGGAGGTAATGGCCGACAAATATATGGGCGTGTTATATACACTCCGCACCTCATCAAAAGGAGAAGTTATACCGGAACGTATGTCTTAAAATTGGAACTTACGGGTAGAAGTTTGTCAAGTTGGAATAATGCTCTTTAATAAAAAGTTGTGTTCTACCGGTGGTATGAGAGCTGTGAGATAAAGTCTTTGTGGCAGATGTAGCATTTATCGTGAACACGTCTGTTCCTAATTTGGATGGCAATGTCTCCTTTGTATGGCTGTGGAAAAAGGCACAAATTTAGGCAACTGTGCGAATCAATATTGCTTCGATATCTAATTGTTTTTCTGCAAACATCGATACGAACACTGGCAGACTAAGTCGGACAAAAAGGTTAACTAACTCTTCGTGTAGAGCTACGTAAAATGAATGCCCGAATTCTCGTTTATGACTCTTTTCTTGTTTTCTCAATACCAAGTAATAAAGGATTACAAAATTTAAGACTTAAGTATCCTGTCACTGTCGATTTTGTAAAAATGTAAGAAGAGTTGAATTACCTTTATAGATTTATGTAGAAGATTTAAGGGGACCGGGGATATACTATTCGTCACCCTTTATGGCTCTGCCTGGTATTGGACGACAACCAAGTTAGGCATTTTGGAATTCGCATACTAGAAGGTTAACTGGATATTGCTTTTAATGGCACATCAAACTTTTTATCCCTTATCGGTGGTAGTGGATTGTTAAAGAATCGGATGCAAAACATGGCCTAGCCTTTTCCATGAACTCTTTAATGTATACTTTCTGTTCTTTTTTTTATTTTCGTAAGAGGTTAAAGGTCCAGCAGGTCTAGCAGGATAATAGATTGATTAACGGATTTTACTATTAATTAGGGTTGCAAAAAGAATAAAAAGAACTTAACAAACAATAAGCAAAAACATGCGGTATTTCCGCTAACGGAAATATTTTTTATCCATCACTTACATTTGTTTATAAGATTTTTAAAATTTGTTTAATTTTTCAAACACTTTTGTAAGATTTTTTTTAACTACATGTAGTACTTTGAAAATTTTTAAAACTAGAATCCGTAACATTTTTTGGTTTAGCACCCTTCAAAATAGTAATTTCTAGCTTTAAACAAAATCAACAAAGAAAAAATGTAAAACAAAATACAAAAATATTAAAAATAACTATAAATTTGTAAACTCGAATCCATTGAGAAAAATCTTACAAGATCACCTTAGTTAAGTTAACCTTAACAATTGATTAGTTTGCCAGTCACCCAGTCAAGAAAACAACAAACTTTAAAAAAAATAAAATAAAAAAATTACAGTAACCTCCAATAACACCAGTATAATCGTCGCCGCCATCATCATCAGCAACATTCACATCTGCAAGCAGGTGTTACAAACAATTACTTTGCACACTGTGCCAACAACTTGCTGAACACAAGTATGTATGTAAGAAAAAGAAAGGAAAAAATACTTTTCAAACTTTATTCAATTTAAATGCATGTTTGACTTAAATAACTATAAAGCACCATCATCCTCATCATCTGGAGAGTTAAAAAACTGCCACTATTACGTAGTAGTAAAAGACCGTCTTTATCTAAGAAAACAGTGCAATCATTTTGTAGACCAGCAACAATAGTAGTAACATTGAAGGCAGCAGCAACATAGAACTACAACCAACAACTTACCAAATAATGATGGAGTAGTAATCAACTTTGGACTACAATTTCTGGGTAGGAATATGTAGAGTTTTAAGTAAATGTATGCAGAATTGCAATTTTGTTTGTTAAAGTAACCTGCCATGATTTCAAAACTCCTTACATGTGTTTATCAGGCTGTTTGTGTAAATACGTATTTCGCTCCTTAATGGAGTTTTACAATTTTACAGAAGAAACTATTAAAAATAAATCATGACACTGTATCAAGATCATCAATATACACTTACAATTTTAAAAATAACAGCAAACAATGCCTTAGTTGTAGCCAACAACGAAAAGCCCACAAAATCACAAGGCAGAGTTGGTAAGAAATACTAGTTTTGCATTAAGTCAAGACACATACACAAAAGGGCTTAAAGCTGTTCTTTTAGAGTTAAGCGCCCTGGCGCAAAATATTTATGCAATAATAAATAAAGGAATAATTTCACCTGCTAGTTGGAGCTCTTCAACAAACCGGACTTTAAAGATTTTGTTTTTTTTTTTGTTATCGACAAAATGTTTTTATTGTTCTACATTCTTTTGAGGGCAGTTTTTTGTTGACCTTTTTTCTTTGTTTTATTGTATTTAAATCTTATATCTGTATGAAGTATTTTGTTTCATACTAGGTATCATACAAATTACACTGGACAACAATATTTGGGGCACATGATTTGTTGGTAAATGTTTATAAATTAGCAAGTATATTGATTAGGTTGTTTGCCAATTGATTGAAATGTTTAAACTGACAATGGCTTCTAAAATGTCGATTTAAAAAAAAAGATGGTCGCATCCCATTATTTAGGATTATTCGAAAAACTCTTCCACTAGTTCTTAATTGCCTACAAATTGCAGATTAATTTCTAAGAAATACCAAGAACATATTTATATTTCATTAAGATCAATCGAACACCTATCTACCTTCATTGGTCTAGAAGTAACAAACACTTAACCTTTTTCATCTAAAATTTGAAAAAGAAGTCCCAAATTTAATCTATTTTATTTTCAGAACTGGTGATCGAAACCTAAATTATATCTGTATATTTATTGGTTTTGAAGTTACAAAAAGTACCTAAAAAGTACAATAATATAATTTACAACATTTTCCATCCCCCATTTGGTTCAACATTTCAAAAAAGGACCAAAAATTGTTCAATATTTTTTTTGAGACATATCGCACGTAATTCTAATTACGTTTTTAGTTTATTTTAATAGTTCAGAAGATGACATCTTTTGAATTTTTAATCACCAAATTTCCCAAAATCTTTTCTTAGTGGAAGATCTTTAAACCGGAAGAAGCATTGGAAGTCCAAATTTTAAACCTTTTAGATTTACGCGTTTGTGCTGCACGATGATATATCTGTCAGTCAGTATTGCTGTTCCTTTACATATAAATAGATCAACATAATCTAAGTATGTCTTGGGAGCACAAACGCTAATCGGGTTTTACTACACTAGTACCAACGGAGACATTGAAGTGAGAGTTTAACACAAAAATAGTTTTATCATTATTATAATGCAAAAAACAACAGCAACAAATGTTGATATTGCATTGGTTTTTAAATACAGAATAAAAAGCACCTACATATTCTCACAAACCTTTTCTCCCATTACGCACCATTTATACAAGGTGAGCCTCAAGAAGTCATCCGATTTTGTTTGGCTCTCATTTTTTCCTTAATGAAAATTTTTGATTCTGTTTTTTGATTATGTTTATTTGAACTTTAGAATTTTATTGGGCAAGTCAAGAAGATGATATCGGCCAAATGGGCGCCGTCAGAATAGATTGCTGTACAGGCTCGTTTTATGGCATCTCGCACTAATGTCGAATATTGTCCTCGAGGGATTTCAGGATGTCGGACTTGTTCACGTAAAAACGGGACTTCGAATACCTCCACAAAAAAAGTCTGGAACGGTTAAGTCGGGCGATCTTGCGGGACAGTTTTAATCGCCAAAATGAAAGATGAGGCGACCTGGGAACGCCGCCTTCAGAATATCGATTGTGGCTCGCGCAGTGTGTGTAGCTGCTCCGTTTTGTTGGACCCACATGCTAATTCGTTCAATTGCGGCAAAAAAAAAACTTGGCTAACATGGCCCTATAGCGTTCACCATTCACTGTTATCGTTCTCAAAAAAAACATGGTCCGATGACTCCACCAACGTGAACAACGCACCATGAAGTCATTTTTATTTGGGCGTAATTGCTCCTCGTTCATCACTCGTGGATTTTCGGTGCCACAGAAACGATAGTTTTGCTTGTTCACGTACCCGCTGAGGTGGAAGTGGGTCTAACCGCTCATTATTATTTTTGTGGAAAATCGAGCACTTCAGCCTCGAGATAAGGAATGGCTTGGACGTACGTTACACGTGTTTGGCGGTCGACAAGCAGCAGCTAATGCACGGACTGCACTTAGTACGGGAACATGCGCAGGTTTTTGACCAGAATTACCACAGTACTAACTCGATCATGTGACGGCAGAAAAAACTTGGCACACCATCCACTGTTGTCGAAAAAATGGCCCCGTGACTCCTCCAGCGTGAACCATGCAATCACTTTGAGCAGATGTAATGGTTCCTCGTGTATCACTCGTGGATCTTAGGTGCCCCAGAAGCGATAGTTTTGTTTTTTCACGCACCCGTTGAGGTGGAAATGAGCCTGATGGCACATTATGATTTTGGTCGAAAAATCGTCCACTTCGGCCTTGAGATTGAGGAGAGCTTGGGAATAGCTTACACGCGTTTTGCGGTCGACAGGCAGCAGCTAATGCATGGACCCAGTTGTGTACGGCAACATCCGTAGATCTTTGACGAAAATTCGCCTTAGGGTCGACCGGCTGATGGCTTGTTTCGAGGCATGGCGTCTGATCGATGTTTCTGGCGACAGCTCGACATCCTCGCCAACAGCGGCGATATTCTCAGCAGAACGAGCGCTCCGGGACCGACCCCTCTTGGCAGCGTCTCGCGTGGCCCCATACTCTTTAAAGTTGGTGGCCACACGGCAGAGGGTTTGCGTAGTCGGTGCCTGACGACCGGGGAATCGGCGACGGAATTTGCACTTCGCCAACACCACAGGCAAATTGTTACGCAAAAAATGGAAACGATTATTTCGCATTGTTTGGAAGTGTATCGCTTCATGGCTTATTCACTTGTATTCCACATCTGTCTAGTTCTTAAGTGTTAAAACAGATCTAACATTGGCTGCCATTTGCAAAAATTAGTGCATCTTCCAATACGGTGATATCTTTTGGCCCACCTTGTATAACAATAAGTATGCGCATACAGAGTGTGTGTGTTTGTTTTCATACTTTACTTTTTCTGTAGCTCTTATGCTATTTGTACTTCGTTGAATACTGATCAGTCTTTGTAAAAATGTAAAAAATTTTATATGGGGGGTATTTTTACCTTTGCTCCGCTTTTAAAAGAATTTGGCTTGAATAGTAAATTAGTTTTCCAAGTGTAAAAATAGGTACCAAACGCATTAAAAAACAAGTAAGAGCGCTATATTCGGCTGTGCCGAATCTTATATACCCTTCACATTGGTCTTTAAATATACCCAGCCGAGTAATTTTGTACTGCAAATAATATAATAAGAAACCTTGTGCGAGTTTTAAAGCCCATAGAAAAAATAACAAAATTTTAACGTTCGTATGAATAATAGAAATAGATGAAGAAGATTTGAGGTCGAGAGTTTTTAAAGTTTTCGACATTATTCATATTTAAAGGTTAATAAAACTTATTAAATGTTCTAGTCCCCCTGCTCTTCACCAACTTTTTCACCAAAATGTATGAATTATTTGATTATTACTTTTTGTAGAATATTCGAAGTAGATAGCTGTAATAATTTTCCAGAAGTAGCGTATCGAAAATTTTATAAAAATTGTTAATTTGTATGGGAGCTACCCCTTCTTCACCCGCCATCCGAAAATCTTTCTCTTCATAGCGTAGCCCTTAGCGTGCAATTACTTTTTGTAGAACATTTCATTTCGATATCTGTTATAGTTTCCGAGATATAGCGTATCGAATATTTGAAAATAATTGTCGATTTGTATGGGAGCTACCCCCTTTTTTGCCCCCACCCAAAAAATTTTTTCTCTAAGGCGTAGCCCTTAGCGTGCAATTACTTTTTGTAGAACATTTCATTTCGATATCTGTTATAGTTTCCGAGATATAGCTTATAGAATATTTTATTATAATTGTCGATTTGTATGGGAGCTACCCCTTTTTTTGCCCCCACTCGAAAATTTTTTTCTTTAAAGCGTAGGCATTTTTGCCCAATTACTTTTTGTAGAACATTTCATTTCGATATCTGTTATAGTTTCCCAGATATAGCTTATAGAATATTTTATAATAATTGTCGATTTGTATGGGAGCTACCCCTTTTTTTGCCCCCACTCGAAAATTTTTTTCTTTAAAGCGTAGCCCCTAGCGTGCAATTACTTTTTGTAGAACATTTCATTTCGATATCTGTTATAGTTTCCGAGATATAGCGTATCGAATATTTGATAATAATTGTCGATTTGTAAGGGAGCTACCCCTTTTTTGCCCCCACCCAAGAAATTTTTTCCTTAAGGCGTAACCCTTAGCGTGCAATTACTTTTTGTAGAACATTTCATTTCGATATCTGTTACAGTTTCCGAGATATAGCGTATCGAATATTTGATAATAATTGTCGATTTGTATGGGAGCTACCCCTTTTTTTGCCCCCACTCGAAAATTTTTTACTTGAAAGCGTAGCCCTTAGCGTGCAATTACTTTTTGTGGAACATTTCATTTCGATATCTGTTATAGTTTCCGAGATAAAGCGTATCGAATATTTGATAATAATTGTCGATTTGTATGGGAGCTACCCCTTTTTTTGCCCCCACTCGAAAATTTTTTTCTTTAAAGCGTAGCCCTTAGCGTGCAATTACTTTTTGTAGAACATTTCATTTCGAGATCTGTTATAGTTTCCCAGATATAGCTTATAGAATATTTTATTATAATTGTCGATTTGTATGGGAGCTACCCCTTTTTTTGCCCCCACTCGAAAATTTTTTTATTTAAAGCGTAGCCCTTAGCGTGCAATTACTTTTTGTAGAACATTTCATTTCGATATCTGTTATAGTTTCCGAGATATAGCGTATCGAATATTTGATAATAATTGTCGATTTGTATGGGAGCTACCCCTTTTTTTGCCCACACCCAAAAAATTTTTTCTTTAAGGCGTAGCCCTTAGCGTGCAATTACTTTTTTTAGAACATTTCATTTCGATATCTGTTATAGTTTCCGAGATATAGCGTATCGAATATTTGAAAATAATTGTCGATTTGTATGGGAGCTACCCCTTTTTTTGCCCCCACCCAAAAAATTTTTTCTCTAAGGCGTAGCCCTTAGCGTGCAATTACTTTTTTTAGAACATTTTATTTCGATATCTGTTAAAGTTTCCGAGATATAGCGTATCGAATATTTGATAATAATTGTCGATTTGTATGGGAGCTACCCCTTTTTTTGCCCCCACCCAAAAAATTTTTTCTCTTAGGCGTAGCCCTTAGCGTGCAATTACTTTTTTTAGAACATTTCATTTCGATATCTGTTATAGTTTCCGAGATATAGCGTATCGAATATTTGAAAATAATTGTCGATTTGTATGGGAGCTACCCCTTTTTTTGCCCCCACCCAAAAAATTTTTTCTCTAAGGCGTAGCCCTTAGCGTGCAATTACTTTTTTTAGAACATTTCATTTCGATATCTGTTATAGTTTCCGAGATATAGCGTATCGAATATTTGAAAATAATTGTCGATTTGTATGGGAGCTACCCCTTTTTTTGCCCCCACCCAAAAAATTTTTTCTCTAAAGCGTAGCCCTTAGCGTGCAATTACTTTTTGTAGAACATTTCATTTCGATATCTGTTATAGTTTCCGAGATATAGCGTATCGAATATTTGATAATAATTGTCGATTTGTATGGGAGCTACCCCTTGTTTTGCCCCCACCCAAAAAATTTTTTCTCTAAGGCGTAGTCCTTAGCATGCAATTACTTTTTGTAGAACATTTTAAGTCGATAGCTGTTATAGTTTACGAGATATAGCGCATAAAATATTTCACCAAATTTGTGCAATTGTAGAAAAAATACCCCTTCCCCTGGTCCTATCTGAAAAAATTTTTTCCATTATTTAGGTCCCTTCTTTAGGAGTATCCGTGCCAAGTTTTGTGGCAAGAGTGACCATACTTACTGAGATATATAGGGATATATGCACGGATTTTGTCCTAAAAAAAATGGGTTACTCTGGGTTTTCGCTTATATCTCGGTCAATAGTGAACCGATTTTATTGATTTTAAATAGCGATTGTCTCCAGTGCCTATGTTCTGTAACTTTGGTGAGAACTTCTCGCATCGAAAAGTCATGAAACAAAATTTCCAATCGTTTCTCGACATGTGAGAAAAAAGTGTTTCTGTAACTATTGGCGAGAAATACCTAAAATGTTTACGTCATTACGTTAGAAATGTCAGAAAGGTGAGAAAAAGTAAATAAAACCACGAAAAAAGAAGAAGAAAACCACATAAATTGTGCGCCAGAAATAATAAAAAATAAAGAAAATTAAAGAAATTTACAAATTTAAACCAAAAAATATAAATAAATAAAAAAACTTGTTGAAAAAATTACAAAAAATGTATAGTGACGGCGGAGTTGAAAAAACTCCACTAATTTGTTCTTTTTGCTGCTTCGAAACTCTCATGTTTTTCTAACACCCACACAATTTAAATAATTCTTTAATAACAAAAAACATTTACACTTAGCTTTTCTATATTTTTATTACTCATTTAATATATTTTAATACTTTTTTTCTTTAAATTTTGTTATCTCACGGTCTTTTTATTTGTGAGTATTTTTGACATTTCAAAGTGAAAAGTTCTCGCTTTAAATCTTTACAGAAACACTTTTTCTTGTGTTTAACGAGTAATTTCCTTACGTGACAGATAGTTCTCGCATGAAAAGTTACAGAAACAGTCTGGTGAGAAAAGTCAGCTGTTTGTGTCGATTTTTAGCCATTTTGTTTCATTTTGCATGTTTTGAGTGAAAAGTTTCTCGAGGCGAGAGTTACAGAACATGGGCACAGGATATTTCTAATAGTTTGACACCATTAACTGGTCTGTATCTTTTTATTTGACTCCGGAAACTTGGTTTCAACAGACGGACAGACGGACATCGCTAAATCGACTTCCCTATTTATAAGGATCCAGAATATATATACTTTATGGGGTCGCAAATGAATAATAAAGAAAATACAAACGGAATGACAAAGTGATATATACCCTATCACTATGTGAAGGGTATAATTATATACACATTTAGTCTTTGTACGATCAGGTAAGTAAAAACATTTATAAAAAATCATTCAAATCGGATAATAGTTTCCGGAGAAAAATCTTTTGTGAGTTATAATTTAATAAATTATTGCTGGCAATAAATACAAACAGCTGCTCAGTTAATTTTGTACAAAAAAATTTGCATTTGTGCCTTTACTGAAAACTATTTTTCCCTTCATTTTGTTAAGAAGTTAGTTGAGGATTTTAGGCTGATGTTTAATTTTAATCAGCGAAGGATTAGCATTGAAACACAAGTTTACATCATTATTTAGGTATTTAAATTATATTACAAACTATTAAAGTACGGAAGTCAATCAAGGTTCTATAATTCCTATAATACCCTACTGACCCACAGGTGCTTTAAGTGGTTTGAAGTACTAGTAAGAACTTTTTCATTAAAACTCGGCAATATCTGCTTATTTAAATACATTCGCCTCAGGTTATAGTAAAAAAATCAATTTATCTTATTTTTGTTGATTTCTAAGCTACCAAGGCGGAGTCAGTAAAACTTATTTTCTGTTTTCGAAGACAATTGAGTGATTGTTTAGAACGATTTATGTCAATTTTGTTATTGTTAACAAAAACAAAATGTCATAAATCGTCTGAAGCAATCACTCAATTGGCTTCGAAAAACAGCACATACGTAAATGTTAACACAAATAAAAAAAATATGGTTTCCTAAGACTCATTTATATTAAGTATTTTTTAAAATGGACTTCTTTTATTGAAAATAAAGTTTTGTTTAGGATATAAAAAATTCGGTGCTACTGAATATATCACTCCAGCACATTTTCCTATAATATTGACTTTTGTCTAAAATAGTCAGGAAAGCAATTGGTTGTATTTAGCGGACATTGACTGAATGCCAAGTTAGCGGCTTGTTGACTTTAAGAACTTTTAGCGCAGAAAAGAAAATGAATGGTTTGGCAAGCAAGCAGAAGCCCGTACCAGCTCCTGCTGTTACTCCTTCCTGTTTCTAGATAAAACACACTCTTTATTTACTATAAGTGCAGCGATCATTAAAGTAAGGTTTAAACTATTCATAGAGGGCTCCCTTTTTGCTAGATATTGAAATTAAAGGCTATAAAAATAAAGGCAACAACAACAGCAATAGCAAAAGAAACAACAACAGCAAAAATAAATATAAATAAATAAAAATAAAGAAAAAAGAACGGGATTGACTAAGAACAGTAGTTATGACCAGAGGCTAGTTAAATTAATACACAGATGCAGTAGCAAAATAGTTAAACTCATACTTGTTTAAATATCTACCTACACACATGCATTTGCACTCACTCTCCTGCACATTAACTTCCCAGTTGGTCAAGTGGTCTAGTTTGTAGACTAAATTCTCCTTAACGATAACTTATAGATATTTTCAAATTTTCCACTGACGACATTTGAAATTTGCTAATGACAATGTGTTAAATGCAAAATTATGTCCTTAAAGGTTTACCAATCGTATGAGCTGATTTGGCGACTTGGCCAACTAGGTAAACGCTTTTGAAAGTACAAATATGCAAACAGTTTTATGCTGGTTGACTAAACTGAGAAGGAGAACTTAACGACGAAACGCTTTTCGCGCCAGCAGTACCTACAACCAGTAAATAAGTATTGCAGTTGCTGGTTTGTGCCAGGGTGCTGGTTGGTAATCAATAAATCTAAAAATAATTCGCAAAAACATGTCATAGATGTTATAGGGAAACCATAAATTCCCTTATGTCCACTAAAGTCGTTTAGTCTTTTGATATTTTCAATACTTTTGCCTCAGCGTTCTTTAACTCTTTACATCTAAGTTGTGGCAGAAAGACTTAATTAAATAGATCGATATGTTGGTAACACTACAGATTAAATGAATTTATATAAAATTTTGGATAAAAGTGGTGCGTCATACACGGCATTCAGACTATGTTACTTGTAACATGATTCTTTTCTTATTTCGTTTTAAGGTAATTTCAAAAAACTTCAAGCATTTACATTATGTTACTACAAACTTGTCTCTTTTTTATTTTTTATTTTGGTTTCCTTGTTTATTCTTCTTCTTGAACGTTTTGACCATGGTACAATTACCTTACAAGGAAGTATATAATACCTTGTAAGGTAATTGTACCATGGTTTTGAATGTCATTAGGCATATACGAAAAAGAATAAAGAAAAAAAAAAAAAGAAAAAACAAAAACGTTAAAAGAGAAACGTCAAAAAGTTACATAAAAAACAGAAATCGTGTTACTTTTGTAACGTCTCTGCCTTCTCTACACCCTTCGCCATCAAAAAAATGTAACATGTTACAGTAACGTGTTACAAGTAACATAGTCTGAATGCCGTGATATAAGTTTTTTTTAATATATATATATATGACATCATTTCAGCAATAAAAAGGTAAAGAACCATCATCGAAAAGCAATTAATCAATTTCAAGTTTTGGTTGTTAAACTTTTATTGAATATATTGCTCTCGTAATTTCGAAGTCGAAGTTTTTTTGAGCAGACCGTTTAACGAGATAAACGAAAATCCGGGCTTATAAAAAAATACGAGTTAGGGCAGTTTTCAATTAAGGTAACGATATTCTCTTTGATAAATTCCCTCAAAGTAAAACAAATATTACAGAAGACTGCAACTTACTTAAAACAATGTTTGATCAACCATATGCTTCATTATGTTTTGCAATACGTCTCAAAAATTTATAAAAATTTAATAAAAATTCTTTGTGAGTGGACTTAGTTTATATTATTATTTAATCAAATTAAAATTTCGTCTTTTTTTAAATTGTTAAAATGTAATATTGCAATATATAACTTACCAAACTGCCATATAAAGGATTCTTAGTAATACCTGTTAAAAGGAAAATAAAATTAAATATGTAAGAAAATTGAAAACATTTCAAAAAATTAAGTTTAAATCATTAATATTGATTAATATATCCCAAATGCAAACATTAAAAAATACGTGTTTAAAACTGTTGTAGGACATGTTTTTTCAAGCAGCAATTAATTAAATCTTACCTCGATGTTTATGAATAAATGCGGATTTTTGTAAGCCCTCTAAAACTGAAAGCCTGTGACCCACTATCAAGTATACCGGTCGATTCAGTTAAACTTCTGGGGGCTGTTATAATTTAAAGGTAATTTTTATGGGCTGTAATTGTTTTATTATTTTACGTAACCACCATAAAAATATTCTAAAATTAAGGGTCTACTGTTGACAGCTGGACAACAGAGACTCAAACAAACGAATAACGAATAAACGAATCAGGCAGAATGGAAAGACGGAAACCTTAATGGAAGGATCAAAATAAAGACGACATCTAAAAGCTTGGTGGAAGAATTTGGAAATGAATTGTAGAAGACCAAAGCCTTTGAAAATCTATTCTGAATTTGGCTTAAAGAGCAAACGTTATCCGATAGCAATTAAAGTAAACAAGTTATGTTAGTTAGACAATGTCAACTTGGAAGGATTGAAACAGACACCCAAACGTACATTATCGCGTTCAGCATAAGGTAGACTGATATTTCATTCTGCGACTTTCTAAAAGGGAGTGGAAATTACAGCAACCATCACGCCTACATTTAAGAAAACTCTCCAGAAATCAGTATTGGTAAAAGTACTGGGGGTTGTTACTGAATCCGCCATTACCAAGCTCAGACTCTGGTCAGACGGCCATAATTTAAAATGCAATCCGGGGCTGGCACCCCTTTTTTCACCGACAGCCCTATCATCAAGGTGTGGTTCTTTACGTTGGCCAGTATTGTACCCCGTTGGGGAACCATAATGTCAAATTGAATTACACTTCAAATGTCCAAAAATCAGTTAGTTCCGCCTTAATTGCCATCAGCACATATTATTTCGTCAACATCTTTCTTTAAATGTTCTAACCAGGCAGCCGACCACCAGTAGCGGGTTAAGGACCAGGTAGGCTGATATATCTACCTGCGACTGCCTAAGGCAGTCAAGGTTACAACAAACAGAACGTGTACAGTTAAGTGATTTTACTGGTATAAGCTCCGAAGGCAGCGTGCTGAGTCTCATGGAACTAGATATAAGCTCTGGTCAGACACCAGTGGGTTCCAGCGGGGCTAGCAGCAATTTTTAGATTGGAAGCACAAGTTAAGCTGTTTGACCTTGGTTATTACTATGCCCGGAAAGGAAACCGAAAATGTGCGGGTTTTACTCAGGTTCTAAAATAAATTTTAGTTATTGTGACATAGGGTTGGATAACTTCCACCTTGTGTAGAGTGTTTAAGATCATGTGGAGATTTCGCAGCCCGATAACGACGAGGTTTCAACTGTCTGTGCAAAGGTGCGATTACAGACTTCTTCTGGAAGGCGTAGCAATTCATTATTAGATAGTAGGTAATGTTTGCAGGGTTAATATTATGTTAAGAAAAGGTCAACCTCAAGCTCTTTGCATCTAGTTTTTAATGTGATGTCAATAATTAAAGTTTCATTTCAAAATATACCCTTTCAAGAACTCTATTGTGTGATGTAAATAATAACCAAATTTTGGTTGATAAATTTTACGTGCTCACAATATTTTTATTTTTTCTGCATATAAAAAGTAATAAAGTAAACATAAGATGCTAAGTTAAATTAATAATCTACGATAACGTGCCCACACGGTTTAACCCAGGTCTTTTAGCCGTTGTGCTACTTAAATAAGAATCAACAGAACGCCGCTCCAAAGCATTCTAAATTTTATCTCGAGTGTATTTATATAAAATTTTAAGGAATTAAGAATTATTGCCCTGGGCGCATTGCAACCGCTGTTATGTGCCATTAAGTCAGGGAAATTGGGCAACCCTGTACCTGTCTATATTGTGATGTCTATAAACAAAGTACTGTGCCAGAAAAATATTTAAAAACAAAGCGCAATTGGAGAGGAGGGTAGAGGGGAACTTTTTGGATATTTTAACCAATAATTTATTATAAGTAGAACCCTTTACCTAATAACAGAATACTTTTATCTACCATCGTGGTATAGGATGCCTTAATTGACAAGCTTTTGGCGATTGCCCCAATCTTAAAAAAAAAAACATAGAAATGTTCACTTAAAGAAATTAAAACATAAATTCAAGAATGACAAGGATGACAACATCATCTACTTAAACATATGACTACTTGCAGCAAACTACCAGCACTTTCAAAAACTTTCCATGCAAGTGGTGAAATAGATGGCACTTTAAAAAAAGGATGTGCCTGTAGCATTGGCTACCAAATACAAATAAAAAACAATTCAACCAAGTCCGCTACAAACGATTATTTTGCGGTTTAATTTTTAGATTTATTTCCCCATCATATGGCTTTGTACATAATAAGGGTTTATCCAAACGCTGCTACAGACTGTTGCTATTCTTGCTCAATTAGTCTTAAGCTTAAAACTTGGCTAACGACTGGTCTTTAGTGGCATGTAGTTTGTGTAAGAAGAAAAAAAATAGATGAAAAACTATTTATTCAATTGCGAATCACTAATACTTGTCATTAAATGACAAATTTGCTTGAGTTGAAACCAGAATCGGCTGTTGGTTTTTTGCTTCGAAAGTAATTTTTAGTAATTTTTATGTGGAAATACAATAAATTACAAAACAGGCTTTCTAAAGCAATAAATTTTTAAAAGCAATTTGCAGCAAAACAAACTTTAATTTAAAAAAATTGCAACAAATTAAAATAATTTATCTATTCATTGACAGTTAGAAATTCTTAGGATGTAAAAGTAATAAATATTAAAAGAATCTACTTTTGACTTAATTGAATAAAGGTTGGAAAAGATATTTCTTTTAAATTAGTTAGTTGAATGCAATTATCATAAAAGTATGTTAAGATTTTAAAATTTATTTTAAAAATAGTAAGAAAGTCACATTTTTTCAAGTTTTGCTGGAGATAAAAATTTTTGTTGTCTTTAAAGATGTAATAATACAAATCTTTGTTAAGTGTAATATAATGAAATGGTCAGCTTACAATAATTTAAAGGATAAACCCTGAGATGGGCAGAAATTATTTGTCATCCATTCATGTAAACATTTCGCCAAAGATTTGTTCAAAACATATTCCCTACGATTAATTTTAGCTTAACACCAATCAATTAAGATGTTTCAAAGACGCGCAATCAGAAAGTTGTAGATTGTCCCTTGCCCAACAAACAGCAGTGTTTCATACATACAAGATTACACCAAAGTTTTATAAGCGTGACTTTGATGGCGAAGTTATAAAGTGCTTGAACTTATGTTTGCTACACAGGGTTTAAAACCCATCTTAATAATACTGGTCAAAGGAGAATCACCTCATGAGTCCACAAAACGTTGTCCATCCCTCCGTCTATACGGTTTGCTGGATGTCGATAGAAACTTTGTAGGTTAACCAACAAAAAAAAAACAATTTGTAAAACAAATTCAAGAAATAATTATTTAGCCTTTTCCGTAACATTGCAAAATTTTCATATAAATATTCCTCAACCACCCTGCGGGAAATGTGGGGCAATTGGTCGGCGTACTCGTCCTGTTACAGGTACAGAACGTGAATTGGACAAAAGTTATTGGTCGTGATAGGTTAAAAAGGCACACATTAAGTAACTGGTTCAAAGGTGTTAAATAGATTAAAGGAAAAAATAAAATTACTGGTTTATACACCTAAACATACATCTGTTTTTATATACACACACACACGCGTGTAAATACAAACAAAGTAGATCGAACGGGATCTTAAACAATTGATGCAAAATTTGCTTATACAGGAATGGCCTGTAACCAGTTCTGAGGTATTAGTTTTGAACCAGTTGCCCCCTCTAATGACAACGCAATGTAATAGTGACAGGTTCTCTTCATATAAAGTGCAAGAACTAGAACCAGATCCCAAACAATTAATGCAAAATTTGCTTATACAGGATTGACCTGTAACCAGTTCTGAGGTATTAGTTTTGAACCAGTTGCCCCCTCTAATGACAACGCAATGTAATAGTGACAGGTTCTCTTCATATAAAGTGCAAGAACTAGAACCAGATCCCAAACAATTAATGCAAAATTTGCTTATACAGGATTGACCTGTAACCAGTTCTGAGGTATTAGTTTTGAACCAGTTGCCCCCTCTAATGACAACGCAATGTAATAGTGACAGGTTCTCTTCATATAAAGTGCAAGAACTAGAACCAGTCCCTGTCCTATGGAACCGTTCAAGTCAATAGTCTTGGACCGGTCCACTTCCCCGTAGGGCAAATATAAAACTTTTTATTTAGAATGAGCCTTCGTGAGCTGAATTTCTTAATCTAAAATTCAATCATCCTGGAAAACCTCATCTGTTTGGTTTGCTTTTTGTAAGTATTTCATTTTCAAAAGTAAGAAAAATATAAATTTATTACCAAGAACATACAAATGGTGGCTGCAGTCATAGTTATAAGTTTGGCGATTGTGCATCAGGAAAGGCAGTCCTGTGAATTCCGGTTTGTTTTGCAGGGAAACCAAGCTCAGACATAGCTTTAAATGTATGGGGCTCTCGAAAGTGGATTTAACTTACAGTGTATATTTGATTGGTAGCGGATTCACCAGGTATGAAGTCGCGTTTATATGGCCCAATTATCTTGCCGACTTTAAATTTTAGTCTTTCACTCAAAACGCTGGTTAGTATTTCATAACCAATGGGAAAGCGGCCTATCCCTCTGCAGTTGGAATATACTGTTCTGTCTCCTTTTTTGTGCATTCTTGCAGCCATAATGGGTTAAAAAGCCCGAACCTTTTAGCAAGCTAAATAACCAAAATAATATTATATATACGAGAATTACAACCTGTTTTGGGGAACTGCAATATGGAAAGCATTCAGAAAAAAAGGTGTATCCAAGAAAATTATTTAAATTTTCAGATCTATATGCGTATGACAAGTATTTTTAACTCTATTGTAATACCAATGCACGAATAAGAAATTGATGCCCACAATTTACTTAGTTGCGCACGATCTCGCTATTTGACATAATAGGTAAGTTATGTCCTGAGAGAAGGGGAATCGCATGAAATCCACGAGCCGGTTAAAGGACTTGGATCATGGGAATGCAAGATCTTCAACATGCGAGCTAAATGAACTATCTGGAAAAACTAGCGTCTCTTGGGGAACTAAACCAAAGTCATTCGATTTAAAATATAAGGATAGAATTGGTAACTCGTCAGGTTGTATATTTTACCCTAAATAAAAAAAAAAAAAAAAACTAATCACTAACTTTCACTATACTTAAACAAAACAAAAATCTTAGGTTATTTCTGATAGCAGAAATTTCCATACTTTTTACATTTTTAAGGCTGTATTTGACTTTTATAAGAAATTGTATTTAGTGTTACTTAGAAAATTTAATTAAGTTGGAACATTTCAGCAGAAAGAAAAACCATAGAATTGGAAAATAAAACTTTTTAATTTTTTTCAACCCTGAATTTTTCCCTAACCAAATTTTGATTCGATAAGTCATCCTAAATTCAAAAAATGATACAATATTTAGGGTGAAAATTCCTATTTTGGCAACAGAAAATTATAGTTAAAACAAATGGCGGCGAAGAAGCATATTTTATCCAACCTACAATCAAACTTAGAATATTCGGCCCATAAAGAAAGATTTCCCTTACGACATTAAAAGCTATGTAGTTGGTGTCAGGTATCTGTCAGCAAGTGCCTGAGAATGAAATGCAAGATATTATGGTTAAGAACCCATATTTAAACCAAAAATATGTAGAAAGTGTTTTACATATAAAAATAAGAAATAGTTTTTTCATTTATTTAGTTATTTACTTTATTTATAAACTAATAATATATAGTTTTTTTTGACATACAAATTAATATACAAAAGTCATACTTAAAGCCATTTCTTCAAAGGCAATAAAAACCTTAAAGTTATATTTTAAATAACCTAAACCGTTAAATATTAAATTAAAATCATATTTAATATATTTAAAAACCAATATTTATAGTCGCCTAAGTAGCATATAAAATGATATTATTTTATAAGGTTTGTTTTTTTGAAATGATTATATTTTTTAAACGGCAATAAAATGATTAAAATAATATCCCAAGATTATTTAAAAAAATACAATATTTTCTTAATCAACCAAATCTTTTCAAATTCAATATTTGTTTCTGTAATAATTATTATTAAAAAATAAAATATAAAACAAAATCTCTTAAGTCTTAATCAAAGACTGTCTAAATAACAAGTATATTTTACATTAAAAATTCAAAAAAATCGATATCTGTATGATGATAAAGAAAAACCTGTTGCTTAGAAAAGAAATCACCATGAAATAAAGAAAATTATTTTTTGCAAACAGAATTGTTTATGTCTAGAAGAGAGCTGCAAAGTTTCCAAACTAAATGGAGGCATATGTAAGTATTAAATTTCAAAACTCTGGTTTCTTAAGGTTGACAGTTTAAATGTTGATCGTAAATTGTAATTTCAAGATTAATAAAATTGGCAAAGAAATTGTCATGATCACAAGTGTATGATAGTAAAAATATTATATTCATACTAACTATGTATATAAATACTTGACTTAAGTACATGCTTACAAACATACATATGCACATACATAAATACTTGTACTAAATTAACAACTAGTTATGCATTTTTTTATTGCTGCCTTAGTTGTTGTTGTTTAGTTTAAATAAAACTTAAATTTAAAACCAACAGCTGAAAAAAAAATATTGGAAAGAAAAAGAACAGACCACCAAATAAAATAAAAAAAAATCAACACAAATACTGACAGATAGTCAAAACATAAAACGGCGAGTTAGACCAATAAAGTGATATGAGAAATTATTTAAAATGCATCTATTTTTTAATCAGTAAGCGTTAATGCTCTATAATATTAAACAGGTAAAGGTTAAGATTTGTTAAGTTTGTAACAATTACATAAATGGAAATAAATTAGAGTATTACTTCTCAATCTAGGGTCGTTACCTTAATATAGAAAGGCCCTAAATAATTATTTCATAAACTCAGATTTTTGCTTATTTCGGCAGCTGATCAGCTCTAATATCACAATCAGCCAACAAATTCGCTCCTTAAAAAATTCGAGTAAGTTCTTTCAGTATAATAAACTTAGATACACATATATTGCTCTTTTACTTTTCCACTGTCATAAACTTTGATGCTCATTAAAAGATGATGCTTAAGAAGAAAGTTTAGGTGATTTTTCTCTGTGTATTTTGTTAAAAAAGAAACAAAGCTGACATCGTACTGGGCTTGTCATATGGCCTAAAATGAACTTGATTTTTCCAGAGTTTTTGGTCGTGCCTTGTTTCCAGGTAAAGTTAAATTTTTCTAGTTAAAATTGAATTTAGAAAACATTAATTTGTGTCCATAGAAATATACCTTTTATTTAATTTCTCAAACACGAAAAGAAAATAAAGGTGCAAATTTTTGAGGTTCGACTTGATGCTGCCTGTAATTATGTACCTAGAAGTATATCCAAATATAGGTAAAGAGGACTTAGCCAAATCCAGTGATTAGTTTGCTAAAAAAAAATAAAAGCAAGAAAATATATTTGTGTTATGTCTCTACACATTCTTTACCCAAAGCTGTATTTAAAAACCCGGAATAATATTTTTCTATTTAATTTGGGGCTTATTTAGTTTTTTGCTATAATAAATTTAAAAGTATATTTATAGGGTTTGTTGTAGGTTAAGTTTGTCTACATATATGCATTTCATTGGTTCTTACACCAAACCATCAGTAGACTTCAACCAAATTCTAAAAAAACCTCATGAATATATTCTGCCTTTATATAATAAACTCAACAAACTTATTGAGACTTACTATAAACAAACTAAAACATTTAAGAATTTTTTTTAAGAACCCAACAAACCATTATTCGCCATGAGCCGTTTTGATTTTCTTTTCACCCCTTTACTTTTGAACAACCATTGGTTATCACTAAATGCATTTCAAGGGCTACTGAAAACGAAACCTTGTTGTATTACAACAAATTTCAAATGTTATTCAGGAATTGATCCCAATTTTATTTGGTTTGGTTTGATTGGTTGCAAATGTGTTATATGAAAAATGCTTTAATGTTAGTCTACATCAAAAATTTCTTGTAAGGTAGCGATGTCTACCTTCACAACTTATATTTATTCTTGATTTTTTCTGAAAAAAAGTTTATATTTTACACAAAAAGCAAGGCATTTTCTGGATTTTTACGGGTTATTGAAAAACTCCAGGTTAAACGGCCCAAAATGGGAAAAATCACTTTCCTTTATTTGTAAAAATCGGACATTATTTTTCTAAATGAGAACGGAAACAATCGAAATAAAAATAAATTTATAAATTTTTATTTTTGTATACTTAGCAAAATTTTTAAATTCTCATTTATAAATTAATCACGGCCGTCACATTTTCCAAAGGGTTTTCGTTAGGAAAAGCAATTGTTTTAAGCTCAAATAGCCTTTTTTGAGCAGTTAATAAATATAAGTTGATTGGTCACACACGTCACAACGGAATTGTTTAGTAAAACCTGTTTTTCTTCAAAATAAAATGTTACTATCTTTTATTTTTTAAAAATTTTAACTAAAGAAGAGCTTACTTCATATACATACGTGCGTCCTGTTTAATTTTCTACACTTAGTTAATATTATCCTTGTTATTCAAAAATATTCTGGCAAGGCTTAGGATTTTTTTAAACTTTTGTAATTACCTTTTTAGTTGTGTAGGGCGCCTTGAAATATCTATTAAACTTTTTTTTAACACTTTTCACATATTTCACCTTTACCACAGACAATTAATTTCACCATCACTGATTATATTTAACACATTTTAAAATAACAACAACAATGCTTTCCTCCTCATTTTACATTTGACCACTTTGAAACAAAAACAAATTATGCATTTTTTTTAATGGAGGCTTCTTGTAAAAAAGGGAATTTTCTAAAACCAAAGGCCATAATTAATGTAATTTGATTTAATTAACCTTATTTTTATTAATAACGAACTTCTTTTAATTGGTTTTACGGTAAAATCACTAAATTTGGCACCAAAATACATTCATAAATACTATGTACATATATCACTAACAAGGCAGCAGGCCAAAGGAAGCCGTGATATATTTTAACAATGTTTTTATTTAAACAAACACTGGATTAAGTATATATTTGTTAATATTTTCTTTTAATTATATCTGATACTTATTATATTACTATCTTACGGTAATTTTATTTATTAATTTATCAGTTTAATAACGTGGCGGACGCTTGTTGCAATTTTTGTGCACTGATTTTTGTTTACATTAAAACGGTACTGCCAGATGTGTTTAAAGATAACTGAAGATAGATATATAAATTGAAAAACGTTTATGGCGTTGCTAAAAGATTATTTTAAAACAACAGGTGGGGAAAATGAATGAGTGCATTATACTTTTTAGCATAGATTATCCTTTTTACTCGAGTAATTAGTTCACCTAAACGCTGCCACTTTTTAATTCGCAATAACTTCATAATTAAAACTAAAAATTATGTAAAGATGATATCGAGCCTTTGGTGCAATACCGTAGTAATTTAAAAAATCGTGAACTGAGAAAAATGCATTTGAAGTTTTGAACCATCTTTTTGATAGTATTTTCGTTTACTAAAGTTATTTTTTTACAAGTTTTTAAATAAAAACGAATGTTTTTAAATAAAAAAAGGCCAAAAATTATTAAAAATATGAAATATTTATTTATATTTAAGTACTTTGTATCAACCTATCAATGATGTATCGTTATTGTCACAAAACCTATGACAAACTTAAAAATTAATTCGAAATATATCGCTATAGCAAATAAACTTTTAACTATTTTTTTTCTAACAAAGTTGTAATATGAAATAATACGAACAAGTAAAAAAGAAATCAAATTATGCAGTTGTGTTTCTGTGCCTAAAACGTAGCAAAAAATAATATTGCTTTATACTTTTTTCGTAAATTGCTTTCTGTTAGTAAATTTCTTATCATAAAGGAAATATTTCATTATTGCAAATAAATATTGTTGGAAATACCTAGAGGCAATAAAGACATTTTTAGCTGTAGAATCTGAACAGTTAGAGGTGGAATCATAATCTTTTTTTCTTTAGATAGATATTTCCCCAAAGATAATTTCTGCATACCCAGCTCAAAAAATTCAAATTTTGAGTTACTACGGTATTGCACCAAAGGCTCGATATACATAAGTGCTTTGCTTCTTTTTATTACCTCTGGCAAAAACCTTTTGTCTTTAGTTTTTTTTATTTTAATTATAAAATGTAAATTTTATATAATCTTAATGTATAATATGTTCAAAGCTTTAGAATAAAATAAATAAGTCCAAGAAAATTTGCGAATTTCTTTCAATAAATATTTTTAGACATTTTCGTCTGCTCTTTTATATGTATTATATTTTTCTCTGTGTGTTTACACAGATTTAAAAATTAAATAAAAATATTTAATTCTTGTTAATATTCTTATAGTTAACGGCTCTCGGTAGAAATCGAAAATTTACTAGATGGCGAAAGTTTTCTTTGCTTTTGTTGCGGAAGCTCCAATAACAAATTTCCTATCTACAACACTGACAAGTAAAATACTTTTGCGATCCATGTGTCATTTCTTAAAAGCATCCCATTGGTAAGACTGTTTTCAGGTAAAGGCGGTATTCAGCAGTGGGGATTTTATGGGACCCATTTAAAAACCTTTTTAAGTTTGATTCCAAAACTGGTTTGAATCCAAATTTATAAGGTTAAAATGATTTTCATGTTAAGCTTCAATTAGAAAGGTAGGGTCAACACCGCCTGATTTCTGTAATGGACGGAGTGCTTAAAACAAACAAATAAAACTGTATTGCCAGATCGTATACGGCGCTAGCATACTGGCGTTAGCTCTGGCTAGGACTTGCCGATTCGGGGTGGTTCTCTCCAACGCACCTGACTCTTTTTTCACTAACTATTTTAAATACAACGAAAGCGAAAAAAGGAGGAGTTGTAGCCCGAAGATAGATCCCAACCGCATGGTTAAGATTGACGAATGTGAAACTGTTCAGCCGGCAAACAGAGAACGTAATTCTGTGTAAAAGAAATCTAAAGACAATTGATATATTTAGGGTATTCTGCGTTCGCATAAATCTATTTTTTATGCATATAACTAAAGTTTTGTTTAATTTAAGCATATCAAAACCCACTTGATTGCTAAACAAAATTAAAGGATATGCTTGTAGAGCAACTGTGTTCTTCTCAAATATCAAAGTGACAATTTTGCTGTCTGCAGAATTTTTTATTTGGCACAAAGAAATTTATATTAAAATAAAATATCAAATTTTATCACATTTTAATAAAAAAAAAAGAAAAAGTATTAAAATTTATTTATTTGATTTTAATTTTTCATCAGTTTTAAGTTGGTTCTATTTCACTTTAAAAGTTTTGCTATAAGCAAAAGTAAAATTAATTGAATTGAGTTAAAAATACTAAGTAAACCCATCAATACTTTGTTGACAATCAAACAGTGCAAGTTGTAAAGGTTTTTTAAAATTGTTTATGGAAATGGGTAAAAGGGGAGGGATTAACTGTACTCAGTTTAAAGTGTCAACAGATTTTCGACTAAAACAGAAATAAATTAAATAGTTTTAAAGCTTATGTCTACTTACAATTTAAAAATTCTTGACAGAAAAGACGTTTTCAGAAAAGGCGTCTTCTTTTCCAGAGTGTTATTGCTTTTAACCCTCTAAAAAACACCTTAAGGCTTTTAAAACTAATATATGTGCAATGCTACTAGCAGGCTCATATTCAAAAAATTTTTATTAAAAAACAGAAATGGGAATAGAAATACCTGTGAAAGGTTTTAGGTCAATAAATGACATTCCAAATTTTAACGAAACCATTAGTTTGTATGACAGCTATGCCTCCCTCTGCATACTCTTTTTTCTTAAATTTAGGTAGCGTAGCACAATTTAACTACAAGTCGATTTCTGTTATAGTTTTCGAGTCAAAGCTTATCAAAACTTTTAAAGAAATGGTTTGTTTTTATGACGGTTTCGGGTGCACGGGGGCCATATAGTCGTGACAGAAATCCGAGTTTGACTATGGAGAAATACGGCTGGCTGGTGGGCCTTCGCTTATACCAAATAGCCTGCCACTTCTTTACGAATTGGCCCAAGGTAATGGAAAAGGGGTTGTTGGAGCTGTATTTTTCTTCCTTTAAGCTTCCTGATGACTTGAGTTTCTTAGGCTCAAATTCCAACAGCCAAACGGGCCGCCGATCTTGCCTTGCCCTTTAAAAATAAGAATTCTCAAGTGAATACATATTTAATAGTCAGACGCCGATCAAGGCATTCTTTGTAAGCTTCACCTGCTCCTCAATTGTTTTTGCATGCAAGTAATCCGTTAGTAGACTGAGGGCATATCAACTGTATGCGGGGACGAGCTGGTAAAGCAAGAGGTCCATTAGTCTTTAAAAAGGACAATAAACGTGTGTTCTACACTTTAGTTCCAGAACAGGGATATAGATTGCGGGATGGTCAGATCCACGAAGGTCATGGTAAAAACGAAACAAATATGGGGATCTTATGTACCGTGGGAAACAAGTTTTTTTATGCCTTTGCAATGTTAACAGGTCATTTTTGGACAGAGATTAATGCCAAAAGGGAAAAGCGACCGGCCAGTGATGATTATAAGATCTGTGATGTACCGGGAGAAAGGAAGACTGTTTACCATATTCTGTCTCGCTTTACAGCTTTCGTGCGCTCCAAAACAAACTGTCTACGGTGTTAATTTCTCTAAAGCCTAAAGGAAAATTTGGGGTTGGTGAGATAACGCTGCTGGCATTTCCCAAAAAAGTGTGGATCACTCTAGATTTTATTTCATCAAATTAGTTGAACTTGTTTATTTTTTTTTTCCTGGTAACATTAAGAATCAAAAGTTTTAATATGGGTCTTAAAAGCCTGCCCGTTCAAGCTGACCTATAAGGGCTCCGCTACCTCTGTTCCTTAAAACCAATTTTTTGCTAAGCTGTAGGAAGTGTTGTACAATTACTTTTAGTATTAAATCTAAAGTCAATCGGTTAAAGATTATCTTCCGTAATATTTTGTATTAAAAATTGGTTAATTTGTATAAGGTCTACCGTTCCCCTTGCTAATAACATCCATCTTATTCTTTTTGAAATGAAGCTGTTGTTGAACAATTATTTTGTGTAGAAATTTTTAAGTCGATTGCTGTTATATTTTCCGAGATATAAAGTATCGACCTTTTCTTAAAAATTTTATATTTGTATGGGGGCTTCCACTGTCCATGCTGCTATTGAACAAATTTTTTCCAAAATGTACATGTCATACTAATAATATTTTAGCAGGTTTAACATTAAGAGCTGCTACAGTTTCTCAGCCCTACTGCATGAAAAATTCTACAAAATTGTGCAATTGTCGGGGGCTTAACTTTTCGTTTCCTTATGCAAAAATTGTTTTAGGTCGCTGATTTTAAAGCATCTGTGCATTCTGTGGCCAAAGTTGCTATATTTACAGAAATATATATGGATATACATAGATATTTTCCAAAAATGGTTTATAATGTTATGTATTGCTTATTTTTCTGTCTGTATTTAGTCAATTTAAATTACATTTTGTCTGGGAATATATCTGAAAAGCTTGACCTCAAAACTTGATTTGGCTCCGGAAACTTAATTTCAACATACTGACAAGGCTAAATCGGCTTGCCTATTTAAAAGGATCTACATTATTTATTCCTTATAGGGACGCAAATGGATAGTAAATCAATTATAAGTGGATTGGCAAACTCATATTTTATACTCTAATCACTATGTGAAGGGTATAAAGATAATTTTATAGTCTTACTTAAGTAGATACCCTTCTACAGCGATTTTAACCAGAAAACTTAATTTATTGAAACACACGCTTTCATTAACAAATGCTAAAGAGCTAAAAAAACAAATTAATTATCTATTATCTTTATCAAGTTAAACCCATTAATAGAGCGTACAATGTCTTAACAATTATTTAGTTATTTTATTAGCTTTGAGTCTGTGTGTTTAATTTTTCCTTTTGTTGGCACAATATCTGTGACAGAATTTATTTATTCCTAAAAGAAATTTGAATACAACATTGTCGTTTTTTGCATAATTAAAAATATAAATTTATAAATTTAAACTTATTAAACCTAAAGTTATTATTAAAAGATTTTATCGGCAATGAATTGAAAGTCGAATTGTTTTAAGTACAAGAGTCATAATCCACTTATATTTCATGTAAATTTTTTATAAAATTAATTCTGTAATTCACGCCTGTCACGTATTTAGTTTAAAACTTGTTTAATTTAAATAATTTATCGATTCATTTTTAAAATTGTTTTTAAGCTGGTAGCCGCGCCATGTAAATAAAAACGTTAATTGTAACTTTTGAGATGTTGTTTTTAATTTATTCTTTTTATATTTTAATTAGTTTATTATTTTGTTAAATTATAAAATACATTGTAAGGGGGTAATTAGTGCACCCTTTTTTCTAAAGGTCATGTTAAAAATGCTACTTTGTTTCCAGCTATATACCCTTTATATCAACCAAATGCAAGTTGTCATCAGAAAGTTTCTCCAAGGAAAATATAAAATTTTACCTTTAGTTTAACATATTACTGAACACCTCGTTTAAGATTCCTGAACGAGTGCTTACTCCTAATTAGTTCTGGCAAAATAGCAAACTTCATTCTCACCCACAAAGTAAAAGCAATCCCGTTTGCCGTTTTTAAAAGCATGTTAGTTAAATAGATGTTGTTAGCAGCCAAGCACCACTGCTGTTCAAAGATTATTATGAGAAAACTTGTAGCTGGTTTCGAAAATTTATTGTACTTGGCTGGTGTTGATAACAAAACATTTGTTTATGAATAAGTCAGTTTATATAAAAGTTTATAAATAAAATTTCTTTTAATTACAATTATAAAAATTTTTAATCAATAATAAATTTTAGGTAAAAACAAGTAAGAGCGCTATATTCGGCTGTGCCGAATCTAATATACCCTTCACATTGGTCTTTAAATATACCCAGCCGAGTAATTTTGTACTGCAAATAATATAAGAAAAAACCTTGTGTTTTAAAAGTTTTTGACATTATTCATATTTAAAGGTTAATAAAACTTGTTAAATGTTATAAGATGTTCTTGTCCCCCTGCTCTTCTCCAACTTTTTCTCCAAAATGTATGAATAAGTTAATTATAACTTTTTGTAGAATATTTGAAGTCGATAGCTGTAATAGTTTTCCAGAAGAAGCGTATCGAAAATTTTATAAAAATTGTTAATTTGTATGGGAGCTACCCCTTCTTCACCCCCCACACAAAAATTTTTTTCTTTAAAGCGCAGGCCTTGTTGTCCAATTACTTTTTGTAGAACATTTGATTTCGATATCTGTTATGGTTTACGAGATATAGCGCATAAAATGTATCACCAAATTTGTGCAATTGTAGAAAAAATACCCCTTCTCCTGGTCCTATCTGAAAAAACTTTTTATATTATTTAGGTACCTTGTTTAGGAGTATCCGTGCCAAGTTTTGTGGCAAGAGTGACTATACTTACTGAGATATATAGGGATATATGCACGGATTTTGTCCTAAAAAAATGGGTTACTCTGGGTTTTCGCTTATATCTCGGTCAATAGTAAACCGATTTTGCTGATTTTAAATAGCGATTGTCTCCAGGATATTTCTAATAGTTTGACACCATTAACTGGTCTGTATCTTTTTTTTTGACTCCGGAAACTTGACTTCAACAGATGGACAGACGGACATGACTATATTGACGTCCCTATCTATAAGGATCCAGAATATATACACTTTATGGGGTCGCAAATGTATAGTAAAGAAATTACAAACGGAATGACAAACTGATATATACCCTTAACACTATGTGAAGGGTATAAAAAAAAATTGGACAAAAATTAACTGAATAAAAAGTTAATTGCTTTGAAGGGTAATATAAAGTCAGGCTTGAATAAATAAATAAAATTTTGTTATTTTCATTATTATCTGTAATTGACAAAAGAAAAAAAAATTAATTTCAAATCGATACTTAAAATATAAAATAAATAAAAAAAATTTAAAAAAAATTTGTTATTATTTGACTTTCTAAAAATCTAAGATTTAACGCACATATGTATGTACCTCCTAAAAACGATCAACGTTTTTCAAATCTATAATTTGCGAATTTTAAAATTAATTCAATATCTTAATTATTTAAAATTTAATTAAAGATTATTAACAGTTACATTGTTAGTTTAAAACACCAAATAATTTGGCTTGATATTCAAACAATAGATTGATCTTTAACGAACTAACTAAAATTCATATCATTTCATATTATTTATTTTTGTTGTTGTTTTTTTCAAGTTATTTTGTTTAATATAATTAAGTTGTTTATTTGACTTGCAGTTAGTGGGTTTGCTTATCTTAAATATCAGACTGAGTTTGTAAAAAAAACTGTTTTTTTTTTTGCTTTGACTTTAAAGCAACCATTATTTAATCATAGATAAAACATTTAATAAAATAGAAAATTTAAAAAAAAATATTTTGTTTTTATTTATGTGTTGTTTAATATTTCAGGTCTTTTTTGCTTAAGCCAAGCACTTGCAGTTTGTAAAAGAGATGAATGCTAAAATACGAATTCCTCTAAAATAAAATAAATAATAAATAAACATTCAAAGATTTTAAGCCTTTTGGCAGATAAACACTCTTTTTTGTTCACTGTGTTAAAAATGTCCACCCTTCACCATAATACATTTCATTACCTTAAATTTATTTTCTGGCAGGTATATACAATGTGTCTGGTGGCAGATTTATATTAAAAAGAAAACGTACTAATTAACACAAATTATAATTAAGAGCATTGAACGATAGAATGGAATGGGGGACTTTATTTAAAAAAAAATCCAGATCGCACGACTTTGGTGTCCATGGGGTATCCTCAAAGTGATTGATCAGTTTTTGGGAGAAATTTTCCCGAAGCAAATATATTGAAGCTCTTGCTGTGTGTGCAGTCACCCCATCCTATAGAAGCTATGTGTGTGGAAAGTATGATGAATGAGCTCGCAAGTTTGGGAAGAAAAATTCCCTTATCATGCGTCGAAAATTTTTCATCGATGACATTCGTGGCCTGGCTTCTATATTTTCCGAAAAAAAAAAAATTATCTCATGCGAGTAGATAGGGAATGCGGGTTCTAGCCCACCGGGTGATTCAGTTAATATTTATTATTGTGGTTTGTGTCTTTGCTAAATGACGAGATTGATTTAGTGCTGCCAGAGTGGTGTGTTTAGTTTGTAGATCGTGTATTTTCTTAGTGGTGAGATTGCTTTAGTGCAGCCAACGGGAATGCGGGTTCTAGCCCACCGGGTGATTCAGTTAATATTTATTATTGTGGTTTGTGTCTTTGCTAAATGACGAGATTGATTTAGTGCTGCCAGAGTGGTGTGTTTAGTTTGTAGATCGTGTATTTTCTTAGTGGTGAGATTGCTTTAGTGCAGCCAACGTGGTGTGTTTAGTTTGTAGATCGTGTATTTTCTTAGTGGTGAGATTGCTTTAGTGCAGTCAACCTGATGTGTTTAGTGTGTAGGTCGTGTATTTCCTAAGTGGTGAGATTTTTTTAGTGCTGTCAGAGTGGTGTGTTTAGTGTGTAGGTCGTGTGTTTGCTAAATGCTGAAATTGATCTAGTAAATTTTTTTGTTTTTACGGATCATGCTGTTTCACAGCATGTGCTGAGTTTCTTATAGGTGGACATGTGTTTGTGTTTGTAAACAAACAAGTGGGAGACAAAGTGTATGTGTGTGTGTGTGTGTGTGTGTGTAAATAAAGAAAAGCAAATGTGGGGACAAAACATGTACAGATGAAGTGTATGTTTATTATAGGCACATCAGTCATAGCCGCCCTAAAGGCAGACCGACAGACAGACAGACCGATGGACTTTAAAAATTGTAAACTAAGCAATTTTATTAGATTTTTATTAGTGTAGGATGCAGTAGACTTTTATTTATTTAGATTTTTTATGAGTAGTGGTATTTAATTGTGTATTAAAGGGGTGGATGTGAGAGTAAATGTTTTTTTTATTTTCTAATAATTAAAAATTGTAAACCAAACAATTTTATTAGCTTTTATTAGTTTATTAATAGTGGAGGGATTGATTTTGTTTGAAAATAAATTTTTTGCTGCTTTAAGTAAAGTGTTGGAATGCACTTGTTACATTAAACGGATGGATGTGAGACTAAATATTTTTTATTATCTAAAAATTTTAAATTATAAGCCAAGCAATTTTATTAGTTTTTAATAGTGTAGGAATTGTTTTAAAAATTTTTAAAATGCGTAAAGTTGGAGTTAGCACGTGTCAAGTAAGTATGTACATAGTTTTAAACTTCAGCTGGATGAAGATTTTTTGGACTATTTTAGATTTTTTCTATAAGTGGTGATATTTATTTTTTATAGTTAATGTTTGTGTGTTTGTATATGTAGGTTAAGAACAAAAAGTTTTTTATTAGTTTATTAATAGTGCAGGGATTGATTTACAATAGTTTTTTGGAAAATAAATTTTTGCTGCTTTAAAAATGTACATATTTTTTTATTTTCTAATAATTAAAAATTGTAAACCAAACAATTTTATTAGTTTTTATTAGTTTATTAATAGTGGAGGGATTGATTTTGTTTGAAAATAATTTTTTTGCTGCTTTAAGTAAAGTGTTGGAATGCACTTGTTATATTAAAGGGAGGGAGGGGATGTAAATGTAAATATTTTCTATTTAAGTTTTAGTAATACAACGTTTAAAACTAGTATATAAGTTTCTTTGGAAGGCTTCTTTTGAATTACACTAAAAATATGGACATAATTTTTTCAGAAAATATTCTTGAGAAGGAAATATCAGAGCTTATATCCTTTGAAGAGGATGAATACCTAAGGGAAATTCCTAATAATCAGTTGGGGTATTATTATCCATTCAACGATCCTGTATCGGAGTTTATCCTAGACGAAGAAGGTGATGAGGAGCTTAGGAAATTTCGAGATGATTTTTGGTTTGATGACGACGGGGATCAGATGATGTTGAATATAAATTTAAATATTATTTAAATAATTAAAAATAAAGAGTTTATATAAAATTAATCGTTTATGGTTTTTTTTTTATCTTTTTTCTCTCTTAAAGTTTTTCTCTAGTAAGAGTGTTAATTGCTTAAGATGAGTAATTTTTATTACTTTATAATAGTCTAAATAAATTGATTATGAAAATTTCCTATAAATTGATAGTTTATATTCTTTTTGAACATTAAATAAATAAGAACCCAAGGATGAACATCAATACGGACTTGGTATCAACCTTTAATCAGCTAAGTTTAAGGCAAACCATTATAAGTCTTAAGGATATGATAGATGGACAGGATTATTTCATTACCAAAGCAAAACGTGTAAATACTAAATATGGAGATGTTATTGTTTTGGAATTGGACTCAAAAATTTTATACCTGCCTAAGAGATTTAATTCTCTCACTGATAAGGATATAGAAAACCTATCTACTGGTATCTACTCAATTTCCAAAATTCCTTCAAATGACGACAAAACAAATGATTCATACAAGTTGGAGATAAAGGTGGCTTATACTCTAAGAGATTATTATACTGATAATGAATTTTAAACATTTTAAATAAAATTAAAAAATTGATTGAAAATTAATTTCTGATGTTTTTAATTTATAATATTATATAAAGGGCTGAGAACTTATGATATATACAGTCTCAAGTATATCATTAACCTATAAAGATGGACAATATTAATGATTTTCTAGAGAAATTTGAAAATTTAATTTTCGAAGAAGATTTAGAATTTATTAATGCATTCAAAAAACAGTACTGCAATATAAATAAATTTGATAAGCCTTGCCCCCACAAAAATTCTGATGGAGATGTAGTTGGACTCTGTGGATGCTACTTTTTCCATATGAGAAAGGAGAGAGTTTTCAAGATTATTGAAAAGTATCAACAATTAATTAAGAAGTTAAGAAATTATGAAAAAATTTAAGCAATAAACAAATTTATTATAAACTTTAAAAATTGGGGGTAAGCAAATGGAAAATATATGTATATAAAGTGCTTTTAAAGAAGCAAGATCATCAGTTTAATTTAAAAAATCATTGAGGATGGAAAACAAAACTAAAAAATTGTTTAAATTCAGTCAAGGACGAAAAAACGCAGTGTATGATGTTGTTTTTGAAATGGAGTATTTCTTAGATTTAAGATTTAAAATCTCGTGTGGATTTTCAACTGTATTAGGATTCAAACCAATTATATGGATACACTATAAGGATAAAAATTTTGTGGGAATAGATCGAGAAGAATGGTTACATCTCATGAGCTATAAGGATCATATAAGTAATGTTATAAATCAAGTAAAATTTGTCGGCTTTATAAATCTCTTTGAGAGGGAGGGTGAGAGAGAAACATTCTACAGCTTTAAATATAAAAAGGGAGTGTGCTATTTCATGATCAAGCAAGGTAAATACGAAATTAAGATTGATCCAGATACTTGGCGATCATTACTTCGGATTGGATCATTTCTATCATCAATTTTATGTTGGAATAGCATTTTGAGAAAACAAATTGTTCACTTCTACTATGAATATTATATACCATCTTGCTCTAAGTTAAACAAAACTGTTACTCAAATCTGTGAACTTAATTGTCCATATGATAGAGATATAGAAATTGATTTAACGAGATTATGCTATGAGTTTTCTAAAAAGATGTATGATAAAATAAAAACTGATGTAAAAGTATATAGACTAATATCACGAATTGATAATAAATAATAAAAATAAATAAAAAAATTGTGTTTTGCTTTTTATTTATTGCTTTCTTTATTTTTCATATTGATTAAAAATTTTAGACATAAATGACCACAGTTAAAGGTATTCATTCTTTGATATCTTTTATGATTATATTTAATGTTATTTCCTAAATAACTTAAAACTTCCAAGGGAGGTTGAAGATTACCAAAACTATCAAAATATTCAATATATTTGTTATTTTTATAATATGCTACCCAATGTGTGCCTTTTCCGCTTATATTGTCCAAGTTAATAATACCGCATTCTTTTTTTCGAGGAGTTTTAGGAAGTGTATCTCTCATATAAACTCCTCTAAAACTAGGAATATAATTTTTTCCAAATCTTTTCAAATCGACGTCTGTTAGCGGTCTATTAGGTAGCTGATCTATTAGTTTTTTGATATATTATCATAAAAAATTCCATATCCCTTTTTATGTGGTTTCAGGTATAAGCCTTTACCCATTGCAATTGCTTCTAATACTCTATTATGCCGCTGACTTTCTTCAAGTTGCTGTCTACCATTTCTAGCGGTGTTTACAGCTCTAGCAATTGATGATCCTCCGGAAGCTAATGCGCCTAATGCTCCAAGTGCAGTTAGTATAGGAACTAAAGGAAGAAAACCACCAATCTTTGGAACTTTGATAATTCTTGGAATTTTAATGTCAAATTGCTTTTTATTACGAAAGCAATTTTTAACAACTTTTCGTGCAGTTTTTATAGCATTTTCAATAGTTTCAGGTTTTTCCTTTTTCAAGATAGCTGCTGCTTTTTTAACCGCTTTCTTAAAAATGTTTTGCTTATAAACCCTCTTTTTTGATTTACAAGATTTTAAGCCTAAACCAAATTTGATTTTAGATTTCATAGCGTTAGCAACAATGTATGCATTTAATTTTTCTCCAAGTGTGCTATCTTTAGCCTTAACTCGTTCCCAAGCCTTTTCTGCTAGTTCTTTATCTGCTTGATGTCTTCTATTAATATTAGTGTTTTGAGAATAAGCAATATCATGAACTTTACAAGCTGCATCTAGGGGATTTATTCCCTTATCCCCTCTTTCTAATCGTTTTTCTAGTTTTGTCCCAGGTCCACAGTATTGATACCCTGGTAGGTGTAGCTCAATTGGTAGGGAATTAATTAAGTTATTTATCAGTCCTTTTCCGCGAACGTGTTGTTTTTTACTAAGTGTTTTCTTTATATATACAATCATTTATATAACCTGTTTGATAGTGAGTAAACATTACTTTAAGTAATTCTTTATATACCCACACCGTCTCAGTTGAAAGCATGCGTTTAATAAGGCAACATAAGGATATTACAGTTAGAAATATAGACTTGGTAAAAGATGTTAATGGCATTAAACACAGTTGTTTATTACCAAATTCTATAAGAGCAATTATAGTAGGTCCATCAAATTGTGGAAAAACAAATGTTATGCTTAGTTTAATTGAAAGCCCTAATGGAATAAAATTTAAAAATATATATTTGTTCTCAAAATCATTGCATCAACCAAAATATCAATATCTTAGAAAATTAATTTCTTCTGTAAAAGGTATGGGACTTTACACATTTTCGGAAAATGAGAATGTAATACCACCCCAAGAAGCAAAATCAAATTCAGTAATGATATTTGATGATGTTGCATGTGAAAAGCAGAGTAATATTAGATCATACTTCTGCATGGGAAGACATAGTAATATTGATGCCTTCTACCTATGTCAAACGTATACACACATTCCAAAACATTTGATACGGGATAATGCAAATATGATTATAGTATTTAAGCAAGACGATTTAAACTTAAAGCATATTTACAAAGATCATGTTGGAAATGATATGAGCATTAATATATTTTCTGAAATATGTAGAGAATGCTGGAAGGATAAATATGGATTTCTAGTTATAAGTAAGGATGATGAAATGCATAATGGACGCTATAGAAAAGGTTTTCACATCTTTATACAAGTTTAGTTGCATTCGTTTAGTCACATGTATCAGACGTGTATCCATTATATAAAACATATACATACAAAACTTTTTTATACTGTTTAGCTGTTTGATAAATCTGTTTAGCTGTTTGATAAAGCTGTTTTAGCTGTTTAATAGATCTGTTTAGCTGTTTATAAAGCTGTTTTAGCTGTTTGATAAATCTGTTTAGCTGTTTGATAAATCTGTTTAGCTGTTTATAAAGCTGTTTTAGTTGTCTAAAATTGTCATATTATATCCACTACCTTTAAATATCATCATGGAAGAAAACATGCTGAAGGAATTGGTTAAATCAAGGAAAATTTTAAAAAGAAAATTTGAAAGTATTAAACGTGGAGAAGCAGAAGCCTTTAATAAATTAGAAAATAAATTTAAACCAATAACAGAACCCTTAAAAAAACTAGTTAAACTATCTAATACAAACTCATTAAAGCCTACAGCATCGAAACCAGATAAAAACAAAATAAAATATATAGAGGATAACATTGACATTCCCAAGAAAAATGTTGTTATAGAAGATTTATTATCAAAGACTAGAGATATCGAAAATATAGAGGTAGATGATCAGTCATTTTATTCACAGTCTTCAGATTGGGAATATAATTTATCGGACCTAAGTGACAGCAAAAAACTTGATAATGTTTTTGGACCTCATAAAAGTGAGAATGGTAGTTGGAAACTAGGAAACTCAGATTTTGAGATTAATGGTGAAAAAATTAAAATTGGGAAAAAGTCTTGGGCGCTAACACCAGGTTTATATTCGCTACTTTTCCATCAAAAACCAGAGCAGTATGACTCATCTGAACTGGAAATATATAAAAGAATTTTAATTGATACAAACGCACATAGAAGAAATTATGATCCAAGTAATCAACTTAAAGGTAATAGAGGTTATAAATATAAAAAAATAATAAGCAAACTGTTTCCTTCCTCTACACATATTGGTGAAGGTTTAATGAAGCTTAATCTCAACAAATCAAACTATATATACTGGGATAACCCTAATGAAATAGTAGAACGATTAAAACTTTTACTGGCATCACAACACGCGGGTAATAATAATCACACTAACGAAATTCTATCAATAATTGAGGAATTAAAAGAAGCAAATATAATTGAGTAATATCGGCATATTTATAAAAAAAATTTACCAAGACTGTAAAGAAAATATGACTGTGGATAAGTTTGGTCACTATAGTAAACAACAACATTTCAGTGACGGAGCAAACAAGAAACATTTTTTTAAAAAACATTTTGGTTTTACGCTAGATGGAAGTGACATAAACGTAGAACATAAAATAATTAAGAACTTGGCTACACCTATAGAAGAAACAGATGCTGTAAATAAATTATTCGTATTGTCTCAGATTGAAAAATTAGAAGAAGAATTAAATAGATATTTAAGAAAGGAAATAAATGAAATTCATGAAAAAATAAATCTAATTCTAAACAACCATATAGATCATTTCAATCAAAAAATTTACGAAATTGAAAAATTTTTATTTTCATCTGAAAATAATTTAAAATATATACCACTAGATGGTGATAATAATCAAAACAGCAACAACTCCAAAAATAATCTAAAATATAAATCAAATTAAGAATGGTAATAACAAAAAGAGATTTAGTTAATGAGCTTCATTCAACAGCACGCAGAAATTTCTTAAGGCGTAGAGTTATTACAAAGGGTATAGATGATCTTTGGCAAGCTGATTTAGTAGAAATGGGTGACTATTCATCTAGCAACAACGGGTATAAATATATGTTAACAGTTATTGATACATTTTCAAAATATGCATGGGCTGAATCAATCAAGTCGAAAACTGCTTCTGAAGTTTCCAAAGCATTTCAAAACATACTTCGTTTAGGACGTGTGCCAAAAAATTTGCAAACAGATGATGGTAAAGAGTTTTTTAATAAAGAGTTTGGAGCGTTAATGCGAAAATATTCAATTAATCATTACTCTACATTTAGTGTAATGAAAGCTTCGATTGTAGAACGATTCAATAGAACATTGAAAAGTATAATGTGGAGAGAATTTAGTAATAATGGAAACTATAAATGGCTTAATATATACAAAAGCTTAGTTAAACAATACAATCACAAAACACATCGAACAATAAAAATGGCACCTGCTCATGTGTCAGCTAAAAATGAAAAGCAACTGCTCAATACTGTATATAGCAATTTAAAAATATTTAAACCATCACGCTTTAATGTAGGAGATTACGTCCGCATAAGTAAATATAAACATATATTTGAAAAAGGATATACTCCCAACTGGACAACTGAAATATTTAAAATCAGATCAATACAGAATACTTATCCTATTACATTTTTGCTAGAAGATTATCAAGGCAATGAAATAAAAGGAGGATTTTATAAGGAGGAGATACTACATACACGTTACCCAAATACATATCTAGTGGAAAAAGTATTAAGAACTAAAGGGAATAAGGTATATGTTAAATGGTTGGGTTTCTCAAATCAACACAACTCTTGGATTAAAAAAACTGAAATATTGTAAATTTATTTGAAAATTAATAAAATAAATAAAAGTCAAACATCAAAGCATTTTTATTTTCATTTGTAGTTGAGAGTTTAATATGTCAATTACATTAGCATTAAGCGGAAAGTCTTCAATCTTAACAGCAAAGTACTTTCCGCCAATACAATTAAAAGATGATTATGAATGTTGTCTAATTGACTTTCATTCATACAATTCTGTTCCCAATGTAGATTATGATAATAATCTTTTTCATATAGGGGATAAAGTTATTGAAATTCCTATTGGGTCGTATGAGTTACAATTATAACAGATTTTTTGGAATCCACTGCTTTATACTGTGTAGTAATATAATCAGCGATATCTTGTAACTCATACGACCCAATAGGAATTTCAATAACTTTATCCCCTATATGAAAAAGATTATTATCATAATCTACATTGGGAACAGAATTGTATGAATGAAAGTCAATTAGACAACATTCATACAATTCTGTTCCCAATGTAGATTATGATAATAATCTTTTTCATATAGGGGATAAAGTTATTGAAATTCCTATTGGGTCGTATGAGTTACAAGATATCGCTGATTATATTACTACACAGTATAAAGCAGTGGATTCCAAAAAATCTGTTATAATTGAAGCTAATAACAATACCCTACAAGTTGAAATAACCTCTTCACATGAAACAATATTCTTTGATCGGAATCGATCTATTGGTAGTTTATTTGGATTTGATAAAACAACTTTAGATTCGAGTATTAAACATTCATCAAATCAACCAGTAAATATTTTAAAAGTTAATGCTATTCAAATTAAATGTAATATCATAAGGGGAGCGTATATGAATAACTCCCCCGCACATATACTTCATGAGTTTGCACTGGACGTTCCTCCAGGCTATAAATTAGATGTGATCCCCAATAATCTTATTTATTTGCCAGTAAACGTCAGAGAAATAACACACATAACTATTAGCATCGTTGATCAAAAAGGTCGTTTAATAAATTTCAGGGGTGAGGAAATAACACTCAGATTACATCTAAGACCAAAGAAAATATGATAATTTACAATACAACAACAACAAAACAGAATAATATCAATAAGGACACTATAATTAAATCTGACAAAGTACGTAAACCAAAGTTAACTAAAAAGAACAAAGAATTTTTAAAATTACTCAAGTTTAAAGTAAAAAACGATGTCTGATATACTTAATGTTTTGGAAAAACCATATTCAGATGAGAATATAATTAAAAAAGATTATCATAGCTATTTACCCTATATTCAATCATTTAGAAATAATGATGAAATTCGAATTACAGTTCAAAATCAAGACTTGTATGTTCTTCCTTCAGAGAGCTATTTATATATAGAAGGAAATATAAAGAATTTAAAAGGTGAAGAATCAATAAATGCTCGTCTAAAAAATAATTGTGTAGCGTATCTATTTGAAGAAATACGTTACGAAATTAATGGTGTTGAAGTTGATCGAACTCGATACTTGGGAACTGCAAGTACTTTAAAAAATTATATTTCTCTAAATGAGTTTGAAAGTAATATGATGAGAAATGCAGGCTGGTCTATTTCTCAAGACTTGCCGTTATCAAATTTTAGCTTTTACATCCCCCTGAAACTGTTAATGGGATTTGCTGAGGATTTCAAAAAAATAATATTGAATAGTAAACACGAGCTGATTCTTTTACGTAGCTCAAGTGATGTAAATGCATATTACTCAACAGATGTAAATGAAAATCTTCAGTTAACAATAACAAACATTACATGGAGAATTCCACATATTCACTTATCCGATTCTAAAAAAATAGAAATAATGAAGATTATAAAAGATGCAACTTCCTTACCCATAGCTTTTCGTAGCTGGGACTGTTATTTAAATCCTACATTTGTTGGCGGTAGAAATCATTACTGGAATGTCAAGATGTCAATCAATAGAGAGAGACCTCGGTTTATAGTATTCGTCTTAGAAAAAAATAATAAATATATTCATTCTAACTTGAAAAATATTAAAGTACATTTAAATTCCGATGTGTATCCATATGATGACTTAAATTTAAAGTTTAAAGAAAATCGTTATGCTATTTTATATGATATGTATGCGAAATTTCAACAACAATACTATATGACGGAAGCCCAACCACTTATTTCCTGTGAAAAATTTAAAGATATTCCAATTGCTGTAATTGATGTTACCTATCAAAATGAGATGATTAAAAGCGGACCAATTGATGTAAAGATTGAGTTTGAAACTGATAGCCCGATTCCAGCAAATACAAATGCTTACTGTCTGATTATATACGACCGTTTGATGGAGTACACCCCATTAACTGGAATTGTTCATAAAGTTATATAATTTGTTATAATAATACTTACTTTTCCAACTTTTGTAATAAAAATAGAACTCAATAAATGTTTTTTCTTTAGCTTAAAATACAATTTTGTTTTTTATTTAAATTTTCTTATTATTAATTAATATTATTTGTTAAAACTAAAACTAAAATAAAACTATTTTATTCTAACTGAATACTATCACTTTCTAATTCAAATATTACATTTATTAATTTATCCAATTCTTCTTCACCATTACCACTATCTAGTTGGTAATGGTGCCAAGCATACGTTTTTATACAATTATCACTAACTTTACGCTTGGTGTCTATGAAACTTAAAGCTACCTTATTAATTTCATTTGTTAGTACATTATGCAATTTACTAGTAAATGTATACATACATGCACTAACTATTTCTTTATTAAATAAGACATTCTTATAATCTAGTATACTATAATTACCTACAATACATTTTTTAACTCCCTTTGCTTTTTTTATATTTACATCACCTTCAATTGTATAGGAATAGACTTTAGGTGCTAAGCCAACAAATTCTGTTATGAATTTACCCTCACTTTCATCTTTCATCATACCCAGAACTTTTTTATTTAATAAAGGAAAATTAAATGGATTATTTTCTGAGTAGGATGAAGTATCAAACCGTTCTTTTATATCTGCCCGAATATCATCATAAAAATCATCAGTTCGAACAGAATAAATGAAGGAGTCTGTGTCCATATAATTTAGGCTAAGATTTTCTTCATATTTTGGTTTCATATATGAGTAATGAAAATCATACATTTTCCATTTAGATAGCTCAAGAACACAGAAACCTAAGTAGATCGGTTTGTTATAAAAAGTGAGGGTTCTATCCATTTGCACAGCCCATAATGTGTCAGTAAATTGTGAGATGCTATGAAAATTAGGTTTTGATATTAATTCCCCTATACCTAGCTTGTTGCGGTTTAAGCGATCCCAATTACTTAGTAAGCGTACATCTTTTCTTTTATCAACATTTTCCATAGTTTTTCCATACACTGCGTTATTTAATAATTTGAAAAAATCTTTTTCAAATTCATTTTTGGCTTTTGTTCGATATGAGGTGTTTAGATCAATGTATGTCTTCAACCATGGTTTCTGATTAAATTGAAGAATTCGATGTACTTTACCTAGTATTAATCCATTATTTAAGCATTGTTCTAATGTCTTATAATGGATAATGAATCGACTTTTATTGGAAAGATCAGCCACCAGTTTTTCGTGCTTACTTCCGCCAATTATCTTATTTTCAGCACAAAATGGTAAATCATTATGGCGATCGTGGAGGCTAGGGGGATAAAATAAATCTACTTCATAGATGTAGCCCACTTCCGAGTTGGATGGAATGTCTTTAGGATGTATAAAGTTTTCAGTCCAAGCAAAGCCACCAAAAGGAAGTGATTCCGACATAGCCCAACCATATAGGTTATTAGCATCTAAATATAAAATATATTCAGAAGGCTTTGCTTCATCGAAATCACTTAAATATTTATGATTTGCCTTACTATATCTCTTACAACATTGAGTAAGACCACCTCGTATTCCACGTTTTACAAAATTATACATCTCTAAATCTGTAAGAAGCTCCAACTCAATTTTTGTATACTTTAACATGGCATCCCATGAGAGGCCAGGTGCAGTATAGTAGTGAGCTGCATCCAAGTTGTAAATTTTTTTACAAACATTCCTAAAGTTTTCAAAAACATCAGTCAGTAACAACACATCTGTCTTTAAATATAATTCCATATAATCCCTAAGAGTATTACAATTAAAAGTTTCCCATATTTTTTGAGCCCGTAAATAATCTTCTTCCGAACAATGACTATCATTTAGCTTACTGTAAAAAGATTCTATGGCAGGTAATTTATTTTCGTTTAGTTTTTCGAAAGAGTTTATATACTCATAAGGAAAAACACCTTTTTGCCTCATAAGAATAAACTCTTCAGAGTTTGGAAAATATTTTCCAATTGCTTTCAAATTATCTTCAGATAAATTGTTAACTAGTGAATCTAAACTAGATGCCATAAATCTAAAGGAGTCTAAAAAGCGTAACTCTATTTTCTTTTGAGTTTTATAGTTCTTTATATTTTCCAGCTGTTTTTCAATAACAGCTTGAGGAATATTTTGTTTTTGTTTTTTTACTCGAATTTCTTCTAGTAAAATTTGAATTTCATCATCACTATACACGCGTATTGTATGCGATAATGAAATATACAACTCTTTATTTAGAGGAATAATTTTTGTTTCTCCTTCAACCTTTAAAAGGTCTTTTACAAATAAATGACAGTCATAGCCAGAAAAATTATGGAAAAAAATTGGTATAAAATTCGGAATTTTATAATTAAGATTGCACGAATTGTGTGCTGGTCCCCTATATTTTCCGGACAAATGGCAGTGGTCTCTAACTGCTGGCTCATCACCTAAAGTCTTACTGCAAATATAGCAGTGAGTGGCTCTTGAAAAACTTTCTTCTTCTAAGGGAGTTAATTGTTGCATTGGTACAACAAATTCAAAATTTTTTTTATATAAATCCCTACAATCAGAAACTAAACTATTTACAAAATATTCTCCTACACTAATAGAACTATCATTTGCAGAAAAAATCTTAAATCTATCTAACCTATCGTTAAAATTACACTTAATATTATAAGAATAGGCACATGGAATGTGCTTTTTAACAAAACTAGAACTATCTTCAATAACATCTTCTAGCACACATTCAAAATCCGCGTAAACGGCAAATGGCACATCCATTTGCCTCTCGAAATGGCTGTATGAAAGGATTGCCTTTTCTCCTTCAGGCATTTTTGAGATACACCTACCACACTCTAGTTCTTTATGGGTTGCTAGTCTTTCAGGTAGGTGGGTGTTGTATAGACATGTGTTACAAAATAGCATATTACCCTTATGAAGAGAAAACTGGTTTGATAGTAATCTAATCAAATAGATAATGCAAAGAAAAAAAATTATAAATAGTCTAGAAAAGTTTTAATATTCTTGCAAAGGAAAGAGATTTATTAAAACATTATTATTTATTTCTTTTATATAAGCAAACATTTATTATAAACATTTTAAATTTAATTTGTTTAATTAATTACCTCGAAATATTTTTTATTAAAATGTAGTGGTGGCTTTTTCCATCTTTACTTTCCAGCAGTATTAAATTTATATGGAACTCCTTTTCACTTCCTGTAACGTAGTAAGGTCCAATTACGCTTTTTTGCTTGCAGTCATAACCAAACACATTTACACTGATGTCAGCATTATTTTTCTCAAATATCTTTATTTGCTTAACATCAGTCGGAAAGTTCATGCCGGTGAAGTCCAGAACTCTTCCACACTCTAAACCTATAATACTATCAGCAATATTGCTAATTTTATAGGTTGAGGTTCTAAATGTTTTGGTGTTATCCCCATTATAAAAAGCTGCTATGAGACACCACTTGAAACAAAATATATCATTGTTTAGCACATTAAGGCATGCCCGTTTACTTGCAAGTTCTTTCGGTGTTGGGAGATATTGTGAACCGTTTAGGGGTGACGCTTTATTAATATTTATATTCAAATATTTTATTTTGATTAGTGTCCAGCCTGAATCCCTCTCCTGGAATTCGGACATCTTCGTTTTAATGAGGTCCATTTGAAGTTTTAGAGCAGCATCGACATCATCTGCTCTACATAATCGCACCATTTGCGTTATATGAAAGATATCTTTTTCCGGATTATCAATTTTAGCAGGAAGCTTATATCGAGCTGTAAGCTCTAAATTAAACTTAATTAAAACATGCTCTGCCAAGCTACTCGTTAAGAGCTTTTTTATTTCTTCATATCCTTCATCTAAATAAGAATTGATGTTTAAACTTTCGTCCACTTTTGGGAACCGGTACGTTGATAAGCGGTTCTTAAAATAACTTTTTATTGGCTGAACTGATCTATCTAAATTAGGTCTCTTATTTTCTAAAAGCGTAATTGGATCGGACTTACGTTTGATTGCAGCTGCAGTTGAAGTTGATGGTGTGTTGTTGGATGAAGCCATTTTTATTTATATTTTATTCCGTGTAGAAGTTTTCTTGAATTAAATATCCCTTATTTTTTTATTTAAGCTAGTTCTTGCTTTTATATTTATATTTTTTTTTTTTTATATTTTTTTTTAGGCACAAATTTTTTGTTTATACATTAATTGTTTGCAGTTTTTGCTTTTATATATTTTAGTCATAAATTTTTGTTTATTTAATACACTTTATTATAGTTAGTAAACAATATTGTTAAGTAAAAACAGTTAATTTTTGTATTTCATATAAGCACTGTGAAGTAAGAAACAGTTTAATTATTTTGTATTTTGTTTCTATTTTTAAGTACTTTTATTAATTTTTTAGTTTATTATTTTTTCTTGTAAATGGTTAACTCGAAACTTATTTATATTTTTCACATCAATATTTGTCACATCAAGTTTAATTATATTGTATTTTGTTTCTATTTTTAAGTACTTTTATTATTTTTTTTTTTTAGTTTATTAGATGCACTTTATTAGATTCAGTATAGTACAGTAGCAGTATAGCTAAGTATGAAAAAGATAAATTTTCTTTTGTTACCTTTGTCTTTTATTTAAATAGTAAATACAAAAACAATTTCTTTTTAATATTATGGGGAGATCTGGAAAAACTTTTAAATTTTATCGAGAAGATTTTATTTTTAAATATTTCGAACTATTAGTGGAGAGAGAGCAGATTGGGAAGAAAGCATTCAAGCGACTACGTAATACTAACTTAAAACGGTTCATTACAGTAATATTAATATAAAAAATATTTACATTTACATCCCCTCCCTCCCTTTAATATAACAAGTGCATTCCAACACTTTACTTAAAGCAGCAAAAAATTTATTTTCAAACAAAATCAATCCCTCCACTACCCTCTTTCAAACTTTCAAAAAAAAAAAAAAATCTTAAGCATATTCCAACACTTTACTTAAAGCAGCAAAAAAATTATTTTCAAACAAAATCAATCCCTCCACTATTAATAAACTAATAAAAACTAATAAAATTGTTTGGTTTACAATTTTTAATTATTAGAAAATAAAAAAAATATGTACATTTTTAAAGCAGCAAAAATTTATTTTCCAAAAAACTATTGTAAATCAATCCCTGCACTATTAATAAACTAATAAAAAACTTTTTGTTCTTAACCTACATATACAAACACACAAACATTAACTATAAAAAATAAATATCACCACTTATAGAAAAAATCTAAAATAGTCCAAAAAATCTTCATCCAGCTGAAGTTTAAAACTATGTACATACTTACTTGACACGTGCTAACTCCAACTTTACGCATTTTAAAAATTTTTAAAACAATTCCTACACTATTAAAAACTAATAAAATTGCTTGGCTTATAATTTAAAATTTTTAGATAATAAAAAATATTTAGTCTCACATCCATCCGTTTAATGTAACAAGTGCATTCCAACACTTTACTTAAAGCAGCAAAAAATTTATTTTCAAACAAAATCAATCCCTCCACTATTAATAAACTAATAAAAGCTAATAAAATTGTTTGGTTTACAATTTTTAATTATTAGAAAATAAAAAAAAACATTTACTCTCACATCCACCCCTTTAATACACAATTAAATACCACTACTCATAAAAAATCTAAATAAATAAAAGTCTACTGCATCCTACACTAATAAAAATCTAATAAAATTGCTTAGTTTACAATTTTTAAAGTCCATCGGTCTGTCTGTCTGTCGGTCTGCCTTTAGGGCGGCTATGACTGATGTGCCTATAATAAACATACACTTCATCTGTACATGTTTTGTCCCCACATTTGCTTTTCTTTATTTACACACACACACACACACACACATACACTTTGTCTCCCACTTGTTTGTTTACAAACACAAACACATGTCCACCTATAAGAAACTCAGCACATGCTGTGAAACAGCATGATCCGTAAAAACAAAAAAATTTACTAGATCAATTTCAGCATTTAGCAAACACACGACCTACACACTAAACACACCACTCTGACAGCACTAAAAAAATCTCACCACTTAGGAAATACACGACCTACACACTAAACACATCAGGTTGACTGCACTAAAGCAATCTCACCACTAAGAAAATACACGATCTACAAACTAAACACACCACGTTGGCTGCACTAAAGCAATCTCACCACTAAGAAAATACACGATCTACAAACTAAACACACCACTCTGGCAGCACTAAATCAATCTCGTCATTTAGCAAAGACACAAACCACAATAATAAATATTAACTGAATCACCCGGTGGGCTAGAACCCGCATTCCCTATCTACTCATGCGGGGATAAGGCACACCCAACAGCTACCTTTGGACAACGCAATGGCTTTTGTTGTTTTAGTCGAGGATTGCGGGTTTCAATAGGGTCTTGCTCGCAGTACCTACGGTTCTAAGCGACATCGGGGGCTTCAAAAAGTTAATTCCAACCATAACACAGTTAGACGAACAGTTTGACATCGCTTACTGGACTCCCCTGTTTAAAGAGACCAAGGAACTACAAACTTTATGGGGTCGCAGATGGATATTAAAGGAATTTCCAACAGAATGTGCCCTTATCCCTTATGTGAAGGGTATAAAAATGGTTGTTTAAGGAAAAAAAATTTAAACAACTTACATCTGCAAATACAGAAACCCGGTTATTAGCCCGGTTACATATATGTATATGGCCGTATTAATTAACTAAAAAAAATTTCTTATTTAATTTTAATTTTTTTTATTTTTGTTAACTAATCTTTTTGTTTAAATTAGTTTTTGCAGTTTTAATTTTGTGGTTTTCTAACTAAACATTGTTGTAAATATTTTGATTTAATGGACGTTATATTTGATCTGCCTGAAGTTAGTGAATTTATTGGCTTTATTTTCTATTTATATTTTAAAACCTTTTTTAGTTTAATAAGTTCAACTAATGATAGCAAGTATTATATTATTTAACATCAAAGTGATTTATTTCTATTAAAAAGGCCTAAAGCTTCTTAAGCACTTTAAGTCATAGACTTTTTGGAATTATTAAACATTTTATAACACTGTGCTACACTGAAAAAATTACGAAATCTAGGATATAATATTGCTGAATAAACCTTATAACTAAATCTAAATTAGGTTTTGAACGAAAACTATTTTCAAGACCCATAAAGAGGAAACTAAGCTGAGTATAGTGATTTACTAATCTTTGATAGCAGAATCGGACTTATACTGTCGCCTATTTGTTATTTTGCTTAAAGTCTTCAATTGTTGCACGGTGTAATTTATTTTCGTTTGGTAACAATTAATTGGTTACAACTGCAATTTTAGTGTAGATTTTTGTGGATGTTGAATACTATATTAAGATATTTTTAAATAATGTTATTTTAATACCAATGATTACTTTTGTAAATCTACTATTAATGCAAGTTTAACAAAATATCGATCATGAAATTGTTTTCAATACGTCCCCTGCTTTTAAAAGCCTTTGCTTTAAGCTTAGAGACTTGTTTCTTTTACTTTTTTTTAGCGATAAAAATGTTAAATAAGTTTTTTTCAAAAAGTTCCAAATACATCCTCTAATATACATTTATGTACATGGATCAATAAACATATTTGTATATTTTGGATTAATCTAATAATTATCATTATTGAACATTTAATTAAAGTTGTAGGAAAAGAAACAAGAATAACAAAAAAAGCCATTAAACAAACTTTGGTATAAATATTTAAACCAAACACATGTTTGTTAATACCGTTAAAGTTTAATTAAAATGCAATTACAAACAATTGCAATGTATTGCAGTTTCTTTACACACATTGAACATTAATGTATCGCAACGCATTTGCACATGCAGTTGCAGTTTGGCGTAAATTCAAATAACAATATAATAACTTGGCCATAATAAACGAAGCCCAAACATTAACCCAACCCAATTCTCCTCGCAAATCCCTCACCCAGTTTGCTTTAAACCAAATATGAAACAAATGCATAATAAGACGAATAAGGAAATGTATGGATAAACATGTGTATTATCCGATCGATTTAAGCAAATAATAAAAATAAAGTTAATAACCAATAAATATGAATATGAACACACACACAAGCACACACATACAGGCATTCACAGATACTTTGTGATACCGAAGAAATACATCCGGTTGGGTTGTTTTAACTCGCACTATATTTTGCTTATTATTAAAGAAATTTTTTTCCTTTCTGTAAAGTTTGTTCAATGAAAGTTTATTTTTATTTTGCGAGTTAATGCATAGTGGGACAAACTTACGTCATTTTCAAAAAAGTTAATTTGTTCAAAGTATAATTGAGAACGAGTATTTTATTTACAGTTGAACTATTTGTTTTTAAGGCAATTTTGTTATTAGTATTTCGGGCTCAAGTTCAATCCCTATTAAATTTTTATTTTTCTTCAAATGAAGAAATTAATACTCCTTTGTATTTTTTACTTTATAAAAAATACATTATATTCGGTTATTCTCATAAAAACTTTCTTTCTAAAGCTTACGCTAATTAAGTGAAAAAATAAAAAAGATATTAACTTCCCCAATTGCAAAAAAAACGAATTAAGTAGGGATTGAACTTGAGCCCGAGGTAATATAAACTAAAATCAATTTCGTTATCATTTAAGTAAAAGAGTGCAAAAAACACAATAAAAAGTTTAATCAGAGCGTTATATATAATGCCCCCCTTTAACTTACCTTCTTATGTCTTACTGTGGGACAAGTACAGATTTACTAGGTTCGGGACAGAGGGATATTAAAGGAAAAAGATGGCACACGAGTGAACCAAAGGATGCAGGTCTATGCAAAGAGCAATGGACATCCATGCTCCACTTTTGTTCTATAAAAGCAGCACAAACTATTCAGTGAGTGCAAGGGGCACTGAGCCTGTGGCGACAGTGCTGAAGCGATGGCAGATTATTAGTAGGCATGATAACAGATCTTGTTAGTCAGCGTTTTATTCTAAAAGATCAGGATGACTGTGCGCAGGTTGTGGTGTACCGGAGGAAAACGAGACTGTTCTATTTGGTCTTTTTGGGGTCTAAGGAACCAACCTAACCTAACCTAACCTAACCTAACCTAACCTAACCTAACCTAACCTAACCTAACCTAACCTAACCTAACCTAACCTAACCTAACCTAACCTAACCTAACCTAACTTAACCTAACCTAACCTAACCTAACCTAACCTAACCTAACCTAACCTAACCTAACCTAACCTAACCTAACCTAACCTAACCTAACCTAACCTAACCTAACCTAACCTAACCTAACCTAACCTAACCTAACCTAACCTAACCTAACCTAACCTAACCTCACCTCATCTAACCTAACCTAACCTAACCTAACCTAACCTAACCTAACCTAACCTAACCTAACCTAACCTAACCTAACCTAATCTAACCTAACTTAACCTAACCTAACCTAGCCTTAACTAGCTTTACGTCTTTTATACCCCTTTTACCTTAACCTAACATTTTAAAAACCTTATTCGGTATTCTTTACACTGTTCAAGTTTTTCTAAATATTCTAGCCGATGCAGAATCCATGTTTTTCCTTATTAAGCTTTTTTTTATAGTTTCCTGTCATAATGCGTCTGTTCTACCATTGGATATCTATCTGGTTTAGCTAAAATAGCAGATTTTTCAATGTGTTTGTCTGGTATTCTCGCAACATGTCCAAAACATTCTAGCTTGCTTTCTTCTCTTCAGGCACCAGAGCCATGACTTACTTCATGAAAGAGTTCATATAGCATAGGATGGCGAGGGAGAATGTAGGAAGGCCCTTGGTAAAATTAAGGTAAAAGAAGGTGTGCCTCACCTTTCGCAGCCCAACCTATTATCTTCCCAAATCAAGCCAGCCGAGCCAAACTCGAAATTAAAAATAAAATACATATGTGTTTCCCAGCCCACTGTGCTTTGTTGCTTTTACCCCTTTCTTCTTCCATTTAATTATTTTCTATATATTTTTTTTTTAATTTTGCTTTTGAATGAAGCATAAAATTGTATTACAATGCGTTAATTTGTTAATAAAGTGTGTAAACACAGCTCATAATCATAATTCCGCCATAACGGTACTTTGGTTTGTAGGTGAACCAGCAAATAACAAGCCAAAATATAATAATAAGGCAAGAAGAATTTAATTATGACCTACAATTAAATAAATAAGTTTTCAAAAAAAAAAAAATCAGACAGACAGAAAATGATCCAAAATAATGAAGACTGAAATGTATTTGCTATAAAGTTAATAGAAGAAATTTTTTCTGGACGACAATACTTTTAACGGCTTTAATGGCGATAAATGCATTTTGTACGCTCGCAGCTTAGGACTATATTCATCCGATAACTGATAACCTGTCGCTGAAACAAGTAAGGACATTGAAGTTTATAAAGGACTCGTTAATGAAAAGTAAATAAAAATACACACAAATGTTATTTGAAGCTGAATTATTATTATTGTTATATTCGACCCTAAAATGCCCAAATTTAGGGCAGAGTTAACAGCGTTCGTCCCTGAAAGTCCAACCATTGAAAAAAACAGACGTTGGTAAAAAAGTAATTTTAAACAAATCGTCAAATTAAAAGTGTTAAAACTCAAACTGCCCCTACCTCTTACGCACAGTGGTGTAGGGTATTAAAAGGAACAGTTTCTCATTGGCATTTCATATACTTTGTTTTTATGAAAAATTGTTCACGAGTAAACGATGAAGTGTGTTAGATATTGAACGAGAACGGGAAAATAATAACTCCATAAAAAAGTTAATAGAGCGTATTAACCGTTGCAGAGGAAACCACTAACAAAATTCAATAACGTTTTATTTCATTATACTTATGGTTTTATGTATTTTATTAAAGGAATATTAAGTTTTAATAAAAAGTTTTGTTTTATGGTTGAAATAGTTTGATTATTTTACCAAACAAAAGCACTGGAAGATTATAAGTGGTAAAATATTTATGAATTAAAAAAAATAATTGCGAATAAAACAAAGGAACTAATAATAGTTTTTCTTAGAGGCCTAAAAGAGTATTTATTAATAAATCCTACACCACCTACATTAGTGGAACATATATTTTGCATTTATGCTGTTATTTACAGCATCCAAAGTAAATCAAATTTCCCCCCCTTAATTTAAATTGCTGAAGTCATAATCAGCTCTGAATGATTTTTGCAACATCCTGCTATCCATCGAAATTGCTGTGTATCTATGTAAGCAAAGTTGTACAAGTAATGTGTGGTAATCGACACTGATGACTGACGAAAGAGTTAATCGTTAAACGAACTGATATTTTCAACTTATTTTCTAGAATTTATGATTAGAATACTCTGGCGCAAAGCAATGGAACAAAAAAAATCAAATAAAAATGCAAAAAAACTGGAACCCACATGACTGAAACAACTATCAAGGAGCACGAGCCCCAGCAAATACTCGTAAAAAAGTGATAATTAATGGTACCTCTTAAGCAGTGATAAAAATGGGTTATAAATACCACATTGCATTAAAATCGCTTTTGTGTTGAGTTGCCGTTTTTATGTTTTAATAAAAAGAGGACGTAAGCCTTAAAAAAGAGAATATTGGTCCCCAGAAGGAGGAAAAATTTTGTTAGGGGAATAACGAAGAGATGATGCAGTTTTCCTCTTTTACTAAAGCAAAAAGTCCTAGAAACAGAAGAATATTATCGATGATTCGTTCTCGCTTAACCATAGTTTGGCAATCACCCTGGTAATGCCAGATATTTTAAATAATAGCGATAGCAAGAATGCAAAAAATTTTATGAAATTAAAAATTACTATGCAGTTCGAACATTCGCGAAAAAAGTGGGAAGACTGCGCTGACGAGCTAAAAAAGAAGATGGGGATTGGGGAAAAGGCAACGGAGGGAAAATCTACTCTGGTGTGGATCTCTTTAATCCACATACTAACTGTAAGATTGGTCAACAGTGCGTTTATGTGGCAAAAGACAGCATTGGGTCTTATGGACCGACCCCAAAATTTATTTTTCCTTGCAAAAATTTCTCTAAAATATACTGCCCTCAATCGCTACCCACTAAAGGAGCTGACATACAACATTTAAAAAAAATTGGATAAAAACTACCTCAACTTCCCTGGAGTCACCCCTAGAGAAAAAATATACATAACAGGGCCCCCTTTATTTTTATCTTCCAAACGAATTCCTTAAACATACTTACCCCTCCTCTCCATCGCCTAAGGAGGTTGTCATACAAAATTTACAAAAATTATGTAAGAATGCCCATAACTTCGCCAAAAACGGCTTTAGAGAAATAAAGTGTACCACCGACCTCCATTAGTTTCACCTCCCAAACATATTCCTAAAACATACTTTCCTTTTATCTCCATCCCCTAAGGGGGCTTCCATACAAAGTTTGATAAAACTGTAATAAATCTCCCCTACATCCTGTGGATAGGCCAAATGTAGGACTGAATCCAACTCATTTTTAATTGCAAAAATTTTTCTAGAACACACTTACCCCCAATCGCTACCCCCTAAGGGGGTTGCACAAAATTTGAAAAAATTGGGCTAAATGCTCCTAAAACTTACTAAGTCACCCTAAGAGGGTTAAAATATGACACCGGGGCGTCCGGTTAAAAATTAGTAATATTTCACAAACAAAAAAAAGGATAAAAATAAAAAACTTTGGGGTTTCGAAAGGCCAAAGGGTATCTCAGATTCGGCACAGCTGAATATAGCACTCTTTTACGTGTTAGATGTGAAATCATTCCTCAAGTTCATTTCAAATTGCCACAGAATATTACGCACCTTTCCCTTCCTTTGTCTTTTTTCCATTCCTACGATAAAAAATATTATAGTTTTTATAACTCTCATATTAGCACAAATTAGCCATTATGCAGAATTTACATTAATATGCGTCTAGTAAAACCTTTTAAGTCCGTATATGTTTTAAACTTTGTTTTCCAATATTTTCCATCTTCGGTTGTCTTACTATCCATAACATTATTTTAATTATGTCTTTTATATTTTAGCTGTAAAGTTAAAACAAGAATATTCGAATGGAAAACTAAAACAACAACAACAACAACAACATTACTGACAACACCGGAATATGATTTAAGTAATTTATGATCAGCAACATGAAGAACATAATTTAATCACATAAATAATGTCTGTCGTTCAACGCTTGACAACATGTGTAAGCAAGAAGTGCGTACATATTTATCTTAAGCGTTCTATGCGTGGCCATTGGACATCAACAACATCGTACGACATACGCAAGACATACACCAAGCCAAGGCAGGCCATCCAATACCCGCAATGGAAGTTGATAAACTAGAAAATTGAGTTTGAAGTTAAAGTTTATTAAAAATCAATTCGTTTATATATAATAATAATACGCTCATGCCATTGACCATGTAAAAGAAGTTTAAAAGCGATTGAAAAATGCTGAAATTTGCAATCAGCAAGAAAAACAGGAAAGAATAAAAAAAAATTAAAAGAATAAACACTTGGATTAGGTAACAAATCACAACTTTTGCAGAGGGTTTTATGTGTATATTTGTCAGGTTCCTAATGAGAGCTGAATACCTGTTTGGTATACAATAACAACAGAGGTTGGACAATCTACTAAGGATGTGTAAACGTTAACGGAAAACATTTTATTTATTAATTTTTTATTTTGAGGTCTACTGTTTATTTGGTTAGCTGTGCTTTGTTAATTGCGCCCTAATTTTTAGTCCTTGCGCTTTCCGAAATTTCTTTCTCTAGATGTTTAAAAAGTTGCACGACAATCTGCCCTTTACCTGATTTAGACCATTTTCAGAAGAGCTAGAAGGGTCCACTTTCTAGGTTACTACTTTACTCTTTACACTCGCAGAAATGGTTTAAAACACACAGAGAGAAAAGCATATTTTAAAATCAAAAACTTTCTTCTTGAATTTATCCTAAATTCTACTTTAAATATATAAATTCAATTCGTAGTTAGATTTTCTTAACTCAAATCTAGTCAAGACTAATTCAAAATAAACAAATATTTGTTTTGTTTTTTCATTTCCAATAAATATGCAAAGCGACTTTTGTCTCTACTTTTTTTGATATTGTTTGTGATACGCACAAAAAATATTTTAGCATTTAAGAAGCAAAATGCCTTAGTGGGCTATAAAGTAGCGCTCTTGTGTTGCAGTCCAAAGAGTTCTGGGTTCGAGTCCCAAGTGTAGAAAAAGATTTTTTCAAATAATAATGAATTATTTTGTATAAATAAGTAAACAAAATTTGTTTTTTGATTTAGAATAATCCAATTTACACTGAAATCAATCCTTTTTTAAGCTTTTTTGGCTTAAATGTGGCTAAAAGTAAGGAAATTGTATTAAATTGGTTGTACTTAATAAAAATCAGTACTTACCGTAAATTTGACATTGCTAAGATTTGATTTAAGAAGAGTTTATTATACCCTTCACATAAGTGATAAGGGTATATATAAGATTGTCATTCCGTTTGTTATTTCTTTATTATCCATTTGGGACCCCATAAAGTATATATATTCCGATTTAACTTTCTGAAGCCCCCCGATGTCGCACAGTAAGTGGTATCAAACTGTAAGAGATAGTCGCGAGAAAATTGGTATTGAAATTTAGCAAAATCGCCTGATAAATGACCGAGATATAAGCAAAAAACCAAGACTACCTCCTTTTTTTTGGTCTACAACAACAACAAAGAACATACTTATGTATGTTATAATAAAATAAACAACAAAAAAACAACATAAAAAGAAAAACACAGAATCAGTCATGTTGACATTATTGAAACACACCCAAAACGAAAATTTTATTAGTATAAGTGTTCATACATATAACAGGGTTGCCATACAAAGCTTAATTTAAACATTTCTAAAATCGCTCCTACGGCTTCCAGGGTTCTCCTACAAAGGTAGACCGACCCAAATTATTTTATCCATCCAAACATTTTTGTGGAACATACTTACCCTCTATCTCCAGCCCCTAACATGGTTGCCATACAAAATTTTAAAAAAATAAGGTAAAGACCGCTACAACTTCACCGGAGTCTCCCCTAGAGGAAAAAAATGTATTGCAGACCCCCATTATTTTTTTCTCCCAAACGTATTCCTAGAATATACTTACCCCTTATTTCCACGTCCTACGGGGGTTGCCATACAAAATTTACAAAAATGATATGAAAACGCCCACAACTCTTCAGAGTTGGTCTTAGAGCACTAAAGTGTACGACCGACCCCCATTAGTTTCTTCTCCCAAACATATTCCTAGAACATACTTACCCCTTATTTCCACGTCCTACGGGGGTTGCCATACAAAATTTGAAAAAATTAGGATAAAAGCCCCTACAACTTCCCCGTAGTCACCCGTGGAGCGTTAGAAAATGACACCGACCCCTATTTAAAAATAAAAAATGTTTCATAAGTAAAAAAAATGGATAAAAATAAAAAAAACTTTGGGATTTTGAAAGGCCAATGTAAAAGGTATATAAGATTCGGCACAGCCGAATATAGCTCTCTTACTTGTTTCTTGTGTGTAGTTTTCTCCTATTGCATAGCAGGTCAGTTTGACACGCCGGCATTCTGGGTAGGGTCGGAGATGGTCTACTCCTGCTGTAGGCAGGTTTGACGGACTATACGCGAAACTTGAATTAAGGATCTTACCTCAGGAAGTTTTTTTGGATAGGGAGAAAGGGAAGGGATTCTAAAAGCTGTTTAAGCGGTGTGCAATCTTCACTAATGGATCGAAGATCCATAAGGGTGGAATGCATTTGCAAAACAAGTAATCAATATCTCCTTTGTTTATCTATCTTGGTTTTGTATTCACATAAATTTGGACATCTGATTGTCATTACTGTCATCCGCATACAGTTTTATTAGGCTGCAAACATTTCGTATTGCATAAACAAATGGAAATGTTATAAACATCCTTAATTAAGTAGCATTTTAATGTATGAAAATGTTTTTGTAAGAACGTAAGGACATTTAAACAGATGCATTGAAATGAGTGGGTAAATTTAACATTTTTAAAGGATTGTGAAATCAAAGATAGCAAAAATATTTTCCTTAAATTTTTGTATAAAAAAATCATTAACAGAGCGTGTTTATTACTGTTACTGTTATAAAAAACAATTCCACAAGGATGTATATATCCAGGAAGCAATTGTTAAGCACTAATAATGAATTCTTCCTGATATATAAAAAAAACATACCTCCATGTGGAAATTTGTGGGAGAAGTTTGTCATGTAAACATGAGTTTTAAACATATAAAAAGGTACCATAGGAAATAGCATTCAAATGCTTAAAAAAATATTTTACGTATTTTAGTAATTACAAAATTAAGTCCCAGTCAAAAGTAAATACAGGGTGTGCGCCGGCAAGGTATACCATTCTGTCTGTTTATTATTTTTGATTAAATGAAAGAGAATGGATTTTATATTGACAAATGTTTTGCTTAATGTCGGCAATTATGTATGAAATACAACATCAAAAAAATATCCGGCTCTGTTAGCCTCACAAATTCACAAATGCACGGCCTCACACATTTCACGCGGTATTTCATTAAGTCAATCTCAAATATTTGGCTTGAGTTGCTTTAGAGTTTATGGTTTATCCGCATAAACCTTTTCAGATATTCCGTGGAGGCCAATTTCTTGAAATAACTTGTTGTGGAAAAAGTTCTCGCAGTAATTCCATTGTAACCCTGGCTGTATGCGATGGGGCACCGTCTTGTTATACCACATGATTACCAAGTCCAAAACACGCAGTTGTGGAATTAAAAAGTTCTCAATCATATCGCGATATCGCTTCCCATTTACACTTACCGTTACGCCGTTTAAGTGCGGTCCAATGATTCCTACTGACCGAATTAAAAACCATACTGTCTCTTTTAAAGGATGCAAAGGTGACTGATGAATAATTTCAGGGTTTTCCATTGCCTAGAACCGACTATTCTATTTGTTCCATATCTATTCTAACGAAAATGAATCTCGTCACTCATAATGATTTTTTCATGAAAATCGGTCTTGTCATGTTTTAACGATAAAAACACGCTGATTTACCGAATATTTTTTCATAATAAATCTGCCAATTCTCTACTTCACGAATGCTTAATATGATGTTTACCAAAATGGCCGGTGGGCACCCTGTATGTAAGTGTTGGAAAAGAAGCTTTAAGCAAAAGTATTAATGTGCTGTTTTTGCAGCCGAGTATTGTTCGTATTAGGACGAATTATATGTATTTTGTTATTGTAAAAAAAAAACATAATACACATAATTCGTTCTAGTAAAATCAGTACTCGGCTTCCAAAAACAGCGCATTAATTTGTTCCAGCCAATGCTAGATTTTACCGAATTTCAAAAATCTTTTCAATTTAACGACTTAAAAAAAAATTTATATTACTTTTGTAAGTGTTAAATAATTTAAGCCACAAAAACAAAGGAATTCTCATTTTTGTTTCCTTTTTTCTGGCTAAAACCAAAGTCAGCAAAAGAATGAGGAAAAATTTTTTATACTTTTTTTGGCTTAAACTACTCGTAGTCTTTTAGGAAGTTATTTAAGTTTATTGTATAAATAAGCGTATGAGTGTGCGTTTTAAATATTTATCTATCGAAACCAATCAAGTTCTATTTGTATTGCCGATGTTGTTGATTTAACTGTTGTTGCTCTTCGTATTGTGTTTCCTACTACTGGCTGCTGTAAAGTGGTCAGTCAGACGTAATGTTGTTTGTTTGTATCATTTGTATGTTAAGTAAGTTTTCAGCCACTCAATAGTCAAAATGTCTATTTGATGATTGTTTTTTTTTCTTCTCATTTTAGTTTTGTTTTTGTTTTCATCTTTAATAGCAATTGCCAACATTCCAAGATATTAGTTTTTCACCAAAGAGGCAAAATACAAGACCCTGTCAAACCATAATGTATTTTTGGTTGGTGTCTTATGAACATGGTAAACTATGTGTGTATATCAGAGCATTCAAAATTATAGACCAAATTATAAAAACATAAGTTATTGACAACATTTAGATTAATAACAGAACATAAAAAATAAAGTAGTTTCCTGTTCAATAATCATCATCTTGAGGCCTTGCTAACAAGTGGCCAACCTCAATTTCCACTTTAAAATTTCTGTATGAATTAGTGTTAAGTCTGTTCTTTTCCAAAGCTTTCTCTTGAAAACTCTATTTATTCATGCAGTACTCGGCTTGCTTAGTTGGCATACAGAGCTCTGATAAGGTTTATTAGTTTTAATGGAACTATCTTGCATCGAATTGCGTACCAAATTGCATAATAGTGAATACTTTCTAATGCTCTTGAGAAATCAATAAATTCGAGATATATCGGGGAATTTTTACAGACTGCTGTATTATAATTCGTAGGCTATTAAAAAGATCTGCACACGAGCAGTGTGAGCTCAAGCCTACTTGTTCTCTTACTGATCATCAGAAATTGGCTGTAACACCTAACATGAACTAGCCTTATAAACAGTGATGCCCAGCGAGAGAAGATGATTTTTTAGAATGTATGGGTGCTCTTTCTCGGTGTATTGTATATAAATACAATTAAGACCGCTACATTTGGCTATGCCGAATCTTATACATATACCCTTCACATTGGACTTTGGAAACCCAAAAATTTTTTCATTTTTTTCCATTTTTATATATACTTATGTATATGAAAAATTTTTAGTTTTAAAATGATGCCATATTAAAACTCTATTAGGGTAACTACGGGGAAGTTGAAGGAGTTTGACCCTGATTTTTTCAAGTTTTTTACGGCAACCCCCTCGGCGGTGGTGATAGGGGGTAAGTGTGTTCTAGGAATTATTTTTGGGAGGGGAAACTAATTGGGGTTTGTATTCTGTTTTATTTCTCTAAGGGTGACTCCGAGATTGTTGTAGGGATTTACCCTTTATTTTTGTATGGCAACCCTGTTAGAGGCTGGGGATGGGGAGTAAGTATGCTTGGAAGAAAAACTTAGCTGGTGTCGGTTTTATATTTGACCTTTGTAGAAGGACCCCGGAAGCTACAGGGAAGGATTAATTCAAGTTCCCAAATTTGTATGAGACCTCCTTTAGCGATGGAAATAGGGGGTAAGTACATCCCAGAAAAACTGATGGGAGTGAAAACTAGTGTGGGTCGGTCGTACATCTAATTTCTCTAAAGAAAACTCTGGGGAGTTATGGGCGTTTTTACATAATTTTTGTAAATTTTGTACGGCAACCCCCATATGTAATGAAGATAAGGGGTAAGTATATTCTCGGAATATGTTTGGTCGGCGGGGAAGGGGTAACTAATGGAGGTATGTGATCCCTTTTATTCCTCTTAGGGTGACTCCGGGGAAGTTGAACGGGTTTTTACCCTAACTTTTTTAAATTTTATACGCGATCCTGTTAGGGAATTGATATAGGGGGTTAATAGGTTCCACGAAAATGTTTGGGAAAAATTAACTTGGGGCGGTCTTACATTTGACCTTTTTTAAGGCACCCTCGAAACTTTCTATGGCAGCCCTGTTAAGCTTGTTTCACAAAAATGTTTGTGAGAAAAAATTATTGGAAGTCGGTTGTACATTTCACGCATGTAGGGGCAACTTCGGGGCAGTAGTAGAGGTTTTTATGTACCGATTTTAGAGATATATACAGAGGTAGATTTGGTTTTTGGCTTATATCTCGGAAAGGTATCAAGCGATTTTATTGGATCTAAATAGCGATTTTTAATTGTTCTGATGATCACTAAATCGGCTTCCCTCTTTATAAGAACCAAGAAAATATATACTTTTCGGGGTGCCAGATGGATATTAAAGCAATTACAAACGAAATATTAAATTTATAGGGTTTGTTGTTGGTTAAGTTTGTCTATATGCATTTTATTGGTTCTTACACCAAATCATCAGTAGGCTTCAACCACCCAAATTCTTAAAAAACTCATAAATATTTACTGTCTTTATATAATAACCTCATTAAACAAAATGAGAATATTAAATTAATATATGCCCTTATCACTTATGTGAAGGCTATAAAAACCCCCAACTTAAAACGGTATAAAACCAACCTTTTCATTAAGGTTTACCTGAAGCTCAATTTGTGTAACAACGAAGACGGCTTTGTGTGTATGAAAGTTTGCCACTTTAATCACATATTTATGAATTTCAGTTTAAATGAAAAGAAAAAGTAAATATTCTACTTTAAATGATATAAATTTAAGAAATCTTTTCTATTTTTAAGACCACATTATTATCATCCATTACATCTATATTGAAAATTAAATGTTTTTAATCTCTTTCATTCACCGTTTTTGATATGGTCACATCACTAAAGAAACTTTCAAAAAGGATTGAGACAATGAAAAAGCAATATTTATTCAACCAAATCATATGGAAATGCTATGAATTTTAAAATATCTTAAGAAATTTAAATTGTTTGAGAACAAAGCTATAAAAAATGAAAAGGTCCTTTTTTAAAACATATAAAAATACATAAAGACCCTTTTGATATTTAAATAAAATTTAAAAAATAGAAAAACTTGCTCATGTAGCCAGAATAAGAAAAAACACCAAAAGTACTTATAGTTTAACATCATTATTTGTATGTATCTGTTTCAACGAAACATAGAAAAACAAATTTGTTATTCTTGTTCTCATTTTACCAAATATGGTGTGGATTTAATTAGAGAACACACCAATACCAACTTATAACAAAAACACAAAGCTAGTTATCAGTACCCAGCATACCATATGCGCTCTAAATGAGCTCATAAAGACTCTTTTGTCGGAACGCTGACGCTCCTAAAGAGTTCATAAAATAATCATAAACAGTCATAAAACGCTCATTTTTTAGTGACTTTTTCCACTAAACTGGTCACTCATGAAAGAGCTCTAAATTTTATGCATAAAAGAGTATTTTATGACTCTTTTTTTAAAACGCATTTTGAGCTCTTATTCCAGTTTTCGTTTACACTCTCTCTTTCTAAAATACGTTCACTGTCACTATTTTCTTCAATAACACTATTATTTTTAATACTACATAATGGATTTTCTTTTCTTAATTTGTTTGAACGAAGTTCACTTATTATTAATTTGCTTTATTTTTTAGTTTGCTCTTTTCATTATTTTAATTATGTATTATTTTTTTATTTATTATAAGATAACTCACAATTTTGTCTTTACGCTTCCAAAAATATTCACTAATGAATCAATTTGAGCAACTTCTTTCTTCTGCTTAGCTGGAATTTAGCGTTATCTGTCAGAGTGCAGAAATTACTCATAAAAAGCACATAAAATCGATCGTTTATGAGCTCAGAAATATGCACGCAGGAAACACTCACAGAAGCTCATAAAATCGCTCATATATGAGCTCATATATAAGAGCGCTCCGATAATGGTATGCTGGGTACACACTAAAAGCTGAAAAACACACAAACTGGTGGTTAAAGATATAACTTTGCAAATGTTTAATACCTATGTATGAGCTGCTCATTTTTAATAATAACGAAAATCTTGCCTAATGAAAAAATACGAGTTGGGGCTTTTCTTTGTTAAGGTAACGATACGTATATTTAGTGTCCATTTAAGTGCAAGGAATTCGAAAAAATAATAAAAAAAAAAAAAAAAAACATTTTCCTTGATATTTAATATTTTTTTCAATTCACATATTTGTGTGACACTAAAGGTACCTTTACACGGTAATACAAAGTAATTAGATTTTGTAGAATCAAAATATTATGAAATTCTCTCCGTGTTTAAAAAAAGAGAATAAAAATCTGTTCTAACTATTTTTCATGTTTACACGGATGAGGTTGGTAAAATCAAAATCGGTTGTTTCTTGCCACTTTCCTTTTGGGGTAACGCCATATGGTTAAGGTTCAACAATATAAACAAAAACAACATGAAAAAATTCTGCTTTTATTTTGATTGTTTGTGTATTGTTTCATTAAGTGTAGCCACCTTCATTAGATGCTGTAAGTGCTGCCAATCTTTCACACCTCTGATGTGATGAGAATACACAAGTTTCTAAAATGGTTTAGAAAATAAACATTTACCGAACACTTGTCAAATTTTGCATCCGTATTCTCTCCTACCCAATACATTATGCTTTTACATGATGAGATTTTGTATTATCCCACAACATTTTTTGACATATCGTAATATATGTATTACCGTGTAAAGGTACCTTAAGCATCAGGTAATGCAATTAGCTGCAAAAGGCCAAGATCAATTACAGGTCTTATTCCACATTACAAAAAAATTATAGAAAAAATTCACCTTTTTTGTGGTTATTAACATTGTTTAATAACAATGTATCATAAAGGAATTTACTCATGCACTAAAGCTCACTATCGGAGAATATATTTTATTTTCCGCTGCGTAATGTGAGGTAAAGAATGAAGATCTGCTGTAAAATGTTAAAATATTTTTAAGAAAAAAGTAGTTTTATACTGAAAAATTTTAAAATTTTTGTATTTGATAAAAAGGTAATAAAATATTTTTCATATGAAATTTCCAGAAGAGTTCATAAGCAGAAAAACATAATTATAGTAGCAATACAATTGAAATAAAAAAAATACAAAATTAAATTATACTAAAATATTTCTACCATCACTTTTTATTAATTTATGAAAAAAATACATACTAACATAGTTGGTATGACCATATACAAACGTTAAAATTTTCAAAAGAAATATTTCTTAAATTCTATTAAAGTATTATTAAAAACATACACTACTAGGCCTCTATAAATACTTCAACTTTTGTTTGAATAAAAAATTATTTATTCTGTTACATTTAAAAAGTTGCAGCGAAAAGTTCATTTGAAATGATTAACTTTTCAAATATTTATGATTCAAGTCACAAAGAGTCATTCATGTTACACGGCTGTCATGCCCAACTGTCAACTCTACTTTGAAATTGTAACAAAGAGTTGTATTTTATTTGAGAAAAATCCACAATGTGGAAAATAAAAGACACCCCAACTAACCGACCGAAAGCTAAATGAAAAAAAAATCGCAAATGAACTTGTACTAAATCATCAAAAGAAAGAAACTCATTATTTAAACAAATGTTGAGTGATGAGAACGTGTGTATTTACACGTTCGTATTAACTTTAAAATAAACGAGGGATGTGCAAGAAAATTTTGTTCGGAACAACTTAAAAGCTTAAAAAAATACTCAAATCAAAAATACCAGATGATATTTTTAGAAAAAATTAAAAATTACGTTTTGCGTTCTTGTGGTGAGATGAAAGAAAAGGAAATATTTCACTCAGATAACAAGTTTATTGTTTCCTGTGATCAGCGTTGCCGTTTTGGTTACTTTTAACCAAAATTTGTTACTTTTAATGTCAAAATTAAAAAGTAAAAGAAGTGCAGTTTTGTTTTGTTATTATTAACAATAAAAATTTTTTAATATGACTTTTTAATAATTTAATTTATTTCTTCCTTTTTTTACTATAATATTATTAAACTGTGAAGTAAAAATTTTTAAAAAATAAAAATAAATTTATTTGAAATAATTCAAAACGCGTTTTTATTTTTGTTATATTTGGTTACTTTTTTAAAAAATTTTAGTTGCAAATTTTTTTTGGTCGTGGCAACACTGCCTGTGATTAAAAATTTCTATGGCTTGAACTATAATTCTTAATAGTAATATCAGATCTAAGCAGTACGATCTACAGTGATTTTAAAGCAGTTTTATATATGTAAGTAAAATGGAGAGTTGCTTTGTAACCATCGCTGCATTCGAGGCAGAGATAAAGAGGATGGCAAAACAATTTGAAATTTGCTTCAAGAATTTTCATCAGTTGTCTGAATTGCTTATCATAGCTTAATAATTTGTTCCAGAACCAGTGGATCTCACTCTAGAAAAAGGGTGGCAATATGTATGAAATAACCTTTGTAATAAACAAATGTCAACGTGTATAGATCTTCGTTTTCCCAAATTATGAATATTTGTGATAGCAGTTGGGTATGACATACACAAACAGGTGTAAGTTGTTTACTTGTGTTATTGGAATAAATATATAAAAACTTAATATGTTCCTCCTTGAAATGCGAGACTTAATACATGGCAGGAGTATTTGCAGGACTATTGAAATCTTTAGGGCGATTCCATTGTGATAGGTGTGATCATTTTGCTCACATTTTTGCTTATAACTTAAATAATTGAAAATTTTCGTTTGAAAAAAGCTAGAATTTCCAGGGATGGTATGTTTTTAAGCGATTAATAGTATGTAGATACTGCATCAACATAATTTCTGCTGGCTGATTACTTAAAGACTGTGATGGGTGTGACCTAACAAATTTAAATTTAAGAAAATTTTTACTCAAAAGTCGAGTTGTGTAAAAAAGGGTTTAATTTTTCTGAGTTTTGCGGTAGTTTAAAGTGTTTTTAGTTTAAAAAAAAAAAACAATTTTTTCTTAAGGAAAGACCTTTTATGAAATGTGACGTGTGTGACATCTTCACTTCAAAATTAGATGCAAAATTACTTAGAGCCATTTAAAATAGTTTTAGTGGTTTATTAATTTACTCAGTAAATATAATACCAGATACCAAAAGTACAATGTTACTTACAAATCGTAAAGAAAAAGAATATGTTAAAGTAACTGGACGATATGGAGCAGGCAGAGCAACACTGGCTCATTTTAAAAGGTTATTAACGCATTTGCTTAAATAAAAGTACAAATTAGTTCTTCTTGCTTTAGCGACTGCCCGGCCTTATCTATTGGAAGACATAAAAAGGACAGCAGAGATATGTAGACCATTCCCTCTCCTTTTTGACTTGAGGAAACGATCTGCTTGCAGTAACAAGGGAAACCAAGCAGTTATAACTAAATAAAAGTCAAATTTTTTATTTAATGTAGATTGGGCAAAATTTTGGCTTCAACAATGATTTGGTGGACTACGTTTAACGCCATATTTAGTTCACAGCTATTGTTTTTGAGTGAAGGCTAGACATGCTGTACTAAGAACTCGTCAATGGTTAAGCAGATCTAAACTAAACTTTTAATATAACTTTGCTGCAGTAATAGTAGCAGCAGGAGCAGTACAGGCTGTCTGGAGGCAGATTTATATTTTTAAACTTAAATAAAAAGCGTAATAATTGACACAAAGTAAACCGATAGAACGGAAATGTGGGTTTTATTTTTTAAAGAGTATGTCGTCTAGATGTCCTCTGTCGAATTAAACACACTGTTGAAAACAAAGCATTGTGTACTGCGCCAGACGCTGCAGCAAACTTGGTTTTACTGAGCTAATTTCTCGACAAATTTTTTTTCCTTTAAAGCCACAAGTGATTGGATATTGTCATTATAAGCCCTCTCTTTTAGGCAGCCCCATAAAAAATCCATGGAAGTTGGATTGGATGACCTCGGTGGCCATGGACATCCTTAAAGCGACTGATCCGTTTTTAGGGCGAATTTTCCCGAAGCAAATTCATCGAAGCTCTGGCTGTCGCTCGCAAGTTTGAAAAAAATAATTCCGTAATAATCAAGCGTATCATACAACTGCTTTCAGCTAAATGAAATACTTAATTTCCAATAACAAATAAAAAGTAAGTCGCAAAAAAATGAAAAAACCTTCCAATAAAAATAACAGCCTACCAATGATAAAAAATTAAAAAACTTCCAACACTACAAGAAATTGAAATGACTCCCAACAAAATTTTTTTAGTGAGTTATATTGTTTGAGAGTTTTTTTATAATAAAATAAGTCCCAACTAAAAAATAATAAATAACTCCTTGCACATTGGGATTTATTTCATAACAAAATAAGTTCCAATTTGTATAGAAAAAATAAGGGGTTTTTTTGTTGACGTTATCTTCATCAGAGTAAAAATTTTAACTAAATTGTCTTACTCTTTCACTAATTGAACTTAATAAGTTATCAATTAATAAAAAATAGGTATCATCTTCAAATCTTATATCGTAAAAATGTCCATTAAAAAATCCCAGTAACAATATATTTCAAAGGGTTAAGCACAAAGTAATTTCTTCATATTTCAATATACTCCTTGACATCCCTCGCTTTGGGTTTTTAGTACAAGTACGTGGTATTTTCATTAACCGTTGATACTAGGAATTAGATCAACATCATCGCACAATCCATATTAGTATTAGACATACCATACTAATACGCAAAGACTTATTTTTTAACAGCTGTTCATACATAAAAATATATTTCATGAATAGTTTCTATAGAGTTTTCCAAATTAAGTTTGCGATTCTTGGCTTTTCGTATAAAATTATGGACAGACAGACGCATTATTGTATCATAATAAGTTATGTTGCCTCTTTGTAATATTTGAAACAAAAAAAAAACAAAACAAAAAGAAAGATCAAAAACAATTTATGTGCATATTAGTTGTTGTTGTTGGTGCATTGTTGCGTTTGTTATTGCATTTTGTGTTTAAAGCTTAAAATAATGTGGCTTTGGCCGCTTCTGTATGGGGCAATTTATGGCGATGAGTGAGTGAGTGAATAGAGAAGAAATTAAAGAAGAAAATTTTACCCATTACAGCCAAAACAGTTGTTGTGCGTTTTGTTTGGTTTATCAAATGATGATTTCAAGAGTCGATTTTGTTGATGACGATGTAATACTGATGCTGATGATAGCCAGTTTATTTCCAAGAATTCTATTTTTCTTCAAACTGATGTATGATCCATATTTCCTACTGAATAGTTTAGGAAACTGCTACCACAAGTTTACAAGTTGCAGCAATTTTAAAAGCACCATCATAGAAATAGACACACCAATGGGTTAGTGTGTGGCAGTTCATTAGAAACTTAACGCAATAAACAACTTATAACAGAGACGTTGATGCTAGACTTTAAGCTTTTAGAAAGTAAGTAAAGTTGAGGGTATTAGAAAGTTTCAACATGATCTTATAAAAAATAATCTCTTTTATCACGTCCCTGTTTAGACACAGTGATAATAATTATACAAAGTGGGCCAAAAGAAGTCATCCAAAGTGGTTGGGCTCTCATTTTTTTCTAAATTTAAAACTTCGACTCTGTTTTTTCATTATGTTTATTTGAATCTTTAGAATTTTATTGGTCATGTCGAGAAGATGAAATCGGCCAAATGGGCGCCGTCAGAATCGATTGATGTACAGGATCGTTTTAGGGAATTTTTTATCACTTCGACGAGAACTTCGAGCGACAGATTCTTGCACTAGTGTTGAATGCTGTCCTTGAGGGCTTCTGCGGTCACAGACTTGCTTATGTAGACACGAGACTTAAAAAACACCACAAAAAAGTCTGGAATGGTTAAATTGGGCGATCTTGCGGGCCAATGCAAATCGCCAAAACGTTAGATGAGGTGACCCGGGAACACCGCCTTCATAATATCGGTTGTGGCTTACGCAATGGGTGTCATTGCTCTGTCCTGTTAGAACCACAAGTCTTCCAATCCTAATTCGTTCAATTGCGGCAGAAAAAACTAGGCTAACATGGCCCTATAGTGCGCGCCATTCCCTGTTGTGGTTTGACCAGCGGCTTCCTCGAAAACAAATGGCCCGATGAACCCTCCAGCGTGAACAGCGCACCATGCAGTCATTTTAGCGGAGGTAAAGGCGCCTCGTGCATCACTAATGGATTTTCGGAAGTGATAGTTTTGCTTGTTCACGTGCACGCTGAGGTGTAAATTAGCCTCATCGCTTTTTATAATTTTGGTCGGAGAACCGTCAATTTTGGCTTAGAGATTGAAAATGGCCTGGGCATTGGTTACACATGTTTGGCGGTTGACAGGCAGCAGCTGACGCACGGACGGGACTTTGTACGGAAACATGAGCAAGTTTTTGACAAAAATTCCACCGGTTCAAGGCCAATTGCGAGGCACGACGTCTGGTCGATATTTCTAGCGAAAAAGGCGACATTCTAGCAGAAGGGGCACTCTGAGGCCAGCCACTCTTGGCAGCGTCTCATGTGGTCCCGTACTCTTGAAGGTTGGCAGCCAAACGGCGCAATGTTTGCGAAGTCGGTGCCGGACGACCGGGGAATCTGCGAAAAATTCGCGCTGCGTCAATACCACAGACGAACTGTTAAGCAAAAAATAGACACGATTATTCCGCGTTCTTGGGGAGTGTATCGCTCTATGGCTTGTTCACTTATATTCTACGTCTTTTAGCTCACAAATTTCAAAAAATAAGAGCTTCTTCCAGTAAGCTGATTTCTTTTAGTCCACCTTGTTTTTAGGAAAGAGTGATCAAATCTCAGCTTACTTGGTAAAAAACATTGAAGAATAGAACATAGACATACATATAAAAACAGGCGAGGATCCAGCCATTTCGCTTGAAGGGGGGAAGGAAAGGAAATTTTTGGGTTTATTTTTTTTAATTTAATTTTGCTTCAAGTATTTTTTTTCAATATGATACAAAATATAGCAAAAAAATCAATGTCCAAATTTACTTTTATTTTGATGTTTTCGAAAAAAAGGACCAACATTGTTTTTGGGTTTTTGATTGTTTTCTGACAATTTTGCCCTGCGCGAATAAAGAATGCTACATGTTACCCGCTTACAATTGTCAAATGGTTATATTCTGCCTTGTAAAAAAAATATTTTTCTAATTAATATTTCTTTTACTAGAAAGAAAGGGTCTGAAAATTTTTGCAGGCTTTTCAAAAAGAAACAAAATACTGAACAGTAACAGAAACTGTTCTTAGCAGCCTCCTTAACCCAGGGACACCGTCATGATCTGCTACCCTCGCCACCGAAAGTCCACAGTTAATATTCTGAAAAAGTAGTTAAAAAATCATCTTTGTCCCCAAGTCACAATATAATACTTGAGACTCTTTACACACCAAAGTCTATACTGCTATTATATAACCAGAAAGTCCATTGTTCTTTCCATCGGCAAATAAAGCCCCTTGTTCACTTGTTCGTTAGCTTTCTCAAACCCAGTAAATGTTTACTTCTCTCATGCAACACAGTACACAAATAGATTTTTTGCACACATGGACGTTTGAGAAGCATGTAAGTCTTACGGAGATTATCGTGATCACTGTTTAGCTATCAAGTACCATTTACATATACCTTAGGATTCTCAGTCTGGCGGTAAAGGGCAAGATCAGTAGCAACATTGGCTGCCAAAATCATGGGCAGAATGAAACTACAATCATAAGGAATTTGGTGGGATGCACTGATGCCCATCTCTCAAAAAAAGACCGTAGCTCCAGCTGTCCTTTTAATCTGGGCCGTAAAGTTATAGGTCTTGTTGTTAAAGCGGACCAGGTTTGACTATTTCGGGGCTATGTAAACACTGCTAAATTTTCTATTTCCTATAAATCTGCCGTACCGCAATACCATTTTTAACCAGATCCATAGCTTTCAAATCCAAGATTACATGCAGCGAGTTCCAGATTTACACGGGGTTTTTTTTTTTGCTGCACAAAAAAACCTTATACATCTGGTAGCACTTTACAGATGGGCCTTATTATATATACCTCAAAGAAAATCTTCGGTCCCTTTACGCCTAAACATCATAGAAGTTAAAATTTGATACTTAAAATTGTATTAAATCAAATATTGGCATGAATTATTAGACCATATTTGTAGAAAAATATTAATGCTTCAACTTCTTCCTTTTCCAGGTAGTACTAAATATCCATCTAGCAACCATTAGACTTCATCATCGTAAGTGCTGTTAGAAAATAATGACCAAATTGTTTGGCTGTCTTACCATAAACATAATATGGTGTTTACCATTTTTGACATGAAAACTATATTTTTGTTTCTAGATTTGTTGTTGGTTTTGTTCTTTTTATTGTAGTTCTTCAACTTTTGTTGACGTTGTTGTTGGTTAATGCGTGGACATTAATGATGATAATAACTGTTAACTGCTTTTGAATCTTAAAATAAATGTTAATCTTTCCTCCCGTCTATGAAGTAATAAATATAAAACAAATGTAAAGGAATGTTAAGGAAATTAAATAAAGACTAAGAAAACAAGGGGCAATGATGCATCACCTTTGTGAATTCATTTTGCAATTACATACTTAATAAAGAAAGAAAAATTCTTTTGTTTTTCTTGTCGTAAAAAAGCTGGAAAGTTTTTATACCGGACCTAGTAGGGCCAAACGTTGTACTGCAATATATATATATTATCGTCACCAAGTCTTATAAAATGCTTTAATTCAGTCTGGTATCATTTCATTGTTTGTTTATGGACAAAGAAATAAACAATTACTTTTCCTAATGGGAAGATGGCGGTTGGCAAACATATTTATGTTTGTTTTGCCTCAAACAATTTTTTTCTAGATTTTAAATTAACATTTTTTTTGCAGTTGCGACATGAAAAGGAAATAAAAATCGAAGTAGAAAATATATGTTTGAACATTGACAACATAACGTTAATTAAATCAGCGACAAACACTTTGACAAATAGTTACAAATGGCTAACAGCTATTTGAAAAAGTGGCGGCTGCAGTTGTTGCTGGTGGTATTATTCTTTGACAAAGTCTGCTTTCTGTTGTTTGGTCTGCTAAAAAAGCTTACAAATTACGCTGACGTCAATCCTGAATGCTTTTTTCAAAACGTTATATTAAATAAATATGTTAATAAAATTCTACTTTTCAAAGCTTTTGCCAAACTGATATGGAAATCATCGAAAGAAAGTATTATTGAACACAAAAAGGCCCTAGTATTTCTTAAAGAAAAGTGAAATAATGCACCTTGACTTCTTTTAAAAATGAGGTTATTTTCCAAAGGTGCATATTAGGTAATTTGACACTTTTCATTGGCAAAAAATAATTTTTTGAAGTTACAATAATGACGCTTTCGTTATTACTATTTAAAAAAGAATACATTAGACCAAATTACTCAATACCTTGTTTTTGTCGACCGGTTGGTGGGTTGTCAATGTTGTAATACGTCTGCAATAAATTAAATGCCGAATATCCTCTATTATTGATTTGTTTCAGAGAAATATTTAACCCTCCTATGTTTTCTTAGATCACAAGGTCACTAAAACATCCGTAAACACCAAATTTTTCGTGTTTCAGTTAAATGTACTTAAAGAACCGATTAAATCAAAAAAGATTAATATAATTTTGCAAAGAGCTTGGGACACTCTGACTGTGTTAAAGGAATCTATTAAGCTAAATAAAATTACTTATTAATAACATTTAACTTTTATCCCTCTCGGTGATATAAGTTGAGGAAATCGAAAACTAACTCTCCTAATAAATTTTGAAAAGAAAAATCCTCTTGTTTTATATAGAGCTAAAACAATTTAAATTTCGCCAAAATGACAAATTTGTCGTGCGTAAGATATAGTGACAGTGAGCGTAAGTGACTTATTTTGGAGAATAAAGAGAAAATCTTCCAATCAACAAAATCGTCCAAGTCGTTTGGCTGGAACAAATTTTTGCAAAAAAAAAAAAAAAAAACTGGTCAAATTACCCACCGCAGGTGGAAAAATTAAGTCTCAAATTAGGAATCATTATTTTTCTCAAATATTTTCCTGGACCGCCATAAAAGGCCGTAGTCCGATAGAAAAATTCTAGCTTCATCTACTAGCTATCTAGCTATCAGCATAGCAGCATTTAATTATTGCCACCGAGTTTATTGAGAGCTTTTACATAATGAATCGCCACTCTTGATTTCACTTTATATGAACTGAAAGTGGTTAAAAGTGCCAACTGGCTGTATGATACCAAATGTATTTTCAAGGCTTTTTTGACGCATAGTCAGCTTCTGAGCCGCTGATATGTCTCCTTAATAATTTGATGCAAACACCGCTATTCCTGATCCACCTATCTCCTCTTTGCCGTAAAAAAACTGTTCGTCTTCTTTTTGGAATTCACTTTTGTTTGCCGGCTGTCTTCTATCGGTTGCTAATAATTCGAAATCTTTTTGCAATACAAGGTTCAGTTATATGTTATCTGTGATAATCAAGCATAGGTAAACATTAATTGACCTCAAAATTTTAAAGTGGTCTATTGAGTTTCTTGTTTCATTTTACATACAATTCAATGAAAGGTACACTAAAAAGAGAACCTGGAAATATGTTTGGTTTAGGCTCTTATGTCCCCATGAAACAATTCATACATGGAAATTAACCCTTCTTAACAAAGCCTTAGCAGCCAGTTATGATTTTTGAAAACTAGTCGAGATTTTTTTTGGGTTTTCCCACAAAGTCTTGCAAAAAGTCCCTGCCAAGCACATAGTGTCCTAACGGTTTCACATATTGATAAGAGTATATATGAGTGTGTCGTTCGGTTTGCAACTTTTACAATATCTCTTTTTCTATCTCATAAAGTATATACATTTTGAAGTCAATTTAGTCATGTCTAAAATCCGAATGACCACATTTTGATGTTAAACTATCAGAAATATTTCTCAGCAGAATGCAATATAAAATAATCAAGATTGATTTTTTTGGGCCAAAATAAGAAAAAATCTTAATTAACCCAGTTTTAATATCTATGAATATCTCTATACCATTCTACCAGTCTGCGGGTTCGATTCCCACCAGAGACCCTGGTAAGTGTTTCTTCTCTTTTTTTAAATTTCTTCTTTCCTTCCATACCCACCTATTTTATCTGTCTCTCCAGGTAACACAAAGCGTCCAAATTAAGCGAACCCACGGAAGCTGTATCCTTTCTTTAAGACACTGCCTGTTCTTCCTATATCTCGAAAACTATGACAGCTGTCGACTTTAAATTTTCTACAAAACAATTGTGCAATATTTTGGAAAAAACCCAGTTGGACAGAATTCTTATGAAATTTTTAAAAACACTTTATCTTGAATTCGATAATAGACCATTTAAACTACATAGCTTTAACATTTCTAAGCAGAGCATGTTATCATAATAACATTTTCAAATCCCCTGAAGGTTTGTTATGAAATTTTCATTGTCGTTGTTTTGCGTTATAATTAGGGTAAGAGGGTTGCCAGTGCATTCGAATGCGTAGAATTTCTGAACTTATTTTGTAACAATATATGTAAAAATTATTACTAACATAAAGCTTTGTCTTCATGTTTTTAGTCGAGGTCAATAAAAGCAATTGATGGAAATTGCAAGATCATGATTAAAAAAATTTTTGAGTGATTTTTCCCTGCATTGTTGTTGTTTGGTACATTAGTACGTTTTGTGTGTTTTTCTCTCATTGTTAAGAATTTCGTTCATAAGTGTAGGAACCGATTAGCATTCGGTCCCCAGAAACCGACTTGGCAAACGTTTATTTAAACATTTTAAGTTTAAAGGCTTAAGTAGAAAAATAAATAAAATTTAATAAGTTGTTTGACGATTTTTTAAATAAATCGACTTTTGCCAATTTTTACTGAGTTTAAAAATTTCTTAATAGAAAAATAATGTTGAGCTTCTGCTTAAATCTATGCAAAAAATTAAAAAATTCGAAGTCCTTTCGACTTTCCGGTTTTTTTTAATGTTGATCATAATGTATATTAGTTTTATAAAAAAAAACAGAACACCTTACCTTCTTAAGCCCCTCTTTAATTACCAATATTCTTAATGCATTAAGTTTTTCACCTAAAGGCATTTTTAATGTTCACTCATCACAAAACTCCACCTTTTAATAACACACCTTGATCAATTTTTAAAAGCGATATCGAACACAAAAACAAATTAAATCATAGTAAATCTATTGTATAAAGGAATTTTAATTGATTTTGTATGAACGTTTTTTCAAAATACTTTAATTAAAATTACATACTTTTTTCAAATCTACATATTTATAAGATAAAACCAAGACCAAAACAACCAAAGCATGAAACAACCAGGACAGTAGAAGATGATGACAACAATTGTAGATTAATGAATTCATGTTTAATTAATATTATTAACCATTAACTTTATGAAATAACTCACTTAATATGATTAAAACGAAAAGAGTAAAAACGGCCATAGATGAGAGGAGGGAAAATACAATAAAGTTTGCGATCAGACCACAAGACCAAGAAGAGGCCAGTCAGCCCACCATTAAAGTGCAGTTTTTGATGGCAATTTTTTTTCTCTCCATTAAACAAAAGACAGAAGCTGTGAATATGAAAGCACAAGTCTGCGATAATAAAACAAAAAAAATTTATAAAAATTTTAACGCCTTTAGGTAGAAATAAATAAAAATATCGACTGGCTGCATAAGTTTTATTTAAATTATTCGTTTTGTAAATTGTACTTGTTGCTAGTAATTCTTATGTTGTTGTTGTTATTATTGTTGCTGCTGCTTTTGTTAAAATATCCTTCAGATGGTAGAGATTAACATACAGTAGTCAAATAATGTAACCCAACAAAAGTCAAAGCATCACACATACAAAGTACATTATAACAACTTCTAGAGTTTACTCACTCACTGTAACACTCAATCATTCATTCGTTCATTCATTCATTCATCCATGGAGGCACAAACACCAACGAACATGTCTCACTTTAATAGGATCAGAAACAACAATAACAAAAGAATCGACAACAAATTAAAAAAAGGATGATGTTAAACAAAATGCCAGCGGTCATTTGGTCCACAATATGAGGGATACAATCAAGCAAAAACAAAATATGTTCAATGAATGCTGTCGATCATATTTTGTGTCTTGTGCAACATTTTCATATGTTTTATTGTATCAGTTTTTACTTAATTGTAACTTTATTATAAAAATCGTGCAATTTTCGTGGTGAAGCATTTGCTTTCAAAGTTCATCGATTCGGCTGTGCCGAATCTTATTTACACTTCACAACGTGTAGAGGTTTTTATCCTAAATTTTTAAAATTTTGTATGGTAACCCCCTTAGGAGGTGGAGATAGGGGAAAGGTATGTTCCAGAAAAATGGTTTCTCGGAAAAATAAGTTGGGGTCAATCCTATATTTGACCTATCCACGTGCCCTCTTAGGCGATGGAGATGGAGATAAGTATGCTTTGGGAAAGGAAACTAATGGGGGTCGGTCGTACACTTTATTTCTCTAAGGCCGACTACGGGGAAGTTATGATCGTTTTTACATAATTTCTGTAAATTTTGTAAGGCAACCCCCTTACGTTATGGCGAAAGGGGGTAAGTATGTTCTAAGAATATGTTTCGGAGGGAAAACTAATTAAGGTTTTTGCCCAAATTTTTCCAATTTTGTATTGCAACCCTGTTAGGGGCTTAAGATAGGGCATAACCATATTCCAAAGAATGTTTGGAAGGAAAAATTGATTGGGGTCGGTCTCACATTTAAGCACTCTGAAAGCTGATAGAGCGATTTAGAAAAATTTAACATTTTATGGCAGCCCTGTTATGGGGCAGAGATTGGGTGTAAGTACGTTAAAAAAATTAATGGGAGTCGGAGTTGCATTCGCGTAGGGGCATCACCGGACCAGTTGTAGAGGTTTTTGTGTACAAATTTTAGAGAAATAAACAGAGATATTCGCGGTTGCTGGCTTATATCTCGGTCAGTAAGCTTTCGCAAACAGTTTTGATACCACAAAGAGGTCTGTGAAACATCAATGGGGCTTACAAACTAGATTTCCACAGATTAATGGGCAGACCGATATGCTGTCCTTACTTTCCTATCTATAAGGATCAAGAAAATATATACTTTTTGGGTCGCAAAGCGATATTAAAGAATTTAAAACGGAATAACAAACTTTCCTTATCACTAGTGTTAAGGGTATAAAAATATGGACGAATTTATGTATAGAAATGAATAAAAATAGTCGAAATATAAATACATTGCTTTAAAACTAATGAATATTAAAACTCTAAGCGCACGCTCTGGGGCTCCTACCTAATTATTCTAAGAGGTCGCTTTTCGTATGATACCATGTGTGAAATGAATATAAACTTTGTTACTGAACAACCAACCTATTGGCCAACTGATTGCAGTAAAATTCCAGACGTTATCAATTTTAGAGTAACAATAGGTATATTCTTGAAACTTTTGGAGGCTAAAGCCTCGTTAGATTTATCTGCTGACAACTCACCCACAATAATCAATACTTGCATTCTTGACCAAATCGCCACTAGTAATTTGTTCTTATCTAAAGGAGTAAATTTGCTGAAATCTAAAAAAAATATATCAAAACTCACTGGTCGGAAAACCCACCGCTGAAAACCCTTGAAGACATCGATGATTGTCTGAACAGTTTAAATGAAAATATTGAAAATCCATTAAACATGCTTCTTCTACTAACCATCAGATTGAATACAACAAAATTTGTTCTTCCGATATCGAAGCATTAGCCGGGGTTATCTTAATAGTTCTAATAATTTTTTAAATTGTATTATTTATATCAGAACTTAATTCACACTCCTTACACACTGACGCATTAGCATACGTACCTCATTCAAGCATTTGTGTCCTTAAAACTTAAACCCACACTTGCAGCTTGAAATAGCTGAGAAAAAAGTAGTACAATAAACACAAAATACCGCCAACAGTATTAATATTGCCACCTCCACTGCTATCACAACTAACATTATGTGTCTAAAATTAAAGTCATGGTAAAATGACTACCTTAACTCAGTCATACATACATTCCATCATTCAACGAAACCATTTGTAGAACGTGCAGATCAGGAACGAGAAGACAATCAACCTAAATAATAAAGTTACATTATTTTACATGGCAAATAACAACACTAATAAAGAGAAATAAAATTAAAAACGCGAGACCGACCCACAACATAAAACCAATTTCAAACTAATCTAAAAAAGACAAGTGGACACACAATTTTAAGCCCATCTTGTCTTTACAAGATTTTTTTCTTAACAATTTTGCTTATTGACTTTTCTTTGAAAGACATTGCGGCTGCCACTGGTTTTTTTCTCCTCTATTGACCATATTATCATCGTCAATTTAAAAATGCTGTTGCAGCAATAAAACAATAATAACAACAGCAGCATCAACATCAGCAAAATTACAGTAATTTACATCACTTTAAATGCATATTATTGGCTTTAATATATATTCCTTCCTATACGATAGTTATAAGTACGTGTACTATATGATGGGCATATGTATGTATATATTTACGTGTATATATATTTAAGTTTAGTACTAAGGTAAGGCAACAATAGGCACGCCGCTTGTCCTTATGTCCAACTGAGCGAAACCCCTAAATTAACTACGCTGAACTGTACAAACTTAAATGTAAAAGATGTCAAGAGTCATAGTGAAAATATTTATTTAGAAAAACAATTTTTTTACTATTTTAACAGCAAACTTCAAATTTTGTTTTGAATCGCATGTGATAAATAATGGCTTTTCAAAAAGTCTTAAAATAATTTCTTTGATTTTAATATCCTTCTCGTAGTGATAAGGGTATATATCAGTTTGTAGTTCAGTTTACAATTTCTTGATTATCTATTTGCGATTCCATAAAGTATATATATATACTGGGCCCTTTTATATAGGGTAGTCCATTTACCCATTCCCGTCTGTGTGTCGGTTGAGATCAAGTTTCTGGAGTCAACTTAAGTACTACGGACTTAAAAAATTATCTTTATTTAAAATGAGCAACATCGGTTCAACACGGAACTATATATAGGCAAAATACTGCCATTACCCCACTTTTTTTTAACAAAATCCATACAAAAATGTTACAAATTTAACCAGCTGGCAACGCTGTTAAGCATACGTATGTATGTGCATACATACGCATTAAGTTCCTGTATGTATGATTTGACGTATCCCAGCATACCATTATCGGAGCGCTCTTATATATGAGCTCATATATAAGCGATTTTATGAGCTTCTGTGAGTGTTTCCTGCGTGCAATAAACGATAAATTTTATGTGCTTTTTATGAGTAATTTCTGCACGCTGACAGATAACGGTAAATTCCAGCTAAGCAGAAGAAAGAAGTTACACAAATTGATTCATTAGTGAATATTTTGGGAAGCGTAAAGACATAATAGTGAGTTATCTTATAATAAAAATAAAAATAATACATAATTAAAATAGTGAAAAGAGCAAGCTAAAAAAAAAGCAAATTAATAATAAGTGAACTTCGTTCAAAGAAATTAAGAAAAGAAAATCCAGCATGTAATATTAAAAATAATAGTGTTGTTGAAGATATTTGTACCCAGCATACCATATGCGCTCTAAATGAGCTCATAAAGACTCTTTTGTCGGAACGCTGACGCTCATAAAGAGTTCATAAAATAATCATAAACAGTCATAAAACGCTCATATTTGAGTGGCTTTTTCCACTTAACTGGTCACTCATGAAAGAGCTCTAAATTTTATGCATAAAGGAGTATTTTATGACTCTTTTTTTAAAACGCATTTTGAGCTATTATTCCAGTGCACTGTCACTATTTTCTTCAACAACACTATTATTTTTAATATTCAGTAAATATGTGATGTTAATATCTAAATTTATTAACGCATTCATACAATATAAAAAATTAATTCTAAAGTATGGTATAAAATGATCCGGCTTGAACGATTATAACTTTCTTACTTGTTTTATTTTGTTTTTTGTTTTGAAAAAAAAATTAACTTTCTTTATACTTGATCAAATTTGTCATTTTTGACTTTGTCATATAAGAATTGCTATTAATACTTCCCCTACATATATGCAAACAATACTTTTATCCCTATTTCCCATAGTGCAACAAAAGCTATTTGTTTACAATCAAAACTAAAAACGAATATGTTTCTGCTTTGCATATCAGCCAATCTAAGTAGTAGTTGGCCACTTTACATATCAATGGGTTTTAAGTGTAGTACATGTACGAGTGATTGTATGTACTTTTTGTATTTTTTTTTTACCAAAAACCTTAATACATCATCTAAAGTGCATTATGATGGATTGTTTATTAATGACCTAAAGGTTTTTGTTAATGCTTCTTATCCGCACTTCTCCAACAAACGTCTTTAAAAGCGATTATATGCGAATATGTGAAACAAACCAACAATGATCTTTAAAGATACAAGTACATAGAAAATCCTGAAGTAGAGTGTCCCGACTTTAAGCGTAAAATCTGAGAAAAAAATTTAGTAGAATTGTTACTTGTCGAGTCTGTATAACCTGACAGTGTGACCATATTAAAAAATACTTAAAAAAAAAATGACAAAATAACAAAAATACCACTAAAATATATCTTTTAAAATAAAATACTTAATTTTATATTTATTATAAATACATACAATAAAATTAAACTAAATAAATTTAAAATGTAAAAATAATTTCGATTACTGAAATATTTTTAAAACTTAAATGGGTATGGCAACATTGCACTAATTTGTTCGTCGTTCGCCGGCGTATGAAATAGAAAATCAATAAGAGCGCTATATTCGGTTGTGCCAAATCTTATATACCTTTCACAGCGTGTGGGGTTTTTGCCCAAATTTTTTGTAATTTTGTATGGCAACTCCCTTAGGGGTGGAGGAGGGGGTTAAGAATGTTCAAGGAAAATGTTTGCAAGGGAAAATGAGTTGGAGTCAGTCCTCAACTTAACCTATCCACGGGCACACTTGAAGCTGGGGGGGGGGGGGGGGGGGCGACTTATAACAATGTTTAAAGCTTTGTATGGGAGCCCCCTTAGGCGATGGAGATAGGGGGTAATCATGTTCTAGAAATGTGTTTGGGTGGAAAATTTTAGAGAAATAAGCAGAGGTAGTCATGGCTGCTAGCTTATATCCTGTCAGTTATCGAGAAATTTCGATTAATTTTAATAGCAAGTATACCTGATGTTTTGATACCAGAAACAGGTCTGAGATTAGGTTAGGTTAGGTAGAACAGGCAGCCGTTGAAGGAAAGATTACAGCTCACTTGGGTCCGCTTAATTCGGTCCCTTTGTGTTACCTGGAGAGGCAGATAGAATAGCTTGAGATAGAAGGAAAGAAGAAATAAAGAAAGAATTGAAGAATGAAGCAGACTTACCAGGGTCTCTGGTGGGAATCGAACCCACAACCCCCAGACTGGTAGGCTTGTGCACTTACCACTGACCTACCGGGGCACCGGGTCTGAGATTAGTCAAGGGGCTTTCGAAACTTGATTTTAAAAGATTAACGGACAGACGGACATCGCTAAACCTATCTTAACGCTATCTATAATGTTTAAGAAAATATATACGTTATGGGGTCGCAAATAGATTTTAAGGAAATTAAAACGGTATGACAAACTTATATCTACCCTTATCACTAATGTGAAGGGTATACAAATCTATTACTAAGTTCGCCGCGTAGGGCAAATTTCGACGTACGTCGTTGTTGTGTGTATTTTTTTATTTAAACAAACATGTTTTATTTATAACGACAAATATTCGTGGCGAAAATTTCGTCGTACGTCCGCGTTGTGTTCCTTTCATTTAAGTAAGGTTTTTTTTTTAATAAAAGATTTTTTAAGGTTTTTTTTAATTAATTTTTTATTTCTATAAATTGATGCGTAGTAAAACAGACGGCAGGGCGGATATTTTTATTCGTCCCGAAGGTTGGTTAAAATTCGATCTGTATAATTGATTTTCGGGCTTTGGCATCTTAGTTTTGAACTACAATAGTAAGTAAATTGAATATTGTTGCCATAAATAATTTTTCCATGGGACACTCTAATAAATACTCATACGTTTTATAATGGCATTTGAATCATCGATCGGCTCATTATGTTTATTAAGAAACGGGCTTAAGAGTTTCTTTTATCTTTTTGTACTTAAGTAGTACTACGAATTCTCTAGGGCAAACGTGCTGTATGATGTTTATAGAGAAAAAAAATTGAAAACAAAAGGAAAACGGTTACATTACTAACCTTAATTAAGTATTCTTTAACGCCTTAATGTATTGCAATAAAATTTTATGAGTTAATTTCCAGTAAAATATTACAATGAGGAGTAAATGTTGATAAAATGTCTGAGGCAGCCTAACTGTCTGTGTATGATGTTGCCCAATAAACTTAACTAAGAAACGATTTTTAAAAATTATTAAAAGAAAAAAAAAAATAAGAAATACATCTGAATTTTTGCTTTAAATTTTCTTCAATTAAACTAAAACATCAATAGTCAGATCACTTTTTGCATTCACTGTTCTCAAACATAAACATCAAAAACCAAAAAAACATTTTATGTTAATTTTGCTGTTTTGTATTTTGAAAGCTTTTATTTCAATTATTTTCATTTGGCCCTGTAACAAATATCATTGGAAATGTTAAATTTCAGGCCAATTTAAGAGTAAATAATGATGATAATTTAAGATTAAAGTTTTACATATTTTGCCTTGGAGACATTTAAAGCAGATGTTTTTAGCAAGAAACCTAATATTTCCGATGGAAGATAAGCCGTTTTAACATGTGTATAACCAGGATTAAAATCGATTACATCATAAGCTACTACTAGTTATGTATGAATTTTACCAAATAATAATTAATGTCATGTAAAATAGTTGTTTAGTATAAATAATAAAAATTAATTTTAATAAAATTAAGAGTTTTTCCACATTTATAGCCTTAAGTTATTGAACAGTTGCAGAGAAGACACACATGAAGAGAATTTCGGAATGGAGGAAAAACCAGTAGAAGTTACCTCATCATAAATTATAAGTATGAATGTTTAAGCGGGCGGGTTGCAAAATACAAGCTGATTGGGTTATTAAAAGTCTGGAACAATTAAAAGGAAATACAAGTGAAACTCTCGATGAGCAGGGTTAGGAGCAGTTTGAATCTCATTAAAGATTGCACTACAACTTCTTAACAAATTCTAGCAAAACTCTCAACAAGCGAAAAATATACTAATTGGGGGTAGCACTAGGGAATATTCCTTAAGAATATTCAAGACTTTGCTGGCAGCCAAGCCTCCGTTAAATCTCTGAACAAAACCTACTTTGCATTACAACTTGTGAATAGCGGATATGCTTCAGCTGCAGGCCCATTCATCTAATGAACTACCAGCAATTGGTACAACATAAGGTTGGCTGCTACTGCGACATTTTTCCTGAGCGAAGTTTTTTCTGAACGAATTCGATAGCAAACTAATCGAAGCTTGATGGCCTAATAAGACTTAGAGTTAAACGATAATAAATGGCTTAGACTTAACCTAAGGGAATCAATGCACCCACTATCACTTTACAGATTGCAGCTTTTGTATACGAAGATTTTGTAGATAGCAAATATGCCAAAAGAATGAAATTCTCACATAACAACTTCTGTAAAAGCTTGAAAGATACAAAGGGGGGTTACAATTCATACTTCGTAAAGCTCCTTTGATTACTTCATTTTGAGTAGGGAAGGGGTTTTGTGATTCAGATCGTGGCACTCGGGTTGCCGGTAACGAATTAAGGCTGGTATTGGTGTAACACGTAAACAAGTATTCAGCTTCGGCTGATAGCGTATCCTTTGCTTTAGTTTAATTTCCTAATTTTAAACATACACACAAAAAATTATCTAAGAAAACTTTACTTAAATCAAGCCATAGCGGTGTCAAAAGAACGGTGAGTACGGTTTTTCTTAAATGAAGTACGAAATTTCTTACTCCAAGTAAAATTTTTCAAGTACGAATTTCTTACTTTTAGCCACAATTAAGCCAAAAAATGATTGTTTCAAGTTAGGAACCATACTTGATGTAAGCCAAAAAAAGATTGATTTAAGCCGAAACCGGGATTAATTCGAAAATGAAATGTCATTTTTTTGACTTATGGAGTTTTATTAAAGAAGAAGAATTTTATATTTTATTTTTATTTTATAATTTATAATTAATTTATAATTTAATTTTTTTTTTTTCATTTTTTGTACTTACCGAAGCTGAGATTCGAACCAGGGATTTCTGCACTGCAGTACAAGCGCGTTACCTCTAGGCCACCGAGACACTTTGTTTTCAAATGTTAAATAATATATTAAAACAACAAGCTTTTTTCTGCTTGATTTGTTGAAGCAATCCGAATAGGCTTGATTTAAGAAAATGTAAGTAAGAATCGTACTTAAAAAGATTTTGGATAAATTCAAGAATAAAATTCTTGATTTTAGAAAGCGAGTTTTCTTTCTGTGTACATACTTTTAATTATAAATTTAAGTTTTTTTTATTTTTCAAAATTTTATAAATTTACTGTGCTCTCTCCTTGAATAAAAAAATGTTGAGATTTCATATAAAAGCATTTTTTAAAACCACATGAACCCTCAAAAGTGGTATATTCTAAGTGACTACAATAGCACACATATGTTGAGCGCATGTAATTGATGCAAATGCTTTCATTTAGTTACAGCATACATTTCTAAATTCTCATATAATTCAAAAATAGTCCAACGATTAGTCAAATATTATTTTTTTTAAGGTAGCCTTGGTTTTTGCTTCTATTTAATTATAGTTTTTTACAAACTTAAAAAAATGATCACAAAAATAAATTTATAAGGCAGAAAGTAGGCTTTTAATTAAACAACATTTTTAAAAGGATTTATAACCCGATAACATATTGCCTTTATTTCAAAAAGAAGAAAACGGAGGGTACAAGGAAAAATAAATTTTAGGCACCTTTTCTATCAGAAAAGAAAATGAAATCAAATAGAATCTTCAACGAGGTGAAGTATTCCCTGCAATATCAATCCGACTTTGCAGTTTACCAACATACTTACATTACATCTATTTAGCACGGTACTGTGAAATAATTCTAAAACTAAAAAAAGACTCCCAAAAAAAGATAAAATCTTTTTAAATTACTTCGATACTAGTTGGTACTGAATTAATTAAAAAATAATACAACTTTTAAATTAAATAAGTTAGATGTTAATTTATTATGAAATTATTGTTATTTCACAGTACCGTGCAAGGTAATTGATCGCGATGCAGTTCGAACACTTATAGCGACTACTTTAGCTCCGAAACACGACGTAGATGACTTACTTATAAATGTTTCTGATTGGTCAGGGAACAACTAAAATACTGAAGATGTAATGTAGCAACAATATTTCAATTTTGTTAAAGACATTTTACCCACTGAATTTTTTAAGATATATCCTAATGAAAGGGAAACCGATACTTAAAATAACATTATTTTAGATAAGTTTGTAGACTCCATATTTTGAATAATATTACAGACAGTACTAAGGCTTATGGAAGAATTTATTAAATATTGTTTTCTTTTCTGACAGAAGCCGTACTTCCCTGTACTCTTCTTTTTGGTATTTTCTTAAACAAAACAGCAATATTTTTTGTCGGCTTAAACTCCCTCTGATAATGTTGCTTTAAATAAAGGAAAAAAAGGTATATTTTTGCCACTTTTAATTGTCAATTTTCTGCCTTTTAAAATAAAGAAATTTGTTTCCTTTGTTCGATGTTAAAAATAAATGCAAAAAAAAAACAAGATTTCCTTAAAATATATACTATTTTACAAATTGCTGGAGTGCTCTCTGCCATCAGATGAAGATAATAAAATGTAAGCTATGACTGAACGAAAGCATTTGCCACAATCAGATGCCGTCAAAATTTTTGTTCTATTTAAGTTACTAAGAATGTACCACTCTGCAAGGGTTCATGTGGTTTTAAAAAATACTTAAAAATTCAAAGGCAACATTTTTCATCACAGAAGGAAGCGCAGTAAATTAAAAAAATTTAACAAATTAAAAAGAAATTAAAATTTATAATTTAAAGGTAAGTTTTAAATTAATAAATTAAATAAAAAACTTCTAAGTCTTTTGCCAATTTTAACTAAATGTTTTAGTTCTAGTTTTAGTTGAAATATATCTTAAAAATGACTATAAGCTCTTGTATTAGAAGGACCATAAAAATCGTAAAAATACTATAAGTTGGAACAACTATGTACCATATTCAATTGGGTTCAGATTCAGCTTAAAAAAGTTAATTATAAATTACTTCAAACTTAAGAAATTTTTTTTAACAACAACTGCATTCGAAATCCCCAATTAGGCTTGAGAAGTCAACTTAGTAATATCGAACAAGCCCACAGGTTGGTACTGGTTATAGGAAGAGCATTTGAGGAAAAGAAGTGCTGCTCCGCACTCTTCATCGATGTCACTCAAGCTTTCGATAAAGTATAGCATGAAGGCCTGTTAGCCAAACTAAAGCTGAACCTTTCAGTTAATAATTTCAACCTATTAGAATAGTACATAGCCGGTATACAATTTAAGATCAAAGAGGAAAACCACTTAAGTACTTCTAAAGCAATAGGGGCTGGTGTTCCTCAGAGAAGTATGTTGGCAGATATGCCAACCAACAGTTTTACACACACGTCGACATTTGCTGATGATACCGCTTTTCTCAGTACCCATTAATATCCTAAAGAGGTCTCAAACTAACTACAACATCACGAAACTTATGTAGAGAAATGGGCAAAATTATGGGGAATAAAAATAAATGAACAGTAATGTACGTTACGTTTACTTTACGCTAAGAAACCTGCTACCCAATCCTTATTAACAACCATATAGTGCCTCAACCATTTAAGGCAGAATAACTCGGCATTCACCTGGATCGTCGCTTTAAGTGAAAGTCACATATAAATGCAAAGTTGATACAAATTATACCTAAAAATCCCGAAATTCATTGACTAATTGTAAATCGTACAAACTTTGTTCTACGTCTTAATTGTGAATTTTTGCTCTACAACCCAATTTTGATACTAGTTTGATGCTACGGAATACAATTATGGGTTTTTGCTTTCGCTTCCAACATAGAGAAAATTCAACGGTGATAAAACAAAATCTTAAGAATGATAACTGGTGCTCCTTAATATATAAACAGCAACATTTACAAGGATCTACAAGTTCTATTAGTAAAATGCCAAATCCTTAACTATGTGGACCAGTATTTAAATAAGGTGCAAACACATCCAAGTCCGTTCGCTCGAAACATCTCTCAGCATATCAGACACACTCGTTTAAAAAGAAGGGATGCTATTGGGCTTAGATGAAACCATTGAAATCAATAACAATTTTTTGAGAATTTAAATTTTGGTCTGGCACTGGCTGCACTAAATTTAGTTACTTTGTTTTAAGATTTGAATCCTTACTGTTAGTTCGCATAAACAAAGATTCAGTAATAAAAAATTTTTTTTGAAGGGCGGCGTCAAACATACAAACACGTTAATTTTACATGATTTACACAACTTCGGGGCGGATACAGTACGCCTTCTCCTTATACAATCTGCCTAAAATTTTTCAACATATATATTTTTGAACTTCGTACTTTTGGAAAATAAGATAAAACCTGACGTATTATCTTGACCCTCGTTTACCACTGCACATTTGTTAAGGCCCAAGATAAAATAATCTCTAATTTTATTTGCAAATAATTACACGTACAAATGCAGTATTTAAACTAAAACACTGCTGAAAAGAAATTTAACAAAAAGATTTAATGTTGTTTCACTACTACTTGTTTAAAGTACGAAATAAAAAAATTTCGAACAAAACATTGCGTTGTTTAAGCTATTGGGCTGCTGAGTACTTCCAAAGGCAGCCCGTTCTAATTAGTGATGCTAATTTTATAAACCATTAAAACAAAATAATATAAATTAAAACGAGTGGCGTTAGTAGTCTACTTTACTGTAGATATTCGTTCAAGTTGTTATGGATTTAAAATTCAAATGTTTTTCGTATGCACTAAGATACGACAATTAAAACTGCGTTAATTTCCAGTTATGTTTTAAAAATAAACTTTAATTTATTTGAAATTACTGCAATAAATAATATATATTATTTGCATTTAAGTGCTTTGTCAGCAATGAAAATAAAACGTTTTAAGATATAATTCGAATTCTACAGGGTGTGCGTGTGTATACTACACATTCTGCTTGGGATTTTATATTAAAAAGATATGTTTGAAATAAAAATTTATTTAAATAATTAAACCGTTTTTATAAAATAAATAAATTTCAATTACAATAATAATTGATATTTTCTTTTATAATTAACTCAATACATATAGGAGGACCATTTATTTCTAGGTCGAAGTCAATATGCTTTTTAGTTTTTATAGTATAAGAGCCACCTTCATTTATATTGATTGAATTAAAATCACGATTAAGGCATGTCTGTAAGTCCGTCTAGACTTCTATGTATTATTGTATTTAAAAAACAGGTCGTTGGTCGATATATTATTCAGAAAGTAAATATTAAAAAAATATAAAAGCACTGTTCGTCGATTTTTCCAAAAATCAGTAAATTTTAGTCAACAAACTTTTAGTCAGTACATCAAATGAAATATCAGTACATGTACTGATGAAATCAGTACGAATGGTAAACCCAATAATGCTTCTATAAATAAAGTTTGTTTTTTTTTCTGAGTATAAGCTTTGGACTCATTTTTAATAAAGTTTGTATTGATGTTAAACTTAATTACATGTGGAGCATGTTGGATGGTTACCCCTAAAAAGATTCTCCAAACGCTAGCTGGGAATCGTCCAAATATTACCTCGAAACTGGAAACTGACTGACTTACTGACTGTTAAATTATCGTACAGCCTAAGCGCCTAAAGCTGGAGACTTGAAATTCGGATTGCAGGTACCATTTCGACCCTAAAGGAAAAAATGGGTTAAATAGGGAATAATCGGTATTTTGTTATCTCTGTTCTTTTTACTGGCCCATGTCTGGTCCTTGTTCGTGGCTTAGTACAACTTTGTTTTGATAGTGCTAAGGTCCAGTTTGTAGCTTCTAAGCCAATTAATCTTAAAACATAATTCCAACTGCGTTCGATAGATTTTTTAGAAAAAAATTATTAAATTTTTGGTACTTTTCTAAAATTTAGGCTTTTAGGGAAAAATGCGGGGGGTTGAAAGGGTACAAACTAAATATTGGTACTTTTTAGAAACTCTTACCAATTTTTGAACCAGTGAACGTAGAAACATAAATAAAAATGCTTTCAACAGGTTTCAAAAATTAATAATTCGCAACTTTTCTGAAATTCGGTGCCCTAAGAAGTAGAAATATTTTTTGTTCTTTTATAGGCTTATTTTGTATAATGGTACCTTTTTGAAATTTTTCGCCCTAAGGGATTCAAAAGGGCGAACAATATATTTTTCTACTATTTGTGATCCTACTTATACCAAAAAAGATTCAAACATAATTTGGGTTTCGATCAACAACTCTCAACAAAAAAATTATGGATTTGGAGCTTTTTGTTTTAATTTCTACTCTAAGAAGTAAAAAAGGTGAAAATTATATTATAGTTCTCTTCAAGTACTTATTGTAATTTAGATAAAAACATATAGATATATTGAAATTGCGGTTGATTGGTCTTGAAATATACAAATAATTTTTGAATTTTTTGAGATTATTAATAATTAAAATAATTGTTAAGATCAACTTTATAAGTCAACTAAAAAGTGCTTTTTACTTTTTGGTATTTTTGGAGTTTTTTGGTAAGAAGGTGTATATATGAAATTAAATAATATTGGCCAATCTGAAAGTCCCGAGTCAACTAAGTAAGCACAAATTATTTTTTTTTACATGTTTGGTACTTATTTAAGACTATGAGTCCAGAAAAAAATAAGTCACCATTGTACAGTGGGTTCGATGACACCAAAAGTGGCGATTAATTCATGGGAGCCGTAATTTAAATTTTTTTGAATTTTTTTTTTTCAAATCGTTAAATCTGAAAAAAAATACACGAAAAAAAAATTTTTTTTACGATTTTATAGACATTTTTATTTTTCGGAAAATTATAGTTTGTTTCAGAATGTTCTCCGTAATTTTAAAATGGAAAGTGATTTTTTTAAAAAGTTAGAAGCAAACAAAAACTTATATTGTCTTCTTTCTAAAAAATAAAAAAATAAATATAGATTTTGCATAAATATGAATATAAATACAAAAAATTTTGTATTTTGACACGTCACTACGGAGTCAGCTGACATGATAGATGCTTGAAAATTTACACAGTGATGTAAAATTTTATCTAGATTTATTCGATGCCAAATATTAATACAAAAACTTAATTTTAAAAATTCAATTAAGAGTCACTTTCGAACCACTTCAACCCAACGTGCATTGACCTATATAGAGTTAAATAGGTATTTGGAACATTTTTAAAATTTTTTAATAAGAAAAAGGAAAACAAAAAGTATTTTTGTCACATACTTTAAGCATTTTTGGAGACTTAGAATCATAAAAGAAAAATTCAATCCAATGGGAAAAAGTACTTTTGACTTGTTGGTGTTTTTTTTTAATTTTTGAGGTTTTAATTTTAGAAATATAAAACTAGGTTAAAGAAAAGTACATTTTTCATATTTGTGGTGTATTTTTGCATACTTTACAGATAGAAAAACATTAAAATTTCACTTCTTCCTTTTAATCGTACTTTTTTGCATTGAGTGCTTCCTTATACATATTTAATATTTAAAGTATGCTTGCGAAGTAGTGGGTTAATTCTAGTTAAAAAATCCTTTATTTTTTAATAGCTAAATAAACAAATAAATTATATAGCATTTAATTCGTTAAACTCTTAACTTAATTTACCTTTCCATGTAAATTATTTTTAACTTACACTAAAACTCATTTACCCTTTTTGTAAAACCTTGCAATTTTGTTTTGCGTTGTATACAACACTGCCAACCATTCAACAAAAAAACAAAGAGGACGAACTGCGTTAGCCTAAATCGTCGTTGCCTTGAAATTGAATTTCAACAAATATTTCATGCCTCTGCTGAACTCCAGAAAAATAAACTAAAATTTTAACAAAAAATGGCTTAAAACGCCAATAGATGTTGGCCTGTGTAAGTAAGAGGGTAAAGATATTAAGTGCGTTAGTTTTTCATATTAAGTTTTTCTTCATGTTTTGCAGTTTGTTGTAAGTAAGTTGTTTGTTTTTCTTAGTTGGTCAGCCAAGTATATGACATATGAAGTTAATGCAAGACTTAACTTTGCCCTTTTGTGGTATTCAGCAATATACAAAGAAACGAAGAACATATTTTCCACTAAACTTTTAACAGTCAAATCTCATTATCATAAAGTTAATTATTGTTGGAATTTGTTTTATTTTTTTCTGGACCTTACGTATTTCATTGGGAGCTTTTCGTCTTTTTTGGACTATTGTGAAATGGATCGATTGGGAGTTATTTCATTTCAGATTGGAGTTGCTTTAAAATACCAAAAACCCCCGACTTAAAATCAAGTTTACGAAATTTTCATAATCTTTAAAGATCTGATTTGGGAATTTTTTATGAAAAAAAAATCTTGTTAATAAATTTTAAGCTGTGGCTCTTTACGACTTAGTTGGCGATATGTTTGAAAGTAATGTATTCAACGACAGTCAGTTTTATGACGCTTTTAGTAAATTTATTGTTATAAATTTGGGTTGCCTGTTTATATGAACATTTTTTATTTTCTTTGTTTTTTTTTCAAAAGAAATAAGTAGGAAAATTTTCAAATCTAAAATTTATTTATTATACCCTTCACATAGTGATAAGGGTATATATCAGTTTGTCATTCCGTTTGTAATTTCTTTATTATCCATTTGCGACCCCAAAAAGTACATATATTCTGGATCCTTATAGATAGGGAAGTTGATATAGCCATGTCCGTCTGTCCGTCTGTCCGTCTGTTGAAATCAAGTTTCCGGAGTCAAATAAAAAGATACAGAACAGTTATTGGTGTCAAATTGTTAGAAATATCCTGGAGACAATCGCTATTTAAAATCAGCAAAACCGGTTTACCATTGACTGAGATATAAGCGAAAACCCAAAACAACCCATTTTTTTAGGAAAAAATCCGTCCATATATCGCTATATATCTCAGTAAATATAGTCACTCTTGCCACAAAACTTGGCACAGACTCTTTTAGAGTAGGGATCTCAATAATGAAAAAGTTTTTTTTCAGATATGATTAAGGGAAGTGGTATTTTTTCTACAATTGCACAAATTTGATGAAATATTTTATGCGCTGTATCTCGTAAACTATAACAGCTATCGACTTAAAATGTTTTAGAAAAAGTAATTGTACGCAAATAACTACACTTTAAAGAAAAAATTTTTTGAGTGGGGGCAAATAAAGGGGTAGCTCCCATACAAATTTTCGATTTGTATGAAATTTTCGATTCGCTATATCTCGGAAACCATAACAGATATCGAAACCAAGTGTTCTACAGAAAGTAATTTGACATCAAGGGCTACGCTTAACAGAAAACAATTTTCGGATGGGGGGTGAAGAAGGGGTAGCTCCCATACAAATCAACAATTTTTATGAAATTTTCGATACGCTACTTCAGGAAAACTATTACAGCTACCGACTTCGAAAATTCTACAAATAGTAGTAATCAAATAATTCAAACATTTTGTTCAAAAAGTTGGAGAGGAGCAGGGCGCTAGGACATCCCATAACATTTAGCAAGTTTTATTAACCTTTTATATGAATAATGTGGAAAATTTTAAAAACTCTCGACCTCAAATCTTCTTCATCTATTTCTATTATTCATACGAACGTTAAAATTTTGTAAAGTTTTCTATGGACTTTAAAACTCGCACAAGGTTTTTTATTATATTATTTGCAGTACAAAATTACTTGGCTGGGTATACTTAAAGACCAATGTGAAGGGTATATAAGATTCGGCACAGCCGAATATAGCGCTCTTACTTGTTTTTAACTAAAACAGCGTCTTATTGGTTCTAAGATCAAAAGGGCTGAATGGTCGATGATACAGCAATTTTTCGGAACTCTTCTAATATAAGTGCATCATAGTGAACTCAAACAAGGCAATATTTGTCATTTAGACATTTTTTTGGTGGCAAAAACAGGCTTCTGACGATTCAACGATTTTTGTCCTGAATTTGACGATTTTTGAAAATTAAAGATTTGTGTTCTTTTTTTAAAGAAATTCAGAGGCCGAAATTATTATTTTATTTTTTTCATTTCAGAAAAATATATTTTAAAATAAAACTTTATTTAAAATATTTAAAATTAAAAAAAAAATTATTTATATTAAAATATTTTTTATATAACAAGGATTAAAAATGGTTTAAAGGAAGTCCCTAAAAATATATTTTAGTAAAAAAATTATACGAAAGTGACCTTTAAAGTTTCAGATCAAATTGTTTTAACATAAAAATGATTATTTGTGCCAAAAACCTTAATATGAAAAAAACGGTAAAATATTTAAACAGCTTTTCTGTTATTAGTTGCCAGTTTATTTTCCTAAAAATTTACATGTAAACTTTGCTCTTAAGTTTGATACTATTTTTGAAAATATAAAATTTTAAAAAATCGGACATTTTAGAGAAAAGATGTTTTGTCAATTTATTTTTAAAAGTTTTACGATTTTGATCCCAATTTATCTGGCAGCTGTGGTTGTGGGTTAACTCTATAAAGTCACAATAACTTATCGCAAAGATAGGGAAACTAAAATGCAAAACAAATGCAGCATAAATATTTTTATATGTGTGCGTGAGTGCGTGTGTGTGTACAAACATGTATGTAAATGTATACATTTTTTTATTCTAACATATTTGTGGATATGATTATTTTAGATTTAAAGTTTGCAATTGACCAAATTACCAAACAAACAATTTTCTATTACTATGGGCCAACTAAGTAACTTACCAACAACAACAAACAAGAAATTCTAAAAAACTAACCCAAGTCTAATACCAAATGTCAAATGTCAAAATATATGGTGAAAATGTGTCAACTTTCTTATCTGATTTGGTCACGCTGCTACTTTATTTAAAAATATGCAAATACACACACATAAGTAGTTTTCTCTTGCCGTTATATAAATCAAATATTAGAATATATGTGTGTGTGGTGTGTTTTTGTATGCATTTAATGCATTTGTTCGTGTTGTACTCGTGACATCGTGCAAATAAAGAGGCCAACAGAGTGTGACTAAAAATAAAATAAATCGTTTTTCGTATAAAAAATTTCTATGGATATGGAAGTAATTATTGTTAAAAATAAAAATTATTCCGTTTCCGCTGGAAATTTAAAAGCAAAGTTTTATTTTATATTAAAAGTTATGTGATGCAAGTTTAAGCAGCAAAATCTGTAGTTTACAAGTTAAATCGAGTGAGTATTAATTTTTAAGAATAATACTACAGTTTTTATTATTATATACCACAACTTAAGAATGGCCTTAACGATTAAATTATTTCTTAAGTAATAACTTCCCTGGAAGTATGGTTAAAATGAACTATAAAAAAAGTGCAAAGCTTTACTAAGAATGACAAAAAAAAATTAAAATGAAACACTTAACTATAGAACCCTTACGTTTTTGTCACTCTGTATTATCGTGTTGAATTTTCGCTTTTCATTCTATGGGTATTTGCATATGCAAACATGAACTTAATTTTTAACTGACCATGTTTTACTATTTTATTTTTCTTTTCTAGTTTTTGTTTTTACAACACTAAAAGGAAAAAAGCAATTTTTCTATGAAATTTGCATAAAAGAGCATAAAACACGCGTGTATACTCACTCTTATGTGGAAGTTATAAAAATTATAAATTTATTACAAATATGTAATATGCATAAATGGAAAATTACAGTATTGCAATAAAATGAAGTATTTAGGCAGGTAGTTTTAGTTAAAAGTGATAAATTGCAGTCACGCGTGTAGAAATTATGACTCAAAACGGGACTTTAAAACTTTGAAAAATGGTTTTGTATGACATAAAATATGAAGTTTATATCAACATTTGTTGCAAATTATTATAAAAATTTTTTGACCTCAAGTAAAATCATTTATGTTTAACTCAAATACATAGTACTCTTTGCATATTGTAGATTAGAATTCAAGAAATTTGTAGTCGGTCAAGACCAAGCATATTATATTCCAACCATATTTCATTTCATTTTACGTACCAACATGTGTAGCAAATGTATACTATTTAGAGTAGAAGATCAGGGTGTAAGGAGTTCAAAATATATAGGAGTCGAAACGATTTCAGGAAGCTCTACCAACTCGTAAAATACCAAACGGGAGGAAATTGGGGCATTTCCTTCTGTCAATCAAGTGACAAGCAAGGATAGCGTTCTGAAAATCTAGAAGGAATACTTTAGCAGATTGTTGACTTCCGATGAAAGGAGATACCCCCAATCGCTTTTAATCAACGATGATGAAGGTGAAATGCTAAAGGCCGAGGAAATGAGTTAATAAGAAGTAAGCAGCAGCTTAACTGCACAACTTGGCTAAATAAGCGCACGTTCTTAGACTGCTATGCCCCGTTTAAAAAAAAAAGCGCTAAAACTATCTGTGTTAATTATAGGGGGAAAAGCTTCTACCCAGCACGTTCAGTTGTGTATACTGTATGAAAAATTAAAAACTAAAATCAACAACAAAATAATTGGACCTTATTAATTTGGCTTTAGACTTGATAAGTCCAGCATCGACCAGAAATTTGCGTTAGGTCAAATCTCCAAGAAAATTTAAGAGGAACAGACCAAAAGCTACCAGCTTTTCTACGTAACATAGTAAAGAGTGTCTGGTGACATATTTATATTTTCAAACTGAAAAAAATGTAATAATTGGCACAAAGTTTTTTGAAGCGCATTGATCAAGCATTGAGCCCCATCCTGTTGAAACCACGTGTGTGAAGGTTACAAAGAATGAGTTTAGAGGTTTAGCAAAAAGAGTTCCGCAATCGTACGTTGATATTTTTACTATTGACATTTGTCGCCCGGGCTCGAAAATTTTCCAAAAAAATTATCCATTTATCTCATGCGTGTAAAATGTCCACCAAACAGTTACCCTGGGGTAATGCAATAGTTTTTGATGTTTCAATCGTGAGTTGGGGGTTCTTGGCGACCACTAACGGCAGTTTTTCTGCTGACGAGGCTGTTTAAGTGAAAATGAGCCTTGTCGCTCCGATAAATGAGATTTACAGTGCGAAAGGGCTCCAACATCGTTTCACAAAATTTTAAGCGTAAATCAAAGTCACTTTCTTTCAGTTATGGAATGATTTAAATTTTTAACGAATGGAACTTCAGATGCTTTTTAAAAATTTCATGAACAATCGCTCTTGGAAGTCCCAATGAGTATGTTCTTTTATGTATTGAATGTCGTGGATTTGCGCGTAAACTGCTTTCAAGCAGTTCAATGTTTTTGGGAGTCCCTGAAGATCGAATGGACCCTGGCCGTGGGACATACAAAGCCAAAGCAGCTGTGCGGAATCTCTGCATCTACGAACGAATTAAAGTTACACTCGCTCTATCACGTATTTACCGAATACCGAACTTTGAGCAAAATTGTCGACGAGCAATTACGTAAGAATCATAACGCTTAAAAAATGTCTCCACAGCAAACGCATGATGCTCACTCGACAGCTGGGTCATCGTAACTGACAAGTCCGATACCCTCTTACCGCACCATCAATTTTTTTTTTAAATATCTAATTAAAAAATATAATTTGGCCACCAGTCACTTTGTGGTAAGTAGGAACATAATATCAATTTAATGGGACGAACATTTGCAAATATAGAAAAATAATCGGCAAAAACGGGTCTGACTGCAAATAAAGACAAGCCTAAGCTAATGGTTACAACGAACAGACAATCAATAGGATGAGGACAATCTGTAGTAGAAAAATTTCTTTAATTCGATACCCCCATAGATAAAACAAAGGACATCAGCTTGAAAAGTTCGTAGCAGTAGAATATCAGAAAATTTTAAAATTGATAAATGAGGTTTTTTTAAATTAGTATTCAAGTTAACTTTTGATTCAAGATCCCGACTGCACTTAAGAACTGTCATTTCACTTACGATGCTTCGCATAAAATTAATATTTTTTTTTTTAAATCAGCATTGCATACCAAACACATTTCTGTCGTACAGTTCTATTACAAATATATTGGCCGTTTTCAAAATTAATTTGCTTCTTTACTATAACAAACACATGAAAAATTTAGGGGATTTCCCTTAAATTTACAATGTCTTATGTAAACCTTAATTTTAAATAACAATTATTCAAAACTAACGCAAGATTTGGAATAATATTTAACATATGAGCTAATTAAAGTGTCTCCTATAATAAAAGTAAAAAAATTAAATAAAATTTCTCACATCGACTTTTAACATTTTTGGCCAAACTCGTGACGTCGCAGAGGCATGGTGAGCACTTGCTTAAGAGTATGAAGGTATTCATGGAGTATTTAAGTGAAAAAACTTCGTAAGATACATTAACCACTTTACGCACGCGGGAGACATCGGTATCGTAGGAATAAAGAGCTGTATGAGCTTGATGATGATATCGATGTGGTGAAGTGCGCGAAAACCTGAAAAAGCAATCACGAACTTAAAAAAAAGTACTAGGGGCAAATTACAGCAATCGGTTCGAATCGAAATTTAAAATTTTTTATTAGAATTCTTATATTAAAAGCATTGACAACTCGATTGATCGAATAGAATTTCGAATCGAATGCCTTAATTTGCCCCCTGACTTTTATTTGACGCACGCTGTGAAGGGTGTACATATTTCGGCACAATACCAAATAGCACTCTAACTTCCTTTTTTTGAACTTTTTTATAATAATTTTTCCCCCATTTCTTATGTTTTAAGAGCAATTTTATATGTTAAAAATATTTTTAAGAGACTTTTATAACCCGGAAAAAGGAATACTGGTTCAAAGAAAGTAGGTTTCATTACGAGTAACAGTAAAACTATGGAACTAAAAATTATAAATTCTACGCTGCTATACTTGGAAGATAGTTTCCGTAATATTTCGTTAATATTTTGTAAAAGTTTTTACTCAAAAAAAAAAAAAAATAATAATAAATAATAATACTCAAACCAAGAACATATTTTTCAACATTTTTTTACTTTTAACCCAAACTCACAATGTTAAATACATACAAGCTTTTCCAAATGTCGAGACTAATTGAATTAAAATCATATTCTTATTTTAATGAAAATTTATTTCAAATTAAAACATGGAATTTAACTAATTTATTAACTAATTCCATATTAAAAACAAACTACAAAACCAGCATAGCAACTGCGTTACTATTAACTTAGCATTAGAACAGCAAGCTTTAAGGGCCATCATACCATAGATAAGCGAAGATTCCACCAATTATGAATTAAATTTCATTTAATTTACAATAATTTATGGAAATTGTTAAGTAACGCAAACGTGCAACAAAGTAGTTTCTGATGAAAATTTGTAAAGAAGAGAAAATTATTTTTTATATAATTTGGTTCTCAGCTAGAAAAAAAATACATGAATACGAATAAACATACATATCTAAAGCATTAGATCATTATTTAATTAGTTTATCTTTACAATATAAATATTAATAGGCACTTGTGAAATGTTGGTTGTAAGACGTTAAAACGGAAATGCATTTTATTCATTAAGTTATTCTGAAATGTTATTAAGGGCAGAGTTTCTCAATATTTTTTTAAATTGAAAGCAAATTCATAACCTATTTTTTAAATCAATCAAAAAAGCGCTAATGAATAATGACTGACTGACCCCTTCATTAACCTTCAGAAAAGACGCGTAAACCTAGAGACAACGGGTACCTCTTCCGAGCTAGGATAGGACTTTGGCAGATTCGAACTCTAACGGGGTAACAATATGCCAAAAAAGGAAAAATCAGGAGTAAAAACGGACCCGTTTATGACACTTTTTGGACCCCAAACGGTAAAACAGTGTAAAAACTAAATTTTGGTGAGGCCTAGGTCCACTTTGTTAGGTTAGGTAAAACGGGCAGCCGTTTAAGGAAATGATGCAGCTACTTGGTCCGCTTAGTTCGGTCCCTTTGGGTTACCTAAAGAGGCAGAAAGAAAGCCTTAATTAGTAGGAAAGAAGAAATTTAGGGAGATAAGATAGAAATGAAAGTAAAATGAAGCAAGCTTACTAGGGTCTCTGCTGGGAATCGAATCCAAAACCTAAACTGGCAGACTCGTGCACTTACAACTGATCTCCCAGGGCATACGTCCACTTTGTTATTTCTAAACAAAAAGAGAAAGAAATATTCCTTTAGATAGGGTAAGAAATGTGTAAAAAGGCTACAAATTTTATTTTAGTACTTTTAGTACTTTTTGTTAGGGGTAGAAAAATAAAAAATTTTGTATTGGTCTTTTTTAGGTCCTTCTGGTAACTTTTAAAATTATACACAAGAAACATTATTCAAATTGCGTTCGACAGGTCTGGAAAAAAATTAATATGATTTTGGTACTTCTTTTAAAAACTTTGGACCTCAAAAGGTAAAGTAAGAAAAACATATTTTGCTACTTTGAAGGTACTTTTTGTGACATTTAAACCAACAAAAAAAATATAAACGAATTTCAGATTGCATTCGACAGGTTTTGAAAAAGTATTAATATTGTTTTAGAAACTTTCAGAAATTTTACCCTAAAGGGTAAAAGAAAGGGTAAAAGTCATAATTTGTATATTTCTGGTACTTTTTGTAACTTCCAAAAATGGAAACATATGTAGTTTAAATTGATTTCCACATCTTTTCAAAAAATATTATAAGCATTTTTTGTTGCTTCTTGGCAATTTTGTACTCTAAGGCGTAAAAAAGGGGTAAAACTTTTATATGGTGACCTTCGTTCACATAGTTGAGTTTCGGTTATAGAAAAACGAGAATAAGGCCTGTGGATGCCAATAAAGGTCAGAAGTCAACTAAGTTGGCAAAAAATATACCTCTCATACTGTTTCTAATTGAGGTCGATAGTCAATTCAGCGTTTATATATTGCTTTTTGACATATTTTGTACTTTTAACTCATATTTAGGTGAAAAGTCAATTAGACGATCAAAATGTCTTTTTTTCACTTTCTTGGCACTTTTTTGCATATACTGAGATTATGATTCTGGATATTAAATGAAATTAAACCCTATAGACCAAGACTGTAGTAGAAAGTCATCAAAAAGGACAAAAAGTACTTTTTTAACTTTTGATACTTTCTGAATTGTTTTTATTCGTAAAATGTAAAATAAAGATATGTTGAGCTTTACTGAGGTCGAAGGTAACCTTACAGGACAGAAAGTACTTTTAGGCAATTCTGGTAATTCGTCGCATTATTTGAGATCTTAATTCTTAATTTTTTATGTTTTAATTTAATTTTTCCATATTTTTGTTATATTTTTGCATATTTTAAAAATTTAGATTTTGGACTATGATTGTGAAAAAAATCGCTCAAATATTGCTTTTTAGTTTCACAGTACTTTTTGCGTTTAGTACTTTGTTGTAGTTGTGACCTAAAAAAAAGAGAAAAAAGAAGATATTTTTTATTTTTTTTACATTTTTTTGGTTGGGTAATTATTTATACTATTTTCAATAATATACTTTGGATTTGAATTTAAATTTCGATTTTTTTTTAAATATTTTGATTTGTGTAATAGCAGGCTGCGACTAAATTTTTAGAGTATATAGGGCAGTGTACTTTTCGATTGGCAAATTAAAAAATCTAAATTGTGTTGTGAAGCAAAAAAGAAAATTAGAAAGTGAAAAAGAAATAATGAAGTAAGTAGTAAATTCTTTGAGAAAATTTCGCTCTAGAAAACCAGTGAAGACTTTAGCAAAAACTGCTTGAAGTCTGGGTTTTCATGAACGGCCGGATACGGTTGGTAGGTATTTTCTGTCGTGGTATTTACAGGAGTGAAATGAGATGAAATATTTGGTTCTTTTCTAGCCGGCGAATGTGAAGTTTTAATTCATTTCAAAATTAAATTTTTGAAACTTAAAACGAAAAGCCTTTGAAATTTTGAGAAGCGCATAGAAGGTAGAACTTATTCGTTTAATGAAAGTTTTACCAACCAATATTTAAGTTTTAACTGCCTTTTTTAAGACAAATTTTTATTTTTCGTTTGGTTGTTCACCTTATTAAAGACGTTATATCGTTCTTGTTGGATAATTTTAATTTTTAAGTAGTTTTAAAGAGATTGAAAGCTCTTGTAAATTAGTTTTGTGTTTTTAGTCGTTATGTTTAACGAATTTCTATTTGTCATACCGTAAAAAAGAGAGAGTATAGATATACATATGCTTAAACACACATTTATGCATATTTCTATACATATTATATATCGTATATAAAACTTAGCTTACGAAGTAGCAGGTTAACTGCTAGTGTTTCTATATAAGCTTAACTTACAGAAAATGTTGTGAGTCACTGCTTTCGAAATTATTTGCCTTTTATAGGCTGAAACTAATACTCTTTACGATTTGTTTTTTTTTAATACCAACAACAATCCATCAATCTCAAGCTAAGGCTAACAGCTAAAAAAAATTTAATTATTCTCACTTAGGAGAAGACAACAACATCAACAATGACTTATAGCATTAATTTTCTACTAAACAAAGACTACAAATCTTAATGAGAGAAATTTCCGTATATTGTTTGGAATTTTCAATATATAAAAAAACTACATAATTTATATTTGAGTCAAAAACATCAACAACACCGTTCAACATTCAACAGACATTCAGCCGACTTACTTATACATATGCATATTAGTTTTAAGAGTAAAAAATTTCCAATCCAAACTTAAACTTAACTGAAGCGAAGTAAACCAAGTTGAATTGAAAAGAAATGAATCAAGGTGCGAGTGCCAACAAAGCAATGCGTGTACTGAAATGGAACAAAAATGAACGCAAATACTAAATTAAGGTGCGTATGAATTTCTAATGAGACAATACGCACTTCCGGTGGTTGTGCCATGAGGTGCAGACCATACAAAAACATACCATTACAATAACAACAACAATAAAATAAATAAAAAAAAACATTTATTCGTTTTTGTTAAAGTTTATTTACTGGCATGTGAATGCAAATTTTTTTTGTTGCTGTTGCTTTTGCTGCTACTGTTGGTGGATATTGTTGCTTCTGTACTGGTAAGAGCAACATGTTTTTAAAAGGGTTAACCCCAAACCTTAAGTAAAGTTTTGCAACATAAAGGTTCAATTATACGTGACTTACCATAACGCCATAACCATAACTGTTGCCATTAAAACCAAAACTCAATTGGTTTCTATGGTAATGGTTATGGCTATGGTTATGGTTATGGCGCAATGGTAAGTCCCCTATAGATAATCAAATACAGTGTTGCCCATAAGTTTGGTTCGAACAGCTGTTTACTGTGGTATGGTTCACAGAAAAAACTGAGTTGTAGAATCAGTTACGAATTTCAGAGAATCAGTAAATATTTTGCCTGTCTGAGGACCTACAACGAAAATTGTAAATTCAGACAAACAATTTTGCAAGAATTTTTTTGAAAAAATAATAGTTTTAGTTTCAGATAAAAAAATTTGTTGAGCTGGTTAAATATTTGAATTGTCTAGGCGATAATTTTGTTTGATTTAAAAATCAAATAAAAATATTATTAGAGACTATTAAATAAATTTACTAAAAACATAAATTATTTTGAACAAGAATTTGTTTGAAAAAAATTTTTTTTGTAGTTTTTTGTGTGTTGTATCACGCAAAAATAAACCATTAGAGAGGCATATAAGTAGTGATAAAGCGGATCAGTTTTTTTAAATGTTTTACAAATGTACCGTAGAGTTATTGTTAAGCTAAAAATACATACATATTCTTTTTGATGTATGTACACACGTACATATTTAAGAACAAATTTACTAATGTGTATCGAATTACGTTCATCATTAAAGGGAACAGTTACACAGTTAAAAGCATTGTTATGTCCTTAACAATAAGCTTAAAATAATAGTTTTTCATGGAGGACTTTGAACACAGTTTAAAAAAATTTCTGAAAAATAGAAAGAGTCACTTATCTTGCGGTTTGCTATAAAATTATGAAACAAAACGCACTGAGATAGTGCTACTGTATTGTCATGAGCAATTGGGAAATTCAATTGTAACGGTTGTGACCATTTTGCTCACATTTTTGCTTATAACCTAAACAACTTAAAACTTTTGTTTGAAAAAAGGTTATGGCTTCCGAGAATGGTATGTTTTTAATCGAATAAAAGTAAGAAGACACGGCAAGAGCATATTTCTCTCACAGTGATCACTTGAAGACGGTGATTGGTGTGACTTAACATATATAAATTTATGAGAATTTTGATTTTAAGGCCAAGTTGTGTAAAATGTTCTAAAAACTGGCTTAGTTTTTTGGGTTTAACGGTAGTTTGAATTGTTTTAGTTCGTATTCGATTCAATAATTCAATAAAAAACTATTTTTGGTAAAAAAAACATTTTTAAAAATATTTCGGCTGTGAAAACTAAAAAAGCTCGCCAAGAAGACTTTTACCCGAAAATCGTTTTATCTTCCAAAAATACCTAATGCATCAAAAAAAAATTGTCAAATAGTTTTCATATAAAATAATTATTTTCATAAATTTTGGTGCACTTGTCAACATTTGGGTAACAATTAGCCATTGGCGTAGCTACAAATTTGTTTATAATGGTGGCAGAAACTTAAAGTGCATCATGTGCATGAACCAAAAAAATTGTTTCCAAAACCTTTTTTAATTTTTTCAAAATGGGAAGATTGGTTCGTTTTTGACCATACTTCCCATAGAAGGCCCTTAACCGAAAATCAATTAAACCCTACTTGCAAAAGTCTTCTTATCTTGCATACATTTTCTCCGTATATTTTATAATTTATTTAAAAAAATTGTGACCAAATGATATTAAAGTCCGAATTTAAGTTTATTTGTATGGAACATTGCGTTTAATAAAACAAAATTATAAATATTGTGATACATTGCTTGCAACAATCCTGTGTACATACTTATATTATAATGAATCCATGTTATTTGCATAGTTGTTAAGTTGAAAAGTTTTTCCTTTATAATTTTCCAAAGGATATACTTAATATGTATAAAATTAATTATATAACAATTTACAAGCGCTTGTTGCACAAGGACGAAAAATTACATTATAAACATTGAATTTGTTTAAATTAAAATTTGTAAACTGCAAAGTATGTACGTATTGTGAATGGGAAGTTACGACTTTAGAAAATATATATAATTAAATGTGAATTGAATTAAAAACGTAAAGATAAAAAAGCACAAAAACTTTTCTTGGGTAGGGCATATGTAATATCCGAAAGGGTGAAGTACCTCGAAGTAGTTCTCAATCAGAAAATAAAATAAAAATACCACTTGACAGAATAAGGAGTGGATCAGCCTTAAAGGGCTATAGACTGAGCATGAAACAACAGCCCAAAATGACACTGGTTATACAAACCGCAACTTCATTTACCCACGGTTCGGTGGTGGGCATCAATTGGCAAGCAGTGTAAAATTAGAATTTAAAATAAAAAAAAATTTAAAAGTACATATTAAATCGAAATGAGCGAGACAAGTAAGAATTCTTCTACGAGTGCATTTGATATTATTTTAAATTTTCAACCGACTAAAGCTAGCATATGCTACCACTCAGCACTTGTGAAAAAACGTCCACAGGCACAAGAAAACAGATTAGGGGGAGTTGTTTATCTAACCACTTACGTATTGTGAAGAACTCTAAGCAAAATGCCCAAAAAAAGTTTGGATTAAGAGCGAAAGGTAGAACGAACATCCTTGTTAAAAACCCAAAGTTTAAAATAAATTCCCGTCCCTTAGTTGAAATTTTTTTCTAGTTCTGGGTACACGCAGATCAAATGGGCATGAACATCTGCACGGATAGCCAAAGGTCAATAAGAGCAACTATATCCGGGATCACCCAATCAAGGATAATTTTGCAATGATCAGTGATGCCTATTATAGCCATATGCGTTATATGGGTGCCTGGAATTTACGAGGTAATTAAGACAATCATAAGAAAACTTGCAGAATGACGAGGATTCTTTTTTTGTTTTGCGTAATACCGTGTTTGCACTGCAGCTCGATGTTTTTATTCGCTCTCTAATATACCTGTTGCCTGTTTATACTACACGTTCTTTATTGGGTTCGGCAGTTGGATGTTATTGTTTATGTTGATGGATAATACCCTGCAGTAACGTTTTGGAATAGTTATGTACTAGTTGTAACTAGGACTGTTGCAAAAGTAATAATTTTGTGCCAGTCAGGTTTTCCCATCTTTTTTCATTGAAATTACGATAAGCTGTCGGGTACCGTCCAAATGACAAAATTGAATAAGAACCCTACTAAAATAAACATACTGCTTAAGATAACTGGCAACACTTTACTAGTGCTTTAAAAACGCTAAAACATTTCCAATTAAATTTTAATTTAAATTGAAAAAAAATAACGTAGTGGTGTCTAGTGATAAAAGTTTTAATAAATTTAAGATTATCTTGAACTCAGCAGAAAAGGTTAATAATGCAGTTATTTGAAAAAGTTTTAATCTTTTTTGCATCTTTTTAGAGGATTAAATTATTTTTGATGTTGCCTATAAAAGGCGTGTACTTCTTTAATTCATTTTAATTAAAAATTTTATTAATAAAAACATGTAAAATTAGAAAACTTTTAAAAATTTCTTTAATTCCCTTTTAACGAACGAAAAACGAAAAAAAAGTTAAAGCGCCAAAAAGAAACAGGCGTTAGCGATTAGCGTGTTGAAAATATATTAATGTAATTTATATGTCTACACTCGGCTACTTCCACTACCACCACGACAGAATATCTATCAAAAAATAAATAATAGAAGACAAGGAAATAGCTCTTATCGGTTTGGTGTACTGACTGCTAATACTAACACCGCAATTCACTTCGCAAAATATTTCTTGTTAAGCAAATGCTTTGTTCTGGCCCCAACAAGACAGGTTAAACTTTACAAATATTTTACATAAGTTTTGACTGCAAACGGATTAATCAGATTAATATTAAAACAGAAAATAAATAAACGGCAAACAGTAACATGTTATGTGAAGGATTAGCATGCTAATGTAAAGCAAAAATAAAAAAAGGATTTAAACCACAAAGTTTTCTTGGGCTTAAAGTTTTTTGGGGCTGTCTTTTATATTTGTTTTGAATTATTTTTAGGACTTTAAAAGGATTTCCTGTAACTATAAAATAATTTTAAAAAAAAAGTTTCTTAGTCTTGCTGTTATAGCAAATATTACCAAAAATGCAATTCAGTAAACAATACAACTTAGGCTTGATAAGCTAAATTGAGAATTAGACGAAGGAATGGAATTTTTCCAGAAACTTCATACATGCAAATAAAAATAAAACAACAAAAAATCAAAAAAATTTCCAAAAAAGCTTATTACCAAAGATCAAATTTCATTTATAAAAACAACAATTTCTAAACATATATGGAGTGACCAGATGCAAGTTTTTTGTGCTAAACATAATTAAAGGCTTTTTTAACCAAAAAGCAACATTTTTGGCGACGAATATTTTAAAGTTTGTTTAAAAATATGAAAAATTTTGGGGAAGTGCATCAAGAAAACGATTTTTAGATTATCTTTCTCTTATATTAAACCATATTTTTTTAGTTTTTTGCACAAGGATGGTGTGCGTTACCAATAGAGCTGATCCCGTGATTTAAAAAATGTGAACGTGATTTTTAAATCACTGTTATTTTAAACATATAAACACTACAGTTAACCGCAATGTAATGTATGTATGTATATGGATCTTAAATAATATATTACCGAGGTTTTTAGAAAAAATTAACAGGAGCGCAAAAAATATTTCTTTGCATAACATATCAAAGTAACTGTATCGCAGTAACAGTTACTTCACATGTTTGGTGATTTTCAAGTCAGGGGCTAATTACCGCATTCGATTCGAATCGAAATTAATAAATTCTTATTGGAATTCCTTTACTTAAAGAATTGAGAACTCGATTGATCGAGTAAAATTTCCATTCTACGCCCCCAGAATTATAGCTCATCTCTAATAACCAGCACACACATTTGCATCACCTATGAATTTTACTTGTACATATGTATGTGTGTATGTATCAGAGACTGGCTTACTCAGAATAAAATTTGCTCATGATTTAATCATGATACGAAAACCTATTCAGTTTGGCTATTTTGTTCAAACGTATCACATGACACAAACCAATGCATGATTTAAAATCATTTCATTCAATCTGTTGTTGTTGGATTTTTGATTTTATTCAACGTTCAAAAAAATCAACATAAATTCAATCGTATCAGCATCAGTGAATGAAACTGAACAAAAAATTCTAGCATTTAAGGGATGTTGCTTTTAATGAGAATAACAGACAAAAAAATGGCGCCATGCTCATGGTTTAACGTTAGGTCACGTAGTCGTTTCTCTTTAACATTGCCAGCAGTGTATAACGACGGCTTGCCATAGTTCTTGTCATATTTCTTGTTTGGCACTAAAGGTTTCAAAAACAGTGCTAAGTGTTAGTAAAAACTTCTCTTTTGGCTAAAAATGATTGAATAATTGTGTTAAAATTGTCAAAAATTAAATGTTTATACTTTTTAATATTAAATTGATTCACCACTATGCATAATTAACGTCAAGTTAATAGTATTTTAAACGTTTATGCATATAAAAACACTTATTTTTATGTGTAAAATTTTAATTAGCTGATGTAATGTGATTTGTTTTCCAAATCTGTTTTTAAACAATTAAACATTTTGTAATATCAACTTAGAGCAACATTGATAAAGCTTTGACAAAAGTACAAAAAACACCAGCGGGCAAATTACGGCATTCAACTCGATTCGAAATTCTACTCGATCGATCGAGTTGTCACTGCTTGTATTAACAAACTTTTTAAAAGGTTAATTTTTATTTTATATGCATAGCTTTGGTTTGTTTTTAAAATAAACAAAAGCGTTCACGTCGACGACTTTAAAAATTTAAAAAAATCATAAAATACGTATAAACTTTAAAAGAGAATTAATAATAATTAAATAAAAAAATTCATTATGTAATTCTGGAAATAGTTAAAAAAAAGTTTATAATTTCTCCTTTCTGAACTTACAGTTTTCAACTCAAAATGAGTAAAAAAATTATAACTACTTATTTTAGCTGTTATTTGTATAAAAAAGTATCCTCAAAAATTTGCTAAATATATGTGTCGTTCAAAACTTATACAACGGCAACTCTGCTTCTTTCACAGTTTTGTTTACTCTGATTTATTCACTAGCAACCGTTTATTTGTTAAATTCAATCATGTGAGTAAAACTCACACAATGAATAAATTCACAGTGAATAAATTCATGCTTTGACCAAATGAAGCTGATTCTATTCAAGGCAGATTTTTATTCAACTCATTCTAATCACTTAAAATTTTAGCATCAGATTAAATCAAGAGAAAATGTGATTTTGCTATTCTCTGGTATGTATGCATGTATGTATGTATATGTTTGTTTTTCATAATTGTTATTTAATATTTTAACGTTCTTAAGAAACATGTATATTTTTTTTATTAACAGATGAAATTTAATCGTATATTTGTTTATACAAGTTCAATGATTTTCATTATAATTAAGATTAAAAATAAAACCTAGTAAAATGAATATAAACGTTTTCATTTTGGAAAAAGGATTCTCTAAATTAACAGATGAAATTCTATACTTGTTTACCTGAAATGAACGAGAATGTCTTGCGTTTTAAAATTCATGCGGCTAAGGTATATGGTAATTTTTAAGTCGAGCACTCCTAAAGAGATGCAACAATGCTTTATGGTGTGATCGTGAACTGATAGTGTTTCTTAATTTTTGAAAATTATATAAACAATAATGCAATTTACTTTTTAGGAGGTTATTTAAATATGTTGAAATATCTTATAAAAAAAAACCAAAACCAATGTTCAACTTTAAATTAAATGAATTAAACTTATTAATTATTTCAGCAAAAATAATATAAATAATGATACTATAATGCAAACTAAAGAAATGCAAACAAAAAGAAACATGAAATTTCAAATATTTCAATCTATTTTGTTTCTTATTACAGGTAAAGCTTAAATCCTAAATATTTAACCATAACACCATTTTGAATATTAATACATTGATGCTTTTGAAAATTTTAATTTTATAAAAATATCCTGGCGTTTGATTATGCGACTTCAAGTACAGGATATCTGGTGGCAGATTTATATTTTCAGTCTTAAATAAAAAAGAAAATAATTGACCAAATTTTTATTAATAGCATTGAACAATTGAATGAAAATGCAAATTTTAGTGTTTAAAGAGTATGTCATCAAGATGTCCTCCGTCGATTTAAACACACTGTTAAAAACGGAGCCTTGTGTTCTGCGCAACACGCTGCAGCAAACTTGGTTCAATCGAGCTGATTTCTTGACGAATATTTACCTTTAAGGCCACAAGAGGAAAGGGATTGTTATTATAAACCCTTTTTTAAAGGACGCCTTATAAAAAAAATCAATAGGGGCTAGATCGGGCGACCTCGTTTGCTATGGGATGTCCACAAAGCGGCTGATCAGTTTTTGGGATAAATTTCCTTGAAGCAAATTTCTCGAAGCTCTGGCTGTGTGTGCAGTCGCCCCATCCTGTTGAAACCACATGTGTGAAGGGTCAGGTTGATAGCTCGGAGATTGACAAAAAGAATTGCGTAATCATGCGTCAATAATTTTCAGCGTTGAGACTCGTTGCCTGGCCTCGAGAATTTTCGAAAAAAATATAGTCCAATTACCTCAGGCGTGGATAGGGCCCACTAAATATTAACCTTGGGGCAATTCAATGGTTTTTGATTTTTCAGTAGAAGCTTGCGTGTTCTTGAAGACCAGAAGAGCCAGTTTGTTGACGTGGCCGTTTAAGCGAAAATAAGCCTCGTCGCTGCAAAAAAAATGGGCTTTACAGTGCGAAAACGCTCTAACCTCGTTTCACAAAAATTTTTGCGTAAAACAAAGTCACTTTCTTGCAGTTCTTGAACGATTTGAATTTCAAGAGGATGGAACTTTAGATCCTTTTTTTAAATTTCACGCATAATCGCTCTTAGGAGTTCCAGTGAGGCTGCTCTTTTCGATATTTAAAGTCGCAGATTTTCACGTAAACTGTTCAATGTTTTCGGGAGTCTTTGAAGATCGACACGGCTCTGGCTGTGGACATTCATAGCCGAAGCATTTGCGCGGAACGTCTGCCCCACAAACGAATTAAATTTACACTCGGTCTATCACGTATTCACCGAATACCGAACTTTGAACAAAATTGTCAACGTAAGAATCATTACCCTTTAAAATTGTCTCCACAGCGAACGCGTGATGCTCACTCGACCACTGCGACAACGTGGTTGACAAATCCACACAATCGATAATTCCAACGGTGCCAACCTCCTTCCAACCTGTTTATTTTATTAAATAATCGTATTAAAAAATATAAATTTTCCACCAGACTCGGTATTTTCTTTTCTATTTTCAGCCCGTGTTATAGGGCAGTATGAAACTAAAAATTGTTAAACCTTTTACCAGTATTGGGTAGACAAATCAACACGAAATAAAAAACCGATATCTGCACATTCAAGTTAATATTTTTTAAACTCTCCTTTGAATATGTTTTTATATATTTTATAAGAAACATATATTCAGCCAAAAGATCAAACTTATTATCATTTAAATAAAGCCGACAAACGCAAATGGTGAAATGGAAGCAGCGATTATATTTCAAACAAAAATATTAACAAAACCAAAAACAAGAAGAAGCAATAAAAAATACTTTGTTTAAAAGGAATTAAATAAGAGTGTTTTTCTTTTTTTCTGTTAAAATTTTTATACAACATTTGTGACATTGTTATTGTCATGTTTGTCGGCAGGAAAAGTGCTCAAAGGCCAGTTTCGATTTCAAAGTAAAAATATGGCAACAAAAAATTAAGAAACAAAAAGAATTGAAATGAATCAAAAGAATAAATACCATGTTTTGCACAAGTATTACATGTTTCTCAATTATCTACTTATGTAAGGAAGCCAAAGTAAATCGTTAATGTGTACGACAATTGTATGCTTTTACCCACTCACTCATACGTGCTCATCAAACTCTTTTAAATTCTTATGTTCCAATTGGCTACATCCTTAAAATATATTCAATAAAGGTAACAAGACCATAGTTATTCGTGAAGGATATAATCGAAATAGTTCCACAAAACTAAAATCATACAGGGCCAGAGGAGCAAAAGAGTCGTCTATCTTGTTGCTGATCCATTAAATGTAAAACAACGACTTAAAGGCAGGCAATGCCTTCGTTTTGATGTCAATCAAGATTTTTTTCTACCTTATATTTAAGAACGTTATAAAGAATAAATATCATCAGCGACATATTTTAAAATATTTTGCAAACATTGTTAAAGGCAATTTAGTCTTTTACTTGAATTTGGTTGACTGGGATATGACTTAATGCCAACTTTTTAGTATTTTTGCCAAAAAGATAGATGATGATTAAAAATAAAAAATTTTACGTAAAAGGAGAAAAAATCCCGTTTCTTTTGAAATTAAAACAAATATTAAACGTACATTAAGCGTTAAGACTTGCACTCAAATAGGACATTGTTCTTTAAGCCTGCATAAAAATAAAGGGTGACACCTTGAAAAGAGTGTCCTTTGATGTCCACAACAAAATGGAGGGGTTCGAATTTAAACGAACATAATAATCATAAAAAGAACAAACAAAAAATCAGAATTATTATTAATACTTTTCCAAAAAAGGTTAATAAATTTGTGGTTTGAGTTAAAAAGAGTTTGAGCCGATACTAGACAAATATTAAACAAAATAGATATGACCATTATTCTTGAAACAAATATTACATTTCTAATAAAAATATTTTTCGACATATTATTCCAAAGAAATAAAATCTTTTAACTTAACATTTGCACATCCATATGAATGTATAAATATTGGTAATATAAAAGAGATTTAAGATTTAGTCTGCGTAAATTTATTGGTGGTGTTTCTGAAAAGGATATAATTTCACTTTCTTGCCCAAAAACGAAAAGGATATGTGAGGGGTATTTATTTTTGCACATGTGTAGTTTTTTAATAAAAATTTTATGGGAGGGGTTTTACTTTTGTTGACAGCATTAGGAAACCATGTGTGTAGGTGATTTTTTTTTGTATCATCTTATGCAAGGAAGAGGGCGGTTTTAGCAATTTAGCGGAGGTTAGTAAATACATATGTATGTATGTGCTGATGTGTGCATTAAGGAATAAAATGAAGCGTATACAACTTAATTTTTTTTAATATCAGGGCATGTCTTTGATTTTTAGTACTTAAAATTTTTTACATATCATAAATAAATGAGTAAATTTTTGTAATGGTGATTTTTTATGACTAAAAAATTTGAACTCTTCATCTAATTGAAGGATAAAGAGAATATGCACTTTTAAAAACTTGGAATATTAAAACTTGGTTTGAACACAAGCATTTCTGAAGATACAAATATTATGAGAATTTTAGTCGTTAAAAACAGGGACTGTAAATTATAATTATCATTTTTAACTTCAAAAAATCCCGTACAAAGAAACTATGTGAATCACGTCATCTCGTTTTCTTAATCAAGTGATTCTTAAATTTTTGATTCTTAATTTTTCTAAATTGTAGTTATTTTTTTAACTTTTTACCAAAAAATAATAAAAATAAGATTAAAGAATAAAAAATAAAAATAAAAATAAAAATTTAAAAATAAAATTTAATTTAATAAAAATTTTCTGCAAAAAAAAATAAAAATCAAAAAGTTATAAATATTTTTTGACAAAAAAATAATCAAAAAAAAAATTTTTTTTTGTTTTATTTTTATTATTGAATCTTGTAAAATTAAAGTTCTCACAATAAAATTATTTAGTTTCAAAGGTTTCATCTCTGCACAGGGGTATCCCCTCTTTTTAGACGGGTGTGCCCATTATGTTGCAAGATGCTTCAAGCGAGCGGATTTGAATTTATTTCCAGCGCATTTAAATGCTTGTCCACATAGTTTAAGATTTCACATTTTACTAGTGGAACTTCTAGATCCTTGTGGATGTTGCTGTTTTTAATATACCAGTTATCATTCTTAGAATTTTATTTCGAAGGCGTCGAATTTTTTTTTGCCATAATATTTTCTACAAAGGTGCTGAAGATACCCTACACCTTGGATAAAGAAGACTTAGTTTTACATGCCGATATGCATCAAGTTAAGCCTAAGGCTGGGAAAATTTAGACGCCTATTAAAAAAATCCACAGAATCTTTAAAAACGCCAAAATTTTTCATTTCTTTGTCTGTTCTACCAGAATCAATCGTCGCAGCCCAAAAATTTGTAAAAAAGTTTGAAATTGTTATACAGTGTTATAGTTCAAAGCCAGAATATTCGAAAGCATTTTCTAACGAATATTTGAAGTTTTTAAACATCATCATTAGCAAAATTCCAGTTCTCTAACTAGTAAATGAAAACGGATTTAATACAAAGGTAAAACAATTTTGTTCCTGTAGATAACGAACTATTAACTGACCATCAAGATTCATTCAAGATATCAAACACATTCTTAGCCTTACCCAGTCTGTTCTGAATATCTTCGCCGCATTCACCAGAAGAAGCAATAATACTTACCAAGAAGCTGAGATACCTTCGAGATGATGATTCATTTAGATTAAAGGATATCTGTTACCGGTATTGAACTGCATTGACTTTGTTTTTTTGATGTTGTAATGTTTTTAAACAGTGTTGCATATGTTACCAACATAGTCCAAGTCTGAAAGTCTACTGGGCAAGTCCAAACATGAACATTCGCAGGAATCACAGCTTTTCTCTTAGTAGCACCAAGGACGATATTAAATAGTAAAGAGAATTTTCGCTTATTCAGCCTCTGTGTATAACGTAACGCAACTTAAGGTCCTTGTACACATTTTTGAAAAATCGAACAGTTTTATCTGACACTCTTTTGTACTGTTAAGGCGTTTATAAGACAGAGTGACGCTTAGATCCAAATGTTCTTAAGAAATAAAAAATATGAAACACAGACTGGATTGGTATTCCGCTACCTGTTCTGTTTTGATTATGAATGCCAATCCTGGATTAAGGGATTTCAAATTTTGGAATCCCGAAATCAGAGATTTTTATTTCTAGTCCTGTTTGACATTTCTAGATATAATTAAAAGATTGTTAATATGATCAATGCAATGTTCATTTAGTCAAAATCCTGCCTCTTTGTCTCTTAATTTAGGCTCTACTTCTGCAGATATTCGGCTGAATGGGACACTTGCACTTTATTTGACTCCCTTTCTTAGTGACTTAAAAACATTCCTACAGAGTGGTTCAAAGCTGATAAAATTTTCCTTTAAGGCCTTTAGTTAAGCTAACAGAAATGCTTAATTACTTAAGGGCTGAAAAAGCAATAAGGTACAGCCTTCATCCTACACTTCGGTCCATTTAAAGAGAAAAGTTTAACAAAGGCAAATCTATATGATTGGCTAAAGCTACTGACGAGGTATTTTGTCCATTAGTCTGCGTAAGCTCCAGTATAGGAGCAAAGGAAGGCTAGATATTTGCCTTTACGTCTGTATGTTAACATCTTCTAGGAATTGTTGCCAGATCTAAATTAACTTGTATAAGCGGCCATATTGTTTTAGGCTTACGTATATTAAGACTTAAAACACACATGAGGCGTCTTAAAACCATCCTCATAATTCTACTTCTAAGCCTATCAGACCCACTAGTTTCAGAAAATCTACTAGTGTATGCATTTTCGAAAGGAGGCGACTATCATAGAAGTGGCCAGTCATTGTTGTGGTGTTGAACATCAGTGAGGAGCCTAAAAGTGGGTTTGTTGGCTATATTCTGTTTAGCCAATTTAATGGTTTAGCCTGCAAATTACTCTTCTCTTCACCTCCTAATCACTATGTCTGCTCCTTCCTCCCAGATGTTGTAGGAGAACATTTTTTAGACCAAAGCTGTAAGAGTGCATTATTCAATCAGATTAGGAACAAAATTTACAGTCAAAATAAAACTAACATGATCCCATAAATTCTATGTGCCATCTGTCTACACAGTGCTTCTGTCTTATAGCGATATCAAGCATCAGCTTGGGTCCCTTTGTGTCACCTGGAGAGGCAGATAGAATAGGTTGGAATGGAAGGAAAGCAGAAATTTTAAAAGCAGACTTACCAGGGTTCCTGGTGGGAATCGAACTCACAACCCCCAGACTGGTAGACTCTGCACTTACCACTGACCTACCGGGGCACCCAAAGCCCAGCTAAGGAAAATAAAAATTTAGTCACGTCTGTTGTCTATATTGCCAGGTTAGAAGTATGTAAATAGTTTGCATAAGGCTCCATAGAATTCTACCAGGCAACAATTACAGACAGCTAGAAAGGAGTCGAATTTATCACCATTTTAGGTTGTAACAATGGCAAGTCTGCAAACGTACATCACCATCTATGCCTTTTCCACTTCTAAAAAAGTGTTTAAAGCAATAGGAATTGACACACTCTTTTTCTTAAGGATACCAATAGTTTGCTGGGCCAGTTCTGCCAAATTTAAGTAAAATTTCCATTTGAGGCACAACTTAATCATTAACATGACTAAGACCACATGTTGTTTTTTAAAGGTAGAATCTAGCCATGATTTTATTATTTACATTTTTTTTTAAGCCCGAAGTATGTAAAATCTAGATTGTAACATAAAATTGCTTACAAAAATAAACAACTTATATGTTAAAATAAACCTACAAATTTTTTATATTTTTTCTCATACATCGTTTTATTCAAGGGTTAAATAGAAACATTTGTGCAACAGCTTGTTAAATCAAATGGTTACATTTTATTACTTTATTGCAACAAAATACAATTTAAAACATACGATTTCAATAATAGTTGAATGTTGCAGACACGTTTAGCGGAAACGTTTCGTCAAATCTATTACATAGTCATTTACCAGTCGACATGATTATCGGCACCTGTAACATTAAATCATTCGTTCCTTCCACTCAAACCCTCATTTTAAACATTCGTTGCATAGAAAAAAAGAAACAGGTGATAAATGAGATCTTTTAATCAACTACAATATGATAGAGAAAATAATGTTTTTTTCTTTTAAGATTTATATAACTATTTGCCGGCAACTGCATATAATTTAATATTTACACATGTTCGTTAAGGAAACAAGGGGTTAAGTATGTGAGACTGAATAGAGTTGAAGGAAAAAATAAACAAAATGCGATAGATAATAAGGTAGATATGTTGGTAAGTTACTTTTCAAAAAATATATTAACAAGACAATTTAATAAATAAATATATAATCTAATCAACATATGGAATTTGAGGATATGGGGATTTATTTGTGGGAGCTATAGAGCTTGTTTGGATGGTTTAATTAAAGTTTTAAAAATGCTGAGAAATTTTTATTGATTTGAATTTAAAATTTGTTTTCTTAAAACTTTATTTGTTTTCAACTGTAATTTAACATAAATTTTTAATACATTTTTTAATCTTTATTGGTTGACAGGCAAAGTAAAATTTCCGTAACATTTTTTTTTTAAATTTTCTTAAAATAAGTCAGAAACGCGAGTGAAAAAGATCAAATGAGTCAAAACCATGACAGAAAGATCTTCTGCCGTAAAAAATACCAGACTGAATGTTATGATATATACCTTTCTCCCTGTAATCGTTTTTTGAATCTTCAGGGACAACTTGTCCATATTTTTAGTGTCAAATGAAGGTGAAGTGAATCCTTAAATATCAAAAACAGTGCTGTGGAGTGCTTACCTCCAAACTAAGAAACGGTGAAAACATCAATATCCCACAGAAAAAATAATAAAACAGCAGAATATTTTAAAAATCGGAGGCAACAAGTTGCTAACGATCACGCACCAACACATCTGCGCAATTTAGCACGCCTTCATGTCCAATGATTGGAACCTTAATGTCCACAAAGAGAAGATAAGCCTTTTTTGCACCAATTTAAAGTGATAAGCCCACTACCATCGCGTTCAAGTAACTGTCACGTATACTAAGTTAACAATTCAAAACTAAAGTTGACTAGACATTTAACCCTTATTTTGTGGCCTTTGACCTGGGAAACCCTCCGTCGACCAAATATTCACACTAAGGCAAATGCTAGAAAAATTCACTGAGGAACATATTGATTATTACCATCGGCTTGTAATTGAAGGGCTACCCTTGACAGTCCGATTCGCACCTGAAAATATATGTGAATTTTACAGGACAGCTTAGCTTATTTAAAATCGTTAGTAACAATCGAGAAAAACACTATCCTACGTGGCTCTAAAAATGGCTACAGCCTCTTATGTGACCTCTTTACTGCATCAAATGTTTCGCAGCAGTAAATAAAGGGTGTCCCAAGGTTAACGAAAAAATTGAATTTTTCTCCATATTCGCGATAAAGTGTTGGCAGCTCCAAAAAAACCAATTCAACAGTTGAAAGTTAAGGGTTATTAAACATGGAGAAATAGGCAGAGGTATTTGGAAATAACACTTTTTTCACTACTTTTTTGAAATTGAGTAATGAGCTGTCATTACTTTATAGGTTATAAGGTAATGAGGTCGTTTCGACAGAAAAACTACCTTTTAGTAAGGGCGTTAATAATTACATTTTTAGGTATGTATATATGCAAAATAGGATTAGGAAACAGACTTTTTATGTTTATGTGTTAGTTTTTTTTTTTTAAATCATTAAACTATTATTTATTTTGTTCAATTTATCATCACATTTGTATGCAGGGGTCGTGAATTTCGGGAAAATTAAAACAAAAATAACTAGTTATTCGGCCAAAAGGTAACTAGTGCTTCTTCATCTCCAATATTACTTGCTAATTTACCAGGTTAACAAAGGTTTTGCTGGGTTGTTGTAACTATACTTTAGGTTTTTTAATATTTGAATTTAAATTTGAATTTTTTTATTTGCTTTAATTTTTTGAATTGGTTAATTGGAGGCCGGCACTAAATTGTTAAGAGTTATTTTTAATTGTTAAATTAAACATTTCAAATTGTATTGTGTGTGCTGTGGAGTAAAATTAAAATTAGAAAGTGAAAAGTTAAATAAAATTAGGAAAACCCTGATAGAGAAGTGAGTGTGGATAAAGGCAGTGAATTCTTGGCGGAAATTCCGTTCTAAGAAGTCAGAGGGAAATTTACTGTGGAAGCGAAAACTACTTTAAAATGTTGGTTTTTGGGAATGGCCGGCAACAAATACGGTTGCCAATGAATGTAAAGTTTTTATTAATTTCGAAGCAGTCTGAAATAAACACGAAAGGCCTTTGAAATTTTGAGAATCGCATAGGAGGCAGTTATATTCGTTTAAAAGAGTTTATACGAATATTTTTGTTTAAACTATCTTTCTCAAGACAAATATTTATTTTTCGTTTGGTTGTTCGTCTTTGTAAAAACGTTATATCATTCTTGTTGGATAATTTTTATTTTGTTTTTAAGAGATGGAAAATTCATGTAAACTATTTCGACTTTAAAATTATGCTTTAGTTTTGTCCACCAATTCATGACTCAGTTTATATTGTTTTCGTGTTCTTTTCTTTAATTTTTTAATGCCTTGTTTTTTATTTTGTATGTTTTCGTTATATTGTTTTAAGTGAAAGTAATTTCTATCGCGTGTCCATTTGACATTTAACCGTGTTGACATATCTGACCAGCACTCATAAGTCTTCCTTTCCAAATTCTCTAATAATGTTGGATTATTTTGTCATTAACATTTTTTCGTTTTTTTAATTTTTTTTGTTCGTCGGTTTTTTGTTTTAATTTTAGTATTTATTTCGTTGGTTTTTTGAAGAATTTAATTTTTTTTTTGTTTGTTTTATTTAAACCTTTTAATACTCAGACTTATACTCTCATTCATACCTCCGGTTTTTAGTTAAAGTTTTTACAAAAATCGAGTGAGTGGTTTTTCATGTTATTGGTTTTTCTTTTCGGTTTGTTTAAGTATTTTTTTTTTTAATTTTTTTATTTATTTTTATTTGCCATTAGATATTAGCAGGTATAGCACATATCACGTGACAAAATCGTATAAATTTCTTTTACATTTTTTGTTTATTAAAACCTTATTTTCAGTGAAAGATGGTAAATTTAATTCGGAGTTTGCTTTGATGCAATTTTTTGTTAATATAACACATGATTGCCAAACAAAATAGAGGAGCAAATCATCAAACGGTTATTTTGCCGGTTCGTAACCGATGCTTTATTTAGTCGTTAGTTTGGGACAGTTTTTTTTATAAAAAATGTGTACACTGTCCAATAAAATCACATCCATTTACAAAAAGATGTTCTTTAAATTTACTCTGTTGAAGTTTCTTTATTGAAATTCCTAAAAGACAAAAATAAATTGGCAGAAGAGCTTTGTTTTTCAACTTTGACTGCATCTTCCAGTGTACCAATTTTTTGGAAGTTTGCACAAAATAATTTACTATGATACTTAAGACTCTATTAAAGGGTATCCAAAATTCGTCTCTTACTGTTAATTAAAAAAAAACTCTTTCTTCATACATACATATACATGTGCATAGACTTGGGCTAAATGCATTACTCTTACTTGCAGTTTTATGTTTCCTCTGTTCGTTCTATCAAACCAAAGGACAATGTTTGGTTTTTTGTTCCTTTGTTAAGAATGAGGACGATAATTAGTAATTTAATATAAATGCGGGATTATTGTTAAACTTAGGAATTGTTGTTTCAACAATAAAATCTATTAATTATATTAAATCTAAATAAATTCTAAGAATGCATGCAAATGAAACATCTTATAAAATGCGTTGGAACATATAAAAACAAACAGTTTTTTGCAAAAGTACATACGGTAGCTGAAGGTTTTTTATATACAGTTTAATTTAAAATTTTTAAAAAAATTACAATTGGTTTTAAACAAGGTTGGCAACCGAAACGAATAGCGGTATCGGTAACGATATTACAAAATTTGTCATTTCGATATCAGTATCGGAATTTTGATTATATCAGTATGGATATAGATACTTACTTAATGGTATTTACAAAAAATAAAAAAAAACTGTATTCAATTTAAAATATAGTTAACTTTTTATTTATATGTTCTCTTTTTTATTAGGCTAAAAAAAATAAATTGCTGAATTGTAGAAGTAGGTACATTGCTTAAAAACATTTTTAAAAACTAATTGGAACATAAAATGGAATTTCAAACATTTGTATAATAAAAAAATATTTTTAGAATAAAAAAAAATCAGCATTCATAAAAATATGTAAATATCAGGGTACACTTATACAGGTTATATCAAGAGCCTAACTAGCTAAAAATATTTTAGAAAGTGAATAACAAATTAATTAATTTTGTATTAAGTTTTAAATTTTTGAAATTTACTTTTTCAAACACAAAAAGAAAATGCAGAGGGCGAATTTTTGATTTCACCTTGGTACTACCTATACTAGTGTACCCTGGTAAATACTTTGTACTATTTTGATGTAAAATTTTTAAAAAAATTTTATCAAATACATTTTGTTCAGCTTCTAAATCAAAAACAATTTTTTGAAAAAAAATATAAATTAAAATTTAATTAAGAATTTATAGCCTTAAAAAATATATTTAAGTTTACTGTTTGGGATATTTCAAAAGCATTTACTTTTTTAGATGCATATGTTAATAATAAGGAGCACAATATATGTTTGATGAAAACAGCTTCGCGTTGGATCGAATCACAACGACTGCATATAAACTATTCTTATCTAACCTATTGCGGCATATTGAACACATATATTTTGCCCCCGAAAATTATCTTTCTACAATAACTTGTGTACCTGGTACAGCTAACACAACTTCTTTGTTCTTTCCACCAATAAAGAACATTTTTGTGTCTTTGTACACGTTTTTCATTTCCAAAAGCATTTAGCAACTCCCGTAATTTGCCATTGTTTGGGGTTAAAGAGGAATTTTTTTCCATACTTTTAAGAACTGCTTTTGCACAGTCGGATGATGTACTCGAGCTGCAGTTTGCATCATCATGAGAAACTTTGTTAAAGTTTTGAGACATGGTGTTCATTCTGACACCTTCTTTTAAAATATGATTAATTGCCCGTTTAACTAAGGTATCCTTAAGAACAATATTCCAGCGTGGATTCAAGAACAGGGCACCTAGAATAGTTTTTTTTTTTAAAATAATTTTCTCTTTCTTTTTTTTATTTTCTCAAGTAAATTGTATGAAAAATTGTTTTTACCTTTTTGAAGTTCAATTGTACATGTAAACCAAGAGTTTTTGGATTTTTATTGCCAAAGCATATATCAAAGGAAACGGTATTTTAATACCGATATTTTGCGAAACAAATTATTTTGGTATCGGTATCAATACCAGTAACCAAATTTAAACGGTATTTGAACGGTATCGGTAACGGTTGCCAACCTTGGTTTTAAGGAAACAGTGTGTTTGTGTTATATTATTTTAGTTTATAATACCTACACAATTTAAGGGGGGAAGTAAAGCGAATATATTGAAAATCCTTGTAAAATTTCTACCTCCCTGGAATTGTTTATCGAAACCTTGGCTCCCTTTGTTACCTTACCGAATTCTGACGACGATTATCAACCGTAAACTATATAACTGCTATATAACTCTTAATCTCAGCCGAACTTTTGCATAGGTTATTTGACGGGAAAAATTAATATATGCATATATTTTTTACATACTTCAGATATTCTTTTGGTTGAGCTATTTTTTTTTACTATTTTCACTACTTGTTGTAACTATTCCTTTTTCCATTATTGGAATATAAATTTCAATATTTTATTTTCTTTAATTTTTTGATTTAGTTAATAGCAGGCCGTCACTAAATTTTAAGAGCATATAAGGCGGTATAGTTTTAATTGGAAAAATAAAAAATTTAAATTGTGTTGTGGAGCAAAGGGGAAATTAAAAAGTGAAAAGCTAAAAAAAAAACAGTAAAACTTAATAGAGGAGTAAGTAGATGTGGATAAAAACAGTGAATTCTTGGCGGAAATACCGTTTTAAAAGTTGGGTTTTGTGAATGACCTTCAACAAATATGGTTGGTACGCATTTGCCGTCATGGCATATACGGGAGTGAAAAGAAATAAAACAATTTGTTTTTTTCTAGCCGGCGAAGCTGAAGTTTTAATTCATTTAAAAATTCCATGTCTGTAACTACAACACAAAAGGCCTTTGAATTTTTGAGAAGCGCATAGGAGGCAGAATTTGTTCGTTTCATAGAAATGATACGAATATATTTGTTTTAAATGTATTTCTCAAGGCAAATACTTACTTTTTATTTGATTGTTCGTCTTTTTAAAGACGTTTTATTATTCCTGTTTGTAAATTTAAATTTTTATTTTGTTTTAAAGAGATGAAAAGGTCATGTAAATTAGTTTTGTTTCTTTTAGTCATTATGTTTAACTAATTTCTTTTTCTAATATCGCAAACGAGAGAGAATATAGATATACATATGTATGTACGTATGTGCCAATATTCATGAAAATATTTATGCGTATTTCGACTAATGTGTAAATATATAAAATTTTTGTTTCTAACCATCTTAAATAAGATATAATATTGTTTCTGTGTAACGATACAGCGGGACCTCTCCTGTATTAAGAGAGCTTTGTTCATCGTTCTGAAATCTGGGGAATTGTTTTTTTTTATTTGCATATACGCGCATAAGTATATATTTCTATTAACAATAATGGTTCTTACAATAAAATGATCTTTTTATTGTGAGAACTTAAATTTTAGTCTGGTACTGACTGGACTAGTATTAATTACTTAGTTTTAAGATTTGAATACTTATTGTTAGTTCCTTTAAGCGAAGATTCAATAATAAAATATATGAAAAAAAAGAAAAACAATAATGGATTCAGGTTATTCCATATAAATTTGATGACTCGTTAATGTATAAAAAAAGGAATCAAGTACTCTACTCTATAATAAAAGTTTCCTATTTTTTCCGTTTGTTTCAATTTCTTGAATTTGAAGTTATGTCTGTGACTTGTTAATATTGATTTGAATTAAAAAGAAAAAATCAGATGAAACTAAGTGTAAAAATGGTTCGGGTTTAATTATTAAAATGTGGTAGAAAGTTCATTAAATGAGATAGAGAGAACTTAGAAACTAAAGTTTTTAGGAAATATCCTAATTTTACCAGGGACTTCTAATTATTCCTTGGTAGGGACAGAGTCTTAGGCTCTTTAGTGAGAGCTTAACACCACCTCACTAGTCATCTTAACCAAAGGAGGAACGAAAGTGTAGTTTTGTTTTTTTTTTCGGTGTTATTTTTTTTTAGCAGGCAAATTTAAGGTGCATTCGAGATCTGTTTTAAGACCTCACCTTTAAGGCCTTACGATATGTTACAGTTATTTTCAATCAATTTAATACGTCTCTTCTAGCACAAAAATTTCAAGACTATAATCGAGAAGAAAAATAGGTATTTTGACCACTGCTTTACCGAACTGATTTTTTTTACAAGGCATGTGACTAAAGTAGCGTAATATTTTATATCTCTTTCAGATTTAAAACGCATTATTTACAAAATTGGTCGCAAATAAATGAATGAAAATAAAAGACTGCGAATGAAGAGAATGAGGTCCGTTTTATATTTCTAGCCCACTGGCTAATTTTACACAGTGTAGCCTCTCTAGCAGTGCTGGTCGAATATAAATACTTATTTTCGAGACGAGTGAGATTCATGTTCTTTTGGGGGTTCTTTTAAGAGCCACTCTCTCTGTCTTCATCAATCCCTCATTCCGCACACATAATCCTGTGTTGGTTTATAACAAATTGAGTAGTTTCCGTTTGTGCCACGCTTTCAATAATGCTCCCATGTTCACATTGTTAAAAATACTTGCAGTGTCAAGGAAAGTCCTCATTGCATATTCATTATAGGCCGTCTTCATAGATATATTCATCATAAAGGCATGTTGGTTTTTACAGAGCTAACCAAGAGCCATATTATTCTTGATGTTAAAGTCAATAAAACTTTCAAAAATTTTTCCTATTAACGACGGAAGATATTTTGTGCAAAACCTTAACTGGATGACATTAGACATCCACATTCACTCTGGTCCGTTTTCGTTAGGGCTGAATCTCATCGGCATGCATATATATTCCAAGTCCAGAATAAGTTAGCCACCTGATTTTGTGTTCAGTCTAATCATCCAATGCATGCGAAAATATGATAAGATCTGCTGCTTAGAATTTTCATAATATTTTTATTGGCGTACTGGCGCTAGAAACTTTAAGTCACTTATTTAGTTCACAGTTTATCATATACTTTTTACGCTCTTCAAAAGATCATATATTTTAAACACAAAAAGCAATTAATTAGGTGTATGAAAGTAAATAAAACTTTTTTACACCATTTCCATATGACCTAAGCCACCCAGTACTTATAGCAGCCTTTTCAAAAATTTTTTTTTAAATTGACACAAAATTAAATTTTTTAAAAATGTGTTAAAAAACTGGCTTCCAACAACAAATCTTTTCTTTTGTCGATTTTTTCAAGATATTTTTTAATCTTAAATTCGTCAAGCACTTAAATGCGGCACTAATGAGTTTTGGTTTCAAATAGCCTGTAGTGGTTCATTTGCTTTTCGCTTATTTTTTGGTAAAGCATTTTTCATTTTTTTTTTGCATTTAAGAAAAAAAACTAGTCTGATTGTATTTAGTGCAGAAAAAAAAATTAAAACACAAAAATTTTCAGTGGTAAGTGCAATCATTCTTGAATCCAACATATTTTTTAATCTGCCTAAAAGTCTTTGGAAGTCTAACGAGGCGTTTACTTTTTTTCATGCTCGATAATGATGTTGCATGAATTATAAATGAAATGTATATATGAACAAAGTATGCAAGTAATTACAAACATACATAAATACCTATGAAAAAGTAAATATATGATGGATGTATTATATTTACATACTACGTACTCACGTGCATTTTGTTATATTTTACAACTTAATGAGCTGCAAATAAAAAAAAAGAGTTAAACAACTTAAGTGCTTTTTTTTAATTTTTACACTGAAAAAAATTAAAATTTTGAAGACTGCTCGACAAGTTCGGTACTCGGGGAATACGTAATGGACAGAGTGAAAATTTAATTTGTTTGCTTTGGCTATGAAAACTCCCGAAAACATTGATCTGGTTGAAGGCAGACCATGAAGGTACGGGCACACCTGAAATAGTGATACTTATTTACTTAGCGTTTGCTCCATTAGCCTTACGTAGGATATATTCCTGGGCGCTTCAATCTTCTGCGCTTTTGTTTCAATTTCTGATACAAAGTTCCGAGATGTTTTTCTCCACTTGATCCTTCCATTGGAGATTCTGTCTTTCCCTTCTGTGTGCCCCGTCACCAGATTCACATCTTAATGACTTCCTAGCTGTAGCACCTTCGCCAAGCCTTGTAAATGTCGGCAAGTAACTTATGCAACTCATAGTTCACATGACACCGGTATTCGCCGTCAACGCAATTTGGTTTGCATTTTCTTTCGGACCCACTTTATATAAGTTTCGTAGAGATAGCAAGCTCAGGCATAGCTTGAAACACCATAAACACATGGAGCTGTCAAAAGTGCCCTTATAGTCAACATATACATTGTATGTGTCGATCTGTTTTTCTAGAGCCTTTTTCAGGATTTTGCGTAGTATGAATAAGGGATCAGTGGTTGATATTGTTGGTCTAAAGCCTCTTGATTATGCAAAATCATTTCTCCGACTTTCGGGTTTAATCTTTCACATAATACACTTGGTCGTATCTTGTAACAAATGGGAAGAAGATCTATTTCTCTCTAGTTGGTACAAACTGACTTGTCTCTTTTTTGCGCAAAGGATATAAAACAATCATATTGAAAACCTTCGATATACGTTCTTATAGCTAGATTATACAAAAAAGCTGCGTGTTGCCCCCGGTCCTTAAAAGTTCAGCTGGCAGACCATCAGATCCTGCTGTTTTGCTAAACTTAAGCGGGGCTACTTCTGTTTTAATCTTATGCTGACTAGGCAGTATGCAGTCAATTACGTCGTCTGGGACTATTTCTGAGGTATCTTAATCGCCGCTGCTATTGGTTACCAGCAAGCGTAAAAAATGATTTTTTTAAATTCTTAACACACTATTTGGGGTGCACCGGTGGGTCAGTAGTAAGTGCACGAGTCTACCAGTCTGCTGGTTGTGGGTTCGATTCCCACCAGAGACCCTAGTAAGTCTACTTCATTCTTCTGTTTTTCTTTCTTTCTTATATATCCTTCTCAAAATTTCTTCTTTCCTTCCATCTCAACCTATTTTATCTGCCTCTCCAGGTAACACAAAGGGACCGAATTAAGGGGACTCAAGTGAGCTGTATCCTATCCTTCAACGTCTGCCTATTCTACCTAGCCTAACACACTATTTGAATCATACACTAGATAAGCTGCTTCCAAGGACCGTGCTTACCTATGCCAAAGCCTTGGGTTTGGTGTTTTACTCCTGAATCGCCAATACATTTTTTCTATTTTTCCTGTAGAAAAACGTTTTTCTTTTCTGCTTTTTTCCCAATACCTTTCCTTAACAAAACTTCTTTCTTCTAACTACAGTGTTTGCCTGTTTGCCGCATTCTTTGCGTCAAAAGAATTTTGACGTTCCCGATCATACCAGGGGTTCCTTGGGAAAGGTTTCCTGCACCCAAATACAGATACTGCGGCTTCTTCCACGGAGTAAAAATTGCTTGCGACTGTACTGCAACATTTTTGGGACAAGGAGTGCCTCTCAAGCAATTGGATCAGTCAAGCGGAGTAAGACCTTGCTGTTTGTTTCATCTCCAGCTTTCCGACGTCAAGCTTTCGTGCTGTATCAAAGTGTAAATTTCTCGTTACACTCGGACAGGTGGTGACCTTTTCTGCAACAATATAATAATCCAAATATATATTTGCTCATCGGGTTAATTGTACGTCTAACACATTGGATAAAAAAACTTTTTGACTGTTAGTCCAAGGATGTTTGGAATGTTCTAGGCGATCGTTAAATAAATCTTTGTTCTGTTTCTTATCATTTCTGGGGGCACATATAGGAGTGATGTTGAAGACTTTAGATTTAATAGAAATTGTTGCTATTCTCTCATATACCGAAGTAAATTTGGAGACAAGATACTTGACTCTGCGCGTAACCACGAATAACACTATCAAAGCTATGTTTTGTTTCCTGGCCGAAAAATTACATTACGTCTCCCCTTGATATATTTGTGGTGCCTTTTTCATTCCATGGCGTTTTTTGTTAGGGTGCTATATCGGCCTTCTGATTTTTAAGTTTTACGCCACTTCATGCCCAGCACCTTCTTTATAACGCATTCAGACATTTCCGATGAAGATTTGCAAATCATTCCCCTGAAAACCTTTATCGGGAACCAATTCATCTTCTTCTTCGTTTTCTTTTAGTAGCGAAGTTTTCACAAAACTCGGTTACTAACCCGAAGCCTTAGCCCTACTTTGTAGTTGCTACAGGGGAAAGCGCGGCCTTTCAAATCTCGCTGTAATTTGTACTATGGTCAGCTACTCTTAGGGGGCACCACCGGTAGGTCAGTATTCACAGTAGAGATGAAGGAGAAACCAAGATTAATCTGGGCTTTGCCAAGCTAAAACCAATCAGAGCCATTACTTGCCATTCATTTTCTCCTATATTACCCATTTGAATGCTATTTATCCATTATAAAAAAGGTCGAATGTAAACTATAATATGTACCTCTAGAAAATACCTAAAAAGGATTGTTTGAGTAGTGCTGCCCACCTAACCTGCTTCATAGCCCCCATTTGCTCTAACCAGTCTACTAACTACTTTTTTTAACGTGATGGTGTAACTTAAATTTGCTTTTAGCATTTAATTTCGACAAATGACAAGGACATTTTATTAAAAAAAATACTCTGGCCAAATCGTCGCATTCAATTCGATTTGGAATTAAAAAATTCCAATGAGAATTCCTATATTAAAAGCATTGACAACTCGATCAATCGAATAAACTTTGATTCGAATCGAATGCGACGATATTTGTAGCCTAAAACATTTAAAATTAAATTAAGTTTAAATTTTAAATATTAATTAATGCTGGGCAAAATCAAAGCCATATTCTCCATGTATTTCCATTTTTTGTTCACATTTAGGCCCTTCTTTTTCCCGTAAATGGATGCTAAAGTGGAAAAATAAAAATGCATGAAAAAAATGTTTGTTAAAATTAAAAATGTACACGTCTACCACATCATTTTTTTTAACTAAAACAAAAGAATGTCTCAAGTGGAATATGCATATTGTACAATGTATTAAATACATAAAAAAACTCACACAAATGCACGCACAGAAGAAATCAGCATGCTCTAATGCACAATACTACAACAACAACAATGGCAATAGCAACACAAATCTTGTATGGGATATTAACGAACGAAAGTGAATGCAGAAAAATAAAATGAAATAAAATCATCTAAAAAAGCCAGTAAAAACATGAAAAAATATAAAAGTATGCTGGTGTAAACAGCAGGAATAAAGGGATAATGCACAGACAAATACACATACACTCTCTATTCAGCTTCGGTATGATGTATGTAGTGCAAAGGACCAAACAGTGAGAGTGGAGTGAGTAATAACTGCAAGCTTGGCAACAAAGCATTAAAATACAAAATAATGCAAAATCATAAAATCCAATGGTGTGCATTCTTTCCGTTTAGCTTTTTATCCTCTCTGCTCTAAGCAAAAAGGATTGTGTAATCTTTTTTTATATATTTTTTTGCTTTTTTTTAATAAAACAAATTCACATAAAATAAACACAAAACATATTTAAAATTTCATAAGCAAAAAAAAAGTATTTAAATAAATGTCAAAATAGCAAAAGACCAAAACACAGTGGAGTGGTGTTTACTAAGAAGTGGGGATTGGGGAAGGAAATGTAAATATTTTAAGAGGCTGCGAATTCGCCTGAAGAGTACTCGCACTTTAAATTTCTGAAACGAGAAAAAACTCTAAAATAAGATAACTAAGTCTAAAAGGAAAGCTGAAAAACCTGACAGGTTATTGCGTAATTTAAATTGAAAGTTTTCCGGATGCCTACAAACCGCGTTACGTGGACCAATTTTTGAAACCTTATTTACTTTAACTTTTAAATGCAAAATAACAATTAATGGACACTGCTCTAAGCCACCAAAAAGTTTTATGCTCTTTCAAACTTGGCTTCTCATTAGAGATGAGCGATAGTTCTGTATCAGTGATTTTATACCTGTGACTTCAAAATCACTGGTAACGACAGTGACATAAACTGTGAAGTAACTGCTATTGCGATGTAGTTACTCTGATAGTTTTGAAAACAAATAATTTTGGGATTTCCTGTGAATTAACTATTAACTGCGATGTTTTTACCAGACTTAGTTAATTTTTGCCAACAACCTCGTTCATTCAATTTCTAAACCCCATATACAAAAATTACATTATGGTGCGTAGAAAAAATAAGATATGTTGCTGAGTAGCAACTGTTAACTGCAGTTTGATACTTAAAATTTAGTTTGTTATTTAATGTAACATTTTCGGGCCTTCATGTGAAGTAACCATTAACATATTTCTTTGTGAAAAATAATAAACAGCGATCGCCGTCACTATTTAAAATAGCTGTAATTTTAAAATCACGTTCACTGTTTACAGTATACACGGGATCGCTCATCTCTACTTCGCATTTTACTTTTCTAAAATTATGTCAAACAGCTCTTGGGTCTTCCGAACGTGTTAGATATGTAATACAAACTGTGCTCTGAATCGGAATTTATTTTAAAGGCCCATCTAAATTAAAAAACAATATAACCCCTTTAAATTTTCCATTAAGCAAAAAATTTACAGTGTAAAATGTAAAGAAAAAAATAGTTTTTTAAATTTTGTAGAAAAATTATCACAATAAGTTGACTAAAATGCAGTATTTACCCAGCGGTCCCAGTAAAATGCATTTTCATATTATTTGTAAAGCGGTGTATCAGTTTGAAGCCGTTTACTTTCCAGGCTATGGGGAGGCAATATTAAATTTTTTTTATTTTGATAGAGTTTTATGTAAAACCACCCTACGTGGAAGTGGACTGGTTCAAAACTATTGACGTAAACGATCCCTTAGAAAAGGGACTGGTTCTAGTTTTTGCACTTTATATGAAGAGAACCTGTCACTTTTACAATGCGTTGTCATTGGAGGTGGCAATTAGTTCAAAACTAACACCATAGAACGGGTAACAACCCAATCCTATATAAGCAAATTTTGCATTAATTGTTTAAGATCCTGTTCAATCTATTTTGTTTGTATTTACGCATGTGTGTGTGTGTGTATATGTAAACAGAGGTATGTTCATTAGCAGGGACCAGTATTTATATTTTTTTCTCCTAAACTCTTTAACACCTTTTAACCAGTTACTTAATGTGCGCCTCTATAATCAATCACAACCAACAACTTTTGTCCAATTCATGTTATGTACCTGTAACAGGACGGGTACGCCGACCAACTGACATCCATTTCCCGCAGGGAAGGTACAAAGTTTATATTTTATGATATTGTTTTAATATAAGTATGTATAATCCTCTGTTGGCTAAAGAGTCATCACTTAAATTTTCCCAGTTCTATGAACATTTTTCTTTTATGGCCACCAAACTTATTAACACATTTCAAAACAACTTCCGATTTCATGTTTCATGAAATTAGAAGCAGAAGTATCCAATATAACACATATTAACAGTGCGCTTACCAGAAATTTAAACAAGTAGGAGCGCTATATTCGGCTGTGCCGAATCTTATATGCCCTTCACATTGGTCTTTATATATACCCAGCCAAGTAATTTTGTACTGCAAATAATATAATAAAAAACCTTGTGCGAGTTTTAAAGCCCATAGAAAAAATAACAAAACTTTAACGTTCGTATGAATAATATAAATAGATGAAGAAGATTTGAGGTCGAGAGTTTTAAAAGTTTTCGACATTATTAATAAAACTTATTAAATGTTCTAGTCCCGCTGCTCTTCTCCAACTTTTTTTCCAAAATGTATGAATTATTTGATTATTACTTTTTGTAGAATATTCGAAGTCGATAGCTGTAATAGTTTTCCAGAAGAAGCGTATGGAAAATTTTATAAAAATTGTTAATTTGTATGGGAGCTACCCCTTCTTCACCCCGTATCCGAAAATTTTTTTCTTTAAAGCGTAGGCCTTGTGTTCCAATTACTTTTTGTAGAACATTTGATGAGGATATCTGTTATAGTTTCCGAGATATAGCGTATCGAAAATTTCATAAAAATTGTTAAATTGTATGGGAGCTACCCCTTTTTTTGCCCCCACTCAAAAAAATGTTTCTTTAAAGCGTAGGCCTTATTGCCCAATTACTCTTTGTAGAACATTTGATTTCGATATCTTTTATAGTTTCCGAGATATAGCGAATCGAATATTTTATAATAATTGTCGATTTGTATGGGAGCTACCCCTTTTTTTGCCCCCACTCAAAAAATTTTTTTCTTTAAGGTGTAGGTCTTTACGTACAATTATTTTTTGTAAAACATTGTAAGTCGATAGCTGTTATAGTTTAAGAGATATAGTGCATAAAATATTTCACCAAATTTGTGCAATTGTAGGAAAAATACCCCTTCCCCTGGTCCAATCTGAAAAAACTTTTTATATTATTTAGGCTCCTTGTTTAGGAGTATCCGTGCCAAGTTTTGTGGAAAGTGTGACTATACTTACTGAGATATATAGGGATATATGCACGGATTTTGTCCTAAAAAGAATGAGTTACTCTGGGTTTTCGCTTATATCTCGGTCAGCAGTGAACCGATTCTGCTGATTTTAAATAGCGATTGTCTCCAGGATATTTCTAATAGTTTGACACCATTACCTGGTCTGTATCTTTTTATTTGACTCCGGAAACTTGATTTCAACAGACGGACAGACGGACATCGCTAAATCGGCTTCCCTATCTATAAGGATCCAGAATATATATACTTTATGGGATCGCAAATGAACAATAAAGAAATTACAAACGGAATGACAAAGTGATATATATCCTATCACTATGTGAAGGGTATAAAAACAAAACTCAATATATTTTTAAATCTGGAGTTCAGCAAAGCAGTAATTCATCACCATAAAAATTTAATTGAATATTTTTCTGTGACCAGACCAAATGTCCTTTTGATAAATTAAAGGACAACAAACTGAATCTCTCACTTTTTTTATTCAGTCGATTGTATCAAGGGTACGAATCCTCTTACTTCGGGGGTGACTTTTTTAAAACTATATACCTGGAAGTGGAATCTCATGTATCGCGTGCGCTCGGTGAAAAATGTCTTGGATTAAAAAACCTGAAGACATAATTAATTTAATACTTGAGTTCACTTTATCGCGTATGTCAAATTAAAGTTCTCGGGGTATCATTTTTTCTCGTCTGTTAACACTAGTAACCCAAAGGGTCAGATCATTGTGACCGGCCAGTTCAACCAAACCTGAGCTAAGCACATAGTTTTCTCAATAAACAGAGCTGCCTTATTTGTAACTTTAATAATCCTCAAGCCATTTTCAAAATTTCATGTAATGTAGAAAAATCTACTGTTTGGTAAAATTAATTCACGAACATCAGTGGTCAGAACGTTTAAGGTAGCGGTGAGCAGAATAGAGACATTTCTTTTGTCAGTAGAGATCCTTTGGTATTTAAGACATGTAACTATAATGAAATGGTGCCCAATTTAACACAGGACGCGAGGTAAGATGAACTCGTATTAGCTACTCTCTTCATACAATTCAAAGCAATTTTATAATTTTTTCTAATTATAAGTACAATCCCATTTGAACACATATAGCCAGCTGTAATTCAAAAACGAACTTATGATGCATTACTGTTGAAGACTACCCGTTAAGCTGCACAGGGTGTGTGAAAAATTGGAACTTAAGGTGTTCTCAAGTTAGTGCTAGAACCAGCTGAACTAGTGGCCACAAGCTAAATACATAAATAAACAAAATCGTTAACATTCTTTTGAAACTAAGTGTTCTTCTCTTTTTCAAAACACCTTTTGGTATTCTTTTAAAAACTGTCCTTATTGGAGTTACCTTTATTAACTTTAATGTATTCATCTATTAAAAACGTGTAAAATACGAGTATTGAATTGCTTTTTTGTTGGGGAAAAAATTAACAGAAATCCTTTTGTTTGCGTGAGTGGCTTAAAGGATATTTGCCATAAGTTCATGTTCATTTTTGTGTGCAGTAACAGAGTGTGTTGAATTTCTAAAAAACTATTTCAAGATTCAATAAGAGGAAATAATTTGTCAACTGCGAAAATGTTTGTTTAAATCAAAATATATAAGCTCGGTATAAAATAAACACATAAAAAGGAAAAGAAAGTCCTTATCAATAAAACAAAGCATTTTAAAAAGTTTTAGCACGTTTAAATAAGTTTAATCTTAAAAATTATTTTATTTTCAATTATAATTTATCTCACAAATACATTTAACTGTTTATATGATGAAGGAAATACATTAATGGCTTTTTAACATTTTATTAAATGGTCAATTTAAAATTGCATGTTAAAAGCGAAAAAATTCCATTGAATCCACATCAAAAAAACATTAAAACTTTCAAAAATACACGCAACATGTCAAAAGGTCTTCTCAAATAATTTTACAAAAAAAAATCTATCGAAACTGATTAACGAATATGAACGTAGACTTAATTTTCGCTTAAACACATAGGGACTGAATATCTCTGGCATCATTAGAGGAAATGTTTAAACGAACATAAGTTAGAAACCAAAAAAACAACATTCATTCACTCACTTATTTATTAATTGCTTAATTTATTTTAAATTTTTTTGTTCAAAGTTTAGAAATATCTTAACATTAGATAAAGTATTTTAAAAGTAAGAAACAAAAAACTGTACTTTCAATAAATTCTGCAAACAGAGTCATTATGGGGCAGCTGAAGAAGGGGAAAAAGGTCAATTGTAAAGCATTAACTTTAAATGTGTAGCTGGTGCTAGAGCTTAGAGACAAATTTCCTAACAAGACACTGCTTTGCGTTGAAAACATTTGTTTCAGTTTCACTTTGGTGACTTAAGATTTCAACACTTTTTTTGTGTAGATTTCTGCTACAAGTTGAATGCAGTTTTTGTAAAAATGTCGCACAAATAAATGGTTGTAGTCACTTGTATGTTTGGGGGCATTTAATCATTTTTTCCCTTCATCACGAATCGTAACAAATAACCTCAATGCACGACAATGAAATTAATCAATCAAATTTGAAAATTTTATTTAAAACAGTTTTTTATTTATTTGTAACAAAAAAAATACATCAAAGAGTCGTACTTAACTTCACTTCAGAAAACAGGATTGCCAATAACACATTACAAACTCTTTTGAAAAAAGGAACAGAACTTAACTGAACAAAATTTTATAAAAAAGAATTATTTTAAAATTTGAATGAATTTGTAAGCGATTTCCAGAGCCAAAAAAGTATTTTAAACGATTATTTAACTAAATTTTATAGTATCTATTAAAGGATAGTATAAACTGTGAGAAGATACAAACTTTTGATCTTCTGGGCATCAGAAACGTGAACGATATTTACTGGAAGGAACATGGCTATTAGGTTATCCGTTATTTGTATGGCAAGTTGTTCCTTTTAAAAATGGTTGTGGCTCACCGTTCAAAAGTCGGAGCAAAAATTATTTTTCAAAAATGTCACGCCCCTGTTACTACGTCTTCTTGTGCCCTTATATTTAAGCGATACTTTTGTATAATGCGCTTTAAGAAAATTAGGGATACTGTTCCCGAAGCCCGGAAGTTTGTACGTGTGGTTGACTCGCACCACGTATTACAGGTAAAATTCGTTCGTTAGTCGCACATTTGTATGTGAAATAAGCTTTACAAAGATGTGTTTCCTGTCACTTTTAATACCAAAGTATTTACACAAAATGTTTACAAAGTTTTTCAAAAAATTAATTCGGGTAAACCTTATCACTGTGACCTTTCTATCACTTTATGTGCTTTTGGTAGAATTCAAATTTGATGACTTTGGAAAATGCTGTATTCTGTTAAAAAAATACTTTTAGCTTAATAAATAATATAATTAAAATTATAATGGTGTATCTAGAAAAAAATTAAGAAACATTTTAAAATTGCTGCGAAAAGTGGGATCAACACGAGTTTTAAGGGTACAATGGAAAGGCATGTGCGAGCATTGGATAGAATGGTAAACTTTTTTCAGAAATTTGTGCATTAAATAATAAAGAAACAAAAAATATGGGTATCCCCGGACTATTTTACTGAGATTAATTACACTTCAATTAGCAAATAAGCTAAAAATACCTTAAATAAAGTCTTGGATATTTAGTAAAACCTGAAGTATATTCACAGTAGGAAGAAAGCACAAAGAAACTCACAAGCAGAGGATTATAAAGCTGAAAACTTAACGACTTGATATATGGCTGGGGCATTTCTAAAAATATTAATTTCAATACTCAAAACGACCAGGAACACATATACATGTCCCCAAGTTGATGAGTGTATAGAAAAATATCTTCCAAATGCTCAAATATAAGCGAAATATAAAAATGTATCAAAGGTCTTGAAATCAACACGACACCTATATACAACAATATCCCGCCCAAGCTGCTCAAGATCTATACAACGACAAGTAAAGTTAATTCGGCTTACTAATACCCTGGACTTCGAAATAAGGAAGAAAATAGTCATTTTAATTCTCAAATAACTGTGGCTTAACTGTATGCAGATACAGCAGGGTAATAACACTTCTCTCCATTGCAAAAAAAACGGCATATCGAGGGAAATAAATAAATTTTTTTTCATCAACCAAGCTAGTTTATGGCCCTAAAGATCTTCCATTTGCCAAGTTAAAAGTCTACAAATCACAACAGTGTATTGCAGTGGATGTCTACCATCCGTCGAATATAAAAAACCTTCGAAACAATCCCCTAGCAATGATTTGGAGCGCACTCAAATGCAACAATATACCAGGAAAAATAATATCTCTTCTCCAATCCCATAAGGAAACGTCTGCTGTCTTATTGCTCTTAAACAATTGTTAGTAAACAAATATAAATAAACACTGGGGTTAAACAAAGATTCCCGTAATCTTCTCTCCTATTTAGGATTGACATCAACAGAACACGCCACTTCTAAACGTTAACGTATCACCTGGGCCATTAAGAGGACTAACTGACAAAAAATTCCTCAGGTTTGTAGAAGTTATTAGCTAAGTTGGTAACTCAGGCAGCGAAATATAAACTAAAATATAAATTTATCGAAAATCTATGCCATCTGAATAAACACCACCAATTCCCATCAGCTCAGTATTCGGCTACAGTGTCCTAACAAAGTATACTCCCCCTGTTACCTTGGGGATATCATCACAAAGTCTGGTCATTCTTTTGGAGAGTTCTAAAACTACATTAAAGAAAATAGACAAATATTTATTCAACTAAACTTAGTATGCAAATCTACAGACAGAAAACAAAACAAGTAACCTTTACTTAAATTTAGCCGTAACAAAGTCAAAAGTACGTAATTCTTTAAGACAAAGTAGGGATTTGCTCAACCAAGTATAATTTCTCCAGTATCTTTCTAGAAGAAATTTCTTACTTCTAGCCTTTTCGAAGCCAATATGTTATTGATTTAAGTTTGAAACTTAATATAAGTTTAAAAATATTTATATAAGCGTTAACGAGATTAATCCAAGAATGTTAAATGAATATCCAGTTATTTGAAATAGATATCCAGTTGATTTTACATAAATAATTTTTTGAGTGTAGAACAAGAAAACTAAAGGGCGAATCGTATTTAAAAATTTTAAGTACGATTTTGGATAAATTCAAGAATTAAATTCGTGATTTTATAATGTGATTTTTCATTTTGTGTAGCAACCGCTCTTTACGCATAAAATGCAGCAATATTTAATAGCTGTGTAAAACCTGTGCCGTTAAGCGACTGCAATTCCTGGAACACATTAAACCGAAATACAAACTTGCCGTAAATTACATTTTAACACTATGCATTTTGGTTTTTTTAAAACGCAAAAACTTTATCTACAAATTTTTTACTGATATGTTTACTAAAATTCGATTTCACGAACCCTAAGAGATTAAAATAAATCGTTGATTTTGGGTTACCCTATAGTAATATATCTAAAGTACTTAGTAAATTACATCAAATAGTCAATCATTTCATTTTATAAAAATATTAGTTTATACTGTTTTTTTTTTTTAATTTTAATAGTGAAAAGCTTCTGGGCTAAACCCTCCAGTTTAACTATTGCACTGATCTAGGCCAACTAGGCCAAATGAACCACTTGGCGGAAAAACAGTCAGACAAAATGAAATAAAATACAACAAAACAACGGACATAATAATAATAAATGCTGCAATATTTTTTTTCTACTTTTCAGTTTTGATCACGTTTTACAGGAAATTTATGTTGTTGTTTTAGAAAAGAAAATAAATTTAGCACAAGTTTAAATATTGGCAAACATTTCAGTAAAAAAAGGGTTTGGCACTCAATAATATTTATTTATTTATTTGTATTTTTTATTTTGCCGCTATTAATTTTGATTGATAAAGATTATTTATTAATGTTATTTGTTTTTTCTAAGGTTTCGGTGCTTATTTAAATAAAATGTTTTATTTTATTTTATGTTCTTAACGTTTTGTTTTGAAAATTAGTTCAACACCTAGTTTGTGGCTAAAGAATTTAAATTATTTTTTATTTTCTATGGCCAACCTAAAAATTGACCAACGAACAGAGTTACATGTTTAGATTTGCTGCTGAAGTGTGCATGTGTGACGTTACCAACGACTAAAGTAAAAAAAAATGAAGGAAGCAATAATGGTCGATGGGGCTCGAGTTTAAAGATTGCTTAACTGGGAACTGTCCGTTTTTGGAGGCCAACAACAAATCAAGCCAATTTGGCATTCACTTGTTCTGAAGTAAAACGTATCTCAGAGAAGGCCTTGTGCCTTGACCCACAAAAGTAATAATTGGACGGAAAAGGGCCTGGATTATAAGGCGGGAGGCGCAAAACTTTTGAATCACTTATCTCTAAATAATTTTTCACAGGTGTTATAACATATGGCCATGGGTTTTCTCTTTGATATCCGGCCGCATATTCTGGCCTCAACTCGCTTTTAACAGAAAGGTTGGGTTCGGAAGAGGTTTTCTGTAAGAGTCCGGCCCAATTTTAGCAGCTTATAGCAATTTTCCTAACTCGGGTACCTTGGGTAATTGCTCAAGTACCGGTTCGGCTTGTTAGCCACCCCTATATTCGATCTCATACTCTTCAGGCTATTGTAAGGGATCCAATTTCCACCGTGTTCCATGTGCACTTCGGATGTATAAAATCGTGTTTAAAGGCAGCTCGGCTTTAATTCATATGGTACCCAAATATTTATGTTTTCAATCGGATAATATTACCAGCTCATTCTGAGCTCGTTGACAATCTTAACAGATCGTTATCTTTCGTGCAAAAATTGCAACTTTCTGAGAACCAAAACCATCTCAATCGCACGTTAGAAATGTTGAAAGACAGCGACTAGAAGTCTCGATCAGCGGGTTTGGTGCTTCCGAGATATTTTCTATATTAAAAAAATATCCCGCCATGACTCCAAATTCGAGACTTTAGGATGCATTATTTGGTCACAAAAGCTAGCTTTGAAAGAACAGCACCGACAATAATACCAAAAAGGGATTGCTTGTCAGTCTCTACAAGGGGCGGCAGTTTCTATTTAGATTTTTAAGGTGTATTTGGGTACAGGAGCCAGGGCCTTTGTCATGGAAGAGAATATCATTTTATCCTATAATGGGTGTAGTATGTTCCAAGTGGATGTACTGGTCATTTTAAGTTCAACAAATTTTATTGTAAAACAATTTCCGAGGAATGATGAGATCACTCTTAATGTTGACGTCAGAAAATCTTTTAGGACTTGAGGCGCATTGCGTCAAGTCAAGGTTGGTTAGGGATTGCAAAAAATATCCTAGGAGTAATCATGGAAATTTTTAACGTTATACTATGTCGGATTCTGGAAAACTGCGAAGTAGTAAGCAATGAAATTTCTGACAAGCCCACTCGTAGTCGTTTGGCCCTTAAATATAAAATATTAAATATAAGGAGGAAACTAGGAGACCACCAATTGGTAAAAATTATGAAAAAATTACGACAGGAATGCTAAGCATAATGAATCTTAAAGGGGGGAAAAAAGTTATTTTAAGCTGGCTAGGGTTATATGTAGCTCAGCTCAGCAAGAACAAGGCTGCTAGGATGAGCAAATGGGATCATAAGAAATGAGTAGGAATTAGAAACAATAGATATGTTGTCTATTACTGTCCTAAATTAAAAAGCCTTAGGGTCAAGCACTTGGGAAAAAATTTTGCAAAGAACTGGAACTAAGTTTCGGTTCATAAGGGATATCAAGTGGCCTAGGGATGGTCATTAAACAAGGGTGCTTCGTACAGAGACTTGAACTAATTTTTTGTTTTACAATATATATTTTCTTCTCGTTATTTTAACTTCTTCTCTTCTCCTTTACTTACTTTATGTCTCATTTTTCACCTATTCTAAGAAGTACTTACGAGTGTTTAAAGCAATGTATTTTTTTTTGCCTCTTCACACAGTCATTTTAAGAATTTTTAAAACAATACAATTGAACAATTAGTTTCTCATTTTATCTTATAATAATATTTATTATTATTTGAAACCACATTTTCCCTTTAATGAAAGTCAATTTTTAAATATTTCAATTGATTTCTCTTCAAATTTACATAATTTCTTAAAATGAACATTGTTCCACATTCTTTTTTCTATGTCTTATTCTCTTAATATTTTTTCACAAATAAGATTGAAATATTAAGGTAAGTCCTTGACATAATAACTGGCATTAAATGGTTAAACTATTTGGCCAGACGCTAGACATAACATAATCAAGGATAAAAAGCGTAAACCGCAACCACAATTGAAAATTGTCACATTTATAGCCGTGACATCGAAGCAAGGACAGGCAGGAGAATGGCTACAGCATCCAAAATACGAATCATAAAGTTAAATAACATGGATTACATCAATAAGAGTAAAAAAGGAAGTGTAATGGGATGCCAACAAAATCAGCAATATTTGAATTATATTTAATAAATGTTTAACATTTTGCTCTTTAGATGCTCGATGAAGTAAAGAAAAAAATAGCGAAGGAGAAGGATAAGAAACACAACAGACAGAGTGAAAAGAAAACATATTCTTAGTTAGAAAATTGAAAAAATTTAAAAGACGTGTAATAAACAGTGGTTTTAATGGAAATATTTTTAAACCTTTAATATATTTTTAGTCAAATTTAATTTATATTTTTGAAGCTGTGAGAGCTTAAAGCAAATGGTTTTATTAATAACTAGATATATTTACGAGTACTATGTCGAATGCAATTTTAAACCACCAACGGTTTCATCTTCAGCTCTCTTCCTAATCGACAATCGGTGTAGATGATTATAGATGTGTGCAAAGGTCTTAGAAGGCACATAAAGCGGTGTACCTGTACGACATATCTCCACAGTTTACCTGGAGAATTTTGGATCTTTGTCCCGGAACTTAAGTTCGCTTTGCCCTGCTGATATTATGGATGCAATGAAAAAGATTTCGATAAATTGCCTTTTACCTTTCATGACCGGCTTCTAGCGGCTTTAATGACAACATAAGGAGTAATAGCAAGTATATTCTATACTACAGACTGAAATGTTACTAATCGGCAAAGCTGCTAACTGGCAGCAGCAATTCTCAGCCAAGTCACTACCAGTTCCCAGCACAATTTGCCAACGAATACTTGGCATTCTTGAACTGAATGATCATGGGTTTTTTCGCTATCTTGAGAGTGCGGGTAAAGGAGAACAATGTAGAGAACTGTGTTAATGATGCTTAAGAAGAAAAGAGAGTATGAAACAGTTTCTGAAGTATTCCTCACTTTTTCAGCAAACTTCCCGTGGGGGAAAGAAATGACAGATTAAGGTAATGTACGGAGCTGTACACACAAAAAATTATCCAAGAAAACTTTACTTAAATCAAGCCATAGCGGTGTCAAAAGTACGGTGAGTACGGTTTTTCTTAAATCGAGTACGAAATTTCTTACTCCAAGTAAAATTTTTCAAGTACGAATTTCTTACTTTTAGCCACAATTAAGCCAAAAATGGATTGATTTAAGTTCGGAACCGTACTTGATTTTAGCCAAAAAAAGATTGATTTAAGCCGTAAGCGGGATTAATTCAAAAATGAAATGTCATTTTTTTGACTTATGGAGCTTTATTAAAGAAGAAGAATTTTATATTTTCTTTTTATTTTATAATTTTATAATTAATTTATAATTTAAAAATTTCATTTTTTGTACTTACCGAAGCTGAGATTCGAACCAGGGATTTCTGCACTGCAGCCCAAGCGCGTTACCTCTAGGCCACTGAGACACTTTGTTTTCAAATGTTAAATAATATATTAAAAAAACAAGCTTTTTTCTGCTTGATTTGTTGAAGCAATCCGAATAGGCTTGATTTAAGAAAATGTAAGTAAGGATTGTACTTAAAAAGATTTTGGATAAATTCAAAAATAAAATTCTTGATTTTAGAAAGCGAGTTTTCTTTCTGTGTATGTGTGCAAAAGGTCCAACTGTTATCATTAAGTTCAATGCATTTCTTTCGTGTTGACAGTGACCGAAATTGCTATTTAAAAAATTTGATTATCTTTTAACGAACTCTGTAAGAGGTGTCAATATTCTAATAAGTAGGAGACCACAGACACTAGACAACTTTTTGGACATTCAATTTTGTATCTGTAGACAGGATGATTCGGATATGCTAACATAAGCATGTAGGCATATTCCACTTAAAACGGACCTAAACGGAAATACACTTAAGAGTATATAAATTTGTCATTCCGTTTGTAATTTCTTAAATATACTTTTGCGATCCCATAAAGTATATACATTCTGAATCCTAATGCAAATTTGCACGTGTACATTCTTCAATTAAGAATTAGGATAAAATTGGTATATATTTTTATTACTAATTGAATAATATCAGTATCGTTCGTCCAATATTTGAAACTGAACATGCTTGTTGCGTAAGGTATTACACTACTGTTTAGACGAAAAGAAATCAAACCGGTTAGCAATTCATCTTTGTTTTAAAAAGCAAGAATGTAAATTTTGTGCTTTAGTTTGGCAATAAAAGTAATATTTCCTCACTATTGGATTAAGTTCTGTAAATGAATAATCGAAGATTAATTTCTCAAAAAAAAGTAGGGACGCAAAAAAAGAAATTTTTTAAAAGTTATTAAAAAAATTTATTTTAAAAAAGTAAATTTGTTGGAATCATATCTGTTTTATTTTGCAAAAAACATTTGAGAAATAAAATTATTGACATCAACATATTCGCCAAGCGCGTAATAACTTCTTATTTGTTTTCCAAACAGCTGATTGTTGGAGAATTTGTCTTAAGAATACGAAAAAAGTACGGGCGGCTTTGTGGAAAAAAATTAAAAATATTTATCGAAAGATCCTAACGTTGAATATGGGAATACAACGAAATCTATTTTCATCGTCAAATAAATAATAGGAAACATAAAAATAAAGCATAAGAAATTAATTCAACTTTATTTTTTGAAAACGACTATTTTATACAACTTTTTTGCTTTATATGACTTTTAGTGACACTTTTTTTAAAATTCTCAGCCATCACCCTGGTTGCAAGTACCAAAACTCATTCAAAAGCATTAGATGATGAGAGGCGAAGGTAAAGTTGTAATCCATTTCAAAATTCCATGTCAACAGCTGAAACACGAAAGGCCTTTGAAATTTTGAGAAGCGCATAGAAAGCAGAATTGTTTCATATCATGGAAACTATACGAATATTTTTTATTTTTACTGTCTTTTTGAGGCAAATATTTATATTTCCTTTGCTTTTTCGTCTTTTTAAAAACGTTATTATCGTTCTTGTTAAATAATTTAAATTTTTATTTTGTTTTAAAGAGATTAAATGCTCATGTAAATTAGTTTTATTTTGCTTTTTTCAATCATTATGTTTGACTAATTTCTATTTGTAATATCGTAAAAAGTGGTTTTTTATCCTCCGAAATATTATAGTGTTGCAGGGAACATTTTAAAACTAAAATCTTTTAAATTGCTTGACTTATGATATTTCCTTACTTGGACTTAAAGGCTTATATATACGCTTAACTTCAGAACAGGGTATTCGAAATTGGTTTGATTCGTTCTTAGCCTTAAAATATGAGAAGCCCCTTTTGTGTGAAGTCCATATATTGCCGAGTATATATAAAAAGATCACACCTAATCACGGTCAATATTTTGAATAAATTAATGTTAAAAAATAAAATCTGGAAATAAATAAAGGCTATTTTGGATCAATACATCCAAAAAAGCAAAAAAATTTATTTATTTGAGTTAATATAGTTATTAAAAACCTTAATCGATTAATTGAGAAAATCAAAATTCCTAAATTTATTAATTATTTGCACAAACAAAATCAAAGCCTTATTAAATGGATACTTTAATGTCAACCTATGATGAAACGACTAAAAACATATAACCCCTGGGAACAATAGGCTCTTTGTTAATTACAAATGTTAACTTTTTTTGATAACATTATAGAATACAACTAAAATCGTCAAACTGGACCCAATTGGCCTACATCTTTTATTTAAGGCTGCCTATTCTACCAAAGCTTTACTATTCGTTTATACTAATAATCCAAAACTACTAAAGTAATTCATAAACGTCACTGTTTTATTGCGAAGTAATTTTGTAGCAGATTCTTTTAACTCCCGCAAGGAATACTTAACTCAGCCATTTAAAGCCAAAAAACATGAATTTTTTGTCTTGTCTGCCATTTACCGGGGAAACTACTGCAAATCTACACCCAATCATTACATACACACGCCAACGCATATTCACTTTTTAACATTAAGATTATGATGCCAACAGAAAATGTAAAGCAAAATATATTTAATTTTTCTAAATATAAGTTCAACAAAATGAAATTGAAAAAAAAAATTAGGAAGATATTTTATGTTTGTTTACCTTAAACCAAACCTAGTTTTAAGTGACCTTTAAGGAAAATGAAATCTTAAAAAATAAAAATAAATAAAATAAACAAAAATGTTACAACGTGAATCCACCCACTTTTCTACACCTTTTAACTATTTCAGTCACTTACTTTAGACATCAGGTTTTAAAGTCAGAATATAAACGCTACTATGGTTTTTTATTAGTTTAGCTTCATTAATAAAGCAAATAAAATATTAACAATGAGATCATTAATGCAATCATCAGCAGGTCTTCTATATCAAAAGTTTAAACACAATAACAATAGCAAGGAAATGGTTTATGCCTCCATTGCCAAAGAGTTGTGGCATTTACATTGTTGCATCGTGATCACGAGCAACTAATAAAGATAGAAACGCGATTTAATATCAAAAATAATTTTTTTTCTAGCGCCCAATGGCAAAGCAAATTTAAATGATGTTAGATAGATGAGTTAGAAAAGAGACTTAAACTGAATTGCAGTATCTAATAAAATTTAATTGGCTAAAAAATTTCGGGTGCGAAATTTTACGCTGGAGGTGTTTGTTTATATTTAAATAAGTTTTTGGCTTAATTTTAATGTTTGTGTTTGTATTGGTTTATTATAAATATTAAGTAGAACTGGGAAAGTTTTTAGGGCAATAGATTTGGAAACATTTGAATTTGTATTTTTTTTAAGTAGAAAAATAATATCAGGCAGAGGTTTAGTTTGCAAAAAAGTTTTTTTTTCGACGGAACTGCTTAAAAGTCGACCCAAAAAAGGGTTAAATATAGGACCCAAAAATACCTAAGAGAGTTTATGAGTTTATGAGTTGAAGATCATTTAGGTTGAAGCACGGAAATACATTTTTTAAAAAAAATTACTTTTGCCGAAATTTTCCTTAACTTTTACTTAATACACTACAGGGCAGATTTAAAGAGAAAAAATCAAAGAAAAGAAAAAAAGAGAACAGAACAGATAAGAAAAAAAATTAAAAGACGACTTTCCTTTTTCGGATATTCAGCACTATGTAAAGTTTTTTTTGGATAAAGTGTTGGCAACAGCATGCAATATTGATTTTCTATTCGATTACATATAGCAGAAGTAGTTATATTAAAGTCTAGGTTTAAACGCTTTCCTTGTACGCCTTTGTCACTCTTTTCCAATATTTCTAATTTGTTTTATTAAGACAAGTGTACGTATACAACAACAAAAAAAAGGACTTTTAAACTCTAACAACATCAACAAGATCAAAAAAATCATCAATTAAAATGATATTCTCCTTTTTACTTCGTATTTGGTTAAACTAAATTGTCAAAATGTTAGCGTTTGCAACAAAAAAGAAAAACCCGCTCGGAAATTCGAATTTCGCATTCTAATTTTAGAGCGCCAAATGTAATGAAACTACTGATTCCAATTTCTGGAAATTCGAATTTTTGAGAGTTCGAATTTCCGAGCGTCTACTTCAAACTATTTATTAATTACAAACTGCTTTACTTAGAGTAGCAATAAGGCGTTGGGGCTTTAAATGTTCGGTTAGGTTTTTTATTGAACTTTGTATAAACAACTTAAAGCTATTAAAAACAAGAACGTGGAAATAGGCGTCTCTGTTGAAATTAAATTGCTGTAAAGAATTATATATAAATTGGGATGGTTTAATTTTAATTTTTTAAGGTAAATGTAAGCTGGCTACATTCGGCTGTGCTGAATCTTATTTACTCTTCATAACGTGTAGGGGTATTTCTCTAACTTTTTCAAGTTTTGTAAGGACACCCTCTAAGTGGGTGGAGATAGAGGGTAAGTATGTTCAAGGAAAATGTTTGCAGGGAAAAATGATTTGGGGTCAGTCCTGAATTTAACCTATCCAGGAGTATCCTGGAAGCTGTAGGGGGGATTTATTACAATTTTCCAAACTTTGTAAGAGAGCGCCTTTATGCGATGGAAAGAGAAACTTAAGGGGGCCGGTCGTACACTTTATTTCTCTAAGGCAGACTCTGGGGAAGTTATGGCCGTTTTTACATCGCTTGTTGTAAATTTTCTATGGCATCCCCAATTGATGATGGAGATAGGGGGTAAGTATGTATTAGAAATATGCATGTTTGGAAGAGGAAACTAATTGGTGACTGTGATATATTTTATTCCTCTAAGGGTGACTCAAGGGAAATCGTTAGGTTTTTACCCTTATTTTTCCAAATTTTGTATGGCAATCCTGTTAGGGGCTGGATGTAGATGGTAAGTATGTTCCACAAATATGTTTTGGCAACCCTGTTAGGGGGCGGAGATGTTCTAAAAAACTGTTTGTGAGGAAAAAGTAATGGGGGGAAATTATAAGGGTTTTTATGTAAAAATATAAGAGAAATAAACAAATGTAGTCGTGGTTGCTGGCTTATCTTTCGGTTAGTTTTCGGAAGATTTTGCTGAATTTCAATACCAATTTTTTTGCGGATACTTCTGATGGCTTAATACCACCTACGGGCTCATGCGATATCGGAGGGCTTCAAAAAATTGATTTCAACCATAACACGGACAGACGGTCATCGCTAAATCAACTTTCCTATCTATCCCTAAGGACCAAGAAAATATCTACTGTTTGGGGTCGCAGATGAATATTAAAGAAGCTACAAATGGAATGACAAAATTATATATACCCTTATCCAGGGCTTACTCAATCAGGCAATATCATGAGCCCAGCTAGTTAAAATAAATTTGCTATTTTCAAGTTACAAATATTCAATTTTGTATTAAATTTTGAATTTTTCTGACATTCCACCGTTTAAACACAAAAAAGAAAAGCAGAGGGCAAATTTTTTAAATTCGGCATGCTGCTACCTTTTGTAGTGTAACCTGCCCTTATCACTAAGGGGTATAAAAAGTGGTATAATATTTTTTTTGTACAACACAGATAAGAGTTAAAGAAACAGATACAGTACACAAATAAATTAAGGTTTAACCCGTCTTCAAATTACCGTCGTGGCCTTTTTTAATATTTTTCGGCCGAAATAATAAAACCCAACATAACTTTTTTAATAATTCTGTTTTGAAAATTTTGTCCCGCTTTAACCTGCTAAAAATTGTTATGAGACTTTGCTTGTTCAAACCGTTAACTACAGGTCTTGTCTCTAACATTTGAAAACAAAAACGAAGTATAGTCTGCGTTATATTTCTGATAGATTTGTGCCACTACAGGGATTGTAGGAGTTTATTAGGCTTCGTAAAATAGTTAGCATGATTTGGTTTCTTAATAATTAAATCTTATACCATTTACAAACAATTATTTAATTTTAAATACATATCAACAAACGCAACAAATGATTTTTATATCGCTAGTATTATATATTCGCAATTTATGCCATTTAATCTGCTAAAAAAGCCAGTGTTGAAAATGGACTGATCAAAGTAAGTATTGAATTAACAGAAGATGAAAAATTTATTTAAAGCTTGATGAGGGCATTTTGCGAGGACATTCGTAAAGGGAATTTGTAAAATCAAACCGATTATCAGCAGTTTAAATAGACATAGTTTCTGTGCCAAGAAAATTATATGCGCCAAATTTTATTAAAGTTCCTTCAAGAATTAACCTGTACCTTTTCACAGATATACATAGACACCCAACCAAACTGACATGCTTTATTCAAATCAAGAAGAAATTTTCAATCTACCTAATAATTGAAGGTGCATTTCAGACTATTTCCTTTGTGATTTACAAACATTTGAACAAGCGCATAGCACCTTTTCGGCGTATGTAGGGTGGGTATATAAATTTTGAAGCACCGATCTAGCAATGTTTAATGAGTTTTTGCTATCTGTAACATAAAATACCTCCCATAAATTTCATTCATGTGAACCTAAGTACGTAAGTAAGTATATCTTGCTTGTATCGCACAAACACAGAAATCTAAAGGAATATTTTTTATGCGAACAATAAAGGCGATCCTATGAATGCAATCAGATAAAAAGCCAAACTTTATGAAATTACCTACAATTTTTCATTTCTCTTTTCATATTCCAATTTTTCCGGTGTTTGGTGGCATGAAAATGTGTCTTTATGCAGAAAAAACTTCACCTATTCGAAGGCACAGCTATTTATAATTCATTAAACAATTCGTTGCAACAAATATTAGCTGCATGATATTATGATGCCCCCAAAATGATGAAAACATGTGTGCTTGTATGCATATTTGGAGATGATATACTCTACTCATGTGGTTAATGTTATTGTGGGTTAGTAAAATTTTATTAAAAAGGAAAATAATTATGATCATGATTTTAATGCTGTTTGCAGTTATTTCTAAGCTTTTTCTTTAACTTATGTACAATATGTGATTGTAAATACTGTTTGTTGGCATTTTGGTGGTTTTTATGTCTCTGATGACCACATGACCAATTGGCCTCAAAAATGAATGGGTACACCTAATGTATTTATATTTTCTTCTTATTTTTATGCTGCTGCTTGCTATGATAACCTAGAAAGAAGCAACAAACTAACACACCACAAACGTCGTAGGGGTATTATACGTTTTTGAAGATGTTTGTAACGTCCAAAAGAAATGGTCTGGGGCACACCTTACAAAATGCCGCCTGACTCAGAAACACTTCCCAAGTCGATTAAAGGATGTCTATCCGTCTGTCCGTCCGTGCGTCCTGAGGATGTCCATGTATCCTTGTAATCAAAGTACAGGTCACAATTGGAAAATATTTTGAAAATTTTTCGCAGATAATTTTTTTGATTTTGGCACAAGGCCTTCTATTGCTTTTGGTGATAATTAGTTCAACTTTGACAAAGCCTCCATACAAATGTTCTCCCGAAATACTCATTTTGGGCTATAACTGAATGGAATATTACTCTCTCTTCACAAAATTTTGCAAATGTGTCTAACTTTATGCCACTAACTAGTGTACTGAACAAAAATATGATCAGTCTATTTTCTGATGTAGCCCCTATACAAATATCCTTCCGGAATAAAAATTTTATCTTTAACTAACTCGAAGGTTACTGCATCTTCACAAAATATTACAAACATGTTTATGTTTATGCCGCCAAATATTACAACGGAAACAAATATTATCGGTCTATTTTTTCAATAAGCCTTTACATAAATGTGGTGTAGGGTATTATATGGTCGGGCTTGAGCAACTATGACTTTCTCAATTGTTTTTTTTTTATCTTTGGTTAAGTACAGGGCTACCATACTTGTTGGTTTTGCGTTCTGCGAAAAATAAATTTAAGTAAATAAAATTAAAGTTTTACCGACTTTTCCCTCTATTAAAAATTTTAAATAAAACTTATTTTATTACTAAGAAGGTAACATTACCCAAAATATTTTTTTATACCTTCACGTAAGTGTTAAAAGTATATATGAGTTTGTCATTCCGTTTGTAATTTCTTTAATATCCATTCGCGACCCCATAAAGTATATATTTTGTTGGTCCTTATAGATAGGGAAGCCGATTTTACGATGTCCGTCTGTCCGTGTTATGCTTGAAATTAACTTTTTGAAGCCCTCTCAATGTCGCATAGACCCGTAAGTGGAGTAGAACTAACAAAACTATCTGCGAAAAAATTGCTATTGAAACCCAGCAAAATCGCCCGATAACTGACCAAGATGTAAGCCAGCAACCATGACTACCTCTGCTTTCTTATTTCTTTAAAATTTTTATATAAAAACCTCGACAACTGCCCCGGAGTTGTCCCACATGGATGCAATGCTAGACCGACCCGAAATAATTTTTGCTCCTAAGCATTTTTGTGGAATATACCTACCCTCTATATCCAGCTCCTAACAGGGTGGCCATACAAAATTTTAAAAAGTTAAAGTAACAACTCCTGCAACTTCCCCGGTCTAATGGGGTCTAAAATGTATTTTAGACCTTTAGACCCCATTAGTTTTCTATCCCAAACATATTCCTAGAATAGGTTTACCCCCTATCTTCTAAGGGAACTTGAAAAAGTGTAATAAATCTCCCCCTAATGCATTCAGGGTCCCTTTGGATAGGTCAAATGTAACAGTGACACCAACCCATTTTTCTTTGCAAACATTTTCCTAAAACATAATGCTGAAAGAAACTTTTACTTTGAAAAATCAGGATTTTTCTATCGATAATTGCTGAGTAGAATGTATTTTGGAAAGCAGCTATGCAATATTATCATCAGTAATCTTCGACCGGTAGTAGCGTTTTTGGCTGTAAGCGTCCCCTGTTTCACTTATGTACATGTTAATCAGAAAGGCAAACGGAATATCTTTTTCCTTTCTTCTTTATTTTGTAAGTTAGGACGAAGTTTAACTTTTCCATATACACTCTACTTTTTGGTATTAACGTCTCTTTGGAATACATATGACTAACGGATGAGCACTATCCATCTATCAGATGGAATGAAAATATTAATTTCTTCTAATAAAAAAAAAATAAATAATGAACCAGAATTAAAAACCAAAAACTTTTATCAAAAGGAACATTTGGAAAAAAATTTGTTGGATATGATCAGGCCCAAATACAAATGAACAACTTTCAAGAAATTTTTAAACCGTGTATCTACGAAACATAGCCTACATGCTGGAAAATGTAGTTGGATATAAGCAGGGGGAGAGACAGCTCCCATACAAATAAACAACTTTTATTAAATCTTTGATAAGATTTATTTTAGAAACTAAAACAGCTATTGACTTCAGAAAGTAATTAGGCAGAAATGCGCAAGCAAGTGCAGGAAAATATTAGTTTTATAAAAACAGGGGCAGCGGAGGCCAAAAACTTTTATTAAATTTTTTTAAACGAAATATCATGGAAACTGTTAAAACTGTCGACCTCAAACCCTCTATAAGTTATTTCTAGGATAGCTATCGACTTTAAACCCGGCACAAAGTAATTTTATTATATTTTTTGCGGTTAAAAAGAAAATACCAATGTAAAGGGTATATAGGATTCGGCACAGCCAAATTAAGCGTTCTTACTTGCTTTTTTATTGAATTTTTTTTTAAATTCCTTTGTTCCGTAAAAAAAAATTAAAATGTTGCAGTTAAAATTATTGGCCAGTTTGGCAACAAACATATCGTTACAATACTTCTTTAGTCAATCCTAATAAACCTTCGATCATATCATTAATTTAATACTGTAAAATCTAAAATTCCGTTCCTCAAAATACCTTTTCCCTTCTGTCAGACTTGTTTTTTTTTATCCTGCTAAACAATGTCATTTGCAATAAATTCGTATTTCAGTGACTGCACGTTGGGTTGAAATGGTTCGAAAGTGACGCTTAATTGAATTTTTCAAATTAAGTTTTTGTATTATTATTTGGCATCGGATAAAACTAGATAAAATTCTACATCACTGTGTAAATTTTCAAGCATCTATCTTGTCAGCTGACTCCGTAGTGACGTGTCAAAGTACAAAATTTTTTGCAATTTTTTTAAAAAGCGAAAAAAGTAAAATTTTGCATTAAACGAGTCCGTAATTTCCAACTTTAACGCTAACAAAGTGTCATTTTAAGAATGGAACCTTCAACTTCAGGTATTTAAATGTATAAAAATGATGCAGTGTTTTTGAATATATGTGTGGAAATATTTTTGACGATTTTTTTAAAAATGGTCCAAAATTGGCATATTTTTGATGTTTCGTGAACCATAACTTCTAAGTTAGTTAAGGTTGGGTTTTAAATCTTATATTTTCTAAAAGTACAAAATTTTAGCTTGATATTACGAAAAAAAAAATTTGCAGTTTTTTGATCTATGTTTGAAGTCGTGTTTTTTCAAAGTCATATATTTAACAAAACTAACGTGTATTTTGTTTTGCTATAGTCATTCGTTCAACATTCGTGAACAAGTTTCAGTCACCTTTATTCACGGGAGTGTTAAAATGGTTTTGTATGACTCCTACGATACCTAAATTTTTAATTTATGGTCCCGAACTTTTAGTAAAAGCTCAGGAAGCCAGAAATAAGGATTTTAAAAATTATAGGGAACACTTTGCTCGCAAATGCAGCCGAAAAAAGTCGAATGAAGATATTTTAAATAGATTTTTTTCTTAGTTCAGATTTATTCATATCTAGTATTAATAAACAAAATGAGCGGAAAGAAATGCAACAATTATCAAATTCCGAACTACAGCTTTTGCTGTCGCTTATTATTTCTCAAGAAATACATAAAAGTGAGAGTAATGATAGCGAAGATTATGATGATGAAGGTGAGGGTGAACATAATATGTTTTTTAAGTGTTTGACAATTATTGATAAACAAAAAACATTATAAAAATTTATTTCGTTACTTTTTTAAAAAAGTTGTAAAATTCTCGAAATCCTTCAAAACCCAAATTCAGACTTTAAATTAAACTTATATTCATATTTATGCAAAATATATATTTATTTTTTAAAAAGAAGACAATATAAGCTTTTGTTTGCTTCTCATTTTTTAAAAAAATCACTTTCCATTTTAAAATTACGGCGAAAATTCTGAAACAAACTATAATTTTCCGAAAAACAAAAATGTCTATAAAATCGTAAAAAAAATGTTTTTCCGTGTATCTTTTTTTCAGAATATGCCTTTTTATGCATATTTAACGATTTGAAAAAAAATTCAAAATAATGTATATTACGGCTCCCATGAATTAATCGCCACTTTCGGTGTCATCGAACCCACTGTGGAACTGTTGTAAAATTTTGCAAAACCAGGTTTAACAAATAAAATACAATTCTGCAAGCTGGGTTAGTTTAAAAAGCAAAATTAACTAGAAAAAGACAAAAAGTACAAACATTCACAGAAAATTATGCGCGTCTATGCCACCAACAATTTTTTAGTTTAAGGCACAGGTGATGATGCCCCTCTTCAATAAAAAAGATTATTTTCTATGATACGCATGCATCTTCATAAAACCCATATGCACTTTGTGGTCATGCACACACAAGCACACTCACACATATCTATGTGTATGTATGTATCTATGTGAACTCTAACACACTTATTAAAAAAATTAAAAATTGCTTTTCTTTGTGATAACAATTTTTGTTGGGAAAAAGTGTATTTTGTTTTTTGGGTATCCCTGGGAAAGTTGAAAACAAATTTTTAATATGTTTTTTCGACAAGAAGAGGCATGTTTCATAGTGCAGAGGCGAAAGAGAATTCAATCATTGCAAACCAAACCATTTGAATAACGTTGGTTACATTTGTTTTATTAAATTATTTTTATTCTAAATTCTTTTAAACTCATTGTACTTAAGGATAAGTATCACAAAAACAAACAAAAATAACTCCATGAAATATTTTACTAATAAAACGGAACCCTAAACTATCAAATGCCAAAATCGAGAAGAAATATTTAATTCAAATAAATATGTGTATTGTCTGTTTTACATGTCTACGAAAATTATTGAAGCGATTGCCGTTCATATGCTTTTCATTTAAAATAACGCAAGTTTAGTAAAGCTTTTCAAAGTAAGCAGTTCAATCCTTTAAGGATCTTTCTCTCCTGTTAGAGGTTATTGTTATCAGTATTCATTTAGCTGATACCAATTTTTCAATTTAAGCACATTTTTTGGGTTACATTCCCACGGACATGGCTTAGGCTAGAGATCATTTTATTTAAAGGTCACTGAAAGTTTAAAATAAAAACTTTAAATAAGCGGAAGAATGCATTAAAGTGCACAAAGCGTCAATTACTAGAAACCATTTAATTGTCTAAAGACAGTGTCAGATATTTCCATTGACTATTTCATGCACAAACAAGCCTAATATAATGCTTAAGATTTATTCTTAATTTAAACTTAAAAATAACTTTTCTATTTCAAACAAAAAAGTTTGAAACTCGGTGTGCCTGTGTATCTCTTTATTTGTACAGATCCACTGCGACGAGATTTTTAGGAATTCAGAACTGAAAAGGGTAAGAACTGGCCAAATATAGAAAAAACGTTAATATCTTCTTATCTTTGTATATGGTAACCTCAAAACGAATAAAGAAATAAAGCTCAAACTGAATTCGACAGGTCTTAAAAACTCGAAATATATTTTTTCGCATATTTTTAAATATTAAACAAAATTCGAAACGCGTTCGAGAGAGTTTAAAAAACAATAATATGTTGTTGGTACCTTTTTGAAATATTGGACCGTTAACGGCGAAACTTTCGTAACTTTTGAACTAATAAGACAGAATTATAATTTAAATTTCCTTCGATATGATAATATGAACTTATTATTGCCATCTTAAATAATGATGTTGTTTTACCTTATGTCTTTGAAAGGCTAAATATAATTTGTGTCACTTTTAAGGTACTTTTTAAAAGTTTTAAGTATTAAAATATAAAACAAAAGCCAATATATCACCAGAAGTTTACTGAGTGGACAAAAAGTACTTTTTAAACCATATTGGTAATTTTCTCCATTTTTTGCGATTACAGGTCTAAAAATATCGTTTATTTTGCTCCAGATTGAGATCTTAAGTTAGCAAGGTAGACACTAAGGAGTTTTTCGACATATTTGGTACTGTTTTTTTTTCATTTTTTGAGATGGTGACTCTTGAAACGTAAAATTAAAGGTCCCAGATTGAGATCAAAAGTCAATAAAGTGGACAAAAAGTACTTTTTTCTCATTACTGGTACTTTTTTGCATTTTTGGAGATTATGACTCTAGAAGTATGCAGGATAAACTTAAATAGGTGGAAGCCCACTGACAGTCATCTATATTTTTTTAAGTTTTTAACGAAACGTTTTGCGAGCGGTGAGTGCTGATATATTTTGCATATTAAGGTCAAATTATCCTTTAAAAAATCGTAAATTGCGATTTGGTGAGGACAGTAAATAACATTTGCTGTGAGTGAGTGGTCTGTGAAAAGGATCTAACAAGGCTTCAACCTCAAAAAGTTCCGAGATATTCCTCTCGTTATTTCGAAATCAGAAGGGATTGGGCTTCTACTCAATTTATTGAAACAGCATTTATATTTAATATATAAAATTTATTTCTGATTCATCTTAATTCATAAAAAGACTGTTAATTAATTATAAACTTTTCTAACAAAGTTTTTTAATACAACTTTGCTCAGATTATTTTTTTTAAATCATAATAATTTAGTTTAAATCAAAGCAAATTATTAACAACTCCTACTTTGCAACACTGTCTAAAAAAAGTGTTTTTTTCACAACATAAAAAGGCCTGAACTAGTAATTTAAAGAACTTCCTTTGAATCACAACAAGCATTGCATTGCAAGCATTTTCAAAAGAAAAAACGTTGGCTTTCAGTGTTGGGGCTTACACGGCTTTCATTGTAAAGTGTGAAGTAATTGTCTGCAAATTTTGTACCATTAACTCCTATTGTATGAGAGCCATTCAAGCCAAATTTAAATCCGGTACCGATTTGCAAAGGGTGCTTAGTGAGATTAACATTGTTTTCTGCAAAAGTCTTTTAGAACCATGGAATAATGTTGAGGAAATTTAAGGTCGATGTAGGTTGTTTCGGGAAAATATACTTATATGTATGATTCCTTTTTATACCATAAATATTACTTTTTTAATCTTTTTAAAAATTTCTTAAAGAAGACGATCTATACTTTGAATAGAAATATTATATGGAAACCCAGACAGGCACCCGTTCGTCAAGTCACAACATTCTGTTTACTTTGGGGAGAGTTCTAAATCAGATTCTATTTATTTAATTTTGACCAAAGAAATTTTATTCCCAGCGTTCCCTTAACGACACTTTATTTTATATTAAAAACACGTTTGCAAATCTATGTGAAAATGAAGTAAAATCGAGTCAGGTATGCCCCCAAATGTTAAATTCTGGGGGCGCTTGAATGAGGGCTTAATCAAAAAAGGGGACTGATTATCATTAAAAACAACAGCCTTGGTCCTTTTGCCAAAAAAATGCTTATGTGTGCTTAATTTCATTAAAGCTTTTTCAAAAGTGCGACCTGCGCTTTAAACCCAAAAAAAAGAACAACGTCGAAAGTCAGTTCTAGACTAATCATTTTTGGCGTTGCAAATATCTGCACAAATGCATAATACCTCTACCCCGTGTGTATGTAGTGTGGGTATTAAGGCTCATCAGATAAACGATTTATTTAATAATTTTCTGCAACAGAAATTTTAATTTATGGGGGATTTCATGTCAAGTGACCCAACTTTTAAAACCGATGTCTTTCGATTGGAAAGAAATTTGGACCAAAGTAAGTTCTTGCAGAGAGTAGTTTAGACACAATTTTTTAGCACGATCGGTCAAGAACTCTCTGAGCTAGAGGGGTTCAAAATTTGACGTTTTCGGCATATAGGTGTTTTTTCTCATACATGTAGTTTATTACCTTTTGCTTTTAACAAAATTCGTCCAAAATACTTTCGATAGTTTTTTTTTCAATCTTTCAGAAAAAAATATTTTTAAAATTTTAAAATTTTTTTTTTTTATTTTTTTTTATAAAATAATTAGAAAAAAATTTTTTTTTTCCAAAAGTGCCCATTTTTTTTTTTTTTTTTTTTGCTCAAAAGAAAGCTTAGGTCTTTTGCTTGAAGAACTTGGAGGTCGCTTAGTGGGATGCGAGTGGGATATCTATAAAAATTAATGTTTTGTAACTCAAGGTAGAGATTTTCCAATTTTCGCGTATATTCTATTTTGATTTTTATCCTATTTATGTAAAATTATCTCTTAAGCAAAAAAAAAAATATTTTATGCTAAGAAACAAAATAATTTAACCTTTCCGACGGTATGCATTGAAAATATTAACAAAATGTGTTCAGACATTGCCATATAAAAGTGATTTTATTCCAGAGGACTACCATTTTGTTGGTTATACAGTGTCGAGTGTATGAGACTTTATTTGGTACTTGCATACCAACGGAAAGGCTAAATTATTTTGTTTCTTAGCATAAATAATTTTTTTTTTTTGCTCAAGAGATAATTTTACATAAATAGGATAAAAATCAAAATAGAATATACGCGAAAATTGGAAAATCTCTACCTTGAGTTACAAAACATTAATTTTTATAGATATCCCACTCGCATCCCACTAAGCGACCTCCAAGTTCTTCAAGCAAAAGACCTAAGCTTTCTTTTGAGCAAAAAAAAAAAAAAAATGGGCACTTTTGGAAAAAAAAAATTTTTTTCTAATTATTTTATAAAAAAAAAAATAAAAAAAAATTTTTTTTAATTTTAAAAATATTTTTTTCTGAAAGATTGAAAAAAAATCTATCGAAAGTATTTTGGACGAATTTTTTTAAAAGCAAAAGGTAATAAACTACATGTATGAGAAAAAACACCTATATGCCGAAAACGTCAAATTTTGAACCCCTCTAGCTCAAAGAGTTCTTGACCGATCGTGCTAAAAAATTGTGTCTAAACTACTCTCTGCAAGAACTTACTTTGGTCCAAATTTCTTTCCAATCGAAAAAAAAAGTTGGGTCCCTTGACATGAAATCCCCCTTATATTTAATAGTCTTCTTTAAGATTTTTTGTGTTAAAAACATACATACCTACCTTAAATGAACATACGTACATATGAATGTAATATTTGAAGTGGTTTTTCTCTAAATTCACGTTGTTTACTTTTTGTTTCTTTAAACACAATATGATACTAATCATAAAGTACCACTAATTTGATGGCATCACAAGAATGTGTCTTGTCAACCCATAACCACACTGGTTGACTAACGGACTGAGTGACTGACTGCATCATGATCATAAATGCAAATAGTACTTCGTAAAAAGATATCAGCAACACAAAAACAACATGTTTTCTATAACAGAAACGACATAAAATTGCAATAAATTTTTTTCTATCTCTAAATCTAAGTTAAGAGGTTGCATATAAAAAACCAGCAACAACTTAAGTACAACAGAAAATAAGGTGCGGTTACAAGTGGACATAACACAGAAACACACAAACACACATGATTTTTCTGTACTTCATTGAATAAATATAGCGATAAGCTTATGGAAAGACATACAAACATGCAAGCATTAAAGAAGAAGAAGAGAGATCGTGTACAATAAATATTTAAACAATTCCATGTATCACGTTCATCCTCTATTTACGCGATAGATTTATGTAGCAACAATTAGATATAATTGCGTTGACAAGATTCATAAGCTTGACACTTGCCAGCTGCAGATCACAGAGGCACATATTTTTTTGCTATTGAAAATATGCAAATGCAACAGCATGACAATAGCAATAACATCATCACTGGCAACAAAAATTGCAACAATGGAAAAACAAACTTTATCTCCCAGTAGGCAAAATCGTTTGGGTGATATTGTATAAAATGATGTCTTTAAGGCATTTTTAAATTTGTCACTTTGTCCTTTATATTGACAACTTTGCTATCGGAAATATGACTACATGGTTTCAGGGCGATCTAATTTAGATTTAAGAAAAATTCTTTATTGACTTCTCTGCCAATTGCAAAAAAATATTGTTAAAAATTTTTTCAAACTATCTATATGTTAATCTAAAATGTCTTGAAATCTTGGTCAAGTGGGTTATAACGCCCTCACTTACACGAGCAGATCCATACATATGCATTCTATGAACATAAGTACGTTAGAGATGAGGGGTTACTTATCCACAATATTTATTGTAGCTTTATGGCCTCTAATGCACTCCAAAACTATTGTGCACATGTGGTTTTGACTTAAGAAAGTGTGGGATTTTAAGTTGATTTCTATATTCTTAGTCGAAAACATGACTTAATACTTAACATTTAAAATATTTTATTAAATAAAGTTTTTAAATAAAATATAATCGGTTTGACAAAAGTCAAAAAGTCATATTCTTAGAAATTCTAATAAAGATTAATGCATATTCTGACATGTCTGGAAAACTTATCAAGAAAGTCCTGAGCTTGCATAGAAATCAAATATAAAAGAAATAAATAAATGAATATATATTGAAAATGCAATTAAAAAAAAAATGAAAAAAAAACAGAATTAGGTTGAGAAAATCCAATTCGAAAACCATTTATGAAGCGTCTAGATTTGCGCCCGGCTCTCCTGTAAGTTAAGATAATTCGTACATTGAACTTTGAACATTGAACACAAGAGAAAAAAAAACTTAAATAAAAAAAATTTCATTTATAGAAAACAGTGGTAGTAGGATGGTAAAAGTAATTTAGGCCAGGTTAGGTCAAAAGGAGAAAACCGTAAAAAAACTCCAGATCCCGCAGGACATATTTTAAGCCAGTCAACAGCTTGTTGTGGGCTCCTAGCAATGGAAAAATAATTTGGGGTGAAGAAGCTTACAGAGATTAGGGTCTAAGGACAATCAGTCTTTAAAAGTTTTCCAAAACATCAGACATAAAATGTCAGCTTCTGACTTATGGAAAAGCTAGGCTGTGACATAGAAAATGTTTTCTTGCTTCAAGTTTCTCCCTGTATGCACTGCAGTTGCTACGCAACTCCCATGCGATTAAGATCTCCATCTTTCTTATTTCTTTAACATTCTCGTTAATGTGCTTTCTGTTTTGCTAATTGGTCCTGTAAACAATTTCTGCCCAAACCCTCAACTTAACATTTGTTACAGCAAAAGCCTTTAGGTTCCTCAGATTTTGCTGCTGCTGTTTTTTTTTTTTTGTATTGAGTATAATTATTTCCCGCTTAATCATCAGATAATTCGCCTGTTTATTTTCGTTTAACCCATAATGTACCTGATCATATTCTGGGTAATCATAAGTCATCTTCTATGATTGCAGCACTATCCTAGAATCACTTTTCAATAGTAAAGTTACTCACGCCCTTTGGACTCACATGTGACCTGAGCCAGGACACATATAACGTGAATGTTGCTTGTTGGATTATGTTGTAGTCTGAAAGGTAACGGTAGATCTTGATTTTATGGTTCTAAACAAGAAGGACCACATGCCCCACATTCCCCCCCCCCCCCCCCCTCCACCCTTTTGTAAAGAAACTGGACCTAAGAAGCTAATAATGGAAATACGAAATTTCATGAATATCGATACAGTAAAAACACAAAAAAAAACTTAGTTTTTGTGAACGCTGCACAAAATTTCCACACAACAAGGAATCAATATGCGCACAAAGTTTTATCATAATCAGAAGTATTCATATTTTACCTTTTATGGGCGTGGCCCGCTTACTTTTTAGCTTCGAAAATTTTTCCGCCAGAGACCTTATATACAAGGTGGACCAAAAGAAGTAATTCGATGTTGTTTACGATGGATTTGGCGTCAACAGGCAGCAGCTTATGCACGGACTGGACTTTTTAGGAGAACATGCGCAGATCTTTGAACAAAATTCCCCTTAACGACGACCGGCTGATGGCTACTTGCGAGGCACGTCGTCTGGTCGATTTTTCTGGTGACAGCTCGACATCCTCGCAAACAGCGGCAGCGCCTCGTGTGACCCATACCCTTCAAGGTTGGTTGTCAAACGGAGCAGTGTTTGCGCAAACGGCGACGGAATTCGAGCTGCTCCAACACCACTGACGAATTGATACGCAAAAAAATATACGCGATTATTCCGCGCTCTTGGGGAGTGCATTGCTTGTTCACTTTATTTCTACTTCTATTTAGTTTACAAATGTCAATGTCAAACAGATTTGTATTTACGCGTGTGTGTGTATATATATAAACAGATGCATGTTTATGTGAGGGACCAGTATTTCTATTTTTTCCCCTAACCTCTTTAACACCTTTTTACCAGTTACTTAAAGTGTGCTTTTTAACCGATCACAACTAATATCTTTTGTCCAATTCCTGTTTTGTACCTGTAACAGGACGAGTACGCCGACCAATTGACACCTTTTTCCCGCCGGGTGGGTACAAAGCCTTAAAAAAATTTGGTGCCATAAAATTTCCAGTATTAGGAATTTAGTTTTTCCAGTAGAAGTGAATTTAGATTAAAGGTGTTGCAGACAAAGTGCAAACTCTATTTTGGGGAATGTTCATATTCTAAGCCGGTTGATTAGTTGAAAAGATATAGGGACGGAGATCTTTAGCCCCGTTCGTTCTATTTCACACACTTTAGCGTCATAAAAAAAATACCTTACGCTCTATTCTCATACAAATGCACATACAAAATCGTACCAAGTCGATCCATTCGTCTTGGAGGAGTTTAATTACCAATTAACGTGACACAGAATTTCATATTTATTAAAAAAAAATTAAACTACACATTTTTGTTATATTGGAGGGAGTAAACGTATTCAGAAGTGTGTCCAAATTTATTTTCATTAAAAAAATTAGAGCTAAACTGTGAATATTTAATATTCTTTTTTTTAAATTGAAATACTTATGTAGGTTATTCTGATTGTATTCGTACATGATACTGCTTACTTAATTAAGCAATTGTGAAGAATTGCATTTGCAACACGCGTCTCAAGTCTCGCAATTCAATTAGGAATTATTAAGCGTTTGTTTAAATAAATAATATTTATAAGGAAAACACAATTTATTAAAAATGAAATATAGTAAAAAACTTTTGAGAATCTTAGGAAAATCTTTTAGAAAAAGTAATAAATTTGCATACAAATTGCTTTTGAAACAAATGCGTTTAAATTGCACAATATTCTCTTAATAAATGAAAAACAATTATATTAGAATTTGAATTAAATATTCGTACTCGAATATGCCTAATAATACAAAAAGGCGATATGTTTTATCATGATTTAGTTTTTTCTAAATGTTAAAAAAAATAACAACGACAGCTGCACAAAGATATGAACATAATTTCCATAATAAATTGAACTTCTTCTGGTTGTCATTTTTTTTTCAAAAACTTCGTTTGCTTTTATCTATTTCTACATAACTTCATTCATTCCAACATTATAACTAACAGATGTATAAATGAATTCAACGGCGGCCATCGGTTTACCTATAGAATTCATATAAAATCTTATGACAGTAATAAACTTTATAAAATTATACAATTTCCGAAAGCGTTTTAACATTTGTATAAGTTTTATTAAGAAAAATTGAAGGATAATTTGAGGAAAAAAATAAACTTTTTGATTCAGAGAAAACTTGACGCGCTTACAGCTTTAAGAAAAATATGTTTATAATTAAGAATTAATTTTTATTAATAGAAGGTCTAACCGGCAATATTTAACCCTGCACCACAATTTATTTTATAGAAAGTTTCAGGAAATATAAAAAATAAGCCTAATAAGACCCATGACAAATAACAGACCATTCTTAGATCAGTAGACAGTTGGTGGCGTAAGACCTTAAGCATATGAAAAATTTTCGTGGGAGCCTTGAATTGAAAAATGCTACTCATATCTAGTTTTAAAAGGGTAGGCCCGTACACGAGCAATGTTATCTGTGCCAAGTTCTGTACTTTAATTATCAGGGTTCATGGACACGTAGCCGGACAGACCCATGGAGAAATTTTATTAATTTTATATGAGCACCAAACCAGAGGGAAATATCTCACCGTGATCTTACCACTGAGTACCAGTTTTGCCAATACCAAAGCCCTTAGGTGGCTTATGAGGCTACCCAGGTAGCAATTTCTTCATCATAGCTTTGTATTTTTCCGTAACAGACACCTTGCTTAAAAGTTGAACCAACTTTCACCTTCTAGATATATAGATTTTAAAAACAGATCGGTTCCGACAAAGCACCTCTTCTACACGTTAAGAGGCAAATGATCACAATTATTTCAGACCTAAAATCCTTTTTTATCTTTTGTATTATTTTTTGATCCCATTTTCACCAAAACTTGCTCCCATATTTTTATTATTATTCCATTACCTTTCATTCTTATTCAATCTCTTATCGTACATCATTTGCCTATCATTAATTTAACTGAGGCCAGAGACGAATCATAGCTAAAGACAATGCCCTGTACTCCCATACACCTTGCAATCCACGTCACTTTTTAGCTTCAAAGATCTCTCATGCTCAGGATAGATTCTATAAATGTTAATAATATTAATAGGTGTTTCCTTGCAAATTTAAAAGTTGGTATAAGAATGCTCAGGGCGATCATTTTAGCATTTGTTTTCAATTGTCCCATTTGGTGATAACCACAGCCACCACGTGTACTTTTAAAGAGGAGGGGGGGTATCTGGGCTCTGATTAGCTGCGAAAGTTTACGGGCACATCCGTCAAACTCCTATCAATTTTAGTACTTGCACCAACAAAGTGTTAACATCTATTAAACCTTGAAGTACACAATGTCGTAATTGCAGGTCAATATGGCACAGCATTAAAAAGGACAATCTGTCTTTAGCCAGATCATACATTGAACCACATGGTCACATAATAACATATTAACAATGTCTTTAAGCTTCTAGATAAATTGAAGTTGCCCAGTTAAAACCCCTGGTTGGTAGATATTTGCTTCTGATGGAAGGTGTACCCGACTGCTCTTAAATTTTAGCCATTAATTGGCTTGTTGTGCCACCCTATCTGTAAGGAAAAAGGTAAAAGGGAGAAGTTTAAACGTAACAATTATAAGTTTCATCTGCGTAAAAGCTGAGCAGTAACATATAAGAATGTTGTTGATTTGATGTTGCCCTTGCATTCCCTGCAATCATGGTTATCTACAAGCCACATACGGTGGTGGTGCTCTGAATGACCTGTCAGCACACTCATCAGAATATCCCTTGTCTTACCCTCATTTAGGTCAAGGATTATTGTCGCCCTGTCAACTGTCTTATTGTTTCGAAATGTATTGCGGGCAGTCTTTAACTACGATTTCGTTGTAACGAAGAGGTTCGGGTTCTCTAAATCAACTGCATGGTCCAATTGCTTATTTATTCTCCCGTTTATTTTCGATTACCCCGCAATGTCCAGATACCCTTATAATGCACATTTAACTATACTTTGAGTAATTATTTAAATCTCTTTGCACTGCGTTTTGTGATTTTGAACTCTTTGATATAATTTCTCTAATCAGAATGAATGTTCACGTCGGTTGAAACTGCATGTGCCTTGAGTATGGATAAAAATTTCGTTATAGCTCGGACCTGCGCTTGTAGGACATTTTAATGGTCTGAGGGGCTAAAGTAGATCCCGATCTCCCGAATTAACACAAGGATGCCTATTCCCGCTCTTTTGTCAGCCATAAAGCCATCTGCTTAACTACACGTCTTTCGGGCATCTGCGTTAATAAAAAAAGGTAAATAAATTTTCAGGGTATTAAATGGGAATGGCTCCCACATTCTGCATGTCTTAAAATATTAAATAGAGTTTAACTCTGTTTTAATTTCTTTTTAAGATTTAATATTCTTTTATATCGTTTAACAATAAACAAATCAACCATCTACATAAGTGTACATGTGTAAACCGATTTTTAATTATTATTTTTAATACACCTCTATCACAACATCTTAAATGGAATATTTATAACCAAAAGCTGTATGAAAGATTACTATCCTATCATGTTAGATTTCCACACGTATTATTATGATAACACTTCTCTTTTTCTTTTAAATTTTTTTTTTCATCATTGTCGTCATTGTTAAAAATTCAAAACTTCTCCGAGTTCATTACAAATGATGATGGAACAATGTCACAGCTAAATGTGTTCGCCAACACACTCTATTGTTTGCCAGCAAACTCCCCAAGAACGTGGCTTTGTGCCTAAATAAACAAAAATAAAATCTTTAAAGGCATCATTTACTGCAATTCATATGATACGTGTAGTCGGGGAGTGATGATACCAAGTGAAGTGTGTGCTTCATAAAGGAACAAAAACTAAAAGACTTTTAAAATTTGTGTGGTGCAGGAATCACCAAGAAATAGAATAAAAGTGTAAAAGGTATGCACTTGAGATATTCACGAGAACTTTGTAACCCAGCTGACCATATGGTAGTAGGTCATTTTGCATACTAACCAAAAATCGTCACTACTCAAAACCGCTTTTTTTCAAGAGCCTTCTTTTCCACGTTAAATCAATCCGTCAATGGATTTTAATGTTGCCTGGTTTTGCGACCAGTAGTGAGGAAACTTAATAAATGGTAATCCATCTCTTTGCACTCGCCATTAAAGATATTGTCATGAAATGGCCAACTGGGACGCTTAATCATCTACATTCATAAATGTGCATGTACGTGTCTATTACTTTGTCACCGACTTCAGCAACTTATTTTCTAAGTTATGGCAGCATCCCTGAATCACCTTAAAAAAACTTCAACAAAGAAAATTATCTTTTGTACTAAAAATCTATTTGTGTTTGTTTATATAAGTGTGAGCGTATGTTAGTTGTTGTCACGTTCGCAATAGATCGCATAGGTTGCAATCTCCTTAATTAACAAGGTGCAAATTGTTAAGAGTGTCATAAGTGTTCACGTTGACAATATAATGAATGTCATGTGCAATGAGCCATCTCTTTAGTTTTTGCTGTCAGTCATTCATACATACACATTAACTCTTACGGTTTCTTACGATGTATGTATGCATTTACTCTCGAACCATGCCACTAGCAAAAACGAATCATTCAACAGCCAACCAAACAAACGTATATTTAAGCAAACAAACAGTCAACCTATCAGCATCATAATCATCATTTTCTTTTTCTGTATCACCAGCATCCTGCCATTACAATTCTCACTAACGTTGTATGTGTTTTAGCAGCTCTCGGGATAATCATATGTATAATTCAGTACAGTGTGTGACAAAATTTTCAAATGTGGTTGTAGCTAAAACAACCAAGAAAACCCATAGCTACAACAGGCCCAACATGGTGCAGCATGATGACACATATCAAGAACGCCATGAAGTCCTGTCCGACTTTATCGCTTTGAACTTTCTTTTAGTAATCTTCAACTTATCTAATGACGGGGAAGCTGTTGTGAAGGTCCGTAAAAAAACTGGATGCCTTGTACAGACAGGAAGCCTATTTTGGGGGTTACGCAAATATTATTGGGGTTGTAGATTCTAATCCAATGAAGTTCGTGGAAACTACCAACTGAATTCAGTATACCAAAAATTTAATTTTCAATGACTTGACAAGCGATTTTTTGCGCAACTTCTGGTGTCTTCTTACATCGGACTTTCCTCAACTGAAAAACAATGCATTCTAACACCAGACGAATACAGATAATAACATTGCTATTGTAAAAGCCTGCAAGAAAATGGACGATTAGAAGATTGAAAACTTCGGTGGCATCCTTTTACCTACCAGCAAACTTTTTATAGAAACGTTCACTAGCATTTTCGCTAATTTAACGGGGTCTAAGACGGTTAAAATGCGTTGTGAGCTTTTACATACAAAGGCTAAGAGATATCGATAGTGTAACAACCAGTAACAATGCAAAGTAGAAGCAGGAAACCATTCCACCCTGTATTAGCTCATGTTTGAGACTACGGGTTTGAGGGACTGGTAAGTTTATCGAATTTTCTTAACATTGGACTAACAAGTCTATATTTTCTAATTGGGAATAAGGGACGATTCTTGAGTCGGGATTGAAAGAAGGCGACTTTAGTTTTTACTTATAACTCTTTAAATTTTTCTTTCTTATGCTTTTTGTTTTTTTTTGTCCCTTCAAAAGTAACACGAAGGAGCAAAATAGTAAGCTTCACCTTTTCTTTCCACAGTTACCTGTCTTTCCCTGGTCTTATCCGTAAGCTCACTTTTATTGACAATAGAATAGCCAGTGGCAGTTAACTCAGGTTCTTTTCTTACCATAAGATATTTTTTTTATTAAAATCCATATAAGTTGGACAAAAGCTGGTCATTTTTGTTAACTTTAGTTTACGAAAAAATGGACATAAGAAATATTGAAATCCCACATTACATTTTACTTTATTAAAAATCGTAAAATTATTTTTGCGCTTCACTTTGCTTTTGTACTACTGTATGTGTATATATGTATGTGCGTATATGGAAACTTAATTCAAGCCATTTTTACATTTACAAACATACATAGAACATTCTTTCGATACTTGTATTGTTTTTGCTTAAAAAATTTGCATACAAAGGACTCCGGAAACAGTTGTGTTTATAGTAATTAATATAAAAACATGAGCTTAAGTCTCTGAAGATTACCTTATTTGCAGGTATAAAATTTATATCGTCACTCCTTAACCTTAAGTGTCAAATGATGTCAACTAGACTGCATTAAGTTTTTTATGCTAATTAATAGACATGTCCTGGCATATCATAGGAGAAAATAAACAAGTAGGAAGCCTACAGTCGGTCAAGTCCGAGCACATTATTTCCTGCACCACAAACTACCCATGTAAAGGCGACTTTAATAATTGCGATTAGTATGACCTTCGTGTAAACACCTTCTGTGGCAGGTAACGTTTATTAATTGATTAGTTTTAATAAAGCTTGTTTGGATTACTTTAATTGTGATATATAAATCTAACTCGATAGCATTACTTATTGGCAATTTATACATATGTTTAAAATAAATTTCCGAAAGAAGAATTATAATGAGATCTATTGGACATTATGGGCTGGTCATAACAGAAAGCTCTAAAAACTCGCAAACTTTTGTGAATGTATAGTCAAAACTTTGAGTCTAGGATGATATTTTCCTGGGTGCTATGCCAAACACTGGACCGATAATCATTGCAAACAACCGGCAAATCATCTTTATCTGTACGTTGTTTAAATATGCATTGATTCGCAGCAGGACAAACAAATAGGCTTGACCCGGCTCGATCGTTATAATACAAGGTGGGTCTTAGACTATTACTTCTGGGCTATAACTGACTCAAATGTTACTATATCTTTAAAAAAAAACTTTGTGTTTAATTATCATCCTATGCCACAAAATGCTTAACAGAATCTTGCAATGAACAATTCAAAGCACCTGAAAATCACATGTAGTTCCATAATTTCTTTTTTTACCTGACTTTTTTAGTGACTCCCTTGTTTGTAGGGTGGTGCTCAATATAAAATAAAAAGTGGTGTAGAGTATCTAAATATGGTCGGGCTTGTATGACCTTAATACACCAATTGTTTTTTTTTTTGTATATTTTGAATCTTTAATAATGAGCATAAAGTATCCATTTACGCGAAGGTAATGCCATCGAAATGCAGAAATCGAGCATTACGCGAGCATGAAGAACGAAAATTGCAGACTGTATGTGGGCTATAAATTGGTACTATTGTGGGACTACAAATATAATATGAAAATCTCAGTGAATGAGATAACTAGAGGAGTACTACTTTGCTCAATGCAAATAGGCACAATATAATCCACGATATAATTAAGAAGGCTGGGAACTGCAAAGACCAGGCACACGAATGAGCAGGCTATAATTGACCCTTATCGAAGCTCTGTTGAACAGGCTAATACACTTCGATAATTATTCAGCATTCAATCGAGTTAAAGCCTCTCTTCTTCCTGCTTTTCCTTGAGCTTAAAAACGCACTCCATTCAATTAAAAGAAAAGCTATAAGGCTTGGGCTAAGTGAAGAAAGGACTGCAAAACAAAGTAAAATGAACAGTCAAAATCATGTACACCACTGCTGAAGTGCAGATACTGCACAACTGGATGACAAGTGAAACACTCACAAAAATAAAGGAGTCAATCAACGATACACGCTTTTGCCACTTTCTTTTGCAATAGCAATGTATTGTTTTGTAAAGGAACTGTGCAAAAAATATGTATCTTTTGAAGTCTTTATAGACATCTGGAATCCTAAGATTATTCACATAGTATCTGACTACGTAAAGAGTCTTAAAAATAACTTTTATCGGCAAAAGTCCAATTTTTTTTACCGCCGACTTAAAAGGTTTTAATAACATTTAATAGAAAACATATTAAGACTTTGATATCAAGGAAATTGGATGAAAACATTCGTTGTTGTGGGTGTGACATGCTGCTGGAAACAAATATTTAATTTTAATTTTAACAACACTACCATAAGAAATATAAGATTGTCTTCTTTAACCCCAAAACTATATATGTACTTTTGCAGCTACTTTGAGCTGTCTGTAGAAAACTTTTTTATTTTCAATTAAATAACTTGCAAAATTTGTTTCGCTTTTTTACGTGCTTATATGGCTAAAATATAGGAGCATTAAGCCAAGTTATGCTATATAACTAATATTGTTCTTCGGCCAAAAGTCAGAATTTTTTGAACCAATATAGATATTTATGTATATTTTGCTAGAGGAAGACTTTCTGAATTTTTTTTCTTTGTATTTTATTTAAATTGGTTAAATAGTTGTACCGAAATTGAAGCTCGAAATTGAACTTTTGATATTTTTTGCATTTGGTATGAAAGTTCTATTGATTGAAGCTGAAAATCATGGTAGTTTTTATTTTAAAAGAAGAAGGTCTTTTTGCTTACTGCTTAAAAATTTTTTTTTAGTTTACATAACTGCAAAATTTCATTATAATATTTCTGTTTATTTTGAATTTATAAAATGTCAAATATAAAAACGAATATGATAGCTTTCAATGACTTAAAAAGTTATAATTTTAGGGTTTGACATTATTTCAATCTTACATGAGTAAAGTTATCGTTAAAAAATTTTACAGTTATGTAGAATAAAAATCTCTTAAAACAGTGAGCTTCTGAATAAAAAATTACCATGACTCTCAATTTCAATTAATAGCACTTTCATACTAAACGCTTAAAAATAATCAAAAGTTCAACTTCGAGCTTAAATTTATTAACAGCTACTAAAGTGATTTTAACAATTTTAATAAAATAAAAAGGGTAGGAAAATTCAGAAAGTCTTTTCTTAAATAAAAAAAAACGTAAAAGTGTCTTAATCGGTGCAAACTCTCATAGCTTTGGGCAATGAAAAATTATTTTTTTGTCACTGTGCAACGATCTAACGATCTCGTATAGGTAACCGAGATAGTTAACTTACCGATTACACCAAATTCTGGGCGATCAAAAGAAAACCCTACACAAGGCACTCATATTCTATATTTTATTACACAGAAAAAACTGAGTTGTAGAATCAGTAACAAATTTCAGAGAATCAGTAAATATTTTGTTTGGCTGAGGACCTACAACGAAAGTTGTAAATTTAGACAAACAATTTTGCAAGAATTTTAGTTTCTGTTAAAAAGTTTTGTTGAGCTGGTTAAATATTTGAATTGTCTAGGCGAAAATTTTGTTTGATTTAAAAATCAAATAAAAATATTATTAGAGACTATTAAATAAATTGACTAAAAAAATAAATTATTTTGAACAAGAATTTGTTTGAAAAAATTTTTTTGTAGTTTTTTGTGTGTATATATTGCTGAGGCATGGGTACTTGCGCAGCAGATAAAGCCTTACTTGACGTATTCGAGAGAAAGATACTTCGTAAAATATATGGGCCGATTTGTGTTAACGGAGATAATCGGTATCGCATAAATCGTGAGCTGTATGACCACATTGACACAGTAAAATGCATAAAAATAGAAAGATTGCCATGGCTCGGTCATGTTAAACGAATGAAAGAAGATGCTCCAGCTAGAAAGGTTTTTAAACATGATCCTGGAAGCATTCGAAGAAGCGGAAGAAGCGACGTTGGAAGATCAGGTTCAACAACATCTGGCTGATCTGAATATCCGAAATAGGGAAAAGAGCGCTCGGAAAATCAGTATTATCTCAGCTAAAGACCTAACCAGGTTGTGAAAAGCAAGTCGAGAAAAAGACTGATAAACATAAGAAAAACGTATGTTATATAAATGAATAATAGCAGCACCGACAATATTTTACTACCTAGGAGGAAGAGCTAGAGATGACATTATTAGGGTGTCGTTCAATACTTACTATTGTTGTTATTGTTGTTGGAGATAGGTGCGTGAACAAGTATCAGTCATCTTTATTCACGAGAGTGTTTAAAATAATTTTGTATGACTCCTAAAATACATAAATTTTTAATTCATGGTCCCGAAATCATAAAATACGCCCTTTTACCGATTGGAGAACTTTCAGAAGAAGCTCAGCAAGACAGAAATAAGGATTTTAAAAATTATAGGGAGCACTTTGCTCGCAAATGCAGCCGAAAAAAGTCGAATGAAGATATTTAAAATAGATTTTTTCACAGTTCAGATCCATTCATATCTTGTATTAATAAACAAAATGAGCGGAAAGAAAAGCAACAATTATCAAATTCCGAACTACAGCTTTTGCTATCGTCAATTATTTCTCAAGAAATACATGAAAGTGAGAGTAATGATAGCGAAGATTATGATGATCAAGGTGAGAATAAACATATTATGGTTTCTTTTTAAGTGTATGACAATTATTGATAAACAAAAAAAATATAAAAATTTATTTCGGTTCTTTTTTAAAAAAGTTGTAAAATTCTTAAAATCCTTCAACAACCCAAATTCAGACTTTAAAATAAACTTATATTCATATTTATGCAAAATATATACCTATTTTTTTATTTTTTAGAAAAAGAAGACGATATAAGCTTTTGTTTGCTTCTCATTTTTTAAAAAAATCACTTTCCATTTTAAAATTACGGCGAAAATTCTGAAAAAAAACTATAATTTTCCGAAAAATAAAAATGTCTATAAAATCGTAAAAAAAATTTTTCTGTGTATCTTTTTTTCAGAATATGCCTTTTTATGCATATTTAACGATTTGAAAAAAAAAATTCAAAAAAATGTATTACGGCTTCCATGAATTAATCGCCACTTTCGGTGTCGTCGAACCCACTGTGCAACGTACGGACATTAAAGGAGTTGTAAAACAATCTCTTGTAAGCATTATATAACTCTGAATAATTTATTAAAAGGTTTGCAAGATAATCTGTAGATATATTTTAAACGAATCTCCTCTGCAGTTGTAGACGAGTCTTGTGGATGAATCACCTGGGTGTAACAGTTTTTCCCATGTGATGCATCTTTAACGAGTAAAATATTAGCTCCTCGGTGATTGAATACATTCTGTATGGGTTCATGAAAAGCGCTTCTGCATTTGAAAAGGCTAGCTGGGTTGCTTCTCGCTTATTAGTTTTTTCTGAGAGCCTACATCGGATTAATTAGATCAATACGTAATGGCACCTAATGCTTATTCGACATTTAACGTAAAAACTATTAATTTTGTTTTAAACATGAAAATATAGAGTCACAGAGACTTTAAACTGAAGCTTTAGTTTTAAAAACTTTCTTTGAAATACCACAAATTTGAAAGCAGAACATAATAATTTTATTTTATCTATTTACTTTTAAAACCAATCAGCCTTACAACTTAACCTCAGAAAAAGCAACTCTAAGGTGTAATGGATAAACAAGTAAAAATAATATTTCTTTACCTTTTAATTCCCTCAATTTTAAAGTAACAAAATCACAAAATTTTTTAGTAAATATTTTATCCTTCCCTACCTTAAATTAAGCCTTTTTGAACCCTTTCTACCTGTTAATAACTTTATCGTTTTTTAAGTGTTGAAATCACAACATTAAAACTACGATGAATAAAATTACAAGAATAAAATGTTTTTTTTTTTCTTTTCTTATATAAGCGATTATATCCATATGGTGATATTGTGTTAAACATGTAAAATTTCTTGTGATTTTTGTATATTTTTTATTTAAAATTTTCTTAACAATTCCTACGAGCGCATATATTTTGCATACTCTAGCAAACGCGCCATATTTTTAAGTGGTTTAACTAACACAACAAGTGCTCTTCAGTAGCAACAAAAAAAAATCGCTCAAAAATCGGAGGCAAGGAACAAAAATGTACACAAGTACATATCCTTGAAAAGCATTTTACTCTAAAGTACTTAAAACATACTTTTATTGTTTCAAGTGGCAGTAAGAAAATAATACAACAGGAACAGCAACTAAAAAAGAAAAGGAAAACACATTCAAAGAGGAATGAGGTTTCTCAAGGAAGCGGTATGAGTATAAGTATTAAGAACAGTGAATACAAATAAAAATTGTAAAAGTTTAAATAGGAGCAAGGGGATGGATAGATAGATTAAAGAACACTAAATCGTGTAAAAGATTTAAAACCCATATTTAATACAAATAACTAAATCATGTTGACGTTACAAGTTACTGGCAAGTTTTTTTGACAAAAATAATTTAAATTGATTTTCAATATTTTTTTAAGTGCCAGCGAAGTATTTAAATATGTGAATGCATGAATATATTTGTAATGTAAAATATTGTGATTTGAAATATTTTACAAAACATGTAGATCGGTCAAGGTACAACTTTAAACTTTTCAGTTATTAATGCTTCTAACCTTTACATACTTTAAGAATAACAGTAAAGAGCATGTCACAAATAAATTCTTTAAAACAATGGATTTGCCATGTTTTTGAGACCCTTCCAAAAAAATGCCCTAATTCGTATTTTTTAAGCTAAGATTTTTTTAGCTTATTGGGATATATGAACAGAGAAATTATCGACACAAACGGAAATCTGGGCTTTTAAGAAAATACGGGCTAGGGCTTTTCGTTTTAGAGTAACGATTTTTAATCTTTAAAAAAAATTAAGTATATGGTAAAAGGTAAAAAATAAAACAAATATTACTGTTAATGTGTTTCTATAAAATTCTTTCACGGGTGGTTTTCTGATTCTCGTCACAAATAAATCGGAGTTAGAGAGAAGTCTACTAATAACGTCCTTATTGGTTGCAGATCGTAAACACGTTTGAGAATAATGGATGCAGTATCGCTTGTAATAATGGTTACGTGATTCTTGGACATCTTCTGAAAGTTGCCCGAAAGGCAATTCTGCATAATAATTCATTATATTTTGTAAACTGACGATGGCCAGTTGGATTTTTAAAATATAATTTTGCTTTTTCCATTGCAAAGTCCCTTAATTTTTAGGGTCGGTAAGTAAATCAAATGACAAAGCTTGAATAACTTTTTGTTTCATCTACACCTGTTATTTTAGAATTTGGAATTTATATTTCTTGTTGTAACCTATTGAAAGACCCTATAAAAGGTAAGGAGTTAAACAGATGGTTCGGTGTTCTAGTGCACCGGCTTAGCTATGTGGGATCTTGTCTGCACCTAAAATGATCCTAGTTACAAAAAAATAACACCGAGAAAAAAACTGAACTTTACTTTTTCCTTTGGTTGAGATGACCAGCAATCGGGTGTTAAACTCTCACTGGCAATCCTACAGTCCCCTCCCTACCAATGAACGCCCATAAGGCCCTGTTAAGATTTTGGGTATTCCCTTAAAGCATCAGGTTCTAAATCCTTTCTACCCCATTTAATAAACTTCCTACCCGTCTTAGTTTGGAAATCGAACTGAAAACAACCCATTTTTTGACTTGATGTCATCTGATGTTTTATCCTTTATTTACTAAACTTTAAAAAATTTAAGAAATTAAAACAAATTGAAACACAATAGGAAACATTTAAACTAGACTAGAGCACTTGTTCTTTTTCTTTTCATGTTTTTATTTATTATATAGTTTATAAGGAATCATTTAAATTCATTATTAATAAGGATATAAATTTATGCTGTTGTAGTGTTCCAAAAAACCAATATCATATCTCTTTTTTAAATGGTTTGAAACAAAATATATTTATACATATATATATGATAAATAATTTCATGAATATATATATACCTATACTCTTTCTTTTTTTACATGAGTTTTTAAACTTTTCAAGACAAAATTAAAATTAAAATTTACCAACAGAAACGATATAACGCGTTTAAAAAGACGAACAAGCAAACGAAAAAATAAATATAAAAGTAATAGGTTGTACCTTCTATGCGCTTCTCAAAATTTCAAAAGCCTTTCATGATGAAGTTGGAGACGGAATTTTAAACTGATCTAAAACTTCACAGTCACCGGCAACAGTATTTGCTGTCGGCCATTCACAAAAACCCCAAGTTTTAAAGCAGTTTTTACTTTTACACTAAATTTTCTACTGGCTTCCTAGAACGTAATTTCCGCCAAAAATTTACTGTCTTTATCCACACTAACTTCTTTACTAAGTTTTCCTTTTGTTGCTTAGCTTTTCTCTTTCTAATTTCCTTTTTTAATTCTTAACACACACAACACAATCTAAAATTTTTAATTTCCAATTTTTCCTGAGACCAGTGTTACCTAAAGTAGAAAAGTTAATTATTTTTCCAGCTTTTGCATTAAAATTGTGTGATCCATACTAAACAGCCAACATCAATTTCTTGCCGTATATGTTCAGTCCAATGCAGCTACAGGGTGCGAAAAAAATAACAAACAAATTTAATTTCTTTGGTTGTGAATATTTCATATTTCTGATTTAACTGGCATTATTTTTTATAATTAATGTAAAAAAAAACATTAAATAAACTTTTTTCATTCAATATTTATTTTTAAAACACATCATATAGTACTTAGCTCGAAACCCTGATTGACTGTCAGACAACAGGACAACAACTTCAAAGTGTACAACATGATAATTAATTCAACTCCAATTCTTTTATTTATCTCGGTGATCTATCAGAAATTAATACCAATACAAACACCTCTTATCGCTTTGATTTAATTACATTCGTCAAAATAATATTGACAGGGTGCCAAAGTGCAACACGGCGCTATTGACAACACACACATTTTTTAAAAATTAATTTCACAAACACTCTGACTGGAATCTGTATGTTGTAAGGCCTGTTTTTTATTTAAATTTTTCAAAGTTTAATTTTTTTTTGTTTGTTTTTGCAACTTAAGCTTAGTGTATTTTTTTTTATAAATACTACGTAAGTACAAATACTAAAGTATCACTTTTTATGAAGTGCCGTGTTTTATATTTTGTTGCCACCCAATAACTAATAACAAGTGTAAATTGTTGGAATTAATACATAATAAAAATTTAAATATTTAAAACAAAGTTGTTGTTTAATCAAGATAAAATGTCTAAGTCTAATGCCTTAATTGCTTATTGAAATTGCAATTCAACTAATAAATAATAAAAATATTGAGTTTCGTTTCTGGGTGTAGACGAATTTCAAGTTCCATATAATCGAAGTCGGAAAACAACATTAATCTACTGACTAAACCTTTAAATTAAGTTAAGAAAATGTATTACTGCATGACTAGTTTAATCGTCATTCAGCATGCTATGTCGGGCAGACTCTTGTCCTACCGACTAAAACCCATCTCATAGCCATCGAGAGTTTTATCAACCACCGCATCATCAATTATTTGCTTGCACCCAAGCCCCTATCTGTTCTCAGTTGCTCTAAATCTTCAGCACATTTGTTGTGTTTGTCACTTATCTAGGTCCTTCTTCTTCATCTTTTATATACATTCAAACTAATTGGATATTGTATTCTAGCTCTTTTTGTCCTTGAACATCTTGTCCACTAGATTCTCCGCAGTTATATCTCCCATTTTTTGCATCAGCTTTTCTTGATCTTTAGCCCAGCAATAGAGTTTACGAAGCTGATTAAGGTTCTATCAAGCTGTGTGTGGTGTTAAGCTGTCAAAAATATCCCTAAGCAGATTGCTGCTTAAATTTTGCTAGTTATGTTTACTAGGGACCGAGATATAAACAAAAACTGGCATAACTCACTTTTTTGGACAAAATCCATTCATGTTTCTCTTCATATTGCGATGCCTGAAAAAGAGGCAAAAAGGAATATACCAAATATTTTTATATTTATATTAGATATTTTTTAAAGCGTAATTTTTTTCACTATTTTCACTACTTGTTGTAACTTTACTTTGTTTTCTCTTTTTAAATATTTGAATTTAAATTTTAAGTTTTAAATTGCTTTAATTTTTAAAGGAATTTTCCATTGGGGTACTACAAATTTGAAATTGTGTTGTGAGTGCCGTGAAGCAAAGAGGAAATTTAAAAGTGAGAAGTTTAATAAAAATAGGAAAACATGAGTGAAGTGAATAAAGGCAGTGAATTCTTGGCGGAAATTCCGTTCTAGGAAGCCAGTGGTAAATGTAGTGTGGAAGTAAAACTAGCTTTAAATGTTGACTTTTTTGTGAATGGCGGTTGGTAGGTGGTTTCTACCGTGGCATTTACGGGAGTGAAAAGAAAATAAAATATTTGGTTTTTTTCTAGCCGTCGAAGGTAAATTTTTAACTCATTTTAAATTCCATGTCAGCACGAAAGCCCTTTGAAATTTTGAGAAGCGCATAGAAGGCAGAATTCATTCGTTTCATGGAAATTATATGAAAATTTTTGTTTTAACTGCCTTTCTGCAGACAATATTTGTATTTCCCGTTTGTTTGTTCGTCTTTTTAAATACGTTTTATCGTTCTTGCTGGAGAAATTAAATTTTTTTTTCACTTTAAAGAGATTGGGAAGTCATGCAAATTAGTTTTATTTGTATTTTTTGTCATTATGTTTAACTAATTTCTATTTTTAAAATCGTAAAAAAAGAGAGAGTATAGATATATACACATATGGGGTTATATTCCTAATATTTTTATATAATAATTGTTTCAAAGCATTTCAATATTGTCTTTGTGTAACATAACAACGGATCCTGTCCTGTATGAGGAGAACTCTTTTCATCATCTGCAAATCTGGTGATTTGTTTGTTTTATTTTATGTTTTGGACTATACACCACGCAATATATGCAGATATGCCTATAATTATATGGTTTTATTAATAATGGATTTAAATAATTCCTTATAAATTATATGACAGTTTAATATATATAAAAAAAGAATCTAGTACTCTAGTCTATATCACATACCTATTTTTATTATTCTCCCAATTGTTTTAATTACTTGAAATTCTTAAAGTTATGTTTATGATTTCCTTTCAAAATTTTTAATATTATTTTCAGTTAAAAACCAGATAAAATCAAGTGTAAAAATGAGTTGTTCTCTGTTCGGTTGTCTTAATTAAGATGTGGTAGGAAGTTAATTAAATGAGTATGAGGAAAATTAGGAACTAGAGTTTTCAAGGGCAAATTCTGATTCTAACATGGCCATTCGGGTATTTATTGGTAGAGAGGGAGTTACAGGGTTGTCAGCGAGAATTTAATACCGGCTCGCTGTTCATCTCAACCAAAGAAAGAGGAAAAGTGTAGTTCTGTTTTTTTCTCGTTTTTTTTTTGCATAACTGGGCAAACTTTAGGTGCAGACAAGATCCCATATAGCTGAGCTGGTGTACCAGAACACCGATTCGGCGGTGCAAGCTGAATTCAAGAAAATTTGTTTCTGGCTGGAGCGGAATGGTTAATCCCATGCAACTAAATCACATTTTTAAAAGTTTACATGCCCGTTATCCTGGAAACTGTAACTGGTGTTGACTTTAAGTCTGCAAGGTAATTTAAGTGTCATTTCTACATTTTTTAAAAAAAAATTGTAAAAACATGCAAAGTTTTTTAAAGCTTTGGACACGTTTTAATTTAAATATTGTAATAGTTTTTGACCTTTAACCTGAGACAAACTAGTTCTGTTTTGATATTTAGAGTTTAAAATATAATAAAAAGCGTTCTTACTTGTTTTATTTCAATTGTTTTCCAGTGCCGTATATTCAACCAAAATTCTAAACGATAAAAAAAAACTTTTTTAAAATAAAAATAAACCGAATTCTACACTGCACCTCCTGTGGTATATCCTTAATTTATACTGCCATCTGCAAACAATTTTTTGCATTATTATAACATTTTCAACGTATTCAAATACAACAATCCTTAAGCTGAAATATTCACCATGAAAGTTGAGTTTCAAAACAACCCTTCATAAAACCCAAGCATGTTAAAGAGACACTACTTTTTTTTATAAATATGACATTTTCACCTGCCTTTATATCCACATTTAAGTTAAAAGTTCACTGCATTAATTTTTTTACGACACACAGCGATAACACCGTAAAGCCGTTAGTTTTAAAATTAACTTTTGACCCAAAAAATTTCAATTAAACTTTATTGTCGTTATTATTACTTATGCCATCGGCTTTCATTTTTTTCTTTAATGCTGCATCTGAAGTGGCAAGTACTGATAAATGGCAAAAGAAGCCACTACAAATAGTTTAGAATTGAAGTTTTAATATGAAGTAGAGGGAGAAAATATTGCCACACTTAAAGCTTAACTTAAGCACAAGTAGTAGGTATAAAGAACTGATAGTTAATATTTTTTTTATTTTTGTTTCAGGCCAAAATCAAACACCTGAAACTGTAAATTGTTTTTGCTGTTTTCTTTTTGAGATTGTCTGGTTCTTCGTGACTACCAGGTAAATATTGGCGTCTGTTTTTGGCGCAGCAAAAAAAGGCGTTAACAATAGACTACACTAGAAAATCTACATACTGGAGCTCTAAAGTAGTCCCTAGATAACAGGATACTGTACAGAAACTTACTTAAGACTACGTTGCCTTTTAAGAGTTGATTAGGGCATGTCCGTCCATCTGGATAGGTGTCCTACCTGGATAAAATACAGGTCACAAGTTTCATTATAAATAATATGAATTTGGTTCAGATACATTTTATGGCATAAAGACAAAGTGTATTGAAAATCGTGATGATCGGTTATTTCACGAAGTTTCCTTAATTTTGGGGTATAAATGCTACAAATATTACTCTACCTACACAATTTCTTGCATAAACGCTGGATTAAATACATTCAACAGCTGTACAGAGTCTTTTCATGATCGACCCATTTCCTTATATAGTCCCCGTACAAATACCCTTTCGAAATAGGCATTGTTGGGTACAACTGCAACGAATATTACTTCATCTCCAACTTTTTTTTTTGCATTTGTGTGAGGCCTGGCACCATCAACTGTCGAGCAGAGTCTTACCATGGGTCTCATAAGTTCAGCTCTCATAAATCATCTTAGGTAATGTAAGTTAGATTAGGGTAGATAAGGTTAGGCTTGTAAAGGTTAGGTTAGGTGTGGTTAGTTAGGCTGAAAGATAAGTTCCTCAAGGAATGCCCCAGGCCAGACAACACTTACATTCAGGCCAGTGCACTATAGCCGGATTTCCAAATTAAGCGGCAAAAAGTAAATTTTCAACTTAGTATTTTTAGCATTCTTTTTATTGGGTTGAACCTCCTCAGCATACTTATTATAGAGACCTGCATCAAGTCCTATTTCAAGATAATTCAAGACCTGGATGATTTTCTAATTCTTGCGCTGTTGTGTGATTAAACTGTTAAAGTGCTGTAATGTAGTGTAGCTGACACAGTTTGTGTGTTGCAATGTAGTGTAGTTAAGAATAAAGAGTGGTGAAATGCACTGTTGTTGACGCAACTTATTTATTGTCATGATGTGTGGTCGATAAAAAAAAATTACTGTGATGATGTGTGGTTAACAACAACAAAACTGTGTGTATTACACACAATGTTGAATAGATACATAAAAAAACATATATACAATCAGGCAAATCAATATAAAATCCATACGTAATTACATTACATACATACATTAAAAAAAACAACCCCCGTTTTTAAAACTATCACACCAGGAACATCCCGTCAACAGTAAAGTTTCAAGATGAATTGAAATTGAAATGTGTGATCATGATGAATTGATGTGCCGTTGTTGTTAACTTAAGTGTGGTTAAGTGTAAATATTTTTTCATTTAAGTTAAGTTAAGTAAACACAAGAGATGGCGAACAATACAACGCAGTACTTATTGTTGTGTGTGCACACGTAGGGTATATGAAATGAATTGAAAATTTGAGATGATGCCTTATTTAGTCTCATCTTGAGCTGACCTCTAGTATATAAACATAAAAAACAAAATATTTGGCAACCCTGTTTATGTAAAAAAGCCGCTCATATATATCTTCTTTATTGTACGTATTATCAGCTGTAAAGCAATATAATTTGTATGAAATTAAAACATAGTCTTTCTATATATATTTTTATTACAAAAAATCTGGAGATATGAATTTAAATATTTGAAGTTTGTTTTTTTTTAATGTCTTTATGATAGTGCCAAAATATTTACTTTTCATCAAAATATCTTCAAAACTGCCATCTGTGCTTTGATCACAAGTGTATATTGACATCCAGCCGGGCGGACGGTCGAACGGACATGATTTAATCGACTAAGAAAGTGGTTTATTAGTCGATCGGTATGCTTGAAGGTGGTCCTTAGACCATTATTTTCGCTTGCTACACGTATGTGTTGTGAATATTAAAACAAGAGCTAAATAAGAGTTTCTTTTAAGAGACCATCACAACTGACTTTTGACCTAAAACTTAATCACACCTTTACATATACAGACCAAAAACTAAATAATTTTTAAACAAGGGACCTTAAAAACCCAAATTAGCATTATATTTTCACTGCTGTTATCAAGTGCCACCTGTAAATACTTAATGTTAATTCATTGCCCAATGTATACACAGACTTTCAATTAAATCAATATTCATGAGCTGGACCATCCTAAAAGTATAATCTCTACACTTTTAGGTATGAAGTTAGTTTACTACTCGTATAATTTTTATGATTTTTCTAAAATAAAATAAAACTAAAAACCAAAATACCAAAGCGTGGCTAAATTGGCAGGCAGCTGCTGGTTTTTGTTATGAATATTGCACATTGGGATTGATTACGAATTTTAGGAATTTTTTTAGTATTAACGCATTAGTACATCATTTAAATTAAAATGTTCAAAAGCTGTTACGCCTTACTTGGGTTCAGAATTATTCTATTCTTTTGCCATTTTATTTTTCCCTTACTTTTTGTTAAAAAACCGCTTCTTTACCATCAACAATCATTGGTATTTGGATATTTTTTATTACTATATCTTGCATTTATTTATATGAAAAACTTTCGTTAATAATCATAGAACGTTTTTGCAGTTTTCATTAATTTTTTTTTTTCTTAAAATTTACGAGTAAATTGTTTAACAAATATATGATTCGTTTACTTTGAAAATGGCATAAGTAATTTTTCAAAAAAAATTGAGTTAATGGCAACACTTAATACAATTGAACGATATCTTTTCATATCTTCAAAGATCTCGACTTAAAAAAGGTACTTATGCCACTTTCAAAATAAACGGCTCATATATTAATGAAAAGATTCATGCGATTTTTGCCAAAAATTTTTTTTTTAATTTTTAAGTGTGATCCTATGTGCACTTAATAATCTTATGTTCTTCAAAGTAGGGAAAAAACAAATAACCGTCTAAAGAAAAACTAAAGAGAATAGTGATTAGCTTATAACGCCTCAAAAGCATGTAAAAAAAATGGCTCAATGTTATTGCATTAGCAGATTTTTAGTCGTGGGAAAAATTGTAGTTTGAGCTTCAAAAAATTTGACCTCCTTCAGTTGTTTATTTTACTTAAAAAATTGTAACAAAATCATATTAAATAACTGCTGGCTATGATTATTTAAACATTGCAGGTAATAATGTCACGAATGGCAGCAATGATTTGAACAGGTACTACCGCAGAAGAAAACAAGTTAAACGAAAATGTTTTGCAACTTATGTCTTCCTTATTTGAAAGTTTTTCATGAGATATTGTGAGGCTGAATCCGACTCTAGGAAGATATCTGCTTTAAAAGGTTTTCCAAAAAACTGCCTTTAAAAAGCACACGTTTCACAACGTATAACAACCTTAAAACTCCCTTACTACTTTTGCAGCATCTTATATTACTAAATGTGGACACCCAATGGTAGTGGCAGCCTCAGCTAGCTGTTAGTGTCAAGAGAAAAAATTGACAATCACTGATAAACAAATGTTGCCACTATGAAAATAATTAATGTTTCATCATAATCGAAGACTCTTTTTCGTTTTATGGCAACAAAATAAATATTGGCTGCTTCGGTTTCATATAAAACTTCAATGGTGTTTTGCATTTGCCTTAGGCATTACAAATTTAATTTTAATTTTTAATAACCAAATTCAAAGGCGTGTAGCTTTTATTGGCAAAAATAAATAAAAAATATTTTTATAAAACAACATTATGCCACTGACTGACTTTGTTGCAATTATGGCTAATTTTTTTCCTCAAAATTTGCCAATAAAAGTGAAAAAATTACTTTTTATAAATATGGCGAAGCTTAAGATAAGAAAAAGTGCAGGTGACTAAATTTTATTTGCTGTCATAGTTTCCAAACAATGAGTGACTTGCTTAAAACGTAATAATAATTTGATATTCAAGTATATTAATGCCTAAACATTTATCCGCATTTCAAAAGTTTTCATGGCATTCCTATTTGTATGCCCTTTACAAACTGATAAGGGTATATAATATGTTTTCCATTTTTAATTTTCTCTATATTTGTTGTGAGAACATAAGCTAAAAATAATCTGAATACTTATGAATAAGAAAGTCGATTTAGAAATATCCGATGATCAGTCTGTTGAAATTAAGTCTCTGAAGCAAATTCGAGCCCTACGACGGACTGCAAAGCTCATAACTTCAAAAATGCAAAAAAGTGCCAAAAATGTAAAAAAGTACTTTTTGTTGACTTAGTTGACCACGAATCTTTCTTTTATATTTTTATATTGATAATCATAAAAAATTTAAAAAAAAACCTAAAAAGCACCGAAATGATTCAAAATTTCACAAAAGTACCGAAAATGTATTTAAGTTATTACTTTCAAGATCTGTCGACCGCAATCTTAACTTTTTTTCTATATTGGTCCAAATAAAATACCGAAAAAGTACAAAAATTTTAATTTTGTCCCTTTTTTACTATTAAGGGTCCCAAAATTTTTAAAAAGTATCAAAAACAATATTCTTATATTTTTTAGCCTTGTCGACAGTAATTTTTTCCATCTTAATTAGGATAAAAGTAACAAGAAGTACCTAAAAAGCATAGCCCTTACATTTTTTTGAGTCCTTTAAAACAATATCAAGGACGTTTTCATATTTTTTCCGTGACCTGTCAAACACAATCAGAACTATGATTCTTTCATGATTGTTTAAAAAGTTACAAAAAGTACTGAAAAATCAAATAATACATCTTTGACCCCTATTAAAAATAACATCCAGATAAGTTTGGTTCAATATCGTCAAATTTTAGGAAACTAATCGTAAAAATCGTGAAAACAACCTTTTGAAATCGTCGAAAAATCGTTTACCCCAAAATTTATGTTTTTTTATAATTTTTTGCCCAATAATAAAAAACCTCGGGATACAAATGCTAACAAGAAGTTTCTTTAAAAATTGTAACAACAACGACAAGGAAAATTATTTATTTTAAGCAAAATATACTGCAAATAAATAATTTTTATGTTAAAACAATTTTATTTGAAATAATAAAAATAACGACCATTTTTGAATAATTTATTTTAGAGATATAGTTTTTTGGGGACTCTCTTTTTACTGTTTCCAATGCTCATTATCTATATAAAACATATTTTAACTAAAATTTTTTTTTAATAGTTTTTTATAAACAAACAATGGTAAATATATTTTTAAATATGTATTTTTTCTTAAATGAAAAAATAAAATATCTTTTTCTGCCTCTTATTCTCTTTAAAAAAAAAAGCAGCAAAACTTTAATTTTTTAAAATCGTCAAATTCAGAGCGAAAAATGCCCAATAGTCATAAGCCTGTTTTTGTCACCAAAAATCTATTCTTTTTTGTTTAGAAGTTACAAAGTGGAACTAAGTTTTTTCAAAATTAAATTTTTTACCCTGTTTTGCCCCTCGAAGTTTAAAACTTTTAAAACAAGACACGGCACAGCACAAAACTTAAAATCTAGATTTAAGCGGAAGCTCCCACAGCTTCCAGGCAGCTACTACAAAGGTCAAATGTAATGCCAACCTCAATTAGTTTTTTGTCGCAAACATTTTTGTAAGTTATTAAGGAAGTATTCCGTAAAGTTGTTTTTAAATGAAAAAACAGTTAAATTTGAATACAATATTTTTTTTAACTGATTTGAAGGGTTATTCAAAGCTTGAGCTAAACAAAAAAACTGATTTTCAGTTAAAGTTATTTTTGTCAGTTATTTTTTGGTTATATGTATATAATTTTGTTATTTTTTTTCTGATAGTTTGTGTTTTGCTGTAAATGACAGAAAATTTACTAAATTTTAGATGAATAGGAAAGTAATTTTTTTGATGTCTAGATTTGAATGAAATATTTTGTTAATTTTAATTAATATCTTGTTGAACGGTTTTTAAATGAATATAAAGTTATTTTAAATAGATTTGCAGTTAATTTTACCTTAATAATTTTTTCAGTGTACTTGCACTCTACCTCTAGCCCGTAACATGGCTGCGTTACAAAATAAAAAAAAGTTTTGGTAAAAACCCCTACAACTTCACCGGAGTCGGCTTTAAAAGGAATAAAATGTGTCACAGACCCCCATTAATTTTCCCTTCCAAACATGTTTCTGGAGAAAACCAATCCCTTATCTCCATCACCTAAGGGGGTTGCTAACAAAATTCACAAAAAACTATATAAAAATGATAAAAACTTCTCCAGAGTTGGCCTTAGAGAACAAAGTATATATTAGACCCCCATTAGTGTCCCCTCTCAAGCCTTTTCCTAAAAAATATTTACCACTTCTCTGCACCCCCTTAGGGAGTTTCCTTACAAAATTTGAAAGAAAATAAGGTAAAAACTCCTATGACTTCCCCGTAGTCACCCTAAGTTAAAATAAAATGGAAGAATATAATTTTTCCTCAAAATAGCCACCAAATAACCAATTGTGATGCTGAAAACTTTTTCAATCTTAAGACCAAAAATTATATTCTTTCAAATATTTTAGATAGCGGGCATAACAAAAGACATTTTAAATTAGAAAGATTGCTAAGAATATTGTTAATTATACCAAATACTTTTTATTTACAAAAACATTTATTTAACAAAATTTTTGAAAGTATGTGATGGTTTGACTTGCTTGAACACACCAAAATAGGTAACACACTTTGGCCCATTTTAATAAAAAATATTGTAAGAAAATAATTTGTATCTACTTGTTTTTACATGGAATTAAGATGATGAATATAAATATATACATATATACTCATATATAGGTAAAGTGATTTTTTTTAATAAAAAAACATTCCCTTTCAGCTAAATTAAAATTAAATTTGGTTAGTAACTTTAAAAAACAATTTTAAAAGATAAATTAAATCTAATTATATCGGTAAGACAAGTCGCGCTTAAGCTTTTCATTTAATGAAATAAGTTAAATCAACCTTAACATCTTACATTCAACAAAAAAAACAGATTTTTTTTTTGATTCTATGCATTTATTTTACATATAAAATTAGCTGCACCCACTTTCCAACCACGTAAAGGGTAAATCATTGTTTGGTCAGATATGAAAAAGTAATTTGTAAATTAAAATGACATTTGATTTAATGCAATTATACCTGAATGTGTTTTTGTTTTGTAGTGAATAAATTCTTTATAAAAATGTTTAATATCTAAGCTATAATAAAACAAGTAAGAGCGCTATATTCGGCTGCCCGAATTTTATATACCCTTCACAACGTGTAGGGATTTTTACTTTATTATTTTAATTTTTGTATGGCAACCCCTTTAGGGGGTGAAGATAGGGGATAAGTAGGCTCTAGGAAAATGTTTGCAAGAAAAAACCAGCTGGAATCAGTCCTACATTTGACCTATTCACAGGCACCCTAAACTCTATAGGGTGGGATTTATTAGAATTTTACCAAACTTTGTATGGAAGCCTCCTTAGGCGATGGAGATAGGGGATAAGTAAATTCTAGGAATATGTTTGGAGGGGAAAAAAATAATGGGGTCGTTAGCACACTTAATTTTTTTAAGACTGACTCTGGGAAAGTATGGGCGTTTCTCCATAATTTTTGTAATATTGTATGGCAGCCCCCTTAGGTGATGAAGATAAGGGGTAAATATCTTCTACGAATATGTTCAGAAGAAGAAACTAGGTGGATCGGTCGTACACTTTGTTTCTCTAAGGCCAGCTCTGGGGAAGTTTTTGGCTTTTTTATATCTTTTTTGTAAATTTTGTATAAAAACCTCTAGGGTGAGAAGATATGTTCTAGGAATATGTTTAAGAGGGAAAACTTATGCAAATCTGTGATACATTTTGTTTCTCTAAGGTCGATTTCGGGGAAGTTGGAGGGATTTTCACGTAAATTTTTTAAAATTTTGTGTGGCAAATCTGTAAGGGGACGGAAATAGGGGTTAAGTATGCTTCCCTAAAATGTTTGGGGGGAAAATTAATTGGGGTCGGTGTTCAACAAGTTGATTTCAACCATTGCATGGACAGACGGATCAAGTAAATACTTTATGGGGTCGCAGATAGGTATTTAAGAAATAACAAATGGAATGACAAACTTATATATACCCTTATCGTTTATGTGAAGGGTATTGTTATATCTACAGAATAAACAAATTAAACGAGTATCCCACTACTTCTAACAAAAAACATTAATAACAAATCAACCGTACAAATCAAGCATAAGCAATCAACCGACCAATAGACACACAAACGGACAACTCCAGTAATTCTATGAGTAATGTAACCAATACATTTATAATAAAAAGCTAATAAAATTCAATTGATTAAATCGGAAATGCATGGGAACTTAAGAAAATTAATTTATTTTCTAGTTTGGAGATTTTGTTGTTGTTTTTTTTTTTTTTGTTTTGATTTTAATAACAAGTTTAAGCTTAAACACACGAGCTCATTTCTAATTTCACCGCACCCCGCTAAAATTAACCAACAAAACCCTTAAAGTATTGTACTTATCCTACTTATTTTTAGTTTAGTTTTTTTTATTTATTGTTTTTCAGTTTTTAATTTCTGAAAGTAAACAAAAACACAAAGTCCAGAACAAAAACTCATTATTAGAAATTCATTAGTTGTAAAATACCCACATTAACTACAAAAATGCAACAAATATATTTTGAATTAAAATTATTTTTTACATTCTTTACATTTTAACAGTGCATCCTTATGATGGATGGTCGAGTGAGCACCGGCGTTCGCTGTAGAGACATTTCTTAAGAGTAGGGATTCTTACGTAATTCCTCGTTGACCGTTTTGCAGAGATTTCGCGCAATTGCTTTGGCTATGAATGTCCCACGGCCAGAGCCCAGTTGATCTTTAAGGACTGCCGAAAACATTGAACTTGTTTGTTGATTACCTGCCTGGTGCTTCCAACAGCGATTATTCAAGACATTTAAAAAAAACTGAACTTCCATCCTTTTAAAATTCAAATCATTCAAGAACTGGAAGAAAGTGACTTTGATTTTGGCTGAAATTTTTGTGAAACGGTGTTGAAGCGTTTTCGCACTGTGAATCCCATTTTTTAGAGTGGCATGCCTCATTTTCTCTTAAACGCCACGTTAACAAGCAAGACTGCCCTTACTGGTCTCTTAGAACTTACAACCCTCGATTAAACTCTAAAACCCATTGCATTGCCACAGAGTAACTGTTTGGTGTCAACTGCACACACAGCCAGATCTTTGATAAATTTTATTTCGGAAATTTTTCCCAAAAAATTGATCACCGAAATTGCCCGATCTAACTCCCATTAATTTTTAATGAGGCTACCTCAAAAATAGGGTTTACAATGACAATTCCCAATCTCAAGTGGCTCTAAAGGAAAATATTCGTCGAGAAATCAGCTTAATTAAACCAAGTTTACTGCAGCGTTACAGAACACAAAGTTCCGTCTTGAACAGTTTGCTTAACTCGAAGGAAGACACCTGGATGACATACTTTTAAAAAAAAATAAAAATCCGCATTTTCATTCTATCGTTCAGTGCTCTTAAAAAAATTTTGTGTCAATAACTATGTTTTTTATTTATGTTTGAAAAAACAAATCTTCAACCACATACCCTGTTAAAAAATGATTCTAATTTCGGGATGTCTTGGAGTCTTTTGTTAATTAAAGTGTTTAAAAAGCTCTTGGTATGATAATAAATAGATCTTTTAAACGCTGTAGAACGGATTCAGTACTCTCCGCCATTATGGAAAATTTAACTCCCAAACCTAAAGACCCCTTGAAAGTAAGGAATTTCAGTCCATGGATCTGTTACCAAATAAGCCAAGACTTTTTGAAAATTGATCTAAAATAAAGCTTGCACCGAATAGAATTCATTTCCGTACATTTCGTCTATTTTTGTTGCTTTTTTTTGCCTATGGAATACCCGAAATTTTGTTAAATACCCGTTTTTCAAAAGCAGGTTTTAACGATTTACCATGGAGTGCTTTTAAGTGCCTTTTCAGTAATAAAAAAGTTTCCTAGACTTGTTTTATTATTATGAGCAAAATATATTTGTTTTTACTTTTTTGGAAATGACAAGCTTATAAATTAAAAAGGTCACGAAAATTTTTTTATAACATGTAGAAACATTTATTAAATCAAGTACAATATTGCTAAATATATTTTGGCGTTATAACCAATTCTAAATCATCTGTTAAAAAAAACGGATTGCACCGTTTTTTAATTGGTTCATTAATCTTTCCAAAACTTTTAAGCCCAACAAAATAAAACTGACCTACAATATCGCCAAGCTTAGTATAAAATTTTATTACAGTTTGTTAGTAAAATCGAATCAATAAATTTTTCCAAAAGTCTTAACTTGACATGCATAGTTAAGTATGGTTCAAGATAACCTTTTTCCAGGATTTTACGGCTTTTTTCAGTACCAGTATTGATGTGCAAATACAAGTGGTGCAGCTTAACGATGCACATAGGGGTATTTTGCCTTTCTAGCCGGACATTAATTTTTATTTTTTACACTAAAGCTTCTTAAAAATTACTGAGTGCTCCTAGATTGATGAAACTTGGCTGAAACATGAACTGTAGTCTTAGGCACTTTAGGATAACAAATAATGAAAATTCGAACCAAGGGGGAAAAAGTTCCCCTTAGAAAAACTAATACCACCTCTGAAAAATTAAAATTTTTTTTAAGTTTTCAATACTATTGTTAGACAAATGCAACTTTAAACGTGAGCGAAAGCTAAAAAAATCTACACTTGGACAGTGTCGTCCTTTCCCCTTTCGTGGGCGGCGGCACAAAGTAAAATTTGCAAAAATAATGTGTATAATAAAAATAATGGATAACTTACGCCCAAATATTATAAAAGTAAATTTTTTAAGCTTTTATGGGTAGGGGCAGAAATAAAACTGAATTCTCTTCAAAATCATTAAAGAAACTGCTTCTTTCTTAAAGGGCAATGACTCCTTTTTTGGAGTTGGTCTTATGCTAGTCATCATTGAGTCGGAATTGAGCAAAAGTCTATTAATAATATCTACGTTACACTGAACTCTTAAAAACTTTCTTGCAAAATTCTGCCTGTAAATTCGAAAATGTTGTCTGATAACAGCTCAATAGGCAATTGATCCATGTATTAAAATCTTGTGCGTTGAATATTAAAAAAATTTCTGAAACTGTATAAACACGGTTTCACCGCTAACATAACGGCATCTCCTTGATATTTTAAAAGTTCACACAATTTTCTATCTAAAAATCGCAATTTCTCTCAATTACATTCGCTTACTATTTGTAATAACTCTAATCCTGTATAAGCTTTTTCCATGTTACTCTCGTAGTTTCAAAAGGGTTCTGAAAACAATTTCGTGCAATAACCACAACATATGTAGATACTAGAGACCTGCGCCAAGTCCTATTCAAGCTAATTCAAGAACTGCATAATTTTCTAATTCTTGTGTTATTGTGCGGTTAAACGGTTTAAGTGCTGAAATGTAGAGTAGCTAAAACAGTTTTTGTGCTAAGAATAAAGAGTGGTGTCGAGACTGTGGTCGATAAAAAAAATACTGTGCCTATGGTGTGGCAACAACAACAAAGACTTAAGAGTTATGTTGTTGTTATGTTAACAAATAATAATACACACAATGTTGAGTGGGTACATACACAAGCAAACATATACACAAGCAGGCAAATCAATATAAAACTCATGCGTAATTACATTACATTACATACATATGAACATTCAAAATCAACCCCCGTTTTTTATAACTATCACACCAGGAACATCCCGCCAACAGTAAAGTTTCGAGATGAATCTAACTGGAAGTGTGCGATCATGATGAATTGATGTGCCGTGGTTGTTTGCTTAAATGCGCTTAACTGTGAATATATTTTTCATTTAAGTTAAGTAAAGTAAACAGAAGATATGGCGAACAATACAACGCAGTACTTAATTTTGTGTGTGCACACGTAAGGTATATGAAATGAATTGAAAATTTGAGATGATGCCTTATTTAGTGTCGTCTTGGGCTGGCCTCTAGTAGATACACCAAAAAAAATGAGATTTGTTTAAAAATTTTTAAATGGTTTTTAAGGCAGGTACATTTTATTTTTTGCATAAAATAGCGTCATTAAGAAAGCTGTCGCACAGGTATACATATCAGTTTAGGGGTGGGTAAAAACTACTGCCTCGCACATTTTTTTTTATACATGCCATACATATATACATGTCAGTGTAAAACCCAATTTAACCTGTTAAAAATTAATTTTAAGTAACCTGTAATAATATAAATAAAAAAACAAATACTTATCAAAACGTTTTATGACCCAAAAAAAAGTTTCTTACTTATATGTAAACACACAAAATGAGAAAAAAACAGAATTGCAGGCAAATTCACTTAACTTTCCTGACTTTGACAGTGCCTCAAAACGACAAATTGCAAGCAAAAGATTTGAAAATTCACTATCCGATACAAAATTTTGTTATCTGTCGAGCTGCGCACTTAAATTGTAACAGTTCTTAAAATTGCATTTATGCTTAATGTCCGGCTAGACTTGCAAACTTCTTCTATGAGCGATGGCTCAATTTGTCTAAATATTAATAGAGCAATTTTGGATTCCCTGCAAGTTATTTCAATACATACCTCGTTTAGACAAAAACAAGATACTGAGTTGTTTGGTCCGTTGTGTTCCTTTTTGAATAGCAGTAACGGAAATTTTAATACTGTTTCTACAAAAATTAACTTTTGGGCAAAAAAACGCGTCAAATTACTAATTGTGAAATGGCAGGAAAGACGAAATAGAAACATATCTTACAAATTTAAGAGCAATTTGTGTGGACCTATTCCATAAGTTTTCATTGTGTTTTTATACAACTGCAAAAGAAAACAAGTTTTGATTTTGGGGAAAATCAAGTGTATATTATTTTATGTAAATTCTTTTCTCAATTTTTTTTGAACCCCGAAAGCTTAGCAGATTATAAATCAGTCCTCCGGTTTTAGCAAAAAGTGTAAATATGCATTATTACAATAATACTAAAAATAGATTAAACAAAAGTGTTTAATATTTTTATTGAAAGTGTTAAGGTACGTAAATACATTAGAAATTATCTACTACTTTACATTAGATGTTATTTTGCTATTAGCAAGCCCACAACAGCTAGATTTTAATTAATGCATTAATAGAATGGAATAAAAATACTTATAATAAGGTAAAAAATTAAACAACAACTACGTTTATGAAAATAAAATAAATTAATTCATTACATGTCGATCGTAAAATTCAATTTGATTTGATCTGTTATCATTTTAAATTCTTAACCATTTTTAATTAACGATTTGTAGCTGACTTGCTTCGTTGGACTCTTTGAATATTTAAACAAATTAACAATATTATTCTGTATATAACTTACAATAAGTTATTTTTTTTGCATTTAATTAAAAAACAACAACTATAAAATTTAATTATTTAAAGGATTTTTTGCTAAATTGCTTATTCATACATGTTTAAAGTAACATTTAAATATTTTTTTACTTCATTACAGATACTAATTAAACTTAAAAATTGTACGTCTTTTTAAAACTGCTTTGTAAGCTAAAAAGATAGTTATAAGCAACAAGGTTTTAACTTTTTTTCTTTCAATACAGTGGTGGCCACTTAATAAGAGACGACTTTCCGGCATTTATTTTGTTGATGTATTTCGGCAATTTTGTTTAACATAATTAAAATATCAAGGATTTGGAAATAGCAAAGCAACATGTGACATTTTATTTAAAAACAGAAAATTAATTGCAAGAAGTATTTCTTTATTAAAATTAGCCATTTAATTTGAATTAGACAATTAGAAGCGGCGTATAAAATTTTCAAAATAAAACATGTACATATGCCACACATAGTTCCTTAGTTTACCTCGAACCTTGTTTTTAGTTTTCAGTGCCATAAAATTTAAGAATGTGATTTTTTCGTTTTGTTTTAAGTTTTTTTTTGTGTTGCATTAGAACAAACTAGTTTCAGTTTGTCGGTCCAGAACGGTTGCTCTTTTCTAAGCATATTCTTTGTAAGCTGCAACCACTTCTTAATATGATTTAAAGATGCCTCTTTATGATGCGGAGGCATATTTATGAACATATATGCTGATCAATTTCATTCTTAATTTTGCGCAAAAACAGGAATGGATTTAACTTACACAAATAATTTAATTCCTTCCCGGAGTTATATTTTAAGCCATAATCGCAATAATATTAATTTTTATAATTTGCATTAAGTAATGCGTTTTAAATGACAGATTTTTTTGGGAAAATAAACTTATGCGCATGACCAACTTTAACACTTTTTCATTCAGGCAACCCTATACAAATAAACAAATCTTTCATTTATCTACGACAATGCTTGTTTCCGCCTCGTTGGAAAGCTTACTCGTATTTAAACAATTTGTCACAATTAAAAAATTTTCTTTAGATACTTAAGCAAAATAAGCACGTTATTATATAACACTTCCAGGCAATACCAGGTCGCATTCGATTCGAATCGAAATTTTAATCAATAGATCGAGTTGTAAATGCTTTTAATAAAGGAATTCTTATCAGAATTTTTTTAATTTCGATTCGAATCGAATTCGACGATTTGGCTCCAATACAATAAAGTAAAGTTGTTATAATATATAAGCAAGCAAATATTTCAATTTAACGTATGATTAATAAAATAAAAATAAATTTTGCGTGTTACTCATACGCAAACATAAACCGGAAGGAAGCCTTCTTTATTAAAAAAAATCAGGCTGTTAAGAACTCAGCTGATTATGAATCCGTCTTAAAATTTTGTGAAAGTGATTGTCATATTTATTAATTTTATTTGAAATTTAAAAATTTTTTGACATTCACTTTTTTAAAAACAAAGAGGAAATGCAGAGGGCGAATTTTTTTAATTCGCCTTGAACTAACTGTATTAGTGTATCCAGATAAAAATAAAATGCCACATATTGCTAAGAACGGCTGTATTGTTTTTGCTTATTTTTGACAAGATGTTTGCTATTGTTCCGAGGATGTTGTTCCGTCAAAAAAAAAAAATAAGAAACCCCCAATATAGTGTTTTTCTATACCAACGCTTGGTTTTTGTGTTTAATCGTAGGGGGGAATATTAATTTCTTGTTCGAAATCAGTACACTTTGGGTTTTTTTCCTAAATAGGGTTTTGCTTCTCAGGGGTACGGATTGATTTTTTTAAAAAATCAGTACAATCAGTCTATTCCAAAAATCAGTACATTTCAGTACACACATTTTTAATCAGTACACCAAATAAGAAATCAGAACATGTACTGATGAAATTAGTCACCTTATTTTTATGTCACACAGTCACTCTCAAACGGTTGCGCGAATTTTTATGAAATTTACAACATATGCACATTAAGTAGTTTGGCCTGTTTTCTCGGCCAGGATTTATTTTTTTGAAGAAATAATGTTAATATTTTCACTTTTGAAATTCCAAAAAAAGAAACATCAGAGCAAATTACTGAGTAACTTACTTCTTTCTGTCTAAGCAAGATAACAGCTGACCAGGGGGCTGCTAAGGCTGTAATATATTTGCAAAAAATTAAATACAGCAAATCCACTAGAACATTGTGTTTCCAACAAATTTTAAAAAAATTTTTGAAATCAAAAAATATATGGTGGAGAATAAGGATGGTAAAAGGATATAAAAGAGGGCAATACATTTCATTTGAACAGGTTCTGGTAAAAAAAAATATATTTCTTGGCCGTTTTAAAACTTTCAAATACATTGAGGGTAAAGTGTTTTTTCTTTTAACTTTGTAATTTGCATGCACCGATTTTTAATATGTATGCTTTTTTTCTGCTTAGAATGAAATCAGTTAAGCAAAGTATTGATATAATCAATTTGGCAAAGTATTCCATGCCCCTAATGGCAGTGGTAGTACAAGGGCCTGGTTTCCTCTAGAAAAATCTTTAGCCCTTAATTTTGTTGAGTTCAGAAGGTCCTGAGACGTGCAATAAAGTTTATAAGTGGGACAGACTACATCAAAGTAGAGTAGCCATGCTTGAGGAACGACATTAACGGAGAAATTTAAAGCCACTGGACAAAGATTTTAAGACAATAAATGTGATAGAGGCAGTATTTAGTTTAAAAAATTCATTAGTTCAAATTAAAATTTCTAATATCTAAATCACTCACCGTGACATAAACTGAGGAATTTAAAAAGTATATCTTTTACACACAAAAAATTATCGAAGAAAACTTTACTTAAATCAAGCCATAGTGGTGTCAAAAGTACGATGAGTAAGGTTTTTCTTAAATAAAGTACGAAATTTCTTACTCCAAGTAAAATTTTTCAAGTACGAATTTCTTACTTTTAGCCACAATTAAGCCAAAAGAGGATTGATTTAAGTTCGGAACCGCACTTCCTGTAAGCCAAAAAAAGATTGATTTAAGCCGTAAATGGGATTATTTCAAAAATTAAGTGCCATTTTTTGACTTATGGAGCTTTATTAAAGAAGAAGCATTTTATATTTTATTTTTATTTTATAGATACATAATTAAAATTTATATTTTAAAAATTTGATTTTTTGTATTTACCGAAGCTGAGATTCGAACCAGGGATTTTTGCACTGCAGCACAAGCGCGTTACCTCTAGACCACCGAGACACTTTGTTTTCAAATGTTAAATAATATATTAAAACAACAAGCTTTTTTCTGCTTAATTTGTTGAAGCAATCCGAATAGGCTTGATTTAAGAAAATGTAAGTAAGGATCGTACTTAAAAAGATTTTGGATAAATTCAAGAATAAAATTCTTGATTTTAGAAAGCGAGTTTTCTTTCTGTGTAGTAAATTTAAAAAACATTACTTTTGATTGCAGAGCTCCAAAAAAATATAAAGGCCACCAAGGGTCAAACTTGTTACGTTTGAAGTATCGTGATAGTTAGAATGAGCTACTAATTTCAGAAAATAAAAAGTTCTTTGAAAGCATAAATCCAAAAAAATTAAATAAGTCGTCCCAGCCATTTAGCTGAAATTAATTTTTGACACAAAAACGGATCAGTTGCGAAAAGAAATCCCGTTGGCGCTGAGTTTGCCGGTTCCGGGATATATAATGTTGATATAAGTTCGCCGCCGGCTGGATTTTCCGGCTATGGAACATGCATAGTACGGTATATATGCGACGCTTGCAGGGGTTCCCGCCGGCCATAATTTTGCCGGCTCCGGCTCGGTATAACTACGCCATAGGCAGGAGTCACCATATAACGGTATAAAAACGCTGCCGGCAGGAACTTCATGAATAAAGTTATGACAATGAAACTTGAAAGTTATAAAGACTAAAAGTTGTTTTAAATAAGTGAGCTGAAAACATCTCCCTTTTTAAATGAACAAATTGTAATAATTTTCATCATTAAAAGCATTTTTTACTTAATACAAAAAGACCTCAAAAGTTCAGTTTTTATCTTCAATTTCTCAACAACTTCCTAACAAATTTCTATAAAATTAAAACTTTGCGAAAATTTCAAAAATCTTCTTTTAAGCAAAGTATCTCTATTGGTTTCAAAAGTAACAGACCTTTGAAAACTGAAAATAACTTTCAGCCACTGTGCGTCGGGTCCACAGGCATACTTAAATAATCGTGATGTTCTTTCACTAAAAAGGATTTTTGTAAAATTAAAACCCAATTCAAGAACTTTAAATCTAGGATTTCTTATTTTATATCTTATACAAAGCGAATTATTTTATCTTTTATTAAGATTTTTATTTCCTGCTCTTAGTTTTCTTAAGTGTAAGAAACACCCCTTTGGATTTTAGAAGGCGATATGAATTTTTATTAAAGACGTTAAAAGAACGTATTTTTATAGTTTTTTGAAGAGTTTTTACCAAACTGTTTAAGTTAAACTATTTCAACAATAGCAAAATCAAAATGAAACGAGAAACCCCTACTCTAAATTATTACTTTAAAATAAGATTATTAAGACAGTTAAATTTTGAATAAGACTAATTACACAAATAAATTATGTTTTAATTTATATTTATCATGACTTTTTATCTACATTTTTGAATACTTACAAACACAAAAAAAAACTTAACATTCTACTCACATTGGGAGTTTCCTCCATAGTTATGCCAAAACAAAAAGTATTTTGCAACACTTAAACAATTTGAAATGTCCTCCAGGGACAATTGTCTAAACGATCATAGGAAACAAAAAACATTAAACCAAAGCATAAAAATCAATTTACTAAATGTTCATAACTTTATCAAATGTACAGATTTAAGTTTGTCTGTCCATTTATCCGTTTGCCTTAATGCCGGTCGTTTATAAAATGCAGCCAGACCTCCAACGACTTCCATAGTTTAATACAATAAAAAAAATTTGATCGTTTTGTATTGTGATTGCACAAAAATATAAAAGAAAACAAGAATTATTCATAAAAAATATGAGTGTCGAACAATCATAAACTAAAGATCTTTAAATTTTTTTGTTGAACTGTGTAACAATCGTAAGGTTAACATTGTTACAAACTTTAACTGAATTGCAGGAAGAGAAAAAAAAATACCAGAAAGATGTATGATAATTGCTAAGTGTTTTGACCAAAATAAATTTAAAGATACTAAGAGTGGGATAAAAACTGTGTTGTGGCAAACTATGTGTGAGGTAGAATTGTTGTTGATTGTATGAAAAATGCTATAAATTATTTCCAATAAGATTTACAACTTTATTTATTTGCGAAAAAATACTAGTTCATTGGGAAGTAGTGAAATACAAATCTATTAATGACATGCTTTACTCAGAAGTTTAGTTTTTCTTTTTTTTTGGAAAGGTATAGTGCTGGCCCACGGTGTGAAAAACTACACCACTATTAAGTCGGTAGGTGATATGTTAACAGAATTAAACCAACAAATGTTATTGAAATAATATAATGACAGCAAAAGTGATTTTTCTATTGTTGGATAATTTAAAACATCCCACGTCCAAAAAAATAATATCAGTTTCAATGATGATGACATAATTTGCATACTGGATGAATTTTAAATATAGTAAATCTCAGATATAATATGCTTAACTAAATGTCCTTAACCTTAATAACTTTTAAAAATTAAAATTTTTACTGTCATATTTTGTGGATCCTTATAGATAGAAAAGACGATGTAGCTATGTCCCTCTATATGTCTGTTGAAATCAAGTTTCGAGGGCGAAATAAAGTCGCACAGAGAACTTTTTGGTTTCAAAGAAATGTTCCTGAAACAATTATCCTTAAGAATAAGTAAAATCGGTTAATTAGGGACTGAGATATAAGCAAAAACCAAAAATAAAACATTTTTCAGGGCAAAACCCATGCATGTACCCCTATATATTTTGCCAAAAAAAAAACTTGGAACAAATTCTTAAGAAATAGGAACCTAAATTATGGAAAAAATTTTGTCAGATAGAAGCAGGGAAAATATTAGCTCTACAATTGCACAAATTTCTTTTCAAATATATCAATGCCAAACCCTGAGAAACTATAACAGTTATAGATTTAAAACCTGCCTCAAAATACAGGGTGTCTTTTGGCAGATTTATATTTTTAAACGTAAGTAAGAAACGTAATGATTGACCCAAAGTTTCATTAAGAGCATCGGAAAAATCGAGGCAGTTACCCCATTGTCATCACTTATCCTAGATCCTTTTCATACCAATCCACCTTCAGCCCCATTTCAAAATACCCTCTGGCCCCTAAAGCGATGACCTGCAGTACCTAGCCGCCTTCTATCTCACTAGGTTGGAGCCCTGTTCCTCCGTTTGTAAAGCACTATAGTGACCTTCAGTACTGATTTATTAAAGATACCCGCTCCAGCCCCAGTGTTCTTTATAGGCCGATCAGTGCACAAACATGGGTGTTCTCTTATTGCACCTTGTGTGAAGTTCAGATATGGTCACCAGTAATCGGACTCACCTGCTATAATCCGCACCTGTTTAACACTTCCCTTTTACCCTTAAGGGGGGGAAATGGTAAACCTTTTGTTTTGCCACTTTTAGGTAATTTTTAAGGCACATTTTGAAAAAAGTTTGGAAAAATATTTTATAATAATTGAACTGAACTAAAACAGCGTGCCTGGTGGCAAATTTATATTTTAAAACTTAAATAAAAAACTTAATAATTGTCACAAAATTTTGTTTAACGATAAAATGGAAATGCGAATTTTTTTTAAGAGTATGTCATTCAGATGTCTTCCATCGAATTGAACACACTGTGTTCTGTGCCACACGCTGCATTTAACTTGGTTAAATTGAGCTGATTTCTCGTCAAAAAATTTTCCTTTAAAGCTACAGGAGACTGGGAATTATAAGCCCTATCTTTGAGGTAGCCCCATAAAAAACTCCATTAGAATTAGATCGGGCGCCTGGATGGTCATGGGTTATCCCGCAAGCGACTGATCAGTTTTTGGGGAATTTTTCCCCGAAGAAAATTCATCAAAGCTGTGTAAACAGTCACCCAATTTTGTTGAAATCACGTGTGTGAAGATTCCAATATATGAGCTCGCAGGTTTGGCAAAAAGAATTCCTTAATCTTGCGTCGGTAATTTTCACCGTTGGCATTCGTTGCCTGGCCTTAAGAATTTTCGCAAAAAAATGGTTCAATTATCTCATGCGTGGATAAGGCACACTAAATGTTTACCCTGGGGCAATGCAATGGGTTTTTGATGTTTCAGTCGAAGATTACGGGTTCTTGGAGAGCAGTTACGACGGGGCCGTTTAAGTAAAAATTAACCTCGTCACTTAAAAAAAATGGGATTTGCAGTGCGAAAACACTCCAACATCGCTTCAAGAAAATAATTGCGTAAATCAAAGTCAATTTCTTTTAGTTCTTGGATAATTTGAATTTTAAAAGGATGGAACTTGAGACCCCTTTTTAAAATTCCATGAATAATCGCTCTTGGAAAACGTCGTTAGACTGCTGATTTTCAGGTAAACTGCCTTCAACCGGTTTAATGTTTTCGGAAGTTCTTGAAAATCGACTGGGGCCTGGCCGTGGGTAATTCGTAGCCATAACAGTTGCGCGTAATCTCTGCACCTCCGAACGAATTACACTCTGCCCATCACATATTCTCCGAAATCCGAACTCTGAACTCTGAACATAGATAATTGTCGACGAGAAATTACGTAAAAATTATTGCTCTTAAAAAATGTCTCCACAGCGAACGCGCGATGCTCACTCAATCACAACAACATCATGATTGACATATCCATACAGATGATTAATTTTTAAAATAATCGTATATCTAAATTTGCTCCCAGACATGATGTAGTTCCAGTATAATATGAACGTTATAAGAAAAAATTAGCTGGGTAGGAGCAGAGGGAATGGTAGCCCCCACATAAATGTGTTGTTTTTATGCAATTTTTGAGACGCTATATCTTTTAAACTATTAAAGCTATCGAATATAAATTTCTTATACATTCCAAATGTTTTTTTTTAAATTAAAACCCGAAGAGAATACCGAAAACACAAATCGCCCAATTTAAAACCAAGCTGAAAGAATGTGCAAATAAACTAAAATACTTTCTTAAAGTGTATAGAATGGCATTATTTAAAAAACGCTTGGGAGGTCTAGACTTGACTCCTCAGACGAATTTCTTTCTATGGCGATCACCCAAACGCCTTAGAATACCCGTTATCGAAAACCACCACTGCGTAATCTGTGAGAATCCTGGGTAATAAATAATGAAGAAAAATACAGTCTACCCGCGATTCATTTAAAAAACTTTTCACTCCTAATACATGTACTGACGTTAGTGAATTACCTCCTGTAGCTGCCAGATATCCTATAGAAATACGTTTCCGATTTCTAGACATCGCAGAGATTATTGATAACTTAAATGCTAAAAAAGTTTCTGGCTTGGATTAAATAAGCAACGAAAAAATTTTAGAGTTACCTTGTACATCTATTTTTTTTATTTTTAAAGCCATATTACGGCTTGAACGCTTCCAACTAATATAAAAAGTAAGCTAAGCAAAGATAACTCTAAGGCCTGAAAACGATCCTTCGAAGATGGAGTCTTACACGTCTATATCAAAGCTGCTTAAGAAACCTGTTAAAAAAAAGCTGATCCGTATCCTGAATGCCAACAACTGCATTTTAATTCACAAATTTGGCTGTAGAAGTCAATATAGTATCAACCCACAGGCTATAAGAGAAGCTTTTTTTGCCGCGCTCTTCATAGATGTCCCCTCAAACTCTCGATAAAGTATGACATGAAGGCCCGTTTATCAAACTAAATCTGAATTAACCAGTTGATATTTTTAGCTCATTAGAAAAGTACATTAACGGCCGGCAATTTGTGATCCAAAAAAGAAACCACTTACGTTTTCCTCAAGCAATAGGGGCTGGTGTACCTCAAGGAAGCATTTTGGGCCAAATTCTGTTCTTTCTTTACACAGCAGATACGGCAACCAATAGCCTTACATAGACGTCGATTTTTTCTAATGGGAAATGTACCAACATAGTATTTACTTTACCCAAAAAACGTGCACTCTAATCCTTATAAACAACCATTTGGTTCCTCAAAAATTTGAGAAAAAATGTCCTGGCATTTACCTGGATTGTTGCGTTACATGAAAGTCAGATATGGATACATAGATGCAAAGTTGACAAAAAATTCATTGGCTAATTCGTAAAAACTCTCCGATTCATCTCGGTTGTAAACTTTTGCTCTAAAATTTGAAATCAAAACAAATTTATTGCTACGGGATACAATTATGGGGGCCTGCTTTCGCCTTAAACCCTGAGAAAATTCAACGCCATCGAAACAAAATCCTAAGAATAATAGCTGATGAAAAATAGCAACATTAATGAGGATCTACAAGCTCCATTATTTAAATCAAAACCCTTAAATTTATGGGCAAGTATTTAAGTAAATCTGATACTTTTTCCCTCAGATGATAGCATAAGGTTGAATTATATAACACTTTTAAAAGGTTGTTTAAACAATTGACTCTTTTAATGGTTTCAAATAAAAGTGATTATGGCAAAGCACTTTAAAAAATTGCTAAACTTGTAAATTGCAGCTCTGTGACATTATCTTCTCTCTTGCCGCAGTTTAGAGATAAAGATCTTCAGTTTGATGTCCACCATAACAACATAAAATGCCTCATTGCAATGCCAAACTAATAATTTTCAAATAAAAGCATTTTTAAAATAAATGTCAAAGATTAAATGCAAATCAGAAAGAAAAAAAAGAAGAGAAGGTCTGTAAGTTAAAGAGATATATTTTAGGGTGACCATTTCCTATAAATTTTATTGTTTTAAAATACAGGCGCATTTGACAACAAATATTTTAGCGTCTGAACGAGTTCCAAATAAATCATTTTTAATATGAATTAAAAGTATAGAATTTATTAAAAATTTGATTTTAATGAAAATAGTATGGCCACCCCAATTTTCTAATTTGATGTAAAAATTTTATTTTTTGCAATAATAATTTAGAAAATATTATTATGATAGTTTTTCACTTGCTATTTAAAATGGGTTGTCATTATATCGTTAACAAAGTTAGTAACATTGTTGTTGTTTGACTTAAAGTGGTTTTCCATATCCACTTCAGTCCAGACCATGAAGAAGAGGAGGAGTTAAATTAAAATCAAACCTTAACTTACTGAATGCTTAATAATTCAGGCACATCACATTCCAAATGTTTCCCTGTCTAACTTTTATTCAAGATAAAAAAGGCATCTAAAACTGTGTCGATTTTAGTTTTCATTATGTTAAACAATTTTCCTTGATTATTGTTCATTGATAATGGGTTCATCCTGCAGCATTATTTGGTGCTTATTGTTAGACACTCATAGTCATTTGACTATACTTTATAGATGAGTGGCCGGCTGGTTAGCTGGTTGTCTAGATGTTTGTCCATCTTTCAAAATTTTTGGAATTTGAATGAGAATTGTTTTTGTTATTGTTGTGGTTTTAACTGTTGTTATTGTATGCATTGCGCGCACATTCCCATAAAACAATGGATTATCTTGTTTGCAAAGAATGACGCGATTTATTACCATAAAATTATTTATAATATACTATTTTTATTTTTATCGTTAGACTATCGATCTTGTTGAACAAAAACAACAGCCGAAAAAAATAAATAAAAAATATTTTGCAGCAAAAGTCTGTTAACATCTTGACAGTTCATGTTTGACCCAGGCAGCATGCAAAAAGGCAGCTTAAGGTTATTTGGTCATTAGTGATAAAAACATGGGGTTAATAGAAAAACAAGTGACCTTTTTTGATATTGTTATTTTTCTAGAAATTTTCCACATGGTGTAATCGTAATTGAATAAAATTGATTTATTGTTAATGATAAATTGAAAATGTTATTTGTTGAACTTAAAAACATAAATAAAATTGTTTGTTACAACGGTTGCCTTCAAAGCAAAAATGCTTCAATAAACTATAGAAACAAAAATTTTTTGTTCTAATAGAGATATATTCGGCTTTAAGCTTAGGAGCTATGCGAATTGTATTTTTCGAATATTTTCAAAATTAAAAATTATTTTAAGTACTTAATGTGTGTATACATTTTACAATATATTAAGAGAAAGTAAAAAGTATCTAATTTTTAGCTGTATTATTACTTTCCAGATTTATTTTTTATTTATCGCAATATCAGTTTTTTCTTTTGTAATTTTGCTCTTAATTAGAAAATTTTAAAACGAACTAAAAACTACACTTGAAAAGGATCATCTTCCCCTAATGGCTCAGGAACGGCGCAAAAATGTCTTAAAGTGTTATATCTTGGACGTAAAAAAATTTTCAACTTTCGTCATTTGTTTATTCGGAATCCCCTTTTTTTAATTTTTTACGCACGTAAAGTCTGTATAAAGTTCTTTAGAAACATGCTAACGCGGGTAACTGTACTCAAATCGTATGTAATAATTAACACCCTTTTGAAAATTTAAATTTTTAAATTATCCAAGACATTTGTCTAGTTTTTTCCAGTAATCGGATCTAACACATTACCGTCTTTCCTGACATTTTTGGGTTAATTAGGCAAAGAAATTTGATACGTTAGCCTGGGATGTGACCCAGAATTGGCTTTTAATTTGTGAAAATTCAATTTTTCTAAATATTTTATATATAAAATCTTCTACTGTTGGACTTAGGACTGATATTAAACTCATCTAATTTTAATTAGAAAGAAAATAACATTGTCTCTTGATAAGGAAAAAATCTTTAACAACTGATCTAAACCTTTCCAGATATCTAGAAATAATTCTTAATTTTGGTTAAACTATTTGTTTTTGGGAAAACAAAAAAGTATAGGCACTTATTAAAAGCAAGAAGGAAACTAGAAAAAACATAAAAATTGAAGATTAGAAAATCCCACAGTTTTCAAAAAACATAACGAAAAATCCCAGAACTATCCTTTTGAGTTTTTTTAACGCCTACAATTGGTATATTGAATATTTTAACAGATAAATTAACAGTAATTTAAGCTTACGACACTGGGCTCTGATTTTTAGTGGCATCCTTGAACTTTCAGAATAGTTACGCACAGTGGGAGATTTTGTAAAAATATTATGTATAAAAATAAATAGATTTTGAACAAGCTGTCTGATTGAAATTTAATTTCACTGTTTGTTCTTATCTTATAACTAAGGAGGTATCCGTCTTGAAAAACAAAAATTTTATTTTTTGCCCATCAATTAATTACTTTTTGGTTAATATTAAAACCAAATTTCATTCGATTTTCTTTATTTTTATTTTATTTATTTTTAAGAAAATGGCAGTCAAAAGTGTCACGTATTTATACTATATCTAACAACAGCAAAATAATAAAAAAAATTAAATCTAAAAAGTTAGAGCCCACCAAACCTGATCTACTTGTACAAAAATTTTAGTTTCCAGCCTGATTTTCTCAAAACGGAAAGCTAACATCATAAAACCAAAAATATTGAGCTAAAGGCGAAATACATCTCTAATTTCGAAAAAGTCAAATTTTTAACCCCATATTAATTGTGGCAGATTTAGGTAAAAACCCAAAAAATCATATATTGGGATTTTTTTTTAAATTTTTTTGGGAAATTCCAAAAAAAACTATTTTTTCATAAATTTATCATTATTTACATTATTTTCTATTTATCTGCCAAATTAAACTAAAAAAATTAAAGCACAAAATATATAACATATTTTTTAGGTTTTGTGCAAAAATTCTTCCACTAATTTTTAAAGTTTTTAAGGTGTTAAACATTTTTTAAAATAAGATAAAGCAGAAACAGTAAGATTGAGCTCATATTTAGCACCTCGTGACATATTTTCCGTCTAAAGAGAACAACAACTTTAGGACAGGCTGTAAAATTTTGTCAAATAAAATAAAACAAAAGACTTAAAATAAAAACCTCATTAAAAATCTCATTAGAAATGTTTCACCTCAAACAACAAAATCAAACTAAATAAACGTAAAATCAATTTGGTTTTATAAAAAGCGTTTAACGTTTTTATTTACTCATTATTTTCCACTTAAATACTTGAAGAGTTTTATTTTAATTTGAAAATTTAATTAAATATATTATTTAACATCATAGCAAGCTAATGTTCATAAAGTTTACAGGCTCCATTCACTTTTCATTTAAAAGCCAACGAAATTTATTGACAATAAAACTTATTTGTCAACCTGTAGTAAAAATATACTAAACAAGTGTCATAAAAACTACATTGGCTTTTTGTAATTTAATTTCATCATTATTTACGATACTTTAAAGTTATTACAATTTGCTATTTGCATAATTATTATGACTATTATTTCTTTACTCAATTATCTTTTAAAAAAATAACGACCTAAAGAACTGTATAAAAGCATAAAAGTTAAGTATTTGCTTCGTTGAACTAACTTATCACTGAACATTCAATAACATTTAAAATCTTTGCTCAGCACGGTTGCTTGTCATTTGTTGTTGGTTAAATATCAGGGTTTGGGTAGATTTTTTGCTAGTTACATGGTGTTGCTTTTCAGCTGACGATATTTTATACGTAATGCCAAATTAATGTCAACACGGTTAGGCTTTGTGCATAACCAAGATAACTTTTCAAGTCACAACCTAACCCACTGTCTGCTAACGACTTGGTGCCCCTGCTTATCCGAACAAAGCTCTGTTGCCTGGTTGGCAGCTTCAACACTAAGATCGGACAATGGGCCATGTCTGTTACTAATGTTAATGATAGTGCATTTTGGAACCAGCAAGGTGCTGTTGAAACCATTTTGGTTCTTCCACCTGTTCCGCGACTTCGAAAACTTTAACTTTACAATGCTGGGAATAGCTGAAATCCGTTGGAGCGAATGAAAAAAATTTATCACGAGCTATGATCTGTTAATAACTTATTTTGTAAGACAGCCTTGAAACGGTGTAGTTTGGTTTCTGCTTTCTAGTGAGGCTAGGACAGTCCTGATCAATTGGATGCCACACTCTGATAAGATTTTCACAATCAGATGACGTACCTTGGAGGCATCTAACAGTATTCCCCAACTGAAACTGCTAAAGGCCCATGAAGAAGAATTTTTGTAAGAATAAAAATCAACCAAAAAACTATAGCTTTGGCTCTTAATACCGAAAAGTTAGACCGATCTTGTCCAAAAAAGTCAGAGCTCAACTAATTGGCTTCAAATAAGATAAAACAAGCTTAATCCCATGAAAGACAAAACTGCATATCTTTAATTCAAATATTTTTTTTTCATATTTTTATTAATTTTCGCTTTTAGAGAACTAACAATAATCTTAAAACTATTATATTTTTATTAAACCAGCCAGTGCCAGACTAAAATTTAAGTTCTCAAATTAAAATTCTCATAATAAAATTAATTTATTCAGTAGTTTTATCTAAGTGCAATAGTATCTCTTCAAATATTGAATTTATCCTATTGCAAGGATGCCAGTCGTAGAATCCTGTATCACGTGACATCGAATCTATTATGGTATTCAATAAGAAATAATTGCGTAAAGTCCTACGAACGAAGTAGCCTAGTTCAATTAGAGCATTTCAAATCTCGTCAATACAGTCAATACAGCCAATTTGTATTAAAAATTTCTATTGCAACCTGTAAAACAGATACTATACGGGGCGACCATCTCACAGTTTTAATCGAAAAATTTAAGTAAAACTTTAATTTATGCTGGAACGGAAAAAATTCCATCCATTGGAAAAATGTTGAGTCTCAAGATTTGATCTAAGCTTTAAAATGTTTTGCTTACAGCACGATTAAGCTTCCACATCTAAAAAAGAGGAATCAACTTCCCGACACACACAGAACTGAAGATATATGATTACGGAGGGTCGGAAGAAAGGACTGGTTCTTAAAAAGGTATTTGACTGCGATATTAGATCATTTTAAAGCGGTTTATTTAAAGCTTCTTTAACAAAAACATCGCTTTTATAACATACACCACTAACTACTAACTAATGCATAAAAAAGAAAAATCGTAAAGTTGGACGAGCTGGTGAATGACCCCTCATCTAAATTGCTGCAAGTTTCTAGTGGACGTCTAAGCGTTCTCACTTGAACAAGATGGTTTAATAAACCTGTAAAGGCCAAAGTTGGTTCCAAAATGCTCGATGTGTTTTCTCAGCCTTAGTAGTTGATTTGGCTACTGCCTTTCATCGAATACTGCAGATGGGCGAAAAAAGAGAAATTATCCAGCATTCAACATGCCCTAGGCGGAAGGTAATAGTATTCGTATCAGGTACATTGGACTAAAGGTTTTTTTAGATGTGGCTGATATCAGCAGCAAATCTATTGGCCTCAGTCATGGATAGTCGTTAATTTGGAACAAAACAAGGCGATTTTTGCCTTTATAAGCTCACAGATTTCCAACCTAAATTTTTTCTTCAAACGAGATCAAACTATTTATGAGCGAATAACATTTAGACGCGAGAATTGTAATAAACATGGTTATTAAAACATAATTCACCATCGGTCTCAGCACATGAGCGAACATTTAGCGGTCTAAACAAGGTTGTTACGGGGCCAAGTCCAGAGATGGGACGACGTTTTATAAATGCCCCCTAAAAGTACTAAGTACAATTCTTTCCTAAATCAATGTAAATCTATGAGATTGCCTGGATAGTAAATAGACTGAATTTTTATTGAACATAAAATGTAACAAGTATTCAGGTAGGCGTGAAGACTGATTTTATTTTTTAAGGAAAAATTATTTACTTTTTATATATCCGCAAAAAATAAATTTTGTAATATATGATTTACCCACGTTATTATTGCCATATCATTTTCCTGAAACTTTGAACCCAATGCATTAGCTAAAATACTTTATATGTCATGTGAAGAACATAAAATGCGCTACTTTTTGATTCTGCAAAATATTTTTATCCTAATTTCTAGCCTTCCAAAGTTATATTAATTTTGTATTAAATTGCCATGTAACTCCAGCTTAAATAACTAGTTAAAGTTAATTTTCTTAAAAGCAATATTTTATTGGACAAATAAATCAACAATTGTCACAACCTTATTAATAAACTTAATATACTGCCAACCGTAAGTTATATGCAAATAAAAAAAACAAATAAAAAAACATTTTTATTGTCAAATTTAATGGTTAAGTTTTTGGCATTTAACATTTTATTAGTATTAGACGAACATGTATTGAAATTTATTTGAACACAACTTTTAGATTGTACTATGATCAACTAACAGCAATTGGCAGGCAGGCAGTATAGTCAGTAATACAGTAGAGACACTTAGATATCCAGTAACAAGAGAATAAAAACCTAAAGACACAAAACAAAATTACATATCGAAATGGTAAGTGTAAAATAACGATGGATAATCCACCTAAACTTTGGCGTATAATGCACAACTTGTAAACAATAACAACAATAAAAACAAATTAATCGAATTGCGTAGGCAGCAGTCAATTACCGGCCGAGTGCAAATGTGTACGTACAGCTGACGATTTGGCCTCAAGTAATTTTCATACATACAATCACTAAGTAATAAACAGCTGTTATATGTTTAAAGAACTGTTGAGATTTTGTGTAGAGTAATAAAATTATTTACATATTTAATTTATTTATGTATTTATTTGCATATTTCTTAACAAAACAGCCAAAAAATAACTTTATATTTTACCATTTAAATTTTGCTTGTATTTATCTGCTTTTAGCGTCATTGTGTCAAAAATTGATTTTTTTATGAACAATTAAATCCTTTAGTAGGATATTTTTGTAATATGTAGTGGCAAAGTGAATGGAAGTGATATTAAAACAATAAAAGCTTGAAATCGTCAAGCATAAAGGCTACAAAACACTGCTACCATTTGTTCCATTATGGTGATCATGTTCCAGATATGTATATAAAAATTCGAGGACGATTTGAAGCTTGCCATTGCAAACGCACAAAAAGCAAATTTTTTCAATCATTTGGGCTCACTTAAAAACCAAAAATCCCAGTCACAATCCAAAATACAACCAAGAGGTAAAAAACCATGTCTGATATGCAGTTTAAGCGCCAACATAAACTTAATTTTGCATTAAATTATTAAAATAGCTGAAAATTTAAATAACTGTAATAATTCAGCAATTAGGAAAATTAAAGGTGGTCATGTCCAAAAAATATTACACTCTTCACCACAATTTTAAGTGGTTACACTGGTCGTGTAACACAAGAGACTAGAAATCAATTCTTTTATTTAAACTTTATTCAATGCTCAGAGCGCATCCACACGACCACACGCGTGTAGGGCTTTGCCGATCATCAATGACAATATATGCATTTAGAAAAATTCACATTTTTTGATAAAAATAAACCTTTTTTTCAAATATTTTATTTAAATTAATTGTCAATTTTTTTCATCACCTCTGCCCCGGTAGATCGACTTGCACCAGAGACCCTGGTAAGTCTGTTGCATTTAACTTTTCCTTTTCATATTCTTATCTAAATTTCTACTTTCCTTCTATCTCCACCCTTTCTATCTATCTGCCTCTCCAGGTAACAAAGAAGAACCGAATTTTACGGACCCAAGTGAGCTGTATCTTTTCCTTGAACGGCTGCCTGTTCTACCTAACCGAACCTTCATTACATTTGTTGAATATTATTAATTACTTAAGTAGCTGCCAGAAGACAGTTAAATAAGTTACAATAAGTTAACACCACTTCAGTCACAAAATAACAAAATAATTGTTACAAAATTGTCAGAATAAGGCTGAAAGAGATTAGATTTTATTTTGATGGTCTCTAATTTTGGGCAAAAATATTTTAAATATTTTGTTTTAATACAGACGTTTAGAGCGTTTTATAAGGTTAACATAATTTAAGAAAAACTCCTACAGTTTTCTAAGGAAAGAGCAATATTTGTGGGAGTTAAAACCAAGAAGGCTGCTTGTAAAAATGTTGGTCTATTATCATCGTATCATTATCAGTAGGCTTGGTTCCTATACAAGAAAGCCAATCTCCGCCAAATTTTATAAAAATATTGTTCAAAACCCGACTTTTCCCAGATGGATGGGCAGATAAACAAAAATGCTTTAGTCGTTTTAGAAAGTGGTTCTTACTCGACCGGTTTGAAGATATGGTCTCAAACTATATCATAGTAAACATCTGCACAAACGCATTATACCCCTAACACGTACATGTGTGAAAGATAATGCTCTTCTTTCAGTGGAAGCAAACAAGTTTTTATCTTTTCTAAGCTACTTAAGCTGTTAAACAAATACATAAAAAACCCCTTAAAAACATAATCAGTTTAAGAAGGTTCTAAGCAATATGCCAACTCATACTTTTAAAATATATATTTCAATAAGCATAGCGGTAAAAACTACTTCTAATATTGTCAGTGGGAATTCAGACAAAGCACAATTGTAAGCAAAAAAAAATCATGTGTGTTCAGGGGCTTTCTTAACAAAATTTAAAGTACGTGACTAAATCTAGGTACATATATAATTACTGCAATTTTTTTGGGCCCTCTTTTAATAAAGAATACTTTAAACAATTTATAAATCCTTATCATAAAGGCAAACAAAGGTTGTTGACAGTATTTAAAGGCCGCTGAATATGATGACTCAAAATTTCATTTAATAATCAGCTGCTAAGACCAAAATGAGAAAGAGTCTGCGCTATCTGTTAAGGAAAACTAATTTCTGGGGACTTTTAAATATATATTTTTATAGGGTTACATGTTCTATTAGTTTAAAATATCACAAATCTTATTTAAATTTTTTCTCTTAACAGAGATCATTCATAATATTTTTTTTGCAAAAACTATCGGTTTATTACAAAAAATATATATTTTCGTTATTCACTATGAAGGTGTCTACCATTAATCATATTTAAAAATATTCCATTTACAACATTTCAACAAAATCCGTCAACACCCCATATAATGTAATCTAGTCACAATAAAAATTATTCTTAAAACTTATTCAACAATAAGAAATCTGAGAAGACTTTTCTATACAAGAAAACAAAAAAAATTATAAATGAAACGTATAAATTGTCACACATTTTGTTGCAAATTATGTGGTAACGATATTACAATTACGGCACTTAACAAATAACGACTATTAAAAAGCAGCTGTTTGATAAACTACCAGCCACACAATAGAACAAAAAGTGCAGGGGTAAAGTTAGTTCAATAGTTTTAAACTTTTTAACAATAGACTTACGTTGATTTATATAATGTTAACTATATTAGGTTAATAACTTCAAATTTTTAACAAACCTTGTTTGTTGGGATATGAAAAGGTTAATCGGAACAGGTAACTGGTTATTATTTTTTAGAACTTTTTATATCAACTTTTATTGTATATAATTCAAGCAAATGTTTAGGGCCTTATACACTCCCTGCCACATGAATAGGAACCCCTTGTATTTTGTACAACTGTTGTAGTTGTTCTAACCAAACTTATGGGCAACACTGTATTGGATTAAAGGTGACTTATCATTACGCCATAACCATGGAAACCAATTGAGTTATGATATTTGCGGCAACGATTGTGGTTATGGCATTATGGTAAGTCACGTATAATTGAACCTTTATATTTACAAACAATTAACGGTGGTTTGTTTTTTGTCTTAAAGGTATAACTACTGTTTACTTGCACTGAGATTAAATTTTTGTATTCTATAAACATAAGTCCTGTTAAAATTTATTTTATATTTTGTTTGGTAATTGACCAAAACTGTCTAAACTCTTGGCCCACTTCATTAGGATCCCTCTCAATGACTTTAATTTTCTTTAGCAGGTAATCAAGTGAAGTAGAAAAAAATCCTTTTAGCTATTTTTATGAATATGTTTTTGAGATGGCTTGAAGAAAAATCTTCACAGAAGTTGAAAAAATAAAAACTTAAATTTATAAGAAATCTAGACAATCGATCCACAAAAATGCTGAACGAATCAAAGGAAGCCGAAAAGTAGTATTCATTTTTTACGAACGGAGTCAAACTACGGAAAAAGGAGAAAAGGTTGTTCTAGTAAACGTGCCATTCTCAGAGCTGCATCAAATTCTCACGATTCCCCGCACAAATTAAAGCCAAAACTAGTGGTTTTGCAAGCTTGTAGTTTCAAAGGCTGAACATTTGAAGTTATTCAAACTAAAGAAAAAATATCAGTCAATGATGCTCAAAAATATATGCGCATGGGTTTTTGTCGGATTCACATGATTTGAAATAATGACTGGCACCTTGTCGTTTTTTCTGATGTAAAAAATTTAATTTTGGAGTCCCTAGTGGTTCAATTATTATTTTCACGATTTTGGAAAAGAGGAGAATCAGTTGGATTGTTTGCATAGCAAAATGGGAGGGGCTTAAGTGTGAGGAGCTATATTCCATTATGGTACCTGCGAGCTGAAATCTTTGTCCAGCACAATGATCTCTTATTGCTATATTGGTGTGTTATAAGAAGTGTTCCCTCACTTTTAAAACATTTCTGAAAGCCTAGAGTGGACATTACAGCATGCAAATGCACCAATTCATACTGCCCGCGAGGTAAAGCCCTGGCTACGCTGTCAAAATGTTAATGTGCTTGATTGGCCTCCTTAGTCGCTAAACTAATAATGTTTGGAGATGACTGGTACGTAAAGCAGTATTCTATCAAGGAGGAATTTCTTGAAGACATAAAAATGACTTGGTTGACTATTTCGCTCGATTACATAAAATCTTTTGAAAATTCTATTAAAAATCGAATTTACGAAACAATCAGTAAATTTGAGAATTATTAAAAACGCTCTTTAATGTAAAGATTTTAACAAAATATAAATAAACTAATTAATTTTATTTGCAAACTTTACATTAACTGTTATTTTCTAGTTGGGTCCTATTCATGTAACGCAAGTTTTGAAGGCATTTTTTTATTTGGTTTACAAAATTTGTTATAAAAACAAAACCAATGTATATATAAAACTAACTTTTGCAGTGTTCAAAAATTTTGTGTTAGGGGGACCTACTCATGTGGCAGGGAGTGTGCATATCGTCGTTGTTAAGAAATTTTATACTTATAGAACACAATAACTTAACAACGACGTTTATGAACATATTTCTGTATTATGCAACAGGACTTTTTTGCCTGTGCTTGACCGGAAGCTTTTAATTCTCTTTAATATGTAAAAGCTACAATTCCAAACAAAAAACAAAGGATTTCCGAGTTAAGAAGCCCTACAATCTAAAGCTTTGGTACAAAGAAAAACAATAAGGTAACAGGAAAAGCAGAAGAATTATAGACACAAGCATTTAAGCCTTAAATCAAAAAATATTTAGCGAATAGGAAAACAGTATGAATAAGCCTAAAAAAACTAAAACGTAGTGTAAGTGGAATCGCTAGCACACCTGTCTAAAAATCACAGGTTCAACCCTCAGTCAGACATTCTATATTATAATATACACGTTATAAAATAAAAATTATGAAACTGTCTAACAGAATTTTTTAGACCATAATCATTTTTAAGGATTAAACTTTTAGTCCAGCTAGTCTGGGTTTTTTTCACAGAACAATGAAAAAAATCCAAAGAATGATAACTGGTACTCTTTGGTATATTAACAACAGCAACATCCATGAGGATCTGCAAGTTCCATTAATTACATCTGAAATTCTAAACTTTAATTAATTTATTTTTTTTCAAAAACTCTTATTATAGAAATCCTTGTAATCTTTTAGCTTACTTTGATTTTTGCATAAAACAAAGAACTACGAAAATTAAAATGAAATTTTTGTATTCAATGAAAATGCTATGATTTTAAAACAACAACTTCTCATTTTTTTAGCGTTTTTGTAAGCAGCTCAGCAACTTCTTAGAGGTTTAATGAAATCTATTTGTATACCCTTCACATAAGTGATAACGACTCACATTAGTTTCTACTCGCAAACATATTCCTGGAACATACTTGCCCCCTATCCCCAGCCCCTAACATGGTTGCCATACAAAATTTAAAAAAAATAGCGTAAAAACCCCTGCAACTTCTCCGGAGGGGAATAAAATATATTGTAGACCCCCATTAGTTTTTCCTCCCCTTCAAAGGATTTCCATACAAAATCTGAAAAAATAGGGTAAAAACCACTAAAACTTCTCTGGAGTCGCCCCTAGAGGAATAAAATGTATTATAGACCCCAATTAGTTTTTCCCTTCAAACGTGTTTCTAGAGTATACTTGCCACCTATCTCCAAGCCCTAAAGGGGTTGCCATACAAAATTTTAAAAAATGAGGTAAAAACCCTTACTACTTCCCTGTAGTCGCCCCTAGGAAAAATAAAATATATCAAAGACCACTATTAATTTTCCCTCCCAAACATATTCCTAGAACATACTTACCCACTATCCCCATAAACCAAGGGGGTTGCCATACAAAATATTAAAAAATTAGAGTAAAAGTCCATACAAAATTTAAAGAGTATTAAAATATGACACCGACCCCTTTTTAAAGTAAGATATATATCATAAATAAAAAAAAAGGATAAAAATAAAACAAAGATTTGGGGTTTTGAAAGTCCAATGAGAAAGGTAGAGTTCGGCACAGCCGAATATAGCGCTCTCCCTTGTTTAAAGTACATATCGTCATCGAAAGTCCAAAATTTTACAGGAGAAGAAAAAACATAATGTTGACTTAAGGGTCGTGTTGTATTGACACAGCGTTCTTCCTCTTTTTCAAGAACACGGGTTAAAAAGTTTTAAAAAATATGGCGTTTTAAAGTATTTTTAAATTTATCTGATACTTTATTTCTACAAGAAAACATTTTTCCTTAAGGCAAATAATGACAAGTTAATTTGAATTATGGATATAAAAACGTTATTTTGGATCTCGGAGATCTAAATTTGTAGAAACATGTAACAAATTATAATCCATCAAAAACTGGATTTTTTTGTTTTTGACGACGATATTTTTAAGCACTTTAAATTAAGCAATATTTTGCTAAAATTTCAATATTTTTAAGTTTTAAATTTTAAAAATATTTATTTAAAAAAACATCTTTATTGTTGCGAAAAATAAAAGGCATGTCACAAATGTTTCAGCTAATTTTTTATTAAACGGTAAAAACAACTCAAAGGAGTTTTAAAGTATGCGTGTCCTACATAGGAATGTATGTATACAAATCTGCAAAATAAAAAAAAAAACAAATGAATAGGATTACATTTGACACCGACAAATCCGCCATGCCATTAAACAATTTTTCAAATACTATTTCAAAAGCTTTCAACTTGTTGAATGGATTGATAAACGAATGAATGGAACCAAAACAATATTAGATAAATTGTTAGATGATCATATGAATAAATACATAAATGTAGTTGTCTAATCGCTTAAATATCCGTTTCAATATAAATATTTTTTTTGTTGAATGTATTTAATGTTTTTCCTTTTGTCTGTCCAAATTGTCGGTAATCAATCAAATTAATGAATGCATCTCTTTCTGTCTGGCTCTATACAAAATCACGATGGCCAAGGCAGTCCCCTGGGGCAGGAACACTAATCGGAATTATTATGTTAAAAAAAATAAGCATCAACGAAAACCTAAATAAAGAGAGCAAACACCAGTAAGTATAACAACATTAACGCAGGTTAATAACACTCGTAAGTCATGCCCTCTCATTGGCCACCAATGACCCGTTTATGTATAACTGTATATGTGCGTATTTACAAATTGTTTATTTAAAATGTAAGTCACATGCGCACGACACTCTTGCAATTCTATAATGAAGTTGATGCAAACATTAAATGACAACAACAGCTTAAGCATCATTGATGCCAAATACAAAACACAACGCCAATAAGTTATTCAAAATGCAAGCACTTGTATTACTTAAAATGCATTTGAAAGTCCATTTGGCTTATGAAGCATAATTGTTGGTCATTTGTGGATTGTGGTGTTAGTGAACAACGATCTTGCTAAAAGACATTTTATTGTAGACAAACAATTATCATTTGACAAAAGCGATTTTCTTTGCTTTGTCAAAACAATTTTTTATTTTTTATAGTTGCAATTATACGTAACATTTAAGATTAAAACAACATTACGCATTCCTTTGTCATGTTTCTTTTTCTTGGAAAATACATAAGCGTTTAAACTGCTTAAGTAATACATTTATTAAAATTCAATAAGCGAAAATCAAGTCATTTGTACAAATGCATATTTGTACCCTTCTAATTGCAACTTTTTTGTGCAGCTGAGTTTAAAATTAATCACATGTTTGTTTTAATTTAATTAAAAATGTTTAAAGCGAAATGTTTCGAATGTTACTTTTTAATATTTTAAGCAAACACCTCAACTTAGACTGATATATTAGGAACAAGGGGGAAAGGGAAAATAAGGATTCAACTTGACTGACTGATTCGCAGCCTAAGCGCGTAAAGCTAGAAACTTGTCAATCGGGATGCGGGTACCTCTTCTGGTTTATAAATCGCCGTAAAAGAAATTTCAGGAAACTTGCAAATTAGAAAATCAGATATAAACAAAATTTAAGGAGTAACGTGTTCCAAAAAAATAATCGGGCTGGTGTCTTATATTTTTTTGTTTAGAAAATTTGGCCGCTAAGTGTAAAATTTATGTTCTGGATCGTTTGAAGTCCACGTGGTAATCGAAACTTTTTTTAAAGTGTATTCGAGAAATCTCGAAGAAATATTAATAAGTTTAAAGGGTAGTTACATAGGGAAATGGACCAGTGATGCGTCATAGGAATGGTGCATCGATTCACTCGATGGCAATACCCCAGCAAATTTTTTTGAATTTTAGTAATGAGCTGCTCTTACTTCATAGGTTACAAGGTAATGAGTTCCTTTCGATAGAAAAACTAACTTTTAGTAAGGGTGTTAATAATTACATTTGTAGGTGTTTATTCAAAAAAGGATTAGGAAACAGGCTTTATAGCACGTTTTTGTTTTCAAATCCTTGAATTTTCATTTATTTTTTTCAGTTAATCATAAGTAACTACCATGCGGGAAATGTGAGTCAATTGGTCGGCGTACTCGTCCACCAGTAATAGGTACAAAACATGAATTGGACCAAAGTTATTGGTCGTGAACGGTTAAAAAGGCATACATAAAGTTACTGCTTAAAAAGTGTTAAAAAGGTTAGGGGAAAGAAATAGAAATACTGGTCCCCACACATAAGCATACATCTGTTTATACCCTGCAGAAAACAGGACTAGTCCATACATACGTGTATGGACTAGTCCATAAAGGAGTAGGATTACTCCAAAACTAACCCAAATGCATGTAAAAAACATGGTCTTTTTAACATTATGATGTCCTAGGGCCGGACCACTTAACCCATATTTGCATTACGTCGGAGTAGTTTTAAAACTACTCTATCCTACCTACAAACAACTTGGACCACATGGTCCGTTTTAGCTGAAATGGACTAGTTACAACATGGTCCTTGTGTAATGCAGTCATGGACCATGTCATTGTCAAACAAGAACTTGTAGTTACTTAAGTGATATGCGATCGTGTTTTTTGTACGCAATCGTTAAACACGAACGCATATCACTTAAGTAACTACAAGTTCTTGTTTGAAAATGACATGGTCCATGACTGCATTACACAAGGACCATGTTGTAACTAGTCCATTTTAGCTAAAACGGACCATGTGGTCCAAGATTTTTTGCAGGGTATATACATACACACACACACGCATAAATACACAATAAATACAAAGTAGATTAAACTGGATCTTAAACAATTAATGCAAAATTTGCTTATATCGGGTTGGCCTGATACCCGTTCTGAGATGGTAGTTTTGAACCAGTTGCCACCCCCAATGACATTGCAATATTAAAATGACAGGTTCTCTTCATATAAAGTGCAAGAATAAGAACAAGAACCAGTCCCTACCCTAAGGAGCCGTTCACGTAAATAGTCTTGGACCAGTCCACTTTCCCGTAAGGTAGTTACTCGATTGATTTTTGTAAGCACAACTCAATGATAATTGATCAAAAATACTGGGTACTACTCGTTATCTATTTAAGGTATATTCTAGCATCCGATAAAGGTCCAAGTCTGATAAAGTCGATTAGTAGTAGTAGTATTTGATCATACCTGGCTGTCCCTTTAACTGGCAATAAACTAATACTGCAAAGACTAATAAGAATACCAGTAAGTATCCTTAGGTCTGACTTACCGATGCACACGAGATCCTTGGTTCTTTTAGCGAATGCGCTTGCCATAGGCCTAAATCCCGCATCTTCTCGCCTTATTCTTAAAGTGTCCTTCGGTCCTTTCGTATAATTCACGCAGTGGGGAAAAATCGAGGCAGTTACCCCATTTTCATCACTTCTCTTAGATCCTCTTCGTGCCAATTCCCTTCCAGCCTCATTTCAAAATACCCCCTGGCCCCTAAAGTGATGACCTGCAGTCCCTAGCCACCTTCTACCTCACTAGATTGGAGCCCTGTACCCCATCCAGAAAGATGGTAATGCGTTCTCTTCTCAGTCCGTTCTGTTTCCGCATAAATAATTTTGCTGCTCGCATTATTACAAATATCTCCGTTTGTAAAGCACTATAGTGACCTTCAAGGCTGATTTATTAAAGATACCCGCTCCAGCCCTAGGGTTCTTTATAGGCCGATCACTGCACAAACATGGGTGTTCTCTTATTGACGCCTTGTGTGAAGTTCAGATATGGTGACCAGTAATCGGACTCACCTGCTATAATTCGCAGCTGTTTAACACTTCCCTTTTACCCTTAAGGGGGGGAAATGGTAAACCTTTTGTTTTGCCACTTTTAGGTACTTTTTCTAACCTATAGACGACACAGAACACATTTAAGGCACATTTTGAAAAAAGTTTGGAAAAATATTTTATAATAATTGAACTGAACTAAAACAGCGTGTCTGGTGGCAAATTTTTATTGTAAAACTTAAATAAAAAAAACGTATAATTATCACAAAATTTTATAAAGAGCATTGAACGATAGAATGGAAATGTGGATTTTTTTAAGAATATATCATTTAGATGTCTTCCGTTGAGTTAAAGACACTGTTCAAAACGGAGCCTTGTGTTCTGCGCCACACGCTGCAGTTAACTTGTTTTAACTGGGCTAGTTTCTCGACAAATATTTTCCTTTAATATTATAAAGCCTCTCTATGAGGTAGCCCCATAAAAAAAATCAATGGGAGCTAAATCGGGTGACCTTAGTGGCATTGGAATGTCCCCAAAGCGACTGAGAAGTTTTTGGGAGAAATTTTATTGAAGCTCTGGCTGTGTGTGCAGTCGCCCAATCCTGTTGAAACGATGAATGAGCTCGCAGGCTTGGCAAAAACAATTCCGTAATCATGCGTCAATCATTTTCACCGTTAATATTCATCGCCTGGACACGAAAATTTTACAAAAAAAACATTGTCCAATTATCTCATGCATGGATAAGGCACACGAAACAGTTATCCTCGGGCAATGTGATGGTTTTTGATGTTTAAATAGAAGGTGGCGGCAGTTTTTCTTTTCTACGTGGCCATTTAAGTGAAAATGAGCCTCGTCGCTCCAAAAAATTAGATTTAAAGTGCAAAAACTCTTCAACATAGTTTTACAACAATTTTTGCATAAATCAAAGTCACTTTATTTTAGTTCTTGAATGATTCAAATTTTAAAAGGATGGAACCTCAGATCCTTTTTTAAAATTGCATGAATAATCGCTCTTGGAAATCCCAGTGAGGCTGCTCTTTTTCGTATTGAAAGTCGCGGGGTTTTACGTAAACTGCTTTCAAGCAGTTCTATGTTTGAGGGAGTCCTTGAAGATAGACTAGGTCCTGGCCATGGGACATTTATAGCCGAACCAGTTGCAAAATAGCTGAACTCTTACAAAATGTCTCCACAGCGAACGCAATATGCTCACTCGACCACTGCGACATCGTAACTGACAAATCCGCATAATCCACAAATCCAACGGTGCCACCCTCCCCCTGCAGCGCTTATTACTTTTTAAAATAATCGAATTGGAAAATATAAATTTGCCACCAGACACCCTGTACTAGTTGTTTTTTAAAAATAATTTTTTTTCTATTCAAATGTTAATGTTTCAGTAAAACTGAACTTTTTGTTATTTTGAAAACTTTCAGATTTTTAAATATTTTAAATTATTTCAAATTCTTGTTAATTGTTTAAATACTTTACCATCAAGTGTAGAGTGAACCTGTCAAATGCAAAACAAATACAGTGACAAATAAAGTAATTGTTTGAAATGCTGTATTTGTTGTTGTTAGTAATTTGTATTAAAAACATCATTTACTAAACTCTACATACATTAAGTAAAAGTAAGTTATTTGTTTTGCCTATTTATGTAACTGTTGATCGGTCCATATATCTATCTTTTATCCATTTATTCATATATGCTTTTGCTTTAAATATTGTTTTGGCTCTTACAATCATGCACGTAATAAATATGTTGTAAAAAGTGACTGAAAAAAATTTTATCTTAAAAACAAGCATTAGTTGTGATGCCAAACACGCATATCTGACTATATTTCATTGAATTGCATTTACCATTGTTTATGTTAAACAATTTTCCAGAAAATATAAAAACAGCTTCCGTCAGTAAAAACAATAAATCACATTAACTTTGGTTTCTTGTTATATATTAAAGAGGCTTTTTATACGCAAGTATTTATATTTTATTAAAGGAAACTTAAAACTACAAAAATTTGCTAAAATAAATATTTTTTAAAATTTTTCTTTTAACTGAGAATAAATTTAATTTGTTATCTTTAATATATATAACAATATAAAACTAACAAATCAATATCTACACGATGGATGACATTGGCTAAGCACTTATCTGCCCACCAAATACTTTTTTGTTGAATTAAAAATATTTGCTCTCCGTTTAAATAACTTTCAGCTGCACTTTTAACAATTTAGTCAAGAATAAAGAGTTGGTGTTTCTTATTTCTGTCAAATTCCATAACGATTCTGCATGACCAGCTACAGAAGTGAAAACATCAGTAAACAGTTCCAGTTCTCGCTGATGCTACCTACCCTTAGAATTTGCGCGTTACAAACCGAAACACTTTCTTAAACCGTATCTTATATATAAAAGAACAATTTTTTTTTGTTAGTGACACCGCTTATAACTCAAGAACGGCTGGACCAATTTTAATGAAACTTGAAAAAAAGACATACCCGATATCTGGGAATGCGTTTTAGGCTTATTTATTTTTTGAAATTCCGACTGGGTGTGGCACCTCCCATACAAATTGAACAGTTTTTTTCACATACCTCAATACCTATTATAGCTAAAGTCTCCAAATTTGGTACAGGTAAGTTATTTACTGATGTGCATAATTGAGTTGTTTATGGGCGGAAACAAATAAATGGGCGTGGCACCTCCCATACAACAAAAATAGTTTTTTGTATATATCTCAATACCTGTAATAGCTTAAGTCTCCAAACTTCGTACGGATGTTTATAGTGCTAATATGCGTACTTAAACTTTGTATGGGCGGGAAGAAATAAATGGGCGTGTCACCTCCCATACAACGAAAATAGTTTTTTGAATATATCTCAACAACTGTAATAGCTGAAGTCTCCAAACTTCGTACGGATGTTTATAGTGCTAATATGGAAGAAATAAATGGGCGTGGCACCTCCCATACAACGAAAATAGTTTTTTTTATATATCTCAATAACTGTAACAGCTGAAGTCTCCAAACTTCGTTCGGATGCTTACAGTGCCAATATGCATAATTGTGCTCTGTATGGGTGGGAAGAAATAAATGGGCGGCGCATCTCCCATACAACGAAAATAGCTTTTTTATATATCTCATTAACTATAACAGTTGAACTCCTAAAACTTTGTAAAGATGTTTATAATGGTAACAGGCATAATTCAGCTGTGTATGGGTTAAAATCTCCAAATTTTGTGTAGGTGTTTACGATGTTGATGCTTACAATTAGGCTGAGTTTGGGCGTGAAGATTATAATAGGCGTGGCACCTCCTTTACAAGAAAATATCTTTTACATTTATATGTCAATAAATGTAACAGCTGAAATCTCCAAATTTAATATGGGTATTTATTATGTTAATATGCATAACTAAGACGAGTAAAGGCAGGAAGTGAATTATGGGTTCGGAACCTCTAATAGCATGGAAATATTTCTATGTGTATCTCAATAACTGTAACAGCTAAGGTCTCCAAACTTTTTGGTGTGGCACCTCCCATACAATTGGAATTTTTTTTACATGTACTTCAATAATTCTTATACCTAGAGTCTCAAAATTGTCTATGTATGTTTATGTTTGCTATAAACATAATTGACGTGAGTATAGAAAAAAAGGGAATAATGGGTATGACACCTTCCATACAACAAAAATGCTTTCTTATATAAGCCTTAATAACTATAAAAAAAATTCAAAAACGTGTTTATATTTTTCTTAAAACAGTTGAACGCAATTTAATTTATTAGTTTAAAAGTAACAGAAATAACCTAAAAATTGCCACTAAATGTTTATCCCTTTTTACCCCTTAAGATCAAAATTATCAAAATTTTATATTCATATTTTTCGAGATCTGTCGAACGCAATTTCAAAATATAATTTGAGGCCATTTTTATATTTTTCGGTTTCGAAGGTACAAAAGTGGATATAAGCCGTTTCAAAATATGGTTTTTTATCCTGTCTCGCCTCTGGTGGTCTAATATTTCAAAAAAAGTACTAAAAAGGCATTCATAACTTTGAAACCTGTCGAGCGTAAATTAATTTATATGTAATTCTATCTTTTTTTAGTTCAGAAGCTACAAAATTAACCAATACATAGTTCAAGCCTTGCCCTAAGCATTAAGGCTATGCAATGATGAATCTGTCTGTCAGATAGTCATTAACGCAGTTTTTTTCTATGCATTGTTTCGTAAGCACAACAAACATTTAAAAAAATAAAAAAAAAATATTTACAAGTGGCGGATAGGGCTACAAAATAATGAAGCCATTATAAACTGAACTGTTTGTGAAATTTTTCTTGGTAATAGCTTCCCATTATAAAAGATGCGATAGGTTCAGCTTTTCTATTCACGCTTTATCAGCAATTTTCAGTACTTATCAAAGAAACAAACAGAACATGTTTATACGTTATTGACACGCTATTAAGGATAATATTTTGTAAATTATGTGTGTTTAGGCAAAAAATGTGCTTGCTGATTATATATATTGTTAGGCAATACGTGTTCGGAGATACTCGATGCTGGATGTATTCAATAAAATGGCAAAAACGAGGCTTGCCGCATGCACACATTATTATTTGGTTAGTCGAGAAGTTCGACCAGACCAGAAAGATGATATTGAAAGTGCCGAGATCCCTGATCCTGAAACAGATCAAGAACTACATGATGTTGTAATTACATATATGATTCATGAACCGTGTGGCACCATCAACCCCCAATCTCCGTGCATGGTCGACGGCAAGTGTTCCAAACATTATCCACGAAAATTGACAGCGGAAACTATCACTGGCAATGACGGTTATCCACTGTATCGGCGTTGATCGCCCAATGATAACGATCAAACTATTACAAAGAACAACAGTTGGACTGCGCTATATTTGCCACTTCTTTCCAAATCATTTAAGACAGTTTGCAATGTTGAATATTCTAATTTAGTGAAGTCGATCAAGTACATCTGCAAATGTGTCACGAAAGGCAGCGATTTGGTTGTTTTTAGCATCCAAACCTCCAATCGCAACGATAAAATTACGCGTTATCAAGAATGATGAATGGTTTTATTTGCGGTTGTTGCTGGTGAATGTTCGTGGTCCAACATCATTTGCAGCATTACGTACTGTTAATGATATAGGCTGTCCAACATTTCGTGCTGCATGTAAAGAACTCAATTTGCTTAAAAACGATACTCATTGGGATACGACAGTCGCTGAGGCATATGCGAACATTAATGACATGCTTCCCGTAAAGTCTAAGTCACCTGTGGAACAAATACAAGGACAATGCGTCATTTTACATCAATATCGTGTCAGCTCGAGAAATGCAATTCTTGAAGTCAATGCGAAGATTCATAACCTTATTTACCTTATTTATAGAACCTAAATTTTGGTCTGGTACTGACTGTACTAATATCAATTACATAATTTTAATATTTGAATACATGTTGTTAGTTCGCATTAGCGAAGATTCAATAATAATAATATGGAGAAAAAGAGATGCATAACCGGGCTTTGCTCTTAATTGAAGACATGTGTTACCTTATTTGCGGCAGTTTGTTAGTCAGGTTAGGACTGCCAGCAGCAGAACATGAAATGAATGAGCTTCTAAATCGAGAATTGAAGCGTGAACGTGAATACGATCGACATGAGTTGAACCAATTAGTTCAAACCAATGTTTCCATTTTAAACCTCCAACAGAAGGAAGTCTATGATATAATATTGAAGGCAGTTGATGATAGAAATGGTAGTTTTTATTTCTTGGATGCCCCCGGTGGAACTGAGAAGACATTCGTCATGTCATTGATTTAAGCCACTGTTCGTGCGAGATCCAACATTGCTGCAGCGGTAGCTTCATCTGAAATAGCGGCCACATTGTTAGAAGGATGCCGCACAGCTCACTCAGCGTAAAAATTGCCTTTAAACCTTCAAAATAAAGAGCAACCGACACGTAACATTGCGAAAAACTCCGCCATGTCCAAAGTTTTAGTAGGGTGTAAAATCATTATCTGGGAGAAATGCACAAATGCACAAAAGACGTGCAATAGAAGCTCTTAAAATCACACTAAAAGATCTGCGCAGTGACTCAAGATGTTTTGGAGGTGCAATAATTTTACTGTCTGGTGATTTCCGCCAAACACTGCCAGTCATTCCAAGATCGACGGCTGCTGTTCGAATGAATGCTTGCGTCAAACCCTCAAGTCTGTGGTGTTTTGCGAAGATACTGCAGTTGACAGAAACCATGAAAGTTACATTGCTCAACGATATATCAGCTCAAGATTTCTCCAACTAATTGTTGACTATCGGTAATGGCCGTATTCCCGTGGACGAATCAAACGGACTGATTTCGTTTCCTCAAAATTTTTGTAATTTTGTATCGTCAAAAGAAGAGCTTATCAAGAAAGTATTCGCCAACATAATTGCTAACGGGAAGAATTATGACTGGTTGAGTAAACGGGTAATTTTATCAACTAAAAATATAGATGTGGATGATTTAAACTATATATGTAGTTCAAAATCAAATCGTTGGTACTCTGCAAGTTTTTAAATCATTTGATTGTGTAACAAAACTTTGCATTGAAACGCACTTGGTAATAACAAAACTGATAGTCCATGTTATTCACGCAATTATGCTTAGAGGAAAATTCATAGGTGAAGAAGTTCTCACACCGAGAATTCCAATGATACAAACCGATATGACTTTTGAGTTTGAGCTAATTCGATTTCCTATTCGTCTTGCATTTACAATGACGATTAAAAAATCACAAGGACAATCTTTGAGTATTTGTGGTCTTAATTTAGAGAATTCCGTTTTTCTCATGGCCAACTATACGTTTCATGTTCACGTGTGGGCAAACCATCTACTTTATTTATACTTGCGCCTAATAACAAAACAAAAAATGTCATATATCACAAGGTACTGCACTAAAGGAAACTAACCTCAAGCACGAAAATACAGAGCTTCCTTATTTTTGTAATCTTTTTGAATTTTTGTTTTCCTTATAAATATATTCCAATAAACTATTTGACTAAATAAGCTTTGTACTCTTTTAAAAAAATCCATCTATTCAATGATTGTTAGGTGGTACGAAGTTCACCGGGTCAGCTAGTTTATTATATTTTACACTGACAACCCTTTGAATCGGTGGCAAATTTACATTTTTAAATACGATTATTTCAAAAAGTAATAAACGGCGCTGTTGAAATTATGGATTGTGCGGATTCGCCAGTCACGATGTCGCAGTGGTCGAGTGAGTATTGCGTGTTTGCTGTGGAGATTTTTTGTTATAGTAATGATTCTTACGTAATTGCTCGTACACAATTTTCTTCGAAATTTGGTATTCGACGAATACGTAAAGAACCGAGTTTAGATTAAATTCGTTCGTAGGTACAAAGATTTCACGCAACTGCTTCGGCTTTAAATGTCCCATGGCCATGGCCCAGTCGATCTTCAAGAACTCCCGAAAACATCGAGCTGATTGAAAGCAGTTTACCCGCAAATTCGCGACTTTCAATACGGAAAAGAGCAGCCTGACTGGTACTTTCAAGAGCGATTATTCCTTAAATTTTAAAAATTAATCTAAAGTTCCATCCTTTAAAATTTCCAATCGTTCAAGAACTAAAAGATAATGACGTTGACTTACGCAAACATTTTTGTGGAACGATGTTGAAGCGTTTTCGTACTGTTAATCCCATTTCATGGAGTGACGAGACTCATTTTCACTTAAATTACCACTTTAGCAAGCAAAACTGCCTTTACTGATCTTTAGAAGCCCTCGATTAAAACATTAAAAACCATTGAATTGCCCCTGGATAACTGGTTGGTGTTCCTTATCCACGCATGAGATAATTGGACCATTTTTTTCGAAAATTATCGAGGCCAGGATACGAATGTTAATGGTAAAAATTATGGAATCATGATTTCGTAATTCTTTTTGCAAAACCTGTGAGCTCATCCATCGTACTCTTCAAACACGTGTTTTCAACTGGATAGGGCGACTGCATACACAACCAGAGCTTCTTTGAATTCGCTTTGGGAAAAATTTCCCCAGAACCTGATTAGTCACTTTGGGGAGATCCTAACCTAGCTCTCATGGATTTTGTTTTATGGGGCTACAGTAAAGAGAGGGCATATAATGACAATCCCTAATCTTTTTTGGCTTTAAAGAAATATATTTGAGCTCAATTCAACCAAGTTTCCTTCAGCGTATGGCGCAGAATACAAAGCTCCGTTTTGAATGATGTGTTCAACTCTATGGAAGACATCTAATCGACATATTCATCGTTCAATGCTCTTAATAAAATTTTGTGCAAATTATTGAGTTTTTCATTTAAGTTTGGAAATATAAATCTGCCACCCAACACCCTGTATCTGCAACAGATACAACTAGGATTTAGTCCTGAGCTTTCTTTTATAGAGTTACTGTAAGCATAGAGGACATTCAGTCCTTTTTTCTTTTTCAACTTAAATTGCGATGCGATATAACACCAAGATATTTTGTCGTAAATATCAGTCTCAGAAAGTCTTTGATTTGATGCTTTTGGGGTAAATAGTACTATATAAGAGGCTCTATTAAAAAAACGTTGGATTTAGAAATCAACATAGTACCATCGAACAAGCCCACAGATTGGTACAGGTTATAAGAAAAGCCTTTGAGGAAAAGAAATACTGCTCCGCTCTATTTATAGATGTCTCTCAAGCGTTCGATAAAGTATGGCATGAAGGCCTGTTAAACATATTAAAGCTCAACCTTCCATCTAATATTTTCAACCTTTTAGAAAAATACATAACCGACCGATAATTTATGATTAAAGAGGGAAACCAAATAAGTTGTTCCCAACCAATAGAGGCTGGTGTACCTCAAGGGAGTATACTAGGTCCAATTCTGTACTTGCTTAGATGAAACTACTGAATTAATTAATTTTATTATGAGAACTTGAATTTTAGTCTGGCACTGGCTGGTCTAATTAAAATGAAATAGTTTTAAGATTTGAATATTTATTGTTAGTTCGCCAAAGGCAAAGATTCAATAATATAAAAAATATGAAAAAAAAATTAGCTATGGGATTAAATACTAGACCCTACATACATATATTGGGATTTATTGCCTTAATTCTTAACCAGCAGGCGTGAGTACGTAAAATGTAGTGCAGGTTTAGAGTAGAATATGATCACGATTGACCGCAAATAACTATTTTCCTGATTCTTTTACATTTTTGTTAAGAACAAACTGAGTAAAAAAATCCACACGTGACCTTAAACTTTTATTATTTAATAAATAAAATAAAGAATGCAATTTTAATATTTTTTTTAATTTAATTTAAAACGAAGGTCATATTAAATTTGAATTTAACAACTTCATATAACTTGTTTATCATTAGTGAGAGTCATGCATATAAAAAGCAATTATGGCATTTCAAAAATAAACATAAAAAAACATAAAAAATTTATTTTTAATAACAATCATGATTAAGATTGTTATGTCGTGATTAAAAATAAAAGCTTATTATGTATTAAAAAAAAAAAGTATGGTTTGTGAAGGACTTTCTAATTTATCATAAAAGAATTTTTACAAATTAACTTTAAAAAATATGTAGTAAGATTGCATATGTGCATTTGAAGATGTGAAATGAATCACAAACAAATAAGTGATTCCCAAACTATTGAATTATTATGGTTCATGTTTTAATTTTACAAAAGAGAATCATTTAAACAAAAAACCAAAACAAAAGAAATATTAAAATAAATTTTTTATATAAATCCTGCTCATTTACTAGCTTGCACCACAATAAAATTTCAACACTGAACTAAACACAAAACGAAACTCTTATATTTCCGTTAAACTCTTGCAAACTTGATTGTTTAAGTTTGCAATTTTCCTTGTGGATCCTCAGTTACACAAAATATTTACTGATACTCTGAAATTTATAACTGACCTTGCAGTGCACTTTTTTCTGTGTGTCACAGTCATATCATAAGGATATAAGCAGTAGGATTGAAAACTCGCAGCATTTGGAAATCAATTATTCCCAGACCCTTTTTTAAGTAATTAAGCAAATGGAAATTTGTTGACGACCTTATGCTCTGAAAATGAACTACGATTTGCTATATTAAACGTTCAAAAGCTAATAAAACCTCGTAGATTTGCTCAGTTTTGATGGAACCAAATTGTAAGGATTAAAAAAGCCCAAATACATTTATCTCTTATACATGGTGTCTGCCGGCAAGGTATACTACTTTGTTTTGCCGCCATTTTGGTAGACATAAGTCTTGACAGAGCATATTTGGCAGTGGTGAAGTAGAGACGTGACAAATTTATTATGGAAAAATATTGGGTAAACCAACGTGTTTTAATCGATAAAATTCTGTATTAAAATCAATAATTAATTTTCAAGAAAAAATCATAATAAGTGACGAGGCACATTTTCATTTGAAGGGATATGTGAACAAACAGTCGGTTCTGGGCAATGGAAAACCCCCAAATTATTCATTGGTCATCTTTGCATCCATTAAAAGTGACAGTCTGGTGTGCAATTTAGTCAGGAGGAATCATTGGACCTTACTATTGTTTAACTGAAAAAGGCGTAACGGTAACTGTCAATGGGGAGCGATATTGTAATATGATTTAAAACTTTTTTACGCCACAACTGCATTCTTTGAGCTTTGTTAACATGTGGTATAAAAAAGACGGCGCCACATCGCATACAGCCAGGATTACAATGGATTTACTGCGAGACCACTTTCCAAAATAAGTTATGCCCTGCATAACTTCAATCCAATGAAGGTGTGCTCGTAAGTTTAAGTGACCCGTCAGCACACTCAACATCTTGCGAAGTTCAGGTTAACCAAATTTTAGAATACCCTTAGTTTTGACCTCATTTGCGTCGCTCCAGATTATTCTCGTCAACTTCCCAACTACCTCGTTGTTTCATTGCACTCTGTGGGCGTTTTTCGCGCACTTTTTCATCTCGGCCTTCGTCGCCGCTTTGGGTTCGTTCATGAGGTCAATCTACCACTGTTCCTCAGCTCAATTTGCCATATCATTCGCCTACTCATTTACGATCACTCCCTGATGACCAGGCACCAATATTATGCGAATCTCTCCTTATTGCAAATAGTCATCTATCATCCCGATGCACTGCAAAACCGTCCTAGACTCGGTGTTCGCAGGCATAATATCCCTAATAGACGCTGGGTTAGTTAAACAGATATTTACATCCGTTAGATCTGCGTGTGTCCCGGGCCAAGACAGACATTCTGTGGTTGCCCGAACCTCGTACGGTGCTACGCGCCGACCAAAAAAGTCAAAAATTATTCGTTTTATGACTTCCCTAATTACAACTGAAACAATAGCAAAAGTGTTGGTTCTGTAAACACTAACCTCCAAAGCATCATTGGTGTTGATGGCATTAGCTACATGACTAATAAAATTGAAATACATATTGAGCTTGAATGCCGTAGCATTTGCTACAGTCAATCGTTATGGACGCAGTTTCCAATTAAATGATTTAAGAAACTTTTTTCAAAGAATTACAAACCAAATAGTGAACCTTTCAATACCTGTATCACTCATGTTATATGTAGGTGTCAGAGAACAGACTTAAAACTCATAAATGACAAATAATCTGATTTAAATCAGGAAAGCATTTTCTAATATGAAAAAATGTCACATTTAAAACACTTAACGTCAAATCCTTTACTTTTAGTTGTCGACCACTGCTTTAGATTTTGGTGTATTATACAAACCATCGATATTCATGTTTGATTCCTAATGCAGCTGTCAATTACATTTTTGACATTTACCATAAACAAAGTTTTAAGTCATAGAAACAAAATACAAAATAAATTCTCGATAATTACATTTATCTTGTCAAATAAATACCAACAAATATGTCACCAGTGTACAAGTGTGCGTACGTAATTGCATGTTTGTAATCATTTTTAAAAAGTTTATACAAATATTTTTATTAACACACTCAATGCAAGAAAAACTTATTTATCTTTTCATCACATTCGTTTCTATTTCTGTAAGAGCTAACAAAATGAGTTTCGTATTTTTGACAACCAATTGACATTAGCCATGAAGTATCATATCAACACAAACAGTCAACACTGCAGTGTTTACATACACTAAACTACTTGTAATCTTTTCTTGATTTTGATTTGATTTTGCAGAAACAGTATAAGTGGTACAAGTAGTAAAAGTAAATAAATATTATGTCCAAAAACACTGTCACAGCTTCTTATTAACTCTCTGATTGCTTCTTTGTTTTTTTGTTATGGCCTTAATACTACTTTTAGCAAGAGAAAACTAAAAAGACCTAAAAATTTAAGAAAAAGAAAAAACACAGATCTAAGCCTAAAGCGTCCACTACTATTTCTTGCATTAAAATTTCTATGGCAACATACAATTCGGAAAAAGAATTAACATTTATTCAACTTTGACGTTATACATTACTAATAGATCAACTGTCATATAGCATCAACCATAACCATAAAATAGAGTCGCTTAAACTTTGTTCGATTCGTATCGTTATTGAACTACTGCTGCAAGTTGTTACTTTTTATCTTATTGCAAATATCACTTGGCTTATGTTGTGTTGCATTCGCCGGCAGTATTTACCAACAAACAGATTCCTAAAAGACAGTGGCGGCATTTTGTTGAAATTAACATGGCGTCGATTGGTGTTAATTTATGCATTTGTTTGAGTGGCAAAAGTTAAAGGGGAATTTTTTTTTGTTTTATAATATTTTTTTCGGCCAACTGATCGACTGCAATACAGTAATTTAAAAGTGTGTAAAAATTTTGTAAAATATTTTTTTTGCTGTAAAGTAATTAAAACAATTAAGAAGGCTCTATGCGGCTATGCTGAATCTTATATACCCTTCATATTAATCCTTTTGTATACGCAGCCATCTTATCTAGGCAAGCTGTTTTTAAACCGCAAATTTTTTACTTAAATTACTCTCTACCGGGTTTAAAGTCGATAGCGATCCTCGTTTTTTAAAAGAGAAAACTTCACAAAATTTCATCGTTTGTATGTATAATAGAAATACCACATAGAAGATATAAGTTTGAGAGTTTTAACAGTTTTCGACATATTTCGTATTTAAAAGTTCAATTGTATGGGGGCTCCCGCTACCCCTCCTCCTATACAACTAATTTTATTTCCGGCATGTAAGCATTGCTACACAATTACTTTCCGTTGGAAACTTAAAGCTGATAGTTTTTATAGTTTCCGAGATAAAATGTATTAACACTGTCTTTATCTTTACTCGTTATTTTATTCAGCTCAACAGATTCCCTTAAAGTACCCAGAGTATCTCAAACCAAGCCGAGTTATTTTGTACTTCAAATAATATAATTAACAAACCTTGTGCGAGTTTTAAAGTCCATAGAAAACTTTACAAAATTTTAACGTTTGTATGACTAATAGAAACAGATGAAGAAAGTTTGAGATCGAGAGTTTTAAAAGTTTTCGACATTATTCATATTTAAAGGTTAATAAAAGTTGTTAAATGTTATGGGATGTTTTAGTCTCCCTGCTCCTCTCTTTTCTCTTGAGCGTAAGTCTTGATGTCCAATTACTTTTTGTAGAACATTTGATTTCAAAATCGAAAGTTTCATAAAAATTGTTAATTTGTATGGGAGCTACCGCTCCTTCTGTCCCCCCCCCCCCCCCCCTAAAATTTTTTTTCCTTAAAGTGTAGGTCTTATTGTGCAATTACTTTTTGTAGAACATTTGAAGTCGATAGCTGTTATACGCCCATGTTCTGACAATCGCATTTCGCAAAATATTGGCGATGCGATTTGAAATCGCATAACAGGTGTTCTGAAGTTCACAATCGCAAGAAAGTTTGCGACTTCAAATCGCAAGAGGTAGATGAGGTGAACCGATGTTTTTTGCCCAAACTAGGTTAAAAGCAGCCAATCAAACTATGCATAATTATAGTATATGGGGTTTTTGTTATAATTTTCATAATTTGTTTTATTTTTTGTAAACAGTCTCAATAAAAATTAAATTTTAAAAAACTGTTAGTTATGTACATCTTCATTTTTCAGTTGCTTACTTTTTTAATGTATGAACTTTATTGGAAAACAAGAAAGAAAAAATGTTGTTGCAGAAAAAGGTACAATTTGTTATATATTCCTTGGTTTTTTGTTTTGTAATTTTTATAAGAAACATGTTTTTATCATCGAAAAAAAACAAAACGCAAAAAAAAAACGCGTGAACTACAGAACATGCAAAAAAATTTTTTGCGATTTACAAATCGCATGTGATTTGACAATCGCGTGAGAGTCAGAACATGGGCGATAGTTTCCGAGATATAGCGCATAAAATATTTCATCAAATTTGTGCAATTGTAGGAAAAATTTTTCGTTATTGAGGTCCCTACTTTAAGAGAGTCCGTGCCAAGTTTTGCTGATTTTAAATAGCGATTGTCTCCAGGATATTTCCGATAGTTTGACACCAATAACTGGTCCGTATCTTTTTATTTGACTCCGGAAACTTGATTTCAACAGACGGACAGACGGACGGACGGACATGGCTACATCAACTTCCCTATCTATAAGAATCCAGAATAAATATACTTTATGGGGTCGCAAATGAATAATAAAGAAATTACAAACGGAATGACAAACTGATATATACCCTTATCACTATGTGAAGGGTAATTACTTTTTGCCCAAGAAACAGGTGTTCAGCAGTCCAAAATTTATGTCAAAATATTAAATAACTTTTAGTTGCAGTCGTTCTAACTTGCCATGAATTTGCTCATCTCAAAATACTATACATAAAATTAACTTTATTTATTTTACACTTTACTTAAATTTTTTTTTTTAATTTTTAAGCGTCCAAATAAATTTTAAAATATAACTTTTTGTTAAAGAATTAGTTCTTTAACAACTATGTATTTTTAAAGGCAAAATCATGAAATTGCTCAAAAAGCTAACCCTCGTTTTAATTCACTACATTGAATAGCAACATTTAGGTTAACACTTTGTCAAATAACACTTTAATGCAAATGTTGCAAACAATCATATACAGCACAACACCCGTTCACATGCTTTCAACACAGCAAATTCATTCGTTCGAATCGAACAACAGTCATTCAATTGAATTGAAAGGCATAATATTCACGTCAATTTCTTGGTGAATCATTTAAATAATTTAAATTTTTCTTCACTTAAATCGGTGCCTTCAGTTTAAATTTTTTTTCTGTTATTTTAATGTTTCTAAATTTGTTTATTATTTTATACTTTTTTTTGAATTTTAAACCTTAATTCGCACCTCAAGCTGTAACTAGCATTCAAAATTACAACAACTAAAATTTATTACACCCCGAAAATATTTGGATTAAAAATGCCAGTTAATGCTGCTCAATTATTTAAAAATTTTGCTGCTGTTACCTTTAAAAAAGTGGTAAATTTTAAACTTTTCCTTAGTAGTTTCGGCTCCAGTTAATCCCAGTTAATCGTTAATTAAAAATTCAGTCAAGATTTTTTGGTGTAAAAATGTTTAAAAATTGTTAAAAAGTTTTAAAATTTGTTATTTTTACTTTCGTATTATAACAATACCAATAGGTTTAATTGTTAATTTTATCAATTATCTGTTTACAGCTTTTCATTGTACAAAACCCTTTTTAGTCTTAAGAGTTCTTAACATTAAACCACAACAAAGAAACTAAAGAAAAAGGAACAGCGACAAAGAAAATCTTTGAAATTATTTGCGGGTACATAAACTCTAGCCTAATCTAAATGTGCATATATTTTTTTCTTACTTTTCTTAAATATCTTTTTGAATAGATTTTTTCACTTTGCTGCTTGAACATAAATGTCAGTCATAAATTAGATGTCTTTGACTTGTTCCTAAACATTAATACAGGCAATACAATTGCTACTGCATTAAAAACACATTCAGCACACGCTCATAAAGTGATAACAATTGATGTGGTTGCTTCTTAAAGTAGCTGCCGACACCAATAATTGACAACAAATTCTAAAGCCAAAGTCAATTAAAAAGTTTCATTATCTTCCTCAGCGCATTTGCATAGAAACATCAATGAAAAGATAAATGAAAACAATTGTCAAGCTTGGATCAAAGAAAATCAGTTAAGTAGCAACTCTTTTTAATAAATTTCTTTAAATGTTTTTGTAAATTGTTTTTATATCTTTTTCTTTCTTTCTTAAATAACAGAATATATTTGATGACTGATTGAAAGAAATTTCGGAGAGTTTTATAATAATGGCAAGACTTAAGATCATTTCACAAGACAATTTAAAGTTAATTACTCTTTACTTTAATATTAAAATTAATTTGTTTTTATTATTTTTAATAGATTTTTCAACATCTTATGTTTTTAAAATTTTATTTTAACATATTGATATTTGACACTTATGTTTGGAGGGCATTTTAAATTGCCCCCACAAAGAAAAAAGGCGTTTAACTTACAACAAATGGTGAGAAAATTAAGTTGCATCAATCTGATATCTAATCCTTTGCCTTTTTATTCGTTTAATCTTTGTGCAGGCATTTTAGTAAACAATAAAAAAAGGATAGTAGGTAGGCCAGACAAAAAATATAAACTGAAATACAGACACTGGCTGGTAAACCAGCGTGACCGTTCGTCGTCTAAAGTGGCAATTTGCAAGCTTTTTTTCGGCCTGCGACTTTTTGTACGAATTTGTAAAACTGATACTTTGCAACTTTTTTCTACTTTTTGCGGCTTCTAACTCTTTTTTGTTATGACAGATATAAAAAAATGTTTTTACGTACAGACATGTGCACATACTTGACGGTTCTCATAAAATGTAAAACATTAAAATCATTTTATTTACTAGGTGGGCCAAAAGAAGGCATTCGATATTGTTTGGCTTTAATTTTTTTCTAAATGAAAAACTTCGATTCTATTTTTTGTTATGTTTATTTAAACCTTTAGAATTTTATTGGTTAAGTTGGGGTGATATTGGCCAAATGGGTGATATACGGGCTCGTTTTATTAAATTTTTCATCACTTCGGTGATGTTGTTCTTGAGGGCTTCCAGGGTTTTGGACGTGTTTACGTAAACACGTAACAAAAAACCCCAAAAAGTCTGGAAAAGTTAAATCGGTCGATTTTGTGGGCCGATGTAAATTGCCAAAACGAGAGATGAGGCGGCCCGGGAACGCCGCTTTCAGAATATCGGTTTTGGCTCGTGCAGTTCCGTTGCTTCCGTTGCAGCTTATGAATGGACTAGATTTTGTGCTGGAACATGCGCAGGTCTTTGACCAAAACTCGCGGGGATATTCTCGGCAGAACGGGCGCTCCGGGGCAGGCTACTCTGCTGGCTCGTAAGTATTTTGTTTTTGATTTTCAAACAGCCGATTGTTAGAAAATTTTCCTAATAAACAAGTAGAAAGTACGGCCGGCCTGCTGTGTGCTGAAAGATAAAAAATATTTCTCATAAGATCCCCACATAATAACAAAAAAAATTGAAGCTTTTGAAATTAATGTAACTTTGTTTTTTTAAAATCCTATTTTATGCAATTTTTTTTTTTTTGCTTTAAACGACCTTTTTGCCGCTTTTTTTAAATCTCAGCGGTCACCCTGCGGTAAACATAACAATTTAAACTAACGTTACCCACCATATTCACTCCATAATAAAGAAAAATGGAATACCGTGGCTCTTCCTAAACTATTTTAAACTTTTTAATTAAATTTGTAGCATGAGTGTAAATGAATAAGCTTAAAGTTTCTTAAAATTTTTTTCTTTGTTGTATCTGTTGTGTTTGTTCGCAAGGCAATTTAAGGTTAGAAAAATGGAGCGTTTCAAGACAGAACAGCGTCTCTTCGTTATTAAACAGTAGCTGAAAAATAATAAAAGATTGGGTGCCGCAGTATAAAAATTGTTATTAAAACATGGTTGGAGTAATGCTTTGACTTTGTCAACTAAGAAGAAATTAATTAAAAGTTTTGGTTCCTTTAGAGACGCCAAGCCCACTGGTCATCAAAAACAAGCAACTAAAATATCAATATCGAAGCAAGAGTTTGGTTAAACAGCTTTTTAATTAACCGTTTTTTTTAGCTAACCTTGCCTAACTGAGCAAGGTCGCTCTTTTATTTGAGTAGTTCAATAAGCTCTGTAGTTAAATAGGCTCAATTGGTTTGGTAGGTCAGCATTACATTTTTATTGCAACCCTGTCTGAGCGAAATCATGTTATATTAAGAGTGTTGAAATTGCAAAATGTGTGTGTAAATTTTGGTAATAAAACGAAGAAAGTTGCTTTTTCAATTAAAAAATTAACTATCAATCTATTAGAGGGCTAAATAATGAGGGCAAACAAAACCGAAAATATACTTAAAGAAACATAAACCAAACGACACAAAAAGGAAAAATAAATGATTAAGTACTGAACTACTACTTAATTGTTCAATTGAACTAGTTTGTTTATGAGCCACACAAAAATCTAATTAAAGCATTGTGTAAGAGTATCGGTGACAATCAGGGAATCTCAATTCGACGTCATGGAGCAGAGTTGCAAATTTTTATCACAAAAGTCAATTTAACATGCGTACACTTTGATACTACCGTATGTTCAAAAAAACTGTGTTGTATGGTATAATGTGGTCGGGCTTGATTGACAATATCTTTCTTACTTGGGTTTTATATAAAGTATCTCCTTACTATGACAACACTGTATATAAATGCTGGTAACAGTGTCTTGCAAAAAAAAATTTGAATAAACGATTGGCCAACCAAACTACACAACTTACTATGGAAACTTAATACACCCAGGCGCATATTATGGTTAAATATCTTTTAAAAACAAAAATGTTATAAAGTCTGTAATAAACAACCTTTTACCGTTTACTTACACTGTGTGTAATTTTTTAAGTCATGGAAAAATAACCATATTCGGACATCACTACGTGAAAGAAGACCAAAAAAGAAAAGACCCGTGTCTCCCAGTTTTTCCCAAAGTCATGCACTTTTTTTGTTATGGGCCCCCAAAGATTTGGGGCCTTTTTGCCATTTTTGCAAAAAGTGATAATTTTCTCAGGCTCATATCTTGCAAACTGTTCGGAATTTTAATTTACTCTTTGAAGCAAAGTTGTAGCCCTTTTTAAAAGGAACAAAACTAATGAACATAAAAAATTAAAACAAAAATTATTTTAAATCAAAATCGCAAAAAACTTTAAAAAATTCAAATTTTTTTTACCTTTTTTCCCCTGTTCAGGTCCATAGGTAGCAAACCGTTCAAAATTCAAGGAAACAGTCAACTACAAAAATTTACCTAACATCCCAATAAACAACTTTTAAGAACATATAAACTTCCTAGGAATGATTCTTAACACCGTTTAGGTAGCGCTTAGGTAGCCGCAAAAGTTAAAAATTTTACGAAAATTTTTGAACTTCATTTGTTTTTTATTTTTTTCAACATTTTTTTTTCAACATCTGTCTATTACAAAAAAGTAATAAAAAAAAATATTCGTTGATGTCCCTGTACTTGCAAATCGCGCTATCTTAAGTTGAGGATCCAAATCGTCGTCCGAATCTGACGCTGATTCAGAACTTATGGTGTCCACAGGCACGTTGCTTCCAGACTGCTTTCCATCATTAGCTTTTTCTTTTTCACATACCTAATTAACATCATAAAGGGTTATCTTGTGACTCCACCAACATACCTAAAATGAATTAGTTAAGAAATCAAAAATAATACAAGACCATGCAACAATAAAATTGATATTACCTCTGCAAGCAATGCGTCGAATTTTTTGCCTTTGTACTGTTTTTCCATGGGCATTGTGGTTTGGTGGAACCGTTCTCCTCGCTCATCGGATTCGGTAGGGAGTCCTTTAATAAAGTCGTCAGAATGAAAATGAAGAAAATGCAGCTTTAACGTCATCGATATGCCGATTTTCTCAAAATAATACAGCATTTCTTTCACCCATTCTCTTGCTTGCGGTTCCGCATTGTATTGTCAATTAAAGGTGCATTCTTAAGTCTATGTTGTTTCATTTGTTTCTGCACACTTCCTCCTTGGGCCCATGAGTTACATTGGAATTGATTTACAGGTGAGCGCAAATCCCAATTACAAAGAAAACAAAAGGATTTTGGAAAGCCGCCCTCATCGATGATTCCTTGCAAAATATTGATGACCTTCAAATCACAGCAAATCTTCCATTTATTTTCGTAGTATTTGATTTTTTATTAGTTATTAGTTTTGGTCCATCTCTTTCCTGTTGGGGCTCTTATTCGCTATCAAATCGATCTTGATTAGTAACACCACTTGCTGTAGTCATTTCTGTAAATTCTGTCCTACGATCTGGAGTTTGCGGCCTTGGGAATACAAAATTTTCGGGTGCAAGTACTGAAAATGTGGCTGTTACAGTTGCTTTATAAATTTTGTTCTTCTCATCATGTCTATTTAATCAAGATGTGTAATTAACGCATGCATAAGAACTGGTTCCCCCGTGATCACCTGGGCGATTTATCCAGTTTACCAGCTTACAATATTTCATACTATGTTTGCCTCCATTCAACCATGCTATGACATTATTATAACATTGGCGACACACTGCGTTAGGTGTGTAATTTTCACCGATCAAATCTATTTCGTCCGAAAATAACTTATATGCTCTTTTAAATTCACCTGTTAAAAGATTCTTTTCCTTTTAAAATCTTGTAGAATTATTTTTTCTGATTTGATGACCGCAAATGTAGCAAAAGAAATAAATATTTTTACACTGCATATTGAAATTGTCAGTTGCCAATGTTGTGTGCGAATTATGCTGTAGAACTTTCTCTATAACTTTCACCGCTGAGATCTTGTTGACGTCGCGCTGTGTAATGCCTCGATGTGGGAGCCGCGTCGCTTTTATATTGTGATCTGCGTTCCTTGATGCGTATGCGGTCGGTGCGTGATCGCGTGAGCTGTTTATTGAAATCTTAGGTAAATTTTTGTAGTTGATTTCTTGATAAGTTTGGGTGCAATAATTTCTTCTTTTTAAATTTATCCAATTGCTATTTCATTTTGGATTGTCCTCGCTTATTAAAAAAATTGGTAGTAGGTACATATGTAGGTAATTTATTGTTGGTATAAACAATAGTTATTAAAAAGTAATAACAAAGAAAAAAAAGTATGTATATAATTTAATTAAAGGCCGTTAACGATCTTTATGGCGATTTGTGTATGATGTATTTTGTTGCTTAGGGTTTCCTGCAATTTTAAAGTTTGCCTACCTGTTAAGGTTGCAAGACTTTTCGCGGCTATCTCACATGCATATACACATATTTATGTATATTCACAAGAGTTCTCTATTACACTAAAGACAGATACAATATATGTAATTAAGGCAATTTGATTAAACGTAAGGAAGAGATAACTTCATAACTACATGTATGTACATACACACATTTTGGGGGAAATTTTTAACTTTTGCGGCTACCTAAGCGCTACCTAAACGGTGTTAAGAATCATTCCTAGGAAGTTTATATGTTCTTAAAAGTTGTTTATTGGGATGTTAGGTAAATTTTTGTAGTTGACTGTTTCCTTGAATTTTGAACGGTTTGCTACCTATGGACCTGAACAGGGGAAAAAAGGTAAAAAAAATTTGAATTTTTTAAAGTTTTTTGCGATTTTGATTTAAAATAATTTTTGTTTTAATTTTTTATGTTCATTAGTTTTGTTCCTTTTAAAAAGGGCCACAACTTTGCTTCAAAGAGTAAATTAAAATTCCGAACGGTTTGCAAGATATGAGCCTGAGAAAATTATCACTTTTTGCAAAAATGGCAAAAAGGCCCCAAATCTTTGGGGGCCCATAACAAAAAAAGTGCATGACTTTGGGCAAAACTGGGAGACACGGGTCTTTTCTTTTTTGGTCTTCTTTCACGTAGTGATGTCCGAATATGGTTATTTTTTTTCGTGTTGCACTGTGTTATTGTAAGAATTATAACAGGAAGTGGGAGTTTTCAAGGAAACATTTTTCATACTTTTAATAATTTTAAGTATAAAAACAAAGTGTTTTAATAGTTGATTTCTTATAAAAAAAACTACTTTTGGTAGCTTAAGCTGCCTTGAAAAAAACCCCAGTTACTTATATATAAGTAAGTACATATAAACAATTTCTTAGTGCAATTAGGTCCTTCCAGATATCAAAGAAAATTTTATTATTTGTTCACCTCAGTCTTGCATTTAAAAACAATTTTAACAACTAGTGCAGCCAGTACAATGTTATTTCGTTTTCATTTAGCTTTGACTGAATTTATGTTAATTTCTTTAAAAGGTAATGTTTGTAAAATTAAATATGAAATGTGCATGATTTTGTAAAGAAAATAGAAGTTAAAGGCATGAAATTTATTTGAAATTCGGTAATTTTAATTAACAAATCGATTGCACATGACCGAGGTTTTTAAACAGTTTAATGCCCATTATAATATAAGGCAGATTATAAAGGACTTATATTGAGCACCAAATTTAGTATTTGTCCACAAGTTTTTAAGTACATAAGTGTTTGGAAAATTTGTTTATAATGCAAACAGGTTTTTAGAAAACCCCCTATATGACCATTGTTTTTGGGTTTTACACAAAAAGTTCATGTATTTGCTTTTTCTTCAACTTATACCAGACATATGCGATGCAATTTTTCATGAAATCATATTTATGAAATTTTTGTTTGTTGACAAAAATGATGAAGAAGAGCCAATTCTTTTTCTTATTTTACTTAATGACCTTCCATTTCAGACTTTGATTCCTATCTTTGCTTTTGCAGATGACAGCAGCATATTCCAATCATACTCCTTTGACTACAGGCCTAGCTGTTTGGAAATTGGAGCTATAGGGCAGAGTATGAATGAAACATTTAACCGTGATTTAAAGCTTATTACTGACTGGGGTCATGTAAATAGAGTCGATTTTAATGCTTGTAAAACCTTCTTCTGACACATAAACGCAGAGTAGATGAAACTGCATCGTCTGTATGGTATGGATAAATGGTATAAATGTTGGGGAGGTAGAAACTCTTGATGTTTTTGCATTTAAATTCAGTGCGATGTCCTTTAGACGGAACACGTTTTTTATGTGTCGAAAGAAGCATAGAAGTATCTTAGCTTTTCGAAATGTTGAAGAAGTTATTTTACACAATCTTCTCAATATTTATACCATCTTTATCAAACCGAAAATGGAGTATATAACTCTTAAGTATGGGCAGGAGCGCAGAAACTTTTTTCGAGCTACTTGACCGCGAACAAGAACGGACGAAGATACTTTTGGGTGAAGTCATGGAATCCAACCCTGACAACTATGTAAGGGGCTGGATAAAGAGGGTAATTATGTTCCACAAAAATGTTTAGGAGGACAAATTAATTTGGGTCCGAGTTATATTTTACCTTTGTAGGAGAATCTTAAAAGCTGTGGGAGCGATTTAAAAAAATAAACTTTGTATGGCAACACTGCTAGGGGACGAAGATAGGGTGTAACTAAGTATGTTCAAAAAAAATGTTTGTGGGAAAAACTAATCGGAATCGTTCTTACATTGCACATAGTTCGGTAAAACTCCGGGCAGTTGTAGAGGATGTTATGTACAACTTTAAAAAAAAAAAACAAGGGTAGTCTTACTTTTTGGCTTACATCTCGATCAGTTATCAGACGATTTTGCTGGATTTAAATAACTCTTTTTTTTTGCAGATATTTCTGATAGTTTGATACCACTTACGGGTCTATGCAACATCGGGGGGCTTAAGAAAGTTGAGTTCAACCAAAACACAAACAGACTGAAATGGCTAAATCGACTTCCCTATCTATAAGGATCGAGAACATATATGGATTATAAAAAAATTACAAATGGAATGGCGAACTTAAATGAACCATTATCACTTATGTAAAGGGAATAAAAACAATTTTATTAGAATTTAAAAAAAAGTTTATTGGGAGGAGATGTCTTTTATTTTCAGTACAAAAATGTGTGTGTTTTTTCTGTGTATATTCGCCTTAACTTCATTGGCTCAAAATCAAAAATCATAATAAGAAAAATGTTTCTGTCGAAGTTTTTTTATAATTTTAGTTTCTTATCATCTATACTTTGATGATCGATAAAAACTACGTTTGAACTATTGTTGTATCATGATCAAATTTTTTCTCTTCAACCGAAAATGACACGTTTTACAAATGTTAACCATTTTGTTAATACGTTTCTTTTAAATAACATTGTTTTCATATTTCCTCAGATCACTCTGTTTATTTATATTCTTATATACATATCTTGTGGCAATATTTTTTGTGACAATATTTGTTAAGCATGAGATCTTTTTTTACAATAGAAAAACGCAACAAAAAAAAAACACCAACATTATAAATGCATAAAAACCACTATAAAAGAAGTTTAAATCAATTTACTACTTAAATCGCTATATATCATTATCGTGACTTTTAATCTCGTTTTACTATTTTTGGGAAGACAACTTTGAACTTTGACATACATACAAGTAAATACTGAATTAAATGCTACCATTAAGTATGTTTAACGTGTGTTTTTCATATCTTGTTGCTAGTTTTTGTCTTTTTTATTTTAATAGATTTAAAAACACCTACATTATGTTTTCGCTCGTTTTTATAACATAATTCTGTTTGAGTTTATTTGTGATCAAATAAATCATGAAAATGCCATTTAAGCGCAACAAAGTATAAGCATTTATGGAAACATTTTTTTATACTTTAAAGGTTACCATGTATTTATGTTACTTGGTTGGTTTTCTTATTTTTTTTTTTTTTTTTCAATTTATTAGCAAACGCATTATTAATAAAAAATTGAATTAACTCCACCTTCTTACAAAATTATTTTATTTTGTCTTTAATCGTTTAAAAATCTTGTAAATGTTATTGCTGGTAAACAACCATGACATTTTTATATTAAAATAATAAATATCTTTTACTAAGCTGTTTGTATTTAACTCGAATAAAATATGAGTATTCTAAATCAGCTTAAATTCAATCAATTTGTAGCAATGTCAAAAGAGTTGTAACGAAAAGTAACAAATTTCGTAGCAAAAAGAGACCTTTGCTTGGCTTTTAATTCAAATTATATTAACTACTAATGATTGCTCTTTTAATTTTCCCTATATATTTAGTAACCAACAATTTGAAGTGGATATCAATAAGCTTAATACGTTGTTTTTATACAAATTTTAAATAAAAGCATAAATATATACAAATGTTTTGCCTATACTCAAAATTTATTTCTGTCTTTGAAACTTAAAATAGGGTTCATATTATTCTTCATTTTAAAATAAAACAATAAAAAATATTATTGCAAAAACACAAAACATAACATAATAAACTTAAAGGGACAATATCGCACAAATAGTCATTACCCATTTTTTGTCACTGTTGTTATTAGTGATTTTCCATTTACGGTTACAAAGTCAAAGGTACAGAACTATTGCTCATATATTACGCAAATGGTATAATTCAATACGGTTTGTGTCTTAAGTCTTTGAATTAAAAACAACAAAAAAGGTTTGTTTCTTAAGTTTTTTCGTTTATTATATTAAATAAAGTTTCCAAGTTTTTTGCTTAAGTCTTTTATACCGATTACACAAATTAAATTACTTCGTTTAACCCCGCTTGGAAAAAAATTAACAAAACTTTAATGTTTGTAAAAAAAATTTTTTATTTTACAATTTTTTTATCTCCCCTTGTTTGGGTACTGTTTTGGGCTGGTCGACTTTCCGACCACTGGTTAAATGCATCATAAAACAAAAAGAATAAAAATCTTGCTTTTTGTACTAGGCATATAGGTAGAACAGGCGGCTGCGGAAGTAATGAAGTGATAGTTGTGCAGCCCACTTGGGTCCGTTTCCTCGGTACCTTTGTGATTACTAGGCATATTTTCTCAGCGAAAAAAAAACAAAACTTACTTGACTATTTCTTTTTATAAATGAAGGCTTTTATACTAGAATAACTTCGGAGAAATATTTAAATAAAAAAATTTCCGCCAACATTAAGTTAAAAATTTTTAACTTTTTTGTGCAAAACCAGTTTTGAGCACCCTTATAGAAACTTAGTGGATTTAGAAAAAAAAAATAAAAAATAATATTTTTAAATAAAAAATTTTTTAAGTTTAGACAAGTGCAATACCTTAATGTATTCAAACCACTAGCTTAAATATGTTTTCTGCTAATTCCAAAAAATAAAAAAATTCTGGCCGTTTTTTCAACCAATGGTTGGAAAGGAAAAATTTAAGCCAAACCTTTTTAATTTCAAAAATAAATAAAAACAAAAGCATAGTAATTATATTTCACATTTTAATATATTTATTGAGGTTATAAGAAATTATTTTCACTTAAATAAAAAAAAATTAACCCTGCTATTAGATTAAAAAAATTATTGAATTTTAGATTAAGAGGCCACTTGGTTTATACTGCACTTTTAGGTGAAAAAGCCAACTTTATCTAAAGTTTTGTATCAATTTTGGTAAAATACGTTGATATGCTATTGTTGGTAGTTAAACAAAGAGCCTGCTCATAAGTTAAAAGAAGATTTTTCCGTAGTAAATACACTGCATACATGTGTTTGGCTTAATCTAAAAGGGCCTATCTTGATTTTTTTTAAAATAGCGTTTTTGTTTACACCAGCAAATAAATAAAAGTTTATAACAAATTCTTTATTTTTCTTAATTAAAAATAAAAGTCGTTTTTTATCAAAAATTGCATTTGAACTTTTTTATGTGCAAAATTTTACAAAATTTATGAAATGGTTTTCTTCTTCTATTCAGTAACCAATATATTTGGATACGCCCCTTCTATTAGATCATTGATATGATGTATTGAAAAAGCCTTGGTGAAATACGTCTTAGTATTTTTCTGTCAAAAAGTGTTAAATTTCCAACCAATTTTTATTTGCTTTTGGTCTTATCTTCTTTTGCCAGATGTATTTTTACAAATTGTGGGATAAAATGGCAACTAAACGTTGCATAAATAAAAAAAAAAAAGAAAATTTACTCGAAAAGATCAAATTCAGACATTGATAATGACTCCAAAAAAGATATCACCAGCGGCTTTGAAAATTAAAGTGAAGCAAACGTTTCTGCAACAAGCATTTCTAATCCGCAGGTTTTTGGCTAAAAAAATTTTTTAATTAAGGGGAAACTCATAGCTTATTGGAACCAATACAATTGGATGCAATTTCCATCGAAAGTACTAATAAATATAATAATTATAGTTTTGTGACAAATACAGCGATCCTCCTAACAACATTTAAGAGCAACAGGCGTATATCCTTTTGTATATTCTCGTAAATTTTTTCCATTAAAATAGTTGAAAATTCTTAGTTTGTATATGACAAGCGGAAAAAAGCAAACCCGTAAACGAATTATTTGATACAATATTTGGCCGGCTCATTTTCCGTTAAATGATGTCGTAGGAAAATTTTCCCCTGATAAAAAGTGTACTTTGTTTTAATGGTGCTTTAAGTTAAGAATAAATACGCAGGGACAAAAAATTTTTACCTTTTGTGAACCGTGGAATGGCCGCTAACTTTTTTTTGTCAATGTTTTACAACTGTAATTAAAGGTTACTGTCGATAAACAACTCGCTGCGTTGAATGCATTCTACCCCCGCGTATGCGTAAGCCGCGTACAAGTTTGGCTATTGATAAACTTAAATCCAGGCTGCACACTTTTTTTTCACATCCAAATTGGGAACATTAGCGTTTTGAAATTTTAAGGAGATTAAACAAAAAAAATTGGATCAAATGGGGCCTGATTTAACAGCAGGGTTAAAAACGTTTTAAATAAAATAAAATAAAAAATATTTCTACTACAAAATGAAAGACAAATAACTTAAAACATTTTTGTATAACTCGTTAACCAAACCCATTACAAAAACAATAAACAACAATAACTACAAAAAGCGAATGGCACTTTAAATTAAAATTATAAATAAATCAGTTAATTGACTCGATTAGTTTTGTTTGCCAAAAAATTGACTTCCAAATTCAAATAGGTTTTTAACACGGATGGATGGTTAAACGTTTAAGCTAAGATATATCGAACAAATAAAGGTAAACCATATTCAATATATGGTTAGCTTAAATGTAAAACGGTGTAACGAGTAAAAATTTAACTTTACATGAGAAGCAATAAAACTTTGTAAAATGAAAGCTGAATATGGAAATGATAATTTACTTAACAACTTTAGAAAAACTTATATTGCTGAATCGTCCATAAAATTTTACAGACAATTTTTAAATTATTACTAAGTTGTGTTAGAAAAAAATGTGCAAAAATTAAATTCTTTTTATCAAATAAACATAGTTGTACAGGCTAGACTAATATAGGTAGCATTAGTGTACCCTGCACTTGTAGTTACGACCCTTTGTTTTATTTTTCTCTGCAAAATTGGAAAATTCTGTGAAAACATGTCGTTTAATGACATCCATAATAATTAATCACAAACTTAATATTTAATATTTTGTTACTGACGCCCTTTGCAATTTATCTAACGATAAATATTTTAAGTACAAACAAAAATATTTCACTATTTAGGAGTATTGCTTTAGTTGTTTTTGCAGTCGCTACTGAAAATATTGCTGATTGTTTCTAGTGTAGTTGATGTTATTGGTGCCAGAGCACATTTTGTTTAATCGGTTTCAGGTGCTAGTTTCACAGACACTCGACACGTATTTGTGAGTGCCAAATGCATAATAAATAGCAGCATGCCTGACATTTAACAAGCGTTGAATGTAATGAGCCAGGCTTAAATGCAAAATAAAAATAAGGAAAAAATACACGGCAGTGCAATTGCTTTACTTTGTATCTTTACTATACAACATTATTCTGCTTCTATGTTTAAAGTTATGCACAATATCGATATCAACATTTTTCGGCAAATAGCAGCATTAGCCTTAAAAGCAACAGTTATTGAGTTTTTATATTAAAATTAGCTTAATGGCAGCAAATATAACACCAAAAGGCAAATATGGAGGTGGTTGGTACAAATACATATTGAAGAGAACAGAGTTTACATTATAAAAAGTTTCGGGAAGATGATTTGTTTAAAAAGTTAAAACCTTTAATGTTAAAATCTATTACGCCGATCAAGTAGAGTTTCGATTCCAATCGAATGCCGTAATTTGTGTCCAGTATTTCGAATCTATTTTAAATTTTAAAATTGTTAATGCCTAAAAATATTTAAGCAAGTAGTTTAAATAAAAATAAATAAACAAAAATAAAAATAAAACAAGTAATAGTGCTATATTTGGCTGTGCCGAATCTTATATACCCTTCACATTGGCCTTCGGAATCCCAAAAATTTATTTATTTTTATCAATTTGTTTACTCATGAAATATATTATATTTTTAAATAGGGGTCTGTGTCATTTTTTAACGCTCCACGGATGACAATGGAGAAGTTGTAGGACCTTTATCCTAATTTTTTCAAATTTTGTATGGCAACCCCCTTAGGATGTGGAGATAGGGGGTAAGTATGTTCTAGAAATATGTTTGGGAGAAGAAACTAATGGGGGTCGGTCGTACACTTTATTGCTCTAAGGCCAACTCTGAAGAAGTTGTGGGCATTTTCATATCATTTTTGTAAATTTTGTATGGCAACCCCCTTAGGGCGTGGAGATAGGGGATAAGTATGTTCTAGAAATATGTTTGGGAGAAAAAACTAATACGGGTCTGTGATACATTTTTTCCTCTGGGGGCAGCTCCGGGGAAGTTGTAGCGGTTTTTACCTTATTTTTTTTAAATTTTGTATGGCAACCATGTTAGGGGCTGGAGATAGAGGGTAAGTATGTTCCACAAAAATATTTGGATGGATAAAATAATTCGAGTCGGTCTTACATTTTACCTTTGTAGGAGAACCCTGGAAGCCGTAGGAGCGATTTAAAAGATTTTTAAATTAAGCTTTGTATGGCAACCCGGTTATATGTATAAATACTAATACTAATAAAATTTTCGTTTTGGGTGTGATTCAGTAATATCAACATGACTGATTCTGTTTTTTTTTTTGCTTTTTTTGTTGTTTTTTTTTTTATTATTACATACATAAGTATGTTCTTTGTTGTTGTTGTAGACTAAAAAAAAGGAGGTAGTCTTGGTTTTTTGCTTATATCTCGATCATGTGTCGGCCGATTTTGCTGAATTTCAATATCGATTTTCTCGCGACTATCTCTGACAGTTTGATACCACTTACGGGTCTATGCCCTTTCGGGGGGCTTCAGAAAGTTGATTTCAACCATAACACGGACAGATGGACAGACGGACAACGCTAAATCGGCTTCCCTATCTATAAGGATCCAGAATATATATACATACTTTATGGGGTCCCAAATGAATAATACAGAAATTACAAACGGAATGACAAACTTATATATACCCTTATCACTTATGTGAAGGGTATAATTAACAACAAATTTTTTTTTCACTTCATTCCCAAAATTATCTAAGTATGTCTTTGTAACCCCTACCTTTTTCTTACGCCTTAATATTTACTAAATTTATAAACCAAATCTAACATGCAAATACTCCTATAACAAAGACGATAACACCATAACACCACTGCAACAACAAAAGCAACAGCAACAGCACAATCACCATCACCAACCAAAAAGCTGAAGCGAAAATGTTTTCCCTTTCCTAAAGCAAATTGACAAATTACCGCATTTGTTTGTTGTTGTAGTTACAAGCATTTCAAAGAAGGCTTTAAAGCATTTTTAAAATGTTACTTTTTGGCATTTTTCTTGCAGTTTTTTTTTCGAGAATTAGCTCTGGCTAAATGGAATTTAATTATTTTTTTGTGCATGTGCTTGTAGAACCACAACAACATTTAAATTTGACAATTATCAACACATGCAAGTATTAAAAAAGCGACTGTATAGCACTAAATGACTGTAACTGTGGAAAGATAGAATAATCCATGGAAAATCACTTAAAATAATGGCATGCGTGTAAAGCGGCAAACTAACATATTTCAATAAGCCATTTCATAATTGGCTAGAAAACTTATTTTCAAAATGGCTTGAAATAACATATTGTAGGATGTTTATACCCACACAACATGCGTGGTAGAGGTATTATGCGTTTGTGCAGATATTTGTAACGTTCAAAAGAAATGATTTGAAATCCACCTTTAAGTATACCGATCCATAGTTAAAATGATTTCTAAGCCTGGTAAAGATCCTTCAAAGGTGGAGTCTTATAGGCCTATAAGTCTATTACACACAATGCCAAAATTGTTTTGAAAACTGCTTAAGAACGAGCTGGGTCCGATCTTAAATGGCAATAGCTGCATTCCAAATCACCAATTTGGCTTTAGAAGTCAACATAGTACCATCGAACAAACTCACAGGTTGGTACAGGTTATAAGAAAAGCCTTTGAGGAAAAGAAATACTGCTCCGCGCTTTTTATCGATGTCTTTCAAGCATTCGATGAAGTATGGCATGAAGGTCTGTTAATCAAACTAAAACTCAACCTGCCGGCTAATATTTCGAACCTGCTAGATAAATACTAAACCGGCAGACAGTTTATGATTAAAGAGGGAAACCAAATAAGTTCTTCTCAACCAATAGGGACTGGTGTACCTCAAGGGAGTATACTAGGTCCAATTTTGTACTTGCTTTACACGGCAGATATGCCAACCAATAGTTTTACATACACGTCGACATTTGCTGACGACACTGCTTTTCTTAGTATTCAAAAAGACCCTAAATAGACTTCGAACCAGCTGCAACAACACGTAAGCCAAGTTGAGAAATGGGCAAAGTTACGGGGAATAAAAATAAATGAACAATTATTTACTTTACGCAAAGAAACGTGCTCCCCCGTCACTATCAACAACCATATGGTACCTCAACGATCCGAGACAAAATATTTTGGTATTCACCTAGATCACCGCCTTACATGGAAGCCTCATATAGAAGCGATGCTGACGCAAATGAAACTTAAAGCTGCTCAAATCCACTGGCTAATTGGTAGAAACTCTGTGCTACGTCTGGATTGTAAACTTTTACTCTACAACTCGATTTTAAAACTAATTTGGTGCTACGGTATACAATTATGGGGCACTGCTTTCGCCTCTAACATCGAAAAAATCCAACGCCGTCAAAATAAAACTCCAAGAATGTTACTGGTGCTCCGTGGTATGTCAAAAACAGCAACATCCATAAGGATCTAGAAGTTCCACTAGTTAAATACGAAATCCTGAGATATGTGGACAAGTTCTTAAATAAGCTGGAAACACAACCAAACCCGCTCGCTCGAAACATGTTACAACATAGTGGGCACTCCCGTGGAACGTTTGCGTTCCAGAAATGTGGTGTAGGATATAACACAAGGTGGGCCAAGCGAAATTACCCTACACGAAGATGCTATTATTTTTGAAAATGACGGCCAATGTCAAATCTGTTTTTACATTTGTGAACAAAACAGATGTAGAATACAAGTGTACAAGCAATAGAGCAATACATTTTCTAAGAACGCGGAATAATCGTGTCTATTTTTTGCGTAACAATTTATCTGTGGTGTTGGCAAAATGCGAATTTTGACGCTAATTCCCCGGTCATCCGGTGCCGACTGCGCAAAGACTACGCTGTTTGGCCACCAACTTTGAAGAGTATGGGACCACACAAGATGCTGCCAAAAGTTGCTGGCCCTGGATTGCCTGTTCTAACAATAACATTGCCGCTGTTGGCTAGGATGTCGAGCTGTCGCCAGAAACATTAACCAAACGCCGTTTCTCGCAATCAGCCCTCAGCCAGTCATCCCTAAGACAAATTTTGGTCAAAGACCTGCACATGTTCCCGTACAAAGTCTAACTCATGCATCAGCTTCTGCCTGTCGACAGCCAAACGCGTGTAACCTACCCCCAAGCCAACCTCAATCTCTGGGCCCAAGTGGACAATTGTTTGACCAAAATCATAATTAGCGATTAGGCTCATTTCCACCACAGAGGGTACCTAAACATGCAAAACTATCGCTTCTGGGGCATCAGAAATTCACAAGTATACTTAAAGTGACTGCATGGTGCGCTGTTTATGCTGGAGGAGTCATCCGGCAATTTTTTTTTGAGGTCGCCGCTGGTCAAACGACAACTTTGGACGGTGGGCGCTATAGGGCCATGTCAGCCGAGTTTTTTCTGCCACAATTGAACGAATTGAGACTGAAAAACATGTGGTTCTAACAAAACGGTGCAACGGCATACACTGCGCGACCAATATTCTGAAGGCGGCGTTTCCGTATTGCCTCATATCTCGTTTTGATAATTTACATTGGCCCACAAGATCGCCTGAGTTTACTGTTCCAGCCTTTTAAGTTTTTTGAAGTCCCGTACTTACGTGAACAAGCCTGATACCCTGGAAGACCTAAAGGACAGCATACGACACAAGTACGAAAATCCTTCTCCCGAAGTTTTCGCCGAATCAATGAAAAATACCATAAAACGAGCCCGTATAGCAATCCATTGTGACGGCGTCCATTCGGCCGAATCATCTTCTTCACTTGACCAATAAAATTCTAAAGGTTCAGATATACATGATCAAAAAACAGAATTGAAGTTTTTATTTATAAAAAAAAATGACAGTCAAACACCATCGGATAACTTCTTTTGGCCTACCTTGTATAGTCCTATTAGTTTTATATGGTTACATTTTGGTCTCTTTTTATTTTTAAGTTTATATGAGAATTTTTTGGTCGTATTTTTCAACTATGGCTTAATGTAGAAAGGGCTTAACTAGTTTTTTTCATATTAGCGTTTCTTGCCTATTTTGGCAAACCAATGCAAAACTCATCATAAATTTTTGGTTTTTTTTTCTTAATTAAAAATTAAACTTTTTGCCTCTTTTTATTCAAATTTGCATTAAAACTTTTTTATTTGCAAAATTTTACAAATTTTTAAAGTGATTTTCTTCCCTGAAAAGTAACCAAAAAATTCCATTGTGCCCCTTCTTTATTATTCCATCGATTTGTTCTTCAAAATTTTGGTTTATTGTAACACATTGTCATAGAATATATGTATTTCAAAACCTATGGGTGGCGCTACACAATTTAAAAAAGTTCTCCAATTTTAGTTTGAAATTTTGCAGGAAATGTTATTGCTTAAGATAATAAGAAAATAAGAAAATGTTTTTCTTATATGATGAGCTTTTCTTGTATTTACAATCACATTATAGTTTTTACAACGCACAACTACCGTTTAAAATTAATAAACATTTTTCTCATTAATTAATTTTCAACTACTTGTTTATGCTCACTTGCCATCACAAAAATGTAGGATTTGCTTAAATATGAATTTTTAATTTTATTACTGTGGGTTACACCTTCTATTATCATTTGTATTCATTTATACTACACAGGTGCACAAAATACCAAAAAAAAATTAATATCTTTTACACTTTAAGCTTATTTTACAGGGTATTTTTTTTTTAAACAACCGGGTTACAAGAGATGGCCCCTATACATGCAATACATTACATTGATATCAGGGAAACAGGTTATAGGAAGAAGAATAGCATCGCTAGTCCTTGTAAGCTTTTGGTTAAAAATTTTTATATTTAAGGTGGCTTTATGAACTTTGTGGCTCAAAACTGAATATTCTATGTAATTCGTGGTGCAATTATATTATTGATAGAACACTGAATCATATCCCATATATGGACGACGCATAAGTAAACCGAAATAGCCAAATATCTCAACATCACCGATAAGGAAATTTAAAAATATCTAAAGCTGCCACTTTAGTTTCGCCAAAATTAAACGAAAGAGAAACCAAACAGTATTACAGCGTGTTTCTGTTAGAAATCTGGTATGTCCATTGCAGGTCATTCCTTAAGCTGGCTTTACATGGCAATACAAAGTATTTAGATTTTGTAGAGGTAAAAAATTATGAACTTCTCTCCGTTTTTAAGAAAAGAGATTAAAATTCTGTTCTAAGTATTTTTCATGTTTACACGGATGGTGTTGGTAAAATCAAAAGCTGTTTTCTTTTGTGGTAACGGCATATGGTTTAAGTTCAAGGTGGACGCAGGCGAAAAATTCGTACCTATAATGTCAAACACAAATATGGCATCATTGAAAAAAAACACAAATTATTTGCAGAAGAAAAACGTGAATAAAATAATTTTACAGTGTTTTTTTTTTTTTTGCACAAAACACAAAAACGCATCATTTGGTTTTACTATTTGTTAATTAAGAACACTTTTTTAAATTTTTAGTTTAATAATCTAACCGACGCGTAATTTTTTTTAAATCAAGAAGAAGCACATAGACAAACTTTTGACACATTGTGAGGAAAATTGCACGAGCAAAAAATAGTCAGCTGATCTGTCAAGACCACCTTCTCTATGAATTCGCCTTGGTTTAAGTTCTACAATATAAACAAAAACAACATAAAAAACTTCTGCGTTGATTTTGATTGTTTGTTAGTTGTTGATTATTAGATGTTGTAAGTGCTGCCAATCTTTCACGCCTCTGATGTAATAAGAATACGTAAATTTCTTAAATGGTTTAAAGGGGTTTCAGACGATATGTATTTTACACATGACTTGTTAAATTTTGCAGTGCGAAATTAATATCTGCCGTCTGAACGCGTTTAAACAATGCATGTGTTAAACACATATGTAAATGTCATATGACAAATTTGTAATTAGAGCGTGCTCTATTTTCATCTGACAAAGCATGTGTCATCAGTTGGTCTTAGAATAACAACAAGGAAAAGTAGTTGTTTATTTTGGTTTGGAGGTTATGTCAGATGTAATTACATATGTACGTGTGAAAGCAAAAATTACAAACCGCCTGTAAAATAACAATTTTAACAGACATACGCAAATACATGTGGATTGCAAAATTGACAAGTCATGTGTAAAACACATATCGTGCGAAAGCACCTTTAGAAAGTAAACATTTACCGCACACTTGTCAAATTTTGTATCCGTATTCTTTTTTACTGAATACATTATGGTTTTATATGATGAGATTTTGTATTATTCTACATCATACTTTGACATATCGTAGTATATGTATTACCGTGTAAAGGTACCTTTAAGAAAGCCTGGCAATTTTTTTTTAAAGTACCACGGTTGATGATTAGTTGAAGAAGCAGAAGTTCTTTATTGATATACTAACGTTAAAACTAATTTTTAATGATTCCACAGTAAAGGTAACATGCCATATACATATGTATGTGTTAAAGGTACTAGCTAGCCAAAACCTATATTTGAGTCTATCTATTTGTATGCCCAGCTTGTGGTTAAACAAAGGTCGCACCTTTAAAGATTTTTCAAATACTTAAATTTGCTATTCACCCTGTTTATCGTATGGGATGCTTAATGAATGCTTTCCAAGCACTTCAGTTTTGTACGTGGTTTTTCCAGTTCATTGTATGTCTTTACACTCCTGGCCTTTCCACTGTTCGTTTCTGTGTGCGTCTTCCGTGGTAGTAGTCATTTAATGACTTTTTAGCTCGAACGTCTGTATTTATTTGCCCGATATGATCCAGCCAGCGCAATCGAAACCGATTTTTAAAACACTTCACTAGGTTTATGTTAGGATATAGCTTCTATCGCGACTATGCTTCCCGTTAACACAGATCGTGCCATAATTTTTGCGAGTGTTTTTTCTTTTATAAACGTTTGATCGGACTTGTCCTTGGTATGATCATCTTTCTCTTGCATCTACGCATGCGTACAGAACAGAACAGGGTTATAAAACTAACTTAGCTTTGATGCGTTTTGTAGCCAAGTATTCAGTTATTCGTATGAAACTGGGTACTCGGTGACCTTTTCGCATGGCAGATCAAAAGCAAAACTCGCAGTCTTTTTTTAGCTTTTAAAAGAAAAAAGAGGAGAAAATGAAACAAAAAAAATTATAATTACAATCTACAATTTACGAGATTTAAAATAAGGGGGAAAAATATTGTACAAATTATAGCAGTTATTTCTATAAAAAAAATCAAACAAAAATTAACAACTGTGGTGTAATCTGACGACTTAAAATTTATTCAATAGGCTATGACTCTTTTTTAAAATATAGTTATTACTTCATTTCTTATTTTAAGTTTCTTTAACAACACATACATACAAACATAAATTTTCTTATACCATTTGCTAACGATCTTAAATAAAAGGCATCTACCGTGCAAACCAAGAGTCAAGTGCCTTCATTTTTTAAATCACAGAAAAAAAAATCAAAGAAAACTATTTAACAAGCTTCTGATATGTTAAGCTTGACACTGATGACTTTTATGTTGTGCGTTTCATCGGTTAATGGGGGTCAATACGACAAACAACTTACAAAAAAGCTTTATTTCTAATAAAATGTTTTCAAATTAAGGTCTCTTTGGCTGCAATTTTTCTTTTCGTTTACTAAAATAAGCTGGAATGACAAAATTTTTCAAATAAATGACAGTTAACATTAAATTTATGATAATTGAAAATGTTTTTTAATAAACATAAGTTTGTTCTGCGTAGTAGGAGTACATGGATGGATGCAGGTGCATCTTTAGATTAAGGTTGTCCCAAAAAAGCTTAAATTTAAAGCTTATCAATTTAAAAATATTTATTTAAATACATAAATGTATATTTTCAAACTTAGGAGGTGTCTTTATTATTTATTTATTTATTTATGTACATACATACATATATATTATTAACAGATTGCAATCTATAAACAAGCATACACACATACAAATTACATTCACCGTTACACTCAATCAATGACTCACTTAAACTAGGTTAATTCATCTATGCTCATTTTAAACGCTCAATTCATTTTTTTCATACCCTTCACATAGTGATAGGGGTGTATATCAGTTTGTCATTTCGGTTGTAATTTCTGTATCCTTATGGATAGAGAAGTCGTCTGCGTGCCTGCTTAAATCAAGTTTTCGGACTCAAATTAAGTTGCACAGAAAACGTTTTAATATCAAACAACCAGAAATACCCTAGTGACAATTGCTGTTTTAAATCAGAAAAATCGGTTGATTATTGGCCGCGATATAAGCAAAAACTCAAAATAACACATATTTTTAGGACGAAGTTCGTGCATATATCCCTAAATAACTAAGTAAATGTAGTCACCCTTGCTACAAAACATGGCATGGATACCCTAAAGAAAGAGACCTGAGTTAGGAAAAAAATTTTTTAGATAGGATCAGGGGAAGTGGTATTTCCCTTACAATTGCACAAATTTAGTAAAAAATTTTATGCGTTAAATCTTAGAAACGGTAACAGCTATCGACTTCAAATGTTCTGCAAAAACTAATTAGACAATAAGATCTACATTTTGGAAAAACAAGGTTAGATAGGAGGAGGGGAAGGGGCAGCCGCCACACAAATTAACAATTTTTATGGAAATTTCGACACGCTATATATCGGAAACTATTACAGCGATCGACTCCAAATGTTCTACAAAAAGTAATCAGACAGCAAGACCTACGCTTTGAGGAAAAAAAATTTCGGGTGGGGGCAGGGGAAGGGGCAGCTCCCATAAAGTTAACAATTTTTATGGAATTTTCGACACTTTATATTTTGGAAACTATAACAGCTATCGACTTCAGATGTTCTAGAAGAAGTAATTGGACAATAAGGCCTACATTTAAAAAAAAAAATTTCGATGGGAGCAGGGGTAGAGGTATCCTCCATACAAATGAACGATATTCGACAAATTTTCGATATTCTATATCTGGGAAACTATAACAGCTATCGGTTTTAAATATTCTACAAAAAGTAATGATACAATAATTCTTACATTTTGAAAAAAAATAGTTAGATAGAAGCACGGCGAGGGAAACCCTCCATACAAATAAAAAACGTTCAATAAACTTTCAATACGAATAATGTCGAAAACTGTTACAACTCTCGACCTCAAACCTTCTACATGGTATTTCTATTACAAATACAAACGTTAACATTTTGTAAAGTTTTCTATTTTAAAAACTAGAATTGCTATCAACTTCAAATCCGGCACAAAGTATTTTTATTATAATATTTGCAGTACAAAATAATTTGGCTAGACCAGATGGCTGGGTATATAGAAAGACCAATGTGAAGGGTTTTTAAGATTCGGCACTGCCGAATATAGCGCTCTTACTTGTTTGAACTTTATGATAGCCTTTAGTTGAACATAAAAGGAATGGTGTTGTCTTAAAGGTGGTAATTGCTAAAAAAAAACGCAAGATATAATGGTTGTAAACAATTTAAAAATTTGTTTTATGTCAGCAGTGGGCAAAAAAAGGCACGTCAATCTATATTTCCATTAAACTTTATTAGATTCTTCCAGTTATTTAATTTCTTACTTATCGGAAATTTTATTCATGGTATTAAAAGTAACTTTATTTGTTTAAAATTATATAAAAACGAACCACCAAAAATAAAGGAACAAGAAATTTGTTTGATGAGATCATTTTGGTTTAAGTTACATAAGTCGAAATGAAAAGATCACACAGAAGTCACTTAATATACAAAGTTTCTTCTGCTTGTGTTGTTATTTGAAAATAAATTAAGAAAGAACGCTATACTCTTACATTCCTGTCAAATTTGTCGTTCTAAAACCCCAATCAACCGAAATAGAAAAGGTTTTAAGCTAAGCACTGAGCACAAGCTCAAAAAGTCAATATGAAATGCTTGATTGATACCTATTGCCTTTATGTTTGGCCTTCCCTGCTTTAAATCTCATTCAGTCGTTGTCGTTCTTAATTCTTTACTTTTTTCCTATTGCCACGCTTATCAAGGTTATTCAATTAAAATTGGCATTTGGCAATAAAGTTTTTCTTATCCAACAACTTATGATTTTATATGTAAAAGTAATTCTTTCACACATTAAACGAATATAGAGTGAACTGAAACAAAAAAATCAAGAGCTTTATAACTGTAAGGCAAGAACCACAATACGGACGTAGGACGAACATTTTTATGTATTTATATGTATGTACAATGAGGTACGTCGAAATTTGGCGTACACTGCGAACTCAGCAATAGATTTAATTCCATTTTATACATCGGCGAACGACGAACAAATCAGTGCAATCTTGTCATAGCCGATTTTAGTTTTTAAGTATTTCAGTAATAAAAGTTATTTTTACTTTAAAAATTGATTTATTTTTGCTTCATTCGATTTTAAATAAATATAAAATATAGTAGTTTTTTATAAAAATTATTTTTAGCGTGTTTTTGATATTGCGTCGTTTCATTCTTTTTCCGCTTTTCGTCGTTATAACACATCATACGCCGAATTTGCACAGCGAACTTTTGCCGATGAACTCATGGTGACGGACGAAACTCGTCGTACGTCCGAGTTGTGTTTCTAGCATAAGGTTTTACGTTTCTAAATTTGCTTTAAATTTATCACAAACACTGCTAGATGGTATAGGTGGCTGTGTATGTGTGCGTATATATATGTGTGTGTGGGTGTTACGACCGTAATGCAGTGATGATCATATCATTGTCAAACAACAACTTCTAGTTAAGCGACAGGTGCTATTTTCTTCACGATCGCATATTGAGTTGTCGTAGTTGTAAAAGTAGTCCTCTATGGTTTACCAAAAAGTAGTTTTAAAACTACTCCAATGCAAGATTGATTAAGTGGTCCAGTCCTAGGACATCATCACAGCAAAAACTTACATTGCTTTGTTTTAACCCATTATTTTAACATGGCGATGACATTGGAGGCAAGTACTTACCACGCTCGCTTACAAAGAGGGAGTTAAATAAGTACTTGCCATTCTCACTTACAAAGAAGAACTTATATAAGCTATTACTTAATTAGCATTAAAATAACATTTTCCTGAGGACCGAAGTTACTCATTGTTGCATTATTTCTTTAATGCTTTGGTTAAAACTCGCTTAAAATATTAAGTTAGAATAAGTTAAAAAATTTTCAAACTGAAATTATCTGCCTAAATTTTTAAAAGGAAATAAATTTTTATCTAACAACTGCTAAGTAATACAGACGGTATGTAATATAGTTGAAAAGTAAGAAATTTGTAATGCATAATCACTTCCAAGTTTTTGCTGGGATAATATTAAATTGACGAATGTATGGACTAGTCCCATTTTCTGCAGGGGGGAATTAGTGGCAGGGCCGTTCTTACAACTTTCCAGTGCTTAAATCCTTAACTACATTGGACAGATTACCTTTCCATTATTACAGGTGTAGTTAAGAACTATGAATTCTGACAATAAAACATGCTTTAGTAACCACGTAGCACCGGTTTTCAGAGTTTTTTAAGGGTCAATATTTTTTTATTATTTTGCATTAAATTTTGAATTTTTTGACATTTACTTCCTCAAACACAAAAAGGAAATACAGAGAGCAAATTTTTTGAAATCGTCTTGATACTGCCTGCATTATCAGGGTACTCTAAACCTAGTAATATCAAGGCGAATTCAAATAATTCTCCCTCTGCATTTCCTTTTTGTGTTTGAACGTGGAAATGTCCAAAAATTAAAAATTAAATGTTTGTAACAGCGAATGTCAAATTTAATATAGTCAGCTGGGCTCTTGATATCACCTGGCTAAGTGTACCCTGTGTATTAGTGTACCCTAAACTAAAAAAAGGAAAAATTTTGTCGTTGTTTTAATGGGAAAAACTTATAAAAATTATTTATTTATTATTTGATAAACGTTTTTTAAATGTTAAAAAAATTTTTTAAAATAAACTCCTTCATAACTTCGCTTTTATATTTAAGAATTGTTCCAAACTCTGTAATGAACTAACTTTAAAACACTCGTGCAAGAAGTAATGAAGGTGAAGTTAAATTGTTGAAAATAACTTTAAAATCAGAATGACAAAAAAACGAACGATAAATGGCGTTGACAATCTAAAGTTGAAACAAAAAAATTAAGAACAAAAACATTTCAAAAAAAGTCACGTACTTCTATGTGGGTTTCCACTTAAAAATAATACTTTTTTGTAAATGTTGAGGTATGTTTGTTAAAATATTTAAAGCAACACTTGTGGTTATTTGTAATTAACTTTGACTTTAACTTAAACTTTTTAAGTTTAAAGTCATTTTGCTAAGTTCCTTTAACTAGTGTTTTGATTTCAGGTTAATCGTTTAATTGAAAATGTTTTTACAGCAAAAAAAAATTAAATAATTTAATTGTGGGTAAATAACCGGATGTTTAATAAAGTAAATTGGTATTTTAAATATAAACCATATTATAAATAACACTGATATTTTCCTTTAATGTTTTATTTTTCATTTACAATGACACAATTCACAAGGTCTGTGTAAAGTTCTATCAAAATAGTCGCCTGGTTAATTACTTGTGAATTGAAAAATATTGATTATTTTGGAAAAAAAATTTTTTAAATATGAATTACTTTCAAAATAACGCTTAACTAAAATTTAAAGTAAAATTTACATATGGACGGAGAACTACAAGGAAGGAAGATCTACACAAAAAGTTCAAAAAATTTAACAATCTCAGTTATAGACTCAATAAGTTTTTTTTTTTTTAAACATGATATTACATTTTTATATATAAGTATGGCACAACTTTATATAAAAATTTTAAGAAAATAAATTACAGTAGACGCTCGGAAATTCGAACTCTCAAAAATTCGAATTTCCAGAAATTCGAATCAGTAATTTCATTACAATTGGCGCTCTAAAATTAGAATCCAAAATTCGAATTTCCGAGCGGGTTTATCTTTTTTGTTGTAAACACTAAAATTTTGACAATTTAGTTTAACCAAATACAAAGTAAAAAGGAAAAATCCCATTTTAATTTATGTTTTATTGATCTTGTTGATGTTGTTAGAGTTTAAAAGTCCGTTTTTTGTGGTTGTAAACGTACATATACGGTCTAACATTTATTAGAATAGGAAAGTGGACTTGAAATGCCAAACAAACGTAAGAAAAACACTTGTATTTACAAGACAAAATAAAAACATTGGAAAAGATTAACAAAGGCGTACATGGAAAGCGTTTAGACCTGGACTTAAATATAACTTCTTCTACCATTAGCTATATTAAATCGAATAGAAAATCAATATTGAATGCTCTTGCCAACACTTATTAACACGTATCCAGAAAAAACTTTACATGGAGCTGAATATCCTAAAATGGAAAGTCGTCTCTATTAGTGGTTTTATCATAAATAAACTAAAATGAAAAAAACATAAATTTTTATATCTTCATGGTCAAATTTGCCTAAATTTTTGTATAAAAACTCCGTCCAGAAGTTAGAACAATTCGGAAATTCGAATCGCCCTAAAAACAAAGTAGTTCGAATTTCTGAGCGTCTACTGTATTGTATTATAATAGTTAAATAGTCCGATAGGTGGAGCTTGTGAATTAAGAATATATTATGCATTAAACACATTCAAGCTACAAGAACACAGGAACACACAAACACAAAACTTGCTTGCTACATTTGTTTCCGTGTGGCTGCTACTCAATTATTTACTAGTTTACCACCACAAAATAAACATATGAGCAATATGACTTTCAGTGGTGCCACCTAAAGTCTTTTTGTATTGTTTAGACTATATTATTTGCATCTTACCGTATTGTCAGCACTAGTCTGTTAACTGTGGCGTACAAAAATAGAAATTAGTTTAATTTCGACCACGCCACAAAATTAGCATTGATAGCAACCCGTAGTCGTGTTGCCTGGCAGCCATTAAAAAAATTATTCTCATAAGCTCACGTGTATTCTATTTTTGACTGGTTGTGTTCGGTAGTCTGTAGTGAGGAATGTATTTAATGCTTTACTTTGGGGACCACAAGATTTGTATTAATCGATTTGTATTTAATACTTTCGATAACGGGATTAATTTGTTAAGTTTGGTGGTATTTAATCGTATTTGATTCATTATTTCTACAAAAAACTGTTTCTTTTTAAGGGAAACCCATTTAGAAAATGTGATGAATTAGACATTTTCATAATAACGTAAAGAAATAAGATTTAGTTATTAAGTATGTGGTTATCCTAAGCTCTTTTAAAATAAATAAAAACGGAATATGAATCAATTTATTTATAGTTATATCATTTTCATTCTCCTTTAGACGTAAATTTATCGATTTAAAACAAAAACAATTTCTCCACATTTTTGGCCGTTTTAGGTGGAATTGACCAAAACAAAAGGCTATTAAAATTCTCTGCAAAAACCAAGTATTTTTCCATCCTCGAAACCAATGAAACTATTTAGAAATCAATTTAAAAATTTGTTGGTCATGTTTTCGAGACACCTCTAACAACGAAGAAGTGGTTACAGTTGGTAACGCAGGATCATATATTTAGTGAGAACAATTTAATAAAATTCTTTTACGAAATTTTTAATACAAATAGCGGCGGTGCCATTTAAAAAAATAATGTCAACGGTTGTGCTGAAAACAATGTCAATATATTCTCGTTAACGAAAGTTTTAACTGCGCCCTTTTTGAATTTGACACATTTAATGCCTTAGGTCGTCATCCCTTTATCGGATTTATTTCTTTTTTTTTTTGTGGCTTTGGTAATCTGGTTAATTAAAGACGACTGACTAAATGACAGGTTTTAGGAGATCGAATGCTCAGGAAAGGATCTGAAAAGCCCCGAATGTCTACGATAACTGTACATAGAGAAATAAAAAAGTCTAAAAAAGTGCTGTATTAAATATTACAGGTGCTGGGAGAAGCACGCCACAAGGTCGCATTAGGCTTTATTAATCGGCCGATTGGCAAGTTCGTTTTTCGTGCCAGCATACTGAACAAAGTTCTAGAGGGATGACTCCTGAGGCAGTCAACTTTGAATAATTGTAAAATTAGGAGCATTAGCTTTGGGATTAAACCCCGAAAAATGGTCCCAGATTGGAAGCACTGGAAAGGGTCTCAGACTGTATTTAAAGAGCGTGAAGTTTTTCCTAATAAATCAAAGATAGACATTGGCAAAGAGCTGTAGTTTGTTTTTTTGGATACAAAAGCTAGTTTGTCAGACACTCTTTCAACTACATGTAACTTTTTTCTGGTGGAGATTTTGACGGTTTTAAGAACCAAATACCTAATATAGGAGAATGCGGGAAGAGAAGAGTGAGATAAAATATTTGTCGGACGCTCAAAACGATACATAACGTCAAGTATAAACTTTAATAATAGCGAAACTTAATGTAAGGCTTTTTAAGGTAGTTGACAGCCTCGTAAAGGGGAACCAGTGAAGAGCATTGATTTATGGTGTGAGAAAGGACTTAATATAGGTCAGAATATAATACAGGTTTTGGATAAGCTAGAGCTCGACTTTTTTGTTTTTTTTTTTGGCCTACATTTTATAACTTTTCTTTAAATGTTCTTTTCCTACTTTTCTGAGGAGATTCGCTATTGTCCTGCACGCTCTGGGTCGAATTAACAAACATGCATTCATTTGTCTCTTTTCTAGGTGAAATAAATATCAAACAAATTACATATTTAAAATGTTTGTTTGAAAACTTCTAAAATAATACGAGTAGTTAATATAAAAAAATATTTTTGTAATGCATTTGTATTAAAAAAGTTTTGCACCAATTAGAGATTATTTTACTCAATTTTTTTTTGTTAAATTAAATTACAAATATTTACGTTGGTTTAAAACATTGAAAAAAGTTGAAATGCAATTATTGAAAACAAAATGTAGGACGCAAGCTAACGGCCACCCATTACAATTGCTGTAGTTTGCCGTCAAAGTGGTAACAAGCAACACTTAAATGACATTTTAAATGATCTGAGTTGCAGTCACAAAAAACCATACAAAAACATTTATGGTATTGTCATCTCAAAACAGTTAAATAAAAAATTTTAACACCTTACAATTTGATGTCAAAGTATTCGATGTTAAAGTAAAAAATTACATTAAAAATTGTTTTATAGAAAGTAATGCCGCCATAAAATATCAGCAACAGAATTTTTGCTAGACTCCCAAGTGGTTGTTTGTTAAAAAACAAACAATCAAGCTAAACAATTCTATTCATCTAATTGTTTTAAGAAACTCAATGTGTTAAACCATTAGCTATTTTAAGTTTTTATTGTTGATTTCACATATACCCAAGTCTAACCGCTATGTACGATCATGTAAGCGACAAGAGTTTTCTTAAACACAGACTTTTATTAAAACCATTGAAGCATCTTTTGAGTGGCAACATAATTGTTATTTGTTTGCATTTCTTTGTTTTTTGTAAAGTTTATTTTTTTATCCCGCCTAAACGTTTTAAATTTATTTTATTTCCTTCTTAGCACTTAACATGGAATCGCATTAAATTCCTATTTGTTATGTGGCAACATGTTTGATAAATAATATGGTGTGGCCAGTAAAAAAGAAAACTCAAACTAGTTAGCGCAAAGCAGAGGCACTAAGTCTTGCTTTTGTTGTTCTATTTAAGCTTTAAAGCAGCCAACAGCTTTTATGAAAACAGCCCACATTTACGGCGCAGGCGAGAAAAATATTTTTAAGTTAAGAATAAAAAACAAATTGAAGGAACAGTCTGGTCGAAATTGCTACGTGTTGCATGTATCAAAAAGGAGTGACACATACGTGTAGTCTAGTTTACTCAAGCAAATTAATTTAGAATAGTTTACTAAAAGAAAAAAAGATTAATATAAAAAACCAAAAGCTACTTAAATCTGTTAAATATTTTTGCATTTCCTTAAATCAAAAACTACAGGGTGTATGGTGGCAGATTTATATTTTCAAATTTAAATAAAAAACGCAATAATTGACACAAAGTTTTATTCAGGGCATTGAACGATAGAATGGAAATGCGTTGAACACCTTGTGTTCTGCGACACACGCTGCAGTAACCTTGGTTCAATTGAGCTGATTCCTTGAACATTTTCCTCTAAAGTCACAAGGGATTGGGGATTGGCATTATAAATCCTCTGTTTTTGGGACAGCTTTATGAAAAATAAATCCAAAGGAGTTAGATCGGGCAACCTCAGTGGCCATGGGATGATTTCGAAGCGACTTATTAGTTTTTCGGGGAAATGTTTCCGAAGAAAATTTATCGAAGCTCTGGCTGTGTCTGCAGTCGACCCCCATCCTGTTGGAACCACGTGTGTAAAAAGTACGAAAGATGGGTTCGCGGGCTTGGCAAAAAGAATTTCGTAATCACGGGTGATAATTTTTATCGTTGACATTCGTCGACTGGCCATACTGTTAGCCTGGGGCAATGCAATAGTTTTTGATGCCTAAATCGAGGGTTGCGAGTTCTAGGAGTCTAATAACAGCAATTTTGCTTGTTAAAGTGGCCCTGTAAGTAAAATGAGCCTCGTTGCTCCAAAAAATGGAACTAACAGTGCGAAAACGCTCAAACATCGTTTCACAAACAATTTTGCGTAAACCAAAGACCTTTTCTTTCAGTTCATGAACAATTTGAATTGTAAAAGAATGGAACTTCAGATCTTTTTTAAAATTTCATTAAAAATTACTCTTAAAAGAAGTCCCGCTGAGGCTGCTCTTTTCCGTTTTGAAAGTCACGGATTTTTAACGTAAGCTACTTTCAGCCAGTTTAATGTTTTCGGGAGTCCTTAAAGATCGACTGGGCCCTGGTCGTGGGATATTAATAGCCGAAGCAGTGTCGCGGAATGTTTACACTCATGAACGAATTAAATTTACTCTCGGTCCATCACGTATTAGCCGAATGCTGAACTTAAACCAAAACTTTCAACGAGCAGCTCCGTAAGAATCATTATTCTTAAAAAAATGTCTCTACAGTCTTACATAGCTCTGCTGGTCATTCGTCTGCACCTTCAGCCTTGTTATTCTGCTGCTTTTATCTAATCTGGGCTGGGGGTTGACATTCAATTCTATTTTTTTCATTGACTGCGAGCTATTGACTGTCATATTGTTTGCTTCTGTGTTGGCTTCACACTCGTCGTCATACAATTGGTTGTTTTCGGGCCTCTTTCTGCAACTAATTACTTTTTTTGGCGGCTTTTATCATTAAGTTTTGTATATGTTGCCATTACCCGCTGACATATTAGGGAGAACGTCCAATTAAAGAGGTTGAGATAATTTAGTAGATTAGACCTGCGCTGTCAGTTGTGAATGTAGTATTTCGACGTCTAGCTTACTCCGTATGTGGTTACGTTCGAGTTTTGTGGATTAAAGTCGAGTGGGTACCTTTGATGCTACAAGATAGTAATCTTAGTCTGGCAAAAACCGCCGCAGTAAATTTTACAAAATAAACGATCAAGCACATCAATTGTAGCACGGTTTATCCGTACTATTAAAGCAAAGCTTGGGAAATGCAGAGCAACTAACATGCACAGCTGGAAGCACCTGGCAAATGCTTTCAATGGTGCTACTGGCACACACCTAGTTCACATCCATGTAGCATGAAAATAAACTAGGGATATTAAAGTAACCTTGAAACTTGTTTAAGACAAAGAATTTATCAAATGGATTAAAAACTTGTCACCGAAAGACTAAATTTGCTAGAGCACACAGTGTGCGCAGGCGTACTTAGGTAGCCTAGCTGAACGTTGCAGCTGCTACATCTCGAACTTTCTACCGCATAACAAAAAAAAAACTAGTGAACAAACCTATGCGAGACCCTTAAAAAACGCTACGAGTAAACTAGTGATATTATTTATTATACGAGTAGTAAGATATTATAATCCGAGTAAATCCTTTGTCGACCATGTGAACGCCCTTAAAATTATAGTTGAGCAATTAAGGGTGAGGAGATATGCATTTATAGATTCTAAAAAGACATATGACTAACGCACTTATAATAACATCTTGAAGCACTTGAATGTTTTTAAAAAGTCCAAATAGCTGTTGTTGGCAAACCACAACTCATAAAGGCAGTAGCAGTCAAATTTTGAAAAAATTGAGTTGCGCCCTTTTTATATTAACATTATTAAGTTAATAATATTTGCACATGTATACGTTCATAAAACAGAAACATGTAGTTATTAGGATTTTCAAAAGTGAAATTGAAAATTATAGCTCTAGTTTGCTCTAAATTAAATACAAGTATGTATTAACGAAAACACTAAACGCCCTATAAAAATAAGAATAACAAAACAACTTAGAGTAAATGAAATGGCCTTTGGCAGAACGTACGCCAAAACTGTATGACCTCTTTCCATTACAAATCGCTACTGACAAAAGTTAAGGAAGAGAAAAAACGTTACAAAAACTAAAGTACAGCAAATCATTGAAGGTTTTCTTTATAACATACAATACGAAAAAGCACAAAAAGTAATAGTAATGGAATTCTTAATCAAAAATCCATTGCAGATAATAAGCCACAGGCAATTAGCCACCCAAAACATGCTGAATGACGTTGCTTGAATGTATGTTTTTTGAGTGGCAAGCGTCTGTTTTGATACCACCATTAAGCTTGGACTACAATTACCAATCATTGGAATTGTATTACTAGTATTCAACACCAGCCATTGCAACTCAAATGGCTTAAACAATTTGTTACAGTTTATTTTTAAAAATAATAGGAAACAAACGCTTCTATTAAAATCAAAACAGAAAAAAAAATCACCAAAATGAAACAAATTATTTGCCAATATCTATTATTACAATACAATATTAACTGACAGTATCTATCAAAAAAAAAAGCAAATAAATAAAAGGCGCTGCCAAATCTTAACTTAAATTTTAAACCAAATCAAAGTGAACAGAAAAAAACTTAACGTATTTCCTATTTAAGGCACGTGCCACATGAATTAAATTGATTTTTGCCAGTAGGTGGAAAGAAAATTAACAAAAACTTCAACAAATACCAGCTAAAGAAACGGCCCACATTTTTAATTTATTTAAAAAAATTTTTACATTCAATATTTGTTGGCTTTTTTTCCTATTTTATGGTATTACTGACTCCCCCTTCTAAATTTTAATAGTCATTTATTAAATTTGTTTTAAAAATTTGATTTAAAAATGTGTTTTCGTTGATTAATAATGTTGTAAATATATTCCAAGATATAATATTATTTAATTTAATTTTTTTCCTTACTTGAAAAATTTTTAAAGGGGAGATATTAAATCTTAATTGTGGTTTATTAAACAAAACGCCTTTAAGGACTATTTTGAATTTCTTTAAATAATGTCTGCCTTTCAAATTTTAGTTAAAAACCTTAAAGGTGTTTTGTTAGAAGAAAGATCAATTGTTTAAATTTTTAATTATGTAAAAGCTAACTAATTACACTTTTTGTGAACTAAATTGGTAAAACTTTAATTTTTCATTTTGTTCTTGCTCAGCTTCCCATCTTTTAACTATTCTTTCCAAGTTTTTCGGACGTATTTACTGCGATTGGAAATTACCGTTTATATATATATGCATGGATTTTGTCCTAAAAAATGTAGCAAAAGTAGGGTTCTGGCTATATCTCGGTCCATAATGAACTGATCTTACTGATCTTAAATAGCAATTTCTTCAGTAATATTCTGATAATTTACCACCAAAACCTGTCCCGTAGTATTTTGGCTCCAAAAACTTGATTTTATCAGACATTTAGATGCACAGACGGTTTGATGGTCAGAAGGACATGGCTTTTTCGACTTTTCTATCTAAAAGGATCCAGAGTATTTGTTCTCTATGGGCTTGCAAAGAATATTGTAAAAATCACAAACGGAATGACAAACTTATATATACCCCAATCACTATGTGAAGGTTATACACATTTGAAAATATTACTCATACGCCCCGTGTTGCTATATTAAAATCGTTGGCACAAAGGAGCTAAAGACCTGCAAAAATATAACACAAACTATTGCAAAAGCAAATATACCTTGTACATCCATGTACATACTAGTTCTTTTTTGGTATAAGTGTGTGAATAAGTGTAACTGATATTGTATGGTATTGCTATTGCGCACTCACTCTACTCTTATAAACAAATATTGTTGTTTATGGTTTTGCATTGATTGCGTAATGGGGGCATTCCACCGTCACGTGTGGGACAAATTCAACTATTTTTTAGCACTTATTTTACATACAACTTCTAATTGGTAATTCAGAATTCAATTTTTTTTCTTTTATTAATTAAACTGCGTGGTAGTCTTCAATCCTACATCGAACTTGTTTTTAATAATTCAGAAAGTATTAAAGAAAAAATGAAACAAACTTCGTCACGTGTGGGACACCCTGAGTCAACCAACATTATAATTGTAGTGTTTAAATCCAAATTTCAGCGAATCAGTTGCACATAGAGAAAAGATGTCTAAGAAAGAAATTACAACTAACAACCACGCTTACTTATGATGATAATAAATTTTTAATAAAAAAAATATTTATAGGTAAAAATTAACTTTTTTATTTTGTCACGTAAGGGACAAATGGCGTCACGTAAGGGACACAGTTGAAATTTTTTTTATAAAGTACACAAAAATCAAAAGTTAATTACTGTTTTCTCTACAGATAAGCTATGTTTTTTTGCACTCGACGATATTTTGATTGGCTTTGATGAAATGAAAGTTTGAAATTCCTGCTATGGCTTTGGTGTTATTACACGGTGATTCAGATTCAATTTTTTCTAATATTTCTGAGGATGGCACATAAATTACCCGGGTTTTTGAAACTTATGGAGAAGCCAAATAAGCAAAATCTTCAGCTTACTGAATGACAATATGTTCGTTTTGGCTCATCATTTTCTCTCTTACCAATCTCTTTATATTTCCGCCGATTCCATCTATTACACCTTTTCCATGAGATGTAGCAAAATATTTCCAAAAAAAAGGTTTTGCGTACTTTTCGATCAGCACTGATATTAATTTTACCATATAACGGTTTTTAAATTCTGATGCCGGGCCATCGCTCCAAATTATTTCCACTGAAGGAAAAACTTCATTTTCCGTATGTACTAAATCGAACAACTTATTTAAAAAAACAAAAACTGTATCTTTGTCTTTAGAATTCGCATCAGAGCATATAAGGTATGTTTGACAATTTCCTTTGTAAAAAGTTGCAGCTGTAAACAACAGGACACTCGTTCGCGCCCATAGTGCGCTTTGAACTTCATTCTGGTATTCACAAGCGAAAGACATCGCAAAATCAATTTGAAGGATACGCACACCTTCATTTAGTTTGTCTTTTTGAAATTCATCGGCTTGGATTCTTTTCAAATTAACATGATTCATCATAATATGAATTGAATTAATCAGTTTGTCTTTTAGTTCACCTGAGCTCGTTTCATGGGTTGTTAAACGTAATTTATTATCTGAATTTTTTTCCCATTCTTTCCATATGCAGACTTTGCTTAAGTCCATAGATAGATATAGTTTTTTGCCATCAGAGCAGAAGTTACATTCATTTTTCCAGCACTTAGAATCTAACGAAGGATCACATAAAATTTTACACCACCAGTCGTTACAGTAGTTTTGTTTTAAGCCTTTAACTTTGTAAATGAAATTTTCATGTGTTATGCATTTGCACTGATCTGAAGGAGTGTTTTTTATGAGTAACACGTCCTTAGGTCTAAGACTAAAAAATTTTGAAAATCCTATCTCTATATTAGGATTAAATTCCTTAAAAAATGCAGAAGGCATCCCGTAGATACATAGTTAAATAATGCTTCTGACGCCTTTCTTTAATTCCATTTTTCCAAATAACAACATAATCATTTGCACCTGGACAGGTGTATACTATATCTGGACGGTAATAAAAGGCTTTCACATCTTTGTAATACGAGTCAGCATTTGATAAGTCCAAGCTTGGACTTTCGGCTAGAGCAATATTCAATTTAAGCGCTAATTCGGTTACTACAGCTCTTTTTTGCTTGGCGATTGAGGAAGGGCTTTCAGAGTCTTTTGAACAGCTTTCGATAAGGTTTGTTTGGACTTGTAAGGGGATTTGGTACTTACAACAGGTTCGTCAATATTTTGACCTTGATTTCTTATTTTGGCCCTTTGCAGTCTTTTTTTATCCCTTGCCTTAAGTCGCAAAGTTTTTAAATCCATTTCTGAAAGACTTTCTCTTTTTCGCTTACAAAGCTCACATATTCTTTTCGATTCACAAGCGCTAAAGTTTGGATCATCTTCCTTACGCTTTTCGCGAAGTTTTCGCATACGTCCAGAACTGGTGGAAGGTTTCTGATCAGTCATACTTGGGCGAGTCATAAATGTAGTGCAGTAAATAATAAATACAATTTGTAGAGAGCTAATTCAAGACCGGGATGATTTTCTAATTGTTGTGCTGCTGTGCGACTAAACTGTTTAAGTACTGTAATGTAGAGTAGCTGACACAATTCGTGTGATGCAATGTAGTGTAGTTAAGAATAACGAGTGGTGTGATGCATTGTTGTTGATGCAACTTATATACTCTCATGATGTGTGGCCGATAAAAAAATTACTGTGATGATGTATTGTCAACAACAACAATGAGTTAAGAGTAATTTTCTTTTATAAAAAATTTCATAATTTTAAATTATTTATTTTCTTGGAATAAAATAAGGACAAAATATTTATTAATCTGGAATTTTCATTCGCAAACATCTAGGGAAAACCTGGTCAATCAAGCTAGTGTTGCTGTAATAAAATTGTAAGTATTTTTTTTTGTGGATAATTTCAAATACAAAAGCACAAAATATTGTCTGATATAATTACCTGCAACAGCAGGTAAGAAAAATACTTGTAAACTATTGAAAATTTGACTACCAAAGTCGAAATTTCTCAGAAAATGCAGCGGCAGTAAATTAGCGAATACCGTGCAATTTAAAATGATTTAGCTTTTACAAATTTATAGAAATTTTTTTGTGAATGATCAACTTTTGGGAACAAGCAAAGATCCCTAAATCTAAACAAATAAAACGGTTAAGAAACTGAAAAACAAATTATTATAAGTGTGGGTAAAGCCTGAAATTAGAAAAAATGTCAATACGATTCAAATGAATTCATGTGCAGTTGTTGTTAACTTTAATGTAAATATTTTTTTCATATAAGTTTAGTATATAAAAGAGATAGGGAACAAAACACAAGTAAGGTATAAGAAATGAATTGAAAAATCAAGATGATGCTTAATTTGGTGACGTCTTCAGCTGGCATCTGGTTTGTATTTGGCATAGATTGAAAAATTTCAGATATCTTAATTCTTGGCGTCACGTACAGACACTTTTTATCAAGAAAGAAAAACTATTTCCTAAGTGTTTAAGTAAAAATTTTTTAAGTCAGATTTTAGACCACCAAAAGTTAGCTTTAAATGGCAAAAATCAATTTGTTTAGCTGACTTTTCTTACAGTAATTATTAAAAAAAGGAAAAAGGCGTCACGTGTGGGACATAGAAATTTACCTTTGCATTGTTATTAATTCCTCGGGAACAAAGCACTTTACAACAATTAATATTATACAGTTTAATACTGCTCACCACTCCCTTGAACACAGAAAAGAATATTAGTTCTATTGTGAAAAAAAGTATTAGAAGCGACCTCTCAAAAAATGGTGTAAAATGAAAAAGAAAAGCTAGATTCTTTATACTCTCAGAAAAATAACGGTATTTATGAAAAAAGTGATCTACTCGTCACGATGTATGTCAATTTTTTGAGATGAGAACTTAATCTCTCTATGTAGATGCAAAAATATAAAAAAAGTTTATGTTTGTAAAATTGTTCAGACTTCCTTCTTTTCATGGAATGCTCCAATGTATTTGTGTTTTTTTTTGTGCTGAATAACAATAGTATCATGCATATTTTCTTATTACTGTTGATACAACAAATAAACAAGATCGTTTATATAAAAGGTTCTGAATGAAACAAAAATTTGATTTTTAAAGTTTATTGTAGCTATAGTGTTTGAAAATGAATAAAATAAATTAAAAAAAAAGCATTTTTTATCTCAAGCTCAAAAATTAAGATAAAATAATATAAATTTATTTTGCTAAATTTGTTTAATTTGTGTGGGTAAAGCCTGAAATTAGAAAAAATGTCAATACGATTCAAATGAATTCATGTGCAGTTGTTGTTAACTTTAATGTAAATATTTTTTTCATATAAGTTTAGTATATAAAAGAGATAGGGAACAAAACACAAGTAAGGTATAAGAAATGAATTGAAAAATCAAGATGATGCTTAATTTGGTGACGTCTTCAGCTGGCATCTGGTTTGTATTTGGCATAGATTGAAAAATTTCAGATATCTTAATTCTTGGCGTCACGTACAGACACTTTTTATCAAGAAAGAAAAACTATTTCCTAAGTGTTTAAGTAAAAATTTTTTAAGTCAGATTTTAGACCACCAAAAGTTAGCTTTAAATGGCAAAAATCAATTTGTTTAGCTGACTTTTCTTACAGTAATTATTAAAAAAAGGAAAAAGGCGTCACGTGTGGGACATAGAAATTTACCTTTGCATTGTTATTAATTCCTCGGGAACAAAGCACTTTACAACAATTAATATTATACAGTTTAATACTGCTCACCACTCCCTTGAACACAGAAAAGAATATTAGTTCTATTGTGAAAAAAAGTATTAGAAGCGACCTCTCAAAAAATGGTGTAAAATGAAAAAGAAAAGCTAGATTCTTTATACTCTCAGAAAAATAACGGTATTTATGAAAAAAGTGATCTACTCGTCACGATGTATGTCAATTTTTTGAGATGAGAACTTAATCTCTCTATGTAGATGCAAAAATATAAAAAAAGTTTATGTTTGTAAAATTGTTCAGACTTCCTTCTTTTCATGGAATGCTCCAATGTATTTGTGTTTTTTTTTGTGCTGAATAACAATAGTATCATGCATATTTTCTTATTACTGTTGATACAACAAATAAACAAGATCGTTTATATAAAAGGTTCTGAATGAAACAAAAATTTGATTTTTAAAGTTTATTGTAGCTATAGTGTTTGAAAATGAATAAAATAAATTAAAAAAAAAGCATTTTTTATCTCAAGCTCAAAAATTAAGATAAAATAATATAAATTTATTTTGCTAAATTTGTTTAATTTGTGTGGGTAAAGCCTGAAATTAGAAAAAATGTCAATACGATTCAAATGAATTCATGTGCAGTTGTTGTTAACTTTAATGTAAATATTTTTTTCATATAAGTTTAGTATATAAAAGAGATAGGGAACAAAACACAAGTAAGGTATAAGAAATGAATTGAAAAATCAAGATGATGCTTAATTTGGTGACGTCTTCAGCTGGCATCTGGTTTGTATTTGGCATAGATTGAAAAATTTCAGATATCTTAATTCTTGGCGTCACGTACAGACACTTTTTATCAAGAAAGAAAAACTATTTCCTAAGTGTTTAAGTAAAAATTTTTTAAGTCAGATTTTAGACCACCAAAAGTTAGCTTTAAATGGCAAAAATCAATTTGTTTAGCTGACTTTTCTTACAGTAATTATTAAAAAAAGGAAAAAGGCGTCACGTGTGGGACATAGAAATTTACCTTTGCATTGTTATTAATTCCTCGGGAACAAAGCACTTTACAACAATTAATATTATACAGTTTAATACTGCTCACCACTCCCTTGAACACAGAAAAGAATATTAGTTCTATTGTGAAAAAAAGTATTAGAAGCGACCTCTCAAAAAATGGTGTAAAATGAAAAAGAAAAGCTAGATTCTTTATACTCTCAGAAAAATAACGGTATTTATGAAAAAAGTGATCTACTCGTCACGATGTATGTCAATTTTTTGAGATGAGAACTTAATCTCTCTATGTAGATGCAAAAATATAAAAAAAGTTTATGTTTGTAAAATTGTTCAGACTTCCTTCTTTTCATGGAATGCTCCAATGTATTTGTGTTTTTTTTTGTGCTGAATAACAATAGTATCATGCATATTTTCTTATTACTGTTGATACAACAAATAAACAAGATCGTTTATATAAAAGGTTCTGAATGAAACAAAAATTTGATTTTTAAAGTTTATTGTAGCTATAGTGTTTGAAAATGAATAAAATAAATTAAAAAAAAAGCATTTTTTATCTCAAGCTCAAAAATTAAGATAAAATAATATAAATTTATTTTGCTAAATTTGTTTAATTTATTTAAATAAAATTTAAAAAATAGAAAAACTGGCTCATGTAGCCATAATAAGAAAAAACAACAAAAATACTTATAGTTAAACATTATTATTTGTATGTATCTGTTTCAACAAAACATAGTAAAACAAATTTGTTACTATTGCTCTCATTTTACCAAACCACACCATATTTAATTAGAGAAAACACCAATACGCACTTATAACAAAAACACGAAGCTACCTTTCAATACGCATTAAAAGCTGAAAAACACGCAAACTGGTGTTAAAAGATATAACTTTGCAAGTGTTTAAAAGGAGCACAATTGCTGAGAATTTTATGGTACGACTTAGTTAAACTCGACACAAAAAAAACCAATATTTTTTAAATCAAGCCGCAGCGGTGTTAAAAGTACGGGAAGTACCGCTTTTCTTAATCCAAGTAGATATTTTAACAAGCCAAGTACTGGATAAATCGTACAAACTTCTTATTTTTAGCCATATTTTAGCCGAAAGTTTATTGATTTCACTTGAAACCGTACTTAATACAAGCTTAAAACGATTGATTTTAGCGTAAAACGGATCAATTCAATTTTTGAAGTAGTCCCGACTAGACTTTATATAAGAAAACCTTAGTACGGATCGTACTTAAAAACTTTAGGTACGATTTTGAATAAATTCAAGAAAAAAATTCTTGAGCTTAAAATAAAAAATCCTTCTGTGTGTCTGTTTAAATCAAGTTTCGAGAGTTTATTTAAGTACTGTGGACCTGGTATTGGTGACAAACTATCAGAAATATCCCTGAGATGATCGCTTTTTAAAATAAGCAAGATCGATTCCCCACGGGGGTTGATATAGGCAAAATACTGCCAGTTTTTTAGAACGAAATCCATACAAAAAATGTAACAAATGTAACCAACTGGCAACGCTGTTAATTATACATGCGAATGTAAAAGTTCCTTATATACATATATATATATTTATTTTAGAATTATAGCTTAAGTCTGAGATGAGGGAAAACAACTATGAGGAAGAAAATATTTTTTTTTTTTTTGAGGTCATAAACAAGGAAATTTAATTAATGATTTCAATTGGTGACGCAGTGTGCACAAATAAAAATCTTTTGGTATTCAGAGAAGATTAGCTTTACTTAATGCTCATTTTCCGTTATTTAACATTAGACTTTTATTTATACAATCGTCCATATGTACATATATACACGAACAACCAATACAAGGTAAGCTTTCTAGTCTATATAATAATCCCTTAAAGGTCAGAGGTTTTTGAAATTTTTGAATTTTCAAAACTTAAAACTTAAAAAATTTTTATTTCCATTATGTTTGTTTATTTTGTTTAATGAGTCGTAATAGCTCTATGATGATGTCAAAACTATGTCAGATCTACATTCACATAAAGCTTGATAAATTTCGCGTATTGCAAGCCTTAAAACCTAAAAACCCAACTGTAACCAAAATCACAGCAGCAGCCTTAAATACTTGAAGGACCAAATCAAATGCAAGGAAATATTAATTGGGCAAAATCAAGTCAATATTCTCCAGACTTGTAACTGAATGTGAATGAACATTAATTATGCAGCCAAGCAACAAACCAGTCAAACGCTTAAATAAAACCCCTTAAACAACAACAACAAAATCGAAAAAGCAATTCAAAAATATGTTGACAACATAAGTATGTATAATGTGTTTTTTGCCAAATGGTTAATAGACAAACGGACAGTTTTATAACGTTAACAAGAACGAACATGTGAACGAAATTCTTACAAAAAATGTTAACTATTCATAATATAAACAATAAACATAAGGTATTTAGCAACAACAACAAAAACAATAACAGATAAAATTAACAGTTGTATGGCAGCCAAAAAACGAACAAATATGTTAAGAAAGGGAAAATGCAATCTTATTCCACATAAGGGGCCAAAAAAAGCAATATTTTTTAGTATGTATGTATATTTTTAACAAAGTAAATTTGATCTATAACATTTTAAAAATATTTTTTTTGTAAAATGTTTAAACATTTTGGATAAATTATACAAGGTGGCGCAAAAGTAATCCTCCTATCAGAAAATGCTATAAATTTTGCAATTGGTGCCTAATGTCAGATCTGTTTTGACATTTGTGTAGTAAACACATGCGAAATACACGTTAATAAACAATGTTACGCTATGAGGCCCATTTTCATCTTAGCGGGTATGTAAATAAGCAAAATTTACGCTTCTGGGGCACTGAAAATCTGCGTATGATCCACGAAAAGCCATTAAACCCGCTCAAAGTTACTGTAGTGTGCTGTTTTCGCTGGAGGAGTCATCGGACCTTTTTTCTTCGAAGACGTCGCGGGCCAAACGGTTACTGTGAATGGTGAGCGCTATAGAGCAATGATCAACGAGTTCTTTTTGCCGCAACTTGATGAATTGGGAGTGGAAAACATGTGGTTTTGGCGATTTGAACTGGCCAGCAAGATCGCCTGATTTGACCGCTCCAGACTTCTTTTTGTGGGGCTTTTTGAAGTCGCGTGTTTATGTCAACAAGCCTCAGACTCTTGCAGCTCTTAAAGACAATATCCATCAAGAATGTGAGGACCTATCGCCGGAAGTTTTGGCCAAAGTGATGGAAAATGCCATAAAAAGGGCTCAAATGACAATCAACTGTGGCGGCGGCCATTTACATGACATCATATTTTCGACTTGATGTAAAAAAAATTAAAAGACCAAATAAAAATAATCCACAAGTATAATCAAAGTTTTTCATTTTTTTTTTAAATTACAGCCTAAAAACATCGGAAGGTTACTTTTGCGCCACCTTGTACAGCAAGCAAACCTTCAGGCTTTTTGCGGGTCAATTAACATTTTTAAAAAGTAATCAAACTTCTCTTTTCTTTAAAGCTTTATTTAAGTATTTTTTTTTTATTTTGATTCAAGTTTATTTATGAAATGTAACTACGGGGAAGGGGAATGATCGTAAGCTATTTTTTCATATTTTTATCATTGGATCTTCGCCTTTGCGAACAAACAATAAGTTTTCAAATCTTAAAACTAAATACCTAAGATTAGTCCAGCCAGTGTCTCACTAAATTAAAGTACACAGAGAGAAACAGTATTACCCCCCTAAAAAACGAGTGAGTTCCCTATATTGCAAGATGTTTGGCGGAATGGGATGTGTTTCCAGCATTTAACAAGTGGAGCTTGTAGATCCTTATGAATGTGGATATTTTCAGTACACCAAGGAGCAACGGTTATTATTCTTAGGATTACTATCGAGGCAAGCGCAGAGTTTCCACCAATTAGCTAATGAATTTCTGTCAACTTCGCATCTAAATTTGACTTTCAAGTGGGGCGACAATCCAGATGAAGTCCAAGACATTTCTTCTCAATTTTCAATCTTCTCCCATAGGGTTGTTAATAAAAATCGGGTAGATTGTTTCTTTGCGCCAAGAAAATGTACGTCGGTACATTTTTGTTCATTACATTTTATTTCCTATAACTTTGCCGGTTTCCCTTAGGCTGCGTGATGCTAAAGTTGTTTCGAGGCCTCTTTACGCTTGTTTGTGGTAAACAGAATGGCATACTTTAAGAAACACTTGTCCATCCGAGTCATCTCGACTCCTCAAACGAATTAATCTCTATGGCGAAGAGTTAAACGTCTCAAAAGTCCGGACGTCGCAAAAGCTCCACTGGGTAATCTGATAGAGTTGGGTAGTTAATGAATAAACTAGTTCAAGTAAACTATTCAGTAAACTGAACTATGTAAGCGGGTTAGTTCACTGAGCGCTTTCAACCCCGTAGTTTATCGTTCATTTTCCGTTTTTATGTCTCTTCGCCCATAGTTCTTCGTTCATGTTTTTCAGTTTATTTTTTTAATTTCGTTTCACCTCATTATTAAGCTCTCTTCAAGTTTAATAGTTTAATTTTTTTTTAATTAAAATTGCAGCTTTAGTAAAGATGATTAATAAGCCTGGAAAAAATTCCTTTGAAGTTGTAGTCTTACAGGCATATGAGTCTGTTACCAACGATGTCAAAATTAATCGAGAAACTGCCTTAGAACGAGATGACCTTGATATTAAATGACAACAACAAATTACAAATCTGGCTTTAAAAGACATCATATGGTACCATCGAACAAGCCCACAGTTTAGTACAGGTTATAATAAAAGGGAAAGAAGTACTGCTCTGCGCTTTTTATCGATTCCCTTCAAGCTTTCGACAAAAAATGGCATGAAGGCAAAGTAAAGCTGAACTTGCAGGTCAAACTCTTTAACACGTCATTCCGTTTGTAATTTCTACAATATTAACTTGCGACCCTATAATGTGTCCGTTTGTCCACCAATTCGTCTGCCTATCCGTCTGTCTGTTTTCTGTCTGGCAGTCTGTCTGTCCGTCTGTAAAGTCTGCCAAGTTAAAAACAATTTACCACTTTTTAGTCTCCAACTATCAAAAAATTTTTTTTGTGAAACAAAATTGATAATTTAATTCATTTACGATCCTTTGTTTCAACTTGAAACCCTTAGAATCAATACAAATATAACTCGTTTAAAGCAAAGTCTGAAACTTTCAGCCTTTAAGTTTGTTCACACCTGAATGGTAAGTAATGAAAATATTTATCTCTTTATAACGTACAACAATTTCTATTGGTATAATTAATTTTGATCGAGGAAATAAATTCCACACAAAATACACAGATTAAGGAAAAAAATCCGGTTCAATTACTGACAAGAATTTTCTGTAAAAACAAAAGTTGTCTTAATTTTATGTCTCCATTTGTTAAACGCGTTCAAAATTAGAACATAAATATTTTTTCAATTCAATTTTTTGCATTATTTTTCATTCTGTCCAACTGCCGGATACTTTGATTTTGCAAACCAACCATCAAAAAAAAGTTTTTCAACAAAAAATTCAAACAGCCTTGCAGCTGTGGAAGTTTTAATTTTATATTTTTCTTAATGTTGTAGGTACCATTTCAGTTTGGCGTATATGTTTATAGTAAATCTTATTGTGTTCTTTTTATTTTTTGCATGGAATTATGTATATTATTTTCAAGCAATGGTGTGTGGGTTTTTCTAATTTTCAATTATTTGATCAATTTTTTATTTTAGGAATGCAAATTAATTAAGACATGTTAAATATCATTTGGGATTTTTTATTTTAACAATTTTTGTAGCATTTGTCTCAAGTAAGTTAAGTCCAACTAATTTGGAATTTGTAACAATAACTTATATTAATTGTAGTTGATACAGGGTGTCTAGTCACAAATTTAAATTTTTTAATACGATTATTTTAAAAAGTAATAAGCAGTGCGGAGAGAGGGTAACTCAGTTTGAATTATCGATTGTGCGAATTTGCCAGTCACGAAGTCGCAGTGGTCGAGTTAGCATCGCTCATTCGCTGTTGAGGCATTTTTATAAAGCAATGATTCTTACATAATTGCTCGTCGACAATTTTGTTCAAAGTTCGGTATTTTGCGAAACGTAATGGACTAAGTGTAAATTTAATTCGTTAGTGGATGCAAAGATTCCGAGCAACTGCTTCGGCTTTGAATGTCCCAGGGCCCAGCCGATCTTTAAGGATTCCCGAAAACATTGAAAGGGTTAAAGGAAGTTTACGTAAAAATCCACGGAAAAGAAATTTTAAAAAAGGATTTGAAGTTTCAGCCTATTTAAATTCAAATGATTCAAGAACTGAAAGAAAGTGCCTTTCTTTTACGCAAAAACTTTTGTGAAACGATGTTGGAACGTTTTTGCACTGTAAGTCCCATTTTTTGGAGCGACAACGTTCATTTTCCCCTAAACGGTCACATTAGTAAGCAAAACTGCCGTTACTGGTCTCCAAGAATCAGCAACTCTTGATTGAAACATCAAAAACCATTGCATTGACCCAGGGTATCTGTTTGGTGTGCCCTATCCCCGTATGAGATAATTGGACCAATTTTTTTCTAAAATTCTCGAGGCCAGGCGACGAATGTCAACGGTGAAAGTTATCAACGCATGATTACACAGTTCTTTTTGCACAACCTGTGAGCTCATCCATTGTGCTTTTTACACACGTGTTTTCAATAGGATTGGGCGACTGCACTTACAGCCAGAGCTTCGATGAATTTGCTGCGGGTAAATTTGCCCCCCAAAAACTTATCAGTCGCTTTGGGAACAACCCATGACCACCAAGGTCTCCCGATCTAACTCCTATGGATTTTTTTATGGACCTACCTCAAAGAGAAGGTTTATAATGACGATTCTCAATCTCTTGTGACTTTAAAGGAAAATATTCGTTTACTGCAAAAAATAACTATTTCCGATCACCAGGGCAAATTAAAAATGGCGCGAAATTTTTTTTAATTACATATATCCAAAATGCCACCAAAAATTGTTAAAAATGGCACAAGAAATGCCTAAAGTAAAACAATCCAAAATAAATTTTATTAGTTTTTTCATTACATTTGGTTTCATGAGTTTTTAAAATTAAAAAAAAAACAAGTAAGAGTGCTATATTCGGCTGTGCCGAATCTTATATACCCTTCACATTGGTATTTTAATATACCCAGCCGAGTTATCTTGTACTACAAATAATATAATAAAAATACCTTGTGTGAGTTTTAAGGCCCATAGAAAACTTTACAAAATTTTAACGTTCGTTTGGATAATAGAAATAGATGAACAAGGTTTTAGGTCGAGAGTTTTAAAAGTTTTCGACATTATTCATATTAAAAGGTTAATAAAAGTTGTTAAATGTTATGGGATCTTCTGGTCCCCCTGCTCCTCTCCAACTTTTTCTCCAAAATGTATGAGTTATTTGATTTTTGTAGAATATTTTAAGTAACAGTTTTCCAAAAGTATCGTATCGAAAATTTCATAAAAATTTTTAATTTGTATGGGTGCTAACCCTTTCCCTGCCCCTACCCAAAAAATTTTTCCTTCAAGCGTAGGCCTTGTTGTCCAGTTACTTTTTGTAGACCATTTAATTTTCATACCTGTTATAGTTTCCGAGTTATTGCGTATCGAAAATTTCATAAAAATTGTTAATTTGTATGGGAGCTACACCTTCTTCTGCCCCCACTCAAAAATTTTTTTCTTCAAAGTGTAGCCCTTGTTGCCCAATTACTTTTTGTAGAACATTTCATTTCGATATCTGTTATAGTTTCCGAGATATAGCGTATCGAATATTCTATAAAAATTGTTAATTTGTATGGGAGCTACCCCTTTTTTTGCCCCCACTCAAAAATTTTTTTCTTCAAAGTGTAGCCCTTGTTGCGCAATTACTTTTTGTAGAACATTTAATTTCGATATCTGTTATAGTTTCCGAGATATAACGTATCGAAAATTTCATACAAATCGTTAATTTGTATGGGAGCTACCCCTTTTTTTGCCCCCACCCAAAAAATTTTTTCTTTAAGGCGTAGCCCTTGTTGCCCAATTACTTTATGTAAAACATTTCATTTCGATATCTGTTATAGTTTCCGAGATATAGCGTATCGGAAATTTCATACAAATCATTAATTTGTATGGGAGCTACCCCTTTTTTTGCCCCCACTCAAAAAAAATTTTTTTTAAAGTATAGCTCTTAGCGTACAATTAATTTTTGTAGAACATTTTAAGTCGATAGCTATTATAGTTTACAAGATATAGCGCATAAAATATTTCACCAAATTTGTGCAAATGTGGGAAAAATACCCCTTACTCTGGTCCTATCTGAAAAAAACTTTTTCCATTATTTAGGCCCCTTCTTAAGGAGTATCCGTGCCAAGTTTTTTGGCAAGGGTGACTATACTTACTGAGATATATTGGGATATATGCACGGATTTTGTCCTAAAAAAAATGGGTTACTTTGGGTTTTCACTTATATCTCGGTCAATAAAGAACCGATTTTTGTGTTTTTAAATAGCGATTGTCTCCAAGATATTTCTAATAGTTTGACACCATTAACTGGTTTGTATCTTTTTGTTTGACTCCGGGAAGTTGATTTCAACAGACGGACAGACGGACATAGCTATATCAACTTCCCTATCAATAAAGATCCAGAATATATATACTTTATGGGGTCGCAAATGAATAATAAAGAAATTACAAACGGAATGACAAAGTGATATGTATATACCCTTATCAATATGTGAAGGGTATAAAAATGGCGCGAAATTTTTTTTAAATACATATATCCAAAATGCCACCAAAAATTGTTAAAAATGGCACAAGAAATGCCTAAAGTAAAACAAACCAAAATAAATTTTATTAGTTTTTTTTATTCCATTTGGTTTGATGAGTTTTCAGATATTTTCAAAAAAAACTATCTTCTATTGTCACATAAAACAGTTGAATACATAGAATATATTAATTCGACATTAGTAGATGTAACGTTAAACCAAAGTTCACGATCGCAATAAGTCTATCAAAAAATGTACTGCCAGACTGTCAAAAAAATAATTTTTTATAGTACGAGAAGCGAAAAAATGAAAGAAATGCCATTACGTGGCATATGCCAATTTTAGCTTGCCCTGGTGATCACTAAAAATTTTGCCCATAACATCTCGAAATCTAAAAAAAAAAAATAGAGAAAAAATGACACAGATCTGGGGTCACTACCAATTAGTCAAATTTTTTAGGACTTTTACATAAAAATAAAGCAAAACAAACAAATATGTGTGATCACTGCCAAACTTTGCATAAAAAGGAGATTTTTAAAGATTTTCCTACAAAACCCTTTGAAAAAATGCCCAATTTAGAGCAACTACAGCAAAAAGAACCAAAATATGTGGTCACTACCAAATTCGGTCAGAAAAATTGATATTTTGAGGATTTTCAAATAAAAAACTTTAAGTGCATTTTTCTCAGAAACTTGAGCAGCTAGAGCAAAAAAAACACAAACCTATGATCACTGCCAATTTTGGGTCAAACGTGGGCCAGGCCCAATATGAATTTTTAAAACTAAACCGAACCGAACCAGAACCCTAATCCAAACTTCGGTCAAGGTTTTATTGTTAGGCTCTAAAGCAAGGAAACTCCAATACTGAGTCAGTATTCAGTAAAATTTGGTGAAAATGACGAACATGGGCCCACCAGCTCTTTTTATCGAACCCGAACCTTAACATTCGGTTGAGCTCTATTTATCATACTTAAATAGCAGTACAACGTATTTTATATTTACAAACGACATATGAGACAGCTTTAAAGGGGAAGAAACCCATATTAAAATTCTTACACACTGACAAAAAGCCCATAAATTTTAGTTCCTGAAAAACAAATTAAAAAAACTCACTTAAGGGGGAAACACAATTATGTGTTGACATAAATTTTCGCAAAAACAAAAAGAGGAGCAAATGAAGAAATTTCCCCTTTTTTGTAAGACCACGCCAATCGTTAGACATGTTGTCCCGACTGAAAATGCAGTTTTAAAAGCTGATGAAAAAAATTGTTCGCATCAAATATTGTAAAAATTGTAAAAATTAATATTTTTTGTCTAAATATACATTAGGTTTTTAATTACTGTTACAACATTAAAGTCTTGCTAATTTTGCCTGATGTAGTGTGTGTGATTTTAATCATTTTTCGTCTATATTGTTCCCATGAACATTAAATTTTAAATGCTTAAAGTAAATTTATGATAATAAATAAAATTTATTGGCGAAAAAATTTAATTAACTTTAGTGATTATTTATGGGGCACAAGTGAACTTAAATTTTTTTTTGTTTTCCAATGTTTTATTATTCATTTTATAAGTTGTGAATAGTGTTTTACAATTAAGACAAGTCTTATGATAATAAACTTAGATGCAGCAAGAAAGCAAATTATTTATGAGAAATTAGGGAAGCCAGAATAATGGAAGTTATTCAAATGAGAAGAATCTGTAAAACACTTATATAATCATTTATTTATATGGTTTTAAAAACAAGTCATTGATTCTTTTCTTTTTGTATTAGTCCTTGTATTTTTCTGCAAACATGTACATATCAACATACATACAAATGTTTGTGTGCAAATTTTTATAAATATATGTTGCATCTGACATCAAAGGCATTTGCAAATGTAATAATTTTAAACAAACCTCATAACATTATTCGAAATTTATGAGCAATTATTGTTACTATGTATGTTGCAGCCATGGCACAATCACCATCATTAACCAGAAAAAAACGAGATGATCTCTTTCAGTTTTCAATTATTTATACGAGAGCAAACTGAGTTATTCCCGACCACGTATATCATATTAAACTTAATCAATATAATGTTTAAACAGCCCTCGTATAGCCGCATATATCTATATATCTTGTCTAAACTGTTTTTTTTTATCCGAAATTTGCATAAATACTTGCAATCGAAGATGCAGATGTGCATACGACAATAACATATAAAAAAATCAAAATGAGGGATAAATAAAATAAAGCAAAAAGCAAAGATTAAATAAATATTAGTTCTGAAATGCTAAACGATAATTTTGCAACTTAACCCAATAGTCACTCTGCTTTAAGATCTTTTATGACAATGGGTCAATTCCACGTAAAAAGGCCCAAATTGGAAAAAAAATTTTTTCTCTAAAAAAAGTTTAATTTTAAAAATTTACATTTTAGAAAAATGTAATTTCAGTATGCATTCTCAAAGAAACTTTTTTGTTATAGAGAAAAAAGTGTTATGTGGATTTTTGGCCAAAACTGACCTGAAACTGGTTAAAATGTATTTCTTTTATAAATACGTCTTATTTAAACTCTTATATTGTTAGACCTAGGACAGATATTGATCTTATTTAACCTTATTCGGCTGTGCCGAATCTTATATACCCTTCACAACGTATGGGTGCTTTGACCCTAATATTTTTAAATTTTTTATGGGAAAGCCTTTAGAGGGTAGATATAGTGGGTAAGTATATTCTAGGAAAATATTTGCAAGGAAAGATCAGTTGGGGTAAGTTTTACATCTGACCTATCCACGGGCACCCTGGAAGCAGTACGTGGGAATTAATTACAGTTTTCCAAACTTTATATTTGAGCCCCCTTAGGCGACGGAGATAGGGGTTAAGCATGTTCTAGGAATATGTTCGGGACGGAAAACTAAAGCGGGTCGGTCTTACAGTTTATTTCTCTAAGGTATTATTATAGGCATTTTTACATTATTTTTTTAAACTTTATAATGCAACCCCCTAAGGTGATGGAGATAGTGGATAAGTATGTATGTTTTAGGAATATGTTTGGGAGGGAAAACTAATGGGGGTCTTTAATACATTTTGTTCCTCTAATGACGACTCCGAGGAAGTCTTAAGGGGTTTTATCCTAATTTTTCTCAAATTTTGTATGACAACCCTGGTAGGGGCTGGAGACAGGAGGTAAGTGTGTTCCACAAAAATATATGGAAGAACAAATAAATGGGAGTCGGTGTCCGTGAGGAACAAGTCCGGGGCAGTTGAAGAGGTTTTTTGTACAAATTTTAGAGAAATAAACAGAGGTAGTCGTGGCTTATACGGGTACATATGTCAGTTAGCCACAACACGGACAGGCGGACATTGTTTAATCGACTTCCCTGTTTATAAGAACCAAGAAAATATATACTTTATGGGGTCGAAAACGTATTATACCCTTATCATTAATGTAAAGGGTATCTAAATTTTAGGTCCTAAAATATTTTGAAGTTTAAATTTTTTAAAAGGTAATTAATAAAGCTAAATAGCACATTTAGGAATGATTTTTGTAGAACTTTAAGTATGCAAAAAAAATGTATAAAATTAGATAAAGAACTTTTTACGACGCCCCTGAGCTAATGGTGGGGGCGTCTTTCGAATACTCCTTTGCTGTACTCATGTAAAATTTTATGTCAATCGGACAAGACGTTTAGAAATCGCTGAATTATATCAAAAAATTTTCGATCCTGTCCCATTGTGCAGTGTGTTTTTTGCGACTGGCATATTTAAAAATTTGTTTCCACATCATTTCCTTATCAATTTTGTATTCTTAAGGGACATTTGAAAGCAAGTTACTTGGTCTTTCCGAATATTTCTTTAGATTCCTAAAAAATAAAAAGGAATACAAATACATATTTAGAAATTTTTCCAATAATAGGTGTGTTCATTTACAGAAAATTATCACTAATTTTTGATAATTATTACTAGTAAGTGTTCACGTACACAAAAAATTAGCAGCTAGAGAGCCAAAAAAGAGCGTAATATGTTTAGAAACAAAAATGTTTCTGATAATTTCTACTAGTAAAAATTTTACCATCAGAAATTATTCAAACAGTCTTTCTGTCATAATGCTTTGAAAAAAAATTAAGTTTTAAATTTTTATAAGTTTACAATAACAAAATACATTTGCTTGCAAGTTTTGACTGTAAAAGTGTTCATTTACTTTTAAATATTTTTGAGAGCAATTTTTTTTTTAATTTATTAGCGTTCACTCAGATCTTTATGTTGATTTGCGCAGGATAAGATTTGATTTTAGGCCTATGATTTTTTTAAAATTTTAAAATATTTTTGCTGCGATTTTTCAGTTTTTTTTTTTTGCATCAACGCATCAACGCAATTTGACCCACCCTAAATTAAAGTATTTAATGTTTTACAAAAGATTATACAAAAATAGTCATTTAGAATTTGATCTTTTCTGAAAAAAGTTTAGCTAATCTAGCTCAGTTCTTTCCCTACCATCTACTAGTCAATCAAAGTCAATCAACGATAATTTTACCTCCTTAAGTCCATTGTGCAATTGCGCCTGTCTTATTTAAAACAACAAAAATCAAATGTTAAAGCGTTGAAATATTTCTATTTGTTTTGGCAAAGTAAGAATTGATTTCCCGGATTCAGTTTAATGATTTCCACATCTTAAGGCATTTTAATAAGCTTAAGCACATTCTCAGCTGGCTGTGCATAAAAGCATGGTCATGGTCAGTCAATGATAACATTTTCACATGAACTCATATACATATGTACATACATGCGTACATTTTCTATCTTTCACTAAGCTAAAGTACTGCATATATATTAGACCTCTGCATGACTACACTCAAATGCCGTTTAAATACATTCGTTTGTTTTCCAACAACATAGTGTTTTTCATTCAATGTTAAACAAACTAAATGAATGAACCCACAAGAGAAAGCAAATAAAAAACAACTCCAGCCGAAAACAAAATATTACCCATACATTATAATAAATAAATACTGAATAGAATGTGTAAATATTGTTGTATGATTGGTGTAAAAAATTATTATTGAGCGCATTCATTTGTGTTTGCAAATTTATCGTTATTGTTGTTGTTAAAAAATTCATTAACTCGCAAAAACACCTGAATGTTTTTATAAAAAGTCTAACTGTAATGAGACTTTGCTATGTTTTTGTACTTTCAAGTGAGTTTTATACACACTCAAAACGAAAACTGTAAAATGAATGTGTTCTTCTTGTATCATTGAGTGTAACACACAATACATTCTTTCTTGTGTTGTTACTGGTTTAACTTTATTTATCTCCCATAGAATGAAAAATGTTTGAATGAATATTGTTTTTGTTGTGTGTAGGCAATCAAATGAATATATTCATGCAGATGTCTAGTATATATGTAGATATGTTTCTTTGATTGAGTCTCTAATATACTTGGTAGTTATCAATTGAAAAAAATAATAATTGCAAATCAAAATAGAAAACTAAATACTTATGTATGTAAGTATGCATTAAATATGGTAAATAGTAGTAAATCTAGTGATCTGCATGCTTACTTTATATTGTTTTTTATTAAAAAGCCACAGCATTGTGACTTTTAGGATCTTTTGTGCAGCGGAAAGCCGGTGAATCCACCACTGGGTTTCTATTATGGGCTGATAGGGACTTGGATAATGGACAAGGTGGGCCAAACCTGGAGGGACAGCGTTGATTGCAGGATGTCTGAACTAAAATGGCCCAGGCTGGACCGGATAGGCACTGCCCTGCTGCTCAAGGAGGGTTCTAAAGTGCATTATTGCGACTCTCACGGGGCACTGCGATGTAAGATATATGACGAACAAATGGGACAGGATCTCTTTAGATTTCTGTAGGGTTTACGGGGATGAGGGCCCACATCCGCCGACAAAAGTGGTTGGAAGGGCGCTTCTTAGATGGGCTTGATGAGGTCCCTGGCTGTGAGCTAGGGAGCATCATAGGTTTCATCAAGGGGGCAGATAGGTGATTCACCGCCTATGACTACTGACTTCCTTGGACTTCTTGCGGACGGCACTCTTGCTTTCTTTTTCTTTTACTATGGGAGGTTTTGTCTTTCCCTTTTTTTTTCTTTTTTTCTCCTCTTGACTCTTTTAAAGGGATTCGCCCCGATGAGTCTAAGACGGGCACTGGAAAGGGAGCGGGTAGCTTCAGTGAATCACTTGAAATCGCAGAAATAGTTATTAAGACTATAGTGTATTCCAAGCGGAGATCACATTCAAAAATGCTAGAACATGTTTTTCGGATATTTAGAAGTTAATAAAAAGTCAATATTTTAACTAACTTTAAAAGCAAATTGTGGATTTACTTCTTAAAAAAAAATTTCTTTCTTTATAAGTGATTTTTAGTGGTGTAAGAACGATTGGAATATTTTAATTTGGCCATTTTTAAACCCGATCTGCTAAAAAAACTGAACAGTTTAGAAAAACAAAATATAATTCATTTAAGATCTTTTTAATATTAAAATTTTATTCATTTGGAACGTATCTTCAAACATATCATCATCTGAAATGGAAAAGGGGCCTAACAATATGAAAATTCAGATTTTGATTTATTACAAACGCACTAAAACACATTTCTACAAATTTCTCGCTTTCCACTTTTAAGATAAACTTCTTTCTCAAAGAAATTTAAAAGGGCGTTACAGCATACGATTTCTTTTTTTTACACCTTTTAAGACCGCATTAAATAAGTAGTTTTGACTAGACTGTTTTATAAATATTTTTTTCTGTTTTAAAGAATCGTGACTTATGTAATTAATTAATTTTATATCTCCTGTTAAATTATAAAATTATTAGCCCTTTTGCATTTCAGAGGCCAATATGTAAATACTTTACAAAAACAAATTTAAAAATTAATTAACCAAAACGTTTTACGGTTTGACTTTATTTGTAAGTATTTATCTGTTAATCGGCATTTTTATTCACTGACTTTATTGTTGCTGTCTTGTAAAATTGAAAAATTTTACATAATCTTGTATTAGTGTCATTTGATTCCAATATAAATCCACCCAGCGAGAGTATGACGTTTGATATAATAAATTAAGAGAATCAGAGGTGGCATTTGTTAAAGTATTTGATGAATTACTGCTTTTGTTGCGCCTATAATTTTGAGTCATTCCACTACGAAGAGCATTACTTTTGTCCTCAACAGTTTCTTCAGTTTCTTCATCTGTATTAAAGTAATGTTCGCTCTCTTCATCTTTATCGTCCTGCCCTTTGTCATAACTATCCTCGGAATCAGCTTCACTTGAAGTGTAGTACATATGAAGTAGTTGTGATAATTGTTGTTCGTTGTTCTGTTCTGATGATTCTATGCCTGACGAACCAGGTGTAGACGGTTTTTCATCGAAACCACTTGTATTTCCACTGCGTTCTATATCAGAGTCTGAAAAATCTAAAACTTCTTCCTGAGGCGAAGTTGCTGAATCAGTTGAACTTGAACTTGTAAGTGAAAAACTATTTGCATTATTTTCCAAGGCATTTTCTTTGGGTAAGATGTAATTGATTGGTGATTGATTAGGAGGAATTTCAATCTAGAATATATAAAATATATTAATTGTTAAGCGTTAATTCAAACATAAATTAAACTTACTTGAACTATTTTATTGATGGATAATTGTTTTTGTAGATTTTGCTGTTGTTGTAGCCGTTCGTTTTTATGGTGTTGTACAGGCAAAATGTCTGATATTATAGCAGGCATAAAAGCCTTTTGATTGTGAACTGGTGAAGGCAAATGTTTTGGTTCTTTCGCATTCGTTGAAGTCTCTTTACATATATTTGTTTCATCTGTAACTGGACATACATTTGAAGAGTTGTTTTGTAATTCTGAAAAAGAATCCTGTTGTATAGATGGTGTCGCTACGGATAATATAAATGTTTGCTTGTCATTATCTTTAGACACAGAAGTCGAAATGTCATCTTCCCTAAAATTTGCAAAATCTGAATAAATATCTTTACCCTCTTTAACTGGGGATTTTTCAACTGGTTGGTCGATAAGTAAAGATTTTAATTGTGCCAATTTATTTGTGGAAAGCAGAGGCTCGTCTTTGGTTACAGCAGGCTGTAAAAAACACAACAATTTTTTCAAGAAACGTTTTAATAGATTTAGAACATGGTCTTATTTCTTTCCTACCTTATATTGCTAAATTAATTTTATAAACATAATAAACACGGTACAATTACCTTAAGGTAATTGCACCATGATAATAAATAAAAAATATTTCGAATAATCAGTTAATTATTGTTCAAAAGTTTATAATTATAATTATGTTGAGAACGAAAATGTATTGTTCAATCAAAAAACATTTTAAAGATCTTATTAATAAACGAATTTTAAATTTTGCAAACAATCACGGAATCTCCAAACAGTTTGTTAGCTTATTCTTTGAGAAATTGAACATATTTCACCTACCTCTGTTAAGGATTCGTCGTTATTCAGCACCTCCTTTGTGTAGGCATCAAACAAATCAATTTTTGTAATAGTTTTACCATTATTAATTGCCTTAGAGTTTTGCGAGGAATGGCGATCGACCAAAAACTCAACTAGTGTTGGTATTGCAGACTTTTGCAATAAAATCGATTGATAACGAGAAATATCTTGTTGGCTGCTGCGCAAACTATCAGCGGCTATACTACTGGCATCGTCAATAGTATTAGAAGTTAGGAGTTGGTGTAAAGAACTGTGATGAGATTCCCCAGCACAATTAAGCCTCTCTGAAGAGTTTGGTGGCGGTGGTGGTGGTTGGCTAACTAAGGGAATTATTTCGTTGCTTAAATAATTAATTGCGGTTTGTTGAGCAATAGGTTGATCGCTAGGCAAGTTTGGCAGCTGTAAAGCACTGTCTTTAGAATTAACTAAAAATGTGCTGGTATCAATGGAGGATTGAATTGATGAAATATTATTTGTAAGATTTTCTTTATTTTCCGAAGCCGATGGGGTTAAAGTTTCGTTATCTTGTGAAGCTAAAGGAGCTACACATTTTCGATTTTCTGTTTGATAAACACCAAAGTAATTTTCATCTTCTTCAAATTCCCCAAAAATCAAAAAATCCCTTGGTTGTTTTTCAGGTTGATTTTTTACAGGAAACTTTAAAGCTTTCATCCCAGTGCCAACTTCGGTTATAAGTTTTTTGAATGTCTTATGATCCTTCTCAGAAGCGACAAAGCTTATTGCCAAGCCATGAGAACCAAAGCGACCAGCTCTTCCAATTCTATGTAGATATGTTACGACATCATTGGGAAGCTCAAGATTTATTACCAAATTTATATGCTCTGAATCGACTCCTCGTGCCATTAGGTCTGTTGCTACTATAACGCGTGTTTTAAACTCGCGAAATTTGCGAAAATTTTCTAACCTTGTTTTTTGATCCTGAGCACCGGATATAAGCTCACACGGCCAGCCATCCTTTTCTAAATAATTTCGATAAGAGTCTGCACGTGATTGTGATCCAGCGAATACCAAACATTGTCTAAAGGCTATTCTACCAAAGATATATTTTAAAGCGTCTAATTTTGATTGCATTTCCAAAATACTTGTTTTTTGCTCGGGCAGTTCATACACAAATTGTTTTACGCCCACCAAAAGTGTGGCGCGCTCTTCGGTTGAAATTAACAAAGGGTTTTTCATAATCTTTGCCAGCTCTTGATCTAAATTATCAATAAACGTTGCACTGCAAGCCAATGTTTGCTTGCGATTTGGTAAAGCTTTGCGAATTCTCTGTAAATCTTGGCGAAAAGTTTGTGAATACATCTTGTCGGCCTCATCTAAAACTAACACTGTTATTTGTGATGTGTTAAGGACTTCATTTTGTATTAAGTGCAAAATTCTTCCTGGAGTTCCAACTACACACTTGGCACCCTGTAAACGTTTTCGATCTTCCGATATATCTAAGCCACCAATAACGCATACAGCTCTAAAACCAACACAAAACTTGCCAATTTCATTGACAGTTTCTTCAATTTGCACAGCAATTTCACGGGTTGGCGCTATGATCAATGATTGTGGCTCACGTATATCACTCTGATAGAATTCTAACACAACTGTGCAAAATATTAAGGTTTTACCGGTACCCGACTTAGACTGAACCATTAAATCTAAAAGATTTATAAAATTGTATAAAGAAGTTTTTGCTTTTAAAAACATTTTTTTACCCATTCCGGATTTGCCAACTGGTATAGCAGTGGCCTGTATCACAGTTGGATACACAAAGCCGGCAACATGTAAGCCTTTACGCACTGGCTCCGAAAGTAACATTTTACTAAATGGTGCCAATTCTTTAAGGCGCACATCACCAGTTCGTTCTTTTGCATCCAATTTATGAGCAATTTCCTTTGAATTCATTCTTTATCACTTGGGGTTTTAAAAAAAACTTTCAATTGTATTGTGCAAATTTTCCTTGTTTGCCTAAAATTTCAGCACGCCATTCTAAGATATAAAAAGAGAAGAGAAAATGTCAACACTGCTCAGTAATGCCAACAAATGGCAAAGTCTATCGCGAAATATATATTTTATTAAAACGCTAATATAAGTGTTCAGATATTACGCTATCATTGATGTATGTACGGTTTGTCATCATATTTGTCATCAAATTGGTTTGACGCTAGTCAAGCATACAAAAAGAAGAAGCAGATCTTCTTCTTGCGTGCCTTGAATTAACGTGTGATGCTCTGTAACTTGCAGTACAAAAAGACACGGACATATTTTAATTTTTTTCCTAATTCGAAAATGCAAGAAACTTACTTTCAGCTAAAGAGGAAAAACTTGATCTTATATACAAACCAATTTGTAGCGTTTTTGATAAGTCTATGTTATCATACTTTCTGTATGCAATATGATATTCATACCAGTGATGGGAAATGAGGTTTTCATTTCGGTACCAAAAAATTTTTGTGAGAGTACTTTTTTAACCGCAAAAGTAACAAATCGTTATTTTTTTTAAATTTCTATTAAACAATAAAAAAATCTTTATAAAAATAAAAAGTAAACAAAAACTATAAATCAATACATAAAAAGTTCATTTTACCTATAAAAAAACATTTTTTAAATTTATTTTGTAGTTTTTAAGGTATATCACTTTAAGCTGAAGGAGCCCCTAGATAAATAGCGCCAATTGAATGGATTTGGGCTTATTTTAGAAATAATTTTCTCTTACATTTGAAAACCATTTCCAAAAAAAAATCCTCCATCACATTAAAGTCAAAATCATTGAGCATTGTTCTTTAAATAATCCCAAATCTATACCAGTAGCGTTATCCACCTAGTATTTATTTTAATTTAAAGTTTAATACTTTAAAAAATACCAATATAAAATTTTTCATATTGAAAAAAAATTAACAGAGAACATAAATACACATGTATGTTTAAATACAAATTCATTACTATAACTTAACAATCTATTTTAAATAATAGTTATGTAAAAAAACAAACAATAGCTATACTTTACAAGTATCTAAGTATATTTAAAAAATTTTTGTACATAAATGTTGATGTGTTTAAAGGAACATAAGAAAATAATTATAATACGAGATCAAAAGAAATAAAGTTTATAGCAATTACAATTTGTTTGACATTATTTTATTTGGTATGTCAAAGTTATAACAACAGGAGTCTTTAGATTTCAATAAATCTTTGGTCTGAATAAGACTTGATACGGTTTCAACGTTAAGCCTATTTCTTTGTTTGGTTTTTATTAAATTTTGATACAAAAAAATTTTCAGAGGAGTGAGGAATAGATAAAATTCCATTTACAATATTTTCGAAATATCGGGAAACATATATTCGCCCAAAGAGTTTTTGGTTTTAGCCACTTTAAACCAAAAACTACAAATATTTTCATTTAACAATGGCTTAAGCTCTTCAACATCCGCCAATGCCCTGTACTGAAAGTTTATATTTTCAAAATTTTGCCTTTCATTTGGAAACATTTTTAACAGAAGTGGTATAATACTATTAGTTCTACCAGACAAAACATTTTCAGGGGAAAATTTACTAAACCAAATTAACATTTCACTGTCAAAATCAACGTAACAGCTTTTTTTTTGCAGCTACCCTATGTAATTACATTGTGAAAAAACAAAACGAATATGCAAAACAAAATAAGAAGACATAATAAAAACTAGAGTTGCCATTTTCGTAAACTATAAGTGATGAAGGGGAAATGCTAAAACAGATGAATTAATGGTTTTCAATTGTAGACGTATCACTGAGAGTATCAAATGTAACAGAGGAGTAACACAGTATTTTTTCAAATCAAATAGTATCAAAAAAAGTACGATCGTAACAATTTTTCCATCACTGATTCATACCTTGTTATGAATTAAAATATCCACACTGCAAATTCAATTTTACTGTGGTTGTACGTATTAAGTTGAGTTTAACACTCAACTAAAACAGTCGTTGGTATTTACATGCTGGCGGGACAAAGAATAAAAAATAAATAAAATATTTGTATTGAAAAAATGATTGATATATAATAAAATATTATAACGGCTTTTTCCGGTAAGTAAAATATTGATGTGTGTCCAGAAAAAATAGTCAATTTTTATAGTAGGTCTATGCGATTTGTGAATTATGTGAAAATACTGATAAGATTATTTTAATTACGATATTGAAAACTCAGTTTGAAAACTGTCTAAAACTTGCATTTTCTGTATGTGAAAAACTTTGTTTTAAGTTTTGTGGTTAATTCTCAAGGTCCTTAATATACCTGACGAGACAAATCTATGAATAGACAAACCTCAAATTCCATTTATAAGAAACTCGTACAAGACGTACATATACGACCTCAAGTTGAGTCAGGACTGCAGTACCACACTAATACTTATTAACATAAGTAAAGACTAACATGTGGCAGCACTACGATAAGCCGGCTGAGCTTGGCACCACTTTCCGAGTATTGATAAACATAAGAAACTGGGGGAGTCAATTAAAAATATTTATTTGTATTTCGTAAAACTTCTCGAATTTAGTGTATATAAATCAATATGGAGCTTAATTTAAGAGTTCTGCCGTTGGAAAACATAGATTCTATTAGTTATCAAAAGTGTTTAATACCTACAAATAAATTTCCTCGGAATGCAAGGCCCGGTCAATGGGCCAAATGTTTTTTTAGGGAATTTCCTGCAGTAATTCAGAAGTATGCAGTTGCACAGATTTTCCCAAGAGATGAATTGGAAGATATATGTTACTTAGACTTAAGTGTGACAAGCTATAGGTGTACCAGCAACCAAAACATAATACTCAGACATTTGTTGGTTTTGGAAGAAAAAAAAACTGAAAATTTAAATGTAACCTGCCAAATAACTTCAAAATATTTTATTGAAAATTATAAATTTCTTACAAAGTCTCTTTTGCTTGAATTGATGAAAACATGGTTACAAAAATTCCATTTTACCAACAAAGGTGTAGTCACTGATAAGTATTTTCTGGACAATGGAATTGATGACATACGAATTGAAATAGAAGAGCATATTGATGATTACTGTTATATCGTAACAGATGAGACGAATGTCAATGTTAAAAAAGTTTCTTTATCTAATGCCCCGTTTAGTCCAGGTCTTATATTTTTAAATGTGACACCATTTATTAAAGCAAATGAAGAACTTGATAATTTATTAAATTTTTTACAAATGCAACGTTTAAATAAAACTTCTTTGTACCAGAGTTTGAACGCTGTGTTAGTTGGACCTGTTGGTTGTGGAAAAACCATGATTGTGGAAAGATTTATAGAACGCCATCACTGTAATGCCTTTCGCGTCGATGTTGCAAACTGCCTCAAACAATATCCCGGCGAGACTGAGGCTGAATTGAGAAAAATATTTAAGGCAGCATCTGATTTTGAAAACAAATTTAAAACGGAAGGTAGGTATTAAATATATATGTGTAAATTTATGAGTTTAATAATTAGTCATTGAAAGTACAAGTAAGCGTACGTGTTAACACCACTTATATTGAATTAATTAACAAAATTATTACACGTTAACTAATACCTTGTACATTTGTAATTGACATTTTTTGCGCTCCCCTAATAAATTTTTTTCCTCAAACGGAACTGTGCACATTTTTGGAAGCCATTAATTATTAGCATTTTTTGTAATGCTATGCCAAGGCTAGATATTTTCAAATAACCAGAAATCTCAATAGGTATTAAAGTCACCAAATTGTTTATTCGTTATAAAATATTATACAAAAAAGTTTTCATTCATATTTATCAATTATAATTAATAATTATTTTCTAGATCCAACCATAATTATTTTAGAAGATATGCATCTACTTTGTCCTACAAGTGTTAACTCGGGAAGCAATAGCTCAGAAGGCTTTGCGAATTCCATGCGGATTTCAACCCAATTATTAACTTTGGTGGATGAACTTTTTTCAAACCGAACAAATGTAATGTGTTTGGCCACTACTTTTAAGCCAGACAATCTTAAGGACTTTGTCAGACATCCTGGTAGATTTGAAAATGAAATTTTCATAGACCCTTTGCAAGAACAACATCGTAGTCATATCCTTAAACAACTTTTCAAGCAAGATTTACCAAGCTTTGATATATCCCCAAAGATATTAGAAACTATGACTAAACAAACACAAGGCTGTGTGATAGCTGACTTAGCATTAATAGTGCGTAAGTTAGCTCAAATTGTACTATTGCAAACAGAATACGATTTTGAAAAGTCGGTTGTGGACTTACTTAAGAACTCGAAGCCAATTTCTTTAAAGGGATCTGACGTTACGGCTTATAAAACAGTTGAGACATTTGACTCAATTGGTGGTATGTTAGATTTAAAAAAAATGTTAGAGGTTTCTGTCTTAGCTGGCCTAAAACAGGAGGCTTCATTTAAAAGGTTTGGCTTGAGTCTGCCAAAAGGTGTGCTGCTATATGGACCGCCAGGATGTGCAAAAACTACATTAGCTAAATGTTTGGCTACTGAAGCCAATATGACTTTTATAGCTACATCCGGAGCAGAAGTGTATTCGCCCTATGTTGGTTGTGCGGAAAAATTTATAATGAAAATTTTTCATACGGCCCGTAAAAACACTCCTTGTTTAATATTTTTGGATGAGATCGGTGGGTGCCAACTTTTATTTAGGAATATTAAGCTAAATGTTGTTTTTTATTTAACAGATTCTCTAGTAGGCCGTAGGTCCCTTTCGGGCTTATCGAATGCTGGCGATGTTCAAATGCGAATTTTATCAACCCTTTTAATGGAAATGGATGGTATTATTGCTTGCTGTAGCCAGTCAGCTCATATTCTTATTGTTGCTGCTACAAATCGGCCTGATATGGTCGATGATGCTCTTTTGCGCCCGGGGCGTTTTGATAAGTTAATACATGTGCCAGCCCCCGATTTTTTATCAAGACGTTCAATATTAGATTTATATAGAAGAAAAATGCCATTTTCTAAATATGTTAATTTAGATGCTCTAGCTTTAAAAACTGAAAATTATTCTGGAGCTGATATTTGTAATCTTTGCAATGAAGCAGCCCTCCAGGCTTTTCAACGTGATTTTAATACGAAGGAAATTTTAATGAAGGATTTTGAAAATGTTTTAAAAACATCAAAATCGTCATTGATACAAAGCCAAATTGACTGGTACTATAAGTTTAAAAATAAATGATAAAAAAGCTGTTAAGAATTTGTTCTTTTCAGTATTTGAAAATAAAAACTCTGTTATTGCGAATGTCAACGACGTTAAAATTGACATCGACTATGAAATTATAGTTTTTTTTTAATTATCGATAAATTTTCATCTACACCAACTCACAACAACTTAAAGTTATTACTAAAGCTTGTTGTGTATTTATATATACATACATATAACGAAAATTTTTCGAAATCGTAAAAATTGAATTATATAGTACGATACGTAGATAGCGACTTGCGCAATAAGAGCGAATATTTGTAATTTAACTTAAAGTGAAACATCTTAAATATATTCGGGCTTATTGTGTTTGGAGTTGTCGCGTCGAATTCGACACAAAAATGACAAGGTTGCTATTTATTTAACATTGCCGTATTTGTTAGACGGTACCCAAGGCACATTCATCAAGGTAAACCCAAGGCGAATTCAAAAAATTCGCCCTCTGCATTTCCTTTTTGTGTTTGAACGGAAGAATGTCAGAAAAATTTAAAATTTCATATAAATCTAAATTTTTATAACGTGAACAGAGGTCTACTTCGTGTTGCTAAAAGCCGGCTAAGAGCCACAGTCAATTGGAGCGGCTTGTTTCTGCTTATATCATAAAATAATTATACTCGTGGTGAAATAAAAAGGTGGCCTCAACCCCACATCAACAATTTCCGGAAAAAATGTAGGAAGTGTTTTGTTGTTCTAAACTCCAACTTAGATGTCAAAAATGTAACGATTACACAAACACACAGTATACACAACCATTACAAAACATAAAAAATTTGCCAAGCTAAGTTAGAAATCAAAGTATATTTAACAAGGTAGGAATAACTGATCAGCAGACTTCAATTTCCGCCATATGGTTGTGTATACTGTGTGTATGTGTATTTACAACATTTTCGACAACCAAGCTGGAATTAGCAACAACAAAATACATGCTGAAATTTTACAGGAAGTTATTGTTTTAGGGCGATCCCACCATTTTATTCCACCAGGTGTAGTATTGTAAGAAAAGCTCAAATAGAAGAAGAAAAATTTTGTAAGTTTGTTATATGTCTTTGACATTCTTAAGACAGTTTAGTTTATTTTGTAGAATCGCTCCTACCTGATATACGTGTACCATGACTTGAACCGTGTGAACGCCAATGAGAGTTCAAAGAAGAAAAAGAAAATAATCAGTCTTATTTTATGCCTCGTGCGAAAGGGGACTTATGTTTCAAATTTAAAACAATTTCAAACTGACCACGTTCAAAAAAATGCTATTAGCCAACACATCAAATGTCCTCCTTTTAATTTTCACAAAAGCCGTTTAAGGGTACACGTATATACGTGTACCCTGAACCGTGTGAACAAATTTATGAGGTCTGGCAGCTTTTCTATTTTGACGTTTATTTTGTAATTCTACGTTTGGTTTTTTATCTATATCTATCTGAACTTTTCTTACGCCATTGTAAAAGATAAAAATTGACGCATAGAAAAAATGTTGTGGAAGTAGCTCTGTGGAAGAATATTATTTTAAAATAAAATATTAATAATTTTAAATAAAAACTTGGTGCAAAAGTTGCAACGAACTTATTTCGATAATAATATTATGAATTTTTCTAAAAGGTATAAATAATACAACTACAAAAGTACAATTCTGTCATGATATATTCACATTGATCGGCAAAAAATTATCTGAAAATTTTCTTTGTATTTTTTTTTTCTATATCCACGCACAAACACACATGTAAACTATTCAGAATGAATGTCAAGTAAAAGGAGAACAAGTAGGAAAAAAAAACACTGAATAGTTAAAAAGGAAGAATAAAACCGCATTAGTATATCTCCGGTTTGCTTTTTGTATGTGGAATTGTGTACCAGTGACCGTGCTAGCTCTAGTGATTTGTGTATTTTAGTGTGAAATTTATAAACGGAACGATTGAAAACAAAAGAAGAAGGCAAGAAAACGATCCAATGAAAATCATGGCTGATTTAGATGCTGTACATTTGGGCCTTGACGAAAATGAGGCTGATATTGCCGAGGAACTTCAGCATTTTGATGATTCATTCGATACGCGCAGCGAGGCTTCCGAATCTGATTCGGAATCATCGGACTCGCAGCCCAGCATAAGTTCTGTTAGTACGACACACTCAACCAAGTCGAAAGAGAAAAGAAAAACTAAAAAGCCAGAGAAGACTACAAAAGATTCTGACAAGAAGTCGGCTACGAAACGTTCTGGTTCAACTGCAAAAGAAAACTCTGCATCTGTCAATGGCAAATCGTCTAAAAAGAAAAAATTGGAGTCCAAAAAAACAGTTGTTACCTCGGCAGATTCGATTGATAGCAAAAGAGATTTAGCAATTGAGTCTAAATCTTCACGTAAAAAATCCGTTGATAATGCTCAAAACGCCTCAAACAATAACGTTTGTGGCAGTGCAAAGAGTGAGGCCAGTGATGATGAAACAGGTAAACCTAAAAATAGTACACCCTTTGATAGCGACTCGGAGACTGAGGATTCAGATTCAGCTGCAAATATAAAGAGGAATGGTCGAAAGAAAAGTGTTTCACCTGAAAAGAAAAACAGCTCCTCTGCAGGTGGCAATAGAGGAAAAGGCGTTTCTTCGTACGACTATAAAACCAAGTTGAACTATTTATTTCGTGATACACGTTTCTTTCTAATTAAATCAAATAATGCGGATAACGTAGGAATAGCTAAGAGTAAAAATGTTTGGGCAACTTTGCCTCAAAATGATGCCAACCTTAATCAGGCATTTAAAGAGGCTCGAAATGTTTTATTAATCTATTCAGTCAACGAAAGCGGTAAGTTTATTTATTTATTAATTCTTTTAGCTATTAGTAGTGACAAAATTTTAAAACACAGTAAGCAAATATTTTAAAAAATAAACAAAATAATATTTTTAGCTCTGTAGGTGCACAATTCCAGAAACGATCACCTCTCATAAAAAAGAATCGTTAGTTACAGTTTTTATTTTTCTATAAGTTGGAAATTTTGCAAGTCTTCTAAAAAAACAACTTGCGTTTTAGATTGAGGGCGCAAAAATTAAAAATTAAAGCCTAAAAAAAAGAAACTAGCAAAACTTGTAGTTTTATTTTTTTATTTTTATTTTTTTTTTTTTTTGTTTTATTTTTACTTAACTTAAAAACTGTAGAATGGCAGTTACTAAATTTCTTAGGTAATATACCAACAATTTTAGTTGATTTCTTTGTTTGAAAAAAATTAAGTTACAGTTACTTAAATATAAACTTTTTTAAACCAACAAGGATGCCAAAGTAAATTATCCCTATAATTTTAGTAAAATTTACTAAAAGGATACTAATTTATTTAATTATTTTTTTGTTGGCCTATACATATCAAAGATAAGTAGAATAAAGTGGCCAAGACTTTTCTATATAAGCTTTGCATAGTATGATCTATTATTCATTTAAATTTTTACATATTTATTTAATAATGTATAAGCCTTAAAATGTCATAAAAACTTATATAACAATGCAATCCTGAGTAAAATAAAACATTTTACAAGTGTATTTGTCTACTACATTCGTCGCACAAAATATTCCAATATATTCTTAAATTACAAATTTGAAATAGTACCCTTGCTTTTTACCTTAAAAAAATATTATACCTATATCAACCACGCCTTTTTTTAATTATTTATTATATATAAAACTTTCAACTATTTTAGGAAAATTTGCTGGCTTTGCCCGCATGAGCGCATCATCGCGCCGTGATATATCCCAACCTGCGTGGGTTTTACCACCTAGTATCTCAGCTAAAGCATTGGGTGGTGTAATCGAGATCGATTGGATTTGTCGCAAGGAGTTGTCATTTAATTGTACCTCTCATCTTTACAATTCCTGGAATGAAGGTAAACCTGTAAAAATTGGCCGCGATGGTCAAGAGATTGAGCCTAAGGTTGGAGCTGAACTGTGTCGTCTCTTCCCAGAAGATGAGAAAATTGAACTGACACCAATTTTGCGCAAGTCAAAGGAAACGGCTAAAAACATGAGAGAAAAGGGAATAAGATTGATTTATAAGGCACCAAAAAGTCTATCATCACGTGGCGGTGGTGGGGGCCGAGGAAGTCATAATTACCGAAGTGGTGGCGATCGTCGTGAAAGTGGTGGTCCTATGCGTCATAAAAGATCCTTTGGCGCCCCTCACCGCCCTTACAAATTATCCCATATGGGCCATCCGGGTGGGGGATATAAACGAGGCAGTTCTCCCTATGGTCGTAATGGTCCAGGTGGAGGCACCGGTGGTAGTGGTGGTTCAAGAGCTGGAGGTGGTGATTCCTCTTTACCACCCTGGGAAAGGTATATGACACCAACAGCAGCTGCTGAGGCATATTTAGCGGACTATATGCGTACTATGCATGGGCAGCTTCCACCCCTGCCATTTGTGCCACCATTTGGTCAATTACCTCCGCCAACGCCAGGTGGTACAGCTGTGCCACCTCCTGGCTTGTCAGGCTCCATTTATGAACAACTGCCACCACCGGCCAGATATTACGATGGCCCTCCATTACCCGACTATCCTCCACCACAGCCGATGCGCCCTCCACCGCCAGGTTATGATAAGAACCCACCATCATTTGAAGATTTTGCAGCTTGGAAACATGCTGGTCTACCCACCGGTACTTTGCCACCCGGCTTTCCATCCAGTTTGCCCGGTGGTGGTAATATGAGCAGCAGTTCCGCAGCAGCTGGTGGAGGTTCCAGCAGCGCTGCCAGTAATCTTGGTAGTGGCACAAACTCAAATTATCGCGGTAATCGCAACAGCAATTCTTCAAATATAAATCGTTCTCGTGATCGTCCAGGTCGTGCTAATGACTACCATCATCGTGGTGGTGGTAGTGCGGGCGGGTCATCACGTAGTGGGGGTGGTAGTAGTGGTGTTGATCGAGATCGTCACTTTCGTGGCGGCAACGAACGTAATAATGGACGCAATTATCGCGATAATCGTCGTTAAGTGTCTGTTAAACAGAAAAATCTATATCTTTTTTATTTTTAATTTTGAAAAAATCGAATCGTATAAAAATCTTCGCGCTTTTTAGACAAGCAAAGTGTAATAACTTAAAGAACGACATAAGCTCTATTTTTAAACAAGATAATAAATATCTTTTATCCAACCCTTAGACACCACCCCCCTCCACTCTTTTAAATGCAACATCATAAGTGTTTTTTTTTTAACAATTCAAAGGTGTTTAAAGCAAAAGATCAAAACAAAGTTGAAATTAAAAAAAAAATAATAGTTTTGACTTTTTAAAAGTGTTTTTAAAATCAATTTTGTTTTTGACATAAAATATAATCAGTATTGCAACACCTAACCGGCAACTGATAAGAAAAAATATTAAATGCTAATTAAAAAAATAATAAGTGTGAAAATATTTAAACTTGATGCTTCAAAAAAAATCAAAAAAACTTAATATTTAGTATTTAACTTTAATTTAGTTTTTTTTTCTCCCTCTACATAATTATATATAAATATATAAAACTTTTAAGATTAAAACATACAAAAAAATTCAAAATATTTAAAAAATATATATATGTATATATAAAAACTTTTATTAAAAAACTTTTTATTGCAATCAATTAAGGTGGAGAGCCACATAAAATGTTTAAGAATAAAAAATGACTGACTTCAAGATAAAAAACTTATTTTAAAAATGATTTTATAAGAAAAAGACGTTTACTACTCTCCCTACCTTAAAAAGAAACAAACGAACTGTTGGCTATTGCAAGAAAAAAAAAGAAAAAACTACACGTTAGAAAAATAAAGTTAAAAATTTTAAACAAATAACTAATTCCATTTGCATGAAAAGTGTTGGTTTGCAATAAGTAAAATTTTAATTCAATTTTTTACACAACAATTAAGTGCAATACATTAAAAATCGAGAAAAATTTATACAATCAAGTGCAAAAGTGTAGAATAAAAAAATTTTCACGATGTCTCAAGTTACTCCAAAAACTTAAAAAAAAGTTTTACGGGATTGTAAAAGAATTTGAAGCATTATTTTATTAATGAACTTTTAAATAGACTTTTTACTAAAAAATTGTTCAAGTGTTAAAAGGATTTAAGTAAATTTAATTTGCTTTAGAGTCCTATTTACCACCTTTGTTTTTTCATAGAGAAACCATAAAAAAATTCAATCAATAAATTTATACTGTAGATCTTATATCGACAAAATAACATGATTTAATGTTGTTGTTTTGTCAGTTCCATTTTTAAAACATTTTGTTACACATTTAACTAATATTTTTATTATTGTCTTTCAGACTTTAAATACGAAAAAAGAAAACACTTCCAAACATGCAGAAAAATATGTAAAGTAGTATTTGCTTAGCAAGTTATGCTTGCTGTTTTCCACTAATGGCCACATACTACAACACTAAGGGAAAACATTTTATAGCAAATTATTTTGCTTACAAAAAAAAAATTAACTTAACAAACCAACAAACGTGTAACGCCTATGAAAAAAATCTCTTCATCTGTAAAATGCACTTGTAAAATGGCAAAGCTGAGGAAACATGTTTATAAGATGTTTCTTAAGGAGTAAGTACAATATTTGTTTGATTTTCTTTTACTGCTGTGAGAAGCATACTATTAACTTCGGCCCCTTTTATGGTTTGCAATTCTATTTTAGTTTTAATGTGAAATTTTTAAGGATGATTACAGCTAAAGTTTTTGTAAACCAAACTAACACAAAGTTCTAAAAGAAAGTTATTTATTCGCAGGTTTGGTTGTAATTATAATATTTAATTTAACAACTACTTATAGGAGGTATGTTATTAAAATATTACAATTAATTATGTTTCTGTTTATTAAAAAAAAAGTACATGCATATTAATCAGGTTAATAATGATCATCTTCGGCAGTATTTTGATAATGATGTTGATTTACAACTTGCGATATCGACAAAAAAGAAAGATAAGCAGTGTTCCAATATTGGTGCTTTTTGAGAAGTTGGGTGATTTTTTGCGAATTCAAAACTCCAAATTTTGTTAAGTACATGTTTTTGAAAAGCCGGAATTTTTTGTGCTTTTAACAATTTCCCAAAGTGCTTTTAGGTGCTTTTGCCGTAATCAAAAAAAATGTTTTGGGTTTTTCTTAAGCTACATATATTTATTTACACTACCTGAGTTGCTATCTGAGTTTCACAACTGCGACTCATTTGTATAGTGTAATAACATGTCTATTTTCATTTGTTAATATTTTTGTCTAACCTCAGTTGAAAATAGAACGTTTTCTATTTTCAAATTATTTATCGTCTGACTTTTAAATTTAAGTTTTTAAAAGTTACCGGATTAAATGCTTGTTTTTGTATTGCAATACACTTTGTACCAGTTTAACAACTTTTATAATTAACGTACTTATTATAATTTCTTAGATGTAATGTATGTAAAACTAAAAATAAAAATTTCAAATTGTTTTTTGACATTCATAAAAATTCAGATGAGAACTTAGTGGTTAAACATTATTTTTTTTCGCCTTTTTGGAAACTACAAATTTGTAAATAAAAAAGACCAGCATTTATTTCATAAATCTTAAATATATTTAAATAATGAAGTCTTAGAACAATATTGATTAATATAGTTTAGCGTTATAATCTTATCTGAATCAGCTGTTGAACAAAAACTGATAACATTATTATATTCTTCACACAAGTGATTAGGGTATATACATATAAGTTTGTCATTCCGTTCGTAATTTCTTTATTTTCCATATGCGACCCCATAAAGTATATACATATATGCTGGATCCCTGTAGATAGGGAAGTCGATTTAGCCATGCCCGCCTGACCATCTGTCCGTGTTATGGTTGAAATCAACTTTCTGAAGCCCCCCGATGTGGCATAAATCCGTAAATGGTATCAAACTATCAGAAATATCTGCGAGAAAATTGCAATTAAAATCCAGCAAAATCGCATGATATCTGATCGAGATAAAAGCAAAAAACCAAGAACACCTCTGTTTATTTATCTAAAATTTGTATATAAAAACCTTTACCCCGTAGTTGCCTCTACAATTAGCAATGTAAGACCGATTTCGATTAATTTTTCCCCGCAAACATTTTTTTCGAACATACATACACCCTATCTCCGCCCCCTCACAGGGTTGCCATATAAAGTTTCATTTTTTTTATTTTTTTAAAATCGCTCCCACAGCTTCCGGGGCCCTCCTACCAAGGTAAAATGTAAGACCGCCTCCAACTAGTTTTCCATCCCAAACATGGTTGCCATACATAATTTAAAAAAATGGTAAAAACCTTACAACTTCCCTGGAGTGCCCTAGAGGAATAAAAGGTATGTATAGCATAACCCCATTAGTCTTTCCTCAGAAACATAGGTTAGGTGGAACAGGCGGCTGCGGAAGTAATGAAGTGATAGTTGTGCAGCTCACTTGGGTCAGTTTCCTCGGTCCCTTTGTGATACCTGGGGTCCCTCCGAAACATATTCTTAGAACGTTTTTGCCCCCTATCTTCATCACCTAAGGGGATTGCCATACAAACTACAACTTCCCCGGAGTCGCCCCTAGGGGAAAAAATGTATCACATACCCCCATTTATTTTCTCTTCCAAACATATTCTTGGAACATAGTTACCTATCACCTAAGAAGGCTTCCATACAAAATTTTAATAAATTAGAGTAAAATTCGCTACAAAATTTTTAAAAATTTGGGTAAAACCCCCTACAACTGCTCTTATAACCCTCAGAGGCTTAAAATATGACATGGATGCCTATTTAGAAATTAGAAATATTTCATAAATAAAAAAACATATACATACTTTTAAATCAATAAATTTTGCAAAAATCCCTAACTTGGCACTCAGGTATAGTTTATTTAAAAACTACTTTTTCCAAAACTTCGTGGTTTTTTATGGTGCCTAACCACGTTCAGATTGTATTGATTTGCAAAAACGAGCTTCTTAGCTACAATTTTTCTGAATGTTGTTAGTAAAAAATTTTGAATTTTCTGCAAATTATTCTAAAAGAATTAAACAATGTTTTCCATAAAATGTAAAAATGTTTATTAAATGGAGTCATAGCACAATATTGTTAAATAAAGTAAGTCTTTATAACCAAATCTGAATAAGCTTTTGAAGAAAAGCTTATGAAGAAATCACTGATTTTCCGAAAACTTTAAGGCCCATAAAAATAAAATAGTCACCCAACCTTGCCTAACTAAGTTAAGGGTTTTACTACCCTTTTTTAGTAAAATCAAACCTATACTAAACCGTCTGCATACTTTTTCTCTCTTGCTCCGTGCTTTTTCACTGTGTTTATTATAGTATACAATATATGTATCTCAGTATTGTTGTTGTTACTTATGTTTTGCTCTATTTGTTATTGTTTTTTTAAGGTACTCGCGTTATGTACAAGCAAACCCCGATTAGTGTTTGTTGCTTCTTTAAGCATTTTTTTTATATATTTTTAAATTTGCTGGCTGCTCCATATAAGTTGCAACAAATTATAAATCAGCCCTACTTTTTAATTAACATATAAAAATTGAGAAATTACCAGTTTTATAGCTTTGGAAATATTTAAAAAGCTTTAGTTAGCAAAAATTCTTTTATAAACTCCATTCCTAAAAAGTACCAAAATATAATTTTGACCCTAAGGTAGGATGACCATTTATTTCGGTTTCGAAATCAGTACACTTTTCGTTTTTTAAGAAAGTTTTTTATTGTTTTTATAGTCGAAGAACCACTTTCAGTTATGATGATCGACTTTAAATGATTCTCTAAGTTAATTTAAGAAATGAGAACAGATGAGGGCTTGGACGCAAGCTATATATCGATGACGGGGTAATCCCCACAGGGGGAGCCACCTCGAAGTAATGCGAAAACCGTGTCGAGGTGGATACCACTCCTGATGGCTATGAGGTGGGTTTTTAGTCGGTAGGAGGAGAGTTAGCCCGACATAGCACGTTGAATAACGATTTAACATGTAATGCAGTAATGCATTTTCCCATCTCTTGTAGCCAAAGTGCAGGCTGACTTTTTAAGAAAAAATACAAAAAAAAACTTTGACGGTTTTTACAATAAATTAAATTATGAAAAACATAAATATATTAAAACAGCTAGATTTTTATCTAAACAGCCACAAACGATATAAATTTACTTCAATTCTTTTTATCTGTTTTATAAGCCGTTTAGTGTGCCGATTACGTATGGCAACCCGGTAGTCAGTTGCCAAAATTTTATTATAGGGGTTAACTGACGACTAACTGTTGCCAATCTTAACAACGACGACGATTAAAAAAAACGATGGCACAACAAGTGTCAAAATGTTGCTGAAAAATATTAGTTGAAAACTCCAATAAGATTGCTAATATTATTTAAAAACTTAAATAGGATTGGGTTTGGTGATCTCAAAAACACATAAACGAAAATTTGCATCATTTTTAAGAGCCAAACAACAATCGTCTGTGCGATTAAAGAAAGAGTCGCGAAATAATCGCACTTGTCAAATAAACGTTTAATTTCATACACATATGCTGGGTTAACTATCTAGTTTGGTTGTAACTTAACAGTTTTTTTGAAACAAAATTTAAAGTATAATATTATATTGAAAAATCAGTACAATCAGTTCATTTTGTCAAATATCAGTACATTTCAGTACACAGATTTTTAATCAGTACACTAAACCAAAAATCGGTACATGTAATGAATGGTCACCCTACACTAAGCGGCGTAGGTCAAAATTTTATTTCTACGTTTATTGGTTTATTGGAAGCTATAAAAACTACTTAAAAAGTACCAAAATATAATTCTAGCCCTTTAGTCCCCCTTAGCGCCAAAATTGAAAAAATGTACTAAAAACATATTAACATATATTCGTAACCTGACGAATGCAATTTAAATTGTTTCAATCTTCATTAGTTTTAATGTAACAAAAATTACTAAAACATAAGCTTAACCCTTTTTCCCCTAAGGACCCAAAAACGTACTAATTTTTTTAGGGCTGTCGCATGCAATTTGAATTGTTCCTATCTTTATTGGTTTAAAAGTTACAAAAAACGCCTAAGTAAATCAAAATATATTTTCAACCCTTTTTTTCCTTTGGGTCCAAAATTTAAAAAAGTACAAAAAAACGCATATGTTTATCATATTTTTTAAGACCTATCGAGCGCAATTTGAATAATGTTTCTATCTTTATTGGTTTAAAAATAACAAAAACTACCAAAAAGTACCAAAATATCATTTTAACCCATTTTCCCCCTTTCGGTCTAAAATTAAAAAAAAAAACAAACACCAGATTGCTGTCTGTTAATTTCTTAAGGAAAACTCAAAACTTTTTAAATTTTGTTTCTATCTTATATACTTCAGAAGATAGTAGGTTACAGATTTTTCCCTTTGTCCCCCTTTTTATCCCTTTACAGGTCGAATTTTTAAATAATTCATCTGTATTTTAACAAACATGGAAAGCTTAACACGTGTTGTAAATTTCATGTATTTAGCTCTACGCGTTTGATCAGTATATTTATGGTTTATTTTGTTAGGCAACTCATAACCTGACCTCACCACACAAATAGGCGTGGCAGCGATATTTTCCAAAAAAAAGTAGCCTATTGTTCCTTCCAGACTTAAAGTAACTCCCTGTAAAAATTTCAAGAAAAATCGATCCACTGGTGTGGTCAGCTATAAAATACAAACATACATACATACATACAACCCTTCTTTATATAATAGATTTTCCAATATTGCGCTTCAAACCTATCAAAAGCTTCTTTAGAGATTTTTTTTTAATTAAATACAAATTAACAAAAAACAAATTAATTTAAAATTTGACTTAAACATATATAGTAATGATGCAGTTTTAATTTTTTTTAGCTAAATTTATTTTATTTATTTAAATAAAATTTAAAAAAATAGAAAAATTGGCTCATGTAGCCAGAATAAGAAAAACAACGAAAGTACTTATAGTTAACCATCATTATTAGTATGTATCTGTTTCAACGAAACATAGAAAAACAAATTTGTTACTCTTACTCTCATTTTACCAAACCACACCACATTTAATTAGAAAAAACACCAATACCAACCCTATAACAAAAACACCAAGCTACTTATCAATACGCACTAAAAACTGAAAAAACACACAAATTGGTGTAAACAGATATATCTTTGCACGTCTTTAGTATGTGTTTGTGTGATTGCTGTTATACCCTTAACATAGTATTAAGGGTTATACATACATATATCAATTTGTCATTTCATTTGTAATATTTTTTACTATCCATTTCAATCCTTAAGATAGGAAAGTCGATATAATTGTTCAAATCTTGTGAGTTTTCTGTTTCGAAAACTACGAAAGCTATGTACCCACCACAAATAATTTTAATATTTGCAATTCGAAAACAACTTGCCTAGATCAGGTGACTGGGTAAACAAAAAGACCAATGTGAAGGGTATATACAATTCAGTACAGCCGAATATAGTGCTCTTTTCTTTTTTAATTGTTTAAAATTTTTTTCAAATCTGACCAAAATACATTTCTAATTTATTTTTGCCGTCAAATATGGAAAATGTTAAATTATAACACTAACGCTTCATATTGACACATACATGAGTTTGCGGTGCAGATAGTTTGAAATAAATTGTTCCAAAAATATAATTCTCAAAATTTCGAGCAATTTAAAATTTTTAGTTAAAATCGTTTTGGGCCAATAATCGATTTGTTAACAAAAAATCGATTTTTTTTTCGGTCAAAATTGATTTTTGACTATAATGGAAGTCGATTTACCAGTCCCTACAAATAACTATAAAAAGCCCGTAAGCGATTAACATTTAAACTAAAAAATAAATTGTTAATAGCTTATAGATTTTTTCCTGTTTCCTCTTAGCTTCGCCATTTTATTATAACTGCATTTTACAGTTTTTTTTCGCTTTATTGCTGTCGGACGTTTGACTAAAAAAATTTTTTTTATTTCAAAGTGGACCAAATCAAATAAACTATTAACGTAATAAACCGACCGAAGACTGATTACATATACAATTTGTGTTTTCTCTTTTATTTTACCATATATTTACAGATATCAGGCTTCTTTAATGGAATACTTCCTTATATCAACCAGCCCCATAAGTTTTGTGGATGATCAACAATAACGATGAACAATAGTGATGAATAAAGGCCGTTATAAAAATGCAGTTTTTTAATATAAAATTTCTTTGCGTATATTTTATTGTTGTAATTCATTGTTATTAAGTTAAATCAGTTGATTTAAATAAAAATTATAAAAAAAACTGAACATTCTATGATTTTATTGTATGTTTCCTTGAGAGTTTGATATCATTTCATCATCCGAACTATCCAATTCTTTATTTAAAATGTTAAAGCCATTTGTATTGGAGATTTTCGCAGCAGAGCTAAAATTGTTACCTGCACTGGTTGAAGCTGATAAAGAAAGATCATTTATATTTGATTGAGGGGGATTATTAATGTTATTAACTGTAGCTCGTCTTGATGTGGACGGTAAAGGATCTGAAAATTAAAAATAGAAAAAAATGATAAATTGCAGTTTTAAAAAAAGAAATTAATTTTTTTAGCATGTTTCACTTAAGCTTAATAATGTGCCTCGACCTCATATTGTAATTAGACCCCCATAATTAAACCAATTACAATGTTTTCTATTAAAATTTTTGAGAGCGAACAATAGTTTTTCACAGTTTTTTACAGCTAATTAGGTTTGGATTACTAGTAATTTATGAGTAAAAAAAATCTCATCTCTAAATTTAATCGATAGTTTATCTACACAGTTGTCAAGAATTTAATTAAGTAAAACAAAAACCTACATAAACAAAGAAAAATAGCTCTGGTGAGGTAAAGAGCTCGCGCTTCGTTGTTTATTATTTTTTAAGGACAACCAGGCCGTCCCTCTATCGCATTTCGAGAATTTTGCGTTTCACATGTGGGGAATTGTGTGGCGTCACATAACTGTGCCGTGATACAGTTATCGGGGGCTTCTATGATTGCATGCATGCAAAAAAGATTTTGAAATTAAAGAAAATTATTATTCTAGCCGAAATTGGTGTTGGCGTTATGTAATAATTTAACGGCCAATTTAACCTTATTAGATTTAAAAATTTTTAATAAATTTCTCTTTAGCCAAATATTTTATAACCTAAAAAAATAAAAATATTTTTTTGATTAAAAAAATTTAAAATTTTACAAAATTTTTGATTTTTAGTTTGGCTTAAGTTTATATAATTTCTTTTTATTAGAAGAAATTATTATTTTCCGTTAATGTTGAAAGAAACTTTTATTTGAAATGCATTTTCGAAAGCAGCTACGCAATTTCATCATCAGTACTCTTTGAACGGTAGTAGTGTATTTGGTTGTAAACATTATCTATTTAACTTACACGTAACAGTGAAAGGGATACGGCATGGCTGTTTTCTTTCGTTTTTACTTTGTAAGTTAGGACGAAGTTTACTTTTCATATACACTATGCTTTTTTCTATTAAAAGTCTCTTCGGCAGCACTTGACTAACGGTCGAGCATCATCCATCTCTCAGATGGAATGAAACGCTTTTTATTCTTGTTATTATATACAAGGGGGGTAAATCATTTTTAATTTCTTTTTTTGTCAACGACGACAAATGGACAGAAATTATTAAAGATCATTTTGCACCGTGCCATGTGTGAGTTATATGCTAAATTTTATTTATTGTTGAACTAATTGTTTTTTAATACTCTTCTGAAGGGATTCAGAATGGGCCTAAGGGCCTCCGAGTGGAGGTGGCGGGCTTTTTGGACTCGCCACTACCCTTCGTAATCTAACCTAACCATGTATGTAACTCGAAACCATCAAAAGACTAGCAAAAGCTATGAGCCACATTTTTTATGGCTTTTAAACATCGTTTTGGATTTAACATGACGATATGCTCCTTTCTTTGAATTCTATAAGAAAATGTATTTGTTTTGTGAAAACAAAATCTTTGTGTTTTTGATTATCACACGCCATTTAACTTTGTTGTATATTTTTGTGTTGATTTACGTTTTTTTAATGTAAATATCGCAATTAAGCTAAACAATTTTTAGTAAACTGTGAAGTTGGGAAATATAAAAAAATTTAAGAGCCTGAATTCTTCCAACATAATCGATATACAAATTAAAAAAGTTATGAACTAATTTCTAACTCAATTTGATGGAAATAATGACGTGTAGCAAATAAGAACTTAACGATGTTTAAAGCAAGTTATCAAAATCGCTAATTTAAAAAACTAAGCGTAAGAAAAATTTATGGAAAATGGATAAATATTCTAAAATGGATCTAGTCTTGGAAAATATCATATACTTAGAAAAAAACTTTAAAAGACTAATTTCTAATCTGTTTCAATTGTATAAAACCTGTTTTTGAAGCTAAAAGGGTCGAAATTAAATGTTACGCTAAAAGAGGATTAAGATTTATTTAAATTGCAAAAAAAAATTCATAAAAACATACAATTTGCTAAAAAAGTTTTAACATAGTAAAATTAACTATAGAATATGTATTAAAGGAGAAACTCTAAAAGTAACTTTAGCAGTTAAAAGGCAAGGAGCTTTTAGATCTGCTCAGAAGTCGAAAAAGACATTAGCAAAAATAAAAAAGTAGGCACTAAAGCTAGTTTTGCAACCATAAAATTGGTTGGTAATACGTATTGCCGTGTTCAAAAATTTTTAATTGTAACAAAATACCATTTTGCTGCGCCTTACAGGACGTGAAAGAAAGGATAAAAAGTAGTTGTCAACTTTCTTCCTGTTTTTCGAATGCCTAATTGTTAATTATACTTCTTTTCCTTCTTTTTGTAAGCTTCACAGAAGGTGTTTTCTAAATTCTTTTTGAATCTTTTTATTTATTTGTGAATCTTTTTGTTATAAAGTAACTAGCAGTTATACCTACATGTAAAAAGTTTAAGAAAAAACTATTAAAAGAATTTTGATCAGCCCTCTAATGTTGGTTTTTAATTAATATGTTTTCAACAAACTTACTTTCATCTGTTAGTAAAGGAGAGTTGCGTTCTTGACGTGTGGTTATAAAATAGGTTGTAGAATAAAACAACAATGGCAAGCACGATGTTATACACAGCGCGACTGTAAACAACGTCATATTATATTCGCGACGACAACAGTTTAATTCTTTTGACCACTGTTCACGAGTACGATTCATCTGCATGAAAAGAAAGTTAAAAAAAACAATTCCTTTTAACAACAAAATACTCACTGAATCTTGCAAATCGTAGCAAACTTTTCCATTATTATGTTGATCCAAGTTAGTATAAAAGTTATTTAAACTCATATAAACTGATTTGCACTTGTCACAAGGATTAACCGGAGAGTTGATTATACAATTAGAAAAATTATGAAGTGCCTCATTATATATAATGCTATTGTTATTGTTAAAACAATCTGTTTTATGAAATAAAGAAAAATAATAGGTACATAAGAATGAAAATTTTTGGAAAACGAGCGAAGCCAAATAATAGTCTTACCATCACAATATGCTTTTGTCCACAGTCCTGTAAGTGCCGACTGCGTTGATGCCACCAAATTTATACGATCTTTATCAAAATATATGCTTGAACAATTGTCAGCTAATGCATCATATCCCTTTATCATATTTTGGTATTGGCCAAGGCAACCAATACACATTGTTACCGGGACAGAGTTTTTTGTAACACAATAAACTAGTTTACTTTGTTCGTCACCTAGCTCCCTTAACAATTTTTTACAAGGATCTTCTGCTGATCCACCACTTATTAAAATTACGGATACCAGTATTATTGATGTTTTCAGGAACATTCTTGAAAGATTTTTATAAATTTGCTGTTTTGATCTTTATAACCATGGTACAACTACCTTACAAGTAGTAATTGTACCATGTTTATAACCTTTGTCATAATAAAATAGTGTGTATTTGTACAAGATGGAAGCGTAGCATCATCGGATTGAAGTATACAAAATTCGTCATTACGAGCAGGGCTGTCAGATATATTTTGACAAATTTAATGTTTAAAATCGTCTTATACAAGGAGACTATAAATTTTTCCGATGCGAGAAGTTCTCACTAAAGTTACAGAACACAGGCACTGGTTGAATGTGCCTTGGGTACAATTATTCATACAATTTTTTACTCGTAATAACACAGAATATTTGTTAAACGAAACACAAAAATTGTTTTACATATTAGATTTTTTATTTATTTGCGACTGAAATGAAATTGATGATCAAGTTGATTGTCAAGTTGCGTGCAGCCTACGTCACGATCATCAATTCGCATGAATTTGACAACCAATATGTGTGATCAACTTGAAAGCGAAAACTTGAACGTCTGGCCGCAGCGTTAAGATGGCGCCGCCAGGAAATAATTGAAAAATGCTCACTTTGCTGCAGAAACGAAACACAAATTTGTTTTTAATATTACATTTGTTGTTTTATTACATTTTTAATTTATTTGCGACTGAATTTTGGTACAACGACACACAAACTTAATGCAAATAAATTTATTTATATATGTTAATATACGAAACATACACGAAAATTGAGTTAAAATTGTTTGCGATAGAATACTTGTGTAACCAAAAATATGAAATAACAAAAATTTATGAAAAAATGATATAATTATCTCTTAACTTGCCCATCAAGTTGAAAGGCGAGTCGAATGGGAAAATTGATCACCAAGTTGCTTTCAAGTTCGAAAAGTTTGAGTGTGCTAGTAAAAATTGGTGAGTTTATTGCAACTTGAAAGGCAAAAATTGAACGTCTGGCTGCTTAGTTACACCAGTGCTAAAAAATTTGATACGGTCGTAATTTTTTTTTGATACTATTGTGTGGTGGAAAAAACTATGTCACTTTTTGGGCTAATTTGATATCCTCTTTTGCTTTTTCTAATTACATATTATTAAAAATGGTTTAGGTTGGCCTCTTACCAACTATGTGCGTTTTTTTAAAACTTAAGTACGTTAATATGCTCCCTTTTACGAAAGACTTTAAAATATTTTTTGCAATATAATTTTACAATCAAAGGTTTCGGATAGTAAATGGCAAACAGGTGTTTAAAAACGTGACTTTAAGATTATATTTTAAGAAATTATAAGGTATCAGGGTTGTTTTAAAAAGTATTCAATAGTAAATTTCGTAAAATATTAATAAACATGCAAAAGGTTAAAGGGGCATATCATAAGCAATTTTTTAACTTAAAATATATTTGAAATACTGATTGTGTATGAAAATTTCGTTTAAAACCTCTATTTTAAATTAAAAAAAAATATAAATTAAAAAAGTGCACAAAGGTTGCGTATACAGAGAATATATATTTTTTGTGGTTTTTTGAATTTCTATCATGACAAAACATGTTTTTACATATTAAAAATGGTTTTATATGAGATGTATTTTACATATGACCTGCCAAATTTTTCACTGCAAAATCGATACATGTCGTGTGAACGTGTTCAACATTGCTTGTGTGAAACACATATGTAATAAGACAAACTTTCAATTAGATAGCGTTCTATTTTCATCTGACAAAACATTTGTCACTAGCTGTTTTAAGAACAACAACAAGGAAAAGTAAGTTGTTTATTTTGGTTGGGAGGTTATGTAAGATGTAAAAATTATAAACCATTTGTAAAATGACAATTTTTACAGACAAACGCAATTACATGTGGGTTGCAAAAGTGAAAAGGTTTGTGTAAGTGCTACTATTTTTGAGATGATTTCGAGGAAATCTCGTACCATAGTCGATTTTGTTTAATATTGGAAACCTAGCTAAAATCACCTATATTTGAATCGAAGCCCCCTAAGTAATAGATTTCGAGACCCTATTACTTAAAGTGCTTTTAGACGATATGTATTTTATACATGACTTGTCAAATTTTACAGTGCGAAATTGATATCTGTGGAATTGATCAAGGAAGGCAATTGTACCATGATGTAGAGCCGTTAAATTAATTCCATTCATTCTGGCAATACTACAAATACAGTTTATGACCACAGTTGATTAACTTAGTATACAGCTGCATTTTAGGCCAACTCTAATTTCTGCAAAAATGCTTTCTTCAGTTTTGTTTTTTAAAACGGTGAGCGCAGACATTGCGGCGGATAGTAAAAAGAGGATTATGTACAATATATAAGCATATATAAATATACATATTTATATACAAACATTAAATTTACTTATATACAACAGAAAATTTTGTATGTAAAATAAAGTAATATTCTTACAATTATTTTTTGTTTGCAAATCACATAAAGAAACACTTTCAGAAAAATTTGTTGTAAATATGTAATTGTATATACATATTTAAATATTTCTGTGGATATCGTGTGAAAAAGTGTGCAGATTCTAATTAGATATTTTTGCAAAGAAGCCACTTAATTTTTGAAAAATTAAAACCGCCTGTGAGTGTGTATGAATACCTATATCAAATTATGAAACTTGAAAAAAAACAAACAATAAATAAATAAAAAAGCCGGTAAAAAATTTAGATTAAAACAAAAATTCATTGATTCCTTCACCGTTAGTAGAGAAAATTTTCAAAGAAAACATATATAAAAAAGGCGACGCTGCGCCACTCCTTTTGCAAAGTTATTTTTTCCTTGGGTTTTAATTTTTTTGTTGCTTTCCTGTGTGTTGTTTTGTTTCCCGTTTGTCTGCAAGTTTTACATTTTTTCAGGTTATAGATACATACATACATATCTAATATCTATTCTATCTACTTTTTCCTGTTTTACTTATGTTTGTGTTTTAATTCTTGTTATTTTGTTTTGTTTTTTTTTTTTTTGTTTATATCCTTGTCGATATAAATAGTGGATGTTTTCTAGACTTAGTATTGGCAGTAACTACTTACTACCTATCACACAAAGAAGAATAAGAAATTAAAAAGAATAAATCTTAAATCAAGTACCAAAAAGCTCAAAGAAAAAAAATTATCCAAAATTTACCCAAAATGTTTACAGTTATTACATTACAATTAAGATAAAACATCTTAATCAAGAAATACATCAGTTAATTCTATTAAAAACAAGATTTGAAATGAACTAAGCTAGAAAAAATAATCAGCAAGGAATCGCAAAAGGTAAATTCTTAAAATAAGGTTATTAAGTCAATATGTATTATATTAATATGGCTAAGCTAAATCCTTAAAAGAAAACATAATCTGTAAAGTTTGTCCAAGGAATTACGAAAAATAAAATAACTTATTTTTTTTCTTAATACATACAGTCATTCACATTAAAAGTCGTGCAGCAGACACACGACAATAACCTATAGCAATAATATTACTGTTATGATAAAAGAAAATACAGATACCTATATATGATTTGGCCACAAAAAACTACTGCTTACAAACAACAAACAAAAAAAAAATTCAAATTCCGTTATACTTAAAATGTGAATAAAAAAGATCTCTTTTCTGTCTCACATTGATGTTTTGTAAAATGAAAACTGTAAATATACCGTTATTTTTTAAGTTTCTGCAATTGTATTAAAAATGAATGTTAATTGTTGCGTAATCAGTCATTCAGTAAAGTTTAAAAAAGTAATTTGGATAATGCCGGCCAATGCGACCTTAAAGATATGATTCAGTTTGTTGCCTCGATTCTTGTTAGGAAAGCAATATAAAAAATTCTACCCTGGAAGAACGGTAAATAGTGATTCAACTGCATTAAAAAGGAAAATCTGGGTGAGATATATCGAAATTGATAAAAAAAAAGCAAATCAACAGTGCTCTATATTATCGCTAGATAAAAAGAAAACGGTTTGATTGCAAACAAACAACGTATAGCCCGGCCAGAAAGGCTGTCCTCCAAAGATAACAGCATGGTTTTAAGGAAAGTTAAGAAAAATCCCTTTAGACTTTAGACTTCTTCGAAAAAATTATTTTTATGGCCGAGTTACTCGGAAAAAGTCCCTAATTAGCAAGAAAACCCAAAACGAGCAGCTTGTATTTGCCCCTCAGTATATGGCTAAAGAATTTGGATATTTGGAGCACTGCAAATAGAAACAAAAATAAAAATTTTTTGGTTATAATTCTAAATTTGTTGGTATTGTTTACTGACGAAAGTAAATTTAATTTATTTGGATGTGATGAGAGGGGCAAGGTAGGTTAGGTAGAATAGGCAGCTGTTAAAGGAAAGGATACAGCTCACTTGGGTCCGCTTAATTCGGTCCCTTTGTGTTACCTGGAGAGGCAGATAGAATAGGTTGAGATGCAAGGAAAGAAGAACTTTAGAGAAGGATAAGAAATAAAGAAAGAACAGAAAATGAAGCAAACTTACCAGGGTCTCTGGTGGGAATCGAACCCATAACACCCAGACTGGTAGACTCGTGCAGTTACCACTGATCTACCGGGGCACCGGGCAAGCTGTGTCGCAAACCAAACAAAGAGCTGGAAAGCAAGAACTTGAGAAAAACAATTGAACACGGTGGTGGGTCGGTTATGGTTTTGGATTCATGGTGGCTTCATGAGTTGTCAATTTACATTTCATTAATGAAATAATTAACCAAAATGTATACTTACTATTTTTAAAACAATATGGAAAAGATAGCGTTAGAAAACTCGTAATTAAAAGTAAAATTCAATTATACCTGGACAACGATCCAAAGCTATCGGTATACATAGGTAATCAAAAAATGAATAACATAAGCCCTGATGTTTGTAGAAAATTAATGTAATTGATGCCGAGCCGGTAACAAGCTGTTAAAAATCAAAAAGGACACTCAAGAAAGTATGTATAAGCTTGTCATTGTATTTAATTAAATATTGTTGATTTTTTATGTAGTGCCCGACTTTGAATGTGAGACTGAAAAGTGATCTTATTTAAGTTAAGCCTTTGTGTTCATTTTATAAGTTTTCTAATAAATTGTTTTTGTTATTTCTAAATAATTAAGTTTTTGTTATAAAATAAAAACAAAACAAAAAACGTATGTTCTTTCATTAGCACATACTTATTGTGACAAGAAAAAATAGTTGGGACAATATTCTTTTCTGCCTAAACTATTTATTGCCCTGTAAAAAACCAGGGGTCAACAACAAAGTCACGAAACATTTACCTTTTCATTTACACGAGTGTGAACATTTAACTCACATTTAATATTATAGTTCAGACATTTTGAATTTGTAATTAAAAGTAAGGCTTTAATTTCAAAATGTGATGTGAATTTAATCCAAGGTTGACACTAGAGGTGAGCGATCCCGTGATTTTAAAATCACCGGTTATTTAAACAGTGACGGTGATCACTGTTTAGCATTTTTCACTTCTTGTAAAAGAGTTATTTTAATCTCTGTTAAATTATTATACATAATGTTATTTTAAGCAGTGATTATGCGATTTTAGTTATTTTTAACGAACTCCTGAACAACGCATTGGAAAAATAATATAAATGATAAATAAGAATTTAAAATATTTATGAATAAGAAATATCAATTTTCAATAATATCCCATATTTATATTAATATTTTTAATTTACTTTAAACAAAATTTTGATACAAAATTTAAACTTATACCTTTTGAGATAAGTTTTTAAGCTCCCTTGGAGCATTGAGGTAAATCTTTAATTAGAAAAGCAGCTTACAATTCTTGTTAAATAGATTTCAAACATAAAAATATATAAAAATAGTTGAAATCCATTGTAACAAAAACAAAAACCTAAAAAAACAAATAACACAAATTTAGCTGTATATGTATGTACATAACACAACTAAGTATAATATAACATTTGTGCGTTTTCTCGGCGGTCATTCAGGACTTGTCCAGCTTTTGAAAATATTCTTTCGCATGGAACTGATGATCCTAATGCACAATAATTTTCTTGAGCTATTTGAGAAAGATTTGGAAATTTATATTTATTTGTACTCCACCAATCAAAAATATTTTTATTTCTTGATAATGGAAAGTGAAGTTCAAAAAGCCTGATCGTAATAACTAAAATTTCATTTCAGCTTACGATTTATATACATATATCGCTTATTTACTCAAATGTCGTAATTCTAGAAATGCATTTTTGGCGTTAACGATTCAGAATTGTTTGTTATGCTATGCTTTATGTCGTATATAAGTTTCATATTTAAAATGTTTCTACTTATAACGTGTTAAAAAAAATTTAATAATTCTTTTCTATATAACGCAAGCAAACTAAAAACTTCATACGCTTTTTTTTCGAAATATTTTTTTTATTACGGCGTTGTTTGCGCAAATGAACGAATTTTTTATTGCTGTACCCTTACAAAGATTTTCGCTTCTCGTGTAAAGTCATATTTTTGTTAGCTGTGTGAAAAACATTTTAACTAACGATATGTATTTAAAATAAATGTGTGTATAAATCTGTTTTTGAGTATTAATGCTTTAGCCGGCTCATAGCCGAATTTAATCCGCCGTCGCGGACAAACAGTGCTCGGCGCAGATCTCTGACGACATCTTACTGGTAAAGTTTTTAACACAACTTTCACAAACACACATATAAAAACATAAGCGCTTTACTTCTTTTATAGAACAAAATGTAAACATGAAGCACAAAAATGTTACTTTACATTTGGCAAAGTTTAACATAATAAGAGTAACATCGTAGGTAAGAGTTACTGCACAATATTTCAAAATGTTACTTTGAGTAACATAATAAATTAAAAGTACACTATAGTAGAAACAGCTACTTCACGGTTCATGTCACTGTCGTTACATGTCAAAATGTTATTTGAGTAACACATTAAATTAAAAGTAACAGTAGCAGTTACTTCACAGTTTATGTCACTGGCGTTACCAGTGATTTGCAAGTAACAGGTATAAAATCACAGGTACGGAAATATCGCTCATCTCTAGTTGACACTAGAAAAATATGATTTTTTCATTATGGCCACTAAAAGACTGCGGCGGGCTTAGAACCACACGACATATGTGGTAGGAGTATTATACGTTTGTGTAGATGATTTTAATACCCAAAAATAATGGTTTGACACCTTTAAATATACCGATCGACTCAGAATCACTTCCTGAGTTTATTTAAGCATGTCCGTCCGTTCGGCTGGGGGTTAATGTATTATTGTGACCAAAGTGCGGGTCGAAATTATAAAGATGGTTTGATGAAATTTGGCGCTGGCCTGCAGCCTATTGTTTTATGTGATTATCGGCCCATTTTTTCATATAGCTTCGTGCAAATGTGCTCCCGGAATAAGCATTTTGGGATATAAATGGTTCGAATACTACCTTACTTTCACAAAATTTTTCTTACACTTTTAACTTTATGCCACCAACTATTATACTGAATACAAAATTAATCGTCCTATTTTTTCATAAAGCCTTTATACAATTGTGGTGTACGCCTTGAACGACTATAACATTCTAACTTGATTCTTTTTAATTTTTTATAAAGTTTTTAAAATTTAACAAATTTAAAAATAAAAAAATCTTACAAAATATAAATGTCGGCTACGCTTTCAAGGCTAAACTCCAAGAAAGTTTGAGGCGGGCTTAATAGACCTTGATCTTAAAAAGTTTGAAAAATACAAAATGAGCACAGAACTCTCCTTTGTTGTTGCTTATTCACTTTTATTTCGGTCTGTAGTAAACTGATCTTGGTGATTTTAGTGATCGCTCTGCTGTAAAATATTTTTGATATTTTGTCATCACAACTGGGCTTTTCAGGCTTAACTAGTCTTCTAAAAGATGATTGCCATAAGCGTGCATAATTTACAAGGATTTAGAATATATATAAATTCTAAGGTTAAAAAAGAATATTGTAAAAATTAAAAGTGGACTGACAAACTAACATATGCTACTAACATACTAACATATGAAGGGTGTAAAAATTAAAAAAATCCAAATTATCGCTCATTTGCTCAAACAACGTTTTAACTCAAGAAAATTCATTTTTGGAGCTAAAGATGCAGAATCGTTTGTTATTTTATGCTTTATACTATATATCTACGTTATCTTCAAATTGTTTATACTTTTTACGTTGAAAGAGAAAATGCCGCTTGTCCTTTCTTGTAAATGTAAGCAAATCGAAAACTTTTAACGCGTTTTTCTCGAAATGGCGTTTTTTTTTTTTTGCATTATAATGCGGTTGGAGCAAATGGGCGATATGTATGCTTTAAATAGAATGTAATTGTTTTTAAATTTAAAAAAATCTAAAATTTTTTTCATGTTACACGAAAAATTACTTTCTTAATATGTACTTCTTAAATACATACGTATCTTTTTACTATATTTAGTAGTTATTCGCTTCATTCAAGAAAAAAACATTTTTTCACATATTTTTTGTGTTTTTTTCTTTCTGTCTAGTAAATCTTAATGTCTGCAAGCGGAATATGTTAAAAAAAAAACAAGACAAATTTCGATATACTTATAACTAGAAGGCTGTCTGTTTTTGCCTTATTTTGAGTTTGCGCATTACCCAGAACAAACTAGCAGGAAGCCAAATGTTTTCTAAAAAAATATTTTATTACAATAAGTTTACATAATTTAAGGCAATTGAAATAGGGGATTGATTTTCTTGCAAAAGATGCTGTATAAACATTAAAGAAGGGATTAAATACATTATCCAAAAAAGCATAGACTTTAATATTATTTACAGATGGATATTATTTGCAATGCAAAGAATTTTATAAAAGAACTGGAAAATGGAGAAACAAAAATTTTTTAAAGGTTTTGCTATTATATTTGCTGTGCTTAAGAAGATCTTATGAGATAAAATATTTAAATCTGACTTGTAAATACATCTGAGCGGTTATTGCGTTTTTCTGCTGTGCCGAATCTTATATACCCTTCATATTGAACTTTCGAAACCCCCAACTTTTTTTTATTTTTTTGTTGTATTTATAAAATATTTCTTTTTTCAAATAGGGGTCAGTATCCTATATTAACCATCTTAGGGTGACTACGGGGAAGTCGTAGGGGTTTTTACCCTATTTTTTTAAATTTTGTATGAAAAACCCCTTAGGGGGTAAGGTAGGTGGTAAGTATGTTTTACGAAAAGGTTTGAGGGTCGGTTGTACACTTTATTTTTCGAAGCCTGATTCTGGGGAAATTATTGGCGTTTTTACATCATTATTGAGGAAGGGATCGGCCCGGAATATTGAACTTAGTTGTGAGCCGGTAAGGCCACCACTGAGTTTCTGTAATGGACTGATAGGGACTTGTATAACGGACAGGGTGGGCCAAACCTGGAGGGACAGGGCCGATTGCAGGATCTCTAGGCTTTTATGGCCCAAGCTGGACAGGATGGGCACTGACCTGCTGCTCAAGGAGAGCAGGGGGTTTCTGAGGCGCATTATATGGACTCTCACAGGGCACTGCGATGTGAGGTACAGGACGAAAAAATTGGACAGGAACTTCCCAGATTTCTGCAGGGTATGCGGGGACGAGGAGGAGATAGAGACGGTGGAACATCTTCTCTGCCACTGCCCTGGGCTGCAGATTCGCCGCCAGAGGTGGTTTGGAGGACGCTTCTTAGATGGACTTGGTGAGGCCCCTGGCAGTGGGCTGGGGAGCATCATAGGTTTCATTAAGGAGTTGGGTTGCTGGGCAGCTAGGTGATTCAGGGCCTAGAACTATTGACTTTCTTAGACATCTTTGCGGACGGTATTTTTGCTTCTTTTATCCTTTTTCTTACCTATTAGTCGCGTGACTTACTGTATTTTTTCTTCTCGACTCTTCTGAAGGGATTCACAATGGGCCTAAAGGCCTCCGAGTGGAGGTGGCGGGTTTTGGACTCGCCACTACCCTTCGTAACCTAACCTAACCTACATCATTATTCATAAGATCACTTTTCAGTCTTACATTCAAAGTCGGGCACTACATAAAAAATCAACATTAAATTAATACTTTGTTGCGTGTCTTTTTTCATTTCAACAGCTTGTAACCGGCTTGGCATTGGTTCCCCTAATATTTTGCAAACATGAAAGGCTTATGTTATTCCACTGTTCATGCAAAGCAGTTTTCAAGAGTTGACCTAATTCGCCCCACAAATGTTCAATGACGTTAAGATCGGGACTTTGTTCAGGGGCTTTCATTACCTTTGGACAGTTATACCGCAACTAATTCTTTACAAAACAAGCCGATAGCTTTGGATAATTGTCCGGGTAAAATTGGAAATTAATTTTAATGCCGAGTTTTCTAACGCTATCTTTCACATTTTATTTCAAAATTGTTAAGTAGACATTTCCGTTCATTATTCCATCAATGGAATGTAAATTACCAACTCCTGAATCTGCTATGAACCAAAAACCATGACCAACCCACCACCGTTTTTCTTAAGTTCTTACTTTCCAGCTCGTTGTTTGGTTTACGCCACACCTTGCCCCTTCCATGACTTCCATAAATTTAATGTATTTTCGTCAGTAATCAATACTTACAACTACAAATTCAGAATCGTAACCATGAAATTGTTATTTTTGTCCCTGCTTACAATTATCCAATAATTAAAATCCTCAGCCTTATACTGACGAGCAAATACAATCTGCTGAATTTGGGGTTTCTTGCTGATTAGAGGCTTCTTTCGAGCAACTCCATCATAAAAAAAATTTTTTTCCAAGAAGTCGTCTTATTGTTTCAGGGCCCAAGAAGCTTCTGTGACCATTGCAGCCAATTTAAGACTTACATGATCATATCGACTTTCCTATCTATAAGGATCCAGAATATATATACTTTATAGGATCGCAAGTGAATTTTGTAAAAATTACAACTGAAATGACAAACTGATATACATATACCCCCATTACTATGTAAAGGGTGAAATTAAAAGGAGTCAATAATCAGCTGTGTTTTTAAAATTTTTATACAAAATATGACTTTTAAACTTCTGATAGATTTTCAAATTCATAATTTAGTTTGGGGAATAATTTATACTTATTATTATTACTTATTATTATTATTTACTATTATTATTATTATATATGATTTTGAAAAAATTTAATTAAAAAATAGGTTTTAAATATTTTTGCCTTTCACAAAAAACCAAAAACAATTTTTAAAATTAAAGCAAATTAGACCATATATCATTCAACTTTATTTAAACGTTAATAGCACAAGCTTACAAAAAAAAATACAAATTAACATATTTTAAACGCCTTCTTAAATATGTACCTTCAAATGGTCAATGACCGTCAGTCCAACTAACGGTTTAATAAATTATACGCAATAAAAGCTTTACAATCTATATTTTTCTTAACTTAATCTTAAGAAGACATCTGCAATAGTACAGGAACGCTTAACAGTGAGAGCACTTCGACAGAAATATATGTACGTATGTATGACTGGCTGTTCTTTTTCGTAAATCTAAAATGCTAATAGTCTAGCGCGTAATAATCCATAGACTGCGCTGGCTTGGACATGTTGGGCGAATATATAAAGATGCTCCAGAGAAAAAGGTATTTGAATATGATGACTAGGAAATACGCAAAAGGATACGACCGAAACTCCGTCTAGGAAAACCTTTCCAAACTCAACGTCAGAAATTAGGGAAGAAGCGTAAAAGACCGTAGTGCTTGGAAATTCATTCTTTGTTTGGCAAATGATCCACATAGGTTGCTTTAAATTGCCAACTAAGTCTGTAAGACAGTTTTTCCTGGCTCAGGGCACATGCAGGTCCAACAAACGCATGGGCGTAGCTACAAATTTTGTCTAGTAGGGGGGGGGGGGAGGGGGGCAGAAACTTTAAATTTGTAAAGTGCATGAACCCAAAATTGTTTCTAAAACATTTTTTTAAATTTGTGTGGGGGGGAAATGACCCCCCCCCCCCAAATGGCTCCCTACGCCAATGGATATACGTATACATCTGGACGGACAGTCGTGGCCAAGTACCTATTACCGCCTGAACTTAAATCTGGCAAGGAAATCTAAAAAATTGCAGGCAGTTAAACTGAAAAAACGTTTGATGCGACAAAGGCCAAGCTAAAGAAATAGGCTTACATTGCCCACAGTGGACTGTGGAACCACAAAACAGAAGGCAGAATTTCGGGAATTTTAATTAATGGCATAAAAGAAAATAGTAAGTGCAACTTACAACCAGCTTTGCTTTTAACACCACCTTAAAAAAAATGATTAGACAACTCCTACAAATTATCTAAGCTTTGATTGATGCTGGATGCCATAATGTCCCCTTAGAGTAAGAAATATCAAAATATAATAAAAAATATTGCTGCAATCAAAAATGCCAACATTTTAAAGTATTGCAAATAAAAATATCGACATAAGGCATTGCTAGTCTTATAAAAACCGATATATTAATACATGTATTAATACAAGTATTAACAGCCAAACCGGAATTCATATAATTATTATTTAGTTTTCCGTCCCAATTTTATTTGCAACAGATGCAAAAAATACCTTGAAACCGTTAACAGATTTCAAAGGTAACTTGTTCAACAGCATTACAAAATTTTGTTTCTGCAAACAAGCAAAAACACTGCAACAAACTCGTTTTAGCCTTTGAAAATGGGTGTAGTTTTTAGACAGACAGACTTAAGACTTAATGCAAAAATAATCATAACAAAAATTTTTACCATTGAAATTAATTTTTGATATCGAATATAAGTTAATAACAAAAAAAAAACAAAACAAAAAACTTGAAAATCTTTGTGGTAACTGGGCTGATGTCGGCAGCACTCGAACAACGTAATAATTCTGCTTTTAACCCGCTAGTAAACCAGTTATATGAAAATTAAAACTGTTGTTGGAAATTGTCTGGTTGGGGTTTTCTTTGGAATTTTTTTTTTGTTTAGGTTTTCGTTAATGTTGAATATTTGCCAAAAAGCAACATTGTTGTTGCTAGTTTTTGTTGTTTTACTTTAAGGCATCGACTGCAAGTGAGTGGGGTAGGTTAGTGATAAATGTGGGCTGGTTTAAGTACATATGTTCTTTAGGTTGTGACTGTTGGTTGTTTTTATATGTTTATATGTTTTATGTTTATATGTTTATATATTGACTGAAAAGGGTTCATATTATATTTATAAGAAGAGGATTAAAGTTAAATAAAATTTGCTAAAATTTTGTTGCAAATAAATATTTGTTTTTACTGTCGGCAATTATTTTGTAATCATAAGCTAAGAAAACATATTATGCGACTTTTTTTTTAGATTTCTTAAAATAATACGAATACTTTTAATAAATATAGAATACAAATAAATCAGAGTGTGTTTATCATCGTTTGGATGTAAAATTAATTTTTAACTTTTTATTGGCCTTTCGAAACCCTTAACTTATCCATTTTTTTATATTAAATATTTTTAAGGTGACTACACGGAGAAGTTGTAAGGTTTCACCCTAATATTTTTAAATTTTGTATGGTAACCCCCTTAGTGGGTGGAGAGGGGGGTGGGGTATGTTTTAGGAAAATGTTTGCAAGGAAGAATGAGTTGGGGTCAGCCCTACATTTGACCTATTCACGGGCATGCTAGAAGCTGTATGGGGGATTTATTACAATTTCCCAAACTTTGTATGGGAGGGCCCTTAGGCGATGGAGATAGGGGGTAAGTATATTTTAGGAATATGTTTGGGACGGGAAACTAATTGGGGTCGGTCGTATACTTTATTTTTCTAAGGCCGACTCTGAGAAAGTTATTGGCGTTTTTACATCAGTTTTGTAAATTTTGTATGACAACCCCCTTAGGTGATGGCAATAGGGGAAAAGTATGTTCTAGGAATATGCCTAGAAGGGAAAACTAATAGGGGTCTGTGATACATTTTATTCCTTTAAGGGCGACACCCGGGAAGTTATAGGGGTTTTTACACTATTTTTTTTAAATTTTGTATGGAACTCTGTTAGGGGCTGGAAATAGGGTGTAAGTATGTTGCACAAAAATATTTAGGAGGAAAAAAAATTAGGTCGGTCTCCCATTTGACCTTTGTAGGAGTACCCTGAAAGCTGTATGAGCGATTTAAAAAAAATCAAACTTTCTTATAACAAATATGTAAGGGGGCGGAGATAGGGTGTTAGTATGTTCCAGGAAAATGTTTGTGGGGAAAAATTAATGGGAGTCGGTCTTACATTGCACCCGTGTAGGGGCAACTCCGCGGCAGTTGTAGAGGTTTTTTGTACAAATTTTTTAGATTTTTAGTTATCGGGCGATTTTGCTGAATTTAAATAGCGTTTTTTCGCAGATACTTCTGATAGTATGAAACTTACGGGTCTATGCGACATCGGGGAGATTCAAAAAATTGATTTCAGCCATAACACAGCCAGACGGATATCGCTAAATCCTATTCCCTATCTATAAGGACCTACAATTTAGAAAACAAATACGTTAAATAGGAAAAGGGGGAGTGGCAGTCACACACAAATTAACTACAGCTCTTTTCCTTTAAATAATATCTTATATCTCTTATTGGTTCATTGGAGGGGATTTTAGAGGTCTCCGAGTGCTGATGTATGACCGCTGGCCTTGTACGCGAACTATGCATGTTTGAATATGTTACGAAAACTTGTTTATTTTAATTTTGCACTTTTGATTTTATCTGCGGCCGTTTAGGAAAATTAGACGAAACCTATTGCCATTGCATTCAAAAGTCAGCCTAACCTGAGCCATACAAGATGTGGCACGCCCGGTTCATCCAAACAGGGCTCCATCGACCGACCCCGGGCGGTATTAAACAGGGTGGCTGATGAAAGCTGCTACCAAAAAAAAACTAACTTTTTGATAAGATGTCGCACAACTGTCAAATACTCCGCAAAAATCATTGGTTATTGTTGACTCAACAATACTTCTGTAGTGCGTTTGTTTAATTTTTGTCTTTTTGTCATCGGTGTGCAAATCAAACAGAAAATAAACACATTCTAAAATCCAACATTTTATTTTTGAATTTATCCAAAATCGTAAATGCAATTGCAGTACGGAGAGTCCCAGGTTCAAATCTCAACTACGGCAAGTACAGAAAAAGAATTTTATTTTATAAATAATTAATATGTGTAAAATAAAACCTAAAAATATAAAAAAAAAATTCTTTAATAAATTTTTTTAAGTCAAAAAAAGAAAAATATTTGCCATTCTTCGATCAATTCCATTTACGTTTAAATCAATATTTTTAAGTTTACATCAAGTACGATTTCAAACTTAAATCATTCTTTTTTGGCTTAAATGTGTCTAAAAGTAAGAAATTCGTACTAGATTATTCGTACTTTGTTTAAAAAAATCCGTATTCACCGTACTTTTGACACCGCTACGGCTCGATTTAAGTAAAGATTACTTGGGTTATTTATTGTGTGAACCATGCTGCAATTATGTGCATCAGGTGGTGGTGACTCTACAAAAACAAAATTTGGTGAATAAAATTTTCGTTTTTGTTGTAGTTTTCGTTGGCTCGGGTGTCAAAAAAAGATATGTAAAAGTAAACAACTTTTACAACCCAGCCTCGATTTATGCATGAAAAAAGTAGATCAGTTGTGCTCGTAACACCATCTGGTACACATAATTCCATGGTGAACCTTTAAAAATTATTGACTTAGTTCTAAATAAATGTGTCTGACTTTACACAATAAAAAACTTAAAAATTCTTTTGCTAAGTCAAAAGTTATAGTTCGCAACTATTTTATTTGTAACAAATGTTATCCCCGTTCCATTTCATTGCATCTTTAATTAAGTCGCTTCTTTATTTTGAAAGTACTAAATTATCTATGTACTAAATAGCAACAAAACACAATCAATCAAACAAACAAAAAACTAAATCTTGTTTGGCTTCCTTATTAAGTTGTACGTACGTTTGTACATACCGACAAACTTCTCTATATAGATCGAGTATGGAAGTTTAGTTCGATTTCATTAATCTCTAGCCTCAACTCTAAATAGAAAAGAAAACAAGAAGCAATGGACTGACTAGTGTACGGCCTACCGTAAATATATGAAACATATCGTATTTTATTTGTAGTTAACATTTAAACATACATTTACTTATGTATGTATCTTTGTTACAATAGTTACATATCCCATTTGACCAAATTGTCGTTGTTAATATTGTTTTTAATCGTGTCCTTAAAGCATTCCCAAACTTGTCAGTGACAGTCTATGCCATTTGTGTTGTCCTTCAAAATGAAGCAGAAGAAGTATTTGTTAATGTCGTTGTCTTTAGTGCGGTCTTTTACATTAACTAATGGAAAAAATTACAAGGGGGGCAACATTTTCACCTTAAGATTGTTTTGTGTGATTTTACAATCATTTGTTTTAAAATTTTGTCAAAGATTTGTATTAGCTGTCCCTAAAAGAATCTTGTAGCCGTCGTTAAAATTGTCTTAAAGACATGGCCAATAGGATACATTTACTTTGTTTAGCGGCATACATGCAAACATTTCTATTATAGTAATAATATCATCTATGGTGCTAAAAATACATGCCAACATCTCGCCATTTTCCACACACATAATTATAATCAACAACAACTTCATCAACATCGCATTAAACTTTTGATTTTTATATTCTTGCGAATTCTTATAAGTTCATGAGAAAAACAATTTTATTTGCTGTTTTTCCAACTTTGTAATTCTTGATTTCAGCTAAGCAGTGTTGCCATTTTATCAGGAACAATGTTGTATACAAAATTTCGTAAGATAAAAATTTATAAAAAAAGTTTCCAAATAATATACAGGATTTGAACACAATTTTCTTAGTTTATTTCTATCATCAGTTAATTCCAACCGATTCTTGAAACCCCTAATAAATATTTTCTGAGTTTATTTTATAACCTCCATAAACCTATTAAGAATTATTTAAAAATAAACCAAAAACCCAACAAACCATTTTTTGCTATATAACTGTTTTGATTTTCTGTTTCTCTTATGCATCTGCATAATCATTGGTTACCACAAAATGTAGCAAAGGGATACCGGAAACAAAGCCTTTTTGTATTACAACAATTACAAATATTTTTTGAGGATTTGATATCCATTTAATTGGGATTTTAACTGGGAAATATATCCAAAAACATTTTATTAAAAAACACTTTTTGTGTTGCGACTTTTCACTTCATCTATAATGACATCGATAAGCTTTTTAAAAAATTGATTTTTTTTTGACACTTTGTTGTACTAAGTTTAAAGCTAGACGACTACCTCTGTTAATTTTTCTAAAATTTTTACACAAAACCTTTACAACATCCCCGGAGCTGCGCCTTGTAATGTGCAATGTAGACCGACTCCCACTAATTTTTCCCTACAAACATTTTTGTGGGGCATACTTACACCCTATCTCCGACCTCTAACAGGGTTGCCATACAAAGTTTAATTTCTTTAAATCGATCCCACAGCTTTTAGGGGTGTTCCTACAAAGGTAAAATGTAAGACCGACACCAATTTATTTTTCCTCCCAAACATTTTTACCCCCTATCTTCAGCCCCTAACATGGTTAAAAAATATAGATTAAAAACTCCTATAAGCCGCCCCTAGAGAAATAAAATCCAGAGAAATAAGGTGTACGACCGGCCCTCATTTGCTTCTCCTCCTAAACATATTACTAGAATATAATAACACCATCACCTAAGGGGGTTCTAATACAAAAATGATGTAAAAACGCCCATAACTTCCCCAGAGTCGGCCTTAAAAAAACAAAGTGTACGACCAGCCCGTATTCGTTTTCCCTCCCAAACATATTCCTAGAATATACTTACCCCATATCACCATCACCTAAGGGGGTTGCCATACAAAATTTTCAAAAATTATGTAGAAACGCCTGTAACTTCCACAGAGTCGGTTTTAGAAAAATAAAGTGTATGGCCGACCCCCATTTGTTTCTCCTCCTAAACGTATTCCTAAAACATTTTTACCCTCTATTTCCACCACAAAAGGGGGTTGCAATACAAAAATTATGTAAAAACGCCCATAACTTCCGCAGAGTCGGCCTTAGAGAAATAAAGTGTACGATCAACTCCCATTAGTTTCCCCTCCCAAACATGTTCCTAAGATATGCTTACCCCCTATCTTCATCGCCTAAAGGGGCTTCAATACAAGTTTGGTAAAATTGCAATAAATTCTCCCCTTCATGTTTCGGGGTGCCCGTGGATAGGTCAAATGCAGGGCTGACCCCAACTAATTTTCTTTTGTTAATATTTTCCTAGAACTTACTAACCCCCATCTCCGCCCCAAAGGGGGGTTGCCATACAAAATTAAAAAAATTAGGGTAAAAACCCTACATCCTTCCAAGTCACCCTAAAAAAGCTAAAATATGACACCAACCCCTATTTAAAAATTAGAAATATTTTTGTACACAAAATAGAATAATAAAAATAAAAAAAATTCGGAGCTTCAAAAGGCCAATGTGAAGGGCATATTAGATTCGGCAAAGCCGAATATAGCGCTCTCACTTGTTTTTTAATCCTTTTTTTTATTATTATTTCTTAATCCATTTATTATTATTTTTTTATGTTAGTTTTTTTATTAAAAAATAAAATAGGAAAATATTGAAAATTGAAGGTAAAACTTTAAAATTATTGCCCAAAAAATTTGTAATCCATAACTGAGAGCGGTGACTTTCAAATTCATACATTTTATTATTTATCAGGACTATAAATTATTATTGAATTTATTTAATTTTTTTAATTCTTTTGTTTTGTTCACATACAATAAGTAGCCTGCGCTTTATAATTTTAAATATTTTAAGTTTTAAAGTAAAATCTGTGTTAACCTTTTTAGGCAAATATTATAAACTTTAAAAGCTAAGTGGGAGGAGTTTAAATTTAATACTTTATTTAAAAAAATTCGAACATCAATGATATTAGTTTCTGGTAAACAACCTTTTTAAACAACATTAAAATTCAACTTTTGAAACTTTTCAAAGTTTTACCAGTACTTTTTATATATCTAAGCATAATGTAAAATAAATTTTTTCATATAAACTATGGATTTCATGTATTTTATTTTCAAACCAAGAAGGCAAAATAAATCGATAACGTTGCAAGTCAAAGTTAAAAGAAGTAAAAATTTCGACACCATGAATCGGATATGCATAAATCAAGGAATTATTGTTAAAAAATTTAACATAAAATATTTCTCCCTTATTAATGTCACTGAATAAATGATAACGTTATAAATTACTTTTAATGATTTAATTGCTTATGTCAAAATATTTTCCAAACAAACCAAAAAATTTAAATATTAAAAGAAGCTGTATTTTAGTATTATTTTAAACTTTTAATATGTTAATTTAAATGAAACTTGTTTTCAATAACTTTTTAGTGCCAATCCAAACTACAAAAGTTTTGTTTTTTTAATTAATTTTTTATTTATTAAAGCTTTGATAAGATTACATAGTTAATTCCCATTTAGTTATGGTTAATGTTTAACTATTTAAGATTATAACTTATTGCCAACACTGTTCAAATATTATGTATAAATATTTACAAACATCTATTGTAATCTAAAAAAAAAATATTAATCATTTGCCAGCCTTTGTATAAAATAGTGTTGATAACCCTTTTTGATAGGTGTCAGTTAAAGGTTAGTAAAAATTTATCATTTAATGCGGACGGCTTTTTATTTTTAATACCTTTAATGTCTTACAACCTTTTTTAAGAAAACAATGGCCTGGCAATACCTCCAGTCGAAAATCCGCTGGAAATGTAAATTTAGTGATTTTTTTGTAAAGTTTTTTACAATTTTCTTTGTAATGATGTCTTACTCTTCGGCTGACGTAGCTTAGCCGAGTCCAGGGTCTACTCTAGGGCCCTCTAAACGTAACTAAGTAAAAGGCGAATGAATTACCCTTACTGGGGTTACAATAATCTTTATGCTTTATGTTGGAAGAACAATATTCTTTCTTCGATAAATATTTTAGGAGTAAAATAAGTAATACGATAGTTCTGCCTTACTAGTTCTCGCACTCAGAAAGGGGATGGCTGCCGAAATCGGAATTTGGGGTGTCGCGCTGAATTCGTTTGCTAAGTTGCCGCTTTCGGTTGCGTGGCTTCGGTCTGGTTACTTGTGGTGACACTCAAGTACAAGGCGACTGTTTTTATCGGATTATGACGGCTCTTATCGTTGAGCAATGACTGGTGATAAGATTAGAATGAAAACTATTTTACATAAATAAGTACAATTCTCTTTCTTATGACGTAATATTTAAATAAACACAAGGTGGGCCAAAACAAATCTCCCTATTGGATGGATGATGCTCTTATTTTTGTAAATTGCGGCCAACGTCAAATTAGTTTTGACATTTGTGAACTAGACAGATGTAGAATACAAGTGAAGAAGACATGGAGCGATACACTCCCCAAGAAGGTGGAATAATCGTGTCTATTTTTTGCGTAAGAATTCGTCTGTGGTGTTGGCGCAGCGTGATTTTCTTTGCTGATTCCCCGGTCGTCCAGCACCGACTGAGCAAACATTGCGCTGTTTGGCCACCAACCTTAAAAAGTCGAGCTCTCGTTAGAAACATCGACCAGACGCCGTGCCTCCCAATTAGCCATCAGTCGGTTGTTTCTAAGGCGAATTTTGGTCATGCGCAGGGCATGTTCCCGTACAAAGTCCAGTCCGTGCATCAGCTGCTGCCTGTCGACCGCCAAACGCGTGTAACATACGCCCAAGCCATCGATCTCGAGGCCGAAGTGGACAATTTTTTTTTGAACTGAAATCATAATGAGCGATGAGGCTCATTTCCACCTCAACGGGTACGTTAACAAGTAAAACTTTCGCTTCTGTGGCACCGAAAGTCCACGAGTGGTGCAATTGGAGCCATTACACCCGCTCAACATTTGTTGAACAAGTTTTTTAAGAAAACTTCATAATTAGGCTGAAGAGTTTAGGGGGTAAAATATGCTTATATGTTTTGGAAACCCTGCTTGTAGTCATCATAGCAAGTTTTTGAGTTAGCTATTTTTTCCAGCACTTAACGTACATATGTTACTTTCAAAAAGTAGGCCGATATACTTTCTTCTTAAAAGTTTGAACATTATTTAAAAAAAGTACGTCATTGTTTTGAAGCTATCTTCACTCAAAAATATTGTTTTTGTAAAATTTAATAGAAAGCTTCAAAAATTTAAGATTTTTTAAGATAATCTGTAAAAAACCAAAAAGTTCTGTCGGGTGTAGTGATTGAAAATCAGCGTCCATTAGTGTAAATATATCTTCATTCTTGTCGTACATGTATGGTAAGTTCTTCAGCCAAAAATCCCACTCCGGAAAATCTCATTAACTGGCACCTGGAATGACATCAATTTTGGTTTAAGGTATAAAATCGTCGGGCTTGACCGACTATAACTTTCTTACTTGCTTTGCTTTGTGGTATGTGATAAGATAATATCAAGAATACGAAAAATAAACAGAGACAACAACACTAATCCACCAAAGCGCTGTATAAAAATGAAAAAAAACAAAAAAAAAAAAAAACACATGCTCTTTTCCGCGTTTTAAAGACAGGATAATAAATAAGTGTTTAAAATGATCAAATGCGACACAAACACATGTTGTCTTCCTTTCTTTAGTTGAATTTAAATAACTAAAAATATAATATTTAAAAGTTTATGAGATCTTTTCTTGCTTTTATACATATATGTCAACAAATTAAACCAAACATTTTTAAACGTTTGTCTCAAAATTACTTTGTTGTGCCGTGCGGCAAATAATAACTCACACGAATATGTACATGTCTCCACAGTTATATGTTTGTATATTTTCGCAAAATTCGTTTTATGTGGGTCGTTATTATTATGATTTTTTGCTAGTTTAGCAAAAGATTAATTTTTAGTTTTTTTTTAATATCTTCTTTATTTTGCCTAAATTATTTTTGTATTCAAATTTATTTGTTTGATTTTGTTAATAATGGAACATTTTGTTTTTTAATTTATTTTGGATATAATAAAGGTGCTTTTATACAGTGCACTCCCAATAAAGTGAACCTTTTTAAAAATACTTAATTTTTTTAAATGTCCTTATTGCGAACTAAGAGAAGCTATTTAAGCAGTTAGCTTATTTTAGATTTACAAAATTTAAAGTCATGAAAACTGTTTTAGTTAAAAAACATGCAGCAATAAATAAATAAAAAACTGCAAGAAAATTTTAGAATTATAAATGCAAATAAATTAATTTTATCTTTAAGAAGCAACTTTAAAGCAAACCCTTTTTAGGGGGCAATTTATGAAATTAAGAATTCAAATTATCAAGAGCGCACTGTAATAGTAATAAGTGTTTTTTTAATCAAATAAATTCTAATTTATTGCTTATTAGAAGTAAAAGGTGTTCTTTTTAAATGGTTATATCAGGTTTCGAATAATATGTGATACATATGACCATATAAAGACATTAGAAAGCTTTTATATTCTACCTTTTTAACACGTATTAGTTACCAATACCAAAATCTTTTTATACCCACTACATACATACATACGAGGGAGGGGTATTATGCGTTTGTAACGCCTAAAAAAAATTGGTCTGAGAAAAGTTTCCGATCGACTTAGAATCACTCCCTGAGTCGATTTAGGCATTTCCGTCCATCCGCCTGTCCGTCTGGCCAGATGTCAATGTATTTTTGTAAACACGCCATAATTTTAAAGGTATTTTGATAAAATTCAGCACAGTTAATTTTTTGGAACTGCCACGAAGCCTATATATCGGTCCATTTTTTTTGGCATAGCCCTTATATAAATTTCCTTCCGGAATAAACATTTCGGGCTCTAACTGGCTTGAATATTACTCTATCTTTACAAAATTTCGCAAACATGTTTATTTTTCTGCCACCAACTCTTATACGAAGGCTGCTTTTTATGTTTCGGAATTTGGCCACACTAGTGTTGCAATCTGACAACTGACAGGTCTCTCGTTAAGTTTTTTTTAGGTTGTACGTACTCAGAACGTTTTGACATACAAGCGCTATTTGTGTTGTTTACAGTAACTTAAAAGATTCAACTCGACCCAAAAATGAAATAAAATCGTAAACATTTTCGTGCGATTATTTTTCACAACTTTCGACGTAGATTAACTCAGAAACAGTGTATGGATGAACTTAATTCTATTTTCAGCGATTAAGCTTTATCAAGGATCAGTGTTTATCGGTGGTATGGTGGATTCAATCGCGGTCGTAGTTCACTCCAAGACGAATTTCGTGAAGGTCGTCCAAAATCAGTTGTTGTTCCGAAAACCATTGATGCTGTGCGTGGAAGACCATCATGTGACCTATCGTGAGATTAAGACAGCCTTAGGCATTAGTGGGGCCAGCATACATTTAATTGCATAAAAATTTGACTGTCGAAACAATTTGTTCGCATTGGATCCCACACAATTTGTCAATCACTCAAAAAAATCTCGTGTCCATTGGTCGAAAGAAACTGCCTTTTTAATTACCCAAAACATCGAATTGATGAGTCATCCGCCGTTTAGTTCTGACTTGGCACCGAATGACTTCTTTTTATTCCCGTACATAAAAAAAACTTAGAGGTCAACGTTTTTCGACAGCTGAAGAAGCGTTTGCTGTATTCAGAATGGATGTTTTGTAGAAAGCTCAATCAGATTGGCAAAAGTGTTTCAAACGCATGCGAAAGTGTATAGATCTTCATTGGAAATATTTTAAAAACCAAAAAGTGATTTTCGATGATTATTATTTGTTTTTATTCTCTAATCCCAAAATATAAAATGCAACCCTAGTACTGAATACAAACATTGTGTAGAGTGTAACATGGTCGGGCTTGACAGACTATAACTTTCTTACTTGTTTTGAAATAACAATAATTTTTAAGAATAACGATTTTGATTTTTTTTTAAATTTCGACTTTAAGTTCTTGTTTAACATTAGTTTTTATTTGCTTCTTCAATTTAATGGCCTTAGACACTTTCCGTTAACAAATTTTTTTTTATTTTCTTTTAATGTTTACATTCGTTGAAATATTTTAAAGCTTAAGCTTGTTTTATGAAAACATAAGCATAAACGTTATTATTAATATGGTTTTCAATGTTTCTTATCCGTTTACCTGTTTAAAAGACATTATCATTGTTTCCTTTTTTTTTCATTGTAACATCCTGTCCTAACTGTCAAATGGTTTGAATAGTAAAGAAGGTAAAAAAAAATTCACACCGCCCACAAATGCATTACATATTACCAAGCATTCTCATCTGCACACATGTTAATACATACATACATATGTACTTATATATGTATGTATGTATTAAGTATAGCTGGTATTTGCATATACATAAATATAATATCTTAGTTTTTGTATTGAACATGAAATCCTTAAAGTGCAAATGTTAAACCAAAGTTTAATATCCTATAACCATAATATTCTCGCTATTTAAAGGATTTAGTGTTTATATGTGAGTACATATACTTAAGATTATGGACAAATATCTCTTTTCAAAAATCAGTGTTTGTAATGTAATACCCTTCGTATTGGCACTAGTAGCAATAAATTTGAAAAGTTGGAGTGGCAAAATATTTTTAATTAAATTACGTATTACAAGAAAGAAAAAAGTTCGGTATACAACGGTGCTTTATGCATTGTTAAAGGAGATTACGAAATCTTTTTTATGTTTAATGCCGAACGTAGGGATCGCCATTGCTACGTGCCTTAAAGAAACTAATGTTTTGATCATTAACTTCCAGCATCCTATTCAATTGAATCTTCGTTTTTGAAATCTTTTTTCAAAAATGCTTTATATATGCCCGTTTTATTTATTTTGTCGAGACGTTATAAAGTACATGTTAAATGTCAAAATATTTTAATATATAAGGAAAAAACTGGTTAATAATTATAAAGAAAAAAAATTAAACCGATTTTTGAATAGTAAACGAATTTGTAAATAAACTTACATTTTACCAGTAGTTTAGTTATCACCCTTTATAATAAAAAGTTAGTGTACATTTATCCTTAATTAAATTTTCTTATATATTTTGAGGCATATATTAATAAAAAATTTTTTATTTCAAAATAGGTTTTTATACGAAGTTTTATACAAAATGTGTATTTTTAAAATATATTTAAAATTTAAAAATATTTTATAAATAATAAAATAAGATTAAAGAGATTAGAAAAAAAAGTAACGACATTTTTTCAACCCCAGCTCGAACCTGGGACTTCCTGATTGCCATGCTAACCCTTACCAGTTAGACCAACGAGACATTCAGGTTATAGAAATAAACATTTAGTACCTAATAGGGGGACACTGAAAGCACGTGATTTCTGCTCAAAATGTTCATTAGAAGACCGTGACGGGAACGACCTTACAAATTTTTTTTTTTTTTCATATATGGTTTAGACATGTGCAGTACGTATTTACGTAAATACATTTAGGTGATTCACAAGGTGTTCTATTTGTCCTATTGTCATATTGTCATAAAATTTCCACAATGGTTTCAAAGCATTTGCCAACTATTGGACACTCGGCGCATGTGTATTTGGAGTTGTTGTGACAATTTAATAGGCATATTAAACGACGTAGTATTTTTTAAGAATTATTTTTGTATAAAAGACAATATGACAATAGGACATAATAGGACACCTTGTGAATCCCCTTATTATGTGCTGCAAATTTACAAAATTGAAAATCTGCATTGGTACTTCCTAAAATACATAAAGGCGTTGACACTCACTTTTTATAGCCCAAAATTAGCCGCCATCTGAAAAACATAACTAACAGAAACGTCGGTCAAAGTGATACAATTCTTTATGACTTGCTAGACTATTAACGGCTAAACATATGTGGTTGACACGAATTATTTAAAACATATCTTGGGAAGTTAGTAGCTAACATGTCTTAACAGAAATCTGAATTCTGACAAAAATCGCATAGAATGTCAAATCAAAAATCTGTTAAAAATGTTTACAAATATTTTTATTTAAAATTGTTTTTTATTAATCCCTTCTAATTTTTAATTTATTTATAATTTTTCTCAAACTGTCAACAGAAATTTGTAAGATATTTGTACGAATCAAGTAAAATTTTTGTCAGACATGTCTGATACAAACCTTTTTAGTCGATTTTACTTGGTTGGTATATACAAGTCTTATATATTAAGGCGACCTAAAATTATTAAAAGTCACACTGTGCATTGTAAAAAATTTAATAGAGAATGTTTTGAATTGGTTTTTGATATGGCTAACATATTGCAAATTAAAATTTCGTTGTATTAAAAAAAAACCTTGACGTAACAAGCACTGGACTTACTAAATACTGTAAAGCAACTGATCCAAGTACTTGTTTTTTTACTGTGTTTGCTTATTATAGTAAACAAAATAAGTATAACAAACACCTTGTCAATATAATTTTTATTAAAACAATTTTTTAGCCACTTTGTTAAATTTAGCTTACGTCTAGCGTGCTTTCGTGCAATTCTGCTTTTTTTTTGTTAATTGAAGTTTAAATATAGCGGTACCAATAAACGATCAGCTGCGTAATAGTTTTTTTTCGGAACTTTGGTAGTTAGAAACTTATTTCAATAGTTTTTGTCACACCAGAAAACAACTTTTATTTAAGACTTACAACCACTTTCATTTAATTGTTAACAAAATTGTGGTGTCATGTTTTCGACCTTGCTCGCATACAACTTCAATATTTGTTTATTGCTTTATTATAACGACATTTACAGTTTTTTGTTTGACAATTTCTGATAGCATTTTTATTTTTTTATTTTAATTATTTCATTTTCGATGTCAATGTGCCGAAATTAACAAAACCATACAATAAGCTAACGACTTGACGGTAAACGTGCCATGACTTTTTAATTTTATTGGTAAAAAGAAGTACCCTTTAAATATTTGTTTCACAGGTGAAATGTAACGGAAGTTTGTGGCAAACCAAAAAATAAAATAAATTTTAAAAACCAATAACACAAGCACACTCAGCAAGCCTTTTGAATGTATTTTCTTATTAATATTTTCTACACTTTTAATTCAATAAGATTTTTTCACACATTTTTTATTCTAAGTCTTAAAGTAAATATTATTGTCTTTATTTCGTAAGTTATCTTTTGTTTACACAAAGCAAAAGCCTACAAAATATCATAGACAAAGCAGACAGAAAAATATGTTGTTCGTATTGCAGTTGCATTAGATATCAGTTTACATGATACGTATTAATGTATTGCAACATATGCACCTATCGCACACAAATCAAAAACAGCCACAACTGAAAGTTCACCATAATCATTTCTTTTTTTTGAAACCAGTTCCCAGGTCGAACATATGCTATAAACATATAGATAACAGCAGGCTTACGGCTACACCCTGTCAGCTGTTGTAGCTGTGGCCAGATTAAACTAATTTCTATTTGAGTGGGCGACAAATTAAAGAAGAGAAAAAAAAATAATATAAAATTGTAAAACAGTGATGCCATCGAGTTTCTATTTTACTGAGCCCTATGGGTAAAATACTTTAAAGGATTTTAAGCAGGGATCGGCACACCAATACATATGTTTTAATTGTTTTGCGCTCTTTATGTGTACACATGTTTAAATGTGTTTAAACAAGTACATTTTGTTTAAAATACTTATTTTAAATTTTTAAATTGTTTATGAATTATTCCCTAAATATCAAAACAGTTACACGTTTTCTAGATAAATGGTGTCACATAAAAAAGCTTCTGGCGTTGATAAAATAAGCAACAAAATGCTCATAGAGCTGCCTCTTACTGCTAAAAGAATCATTCTTTTTATTTTTAACGTGATAATTCGGCTTGAACATTTTCCGCCTATATGGAAAGTTGCCTTAGTAAAGATGATTCCTAAGCCTGGCAAAGATCCCTCGAAGGTAGAATCTTATAGGCCCATAAGTTTGTTACCCACAATGTCAAAATTGTTCGAAAAACTGTTAAAAAAACAAGCTAAATCCGATCCTGAATGACAACAACTGCATTCCAAATCACCAATTCGGCTTTAGAAGTCAACATAGTACCATCGAACAAACTCACAGGTTGGTACAGGTTATAAGAAAAGCCTTTGAGGAAGAGAAGCACTGCTCCGGGCTTTTTATCGATGTCTCACAAGCTTTCGACAAAGTATGGCATGAAGGCCTTTTAAACAAACTAAAGTTTAACCTTCCAGCTAATATTTTCAACCTTTTAGAAAAATACATAACCGGTCGACAATTTATGATCAAAGAGGGAAGCCAATTAAATTCTTCTCAACCAATAGGGGCTGGTGTACCTCAAGGGAGTATACTAGGTCCAATTTTGTACTTGCTTTACACGGCAGACATGCCAACAAACAGTTTTACGCACACGTCTACATTTGCTGACGATACCGCTTTTCTCAGTATTCAAAGAGGCCCTAAGGAGGCTTCGAACCAACTGCAGCAACACGTAAGCCAAGTTGAGAAATGGGCAAAGTTATGGGGAATAAAGATAAATGAACAAAAATGTACCCACATAACTTTTACTTAACGCAAAGAAACGTGCCCTCCAATCACTATCAACAACCATAATGTGCCTCAACGATCTGAGACAAAGTAGAAACTCTGTGCTACGTCTTGATTGTAAGCTTCTACTCTACAACTCGATTTTAAAACCAATTTGGTGCTACGGGATACAACTATGGGGCACTGCTTCCGCCTCCAACATAGAAAAGATTCAACGCCGTCAAAACAAAATTTTAAGAATGATAACTTGTGCTCCTTGGTATGTCAAAAACAGCAACATCCACAAGGATCTTGAAGTTCCACTTGTAAAATGCGAAATCCTAAAAATATGTGGACAAGTATTTACATAAATAAGCAGGAATCACATCCAAATCCGCTCGCTCGAAGCATCCTGCAATATAGTGGGCACATCCGCCTAAAAAGAAGGGATACGATTGCTCTTAGCTGAAATTTTTGAAATTAGTTATCTTTATTGTGAGAACTAAATTTTTGGTCTGGTACTGACTGGACTAGTATTAACTACTTAGTTTTAAGATTTGAATACATATTGTTAGTTCGCTTAAGCGAAGATTCAATAATAAAATATATGAGGAAAAAAAAAACATATATATTTACGGCCTAAAAATTATCCAACAAATTTAAAACAGTATCATTGTGGACATTTTCAACCCTTGTGTATGTATGCTGCCTCTGTCTTCAATATAAATAAGTAGCTAGTTACATGGCTACCATTGCAGTCAGCTGCATTTGTCGTCTTGTAGCCATGTTGCCTGCTGTCGTCTATGTGTTTATAGCATAACGAACAGGACAATTTCGTTTGAATTTTAGTAAACCTAATTTTAAAACGGTTTCTTTACTGTTAAATTGAATTTTGTTATACAATAGGAACCATGTTTTTAAAAGCGTAAAAGAAGACTTTGAAAAAAAATAAATTTAAGTTGTGTTTGTTTCTGATTTAGTGTGCGACATGCACGTAGACATTTTGCGAAATGTCTTCTTTATGTATTTGTTTTCATTCTACCTGTCGACGGAGGAAACAATTTTTTTACATACGTGTGAATATCGCTACCTAAAATGTAAAAGAGCATTAAAAGCAAAATAATAAATAAAATAAAAATTAATGTTTTGGCTGACAATGGTTAAGCGCATCTAAAATATACTTCTTCAAAGACTGATTTTACTTTTTTACAAGTTAAAAAGGGCTGTCGAGATAACTGGGATGCACCAAACAAATAAAGTTTAAAAAAACTTTCCAACTCTAATGTCTTTGTTGTGTTGATACTATTAATAAAAAAAAATTGGGGATTTAAAGGTGATCAATGAGCGTTTTTAATTTTACCTGACGATAAGTGAGACATTTTAAAAACACAAAAAATCCAAACAAACGAAAGCAACGGCTTTGGCCCTTTTTGGTTTCGGTTGAAAATCTTAAAAATAAACTTAAATGTTTTATTTCTTAGAGTATCTTGAGTTGCTCTGACTTAAACCAAAACCATCACCTTCTTGGGCACGTTAACACCTTATAGGGTAGAACATTGAAGCCATGTTGCAAATCTCTTTATGTTTTCTTCACTGTCTGCCTGTGTGCTTTGTTGTTTTGAAAAAGTTTGTTTACCTCAAAACTCTGCTCTCAAACCATCTTTTGTTTGTTGTTTTTCTGTTATTCGTGCAGTTAGGGGATTCACAAGGTGTTCTATTTGTCCTGTGGTCATGTTGTTATAAAATGTTTTAAAAACCTTTACCAACAATTGGACACTCGGCGCAGGTGTATGTGGAGTTGTTGTGACAATTTAATAAGCATATTAAACGACGTAGTATTTTTTTATAACTATTTTTGTATGAAAGACAACAAAACTATAGTGAAATTTTATGACAATATGACAATAGGACATAATAGAACACTTTGTGAACGCCCTATGTGAGAAGCAGGAATTAGTACATGTTTGTACATTGTAAACTTAAAATTGCATAACTCTGGAAGTGATAAAGCAAATTAAAAAATTTAAAAGTACCTTATGTTAAAGAAAATAAGTATTTAACAAAATACTTTGCAAGTGAACAAAATTAAATTAAAGATTGTTTATAAAATAACTTTTTTTTTTGAATTTTCTAATTTTGCTTTATCGCTTTCAAAATCATGCAATTTTAAGTATTCGAAGTACAAACATGAACTCATTGCTGCTCCCCAATGTGCATACAGCAGCGCTGCCCAATGGGGATGGATGATTTATGAGAATGTATGGGTGCTTTTTTACTGTGCTTATTGTAAAAATAAACAATGCAATATCCCCCTTTTTACTCGTGTTGCGTACATGTATAACCCCGTCCCCCGGAGACACTCTTGGGTTACATTGTCATGCAAAAATGTGAATAAAGACACACATTACGGTTAAAAATTTTCTTTTTTTAGGTTTTGTTAAATAAATTTTTTATTTCTAAATTGCTTAGGCTTTTCAGTGCAGTTGTCTGTTGTCTATCGTTATTTAGGTATATAATTTGGGGTTTATTTGTATATTTGTTGCAAAATGTTTATTTATTTTTGTATACCATCTCATATAAGGTAAGGCCTTAAAATGCTGCCTGGTGGCCCGACACCTTTTTCCTCAAAGAATTTTCTGGTGCAAATAAAGATAGGGATATGTTCACATTGAAATGATCTGTTAACAGTTCCGGCCGAAGCCGTTCCCGAGTTTAAAGTTAACAAGTGTATCGTTAAAATCTGTAAATCAAAACAAACATTTAAAAAAAATTTTAGAATTAACTTATCAGTGCTCCACATACAAAAATTTTATTCTTTAAGTTTTTGATTGTTATTATAGAATCGTTTTTAAAACTGTTATTTTATTATAATCATTTTTTTGATTTATTTTCAGCTCTTCACTACATAACTGTAACGGTAAGTAAAACCGAATATTTTTCTGTGAAGGTCAAAAGTTATGGATCTTAGCCTGGGAACCCACTTCAAAATAACTTGAGACCCGAAATTCTTATTGATAACTCAATATACTTATTTTATTCATAACCTATTGTATGTGTAGTGAGCCGTTGGATTCTACAACAATTATTTAAATTTTGTAGTGTTTTATAAAGAAAAATTTGTTACAAAACGTGCAACGTTTTTCTCTAAACAGAATTAATTATTTGCATATCTTTTTTATTATTAAAATTAATTAAAAAAACTCACCATGTGTAGTTAAAAAATTAATTGCCCCAATTAATAATTTTATTAAATTTAAAATTTTCAAATTCTTTTTTTATTAAAATTCAAAAATCTTCCATCTCCAGTATTACTTGTTTACTTACTGTTAAAGTTAAATAAAAAATATAAATATGTATGTCTTTTAATCCCATTTTTCCAATTATTTTGCGTATAAGATGCAGCAAGACTTCTACTACACCTTTGTCAAATGACTGTGAGTGACACTAGATCCTCAGTAAAGGTTTTTTTGTTGCTATTTCTTTAGGCTCAAGTTCAACCCCTACAATTTTTTTTTTTTTCAAAAGAAAAAATAATATAAAAATATAAATAAGAAATACATATAATTAAAAATTAAGTAGGGATTGAATTTGAGCTTAAAGTAATAACAACAAGATCCTCAGTAAAAATATGAGGATGTGTCTTTCGACAAGGCAAAAGTTTATAATGCAACTTCTTCAACATTCCGATAAATAAAATATTGGATAAAGCAAAAGCTAATAGAAAAGGCACTGGTAATTCCCAAGGTCACATCCTCCCTGTATATGTGAATGACATTGATGTCAAAGATGGCTCTGATGGTGAGGAATATATACATATACCTTGGCTACACCACCAACAAGATAAAGATATCAGCATCAAAATAAGGGGAAAGGTAGTACTGCCAAAAAGATGTTTTTTTGGCTTAGCAGACAGCTGAAGAACATGGTTCTTTTCTTTTTTAATTTCTAAAAATATTTATTCCTTAAGATTATGAATTGATAGTTTTCAATACTTCAAAGTTGGGATAAACTTTCGATACGTTACGTTTATTTTAGGGTAAATAATCTCTCTGTTTTCTAGAATGCTCCTAAAAATAAATAAGAAAATTTATTGACTTTGTTCCACCAATCTTTTAAAAGTTAAACCTTTAAGTTTTTGCATACGCAAACAGCTTATAAAAATGCACTTCCTAAAGGTTGCTTAGCATGTCATCTGTTTTTGCATACTTCGTAATCTACTCAATCATAAAAAGCATAAAAGGAGAAGCATACACACTTTGTATCTTTTACAAGAAAGCTCTTAAACTGACATTTCGTCGTCATTAACATCATTGTATAATAAAAGATCCCGCATTGTTTTATTGTGCAGCCAAGTGTCCTTTAAAAAGTCTGTTGTCTTACATAAATGGGTGTAAACTGGAAACCAGCTTTAGACACGCCAAAGATACTGAGACAGAGATTGCAAGCAACATTCATACTTGTTCTGTGCTATCTGGCTGGGGAGGTTTAATGGTGTCTCTTATTTATCATTATCTTCTTCTCCTAATCACCTTCATATTATAAATGTAAGTTGAATCGTTTACCAGAAAAATGTTTTTAAGAGCTTAAAAATATGAAATATTTTTAACAAAATGTTAAAGATGCTTTTCATAGATTATTATGTAAGCAAGAGTAAAATAATACCCATAAGTTTATTCATTACTAGAATGTCCTGGTATTCCATTTACAAATTGGGTCGTTAAATGGTGACAGCAATAAAATACTTGAAGAGGGTTAGAAACATTGTTCTGGTATTGACATACAAAAGATAATTTTTTTTTAATTTCAAAGCTGTCTTCTTTGTTTGTTATTTGATAAGCTAAGATGTTGCATCAGTTTACTTAAATAAGTTGTTACAAGTGTAAAAAAGAAATTGAATTTTTTTTTGAAAATTTGTTGTAAAATTTGAAAACATTTTGCAGGTTTTTATACTCTCGTAGTAGTCGTCGTTTAGGGTTTTACGTGACACCTGCCTTGCGGGCAATAATTCACGGTGCTCTCAACACTTGATGGAATCAAAGCGTCCACCAGCGCCCCCAGAATGGCCTACCCTGCCACCCAGGTACCAATTCTCTGCCATGACTCTGTGTAGCCATAACAGACCCCTTGGTGAGGAGTTGGGCCATCTAAACCCGAATTGCGTCTCTAGTTTTGATCTCGCTTCTTCATAATCAAAACAGATCCGCGCCGACAAGAAACCTTTCCACACGCATTTGAAACAGCACCCAACCTTAAGCAAGAAATACCATGCAAATGCGACACCCAGCTCTGTTCGAAAGATCTCTTTTCATTTAGAAAAATCAATTCTCCACTTTCATCAACGCTTCATAATCTTCTCACCGCCAGTCAGGACCGAGTCGCGCACATGCCAATGCCGGCCATCTCATTATTTGCTACTACTTTAACGGGATCTTATTTTAGATCCTAGGGTCCCCAGCTGTAGCCAGTTTCCCTATTCACCTACTTCCAAACACACTTACACCTTTTCAGCTATTAGCCTACTTCAACAGTTGCTCATGTATCTGGGTAGACCCGCCAAAAATAGAGACTATCTTGAGAGCCTTAAGTTCATATAAAAGCGCTTACGCGATCACTCTGGGGCCCGTAAAGGACGGACCCCAGCATATCAACTTTCGATCTCAGTTGCCCCGCTTGGGGATAACCACAGCCACCACCTGAACTCCCGAAGGAGACCTCACCATTAATCAATTCATGCACTGGTAAGCACATGGGGCCAACTGATTCCCGTGGTACCAGATGGGACTCTGGTCAGCCTCGAAAATCTACTTCCGTACAATTCCTACTAATTTCTATTTAACACAGATGAGGTGTTGGTACCCTTGTAACCTTGTATTGCTGTGCCACTTAATGGCGATGTACATGACACAGCGACAAAAAGCACAACCTGCCTCAAACCAGACCAAATAGTTTATAACCACTGATCACTTGAGCCAAGACAGTCTGTTTTCAAATTATCCATGTCTGTTAGCCTTTCAGTAGGAGGAATACTGAGCCACTTGTACTACATAACTTATCAACCCCTCTCTCGTAGTAATAATTGTTGTCCAAACCTTGGGTGCCCCAGTAGACTAGTAAGCAATTGCCCACATCTATTAGTCTGTGGGTCGCGGTTTAGACTCCTGCCAGAGACTGTATGTGTCATTTTGCTTTTAAGAATTGGGTGGAGGGCAAGTGTTTGGTCGATAGTTGGTTTGTTCGTCCTAGAGCCACGCTGATAGGGTTACATCGCTTCGTCGAGTTTAGACTTCAATATTTTGCACAATAAGCCGGATAGCGTGAAACTTAGGGCCTAGTAACGTTAAACACAACGCATAATAGCGAAAACAAATGTATGGAAAAAATTAAATTTAAAAAAACTTTTCCAGACATTTTGTTTTTGTTTCAGGACGTTGCGTTTTGGGAAATAAGGGGGCTAGTTTTATTAACTCTAGCAACTAAACTTGAGGTGAGCTTTGCATTTGCAAAGGCAAAACAAAAAAAGCTTTAGGCAACACTGCAGATTTTTTAAAGAAATTGTTAACAAACTTCATGCTTAGCATTTATTTTTCAAAAACAATTAAAATTTTAACTGAGACAATTAAATTTTTAATTAAAAAACAAAAATTTTTTGATAAATAAGTTAATTGAAAAAAAAAAATGGGAATAATTTTTTCTGTGAATTTATGCCAGTATGCGAGTCTTTCTTTTTATTGTTTTAACCACTGGTAGAGTTAATTTTCTGGCGTCGCCCTATATGGATATTTTTTATCTTTTGGTATGAGTGTATAGCCATTGGTTCCTTTCGCTCCGATTGAGTAACAACTCTTTTGTTTTACCTTTTTTAACCCATGACATATACATATATGAGAAAAATAACGTGGGCACTAAATTTAAGGAATTTTTATGTTATAAAACACAAATAAAATTAAAAATAGTTACGTTGTTATTAACGACCATATTTTAATGTCTTAATGTTTTCTTTTAGATTTTTCCAAGCGTTTAACCTAAGCATTAAACATAAAAGAAAACTTTGTGGTCGAAAATGTTTGTTTTATTAGTTTCTTCTTTCTTTGCTTTTTTAATGTTTAACATTCTTAGACAATTGCTTAGCTTAGATCCCCAAACAAAATTTCTTCTGATTTGTGATTTAATCTTGAAATTCACATAAACAACTAAGACATTAATAGTAAAAGCATATGTATATCTTAACGCTTGCCTCATTAATAAAAATGTTGGCAATTTACTTTAAATATTTTGTACAAGAATAAGTATTAGTAGTTTAGCTTATTGCACTTTAGCTGTTTTGCTTGTCTGCTTAAAGTCATAAAATACTTAGTAAATTATTATAAACATTTCTTTGTGAGAAAAGAAAAATACTTATGCTTGAGCCTAATATACTGTCTTTAAGATCGGTTCAAACAAGGCAAATCTTTGACGAAATAGGCATGATCATTAAGCTTGAAATAAATTGGTTTAATCTAACATGCTTTTCTTGGATCAAGTAATTGCGTGAATGTTGTGCTATTTTGAATGAAGCACTCAATTCGTTAACTAATGTATGTTAAGGTGTATTTCTTAAAATATTTGCTAGTGGTTACATAGGTTTAGATAACTAAGTATGTTGTGTTCATTTTAAGAACTTCAAACTTTATTCGAATTTGTAATGCTGCACCATAAAATGAAGGCTATTTGAAAACTTTAAAGGTTTTCTTTAGATTGTTATACAAGTGCAGTAGTTCCCAAATCTTATTTTCAATAATAAATGTTAATTGAAGTTTTGAATTTTAATGTCCTTGCAAAATTATCTTTTTATTTGACTTTAAGTCCATTATTGAAATTGCGATTGAAAGAATGGAAATTTTTATTTAAATTAAGTAATTCCTTTATTCTTCAAATGCAATGCATATTCGAAACTAGCTTCGATTTCTTGGCAGAATTTTTTCTAATCGGTATTACTGAAGGTTAAATGTCAATTTGTCTTATTTAAACAAACTGTTACTAGAAAGTTGAATACTGGAATTATATTCATATTTGTTTATTGCTTAGACCAAACTAAATCCACAAACAACCTTACGCTCTCTTATTATCATTCTTTTCTAATTTATAGGGTTTGTTGTTGGTTAAGTTTGTCTATATGCATTTCATTGGTTCTTACACCAAATCATCAGTAGACTTCAACCACCCAAATTCTTAAAAAACTCATGAATATTTACTGTCTTTATATAATAACCTCATTAAACAAAATGAGAATTACTATAAGAAAACCAAAACGTTCAAGTTTTCTTAAGAATCCAACAAACCATTATTCGCTATTCGCTTGTTTTGATTTTCTTTTTCCCCTTACATTTGAATAACCATTGGTTATTACTAAAGAAAATCAAAACAAGCGAATAGCGAATAATGGTTTGTTGGATTCTTAAAAAAGCTTGAACGTTTTGGTTTGCTTATAGTAATTCTCATTTTGTTTAATGAGATTATTGTATAGGGACAGAAAATATTTATGAGTTTTTTTAAGAATTTAGGTTGAAGTCTACTGATGATTTGGTGTAAGAACCAATGAAATGCATATAGACAAACTTAACCAAGAACAAACCCTATAAATTAACAAGAAAATTGGGATTAAATCCTAAATAATTTTAAAAATTGTATCATTCTTTTCTCTTAACTAAAAAAAGTGCTTAATGCAAAATAGTACTTTGAGCATAAAAGAGTAAAATTTTTATGATTTTTTTACACAGTTAATTCCGGCTTTACTCAAGGTCAATGGTCCTTAGTTTCATATTTAAAGTACGTTTTGATAATTTACTTGGCGTTGAGCTCAATATGACTCAAAAATTGTTTTTATTTGTGGACTTACAATCTCAAAAATGAAAAAAAGAGTACCAAATATGTAAAAACAATACTTTTTGATTATCTAATTAACTTTCAACTTCAATCTCGGTTAGAAGTGGTAACCAAAATGTGGGAGAAGTAGGTTAGGTTAGGTAGAACAGACAGCCGTTGAAGAAAAGGATACAGCTCACTTGGGTCCGCTTTACTCGGTCCCTTTGTGTTACCTGGAGAGGCAAATAGAATAGGTTGAGATGGAAGGAAAAAAGAAATTTAGAGAAGAACAAGAAAGAAAAAACAGAAGAATGAAGCAGACTTACCAGGGTCTCTGGTGGGAATCGAACCCACAACCCCCAGACTGGTAGACTCGTGCACTTACCATTGACCAACCGGGGCACTCCTGGGAGAAGTACTTTTTGACCACTTTGCTTTTCTTCGACTTTATCTGGGTAAATTGTAATTTTACATTTTTAAGACTCACAATCTCATAATTTTTACAAAGTACCAAATATAACCTCAATATCGCTCAAAAGGCTTAAATTTCATTTTTGTGGTCTAAAAATCCAAAAAAAAAGGGGAAAGTACCATATATGTATGGTACTTCCGGTCTTAATGGTGATTTATAGCCCTCTATTTTATAGTTCAATACTCAAAACCCATAAAATAAAACAAGCCTAAAAGGTACCATATCAAATATTTACCCTTTTTTGTCTCTTAAGTACCAAAAACGTTTTTATATCTTTGCAAGACTTGTCAAACACAATTTCAATTATTTTCCTAGCTTACAGGCTTAGAAGTTACGTAGTTGACTCTTAAAATGTGAGCTTTGTTTTAAAAAGATACTAAAAACATACAAAAAATTTTTTGAAACTGTCAAACGAAATGCGAGTTATATATCTGCCGTTAATATTTTAAAAATGTTAACCCTTTTTTTCCCCTAAGAAACCGAAATTCCGAAAAAGTTTCAGACAAGGGTCCGCTTTAGTAGAATGCAATACTTTTTAAATTGTATTAATATCGTTTATAGTTTAGGAAATATTAAATTTTCAGTTTTTCCCTATTTTGCCTCCGAATTTTCCAAAATCGCCCTATAGTGGATATATACATCGCAAGAAGTACCTGCAGTTCAAATTTCCAGTCTCTACAATAATGTATGAGTCAGTCATTAACGGTGTGCATTTATAAGTAAACATAGATCTAAAATTGTTTTTAAAGTTCTTTAAGATTGGAAAAAATTCCAATTACCGTTTTGTTTGGTCAGAAAACTTTAAGAATCTCTGCTCTTCAGGAGCCAACAAATGTGCTTTTGTATCATCATAAAATTATGGACCATATCATCTTAAATCTATTTTTGTAGACAGTAACAACGTTAGCAGCGTCCTCGTCGTCGTCATCAGTATTGCTTTAAGGTGGGGCAATAATATACAACTTAATGGATCTCACAGAATAACTAAAGGAAAAATATTTACATGAAATGTACAGCAGAAGGAAGATATGGGGAAATGAAAAATGATGGATTATGCCAATGAACTTGACATTAATAAGGCTTCTTCTTGTCTACATTCTCTATTGCTACTTTATACGTTTTGTTTCTATTTCCCTTAATTTTCATTCTATTTTTATTTATTTTATTGATGTTAAAGCTGTGATTTTCTTTGTAAAACTTTATTGTTGTGTTTGAATGCTGTTTTTCAAGTAGCTGATGTAAGGCAAAAGTGATTGTCAAAAGGTTTTTTTTCCAAATGCAAGTCTGTATGTTATTGTGACTTTAATGTATCTCAACTTTAAGCTTTAAGGTGGTTGCGTTAATAATTTAAGTTTCAGCAGATTCTTTTTGTCATTACAGACAGACTTCTAAATAAATAATATACAGCAAATATTTTAAACCTTGTATATATTACAACATAGAGTTCGCTTCAGTTACTTGTCCTAAAAAAAGAAGAAACTTAACAATTTTATTTATGACAATATTTAAACTACGTTCTCTTAAAAAATGTAACTACATGTAAACCATAAGGATATTTTATATTCTTGCTGCACAGCCGCTAAATCTGCTTAAAGCTCCCGTAAATGAGAATGTACAAATGTTTGTAAGTATGTAATATACATGATTTAGGAAAATACAGAAAAAAGTAAAAACGAAAGCAAACAAATATTTTAACAATTTGTATACATTTACAAACCTTGATGTACTTACTTACTTACTCCATACCAAAATAAAACTGGCGGCAAAATGCCAAAAATAGTTATAACAGCTTTTCCTTGTACATGCCACTACCAGACAGTCATGATCAAATATGCCACATTACAACTTCTGTTGTCAACGTGAGTTAACAAGAAGTCTTTTCTAAAATTTTTTGTACATAACTAAAAGCAACTATTCAATAGTTTTCTTGGTTTCCTGAAGTACCCTCTAAAATTTTGTGCTAAAAAAAATGGAAAGGAGAGTGTTGCGAAGCGCATCACCTAAGAACGGCTGGAACGATTTCGCCCCCTTTTTCAGTTATAACAGTATTCTGAAAAAGATTTTCCGGGAAATTTATAAATTGAGAATTAGCACTTTAAACTTCTGACGGGCTATACAGGGTGTCTGGTGGCAAGTTAATATTTTTACGACTATTTCAAAAAGTAATAAAGGGTGCGGAATGAGGGTGGCGCCGTTGGAGTTATCGATTGTGCGGATTTGTCAATCACGATGTCGCAGTGGTCGAGTGAGCATCGCGCGTTTGCTGTGGCGACATTTTTTAAAAGTAATGATTCTTACGTAATTGTTCGTCGACAATTTTGTTCAAAGTTCGGTATGCGGCGAATACGGGATGGATCAAGTGTAAATTTAATTCGTTTGTGGGCGCAAAGACTCCGCGCAACTGCTTCGGCTATGAACATTCCACGACTAGGGCCCAGTCGATCTTCAAGGACTCCCGAAAACATTAAACTGGTTGAAATCAGTTTGCGTGAAAATCCGAGACTTTCAATGCGGAAAAAACAGCCGCACTGTGACTTTAAGACCGATCATTCATGAAATTTTAAAAAAGGATCTGAAGTTCCATCCTCTTAATACTAAATTGGTAAAGAACTGAAAGAAAGAAACTTTAATCTGCGCAAAAATTTGAGTAAAACGATGTTGGAACATTTTTGCACTTAAAATCCCATTTTTTTCATTTTCACTTACACGGCCCTGCAACCCTCGACTGAAACATCAAAAATCATTGCATTGCACCAGGGTAACTGTTTGGTGTGTCTTACCCACACATAAGATTAACCATTTTTTTTTTTTGAAAATTCTCGAGGCAAGGCGACGAGTGTCAACGGTGAAAATTATTGGCGCATGATTATGGAATTCTTTTTGCCACACCTGTCAGCTTATCCATCCCCAGCAAAAACTAACATTGCTTTGTAATGAGTTAAAATCCAAAAAACTCTTACTAATTGGCATTTTAACTCATTACTTTAACATGGCGATGACATTGGAGGCAAGAACTTACCATGCTCGCTTACAAAGAGGCAGTTAAATAAGTACTTGCCATGCTCGCTTACACAAAGGGACTTACATAAGCCGTTACTTTGCTGGCATTAAAATAACCTTTTTCTGGGGACCCCAGTTACTCATTGTTGCATTTAAAGTTTTTTTCTTTGATGTTTTGGTTAAAACTGGCTTAAAATATTTAGTTATAATAAGTTAAGAAATTGTCAAACTAAAACTATCTGCCTAAATTTTTGATAAGAAGTAACTCATTATCTAACAACTTCTAAATAATGCAGACGGTATGTAAAAATCATTTAAAAGTAAGTTGTTTGGCAATGACTAATCGCCACCAAGTTTTTGCTGGGTCGTGCTCTTTACACATGCTCCTTACACAGCTAGAGCTTCAATGAACTTGCTTTGGGAAAATTTCCCCTAAAAACTAATCAGTCGCTTTGGGGACATCCCATGTCCACTGAGGTCACCCAAACTAATTTCAATGGATTTTTTTATAGGGCCACCTCAAAGAGAGGTTTTATAATGACAATCTCTTGTGACATTTAAGCAAAATATTTGTCGAGAAAGCAGCTGAATTGAATCAAGTTTACTGCAGGGTATGGCGCAGAACACAAAGCTCCGTTTTGAACAGTGGGTTCAGCTCGGCGCTCTCGATGACATATCCTTAAAAAAATTTAATCTGCATTTCCATTTTATCGTTCAATGCTCTTAATTTAACTTTGTGTCATTTATTACGTTTTTCATTTAAGTTTGAAATTATAATTCTGCCATCAAACACCCTGTACTTGATTCAGACAAAAAACTATTTTTTTTTGGGAACAATTTTTTAGAAATGTGATGGGTGTGACATTTTTATCAAAACACTAAAAAAAGAATAGACCGTATTTCAGTACCTGATCTATTAAACTCTTGCGAAATGAATCATAAAATATATGTTTATTCTCTTTTATATGTAAATTTAACAAATTTGCTTAAAAGAAGAAAACATTTATTTTTCCGCATTTGATGTCGTTCTACATGGAGTTGGCCATAAGTAATATGAACCGGGGCTAAACCTAAAATTGCTCATACGCTGGGTCCAATTTTGGCATACTTACTGCAATATTTCAGGCGTCATCCTTCTAATGGGTTCTTTAGTATTGGCTTCTAGCGCGTCAACCGTTGCAGGCTTGACCTTATAGACATGAGCTTGAACATAGCTTCACACTAACGTTCCTGTCTTTGTCGTCTTTAAAAAAAGTACGATCCAAGGATGCCATCGGTCCAAATTCCACACTAATCAGTGCATTTTTCAATTTCACAAGAAATACGGAGGTTTTGCATGCCCACGTATCCATTTAAAAAGTGGATCTTCATCAAACTTTGCCAGTACCCATTCATTAAAAATAAGGGGATGTGGTATGCCATTATGTGGCTTTTATTCGAAATCGAATCGATAATTCACGTTCATCAACAAAATTTGCGGATACAGCTGCGATATTATTCTCTGTCCGCACTTTGGGTATGCGTGTTGGTGTTTAAATGTCCAATAATGTAAACCAAGTTACAAGATTCCAAATAGACGTAAATTGGGTGCTTCGTTTTTAAAACAATTGTAATGTAAAAATTGTATTAATAAATTTTTAATAGCTTAAGAGGACCCTTAAAGAAAGGGCCCAATTCCATCGGGACGTACATTAAGGCCAGTGATCGGGTCGTCGATTCTCGTTATTCTGTCAACTGTATCACATTACAGTGCCCTATTGGCAGTTTCTGCCCACTCCTTTAACTTAACCATAGTTGTGACGAAAGGGCTCCTCAGGTCAACTGCCTGCTCTTTTCGAATTGTAATTGCTAGATAATTCGCCTGCTTATTTCCGATTATTAAATGCAATGTCCAGGCGACCATATAATAGGATCTTGGCTATACTCTGCTAAAATAATATGCTAAATTGAACACTTAATGAATTTTATTTTCTGGCAACGCTGTTAATACCCAAAACTGGGGATGTTGTTTTAATTTCCTTAAGCTTAAAATATTGTAAAAAACACAGTTTTACTCCGCATTCCAAAATTTATTTTCAAAACTGTTGGGTTGAAACCGACTTTATACAAATAAAGTAATGGTGTGTTTTTTTATACCCATAGTTGAAATCATACTTAAGGCAAAACAACAACAAAAACGAGAGAAATCGTATGTGACTTAAAATAGTCAGCCGTCATACGGATGCTACTAAATATAAATGTATTACTGCTGATGGGATTTTTACAACTGCACAAGGATAAATAGAAATTAAGGTTTATAAATACCATTAAGGGAATTGTGAAATTATTTGCACAAATGAGTTGAATTAAAGATTTATGTAAGAAATAAAGCTTTTTCTACCCACATTGCGCTTATGATGGTGGGAAGGGTAGCCTGCATTTGTGTTGGCTTTTATAATATCTATTTTAAACTAAATTACCTAAATTGAATGAGAATCAGTTTAACAAAGTCTATCCGTCCTCACCAGAGGTCCAATTGGTGATGCTCACAGCCGCCACCAACTTAATTTTTAATTCAAAGCCGCCGCCGATTGGAGCAGCGGGTGTCGCCTCAAATAGCTTTACTTTTTTTGCTGCAGTAACTGCTACTTTCTGTTAATTTTTATTTAGAAAAAAATATTTCTGCTAAAAAAGAATTTTTATTTCTCCTAAGAAAAACAATTTAAAAAACTAAAAAGCCTTGTGTTTAAAAAAAAAACCAAATTTAACACTATCAAGCTAGTGTGCTTTACTTAACTCTCCGATATTTTCTTGTGTCTATTTTCCCCCCTTAAATAATCGGAAATAATCCCTATTTTTGGTCTCTGGTATTGATATTTTTTTCTAGATTTTTTAAAATTAAGTTGAACGGTCAAATGTGTGTTTTGAAATACTACAGATGTCTTCCATCGAGTCGAACGCACTGTTCAAAATGGAGCTTTGTGTTATGCGCCACACGCTGCTTGGTTCATTTTAGCTGATTTCTCGACGAATTTTTCGTCTTTGAGGTAGCCCGCTAAAAAAACTATTGGAGTTAGAAATTTTCCCGAAGCAAATTTATCGAAGTCTTGGCTGTTGAAACCGCGTTTGTAAGGAGTGTGATGAATAAACTCGCCGGTTGGGCAAAAAGAATTCCGTAATCATGCGTCGATAAATTCCACCTTTGACATTCGTCGCCTGGCCTCGAGAATTTTCGAAAAAAATTATTTCATGCTTGAGTAAGGCACACCAAACAGTTACCCTGGGGCAATGCAATGGTTTTTGATGTTTCTATCGAGAATTGCGTGCTCTTGGAGACCAGTAACGGCAGTTTTGCTTGGTGACGTGTTAGTTTAAGTGAAAATGACCCTCATCGCAGTGCAAAAGCGCTCCAACATCGTTTGACAAAAACTGTTGTTTAAATCAAAGTCACTTTCTTTAAGTTCTAAAACGATTTTAGTTTTAAAAGGGTGGAACTTCGGATCCTTTTTTACAATTTCATGAATATTCGCTTTCGGAAGTCCCAGTGAGGCTTCTCTCTTCCGTGTTGAAAGTCGTAGATTTTTACGTAAACTCTTTTCAAACAGTTCGATGTTTTCAGGAGTCCTTGAAGATCGACTGTGCCCTAGCCATGGGACATCCACAGCCTAAGCAGTTGCGCGGAATCTCTGCACTGGTATTGTTATTAACAAAATATTTTAAAATACTATTTAATAGTGTCGGCGCCAGTCGACTCTAAGCCGCCGCCTGTAAATTTTTGTTCAGCCGCCGATAACTTATAGACAAACTGGACCTCTGGTCTTCACTTTATGATTAGAGTACGGATCACATGTGTCGAGATTATTACACCAAATTTTTAACATTCGATTGTTTTCAGCTATTAAATATTGTGACAAAATGTATATAATGTCCTTCCAAGTAATGCTTAAGTGACGATAAAAACCCTTTTAAAATATTTTAAAAATGTTTAACACAAATTTCCATAAAATTTTAATTGATACATTTTTTATAAAATTTTTTTCTTTAACTGTTAGTTATTTTGTAAATAATTAAAGAAAATTGAAATCTAATAAAAAAAGGCAATAAAAGCTGCGGACACCCCATGCGAAATTTAAAAATTCTTATAATTTTTCATCACTTGCGGTAAAGTTAATTAAAAAAAATAATAAATGATACCAAAAACTCTTTAATGAATTACATTTACCCACGTGTGATAATTAATAGTAAAATTTTTTATTCATTTTAATATCACATAACTGTATGAGCGAGTCGGCGGCGTTGGTCTTAACCTACATATGCACCCTAGAGCTCTAAGTTGCAGCACAAATTATACAAAAAGAACCAAAAATAAAAAAATTATAACAAACACGCAACAGTCGTTTTGGAAATAAACCAATTAAAATAATTTAACCCTTTTTGGGTAAATTTTAAATGCAATAATTGAATTAAGATCAGATCTTTCAAAAAATAATATTTTTAAATTAGAAGTAGGTTTAGGTTAATGTGATGAAACAAAACAAAATACATATCAACTTTTATCTTATTATTTGCAACTAAATCTATTTCAACCTAAAACTTCTACTTCAAAAGGGTTTTCACGGCGTTTACGGGTTAATAGCCGACTCGTATGTTAACACAATGTTTTGCTACTAAATAAAGTTACAGAAGAGTTTAAAAAAACTATGGCTTAGGTTACAGAGATTGTATAACTGACAACCTTCCCACCAATAAATTAACTTAAAAAAAATAAGTAAAAACAAATAAAATATAAAACAATTAATGTAAAAAACTGAAAAAAATGCATTTTTAAAATGACATTGAGTTTAAGTTGCATTTTTATTAAATTTTATGAAATGTAAATGCAATTATAAATATTTATATATACTTACACTGTTCAACTGCAAAAAGATTTGAAAAATTATAGCTTCAGAAGAGAATAGGGTCAAATTTTTGTAAAAATTTTAAGCCTTTTGTCATTAAGGATAAAAATTTAAAAGAATTGGCTTAAAGCCGAAGTTCTGTAATACTTAAGTGGAGATAAATGCAAATTATATGCCGTTGCCGTCAATCTGCTCTTTAAAAACTTTATCTTCTAAAGCTGACATGTTTCAGTTTTAACCCCGCTTCTGTACGTTGTTCAAGTGCTTAAAAACCAGCAAGATTTTTTTCTTTTTTTTTATGGAAAAAGGACCTTCGATGATACACCCTTTTGAAAAAAGATAGAAGGTGAGCCAAAAGAAGTCATCCGATGTTGTTTGGCTCTCATTTTTTTTCTAAATAAAATGCTTTAATTTTGTTTTTTGATTATGTTTATTTGAACCTTTAGAATTTTATTAGTCAAGTCGAGAAGATGATATCAGCCAAATGGGTGCCGTCACAACTAATTGCTGTACGGACTCGTTTTATGGAATTTTTTATCATTTCGGCGAGAACTTCGGGCGACAGATTCTCGCACTAGTGTCGAATTTTGTCCTTGAGGGCTTCCATGGTCTCGAATTTGTTCACGTAAAAACGGGATTTTAAAAAACCCCACAAAAAATTCTAAAATTGTTAAATTGGACGATCTTGCGGGCCAATGTAAACCGCCAAAACGAGGAATGAGGCGACCCGGGCACGCCACTTTTGGAATATCAGTTGTCGCTCGCGCAGTGTGCCGTTGCTCCGTCCTGTTAGAACCATATGTCCTCCAGTCCCAATTCGTTCAATTGAGGCAGAAAAAACTCGGTTAACATGGCCCTTTAGCGTGCACCGCCCACTGTTGTCGTTTTACAAGCGGCGTCCTAAAAAAGGCCCGATGACTCCCCCAGCGTAAACAGCGCACCATGCAGTCACTTTGAGCGGGTGTAATGGCTCCTCGTGCATCACTTCGGTGCCCCAGAAGCGATAGTTTTGCTTTTTCACGTACCCGCTGAGGTGGAAATGAGCCTCATCGCTCATTATGATTTTGATTGAAAAATCGTTCACTTCGGCCTCGAAATTGAGGATGGCTTGGGCGTAGGTTACACGCGTTTGGCGGTCGACAGGTAGCAGCTGATGGACGGACTGAACTTTTTACGGGAACATGCGCAGGTGTTTGACCAAAATTCGCCTTAGGGGCGACCGGATATTGGCTAATTGCGAGGCACGGCGTCTGGTCAAAGTTTCTGGCGACAGCTCGACATCCTCGCCAACAGCGGCGAAATTCTCGGCTCCAGGGCCAGCCAATCTTGGAAGCGTCTCGTCTGGTGCCATACTCTTCAAGGTTGGTGGCTAAACGCCGCAGTGTTTTCGCAATCGGTGCCGGACGATCAAGGAGTCGACGAAGGAATTCGCGCTGCGCCAATACCAAAAAAAAGACACGATTATTTCGCGTTCTTGGGGAGTAAATCACTTGTATTCTACATCTGTCTAGCTCACAAATGTCAAAACTGATTTGACATTGGCCGCCATTTTCAAAGTCAAGAGCATCTTGCAATAGGAGGATTTCTTTTGTCCCACCTTTTATATCTGGTCCTACCCTGCCCTAGAGGTCTTTTCTATTAGAGTTTAACATTCTGCAGGTAGTTTCTCACGTATGTTGTTGGGCTTACCCAACCATATTGTTTAAGTCTGAGTTAAGTATAGCTAAAACCAGGCCGACAGTACTGGTTAAATGACACTTTGGGGCGGGTGACCGAAGGAATGAGTAGTTTCACATATAGTTTAAAGTCGGAGGAAATTTTTGTCGAAGACCCTACACTACTGCTACGACTGCCCCGAGCAAGCCTGAAATGTTTGTCCTGATTTTGAACATATAAAGAACCAACAGTCGTACACATGTGTATCGATACTCAAACGTCGATTAAAGCTACAATGCTCGATTAAAGAAAATCTACTACAGCTTGCAATGCAAAAAACATGAGAAACAATTTTTCAGGAAATGGCTAATACTGGACTGACACGATGAAAGTTTTCATGAAATTATTTCCATGAAGTTATGTTTCTAGACGAGAAGCACAAAAAAGTAGGCTCTTCTTTACCCTTTTTGGTACCAAAATGACAAGATTTTTAATGGGGTGATCCGGAAGAGAAGAAGACTGAGGAAATCCTAGAGTCAAAAAGAACAAGATGATAAGTAAACTACGATATTGAAAGCATGCGAAAAAAGGGACGACCGAAGCTTCTTTGAAAAGATCTTACGTTAAAAATTAAAAAGGAAACATAGTTAAAGATTTTTCATCGCTTCTAAATTTCTTTAAGTGTATGAAATAAAAGGCGATAGTTTGATTGTTTCTACTAAACATTTGTATCTCTTGTTTAAAGTTCACATGACATACAAAAATTATTATTCATATGTACATACATACATATGACATACTTATGCAGAATAGATTAAATTATAAAATTACGCGGTAGTATGTAAATTTTGCAAGTATTTGTTTTTTAAAATAATTTGAGTTTTATTTGTTTCAAGCGTTTTTCGATTTTTTCGTTGCAGTATTTTGCAAACAACTTTTGTTTAAAAATAGACATAAATTGAAGGAAATTGTATTTTTTTAATTATTGTTTCACACCTTATTGTATTTGAACGATTTAACACATTGTAATTGCTAATTGCAATTATGATAATGTCATTAGGGGGGTTCACTAAAAGCAAGAAACTCAAAGAATCTAATTTTTTTTTAACTTTTTAGCTTTTATTTAGAGTTTGTTTATATACCCTTCACAACGTGTAGAGGGTTTTAAAATTTACATGGCAACCCCCTTAGGGGGCGGTGATAGGGGGTAAGTATGCTCTAGCAAAATTTTTGCAAGGAAAAATTAGTTGGACACAGTCCTACATTTGACCTATCCATGGGCACCCCGGAAGCGGAAGGGGGGGAGGGGTTTTTAACAATTTCCTAAACTTTTTATGGCAGCCACTTTAGGCGAGAGAGATAGGGGGTAAGTATATTCTATTAAATATCTTTGGGAGGGGAAACTATGGGGGGTCGGTCATACACTTTATTTCTCTAAGGCCGACTCTGGAGAAGCTATGGGCTTTTTAACATCGTTTTTGTAAATTTTGTATGGCAATCCCCTTAGGTGATTGAGATAGCAGGTAAGCACGTTTTAGAAATATGTTTGAGAGGGAAAATTAATGGGGGTCTGTAATACATTTCACCCCCCTAAGAGAGACTCCAGGGAAGTTGTAGGGGTTTGCACCCTTTTTTTTTTAATTTTGTATGTCAACCCTATTAGGGGCTGGAGATAAGGGGTTAGTATATTTCACAAAAATGCTTGTGAGGAAAAAAATAATTCGGGTCGGTCCTACATTTGACCTCTGAAAGCTGTGGGAGCGACTTAAAAAAATTAACAAAAAAATTAAACTTTGTATTGCAACTCTGTTAGGGAGCCGATATAGGTTGTAAGTTTGTTCCGCCAAAATGGAAAAATTAATGGCAGTCGGTATTACATTACACCCGTATGTAGGCAGTTGTAGAGGTTGCTATGTATAAATTTTAGAGAAATAAACACAGGTAGTCTTGGTTTCTCGTTTTTATCTTGGTCAGTTATCAGGCGATCTTGCTGGATTTCAACAGTGACTTTTTTGCAGATATTTCTGATAGTTTAATACCTTATGGGTCCATGCGACATCGGGGGGCTTCAAAAAGTTGATTTCAACCACAACACGAAAAGGCGGGCAGACGGACAGACAGAAGCAAAATCGACTTCCCTATCTATAAGAACCAAGGAAATATACTTATACTTTATGGGGTCGCAGATGAATATTAAAGAAATTACAAACGGAATGCCAAACTTATGTGTGAAAAAACTTATTACTTTTGTAAGGGTTTAAAAACATGTCTTTGCATTTATCTAGTTTTCAATTTCTTCATGCTTAACTGGCCACCCCCCCTACTATTGCATTTGGCTAATTGCTAGCTTTAGATAAAAAAAATACATTTGATTTTGTTGTTTTCTAACATTGTCTAATTGTAAACGTTTTAACGCTAAATTACTCTACTATTACACTTCAGCTAGCGTAAAACATTTATCCCCGTTCCCTACCCCTCATTACGTACGTTGTTTGCTTGTATGTTTTCATCAGCTTCAAAACGTTTACACATTCACGCTTCCATAATTTTCTTTACCTATAAAAAACAAAATAATTACAAGTTTTAGCGTTAATTTATTAACATTTTTCTAACATTTTTTTTTTTAATTTTAATAATTGTATTATTTTAAGTGTTATAATGAGCTTTTCGACTACAATAGAAACAGCAACAATTATTGAAATTAACTGCATTTTATTACAAATTATTTCTTAAAAAAAATAAAAAATCGTAAAATTAGTACAAAAAATTAATGTTTTATTTAAGTTAAAAAGAGAGACAAATATTGGGTCTTTTTATTTAAAAACCGTTATAATACTTTGGCCTGTTTAAATGTTGCCTCTGAATTTAATTATTTTTTTGAGAATTTAATTTATTTAAAACCCATTTAAATTTATGTTTGTATAATTTTCATGCCTCAATGATTTTCAGTATTTTTTATAAAAATTAATTGAATATGATAAATGGTTGTATGACTACTAAGTTATTAGGAAACTAGTTAATAGCTTATTTCAAATTGACCAGGTTTTAAAAGCTGTAATATATAATGGAAAATGAAAGTTATCCCTCTAATAACGCAGTGCGGTGTGTGGAAATTTTCAAATAGTTTATAATTAATTATTGTTTGGTTACCGATACTATCGAAAAAATAAGCCGTCAGTAAAAAAAATACATACTAGGCCAAAAAGAGAAATTTATAGCCCATTTTTCATGTCAGTTAAATTATTTTAATTTTTTCTTAATTATTTTTTAAAGTAATTTTTACATTTAAAAATCTTTAGTTCTGTGTGAACCTGAATTAGCAAAAAAAAATATATTTATTTGTGTGCAATGTTTAGATATTTTTCCCATTACGATTTAAATAGCTTGTATTAAAAAACATTATTAGATGTGTTTGGTCTAATTAAGTTAAAAAGTAAAGAAAAAAAATTAACAAAACTTCCTTAAGTTTTTTAGCTGAAATTAGGTGTTGCAGGCCGTCGGCCTAGGAATACTGCCGGCGGCTAATACGCAACTTACAGGCAATCATCTTTGCTCTCTTAAAAAATACTAATGAACAAAAATTATACAAGTAATAATTTTTTATAATTTCATTTAATAGATTATTAAAAGATTTGATGCAAATTTATCAACTCCTTTAAAAAAATCTTGTATTATTTAAATATATACAGGGTTTCCGCCGGCACCCTGTATTGTATTATTGTGAATTAGAAGCGTGGCAAATTTATTATGGAAAAATATTCGCTAAACCAACTTGTTTTAATCGTTTAAACATGACAACCCCGATTTTCATGAAAAAATTATAATGACGAGGCCAATTTTCATTTGAGTGGATATTTGAATAAAAGTCGGTTCTGGGCAATGGAAACCCCTCAAATTATTCCTTAGTCACCTTTGCATCCATTAACGGTAACTCAATGGTGAGCGATATCGTGATATGATGGAAAACTTTTTAATGCCAGAACTGCATGCTTTGGGGGCTTGGTTAGCATGTGATATGAACAAGACGGTGCCACATCGCATACAGCCAGGATTACAATGGAATTACTGCAAGATTTCTTTCCACAACAAGTTATTTCAAGAAATGGTGATTTTGATTGGCCTTCCCGGTCGCCTGCTTTGACTACTCCGGACTTCTTTTTGCAGGGATATCGGAAAAGCAAGATGTATTCAAACAAACCAGAAACGCTGGAGCAGCTCAAACAAAATATTCGTGAGGAAATTATTAAAATACCGTGTGAAATTTGTGAGATGGTAATTAAAAATATGCACAAAAGGGCTCGCATTTGTGTGGCTAACAGAGGCGGACATACATCTGATGTTGTATTTCATACATAATTGCCGACATTTAATAAAACATTTATCAAAATAAGGTCCATTCTCTTTCATATAATCAAAAATTATAAACAAACAAAGTAGTATAGCTTGTCGGCGGACACCCTGTATTATTTGATAAACGGTATTCTAAAAGTTCCATAATATCGATACTATCTATAGTCTAACCTCAAATTGTCGAATGGACCGACTATCGATAGTTTTGCAGCTCTACCACAAGTCTTCGATGTCTTCCGGAGTTTTAACCATTTTAGATAAGTGAAAATCATAAGTAATGATTTGCTCTGGACTACAATTGATTGACTACAAGATAGATAGAACCTCAAAAAGTTCCTGGGGTATTACTTTTAACACGCCAAAACCAATAATGTACGAAATTTCATTCTGGTCGTTAAGCCAATAAGTTACTTGTTAAGGTGATATTGTAGTGTACATTCACTCCGATTTCAGACACGGAATCTAATAAAAAGCGAACCGTAGAGCAAATAAACCTGACGCCCCAGTACGTATGCTTAGCATTGCCAGCAACAAAAAAGCGGAGACCCTAAAATTGTTGGGTTGATCTTTCGTTATTGAAAATTTTGACGGACAAAAAACTGAAGAAGTCGAGAGGTTCTGGATAATTTGTTCAATACGGATATTAATTGCTTACATGTAAGACTTCGAGAGACCACCCACTTAATGGTCATATAGTGAAATGATGATATTGATTTGATTTGATTATTATAGCCGAGATCTATTTTAAAAATGCTTCTAGATATTATATGAGTTTCGGGAATACCATTGCATTAATTTTCGGGCTTATTAAAACATATCTGAGCTCTTTTTTGTGTTGCTCACTATCGGAAGCTGCCAATGTCTATCATGTTTAGGGGGACCATTTATTTCTGGGCCAAAATCGGTATGCTTTTTATTTTTTATATTCTAAGATCCACCTTCAATTATAGCAAACGAATTAAAATCACTTCCTGATTTGATTAAAGCATGTCTGTCCGACCGTTGGGGTGTCTATATATTCTTATAATCAAAGAACAGGTCGAGGTCAATAATTGATTCAGAAAATAAATTTAAAAAAATAATTTTTGGACAGCTGCCAATCGTAAAAAAATTATTTTAATACACTTTTTGTTGCTAGAAAAATACTTTTTTTTTCTATTTTTCCTCTAATATAACAAATTTTTTGAGTAATATTATTTCAAACATCAAATCATATTGAAAAATCAGTACTTTTTCCCAAAAATCAGTACATTTCAGTAGACGAAATGAGAAATCAGTACATGTACTGATGAAATCAATACGAGTGGTCACCCTAATCATGTTGCAAATGAATGTTCTAACAATATTCTTACTTATTTAAAGGGAAATGAATAACAAATTTAATTTAAGAACAAAGTTGGAACATCTCTTTTATTTCTGTTTAAGTGTAACATGACAACTTCATGGAGTTTGAGCAGAATTTCAAAGAAAATTATTACCTAAAAACACGCTAAAGTCATGTATTCACAATGTTTATGGGTAATTTTTATTAAAAACATATAAAAGAGAAATAATGTTTATAGAGTTAACAATAAAACCATGAATGAATGAATGTTATTTATTTTAAAACAGCATTTGCAAGATATAGTCAAATTGCAGTAGTGAAAGAGATATCAGACATTCATTCATCTTTTTTGGGAACAAGTTTCTATTTATACATATTTAATGTCTAACAATGTTGTCAAATGAAGTTGTCGTTATTTGGTTGACGTTACTGAAATGTAGACGTTTCGCTTTGTGTGGTCTGATTTAGTTATGATGTGTCTCGGCAAGTTCATAGTAAAACTGCATCAGTTTGTATATGTTTGGGTGTCAGTTTTATTAAATTTTTTTCTTTATTTAAAATTATATGGTTCGGATCGTGTCTATTTATTTGCGTAACAATTGATCTGTGTTGTTGGCGCAGCGCGAACCCGGTCGTCCGATACCGACCGCGCAAACACTGCGCCGTTTGGCCACCAACCTTGAAGAGTATGGGACTACACGAGACGCTGCCAAGAGTGGCCGGCCTCGGAACGCAATCAGCCGGTTGTCAAATTTTGCTCAAAGACCTGCGCATGTTCTCGTACAAAGTCCAGTCCGTGCATCAGCTGCTGACAGTCGACCGCCAAACATTTGTAACCTACGGCTGAGCCATCCTTAATCTCGAGGCCGAAGTGAACGTTTTTTTTTTTATCAAAATCATAATGAGCGATGAGGCTCATTTCCACCTCAGCGGTTACGTGAACAATCAAAACTATTGCCTCTGAAGCACCGAAAATCCACGAGTGATGCACGAGGAGCCATAAAACCCGCTCAAATTGACTGCATGATGCGCTGTTCACGCTGGAGGAGTCATCGGGCCTTTTTTTCTTTGAGAACGCCGCTGGTCAAACGATAACTGTGGACGGTGCGCACTATAAGGTCATGTTAGCCGAGTTTATTCTGGCGCAGTTGAACGAATTAGGACTAGAGGACATATGGTTCCAACAGGACGAAGCAATGGTTCACACTGCGCGAGCCAAAAACGATATTCCAAAAGCAAAGTTTCCTCGTCGCCTCATCTCTCGTTTTGGCGATTTACATTGGCCCGCAAGATCGCCCGGTTTAACCATTTTAGACTTTTTTGTGGGGTTTTTTAAATCCCTTGTTTACGTGGACAAGCCCGAGACCCCGGAAGCCCACAAGGACAACATTCGACACCAGTGCGGGAATCTGCCGCCCGAAGTTCTCGCCGAAGTGATGAAAAATGCCATAAAACGAGCCCGTATAGCAATTAATTGTGACGGCGCTCATTTGGCCAATATCATCTTCTCAGCTTGACCAATAAAATTCTAAAGGTTTAAATAAACATGATCAAAAAACAGAGTTGAAGTTTTTCATCTGGAAAAAAATTAGAGCCAAACAACATTGAATGACTTCTTTTGGCCGCCCTTGTATAATTATTTTTTGCAGTCCCAATGTTCAAATTTTCCATTTCTTAAAACAATATTGAATATTTACAAATAAACTTCACAAAAAAGTTTTTAGAAAAGAGACCCTTTTATATAAAAGACTAATTGAAACAAAATACCAACCTAGTTCTCTAAGCCAAATTGAAACAAAAAGATCGGTCAGCCAATTGAGTTATTGTGCACAACTCTAGATTTAAATTCGTTTCAAGATACAATTTTGTTTCAATTTGTCAATAGGTGAAAAATGGGTTTGCCAGCAAGTATTTATAATAAAAGGTTTTTTAAACGCACCTAGTCATTGCTTCAACTAGTTCTACAATTTTTAAAAATATATTGAACTTTTCTATTTTGAAACCCTTAAAGTTATAAACATTTTAATTAAATTATTTCTCACACTTTAGCCAAATGTTTATTTTGATTTTAATTTAAGACTTTTAATAACAAAACTTTGTGAAGCCTCATACTTCCAGCATGGAAATGCTATTAAACTATCGCTAAAACTGTCTTTCTATGATAGTTTTCACTGTTTTTTTATTATATTTTTTTTCTTCTTTTAATTTTAATTTACATACATGATTATTAAAGCAATAAAAATAAATGATACCGATATGTATATTATTCAAAAAACATGTGTTCATTTAAACGATTTTAAACTTTTACTCAAGGTGTATGTATACAAGGTGGTGTTATACCGTCAGCTGATTATTGTTGACTTTGCTTTGCTGCAACACCTACACTAAAAAAGTAATTACAGTAACTGACTGTAAGTTATTTAGGAAGTATTCCGTAAAGTTGTTTTTAAATAAAAACAAGTAAGAGTGCTATATTCGGCTGTGCCGAATCTTATATACCCTTCACATTGGTATTTTAATATACCCAGCCGAGTTATCTTGTACTGCAAATAATATATTTAAAATACCTTGTGTGAGTTTTAAGGCCCATAGAAAACTTTACAAAATTTTAACGTTCGTTTGGATAATAGAAATAGATGAACAAGGTTTTAGGTCGAGAGTTTTAAAAGTTTTCGACATTATTCATATTAAAAGGTTAATAAAAGTTGTTAAATGTTATGGGATCTTCTGGTCCCCCTGCTCCTCTCCAACTTTTTCTCCAAAATGTATGAGTTATTTATTGTAACAGTTTTCCAAAAGTAGCGTATCGAAAATTTCATAAAAATTTTTAATTTGTATGGGTGCTAACCCTTTCCCTGCCCCTACCCAAAAAATTTTTCCTTCAAGCGTAGGCTTCGTAGGCTAGCGTTCAATTAGTTTTTGTAGACCATTTAATTTTCATATCTGTCATAGTTTCCGAGTTATTGCGTATCGAAAATTTCATAAAAATTTTTAATTTGTATGGGAGCTACCCCTTCTTCTGCCCCCTCTCAAAAATTTTTTTCTTCAAAGTGTAGCCCTTGTTGTCCAATTACTTTTTATAGAACATTTCATTTCGACATCTGTTATAGTTTCCGAGATATAGCTTATCGAAAATTTCATACAAATCGTTACTTTTTATGGGAGCTACCCCTTTTTTTGCCCCCACTCAAAAAATTATTTATTTAAGGCGTAGCCCTTATGGCCCGATTACTTTTTGTAGAACATTTCATTTCGATATCTGTTATAGTTTCCGAGATATAGCATATCGAATATTCTATAAAAATTGTTAATTTGTATGGGAGCTACCCCTTGTTTTGCCCCCACTCAAAAAATTATTTATTTAAGGCGTAGCCCTTATGGCCCAATTACTTTTTGTAGAACATTTCATTTCGACATCTGTTATAGGTTCCGAGATATAGCTTATCGAAAATTTCATACAAATCGTTCCTTTTTATGGGAGCTACCCCTTTTTTTGCCCCCACTCAAAAAAATTTTTCTTTAAAGTGTAGCCCTTGTTGCCCAATTACTTTTTGTAGAACATTTCATTTCGATATCTGTTATAGTTTCCGAGATATAGCATATCGAATATTCTATAAAAATTGTTAATTTGTATGGGAGCTACCCCTTTTTTTGCCCCCACTCAAAAATTTTTTTCTTTGAAGTGTAGTCCTTAGCGTACAATTACTTTTTGTAGAACATTTTAAGTCGATAGCTATTATAGTTTACGAGATATAGCGCATAAAATATTTCACCAAATTTGTGCAAATGTAGGAAAAATACCCCTTACTCTGGTCCTATCTGAAAAAAACTTTTTCCATTATTTAGGCCCCTTCCTTAGGAGTATCCGTGCCAAGTTTTTTGGCAAGGGTGACTATACTTACTGAGATATATTGGGATATATGCACGGATTTTGTCCTAAAAAAAATGGGTTACTTTGGGTTTTTGCTTATATCTCGGTCAATAGTGAACCGATTTTGCTGATTTTAAATAGCGATCGTCTCCAGGATATTTCTAATAGTTTGACACCATTACCTGGTCTGTATCTTTTTATTTGACTCCGGAAACTTGATTTCAACAGATGGACAGACGGACATCGCTAAATCGGCTTCCCTATCTATAAGGATCCAGAATATATATACTTTATGGGGTCGCAAATGAATAATAAAGAGATTACAAACGGAATGACAAAGTGATATATATCCTTATCACTATGTGAAGGGTATAAAAACAGTTAAATTTTAATACAATAATTTTTTTAAACTAATTTGAAGGGTTATTCAAAGCTTCAGCTAAACAAAAAACGGATTTTCAGTTAAAGTTATTTTTGTCAGTTATTTTTTGGTAATATTTAACTTTGTTTTTATTTTTCTGATAGTTTGTGTTTTGCTGTAAATGACAGGAAATCTAGTTAATTTTAGACGAAAATGTCAGTTAATTTTTTTATGTCTGAATTTAAAGAAAATATTTTGTTCATTTTAATGAATACCTTGTTGGACGGTTTTTAAAAGAACATCCAGTTATTTCAAATAGATTTCCAGTTATTTTACCTTAATAATTTTTGAGTGTAGATTTCAACAGCTGTATTCTTTACGTTTGTTTGCTTGTGTGCCTGTTAATAGTTTTTGACATCTAGGCTTTCGTCACCCGTGCTTACAATATAAAAATGTCATATGGTTGTTGGTGTTGTATTTGTAGTACTTACGCTACCACCTTATATAAATATACTTTGCTTTTACTAAGAGAGTCTTGGTGTTTTGTAATACAAGACTTTGCTTTGGTCAGGTTTGGTTAGTCTTTTTGACAACATTCGAGAAAACTTTATCAAATGAAGCATCACTTTAAATGTGTAAATAATTTAATAAATTCAACAAAACGATGTAAACAAAGACATTAATTTCTTAAAATTCTATTTTGATCTAACAAAATTAATGGCATGTTTCACCATTTTAGGGATAGCAACTATATAATAGCATGTTTCTGTTATTTCAACACAAATAACGGGAAATAAAAAGTGTATAATTTCGATAAAGTTTTCTCAGCTTTAAATAAGCAGATTTTCGAGAATTTTTTTATTGCATTAATTTTTTGTCATTTAATCAGAACAAAATATGTTAAAATTCAAAAAAAATTAAAAATTTTCTTAAATAAAAAGATTGTGGCCATATTTTAGAAAGAAGCTGAAATGCGTCACATGCATGACCCTAGAGTAGGGTGACCATTCGTACTGATTTCATCAGTACATGTACTGATTTTTTCTTTGGTGTACTGATCAAAAATTTGTGTACTGAAAAGTACTGATTTTTCAGAAAATGTACTGATTTTTCAAGATAAATTAAATTTTAATTTTTTCCTCCAAAAATTTGTTAAATTATAGTAAAACTAAATAGTTAGATATTTTATAGCAGCAAAAAGTGTATTAAAATTATTTTAAACATTCAAATTTTGTTTTCAGTCGATCAACAGCTGCCCAAAAATGTTAAAAATTTTTTGAGAAGTTTTCATAAACCAAATATTTTCTTTACAAAAATACATAGACACCCAAGAAACGGAAAGGCTTTAAATGACTCAGAAAGTAATTTTCATTGGATCGCTCTAATTGAAGGTGGTTTTTAGACTAAAATAAGTAAGAGGGTTATATTCGGCTATGCCGAATCTTTTATACACTTCACAACGTGTGGTTATGCAATAAAGCATGTGTTTAGAAAGTCTAAAAGTTGTTTCGAGGGAAAACTAATGGGGGTCTGAGATACATTTTATTCCTCTATGAGTGATTTCCGGGAAGTTAAAGAGGATCTTACCCTATTTTTAAAAATTTTGTATGGCAACCCTGTTAGGGGCTGGAGATAGGGCATAAGCATTTCCACAAAAATGCGTCGGAAGAAAAATTAATTGCCAGTCTTACATTTGACCTTTGAAGAAGCACTCTTGAAGTTGGGAAAGCGACTTAAAAATAATTTTAAAAAAATAAACTTTGTATGGCAACTCTGTTAGAAGGTAGAGATAGAACGTAAGTATGTCCCACAAAAATGTTTGTAAGACAAAATTAAAGGAGTTGGTCTTTCATTGCACCCGTTAAGGGGCAACTCCGGGACAGCTATAGAGGTTTTTATGTACAAACTTTAGAGAAATATATAGAGGTAGTCGTGGCTACTGGCTTACGTCTCTGCCAATTATCTGACGATTTTGCTAAATTTTAATAGCAAAATTTTTGCAAGTTAATCTGATATGTTGACACCACAAACAGGTCCGAAAAATATCAAGGTGCCTTAGAAACTTGATTTCAGAAGACTTACGGACAATCGTACTGATTTCAAAACAGAAATAAATGGTCACCCTACACATGCATGACCCTAGACTGAAACATCAGTGTAGTATGTCCTGTGAACAAATAAAGGAGACCAGAAAGTATGTTCCAATTATAGAGCATAAGTATCCTTCCCATTGGTTTCAAAATTCTATCAGCGTTATGTGTGAAACATAAAAATTAAAAGTCGAGGATATAAATGGGCCATATCAATCTACCATGGAACAGATATACACGCTATCCCAAATCCTCGAAAAGTCTCAAGAAAAAAAGATCGACACATACCATCTAATTGCTGATTATAAGGCCCCTTACGTTCAAAGGTGTTCTAAGCTGAGTTTGGTATCCCTGCGAAACTAGTACGACTCTGCAGGAAGACCTTAACTGATGCACAATCCTCAGTTAAGATAGGCAGGAATATTTCTGAGCCCTTTAGTACCAAACGAGGTTTAAGACAAGGAGACATCCTTTCGTGTGATCTTTTTAACATCCTCTTAGAAATGGTTATACGAGGCGCAAATTTGAATTGAACTGGCACACTATTCACAAAACAGCACATGTTATTACCTTTTGCTGACGATATCGACATCATTGGTTGAATATTGCGAGTAGTAACGTTGATGGTATCAATGAACAAGATGTCCAGTAGACTTGGGCAGACAGTGGAAGTTGAAAACTACAACTTTAAAAATAGTTAACGATTTTATCGACCTCGTCACCGCCATTAACAAAACAAACAACATCAGTTTTAAGATAAAAAGGAGAAAAAATTGGCCAATAGATTCTATTTTGGGCTAAGTTAACAGTTTTAAAGCAAATCCACCTTCCGACAGACAGACAAAAATCACCCTCTACAGGAGACTAACACTGCTTATATTTGGTTCTGAAGCATTGGTACTTGCGAAAGCAGATGAGGCAGTGCTTGGAGTTTTTGGGAGAAAAATTCTTCAGAAAATTTATGGGCCAATTATCTGCGTTGACGAAGAATACCGGTGGCGTATAAGCCGTGAGCTGTATGAGCTGTTTGCCGACATTGACATAGTTACGCGTATTAAAATTCAACGTTTAAGTAGGACAGGCCATGTTGTGAGAATGAATGAAGATGCTCCAGCTAGGAAGTCATTTAAATGCGAAGCTGGTGATGGATCACACAGAAAAGGAAGACCGAAACTCCGATTGAAGAATCAAGTTATGGAAGAAGTTAGAAAAGAAGCGCAAAAGATCGAAGCGCCTGGAGAATAATTCTACGTTTGGCTAATTGAACAAGCGTTCTAAATCAGCCATCTTAGTAAGTAGTAGGTATTAACTTTTTAAAAGTGGCAGGAAAAGAGCAACATTTTTAGGTGAATGAAAATGCATAAATTGATTAATCACATGTTGTTAACTTATAATTTTAATTTTCTTTGTAGTCTTCGTTGAACTTAAAGCCTTAAGACAAATTGTTGCTTCTAAATATTTTGACTTAAGTTAATTTGTATTTTAACTTCCTTTTACTCAGAAGAAATCAATATTTTCCACTATTAAAAGAAACTTTATATAGAAAAGCAAGTTTTCTACCGATATCGATGCCGAGTGGAATACAGTTTCGAAACCAGCTACGAATTTTCATCATCAGTGCTCTTTAAGGAGTATAAGTGCTCTTGGCTGTAGACATCAACTATTCAACTTACTTGTTAGTTAGTTCTTAATATTTAGTCATTATATTTTTTATCAATTCTCTATCTGTTTTGAATTTCTTGTTACAATTACTTTTAGTAACTGCTCTTAGCAACTTAATCAATGAATGAACTGGTGCTCTTTGTAACTAACTAACTCGCACCTTTTTCTTTGAACGCTATAACGCGTTAGTGCAGCTTTTCTTCTTTATGGTTAACTGATATGTATCTACTTTTATGGTTTTGGTACTCATTAGTCAAAGTAAGGTAGTTCTTGGGTTGGGCTTTGGCTTTAATTGTTACATACTTTTTTCTTCTCTTGCAACTCCTCACCCAAAAGTACTAAAATCAACCCAGTTATTAGTGCAAAAAATGTTTAAGCAGACATTTTTTTAATTATTTTTATTTTTAACTGAGTAATTCAATCCTTTTGCTTTTCAACAAACTTTATCGGCTGGGTTATCTCATGTATCTTTTCTTGTTTTTTACCAAGTAAAAAAGGTTTTTTATTGGTTTTAATTTAAAACAAATTTATTTTACAATTCTCAAAGCCATAGATTATCTTGGTATAAAGGTGTGTAAAAAATTCTAATGGAATACAAATTCTTGGTTGGACAACAACAAAACACAAAAAAAGACCAAGAATGTTATAATTAATGTGTGAAATGGAATGTTTGTATTAGTAATGTAAAGACTTTAAAATATAGCAACATAACGCGAAAACCCCTATTTTAAAACACATTTTAATCTAAAATGTTACAAGAGTTTATAGCCTTGTAAATTTAATTAAGATTTCATGATATTTTTTTTAATATTTGAAAGTACAAAGTTGTTGCTGTGTATAAGTTTTGTTAAAGTAGTTAAAATATAAAGAAAAGTGTGTGTAGTTGGTACTTAGTATTACAAAGATACCAAAAAATAGTATAAGATACTTAAAAATTTATTTGATAATAATTTCATTTAGCTCGTCCAATCGCCCGGCCTGTTTAAAATATATTTTGTCTTTTAACCTGTGTAATTAAACATTTGACTTTTTTATGGTTTAAAACTGAACTCAGTTGAGCTCAAATCGGAACTAAACTATATGATAAAACAGATCACGTCCGTAACATCAAGAAATAAAAGACTCTCAGAGAAAACAGCCCCATAACTGAAACGTTGGCTGCAACTTCACGAACTCACATTAAACTTTTCCAAATTTCTTTATAAATATTTTTTTAAATACAAGTTGTACATTGGCAACTGAAAACTTTCATGCTTTTTTCAAAGTTAGAGCATAAAATAATCGCTGTCAAAATAAAATAGGTTCTATTTTATAACTGCATTTAGCAGCAGTGTTGCCATTTTAGTGCCTTCCGAGAATTTTTTTGTGCTTTTTTGCTTATGCATTACCCGAAATTTTGTTAAAAAGATGTGTGTTAAGTTAGCTTCGTTTTTCAACTTTACCTGAGCAAAAAGGTAAACCAACATTAGTCTTACTCATTGCCTGATTATTTAACAGAGAAAAAATTTTTTTAGTGCAATTTACATGTTTTTTCGATAAATGTTTCGGGAGCATAAATGTTAATAATAAACAAATATATAGCAAAAAGAAATTTAATAACAAAATATTTTTAGAAATTGTGCTCGAATTACGCCTATTGATGGGCTCAGAGATTTATTCACTAAATGTCCAATATTCAGAATATGTAACAGATCTGAGATATATGACTTAAAAAATTGGTATATTTTATACGAGGGTTGCCTTTTATGTTGCGGGATTCGGCAACACTAGTGTTGCAATCTGACAACTGACAGCTTTTTCGTAAAGTTTGACATCTTCTTGGTTATACGTACTCAGAACATTTTGACATACGAGCGCTTTTTGTGTTATTTACAGTAACTCAAAAAATTCTACTCGACGCAAAAATTAAATAAAATCGTAAACATTTTCGTGCAATTATTTTTCACAACTTTCGACGTGGATTAACTCAGCAACTGTGTATGGATGAACTTAATTCTATTTTTGGCGATTAAGCTTCATCAAGGACCAGTGTTTATCGATGGTATGGTGAGTTCAATTGTGGTCGTAGTTCACGCCAAGACGAATTTCGTGAAGGTCATCCTAAATCAGTTGTTTTTCCGAAAACCATTGATGCTGTGCGTGAACTGATATTGGAAGACCGTCATGTGACCTATGATTGAGACAACCTTAGGCATTAGTGGGACCGTCATGTGACATATCTTAAGATTGAGACAACCTTAGGCATTAGTGGGGCCAGCATACATTCAATATTGCATAAACATTTGACAGTCAAAGCAATTTGTTCGCGTGGGATCCCACACAATTTGTCAATCGCTCAAAAAAAGCTCGTGTCGATTGGTCGAAAAAAACTGAATTTTTATTTACCCAAAACATCGATTTGATGAGTCATCCGCCGTATAGTCCTGACGTGGCACCGAATGACTTTTTTTTTATTCCCGTACGTAAAAAACAAACCTCAATCAGAGTGGCAAAAATGCTTCGGCAATTGGTTCAAACGCATGAAAAAGTGTAGATCTTCATGGAGAATATTTTGAAAAACAATAAAGTGATTTTCGATGATGAACATTGTTTTTGTTCTCTTATCCCAAAATATAAAATGCAAATCTCGTATGCATGAGGTACCTTCATTTAAATTTGAAAAAACAGTATTTTTTAGAAAATGTGATCGAATTACGCCTATTGCGGCCGAAAATGATGTGTTCAGATATATTTTTGATAGCGTTTTCCGTGCAATTTGTCCACGTAAACTTTAATTTAAAAGACACACAAGACTAAATAAATAAATAGGGATTCAGAATATGTATTTACAATTTATAGGGTCGCAAAAGGATATTATAGAAATTACAAACTGATATGCATACGTATACCCTTATCACTATGTGACGGGTATAAAAATATTTTTTTACAAAATTTTTAACAACTTGAGTTTGAAATTGGTAAAACAAATATACAATTAGGAAAATCAATAGGCCCGCCATAACTGTTAATTTCTTTATTGTTTTCGACAAAAAGGAAAACTGACAACGTTCCCCATCATAAAGCTCATTATCTATTTTAATGGCAACATCTTTAAATTTTTTATAATATCTATAAATTGAAAAATATTTTTTTTTCTTTTGTTTTAGCTTTGAACACCACAAAGACTTTAAATATTGGATACGATTTAAATAAAGCCCCTATTCGGACAAAAACCAAAATTAAATGCAACAGAAGATAAAATATTATTGCAATTTGCATATTTATCTGTTAACAATTTGTACTTTTGTTATTGTTTTTGCTGCCGCATAATGCCAAAACGAAAAATGCTTGAGTGCACAGCTGCATAAATAAAAAAAATAATGCAAACCAAAAATAACAAAAAGAAAAAAAATTAAGAAAAATAATCATTAATAAAAGAAAAACAAACATAAATACAAAAAAACATGTTGTACAAGTAGTGAATTAAAGAAAACAGGCATAAAAAAACACGAGAGTGCAACCGTCAAGTAGTAAATGGTATCTGGTATTGTGTTTCTATTTTTGTTGTTTTATTGTTATTGTTCTCTTAATTGTTGTTGCGTTAACCCCAAAACTCCCCTTTTCAACAGCAACAAAACAAAGCTAAACATTAAGCAACGAACAACAAAAAAAAATTGTCTCAGTTACAATAAATAAACAAAACAGTAACAACTTTTAATAAAAATATGTTTGTATGTATGTAGTTGTAAACCACCAGGCCACCATCAGTCAAAGTCACAGAGCAACTGTTACAAAATCACAAGCAGTTTTCCTCACAATTTACAAGAACAACAGCAAATATCACCAGAATATCTACATTGAGATTATGTAAGATACAACAACAATAACAACGACAACTACTAAAAAAAATACACAAATATGTATACAAAACAACTAACACAGTCAAATAACTACAACAAGATGTAAAAATGAAGTAAACATTTGGATTTGCTTCTTCTCTCATTTTTTTGTGTTTCTTTCGCCATTTTAAATTTAAAGAACGAGGACAACAACAACAAAAGAATTATTATTAAGTCAACAAAGCACAGAAGCTGAGATTCGTAAGGAATCTGTAACTTAAACGAAAGAAACAACAAAAATTAACAAATCATTCCCAGAATTAAAGTATGAATAATAAATTTTAATTAAAATATACCTATTTAAGCCAAAGTTAACAAAAATCAAACAAAGAAAACGAAAAAGACAGATATACAGCATTAATTTAAAAGGTAAGTATTTTAACAACGTTTTAAAAAATTCAATATGAACTTGCAATTAATGGGGAAATCAATTATTAAAAATATATATTATCCATGTAAAGCTTAATAGGAATAGTTAGGTTAGGTTGCGAAGGGTAGTGACAAAGAATGTTCGGAACATCCACCCAGAGGACTGTAGGCACATTGTGAAAGTAAAAGAAAAGCAAGATACATATGTACTTTAAAACAAAAGATGAAGAGGCTGTCAAATAGAAGAAGAGAAAAAGATAGTGTCTGCCGAATCATGTGAAGAGATATCTATTACCTAGCCACTCGGTACCCTTGGTTAATCTTATGATGTCCCAAGTCTACAACCATAGACTACACCAAATCCATCACTACCCCAGCCACGAATGTGCAGCCTTGGGCAGCGGCAGATAATGTGCTTCACAATTTAATATATCCACGATCTTAAGACGACTAAGGTATTCTTATCTCTGGTTATACTTATATCTTACATCGCAGTACCCTGTGAGAGTTTTAATCACAAACCTCAGACTCCTCTTGCTCTCATTGAGAGATAGAGTCGTAGGACCAAAAAAATCTGGGATCTTGCTATCAGTGCTACCTTATACGCCACAACATAATACCTTAGACCAATCTGCTCACCCCGAGACTTTCGCCAATTTCATACTGGTAACACAATGATTCGACACTCAACAGAGCTTCGCATTGTATGTCACCATGATAACTTTGAGAGCACGTTCACAATCGCCCACAAGTCTGGAATATTCCTATCTCATTTAGAAATATATATTATTTATACCCTGTTACTCCACTGCAACAAGCTGATTCCAATTGAATCGACCATAAGCTGGGTTATGATTTGGCGTTTTAAGGTTTGTGATGGACGCCTGATGCGAACACTTTCCTGTGGATTTCAGTCTAAGGCGTGCTTGGCGATATCGTCTGGTTACTTTCGGAAAGTATGTCCAAGCCAACCCCACTTTCTTATCCTCATTTAAATAAATTGCTGATTTGTATCCGACCAGAGTTGGGCATAAAATATTATTAAGGGTCAGTGTACACGCCAGATTTTGCAAAGGCATGCGTTGACAAACACTTGAAGAGACTGTATGTCGCGCTGTGTCATATTCCACGTTTTGCAACCATTCAATACAGCAATGTGGTGTTAGAGTAATAAATTCTAATTTTGGCATGTCTCGATATGTAAGACGACTTTTAAACAGGGGTATGCTGGGCGCCTTGTTAATGCGGCTGACATCCGCTGATAAACCGGTTTTGTCAAGTATGCTGCTCAGATGGTAGATGGATTCCAAACTATCAATTCCCTTGTCGTGTTACGTAATCCTACAATAAGCCTGAGGCCATTGATGTGTTCGACGCAAAACTTATTGGAGCAAAATCCAAATTATTTCTTTCTGTGCATCGACAAAATTTCTTTGGATAGTGTTTTGTTTATTATATTCGCTATACGCTCAGCATGGCCAACAATCTATGTTATTTCCCTTCGATCCCTTCTCTTAGTTGGATCACCTGTTTTTGGGGGGGTTTCTTTAAAATGTTTAAAATGTTCTTTTAATGCTGGTACCCATAACCGGGCACTGGTACGTAGATCAGTTACTAGGAGTTCTGGGGAAATGTTGTCTAAGCCGGTGGTTTTTGTGGGTTTTGATTTAGCTAAATACGTCGCTAATATCAGTGCTCCCTAGACAGTTATATTTTGAAGAGGTGCAAGTCTAGATTGAAGGTTGTTCGGCGGCCGCTGGTTTTCAGCCTGCTGACATAGAAAAATTCCCATACACTGAGCTGCTGCACTCTTGATGTTACGGACTCACACCCGTAATTTTTGTAGAGGACTGCCGGCTAAAATGTCTTATTGTTCAACTGCTGCTATTGCTTGTAGATCGTTTGCTATGTTGCGTTTGACCATTCAACTGATTTGGTTTAATTAATAATTCCTGATGTTTGCTTTGGGACGATCAAGTTTGCTCGAGTTGAGGCAGCTTTCGCCTCTTTTCTTTTTTGAATTAGTTTTCATGTTACGTTCCAAATTCATTCATTGTGGGTAGTGACTCAAATGCCTATGTGCTGTTTCACAGCGTTGGTAAATATTTCCTTGACTTCTGGCCAGTTACTGGTCATATACCTAACATCGCAGTACCCAATGACAGTCGTAATTATACACCTTCAATCCCTTTTGCTCTCATTTAGAGTAAGATTAGTTCTCTTTGTATTTAGAATGCGCAACCAAATTTTTTAAGATTATGCATTAGCCTTGTCTCTACGGAAGTGCTTGTACAGTATCCAAAACTATCTTATAATCAACTTGCAATGAAAACCCTTCGTTGGCCTTACCGACTTACATTACACCTATATATGAATCTTGAGTTAAACCCTTTCTTCGTCAGCTTATTGCCAGTAACTGATAATGAGTCAACAGATTCAATATTGTGTATGGCCATAATCCCCCCAGTATGTTTGCAGTCGTCAGGAAGCTTAGAAGTGACGTAATGTCCTTTTTAAAGCTTTAAGATTTGCTTGACTGTCGACATATTATGTCACGTACTCTTAATGCCAACCAAGAGTCGACAATAGAAAAATAACCCCTATCTCCATCGCCTAAGGGGGCTCCCATACAAAGTTTGGGCAATTGTAATAAATGACCTCAACTTATTTTTTCACGCAAATATTTTCCTAAAAAATACTTACCTCCTATCACCACCCCCTAATCAGGGGGCTGCCATACAAAATTTAAAAAAATTACGTTGTCAAAGTTAACTAAGATTCGGCACAGCGTAATATAGCGCTTTTACTTGTTTACTTTATAGATATTTATACTGACGTAAAATGAATTTTGTAGTTTAGATAATAGTGTTTAAAATTATTTAATTATTCTTCAATGTATCGTTTTACCTTTGAATATTTATGACAAGCCAACCCACAAAAGTTTATTGTACAAAGTTAATTAAACATCGCCCAACAACATTTCAAATGAAATGACCCATTCATTTGAAATGAGCGCCGTATAGCGCCAAACAAACCAAGTGATTGATATTGTGGATCATATTTATTATAAAAGATGTCTTAAGTAGGTACTTTTGTAAATTAACCATCGTTTAAATTATTAACGCATTTCCTAACTAGATTTGTGCAGTAGTGGAGGACACACCTTATTTATTTGTGTAAATCATCTGATAAATGAGTCGAATAAAATATAAGAAACAGCGAAAGCTCACTTGAGTTAATAAACAAAATTAGTGCCATAAATACTGAATAATTTTTTAAAGCTTTTGTGGAAAAGCCTTAATTTGTGTATGTTCATGGCAAAAAAATATAAACTTAAATGTTAGAGTCAACGGTTAGGGCACAGAGAGACGGCTGCTTACTTCAAATACCTTGCACCACATTCGTTGGTAGAAAAGGCATCACAAGTTTGTGTCGAGTCTACTGAAAAAGAATCTCCTCCGCGATTAGTTTAGGAAATCGTGAAGGCTTTCAAAACAAATGAGAATCTAGACAATTTGGCCTGGATCGCAGACTGATCGATAGTAACATAAAATATCCGTGATTGTCTTTTTATTTTTTTCGGTACGCCCTCTGCTTCCAGTCCTTTTTTGGTTTCAATTGCTGTCCACCAACGACCATTACCTGACCCACCATCAGTCTTCAATCACTGCTTACCAAAGATAATAATAACCCTTTTTGCATTGAGGTTGTGGTATTTACTAAAACTCTTGTGGACCTTACTATCAAAGCCGCATCTGTACTTCTATTGCAGAACTAAAATTAAGCTCCACTGTTTATTTCCTTCTACAGGCAGATGGACCTTCTGCTTAATCAAGTCTTTCTGTACCTGATTTATGTGCACGTCCCTAATGCCATACAGCCTGACAATTAAATTCTTCGGAAGCGTGGACAATGTAGAAGATTCGCTAATATTGCCTTTAACGCCGCCTGGTAATCAAAAAAAAGTTTTTAACTCAAAAGTTTTCAGTGGAGGAAGAGTGCCAAGATCAGTCCAGCTCATTTAGATCTTCCTTAAAGATTCTAAAATCATTCAGCTTAATTCCCATCTTCCATTTTGGATCTACCCGTAAAGAAGTAAGTCAATTTAATGATCTCCGTCCGTATGGGTAGTATATAGATGGATGGCGATGCAACTTTTCAATCATGGAGGGCGATGAGAGGATCAGCCCAAGAGATTGAATTATGGTGTATGCTTGCAAGGCGGTCGTTAAGTTTTTATTGCAGATTGAGGAACATCTTGTCTGCCTATGGTTTCGAAGTCAAATCTGCCGTCAAAGGTGGCTTGGGCAGCAGTTTACGTTAGACTTATTGAAGTCTCTGGTTGAAGCCTAGGACACATTAAGGATACATCAAGAATGCGGGTGCTTAAAAAGGCAAATATCTACGGAGACTAACTTTTTTCTTTTCCCTCCTTTTAAATGTGTTTCCTTCTATTTTTCTCTGAATAAAATCAACAGAATTCCTTTGCCTTAACCTTTCGCAATCTACCCTATGTGTCCCTGTCCCCAGTCTATGTGAAACTTTCCAACGGCGCACAGTCTGCTAATGGATTTCCCCGTACTACCGTACCCGTACTGCTAGTAGTTAAATTACTTTCTTCAGATTTAAAGTGTAGGGGGACTGGACAAAATCAGCACAGCTAGTTTGACTCTGCATAAAACTTACTGAAATTTCAGCTTGTTTGTAAGACTCTCTGATACCCAGTTCACGACAGAAGACCGTAGCTCCAACGTTCTTTTCCACCTTAGACTTATCTTCAAAGAAAAAGAATCTCCTCCTAAGTCAATTTAATGATCTTTGTCCGTCTTTTTTCCAGGCTTCTGGGTCCCGGGCGGGATGGAGATGTTATTAACATGCTTTTTATTGAGAGAGTAAAGGAATCTAGACGGCGAAATTTAGGCCCTCATTAGACATTACCATGTAAGATATAAGTATGACAAAGAAATTGAATAGGAATGCTCCCGCAAATGCGAGGATGAGTAGAAGTTGGAGACTGGGAAACACCTCCTCTGCTGTTGCGTAGGCCTACAAGATTACCGTCGGAGGTGGTTGGGAAGGAACCGCTTTTGCCATGAGCTTGGTAAGGTCTCTGTTTGCAGGCTGAGAACTATTATACGATTCATGAAGGTTGTGGGATGGCTTAATAATAGGGAACTTTACACCTATTCTTTTTTCTCCGTTTTCGGATATATCCCCGCTATTTTCTCTTTTCTTTTCTCACTTCTTACAGACTTGATTACGTAAACAGAGAGACAATTTGTTACGCTCAAAGTCAGCTAAGTGTCGCCGCGGACTTGCTACGGCTTAGTTCGGCTAAAAAGTTTAGCCGTCTGCATATATCTTCTAACGATTTTTTAACTTTTTTATATGAAAATTTTTTTTGATGATTTGTATGCAAAATTTTATAAATTGAAGCCGACTTTAGCGGGCCTTGAGGCGTCGTCGCCTCCGACTTTTTACCACAACTTGTTTCTCTATACGTTAAGCCTTGATACCGCAGGCCTTACTCCCCTTTATTATAATCTGCATGACCAAGTTGGAAAGTTAACTAAATTATTTTCATATGCTTCACAATAATTGTTAATTTAGGGTCCAAAAAACAATTTTTATTTTTGCACATTTGTTTTTTGCTTTAAGGGAAAGCTCAACGAATACATTTTGCATATTTTAAGTGCCATTTTTAGGGCGCCAATATGTCTCTGAAAGCAAAGTTTAAATTGAATGAGCACGTGCATTAATATGAGATTTTTGAGCAGAAAAAAGCAACTATTTTTATTTATTTATTTAACATATGAGAAAACACATTTGACCATGAAAGTGAAAGGCAAGTACTTTGGCCACAGAATATAAAATTCAAATATTTTTTAAGAGAGTAGTGCCACAGTTCATGGCTTTAAAAATGAAATTACATATAACCGATTTTGATGTTAAACCGTAACTAATGGGGCATTTAAATTAATTAAATGCCTTTTTCATATGAGATGGTAAATACATGTTATTTTTCTACAAGTTTACAACTTTAGGTGACATTTGCTTTCAATATTAATACCTTTTTATTAACTTTAACCCATTGTGCATGTCAAGAAGGAAATTAATTGTTTATTGCTTTCAACTTTAAATAAATTAATTAATTTTTAAAATTTATATTATTTATACAAGCATTTTGGACTAAATACCTGCTCTACATTATTAATTAATTTTAAATGCTTATTTAAAAAAGGAAGTTTATCTTTATATTTTCTTGACAAAAACTAAAAGTATTTCTTAGACATGATTTATAATACATATACTAATTAGCAGCTACCCCGCCACGATTTAAAACTCATAAAAGGGAAAAATTTCTCCTAAACAAAAACCTGCAGAGAAACTTGATAATTATCATAAAAGTAGTAAAAATAAAAATAATGCAATAAGACCTTGCCCATTAATGCCCATTTATAAAAATTTATAGGGTAAATAAATTAATTTTATGATTCTTAAATTTGTAATAAGTTATCGCCATTAAGCATCTGGTTAATGATTAAACTGTTTATAACGATTGCAACATATGCATAAGTTTTATTATTTAAAAAAAGACTGATTGGTAAAAAATCATATTAAACAAGTAAGAAAGTTAAAGTCGGTCAAGCCCGACCATATTATACCCTACACCACATTTATATGGTTGGTGCTCCCTGAAAAAGACTGATAATATTTGTATTCAGTATAATAGTTGGCGGCATAAAGATAAACATGTGTGAAAATTTTTATCAAAATATAGAAATATTCGAGTTAATTATGGCCAAAAATGCCTTTTTAGGGAGGACATTTGTATGGGAGCTATATAAAACAAGTAAGAGCGCTATATTCAGCGGTGCCGTATCTTATATACCCTTCACATTGGTATTTTGATATACCCAGCCAAGTTATTTTGTAGTGCAAATAATACAATAAAAATACCTTGTGCCAGTTTTAAAGTCCATAGAAAATTTTACAAAATTTTAACGTTCGTATGAATAATAGAAATAGATGTAGAAGGTTTGAGGTCGAGAGTTTTAAAAGTTTTTGACATTATTCGTAATAAAAGTTTAAATAAAGTTGTTAAGTTTTATGCGATGTTCTAGTCCCCCGGCTCCTCTCCAACTATTTTTTTCCAAAATGTATGAACTATTTGATCATTATTTTTTGTAGAACATTCGAAGTCGATAGCAGTTATAGTTTCCCAGATGTAGCATGTCGAAAATTTCATACAAATTGTTAATTTGTATAGAAGCTACCCCTTCCTCTGCCTCTACACAAAAACTTCTTTTCCAAATTGTAGGTCTTATTGTGCAATTACTTTTTGTGGAACATTTTACAGTTTCCAATATATCGCATATGGAAAATATCATAAAAAATCTGAATTTGTATGGGAGCTACCCATTTCCCTACCCCTACCCAAAAAAATTTTTTCCCATAGTGTAGGTCTTATTGTCCAATAACTTTTAGTAGAATATTTGATGTCGATAGCTTTTTTAGTTTCCGAGGTATAGCGTATCAAAAATTAAAACAAAATTTTTAATTTGTAAGGGAGCTACCCCTTCCCCTGCCCCCACCGAAAAAATTTTTCTTTAAAGTGTAGGCCTAATTGTCCAATTGCCAAGTGCCAAGTTTTGTGGTAAGAATGACTATATGTATTTACTGAAACATATAGGAAAATATATACACGGATTTTGTCTTAAAAAATGGGTTATTTTGGGTTTTCACTTATATTTCGGTCAATAGTAAACCGATTTTGCTGATTTTAAATAGCGGTTGTCTCTAGGATATTTCTAATAGTTTGATCCCAACTACTGGTCCGCATCACTTTATTTGACTCCGGAAACTTGATTTCAACAGACGGACATGGCTATATCGACTTCCTTTTCTATAAGGATCTCAAATATATATACTTTATGGGGTCGCAAATAGATAATAAGGAAATTACAAACGGAATGACAAACTGATATATACCCTTATCACTATGTGAAGGGTATAAAAATGGACCGATTATATGTTTGTTGGGTATACTAATTAAGTTACATTAATCTAGACACATATTGAAAATTTTTTTCAAAATAGAGTAATATTTCAACCAGTTATAGCCCAAAATGCTTATTCCGGGAGGAAATTTGTATGGGGGGCTATACCAAAAAATTGACCATTCATAACCACAAACAATAGGCCTAGTACCACTGCCAGAAGTTCATCAAAATATCTGCAAAATTACGGCCTGTATGTTGATTACATGGACACCCAGCCGGAAGGATGGACGGGCATGCTTAAATCGTTCCAGGAAGTAATTTAGAGCTGGTCGGTATACTTAAAGGTGGGTCTTTTTTGTGTGTTACAAACATCTGCACAAACCCATAATACCTCTACCACGTATGTACCTATAGTATGGGTATAAAAATAACAAATGAAATTAAAACATTTCCTTTATAATTTATCAGGCTAATGAGTTCAAGTTTATTGTGATAAGATTTTCATTGAAGAAATAGTTGGAAAAAGTTTAGTTTCCCGACACTAGCCGAGTGGAATGCATTTTCAGAGCCCGCTACAACTCCTCATCAGCACTCTTTGTTCGGTACTGAGCATTGGTAGTAAATATCATCTATTTAACCCAAGTTTTAATTGAAATTTGAATACGGAAATACTATTTTGTATTCTACACATACTCCAATTGACAATTGTTAATTCTTGGGTTAGAACGAAATTAGAAATTAAAACATGTTAGAAAGTTTTTTATCCTTGTTTTATAATTGTAATGATACCGAATAATTTTGAAAAATTTGTTCGAGAAGTTAATTAAAGTCTATCCATCTATCGGCTTAAATTTTAACCAGCGGTTATTTCGAATCTGGCAACACTTATGTCATCCTATACCTGTAGGAATCGAAATTGACAATGATTAATGGATATTTCAGTGTCATAAATTTTTAAGTTTAAGTTTTGGTTTCTTAGTTGAAATGCTGATTTTAGTTCGAGTTCTAAATTTATAATTCCAAATTTCGAAAGTAGTTATTAGTCGTTTAATTAGTCAAAACGGTGATGCCTATCGGCCCAAGAAGCTGCGATTTGACACCGTTGGACTATTTTCTGTGGGGCGCCCATAAAAACAAGTCAGATACAAGTCAAGACAAATCAGAGACAATTGAGAATTTGTAAGCCAACATTCGTGATGCCATTGACGATATGCAAACCCATAAACTTTTAAAAGTGCTCGAAAATTGGTTTGATCGAATGGATGATTAAATAATTAGGGGATTCACAAGGTGTTCTATATGTCCTATTATCATAATGCCATAAAATTTCACAATGGTTTAAAAACTTTGTTGTTGTCTTTCATTCAAAAAAAAAAATCTATAAAAATACTCTGTCATAGGGTATGTTTATTAAGTTGCCATAACAATTCCACATACACCTACACCGAGTGTCCAAACCATTGTCAAATTTTATAACACTATGACAATAGGACATAATAGGACACCTTGTGAATCTCCTAAATAACATATCATTTCTAACCGTAGAAGTAATATTGCTTCACAGCAAAAAATGGATTTGGCAAAATTGCGAACCCTTTGCTTAAGCATACAAGTTGTCTAAAATTATAAACCAAAAAACTAGGTGAGTGCCTTCCTTTTGTTTTTGTTTTTTTTTTCATTCTATTTTAAAAAATAAAAACCTGCTTGACTGTTGCAAAGAAATAATGTTTCAAGTTTAAGAAGCTTATAATAAAAAATTAGAAGAGGTTTGTTAAGTTTGGTTGGAGGACGAAATTTTTTATTCAATTAAACTCTAAGGTTTTACTACAAATTTTTGATTTTTTTATTCTGGCTTAAGTTTACTATTTAATTTCTTTTAATAAGAACAAATTTAATATTTTTCTATTAATGTCGAAATAAACTATTATTTATAAAACACAGGGTTTTCCACAGATACTAGCCGAGTAGAATCAATTTTCGAAAGCAGCTAAGTAATATCATTATCGGTACTCTTTGAATGGTAGTAGTGTCTTTTAGCTGTAAACATCATCACTTTTTACTTACGGAAAACGGGATATCTTTTTCCTTTCTATTTTATTTTGTAAGTTAGGACGAAGTTTACTTTTCCATATGCACTATGCTTTTTTTTCTATCCTTTTGGTCTCTTTGGCAACACTTGCTTAACGGTTGAGGTTTTATGCTAAAACGTATTCTGAAAGCACTATATAGCAGTGCTAAATGCATAAGAATTGGACGCAGAATACTTTTTGCCAATATACCATTCGTGAGAGCTTATTTAGAATATTGTTTCCGAAAAAACTCCCATTTTGGTATAAGGCTGAGCCTACCTTGGACTTCTTTCAAACGTTCGGCCTTGAAACTCGGGTTTAATGGAACTCCATTTTAAAAACCGAATGGTTCAATTCAAAACAAATTCCGCTGTAACTAGTAATATGTTTTCTGGGTGTAGCGAAAGCTGACGTCAGTTTTAACAAAACTGTAAGGCAGCTCATTTTTAAAGTTTATATTAGTTCTGACTGGGATGTGAAACGGGAAATACCGAATCTCGAAATCCCTGGGATTTTTTGAATAGTTTTCCTATTTCAATCTGTTGTTTTCTTTTAAAGGTTAAAATTTGGGAGCAATGTTTAAGGGTACACATTGGGGTCTACTTTTTGATTAGAGCAATTAACAGTGGTTTCTAAGGTTAGCTTGGGCGATGAACTTAAATCTGCATTCCGTTTTTCTCAAATTGGTACTGTTGACTCAAAATGTCGGCAAATAATGACCCAAGTATCCCATTATCTATGAGCTTAGCCGTTATTTAGACACTATTTACAATTTGTCCAAAAATGTTTTGACATCAAAGAAAAATATTACTGTCTTAGCTTTTGTGATAAAATTTTGTTGTTCTTTCTATTGTTTGAGTTTAAGTCTACCTATGCATAAATGACATTTTATTTACATATGCCCTACTTAAGTGATGTGCGCGTGAGTATTTCTATTCACGAACAAAACACTCAAATATAAATAAAATTAGTTAAGGTTACTTTGCAATATGGGAAATGAATTTACATTATTTTCATATTTTAAACGGGCTTTCTAGTTCGTTTTTTATAATTTGTGTTGTGAAAAATACGACATTTCCGATTTTGATAGAGCTAAATGCATTTTTCAAATCCACTACAGTTTTTCATTAGCACTCTTTGATCGGTTATTTAGTGTTGGATGTAGGTATCTTATGCTTCGGTACGAAAAATCATTTTTTAGCAAACATCTAACAATTCTCATTTGGTTTATAGCTTGCCTAAGATAAACGTAACAATACTTTTAAGCAGAAATGAGCAGCTATCGACAGCGTGACCGTTTGTCGACTAAAGTGGCAATTTGCAACCTGCGACTTTGTTGAGCTGATACTATTTTGCAATTTTTTTCTGCTTTTTACGTATACGTGACAAATTTCATAGAATTTCAAACATTAAAATTATTATATCTATGGTGTAAATGAATTTATGTAAAATGTAATAATGTTAAGGTTAAACATTATTGAAATCTGTCATGAAATAAGATATCGGCATGAAATAAAGCAGTTGTAGAATGAGAAGTTCTTGAAATTAAACCATCCCTATTTTTAAAAACAAAATACCATTATTCTTGATTTCATCTCAATGCTCAAAAACTCATCTTTAACCTTAAATGTCTCAAAAACTGCTAAACCGACTGTAATAAAATTAAAGAGTACAAAAAATATTCTTTTTAGCAAAATAAAAGTTTAAAAATATTTGTATCGTTTCAAAAATGGATTTCTCAAAACAACAAGAATGCATAAAAGTAGGAAACCTTAAAAAAAAATTCTTACAAATTTCCAAAAAAATTAATTTCAAGAAAATAAGTTTGTAAATTTAAATCTTCAGTTTTTTTATGTTTTTTTTTAGAAAATCAAAGAACTGGCATCAACATGTTTCCCCGACTAGTCATAACTTTTTATTTGTTTTTTTTTTAACAGCTGATTGTTAGAGAATTTTTCTAATAAAGACAAAAACAGTACGGGTTGCTTTGCGCTGAAAGATTTAAAATATTTCTCGTAAGATTCCGAATGTTGAGCATGGGCACACAACGTGTTTTTCTTTTTAGTCAAATTAATAACAAGAAATATCAAATTAAAGCTTTATAAATTAATGTGGCTTTATTTGTTTAAAACTCCTTTCAATGCGATTTTTTGCTTTAAAAAAGTTTTTGTGCCCTTTTTTATAATTCTCAGCGGTCACCCTGGCTACCGAAACCCACTTACGGGGTGTTTAAAATATACCAGGTCCTGATTTTTTCCTCGTTTTCATTCTTATTAATCACTGTTCTTTCGTTTCTACTTCTACGCAACGAAAGAAGACAACTTAATAATCTTGGAAAAAATTTGCTTAATTTAACAAATAATGTTTGTGTATCATATACGAACTCTTACATAGAAACATGTTTATGCCTTTGTAATCAGTTTACTATCACGGTTAAAAATAAAAATTGTAATCACGAACCCAAATGATTCACACGTGACACTTAAAAAATCACAACCTGCACCCAAATCCAAAACTAAAACCCAAGAAACAGTAGCAAAAGGGATAATTAAGAACAAGCATTTAAAAGAACTTAAGAAACTCCAAAACCTTGTGGTATAGTAAGTGGTTTTACAACTTTTTGCCTAAATTATTGTTACTGCCTGCCTGCCTGTTATCAAATTGTAGTTTTCCCCTTTATAATCTTCACTTTAGAAAAAAATGTTCTATTCTAATCTAAGATTAAGTAATGCTTGTGATTTTATCGCTTAATACGGTTAGTTTAGGAAACAAAAGAAAAAAACAAATTTAAAAAAGACAAAAGATAAAAAATATGTGATTTTATATAAGAAAAGCAAAAACGAAAACATTTTTAACTATATTGAATGGGAAATATCTACATCTACTTATTAACTCTAAAAAGCTTATAATACCAGCTAATTATTTTTTTTTTATCATGGCCAATATCTATTGATTAAAACTTCTATTTGCATGGCATACATGCAAGTAATGAAGGTTCAGGTTTGACGCAGGCAATAAATTTTTATAAAAACGAAAAACTAAATTAACTATCAAACCAATAATTTTACCAATTGCAAGTTTTTTTCCCCGCAGCAAAGAATAGCCTAAATAAATAAAGCGTGGCATTGAAAGTGGATGATTAATTAAAAAAAACTTTGTACATTTTTCTATATCCATAACTTTTAAACACTTATATTTGCAAATTGATAAGGATGTTTGATATGTAACACAAACTTTAATTAAAACTTTTTTTAGTTTTGGTGCCCTACACCACTATTTGCTAAAAGAATGTTTGTGAACTTGTAGTGTCCAACTCTTTAAATGGATAAAATTAACCTTGTAGTCCAATTCATAATAGAGGGCATTTAAAAAAAAACGATAGAGTAAAGCCCTATATGAGCAATTTCATAAAACAGCTCTAAACAGAAAAAACTAATTTACTTATTTCTAAAAAAAGCTATTGCATAAGGTAAACAGAAATAAAAATTGTAGGCAAATAGAAATTAAAATGATTTTTTTATTGTTATCAATTCGGTAACAGAGGAAAATTATAATGTATTAAAAAATCTGTCCCACTGAAATCACCCATATGCAGGAAACACATTTATTTTGTAACCTCCTAATTATTTGTGTTCAGTAAAAAGTTACCTAACTCGTATTTTTTTCTAATTGTGATATATCAGCAGACCAATTATTAAAGTAAACGAAAATCTGGGCTTATAAAAAAATACGAGTTGGGGGTTTTCAATATTTGTGTAACGATACATATCATAACTTTCAATTAAAACGTTTGTAATACAAATTAAAAAATTTAATTGATATCGGACTTAAATGCAGCTAAAGCCTTCAGTAACAAACAATATGTCACAAATAATTTTCTTAAAAACAAAACCCTTAGAAGTAAACTTTTAAAATTCGTCAGAAATTGTTAAAGATAATTTATTGAAGTTTTTAATTTTATTTTTTACATATTTAATGATGAAACAGAACTCCAGCATTACGTTTTTTTCATATACACAAAAAACTACAAAAAAAATTTTTCAAACAAATTCTTGTTCAAAATAATTTATTTTTTTAGTCAATTTATTTAATAGTCTCTAATAATATTTTTATTTGATTTTTAAATTAAACAAAATTTTCGCCTAGACAAATAAAATATTTAACCAGCTCAGCAAAATTTTTTAACAGAAACTAAAATTCTTGCAAAATTGTTTGTCTAAATTTACAACTTTCGTTGTAAGTCCTCAGCCAGACAAAATATTTACTGATTCTCTGAAATTTGTTACTGATTCTACAACTCAGTTTTTTCTGTGTACAATTTGACGTAAAATCACTCTACTGAATGCAGTTATAAAACCGAATTTATTTTATTCCGGCAGTGATTTCTCTTATGCTCTTACTTTGACAAAAAAAATATCTCAACAATATTGCCACACTTTTATTAAATTTCATACATTTTGTAAACAAAACCACATGTTTTAGAGAAGCAAACTAAGAAATAAAATAAAATCTAAAAAACATATACAAATGCAATTAAATTTAGCGATTTGCAGTTGCCAAGGTACAAAAACTTGTATTTAAAGAAAGACTTGTAAATATAAATTGGAAAGGTAAAATTGAGTTCGTAAATTTGCGGCCAACGTTTCAAAATAAGGCCTGTTTTCTCTGAGAGTTGTTTTTGCTTGAAGCTGCGAACGTTTTAATTAAAGTGTACGGCATTATATGATCGGTCCTTACGAGCTAAAACTTTATTGGTTTTTTTTTTATAAATGTTTATATGCCTTTCACATAGCGATAAGGATATATATTAGTTTGTCATTCCGTTTGCAATTTCTTTATTATACATTTGCGACTCCATAAAATATATATATTCTGGATCCTTATAGATAGGGAAGTTGATATAGCCATGTCCGTCTGTGAGTCCGTCCGTCTGTACGTCTGTTAAAATCAAGTTTCCGGAGTCAAATAAAGTGATACGCACCAGTTATTGGTGTCAAACTATTAGAAATATCCTGGAGACAATCGCTTTTTGAAATCAGCAAAATCTGGTCACTATTGATCGAGATATAAACGAAAACCCAAAACAACCAATTTTTTTAGGTCAAAATCCGTGCATATATCCCTATATATCTCAGTAAATATAGTCGTTCTTGCCACAAAACTTTGCACGGATACTCTTAATGTAAGGACCTAAATAATGAAAAAATTTTTCTCAGATAGGACAAGGGGAAATGGTATATTTCCTACAATTGCACAAATTTTGGGAAATATTTTATGTGCTAAATCTTAAAAACTATAACAGCTATCAAGATCAAATGTTCTACAGAAAGTAATTGAACAACAAGACCTACGTTATGAAGAAAAATTTTTTTTTGGTGGGGCAGGAGATGCGGCAGCTCTCATACAAATTAACAATTTTTATGAAATTTTTGATACGCGATGTCTCGGAAACTATAACAGCTATCGTCAACAAAGGTTCTGCAAAAAGTAATAATCAAAAAATTCATAAATTTTGGAAAAAATTGTTAGAGAGGAGCAGGGGGCTAGAACATCCCATAAAAATTAACGACTTTTATTAATCTTTTAATACGAATGATGTCGAAAACTTTTATAACTCTCGGCTTTTATAACTCATACACACAAAAAATTGTCTGAGAAAACTTTACTTAAATCAAGCCATAGCGGTGTCAAAAGTACGGTGAGTACGGTTTTTCTTAAATCAAGTACGAAATTTCTTACTCCAAGTAAAATTTTTCAAGTACGAATTTCTTACTTTTAGCCACAATTAAGCTAAAATAGGATTGATTTAAGTTTGGAACCGTACTTGATGTAAGCCAAAAAAAGATTAATTTAAGTCGTAAACGGGATTATTTCAAAAATGAAATGTCATTTTTTTGACTTATGGAGCTTTATTAATTAAAGAAGAAAATTTTTATATATTATTTTTATTTTATAGATACTTAAAATTTATAACTTAAAAATTTAATTTTTTGTACTTACCGAAGCTGAAATTCGAGCCAGGGTCTTTCTGCACTGCAGCACAAGCGCTTTACCTCTAGGCCACCGAGACACTTTGTTTTTGAATGTAAAATAATATATTAAAACAACAAGCTTTTTTCTGCTCGATTTTTTGAAGCAATTCGAATAGGCTTGATTTAAGAAAATGTAAGTACGGATCGTACTTAAAAATTTCAAGAAAGATTTTGGATAAATTCAAGAATAAAATTCTTGATTTTAGAAAGCGAGTTTTCTTTCTGTGTACGAACGTTAAAACTTTGTAAAGTTTTCTATGGTTTTTAAAACTCGCACAAGTTATTTTTATTATATTATTTTAAAAGACCAATATAAAGCGTATATAAGATGCGGCACAGCCGAATATAGCGCTCTTTCTTGTTTTTATTTACTTTTATCTCTTTCTTTATCTCTAATTGATTTATCTTTGTTATCTAAAACGAATTCAAATATAAAAGATTCATCATTTGCCATTAACTTTTTTTTTATCTATCAGGCCTTCGTTTCTCTTCTTACACACGAGTCATATTCTTAAGTATAGAACCCGATAAGATAAAGTTTAAAACAAATTAAAATATTCAAACATTCTATTTAAATTCTTTTGTTTTTATTTTTAACATTCAAACTTAATGCGACAACTGCATTCTCAAAGTCAAAAGTAATATTTTTCGCTAAAAAAAGCTCATAAACTAATAGTTTAAGTTAATTGAAAGGCAAATAGAAATTAGAAATCACTATTAAATATCGCTTAAAGCAACCAAACTCCCTTTGTCGCAGGAAATAAAAATTGTTTAAAAAAAAATTTGCATTAGCATTTTTTTTAATTAAGTGCTTGACATATTATAAATAATAATTTAATAAAGTATTTATAAAAAATATATTTTTGTAAATTTGTATACGATAAGCAACAAAAAAATTAAGATTCACACATTTAATGCATGAAACATGCTAAGTGCTTATAACGTTCGGTTTTGTCGCGTATTACGATTCTTATATAAAACTATATCTCTTTGCTTTGTCCTAAAATGTAAGTAAATATTAAAATAAAAAAAAAATATGATTATAAAATGATTGTTTATTTAATGCCTTAGAATATGTATATTTGAATAGCTTTTTAGTCCTAACCTCTAGTTAATATTAAAATTACCCAAATAACTTTAAGAGCGTTTAAAGCAAATATATTTGACTTAGAATGAAATGGAATTAAACCTTTTAATGATATTAAATGCAGTAGATGTAGTGTAAAGAATGTCAACAATTAGGAGCGCTATATCCAACTTGGAATCTTAATTCCCCTTTACATTAAAAACGACGTTCAAAAACTAAAATTTTTTATATGAAGTTTGTTATAAACTTTCCACTTTCTGCACTTTGTAATAAGTGAACCTTTTTGAAAAATACAAAAAGTAAAAAATATATATATATATATTTTGTTTTGTTATTATACCCTTCAAATAAGTGCAAACATTTTTTCGGGACATACTTACCCCTATCTTCAGCCCCTAACAGGGTTGCCATACAAATATAAAAAAAAAATTAAGGTAAAAACCCCTACAATTTACCCTAGGTCGCCCTTAGAGGAATAAAATGTATTACAGACCCATATTAGTTTCTCCTCCCAAACATTTTTCTAGAACATACTTACCCACTTTCTCCACCCGCAAAATGGCTTTCCCTACAAAATTTGAAATAATTAGGATAAAACCCCTAATACGTTGTGAAGGGTATATAAGTTTCGGCACAGGCGTATAGAGCGCTCTCAATTGTTTTTTTAATCGGTTTTCTTTTGTTCTCTGCTTTAGTAGAAATTTTTTGGAGTTTTATGTTAATAACAAAAATGATTAAAATCTGCCTGTAATATTTGGTAAAAATATTATTTTGAGTGAAACTAAAATATGCAATTTGCTGCAGACTTTTATTATTATAAATTTTGGTAAGAAATGTTTCTCGTATTTAAACATTAAGTTATAGAAAGAATAAAACTATTTAAACATTAAGTTATAGCAAGAATAAAACTAGAAAATAATTAAAAATTAAGAAAACGAAAATCTCGCGATTCCCAAAAACCTAACGTTATCCCAGGCTTTTTGCCACAGTTGGTCTAGGGCAGGCGAAATACTAAATAATTTGTAAATGTTGTGGCTTTTAATGCCGGTGCTTTCTTTTTAATTTTTTTTTTTGCCTTGGAATTGCAGAAAACAATTCAAACATTTTTAAATTTAAATTTTTTAAAAAGAATAAATTAAGTAGCACATGTAAGTATATTTATTGTGGAACTTTTTGCTGTTCAAAGTATGCACAAATTTTTAAAAGGGATAAGAAACAAAGAATTAAAAGCGTTAAAAAATATCTAAATTCCGAATGCCCCCTTTTGCGACTTATCTGCGCCACACCTTCTTTCTTTTAGCCTAAGCTCGAATAGTCCTTTGCTTTGTTGATGTGAAAAAAAATATTTTTTTTTCAGAAAACTGCCTGCCCCACTATGCAATTTTGGTAACGTTGTTGTGCGAAAATCTTAAAACATTTTAAAATACTTATTTTTAAAGTAGATTGTTTTGTACTATCTTTTTTAAAATTAATAATGTGCAACCTCAAACCCCCTCCATGCTTTACCGTAGATTTTCTTGTAATTAGAAGAAGAAATATTAAGTTTTAACTTGTCAGTGATTAAAATGTTATTACATTATAGAAATGAGTATTTAAGATAATTGTTGGCAAAATCTGCGGCCTCTCGGGATAACCATAAGACTGTCTATGTTAAACAAAGGTCTGTTTGATCAAAAAAATAATTGAGAAACAGCCTCAAACTTTAAAACAAAACGTTTTACAGAAGTTTTTTTCAGTTAAAAAATGTTTATGTGTCGAACAATAATCGCAATGCACTATTATGAAAGCATGTTAAATGTATTACAAATTGAGGGTTACCTGTATTTATCTTTTATTTTTTTTTTATTTTTATTCTATTTTCCTTTTTAAAATTTGCTGATTAGCTGCATTGGTTGTTGGTTTTCTTATTTATATAAAAATTAATTTTCTAAAAATCAATTTGATGTTTAACGATAACAAAAGTAAATAAAAATAATAATAAATATTACAACAATAACAAAACAAAACAACATAAACAGTAAAAATTGTCGTAAAAGCCATTGGGTTTAAAATAATTAAAAAAAAAAATACTTATTTTCGTTTGATTGTTTTTGGGTCAGAGGGCGTCAAAACAAAATAAAGAAAACAGTTTAATGGCTTTTTATACTTAGTAGAGGTATTATGCGTTTGTGTAGATGTTTGTAACGCCCTAAAATAATGGTCTGAGACCCATCTTCAGGTATACGGATCGACTCAGAATCACTTTCCGGGTCGATTTAAGCATGACTGTCTGTCCGTCCATGTATTTTTGTGATCAAAGCTTAAGTCAAAAATTTAAAAATATTTTGATGAAATTTGAATTAGAATAGTTTGTACAGGCACGAAGCCTATTGTTTCTTACAATCATTGGTCTAGTTTTTGACATAGCCCCCATGCAAATTTATTCCCGGAATTAACATTTTGGGCCAAAACAGACTCGTATCTTACTCTATTTTGACAAAATATTGCATATGAGTCTAAGTTTATGCCGCCAGCCAGTAAATTAAAATATTATCGCTGTATTTTTAAACCTTTCACATAAGTGATGATGGCATATAAGTTTGTCATTCCTTTAATATTTCTTTAATATCAACACAACCTTTGTTTATTTCTCTAAAATTTGTACATAAAACCTATACAACTGCCCCGGAGTTGCCCCTACACGGGTGCAGACGTTAAGGGTTTTACGTGACACCTACCCTGCGGGCAATAATTCACGGTGCTCCTAACACTTGGTGGAAACAAAGCGTCCACCAGCGCCCCTGGAATGGCTCACCTGACCACCCAGGTTGCAATGCTCTGTCACGACTCTGTGCAAGCCATAACAGACCCCTTGCTAAGCAGTTTGGCTATCTAAACCCAAATTGCGTCTCTAGTTTTGATCTCGCCTTTTCCAATCAAAACAGATCCGCGCCAACAAGACATATCTCCACACGCTTGTGAAACAGCACCCAACCTTAAGGAAGAAAGACTATGATTATCATGTCGCACCCAACAAATGCGACACCCAGCTCTGTTTTAAGGATCTTTTCATTTAAACAAAACAATTTCTCCACTTTCATCATCGCTTCATAATCTTCTCACCGCCAGTCAGGACCGAATCACGCACATGCTTTAACATGCCAATGCCGGCCACTTCTTTATTTGCTACTACTCTGACGGAATCTTGTTTTAGATCCTAGGGTCCCCAGCCGTAGCCTATTCACCTACTTCCAAACACACTTACACCTTTTCAGCTATTAGCCTACTTCATTAGTTGCTCATGTGCCTGGGTAGACCCGCCAAAACTAGCGACTCTATCTTGTGAACCTTAAGTTCATGTAAGACGGCTTACGCGATCACTCTTGGTCCCGCACAGGAAGAACTCCTGCATATCAACTTTTGTTCTCAGTTGCCGCGCTTGGGGATAACCACAGCCACCACGTGAACTCCCGAAAGAGACCTCACCATTAGTCAGTTCATGCACTGGTAAGCACATGCCCCTACACGGGTGCAATATAAAACTGACTCCCATAAATTTTTCCTCAAAAACATTTTTGTGGAACATACTTACCCGCTATCTCCAGCCCCTAACTGATTTGCCATACAAAATTTGAAAAAATTAAGGAAAACCCTCTACAACTTCCCCGGATTCGCACTGAGAGGAATAAAATTTATCACAGCTCCTATAATGTTTCCTTCCCAAAAATAAAGATAAAAAAAGTCGGGGCTTCAAAAGGCCAATGAGAAGGGTATAATAGATTCGGCACAGCCGAATAGAGCGCTCTTAATTATTTTGATTTAAATAGTATTTTTGGTTCTTTGGAAAAAAGGGTAACAGTTTAATAATTTTATATATATTTTTAATGTAACTACTATAACAGTGTTCTTATAACTTCTTCCTCATTTACACCCGCATGTATTGCATCAGTTAAATTTTTGTTGTCAAATAACCAACCAATCGGCCTTAAGAACTGATTGCAAAAGTACTTGAGACTAATAAACAATTGCGTTTGTATGGGTTGTCATAAAATATCGTTTCGTATTTATTACTTTACCTCTTTTCTTTATTCATTTCATTAGTCTTGCTCTACTTTAGACGACGGTTTTCGCTGACAAAAACTTTAAAACTCACTAATTTAGTGTAAAAAGCATAACACTAGCAACGTATTAAAAAAATTAAAAGGATGAAAACGTTTTAATAAATCAAAAACAAAAAATAATTTAATCGATTTTAAATAAAGTGTTTTAAAAGAGAATTTTTAAATTATCAATATATATTTTTTTGTTTTGAATTTTATGTGGGGGTTAAAAAAAAAAATAACAAAATGGTAAATAAATTAAATGTAAAAATTAAAAAAAAATTTAAAAAAAATTTTATTAAAAATTAAAAGCAACTTAAAATATCTTAAAAATTTTTTTTCTTTTTATTTCAGACAACGTTAAAAGCGGCATTTCTAAAAGACCTTTTTATTCTTAATAATCATCAAAATGGAGAAACCCTTGCAACAACCGGTTGGTAAAGTTTCGCAAATAGCGAACCTTTTCCAACGCAAACCGATTGAAATCCAACCCGTTGAACAAATAAGTGCTGCTGCAGCAGCCGCAGCAGCTGCTGCCGCCGCAGCCGTTAACTCACAAACAGGCACACCCGTTACTGTCGTAAGAACTGAATCGCATTCGGCCCGTTTTAATAATGCAAGAGCTCTTTTCGAAAAGCTCGGTGTTGAGAGCAACTCAAATTTAAGTGTTAAACGTTCCGGTTCGCGTGAAGATAATCTCTTTGATTTACAAAACCATTCAGATCGTTCTTCATCTCATTCCTCAGATCGTTCCGTATCGCCGCCCAAAAGACGTTCACCATTTCCGTCCGGTTGTCAGGTGGCCGCCTCGATGGCCAATAATAACTGCAATCAACTGAATGGTGGTCCAAATTTGGGCAACTCTAAATTTATAATGGAGCCTGGCTCTAAATTTCAACACAACATTTCGCGTCTAAAGTCGGAGGAAAGTATATTGTCTTCTTCCTCAACAGGTGGCGTTGTGAACGCTTTTATATCAGTCGATAAGCCTGAGAAGCCCGAACGAAAATTTAACTCACGCGAGCTAATCGAAAAACAGAAAAAGTGGACATCACATTTTACTAAAACGAAGACCACTCGCTCCCACAGCGATTTAAATCGTTGCGATATTATACGTACTGTACCGGGTACTGTACTGATACCCGGCTCTGTTATACAGAAGAAAGAAACAGTCTCAACCACTTCACCGCTAAGCAATCACAAAATTAGCAATCAAGTAGAAACACGTTCACCCATTTTGTCTTGTCTAGCCCATGAACAGGATAAACCACCTAGTCCGCCCGTTAGGCATTCCGTACAGCCGCCCGAAATAAAACCGCGCAGTTCTAATAAAATCGGCAGTCCAGTTAAATCGCCACCATTGCCACCAATACCAGCGGTTAAGCCGAAAAATATAAGTCCTATTAAACTTAATCCAGAACGTGTGCGTTCTCCTACAAAAATTTCTGAACCGCCACCACCTCCACCAGCCAAATCGGCCGCTGCGGCAGCAGCCCAACAGCGTTCTATTGACGAACAAAATGGCAAAGCAGCACCACCGATACCACCAGAAAAGCCACGTAAAAAATCTATAGATTTTATGGAGTATGAACCAGAACGCCAAACGCCCGTATCACCATCCAAGCAAACACCCTATGTTTATGCTGCTAAACGTGCTTCTATTGATAGTCTGGCCAATAGTAACTCCACGGCGAGTGGTAATGGTCTCTTAAGTGGTAGCAGTAATTCAGCTGCTTCGCCAGCGGCTAGTGCTTCGTCGGGTCCCTCGTCGCCGGTACACACTGAAGATGAGAAACAGGAAAATGAGTCAACGGAAAAGTCGGAAATGCTACCACAGTATTATCACAGCATGCCGCGCAGGCGGAAGAGCGAAAACGAGGGTGAGTTAAATCTTGATGAAATATTTAATGATAATTTTAAAAAAAGTTAACAAACGGTTGTTATCCAAAAATATTGCGTTTGAAAAGATTATACAAACTCGTCCTCTAACTTTTTTTCTAATTTTATTTGATAAACCAAAATACAAAAACTTTAATTGCCGCAATTAATTTTTTAATTAAAATTTTTATTTTCTTTATTTCTGTTCTGTCTGCCTATCTGGTCAATCAACCCATATTAAGCTTGTTTTTATAACTTAATTAAAAGTTGTTTTAATCTGTTGCTTATTACCAAAAAGTGAAAAAACTTTTGCTGTTTAATTTTGCACGTGGAAAACATTACTTTTGCTACGCATATTTGTAGAGAACAGCCTATATAAGAGAGAATATATTTATAAAATGTGTCTGTTGTTAGTTGAATGACTTGTAATCTGGTATTAATACAATTTCAACAACATTATTATATAAAGTAAACAAACGAAAAAAGGAAATTAAATCATACCTACTTACGGTTTGTAACGTTCCCAATGTGAACGAATTACATTCCATACCAGGTTTCCATAAGGTTTTATAGCCTACAACGCACTAAAAATGAGTTGCATTCTATACATAAATATTTGCTTTTATACACATTTGTAAATTGCAATTGCTTTTGAGTTCTGATATCAGAAAGAAATAATTTATGTTTGCAACATATGCAGAAGAATGTTTTGGTAATGTCTGGGTTAATTTCGTGCAGAGGGTGTTCAGGAACATGATTCTGTTTGCTTATTTATATTAAATAAATATCTCTATAAAAACTAGTTGATATTCAATGCACATACCAAACTTGTGGTAACGAGGGTTGTGCAAAGAGGTTTAGTAGTTTTGAATTACTTATCTTAATACTTATATTAAAAAAAGCTACTGACAGACTAATCCATTCTCCTACAGGTCAAACGCAAAATGCGTACAGACTTAAAATTTGGACTGCGGATACTTCTTCTGACGTACAGATCCATATTCGAAAAGTTTGGTCACTAACGTGATACAAATAGGCCAAAAAGAAAAAAAAACAGGAATTCAATATCGAGCCTTTGGTGCAATACCATAGTAACTCAAAATTTGAATTTTTTGAGCTGGGTATGCAGAAATTATCTTTGGGGAAATATCTATCTAAAGAAAAAAAGATTATGATTCCACCTCTAACTGTTCAGATTCTACAGCTAAAAATGTCTTCATTGCCTTTAGGTATTTCCAACAATATTCATTTGCAATAACGAAATATTTCCTTTATGACAAGAAATTTACTAACAGAAAGCAATTTACGAAAAAAGTATAAAGCAATATTTTTTTGCTACGTTTTAGGCACAGAAACACAACTGCATAATTTGATTTCTTTTTTACTTGTTCGTATTATTTCATATTACAACTTTGTTAGAAAAAAAAAATAGTTAAAAGTTTATTTGCTATAACGATATATTTCGAATTAATTTTTAAGTTTGTCATAGGTTTTGTGACAATAACGATACATCATTGATAGGTTGATACAAAGTACTTAAACATAAATAAATATTTCATATTTTTAATAATTTTTGGCCTTTTTTTATTTAAAAAAATTCCTTTTTATTTAAAAACTTGTAAAAAAATTACTTTAGTAAACGAAAAGAGGGTTCAAAACTTTAAATGCATTTTTCTCAGTTCACGATTTTTTGAATTACTACGGTATTGCACCAAAGGCTCGATATGTTCTTAGCTTTATACGGTAGAACAACATTTAAAAAGTATACAAAGTATTCGTCTTAGAAAAATTACCGGGCAGGCATTGCATTATAGGTGTTTGCAGGAGGGAACTTGGTGGTGAAATTAATTTTACATGAAATTTGATAATTATAAATTAATAAAACGTAAAAAAATAATAATAAAAGATTTAGAATGTATGAAATTCTGACAAAAAGGGCCCAGCAAAAACTGGCATTAATTTGTAATGAGTTAAAATGCCAAAAACTACTTACTCATTATTTTAACATGGTGATGACATTGGAGGCAAGTACTTATTATGCTTGCTTACAAAAAGGGGGTTAAATAGGTACATACCACGCTCTCTTAAATTTTTTTGATGTTTTGGTTAAAACAGCTTTAAATTATTAAATTAAAATCAGAAAAAAAAATCTAAAGCTTAATTTTAGATCAGAAACAACTCTATCTAACAACTTATAAGTAATGCGGACGATATGTAATAGTTATTAAAAAGTAAGTTATTTGTAAGTACTAACCACTGCCATATTTTTGCTGGGGGAGTATCAGTTTAGGAGTAGTATCGCTAGTGAGGCCTCTTTTATAACTCCACCATACAGACAGGTGTCTGGACCTTTGTCCCGCGAGGGTACATACAGATATTAAAACATATGGGCAATTCAATTACTCACATTTTTGCTTATAACTTTAGCAATTTTTAACCAAATGACGATAATCGTCAAATCTATTAGCAGACAGACGATTGTGACGGTTGTGCCCAGATAACGAAGCCGATGAAAAAAGTCAGCCGCGGCGGCTAATAGCCGGCCTCCGCCAATTTCTAAAGAATGTATCTTACAAATCGATATGGCTTTTTAAAAAAAACTATGTTATAATGCATTTAGTGATAACCGATAGCTTTCCAAATGTATAAGGGAAAAAGAAAATCAAAAGAAATATGCGGAAAATGGTTTGTTGGGTTTTTAAAGGAAGCCTCAAGTACCCTTGGTTTGTTTATAGTAATTCTCAATAAGTTTATTGAAGTTATTTTATAAAGGGAGTAAAAAATACTCATGAGGTTTTTTAAGAATTTGGTTGAAGTCTACTGGTTATTTGCTGCAAGAACCAATAAAATGAAAGTAGGCAAACTTAAAGCTACAACAAACCCTGTAAATATACTTCCCTATAAACCCTATAAATAAACTTTAATTCAATCCTTAATAAGATTTAAAATTTGTTGCAAAAATAAAATTATTAAATATTCTTTAATATTTTAATAAAGTATGTTGCATATTGAATTTAAAATTAAAATGGCGCAAAAAATTTAATCTGTAATCTAAACACAAAATTTACGTTGCCATTAACTTAAAAATAACTTTTATGAATTGCGTAGTATTGATAGGGTGACTATTCGTGATTAAAAATTTTTAAGTTGTTTGATATTTAATGCGCTGTTTTTCGAAGCCAATTGAGTAATCGTCTGAGACAATCGCTCAATTGGCTTCGGATGACGCCAAAAAGATTAAAGAGTTAAATATTTTTTTTGTCATTAAAAAGTATTATGAATCAATTGACAGCTCCTCAAAATTATTAGAAAATTTTTAAAAAATGTATTATCCAGGATACACTAATGCGGGTAGTGTTAAGAACCCGGCTAATTGTGAATTCCTCTTAAACTTTCTGAAACTGATTGTCAAATTTAATAATTTTGTTTGAAATTTAATTTTTTTTGGTATATACCATTTCAAACACAAAAAAAAACGAGCTATTGGAATTCGCCTTGGTATCCTGGCATATTCTGAATAAAATATTGTCATACATGGAACTGTTTTTTAAAAAAAAAATTACACACTTCTAGACGGCCTGGCAGTCATGCTTTAATCGACTCAGGAAGCGTTTTGTATTCGATCGCTTAATTTGAGGGTTGTTTTGTTGTTGTTTTATGGTCTAATATAAAAACTTAAACCCGTACTGATTTTGACTCAAAAATAAATGGTCACCCTAAGTATTGAGTTCTCAAAAGAAAAGTATTGAGTTGTATCGAGCTGTACCAGCACTAATAAAACAAAGAAAACATATTTGGTGAATTCACAAGGTCTTGTGAAATCATATATTGTAAAATAATACAACCAAAAAATATGACCGTTGTGAACAACTCTTCATATATTTGTAGGTGTCGTATTTAAAATCTAAATCAGCTGATACGACCAAACGATAGAAAAACAAACACATATTTATGTACATAAATCTGGTGCTGCTCTTGGCTTAACTTAATAATTTGTAGAGATTAGACCCATGAAAACACAAAATAGTCTATATCTAACCTGGTTAGAATCTCTAAAATCCATTAAAATAAGCAAAGTTTTAGTAAAAAATCACAAGAATTTTGTTATTTTTTACGTAAACAAAAAACAGCTTATGTGTCAGAGAGCAGTGCCGGCTATTTTTGCCGGCGGAGGCGGCTTAAGGAATCTTCTTTGGCGGTTTTGCCTAAGTTTTTAGTATAGACGTTTTTAACGGATGCGAGTGCTAGCGGCTCTAAAAATAAATTAAAAAACTCGCCGTTTCGTTTTAGGCGCTTGGCGCATGACTTTGTATATAATATGACATCACAAAAAACATATCAAACAAAGTTGTATTGTTTCACAACAAGTTTCGTATGAAAAGCAACAACAAAATTTTTATGCTATTGTGAAATTATATGACAATAATACAATATGCTATCGTATCGTACCTTGTGAATTCGCCAATTCTATTTTATTCTTTCAAAAATTTTTTTTTGTAGAAAAAATGATAAATTATCTGTTAGAATGACATAAGTGTGATAACAGTTTTATGTTGTCATTAAATTTTTTTATTTCTTAAATAGTTAAACTTCCCATTTGTCACTATCTTTTTAGTTAATACGAGTACTTTATAGTTGTTGGGGTTTTTATATATTATTTATTTTTGTTATTTTTTTATTTCTTTTAAATTTCATTTTGCACAATAAGTCGATATTCTTTTCGTAGTCGCGTTTTTTACTGCCACGTTTTTTTAATATTCTTTGCAATATAGTTCGACAGTGCTGATGAAGATTATGAAATTGCTGATGATGTTTGACCCATATTGAATCTAAGTCGTTCTCTTCATTCAGTTTATAGTCACGATTTTTATTTACTTTTTATATTCTTTAAATTTGCAATTGCAACAAAGAAAATAAAATTGTAAACAGGGCTTTAGTAATGTGCGTGTGTGTGTGTGTGTTAGTTTGTATGAACGTGTGATACCCAGCAAACGAAAATGTTTGATTTTATATTAGAAATCGTTGTTGGTATAACAATGTTTAAAACGTTGAACAGTTTTAACTATTTTTAACCAAAAAAATATTTTAATGCTGATGCACTTTATACATATTACTCTGAAATATATATGATTTGTGATAAAAAATCCTTTTATACTTTAATATATAATTTTTTGTTTACTGGGTATTCAATAGGTAGACAATTATTTATTATTTTTTATATATACTTCTAAGGTATGTTTTGTAATGCAATTTTAAGAATTACTGGTTGACATCTTTGCCAAAGCCTTTTGGTCATAACATTTTGACACTATTTGTTATATGCTTTGACTTTGTGTGGGGTTAAATGCAAACAAAAGAAATAAATGCAGTTGTTTCTAGTAAGTTCTTAGAAAAGATAAGAAAAAAATAATAAATAAAATTAATATGTTTTTATTTAAGATTTTTATGAAATGACAAGGATGTTAAATTCTTTGGTTGGGTTATTTAAAAAAAAACTAGAAGTTCTGAAGTAAACATTTTCCAATCAAATCTATTTTGTTATAAGAATCCTTTATTGTTTAATTTACTGCGTCTTCAAAGGCTCTTTTGTCCCAATTTAATGTGGTATTAGTTACATCCTTCTTTTTTAATGTGTTTTTAGAAATTTAATGACGCCATAAAAAGATGGTTAAAAAAGTTTTTTTAAACTTTTATTTTACTTAAAAACAAATCAATATTTGGTCCTTGAATAATAATCAAATTAGGGCAGGACATTAGACGCCTTCCAGCTTTTGGTAATTTTTTTTTGTACAATGATGAATGTCATATATGACGTCTAATTATTTAGAAAAAAAGAATGCTGCAAATTCTTTTTCCTGACTCTAAAACTTTTGCAACAAATATTTTTTTAAATTTATTTTAAAGCTACATTTGTGTCCATACGTAAAGCCTCGTTTCTATTACTTTCTGAAAGACTTCATATACAAATTGCGTATTAGAAAAAACCAAAAAGGTCTTTGAAACATTGTTTACATTTTCACTCGTTTTTCCCTAAACATCTTTTTTTTACACTTAAAAAGTTTCAGCATGTGGACTTTTTGTTGTTTCCAAGCTTTTTTGCCCTTCACATCAGGGTACAATATAACGGGCAGTATCAAGGCGAATTGAATAAATTCGCCCTTCCCTTTTTGTTTTTGGAAAAGTGAATGTCATAAAAGTTTTAAAATTTCGTACAAAATTAATAAATCTAATATTCACTTTCTCAAAACATTAAGACGAATCAGCGGTGTCCTTAAGACTACATGTATTAGTGTACCCTGCTATATATTCTGGATCCTTATAAAAAGGAAAGTTTATTTAGTCATGTCCGTATATTGTAATCAAGCTTCCGGAGTTAAGACAAATCAAAAATATTCCTTTGCAAATTACAATTCAAAATCAGTAAGATGAGCTTTCTAGGTACCGAGATATAAGCAAAACTTTGAGTTTGAACAAAACGTTAAAAATTATGGTGATGATGGAAAAATTAAAATTTGAAGAAAAGAGTATATCAGTGGATCAAAAAGTCCAAAAAATATTGGATGTAAAAATTTTATTTACGTCTTTCGGCTTATATAACAAGCAGCACTAAAGGCGGTGGCACATAGAATCCGTCATCCGTCATACTTCGCCTTTTTTAACTGACAGCTAAGTTGAATAACATGTTTTATTATGAACAATGTTACATTCAGTACGTCTCCTTCAACGCAACGTAGTAAAGTTGGGCAACTTTTAACTTTCAACGTACGTCAAGTACTTTGACAAGTTGCATGGTGAAATTATGTGTACCAGGTGGTGTTACGAACACAACTGATCGACTTTTTTCATGCATAAATCGAGGCTGCCTAGTCAAAGTTATTTACTTTTACATATCTTTTTTTGACAACTGAGCCAACGAAAACTACAACAAAAACAATAATTATATTCACCAAATTTTGTTGTAGAACCACCACCTGCTAATTTAACATCCGTTTATAAGGGATTCTATGTGCTAACCTCTTGCGTTGTTACGTTAATGTCAGTTAAAACAGGCGAAGTATGACGTACGACGAGTTGTATGTGCCACCGCCTTAAGGGGATGGCCCCTATACATGCATTGATTGTGTTGGTTTCAGGAAAATAGGTTATGGGAAAAAGAATAAATAGAATAAAGAAAAGAATTACAATGGAATTACTGCGAGACCTCTTTCCACAACAAGTTATTTTAAGAAATGGTGATGTTGATTGGCCTCCTCGGAACCCTGATATGACTGCTCCGCACTACTTTTTGTGGGGATATCTGAAAAGCAAGGTTTATGCAAATAAACCAGAAATGCTGAAGCCACTAAAATAAAATATTCGTGATGAAGTTAATGAAATACCGTTTAAAATGTGTGAGAATGTAATGAAAACTGTGCTCAAAAGGGCTCGCATTTGTGAGGGTAATAGAGGCGGACATACATATATGTGATATTGTATTTCATACATAAATGCCGACATTAAATAAAACATTTATCAATATAAGATCCGTTCTCTTTGATTTAATCAAAAACTATGAACAAACAAAGTGGTATATCTTTCCGGCGGACACCCTGTATGTAGCAATCCATTGCGCAATTATTGCTAAGAACTATTTTTGTATGAAAAACAACCACAATGTTTTTAAACCATTGCAAAATTTTAGAACCTACTAACAATAGGACGTAATAGAAACATGTGAATCCCCTAATTGTTTTTTTTAAATTATATGTATTTCATTACACGAAATGAGCATCTTGAAGCATATACGTCTGTAAGTATGCGTTAATGCACACAGATAGGTACCAGATATCTTCATATTGATTTTTTGCCGTCAATAAGTTATTTATTTTCTCATGTAAGTTGGAAGTGCATTTCTATAGACAGAATAAAAAAATTACAAGTTTATAGTAAAACATTAGTTAAATACTGCAATTGGATTTAGTTTTTCTATGATAGCTGTTGATTTATGAATCAAACGTCCAACTAAACAAAAAACAAATAAATTTGTTTGTATGAAAGTGTGCATGAATTCAATCAATGACTGGCAGTGTTAACCCAGTCAGCAAAATCGTTTAACATTTATTATATATATACCTTAGTAAAGCGCCTGCCAAAATAAAAGAATTGTATGTCACATTTTATATGCAAAAATGTAAGTTAAGATATGTAAAGCTTTATATTAAAACTTTTTTAAAACAAGTCTAATATTTTTAATGAAAATCTGTAAAAGGTGCTGTGAAAAAATTCAGGTAATTTATGTTCTTGGTTTTTGAAAACAGAAAAATAATAAAATGAGGAAAAGCTTTCTTATTTTTATTAAAAGGCATAAGCTTTAAGTTCAATTATACGTGATATAAGCATAGCTACAGAAAACAGCTGTTCCAACCAAACGTATGGGCAACACTGTATTTGATTATAGGTGACTTACCATTACGCCATAACCATAACTATAGAAACCAATTGAGATTTCTTTTTAAGGCAACGGTAATGGCTCTGGCGTTATGGTAAGTCACGTGTAATTGAACCTTTAAGCACGATTTGTACTGTTGTTTTCTTTAAAGCTAAAATTATACGTGCCATAACATAACTATAACCGTTGCCATAAAAACCAAAATTAAATTGGTTTATATGGTTATGGCGTAATTGTAAGTCACCTATAATCAAATACAGTGTTGCCCATAAGTTTGGTTCGAACAGCTGTTTGCTGTGTCACGTGTAATTGAACCTCAAACCAGTACGAAACGGTATTACTTTGAAGAAATATACTCAAAAAACCTGTTGTTGCCAGTTCCACGTTTTTGTTTTTTAGTATTTCTTGCCTATTAAATTTATATCGTGTTTTGTAATTTATTGTTGCAGAGTATTTTATTTTCAAGACATATATAGAAAAAACACGTTCTAAAATCAAGAATAATCTGGAACTTATCCAAAAATGTACTTGAAAATTTCAAGTGCCATTCGTACTTTGATTTTTTTAAATCAAGTCTTGTCGGGGCTACTTTAAAATTTTAAGCAAAAAAAACATGCCATAATCTTTATCTTTTTTCCTTCTTGCTAAATATGCAACGTGATTTTCGTTTTTACTTTTTTTTTGAGTACGTTGTTCGTGATACGATAGATGGTATTGAACTGGTGTTGCAGTTCGAAGAGTCCTTGGTTTCAATTCATAAATTCTAAATATATTTAAAATAAAATTAAATATACTTTTCTTCAATAAAGCTCCGTGAGTTAAAAAAAATTTCTTTAAATTTTGTGTTAATCCCTTTTACGCTTAAATTAACTTTTTTTTGCTTAAATGTAAGAAATTCATATTAGAAAATTTTACTTTATTTAAGAAGATCCGTACTTGGTTGTAGAATATCCGTACTCCTCGTACTTTTGACACCGCTACGGCCTGATACAAATAAAGAACCAAGTATTATATAAAGTTTCATTAAAAATGCTTGTTAGTCAAGAAAAAATTAATTTTTTTTTATTATTGGATTGATTAATTGATTTCAAAATTGAATCAATCTTTTATTGACTCAAATGTGGCTAAAAATTAGAAATTCGTCGTTCTGGGTGCAAAAACTTAAATTGGGGTAAAAAACAAAAGAAAAAGCAGATAAAACATTTTATGTCTGCACGAAATCGAAAAAAAACACAAATATTTCGTCAAACTCATAAGAAATTAATCGAAAATTTTGGACGATAAATTTCCTAAATATTTCTAAAATAAATATTTCATACAATGTTTAGTAAAATTGTTAGTTGGGTATAAGTACATATATTGTAATCAAATCAAATACAATCACACTAAGTACAGCGTAATATAAAATGGCTCAACGTATCTACATGCGTATGTGCAATCTCATGTAAATATACATTCATAAATTCATACTTATGCATATGTATGTATGTAAGTCATGCACAAATATTTGCCTATGGATTGCATTTTGGTTTTATGTTTAAAACTTTTTTGTTTTTTTGTTGTTGTTTTTTTTTCATATGCCTTGCCTTCTTGCAAATACCGGCATAATGCAGATTTTTATTGTTTCTTCATTATTTTCGTTTGCTTTATTGTTAAGTACATACATACATATGCAAATGCATTCTTTTTTTAACACTTTTCTACAGTGATGATGTTTAGTTAGTGTCATTAATAAATTTTTTTCTAATGTCTTATTTATAAAAAACCGTTAAATTTTTATTATTTAAAAAAAGCCCAATATGAGAATAAAATACACCGCATAAAGCAAGGGCAAAAAATTTTGCGAACCGCACAGATCATGGTGAAATGATCGTACCAGGTGGTGTTACAAGCACAGCTGATCTACTTTTTTCATACATAAATCGAGGCTGGGTAGTCAAAGTTGTTTACATACATTTTTTTGAAAACAGGGCCAACGAAAACTACAACAAAAACGAAAATTTTATTCACCAAATTTTGTTGTTGTAAAATCAACACCACCTGATAAATTATTGCGCCATGGCACAGATATTAAAAAAATATGTTTTAGGTTCAAAAAATGACTGATAAACTTTTAAAAATTGTGGGGCCAAAACCGGCAACAATAATCAAACGTTTCAGGCAAAAATCAGTGCTGCTATGGTTTGGTTGCATTTTAATTGGCTAAGAGTACATTGCAAAAAAAAAAAGCAGATACAAAACTTTTGTTTATATTTCTGCAAAATAATATAAAAACAAACAAAAACTTTGCAGCAATAATAAATACACTCTGTCTGTTTAACTTCTTTCTCTCTCTACAGTTTGTTAAGAGCTTTAGAAGAAGCTTTCTAAAAGTTTCTTCTGCAAAAATTTAATTTTTAATAATTTTACCATAGATGTCGCCACTTACGCATTTTAAACAAGTAAAAGGGCTGAATTTTTTTTTTAAATAAATTTTTATATCACATGCACACTCTTAAAGATGTACTACATACATATATGCAGTATGTTGACACTGTAGTTGAAAATTGAAAAAAAAGGTTGACTCTATTGCAAGATGAAGATGCATTTTTATTAAAATCGAATAATACATATAAACTTATTTTGCGTTAAAATAACCTGAAAATACTCATATTATAAGGGGTATTTATATTAAAACGTTTTAAGGTAAATTCAGTTTATTGCTAATAAAATCACGATTTATGCATTGATTTTCATCAAATAAGGCTTTTGGTATTTGGAATGCCTTTATATGGATCTGTTTCGAAATTTAAAAGTTTTTTTTTGGATTTTTAATTATGAATTTAAAAATTTTTTTGCGATTTCGGCAAAAAAAAAACGATATTTTTCATGACTTCGGCTTAAATAATTTAAAAGCCGTTGAGAATATAAACAAAATTGTATGAACTAAAAGTTGCTTTTTTTTTAACTTTTTACGTATTTTTTTTGTTACAGAATTGGACTGCTTGATCGCAAATTATAATTTAATCGGTGGGACAGTCCTTAAGAGACCCGATTTTTGTTAAAATTATGTCACTTCACTTTATTGTAAATAAACCCGACACTTATCCATTCATTTTGCCCCAAATTTTCAGTTTTTATCATTGCGGGCCAAATAATTCTGAAACCGTTGAGAATTTTGATGGTTTTGATAGTTTTTTTGGAAAAATTGGATTAAAACTTTCCGAGCTATAATACAATCGATAAAGCAGACTCTTAAAAAATCTTAAATTTTAGAAAAAAAAAGTTAAAAAATGAGAATTTTTAATAGAATTTTGAATTTCGACTGGGGTTTTAATTATGGTCCTCCAACACATCAAAAAAATATGTATCAAATGTTACGACAGAAGTAGAAATTTGTTGCTTAGTGTAATATTATTTAGAAATGCTCGTTATGACTTTCAAGCACTAAATATACCATTTTACCGTTTCAAGCATATATTTATGTGATTCACTGTATTATTCCACCAGATACATTTGTTGGTTTTTGTGGAAAATATCAATTTCAAAAGTAAGAAAATATCATAAATTTTATGACCTAAAATTTAAAACTCTGGCTTTTTTTAAATATGTTTCTGTCAATGTGTATTGAACAAATGTATTTGTTTATGTTCATCCTACACCCCCTTAAAACAGCTACTTGTCTTTATTATTTAAGTATTTAGTCGCACTTATCAATTTAATATCAACAAACTTCTGGTTAGTTTTGCCATCTTAAAGATCTCATATGGAGTTTTCTTTCAAATGTATCGTTGCGTATTCAAACACTTCTTATTATGCTTTTTTTGTCATTATCGTTGGCTGCAGATCTGCGCGGAATCAGTAAAAATGTAACAAATTAATTAAAAATAATTAAATACGAAGCAGCATGTAGAAATATGAATGGTCGATCGTAAACATATCGTTTACAAGAATTAAAGCGATTTTTATTTAACCCTTAGAGGGATTAGGGGGTAGTAATATAGTTGGGTAAAACAGCTCTTTTCGATTGAGCGATCACCTAACTGAACTAGATCGCTCTTTTTGTTCCATAAGCTCTGTAGTTCAGTTGGTTTGGTAGGTCAGCATAACATTTTTATTGCAACCCTTTCTGAGCGAAATCGTGTTATATTGAAAGTGTGAAAATTGTAAAATGTGCAAAATATGTGAATTTCAGTAAAAAAACGAAAAAGAATCAATATTTTTATTTTGAAAAAATTAAAAATTAGAAAAATAAACTCAAAGAAACATGAACAAAAAAAAATGAACTAGGCTACAAGAAATATTAGCGGTTAAGATGTGAGTTGCTTTAGCTTCAATATCATTTTAAATATTGAATAAAGTTGCTAGGAAACTTCTCTTTTTTAGTCACAGATTTGTTTTGCTAGCAAAGCTTAGTTCGTATACAAACTTTTTTAAAAATGGGTTAAGTAGAAGTAATATAAAAAGGGTATCAGCTTTAGATAGGCGTGGCCCGCCCACTTTTGTATATACAGAACTTCTTTTTTTAAATAGCTTAGTTGGTGTGCAAAATTTTACAAAATCAGTTGAATTATAAAAAGGATATTTTTTAATGTGGACGTAGCCCCGCCCCCTTTTTTTAAAACAATTTTATTGTTTAGAAAGTTTTATTTGTGTTACCATTTAAAGTCTAAAGTTGATAGTAATTTAAAAGTATGTGTCGATGTCGACATGTTATCGATTCTTTAAGGAAATAAATACAATTCTTAAGTATAAAATTTGACAGCAATCCTCTTTAAAGTCGGCATTATTTTTGTCCCTGTTGACATTTGAAATAAAGGGGACTGTCATCGACGACGCGCGCCTCCGAATGTTTTAAAAAATAATTAGAGCCCGACCGAACGTTCGGGTTAGGAGTTCGGTAAGAAGTGGGGTTCTGTCTCTGTTAGGGAAACAATCAAATTTGGGACGAAGTTCGGGTTAGGTTTGGTTTCAAAAATGCACGTTAGGTCGGGGCTTAAAAATAATGTACTAACGCCGTATTTTTAACTTAAAAAAGTGACGCTAATTTTACCGTAACAAATATAAAAAAAAACAATATTTTTTTTTAATTACAACAAGTAAGTAGGTACTTCACACTGGTCTTTCAAAACTCCTAACTTTTTTTATTTTTATTAATTTTTTTTATTTCTTATAATTAAATAGGAGTCGGTGTCATATTTTAACCATCTTAGGGTGACTAGGGAAGTTGTAGGGGTTTTTACCATAATTTTTTCAAATTTTGTATGGCAGCCCACTTAGGGGGTGGAGATAGGGGGTAAGTATGTTCTAGGAATATAATTGGGAGGGGAAACTAATGAGGGTCGTTCGTACACTTTATTTTTCTAAAGCCGACTCTGGGGAAGTTATGGACGTTTTTACATAATTTTCGTAAATTTTGTTTGGCAACACCCTTAGGTAATGTTAATAGGGGTTAAAAATATTTTACAAAAATGTTTGGAAGGGGAAACTAATAGGGGTCGGTCGTTCACCTTATTTCCTTAAGGCCGATTCAGGGGAAGTTATAAGCGTTTTTACATAATTTTCGTAAATTTTTTATGTCGGTCTTATATTTTACCTTTGTGGGAGCACCCTGGAAACTGTAAAAGCGATTTAAGAAAATTAAAAAAATATTAAACTTTGTATGGCAGCCCTGTTAGAGAGCAGAGATAGTTTGTAAGTACGCTACACAGAAATGTTTGTGGGGGAAAATTAGCGGGAGTCAGTCTTACATGTCACATCGTACGGGGCAACTCCGAGGCAGTTGTAAAGGTTTTTAGGTACAAATTTTAGAGAATTAAACAGAGGTAGACTTGGTTTTTGGCTTATATCTCGGTCAGCTATTGATTGATTTTGCTGAATTTAAATAGCGATTTGCTCGCGAATATTGGTGATAGTTTGATACCACTTACGGGTCCATGCGACTTTGGGGGGCTTCAAAAGGTTGATTTCAACCATAACACGGACATCGCTAAATTCCTATCTATAAGGACCAAGACTTTATGGGGTCGCAGGTGGATATTAAAGAAATTGCAAACGGAATGACAAACTTATATATACCCTTTCACATCTGTGAATTTTTAGGAGCTGCCAAGGGTTAATTGTTTAAAACTTTTTCAAAATATTTGGTTTTCACTTAATATGTAAAATTCTTTTATTTTTCTTTTTCATTCATATGCCAACCAAGAAGAGAAATAAAGTCTACAAGAAGAGTATAAAATTGTCTAAAGAATTATTTTGCATCTAAATGAACGGACAGATATTCTGACGGATTGTTCCTCTATTTCAGTATAATATGCTGAATGGGCAATGTGCCAAAGTTTCTTTAGAAGAAAAATTAAAAAAAAGAAGAGCACTATGCCATATTCTCCACTCTAAAGAAATATTTCTTTAAATTTATTTTAATGGAGCTAGAAAGAATTGCTTAAAATGAAAAAAGATACTGGCGATCTCATTAATAATGACAATAATTAAGATCATTATGATCTTTGAAAAGAGCCTTCCAATAATGATGTTCATATTTTGTTTTTCCTCATCTAAAACTGTTTTTAGTTGTTCTATGGCGGTTGTATTTAAAACGTTTTGAGTTTCGCGTACGCATTAAAAATTTAATTTTTGAACGTGAATTGCTAAAATTAAATTAAAAAATAAAAAAAATTATTTTTATATCAAAATCGAAAGTTTGCATTTAAAAAAAAGACACGTGAACAAATTATGAATTAAAATAAAAATCTATTAAAGTTGTATTTAAAAAAAAAAAAACATTTTTATTAACAAATTTTTATAATTAAATAATTTAATTAAATAAGAATTTCTTTTATGTGTGATATCCTCTTTGTTAAAAACAAAATAATATTTTTGAAAATAATGTTGTCAATTAAATTTAACGTTTACGAATTCCTGTAGTTTATTTATTTTTTTATGAATGAAATAAAGTTTTTATGTATTTTTTTATTTAATATACATACATCTGAAAAAATAAAAAAAAAAAATTAAAAAAAAAAACAAATAAAATACAACAAAAGCACTTTGATAAAATTTTTTTTTACGTATTTTAACACGAATTTCTCTCTTGTTCTTCGCCCGAGTAAAGTGTGTTTTCAATTAAGTGGCAAATAAAAATAACAAAAGATAATCATTATTATACAATTTTAATCAAATCAATGCAATTTTTTTTTAATTAATTTTGAAATTAAAGTGTTGTTAAATTATTTAAATTAAACAGTTTTATTTAATTTTTCTTTAACCACGAGAATTAAAATTTCCACCTCAAAAATTTTTTTTGTTTAATTTTTTTTTAAAAATTTTAAAAATGCATATTCCACTGGGATAATTTTATTTTAAAGTAAACACAAATAAGATACCTAAAGTCGGTTAAGCTTAATGCATTAAACACATTCAAGCTACAAGAACACAGGAACACACGAACACAAAGGTTGCTTGCTAAATTTGTGTCCGACTGGCTGCTACTGAAATATTTACTATACTACCGCTACAAAATAAACGTATAAGCAATATGACTTTCAGTGATGCCACCTAAAGTCTTTTTGTATTGTTTAAGCTATATTATTTGCATCTAAACGTATTGGCAGCACTAATCGGTTAACTGTCGCGTATAAAAATAGAAATTAGTTTAATTTCGACCACGCCACAAAATTAGCATTGACAGCAACCCGTAGTCGTGTTGCATTGTAGCCATTAAAAAAATTATTCTCATAAGCACACGTGTATTCTATTTTTAACTGGTTGTGTTCGGTAGCCTGTATTTAATGCTTAAACATGTTGTTCCCTGTCAGCATAACATCTGTATACAGGTTAAGGTGACTCCCATAAGTAGTGTCTATATGGACCCAAACGGTTGTTTACAATTCTTTCTTTTTTGTTATTTGTTTTAAATCGAAAACCATCGTGCAAAAAGGTTTCCGGGAAGAGGCCTAATATGGGGAGTAAAATCAATAATACACCAATTTTTTTAAAACTCGATAGCACCGTTTCTGTTTAAAAAGTTTTTTGCTCAAAACAGTGCAATTTTATCTCGAGGCCATGCCCCAGTTTTGGGTTAAAACGATTTCTGCAAGAAGGACTTCTATGTGGGTATAAAGTTATACAGGGTGTCCGCCGGCAAGGTATACATACTACTGTGTTTGTTTATAATTTTTGATAAAATAAAACAGAATGGATCTTATATTGATAAATGTTTTATTTAATGCCGGCGTTTATGTATGAAATACAATATCAGATAAAATTCTGCCTCTATTAGCCTCACAAATGCGAGAACCTTTTTCATTACATTCTCACACATTTCACGCAGTATTTCATTAATTTCATCACGAATATTCAATATGAGTTTGCTACAGCGTTTCTGGTTTGTTTGCATAAACCTTGCTTTCCACATATCCCCACAAAAAGAAGAGCAGACAAATCAGGAAACCGTGGAGGCCAATCAACATCACCATTTCTTGAAATAACTTGTTGGGCAAAGAGGTCTCGCAGTAATTCCATTGTAGTACTGGCTGTATGCGATGTGGCACCGTATTGTTGATACCACATGTTAATCAAGCTCAAAGCATGCAGTTGTGGCAATAAAATGATTTTAATCATATCGCGATATCGCTCCCCATTGACTGTTATCGTTACGCCGTTTTCAGTTTCAAAAAAGTAAGGTCCAATGATTCATCTAAAATTGCTCTCCCGATTATCACTTTTAGTGGGTGCAAAGGTGACTGATGAATAATTTGAGGGTTTTCCATTGCCCAGAACAGACTATTCTATTTTTTCACATTCATATAAAAACGTTACTCATTATACTTTTTTATGAAATTCGGGGTTATCATGGACGAGCTGTAACATCCTATTGGCATATGTATGGCAGCGTAAATGGTCTTCTGGAAAAAGCTCTTGTGTCAACTGAATCTTAAATGGAAACAAATGCAAAAACCTTGTGCAAAATTGTGGCCAAAGTTGTGCTTTAAAGACAAAGCTCCTGAGCACAGATTGTTTTGAACACTTTCTGGAGCAGCAATAATGTTTATAGCCGATCTGCGGTATGTTGTGGTCCATGTTTGGGCCTATCAGATACAGTCCCTATTTCTTTGAAATTATTCACTACACGATAAATAGTGCGTCTCGTTGGCAGGTTGTTTCTCCCAAAAACTTCACGTAACTTTCTCATCGTCACAGTAAACGATATTTGATTTAACGATTTAAACACGTTGGCTTACTAAATATTTTTCCATAACAAATTTGCCACGTCTCTACCTCACGACTGCCGAATATGAACTGTCAAGAATACAGTTACCAAAATGGCGGCAAAACTTGCCTGTGGACACCCTATACATATATAAACGGACAACGTTAATGACTGACTAACTCACTGATCGGCTGACTGACTTAATTATCTTTGTACAGTCCAAACACGTGAAGCTTTAAACTTTAAAATGAAATTGCAGGTACCTCTTTTGATATACAGATCCACTAAAATGGGGTTTTGGGAAATTTGGAATTTCAAATTATATATGGTTTGGTACTTTTTTTTAAATGTTGGACCCAAAAGGATTAATAAAAGGATAAAAATTATATTTTGGTACTTCTTAGCTCCTGTTTGTATCTTCAGAACCAATAAAGATTTACACGTAATTCACATTGCGTTCGACAGGTCACGAAAAAATATCAGTTTTTTGTTGGTACTTTTTTTAAAGTACTAAACCCTAAGGAGTTGAAGAATGGGTAAAAGTTTCATTTTATTACTTTTTTGAAATTTTTTGTATAGAAATATGAAACATGAAAGAACTTTTGACGACGGCTAAGGATGGAAGTCAACCAAGTTGGCAAGTTGGCTCGCAGGTTTCAAAAAAAAAAAAAAATTCCGAAATCATGCGTAGATAATTTTCACCGTTGACATTCGTCACCTGGCCTCGAGAATTAAAAAAAAAAATTGTCCAATTATCTCATGCGTGGATAAGGCATACCAAACAGTTACCCTGGTGCAATGTAATGGTTTTTGATGTTTTAATCGAGGGTAGCGGGTGGCGGCAGTTTAGCTTGTTGACATGGCCCTATAAGTGAAAATAGGCCTCGTCGCTCCAATTATTGGCATTTACAATGCGAAACGCTCCAACATCGTTTAATCAAAATTTTTGCGTAAATCAAAGTCACTATCTGGAATGATTTAAATTTTAAAAGAATTAAACTTCAGATTCTATTTTTAAATTTCATGAATAATCGCTCTTGGAAGTCCCAGTGAGGCTGCTCTTTTCCGTATTGAAAGTCGCGGATATCCACGTAAACTGCGTTCAATAAGTTTAATGTTTTCGGGAGTCCTTGAAGATTGACTGTGCCCTGGCCGTGGGACATTCATGGCCGAAGGAGTTGCGCGGAATCTCTACACCCACAGATGAATTAAAATAATACTCGGTCCATCAGATATTCGCCGAATACCAAACTTTGAACAAAAATGTCTCCACAGCGAACGCGCAATGCTTACTTGACCACTGCGACATCGTGACTGAAAAATCCGCACAATCAATAATTCCAGCGGCGCCATCCTCCCTCCGCATTGCTTATTACTTTCTAAAATAATCGTATTTAAAAATATAAATTTGCCACCAGACACTGTAAAATCTGTGAACTTTTAGGAATAACAAAAATTCAAAAAAAAAATACTGAAACGTTTAACTCAATAATTTTTCAGAAATTTAATTTTTTAGGGGCGATATTTTTCCAGAACTTAATCTCTTTTGCTTTAAATGTAGGAATTTTAAATGTGATTGTTTAAACAATTACTTAAGTTCTTCAAAAGACTTGATGACTTTTGACAAAGAACAATATTTATTGGGTGTTCAATGGCTCAGTAACCCACTAACATAAAATTAAAAAAAAGAACTATAACAAGAACAATGTGTTTTCTTTCAGCGAAGATTTCAACAAATTTCCATTTATACTTGCACTCATCCATACGCACGGCACACAGATTTTAAAATGTGTGAATGTGTGTAACTAACTGTCTGATTATGCATTTGTGCATTAACGAAAATAGATCAATTTGTCAGTCAACAAAACTTTAAAATGTTTGTTTTGTATTTAACACCACCCTTCTCCTCCAGTCCTAGGTACTGCAGCAGCTCTCCATAATTTGATTTATAAACAACCACAGACACAATTTTCATTGTGCGTTTTAGTTTATTAATTTAAATTCTTTTATTTTTAATTTTACTTAAATATTTCAAAACACAAAACATTTGCATAAAAGCAACAATTAACGCATTCACAACTTGCCAAACGCTTTTCACATTTTGTTTGTGTTTTTAATCCGAAGAAAATTTAAAAAAAAATCCTTGAAATTTAAATGTGTTCAATGACTTTTAAATATTGATTTAAATTTTAAAATATGTTTAATTTATAAGTTTTTGTTATTGTTTATATAAGAAATTTTCATTTAATATGATTTGGAAATGAAAGACGTGAGCTGGGATTCCCAATGTGGTGCTTAGTGTCTATCGAAGGAAATTTTTTTGAAATAATTTTAAGTTGAATTTAAATGCAGAATTTACATACTGAGCTGCGATGCTATTGCCAGGCTCCTTTTCCAAACCTTTTTTTTAATAAAAAAAAAATTATTGAAATACCTTGTAAGATTTGAGGTCAATAGTTTTAAAAGTATCGAAAAATTAATAAAATTTATTCATTTCTATGAGGGCTTCCGCTTGCTTCCCTGCTCCTATATAACTATTTTTTTTTACAAAATGTAGGCATTTTTGTAGGAAACTTGAAGTCAATAGCTGTTGTAGTTTTTGGAATATATCGTATCAAAAATTTAATAAAAGAGGTTCGTTTCTACGGGGGCTACAGCTTCCCCTGCTGCTGTCGGAATAATATTTTTTTGTTTTAGATGAAAAGTCGATAGCTGTAAAAGTTTCTTAAGATGTATCATATCAAAAGCCGCATAGAAATTGTTAATTTGTAAGGGGACTACCGTTTCCCCTGCTCCTCTCTAACCAAACATAATGCCCACCAATCGGGGCATACAAAAGTGTTTCTAAAATCGAGTTTTCTTTTTTAATCTCAGCTTTGGAATTTCATCTAAAATGGTTAAAATTCCATAGGACCCGGAGCCAACTGTACAAACAAATTTTGAACTTTAAAATTTATCGGTTAAATATGTCCTTTAAAAAAATATACCTAAATTGGTTATGCACTCCCAAAGTGGCTTTTAACCCTAAATTGGCCTAAAATCACCTAAAATGGCCTAAATAAATATCTTTATTAAAGGGCTTATACTGTTGGAACTAAGACAGATATTAAACTTATTTAACTTTTATGCAACAGAAAATTCTATTGTCTAAGTTTACAAATAAAAATAATTTTAAATCTGACCTAAACTTTTCCAGATTTTGGAATTTAATCCAAAAATTTGTATGGGCGTATTCACTAAATAGTATCAAAAATAAAACTAAAAAAAATATAACAGCGAAAAGGCAAATCATTTAATTCCCAAAAACCTTAATGAAAATTCCAGGATAGATTTTTTTGAGGGACTTTGACCATAATGCCAACAATTGGTCTGGGGCGGATTGAATTTATGCCAAATAAATAAGTATTTATTGGGGCTTCTGACATTTTTCTTAAATTTTTTAACCCAGTCTTAGAATTTTTTATTTTATTTATTTATTTTATTTTTATTTATTTAATTTATTTACGTATAAATTCAGTACTACAAGAAAATGTATCTTATAAAACAGTACTGGGTAGATATTGGCATTTAAGTTTTAATGTTGCAATATTAACTTACACTAAATTAAAGCAATATTTATTTTAAAGATACAATTACAATTACAATTAAAATTTATATTAAGTAAATGTTACATTAATTCATTCAAGTAATTAAAAACTGCACATTTAAATTGCTTTGCATTGCTTAGTATTTGGATATGGGGGGGAAGTTGGTTCCATAGGCGTAGAGAAAATATAAAAAAATGTCTCTCAGATAGTTGCTTCATATATCGTATGGTGTTAATTTTCAGTCCTCTGTTGGACCTTGAAAATTGTAGCCTTCTGAAAAGATATTCCGGTTGTTTAGTGTAGATCGTCTTATGCAGTAATATAAGTGAACGGCATTTTAATAAATTATCAAATGATATGTTATAAACTTTTTTGGAGAACTGCGATATACTGCTGTATCTGTCACGCTTAAATATATATCGAGCGATGTTGTTAAAGGTAACCTTAAGTTTTTGCTTGCTCCTCGAATCCAGATTAGCGAACAGCTCACACCCATACATTAGTGTTGGAAGTAAGTAGGTTTTTGCCAAGAGCATGCGAATATTAAATGGTGTGAAAAACTGAGTACTCCATAAATTTCGTAACATAGAATAAGTTTTACCACAGATTGAATTAATGTGGTTAGACCAATCAAGTTGTTCATTAAAAATTATTCCCAGATTTTTGGCATGTTGTACAAATTCAATTGTTGAATTCCCGATGAGTAATGGCGGCAAAACAGGTGGCAACTTACGGGTGTTTCCAATTATAATCACTTTGGATTTTCTTGCATTTATGTTTAGTCCATTAGCAGAGGCCCATTTGTAAATGCTATCGAGGTCGCTATTAAGCTTGGATAAACAGGAATTAATTTCAGATGGTTGGCAGCTTAAGTAGAGCTGTACATCATCAGCATACATGTGTATATTACAATGATTAATTTGCAAAGGTAAATCATTAGAGTATAGCGCAAATAATAGTGGGCCAAGAATTGAGCCTTGGGGTACCCCTCTTGGTACAGAGCAGACGTTGGACATTATTAGACCCCTATGAACTGATTGGCTTCTGTTAAACAAATATGAAGAAATGAGTTTAACTGCAGATGAGGAAAAATTGTAGAAGTGTTTTAACTTGTGACAGAGTATAGAATGATCAACTGTATCAAACGCTTTTGAGTGGTCAAGTAGTACTAGAAACGATATCATATTTTGATCTAATTTTGATCTTAATTCTTCTGAAATTAAGAATTAAGAATTATTTCGCTAAATTTAAAATTTTCTTCGAAAATAGGTCAAATTCCGCAGGACCCAGGTCCACCTATAATAGTGTATATAATGGGCCTTATTGTGTTTTGCGTAGTCGTGTCGAAAGTTGTCAAATACGCCACAAAAACGACAAGGGTGCTATTCACATAGCATTGGCGTTTTTGTTAGACGGTACCAAAAAATTAAAAACGACTACGCCAACGCCAATCGGAATAAGGGTGAATATATTTTCAACTTTTAAAATAGTGCATAATAAAATATTCTTTTAAGAAAATAGAAAATCATTATTTGATCATTATTATAATCAATATTTTTTTTTTTTGGAAAATTCTAACCTTTTCGGGAAAACATATCCGAAAATTAAACTTTTTTGTAATTATCAGCTTTAAAATTTTATGTTTTGAAATTGGCAAAAGTATTGCCATAGTTTTTTCTATTGACCTTAGCAAATTTTGTTTTGTACAGGGTGTCCGCGCCGGCAAGGTACATAACTTTGTTTTGCCGCCGTTTTGGTAAACATTATTCTTTACAGTTCATATTTGGCAGTAGTGAAGTAGAGACGTGGCAAATTTATTATGGAATAATATTCGGTAAACCAACGTGTTTTAATCGTTGAAACATGACAATCCCGATTTTCATGAAAAAATCATAATGATTGACGAGGCACATTGTCATTTGAATGGACTTGTGAATAAACAGAATGGTCGGTTTTGGGCAATGGAAAACCCTTAAACTATTCATTAGTCACCTTTACATCCATTAAAAGTGACAGTCTGGTGTGGAATTTGACCGGCAGGAATCATTGGACCTTACTTTTTTGGAACTGAAAACGGCGCAACGGTAACTGTCAATGGGGGGCGATATAGTGATATGTTTGAAAGCATTTTATTGCCACAACTAAATGCTTTGGGCTTGGCTAACATGTGGTATTAACAAGACGGTGCCAAATCGCATACAGCCAGGATTACAATGGAATTACTGCGAGACCTCTTTCCAAAACAAGTTATTTTAGAAAAAGTGATGTTGATTGCCCTCCACGGTCGCCTTATTTAACTGCTCCGGACTTTTTTTTTTTTGTAGGGATATCTGAAAAGCAAGTTGTATCTAAACAAACCAGAAACGCCTTAACAAAATATTCGTAATGAAGTTAATGAAATAGCGCGTGAAATGAGTGAGAATTTTGAAAAATGTCCTCAAAAGGTCTCGCATTTGTGAGGCTAATAGAGGCGGACATTTGTCTAATATTGTATTTCTTACATAATTGCCGACATTAAATAAAAAATTTATCAATATAAGATCCATTCTCTTTCATTTAGTCAAAAATTATAAGCAAAGTAGTATACCTTGCTGGCGGACACCCTGTATTTGGGGATTTTGTTCAGTAATATTTAAAAATTTTTTTTTCATTAGTGCCAATTAAAATCTTTATGTGGATTTGGGTAGGATAGTATTTGATTTTAGGCATATAGTTTCTTTTGAAATATTTCTTAAAATTTCCCTTAGGTTTTATAACGATTTATAAGTTTTTTTTTTCGTCCATATAAATTGTCTCGCCCTAATGTACATACATTACTTTTACATCTTCTATATATACTATATAAAGTAGAAACAAATTTGTTTGTATAGACCGATTTTCTTGAAATTTTGTAAGGGGTGTTTACTGCAGTTTGAAAAAAAAACAAGTAGGAGCGCTATATTCGGCTATGCCAAATCCTATACACCATTCACATTGGCCTTTCGAAACCCTGAACTTTTCTTATTTTATTTTTATCAATTTTTTTATTTATGAAATATTTTTAATTTTTGAAAAAAGGTGTCATATTTCAACCCTCTAAGGGTGACTACGGGAAAGCTTTAGGGGTTTTTACCTTAGTTTTTCAAAATTTCGAATGGCAACCCCCTTCGGGTGTAGAGATAGGGCGTAAATATGTGCTTGGAAAATGTGTAAAAGGGGAAACTAATAGGAGTCGGTCGTACACTTTATTTTTCTGAAGCCGACTTTGGGAAAGTCATGGGCGTTTTTACATCATTTTTGTAAATTTTGTATTGCAACTACCTTAGGTGATGGATATAGGGAGGGGGTGAGTATGTTCTGGGAATATGTGTGGCAATGAAAACTAATTGATACATCTTATTCCTCTTAAGGAAACTTCGGGAAAGTTGTAGGCGTTTTTAACCTATTTTTATGGAAACCCTTTTAGCGGCCGGGTGGGGGGGGGGGAGGGGGGGAGTATGTTTTAGAAAAATGTTTGGGACGCAAATTTAATTGGGGTTCGGTCGTACATTTGACCTTTGTAGGAGTACCCTGGAAGCTGCGGGAGCGATTTAAAAAACACTAAACTTTGTACGGCAACTAGGGTTGCCAGACGGGCCTGATTTGGCCTGATTTTCAAGTTTTTTAATGCGCGTTAAGTGTAAAGTGAAAAAGTAATTTGTCAAGTTTTTTTGTAAGCTAATTTTTTTCTCAAGTTTATTATAGCTATGTAATAATACTTAAAAAAGTATGTTTATATATGTATCTAAAAAACAAATCTAAAGCCCATATTTTTATTATCAACACAACTAAGGACTAATATGATACTTTTTTTTCTGTGCAATTAAAGTTTCAAAAATATTGTTCTCTTTCAGTACAATTATAATTAAAGCGCCAACACTGATATTTACCCCATTGCTCAACACTAGTAAATTGACATCATTGAACAGCTGTTTTTCAATACGTACATTGAAGCTTTTGGAAATAAAAATTGAGTTTATATTTTTGTTTGTTAATTTGTTTCTGTTATTTTTACTTTTTATAACATTTTTGTTTTTATTCTAATAATTTTTATGAAAAAAATTAATAATTAAATAAAAAATCAATAGTGTGGGTGTTTTTATTTGTCAAGTTTTTTTTTCAAAATCAAGTTTTTATTTGGTCAATATCAAGCTTTTTAGCAAATTGGATCTGGCAAGCCTAACGGCAACCCTGTTGAGGGGTGAAAATAGGGTGTAATTATGTTCTTCAAAAATGTATGTATGTGAGGAAAAATTAACGGGATTTGGCCTAACATTGCTCCCGAATAGGGGCAACTCCGAGGCAGTTGTAGAGGTTTTCATGTAAAAATTTTAGAGAAATGAACACAAGTAGTCTTGGTGTTTGGCTTTTATCTCGGTCAGTTATTGGGCGATTTTGCTGGATTTTAATACCAATTTTGTCGCAAATATTTCTGATATTTTAATAACAGTTTTTGGTCTATGCGACATCGGGGGGCTTCAAAAAGTTGATTTCAACTATGACACGGACAGACGGGCAGACGGACATCGCTAAATCGACTTCCCTATCCCTTAAGGACTAAGGTAATATATACTTTATCTTTATATTCATGAGCGACCCGATGGATATTAAACACATTACAAACGGAATGAGAAACTTATATACACCCTTATCACTTATGTGAAGGGTATAAAAACCGGCTTCTTTTCTGGAGATTGTAGCTTTCAAGGCCATATATGTATATGGGAGGGTAAAGTTATTGATTCTCTTACTACTTAAATAAGCGTTTTAGCAACAACACTTAAATTGGATTCTGTAATTCTTAAAATATATAATAACGTTTTTTAATATTTTTTTTTATTTTGAAGAAGTAAGGGATGCAAATTGTAAATATTTTTGGTAATTTTTTAAAATATTTTTTCAAACTTTGCTATACTTAACATATTTTAATAAATTTGAAAAAGAACTAACACTTTCTATAAAAAAAACCTTGGAAAATGTACCAAGAAAAGGGGAAAAGTGCACTTAGTAGAGAATTGATGGATAAATTTAATTAAAAGGCTCCGTAACCTAAAACATTGAGTTGACAAGAATGTTATAACAATATCATTGCTACAGTTCGGGGTAGCGAAACAAACCGGGTCTTTCCACACATATTCGTGTATGTTGTGTGAATGCAAAAAAAAATCACATTGACCCATAGATTTTTTTAATTAGCCGTGCTGTGTTGTACAAACATTTTGTTTCATTTATCAATGCAGTCAGCCAGTCTGTCATTCGGTTGGTTAGTCGTCAATCAATTCAGTGACCATTGGCTTATATTTATTTTTTTTTGTTTTTGTTTTGTCGAAACAATTGCCATTAATCTATTTCCGTTTTATTTGCCTTTTTTTTTGGTTTCTATTTCGAATCAATTAAAAAAGAGGAATTAAAGCATTTAATCTCAAAATAAATGTCTATTTGACTGCCAAGTTTTATTTTGATTTCGTCATTTGTCGTATAAGAGAATATTTTTAAACAAATTTTTTATAAGCATTTCAGAGATACCTAATGACAATCAATGTACATCATAATTAAGGCATTGCAAAGGTAAAAGAACTTGTGTTTTACCTTTGTCTTTGTATCAAGGAATGTTTTGTAAAAATTTCTAATTTTTTTCACCTAATTTGTAATCAAATTGTTATATTTGCATTTGTGATTGTTTTAAATTTTTATATCCCTCACATACTTAAGTGATAAGGGTATATATCAGTTTGTCATTCCGTTTGTAATTTTTACAATAATCACTTTAGGCCTCATAAAGTATATATATTCTAAATTTTTATAGATAGGAAAGTCGATATAGCCATGCCCGTCTGTGTGTCTAATGAAATTACGTCTTCGGGCTCGAATAAATTCGCACAGAAAACGTTTGGGATCAATCAGAAATATCTCTGAGACAATCGCTATTTAAAATCAGCAAAATAGGATTTTTATTGACCGAGATATAAGAAAAAATTCAAAATAACCCACTTTTTATGACAAAATCTGGAAAAAAATTTTTTAGATAGGATCAGGGGAAGTGGTATTTCCTCTACAATTGCAAAAATTTGGTGAAATTTTTCATGCGCTAAATTTGAGAGTAAAAGCTATAGACTTCAAATTTTCTACAAAATGTAATTTGACATAAAGGCCTACATTTCGGAAAAAAAAATTATTTGGATTGGAGAAGGTGCAGCTACCACACAAATTAAAAATTTTTCACAATATGTGAAACTCATAGAAGTTTTTAAGTTAATATTTCAAATAAGTGTCACCTCATTGTTCAGTTTTGGTTGTATGTTGTTGAAGAACACGTATTCATGAAATAACTCAGACGTTTTTTCTCTTCGGGCCCTTATTTATGGAGTGTGACCAAAATTTTTGAGTTGTAAAAATTTCCAAAAAACTGTCTGCTAAATTATGCATCTGAAGTTTGGAAGAAGCTTGTGGCAAGTTTAAATAAAAAAATTAGTGGTGGCAATGCAAAATAACGACTTTATATCTCTAGAGTCCATTTAAAGATTTTTTAGAAGTAGTGAACACCCAAAAAGTCAAATGATTACACTTTCATAAGGATAACCCAAAGTAGTTATCTTGCAAATATGACCTCATAAACGAGCAAAAAAATTCCATCAAGGTAAACGTGAAATCTCAAAAAGTTAGTGGGGCCGTGCAGTTACTCCCACAGAAGCAGAAGGGGTATATGTACGACCTTCCTCTTACTTTAACGGCAGTTCTCAAGTTTTCCTATAGATATAGGTTAGATATAAATGTATTTCAGAATCCATATTATTCCAGAATCCATATTATTCCAGAAGTTATATTCTAGAAAGCATCTGATATTTTTTACTGAAACTTAACGTTAACATCTTTTTTCTCATTATAAAAAATAAGTCATTTGAACCCGTTGTGGTTTATATGCGACCTATACTATGATATAAGAAAATAGTTTGACATCGAGTCAGACGAATGGATGCCGTCTAATCGTATATTTCAAGTCTAATAATATGCCCATGACTTCGAGCTTATATCTTAAGTTCCAATTAGATACATATTGTTTAAGTCCTCTGTTCCCATATTAACATTAAACTTTTTGATTCTAATTTACTTTTAACTTTTGCTGTACATATTTGCATTCTTCTTCTTGGAAATGTGTTTTTGTAATTTGAGATTTTTTCTTTTTGGAAATTCAAATAAACACACAATTAACAACATGGATACATATGAATGTACATAAATGTGTTGCAGTTTATGGTGCTGCTATTGTTGTGGTTGTTTAATGAATAATTTTACTCCACATGATTTTTAAATCAAACAGCAGAAACACATGTGTTAATGTTATGCTACAATTAATGTTTAGGAATGTGTGATAAATATTCAAATGTTTTGTCTTTAATATTTTTGTTCTAATGACTTTATGCATTTAAAAATATTTGGACAGTAGCTAATTTTATTAAATATTGTATGATGGTCTATAAGTAACTTTTCATCTTTATCCATGCTCTCATGCACTCTCACGCACTCAATATTTATCAGTAACGAAATGGACGAGGAGACCATGTGAAACATTGTTAGTACATTGTTTCTCACTCACAAAATTAGAACTGATGATATTTCCGAGGAAGGCAGAACGGCCATGTCCCTGTTTATTATACAGGGGTGCTAAATGGCTGCTCTTAAATTAAGGAACAAAAAAAGCGCCTGGTCCGGATGGGGTCACGTCAAAGACAATATAGATAATAGCAGACAGAAAGCCGGAGTTGCTGCTTAGCATGTATAACCAGTGTCTCATAGAGGGAGTCTTCCCGGAGCCTTGGAAATACTAAAGGCTGGTTATAGTCAGCAAGGAAAAGGGAGACGCTTCAGAACCCTCAGCATACCTACCATTATGTATGCTGGATACAGCAAAAAATCTATTTGAGAGACTTCTTATGCCCAGATTCGACGAAGCTCTTTGTTGCAAAGTAGGATTATTGGAAAGGCATATGGATTTCGACCTGGGAAATTGACTGTGGGAGCAGTAATGAAGGACGCAATTGTTGTAGTGTAAGCTGCCAGAGAAATGAACCATAACCCAAGACCTATCATTCTTTTGGCCACTCTTGACGTTTAAAATGCCTTTAAAAGCCTCAGATAGACAGACGTGCTACAAGCATTAAAAAAGAAATTTCTAAATATAAACGACAGAATGCTGAACTACAATACCAACTCTGGTGAAAGGAAAAAAATGTAACAGCAGGAACCGCACAAGGTTCCACCATCCTACGGCCTGACCTATGGCACATAAGCTATCATGAAATACAAGTAATAGTACGAACCGGCGCCTGCGTTGACTTACATAGACTTGAGTAAGCTGCACACTAAACTGAGCTTCTGCCACTCACCAGGAGAAAAAATCCACTAGAAATTAATATGCAATTGGCGAAGATGTTACAACAACAAAACCGTTATGAAATTATTTGGGTTACGACTAGATTCGAAGCTTACATACACACTCCGTTCAGATACGGCATGCTTCAACTAAGGCTGCCAAAATAACAATGAATTTAGGCAGACTGATGGCAAATATCGGTGGACCCCCTAAAAAAAATAAATGACTTCTTATGGAATCCTGAAACAGCATCCTTCTCTACGGATGCGAGGTCTAGGCCGGAAGCTTAAATTCTAATTGCAGAAGTAAGCTACTGATAACAGCTCAGAGAACAGCTGACCTAGGAGTAGCCTGTGCTGACCGTATAGTATCGGTAGCAGCGCCTCAAGTCATTACTGGAGTGATACCTATTGATTTGCAAGCAGAAGAACGCATGAATAATAGAATAAGATATGTCGTATTTGGTGGCAGTAAGGGATACAACTTTCCAAAAATTACAGACATGTTGGAAAGGCGAGAAATATCGAGGATAGACTGCCAAGTTAATTCCATTTAAAAAATGGATTACCAAGAAAACGGGAAATGTAAATTTTACACCACACAAATGTTATCTGGACACGGTTACTTTAGAAACCTCTACAAAATGGAAAAATGTGGCACACCAATGTGTCTGTATGCTGATCACACTTTTTTATGTGCAGCCGCTGGGCTGAAGGTCGAAAAAATCTGATGCAAGAAATGGGAGATAAAACTTCGGATCATTTAGTAGACAAGATGGTCAAGGACTAAGAAAGCTGTAATACGATTTTCTGTGAACGTATATTAAGGATGGAGAAGAAGGAAGCTATTCGAAAGCGGTGCCGAGGTGAATACAACACCTGATGGCTATGAGGTGGGTATTTAGTCGGTAGAACAGGAGTTAGACCGACAAAGCACGTTGAATTGCGACTCAACATAAAATGGTCCAGGACAAAGAAAGCAGGAATACGGTATCACATTACTGTGAACGTATGTTAAGGATGAAGAAGAAGGGCCTAGATGAGAGCCAAACACACAAATTCGCTGAAGATTTGAGGCAAGCGAGAAAAATTGGGGGCTTGGACGAAAGCTTTAGATCGATATTGTAAAAATCTCCACATGGGAGCCAAAACGCAGTAACGCAAAAGCGGTGCCGAGGTGGATGCGACACCTGATGGCTAGGAGGTGGAACAGGAGTTAGCCCGACATAGTACATTTAATGGCGATTCAACATGTAATGCAGTAATACATTTTTCTATCTCACCTCAAAAAAAAATATCTTTCAGGAACTATATACTTAAAATACTACAATACTTTTATACTCTACTCATAAAGACTTGCTAAGGCCGTGTTTTTAGACGCACTCTCAGGATCTCACAATGACCATATAAGAGCTATGACGTGTGTGACCTATGGTTGTCAGGTTTTTTCAGGCTCCGACTGTATTTTTTTCCCCACTTTTTTTAGTGGACTCACTTTTCATTCTTAAAAAATCATTTGTTGTTTACTTCCCAGTTTCAGTATTTTTTCTCTTATATATTTTTAATTTCTTTTGCGTTAAATGGTACAAATTTTATTTTATTATTTAAATATGGTATATTTGTAGCTGAAAATGTTGTTTTTTTTAACTTATTGCATTGTCATGTTTTAAATTACATCACATACATATGTATGTAAATATTTGATGGTGTCTGGGAATGCAATGTTTTTTTTCTTGATATGCAGTTTATTTATGTTGTCGTGTTGCTTTATTTAAGACAAAAAATGTTTTATCTCTTTCATTGAAAGTATGTGCGTTTAGTTTTGTCTTAATATTAAAAATTGTACAGTGTATCTATTTCGAGAGTTTTAATAATAACCTAAAATGGGCTAAATTCCTGTATTAAAATATTTTAAGTTTTTATATCAGATTACATTGCAAAAAAAATTTCATATTTTAACGATGAAACAGAACACGGGCATGGCGTTTTTTTTTCCATACAATATGACGTAAAATCACGCTGCTAAATGCGGTTATAAAAGAAATCTGTTTTATTTTGACAGCGATTTTTCTTATGCACTTTAAAAAGGAAATTCTCTCAGCAATATTGCCACACTTGTAATAAATTTCATACATTTTATAAACAAAACCACATGTTCTGAAAAAGCAAAAAAATTAAAAACTAAAGAAAATCAAAAAAACAAACATTTAGAAATGCAATTAAATTTGCAATTTTGAAAATTTATGAATGAAATGATGAATATTGCTAAAAAGTTAATAAAAAGAGTACAAAAGCATGCTTATTTTTAATGGTCGCTGTATGAAAACTTTTTTAAAGGCAGAATTGTAAAAAAAATTTAAAAAGTTAAATGTGAGTTCGTAAAGTAGCAGCCAGCGTTGCAATTATGAGTCCGTTTCCTCTGTGAGTCGTTGTGGTTTAAAGTTGTGGTCGTGTTGTGTTTTATCATTTAACAGCAGATCAAATATTTTTTAAAACTGAAATTGATTTAAAAATTGTGAACTGATTTTTACTTGTGTAAAAGAGTTTCGAGTCCCCGTGCTATGATCTAAACTTTTAAGCGGACGGGTGCAAGTTTTAAAGCCAATAGCATATTTATAAAAATTTATATACACGGTTGTATTTTAAAATATATTCCTTAAGCTTCAATTATACATGACATCACCATAACCACATAAAACAGCTGTTTGAACCAAACTTATGGCAAACACTGTATTGGATTAAAGGTGACTTACCATTACGCCTTAACCATTGAAACCTATTGAATTTTGGTTTTCATGGCAAAGGCTACGGCTATGGCACGTATAATTTAAGCTTTAACATAGACGTATCAGCTCACTTGCTTTGATCTGGCAAATTTTTCTTATGTTTTGTGATATATATTTATGTGTCCCATATTAGGCTTAAGGTACCTTTACACGGTAATACAAAGTAATTAGATTTTGTAGAATCAAAATATTATGAAATTCTCTCCGTGTTTAAAAAAAGAGAATAAAAATCTGTTCTAACTATTTTTCATGTTTACACGGATGAGGTTGGTAAAATCAAAATCTGTTGTTTCTTGCCACTTTCCTTTTGGGGCAACGCCATATGGTTAAGGTTCAACAATATTAACAAAAACAACATGAAAAAAATCTGCTTTTATTTTGATTGTTTGTGTATTGTTTCGTTAAGTGTAGCCACCTTCATTAGATGCTGCAAGTGCTGCCAATCTTTCACACCTCTGATGTGATGAGAATACACAAGTTTCTAAAATGGTTTAGAAAATAAACATTTACCGAACACTTGTCAAATTTTGCATCCGTATTCTCTCCTACCCAATACATTATGCTTTTACATGATGAGATTTTGTATTATCCCACAACATTTTTTGACATACCGTAATATATGTATTACCGTGTAAAGGTACCTTTAATATTTGTAGATTTTCCAGCTTTTGAGATAAATGATTTCTGTATCTAAAAAATTGTATTTTAAAGTATTATTTCCCTCTATTCTGTATTTCGACTGTATACCTGCAATAAATAACGTGGATATTATTAAAAGAAAAAATATAATATTGGGCCAAATTTAAAACAGAAGTGAGGCCGCAGGTGAATATTGATAGAATTGTAAAATTGTAATTGTAAAAAAAATTTAGTATGTGGGCACGCTTATATGTATATATAAATAAAAAAAGTTATGGGTAACGAAAAGTGCTAAAAAAGCATAAGTCATTAATTTAAGAGATTTAACATAAATATATGTACTATAGTTACTTTAAACGATTTTAAATATTTTAGCTGCCACCCTGAGAAACAAGTCTTAATAAAAAGTTGGCGGCGGCGACTATAAAGAAAATTTTCAGTCAGCGGTTTCAATTTAAACAATTTAGATAAATTTTTAAACTAAAAAAAATAAAATAAAAATTTGTTGTTATGCAAAGGTTAAAAAGCACTAGACCATATGTATATGAAGCCGGCTAGTTACATTTTTACGCAGCATTAAGCCGAAGAAAGCCGGCGGCAGCTCTTAGCCGACTTTGAGCCAATAAATACTTTTTTTTAGATTTTAGTAAAATTTGCATTGATTTGTTTAGAAATTATTAAAATAAACTTTAGTTGAATAGTTAACAACTAAAAAATAAACATTTTATTTAAATAGCTTCAACTATGTTGTCTAATAAAAAGTTTAAAACAAATGTTAAAATAATCATTTCTTTATGTGTTGTGCGATTGTTATAAATAAATATTATTTAAAATAAAAAAAACACCAAAGAAATTATAAACAAATTCTCAACAGAATTTGGCAAAGAGCAACATGTGTTTAAGTATTAAAAATTTCTGCAACCCCTGCCGAGGTCAGTAATAAAAAAAATATATATAAATAAATTCTTTTTTATAATTTAATTTTCTTATTAAAAAAATTAAATTTATTGTCTGTTTTTTTTTTTTAAATTTATTTAAGACACTTTTTTTTTTGGTTTAGAAAATCCCTACTTACGATGCTTTTGACACCGCTACAGCTTGGTTACTTACGTTTTTTTTTTGTGATGTACAAATAAAAAACTGTCATTGTAGTTCTGTAATCAAACGATAGTGTTTGCTTACTTTTGTAAACAAACAATTTTAAATGTAAACAAAATTTGGCAATTATTGTTTTGTGCTCACAAAATAAACAAAAAATTTTAACTGCCCATCATTTATAATGGATGATCCATTAGTTAATTGATTATCCTTGGTTTGATTTTTATTTAATAGATTTAAAACAATTTATTTTATTTTTATTAACATTGTCGATACCTATAGAGTGTATCTGTATCAGACCTATCGATATCGATAACTATGGTTTGACAGTTAAAGTTTCAAGCTGTGTTTACATTTCTGTTAAGTGAAATTTTTAAATTGTGGAAATTTACTTTAAAAAAAATAATTCGTTTCGCGATGTTCATAGAACACCTTACGGTCCACCTTATCGGTGTTATGAGCAAGAAATTCGTTATTAATGATTGAATCACTCTTACTTCTTTCAATGGAAATCGCTATTGAGCCATTGTGACTGAATTTGTGTTTTAAGAAATTAATCAGTTAAACAACAACGTTTGGCTACAACAAGATGGCGCAACTTGCCATATAGAACGCTTAACAATCGAATGATTATGAAATAAATTCGTTGGCAATTTTTTCTTCAAAAATGGCTTATGGCCTTCTTTTTATAGGGCTTTGTTGAGTTACTGACTTATTCAATTTTAAAGCAAAATTTTTACCCACCGTTGATGTTATACGGCTAAAATTATTAGAATGGTCCGCAGCGGACATTTGCCGGAAACCATATTAAAAAAAATCCCAACAAAATCAACAACCAAATTATAATAAAAAAATATATTTATTTCAACAATATTTCTATCTTAGTTTTGGTTAGGTTAGATAGAACAGGCGGCTACGGAATGAGGTGCGGCCCATTGGAGGCCGTTTCTTCGGTCCCTTTGCGATATCTGGGGAAGAAAAATATAGAAAAAGAAAAAGACATTAAATTTGATTAGATTAGATCATATTAGATTTGAACAATTTAGATAGAAGTAGAGATTAATGTATATGATTGGCAATAGTCGCCCCGAGGTAGGCCCTGCCTTCAGGCTATTCAGTCTGTCGGTACCAAAGTGTCTGACCCGAATGTCATCTAGTGCCGCATAAAAGCACAAGAGGTTATGTATACTCTCAGTATCCTTTGTGTCCTAATAGCTTCTACAAAAGTAATTGAAAGGCAATCAGAATTTACTGGCATAGGTACCAAATCGACAGTGGCCGGTAATTGCGGCCACGGTGTCACTTGTCCTTCGCTTATCCAGATCAAGAAGCGGCTTTGAAACGTCCAGAATCTATCCTCGACCAGGATATTCTAGTGATTCCACATCTAGGCTTCTTAAACCGTTTTGCCCCTGCAATTCTTCTAGAGCTTACATGGAGAGAAGGGAATGCCACAGAACTGGTTGATTGTCCCATCATACAATTTCACAATATTCCTAGCAAGTGCATCGGCAACATATTTGCCTGCATTTGTCCCGTTTCCTCTCATCCACACACAAAAAACTACAAAAAAAAATTTTTCAAACAAATTCTTGTTCAAAATAATTTATTTTTTTAGTCAATTTATTTAATAGTCTCTAATAATATTTTTATTTGATTTTTAAATCAAACAAAATTTTCGCCTAGACAAATAAAATATTTAACCAGCTCAGCAAAATTTTTTAACAGAAACTAAAATTCTTGCAAAATTGTTTGTCTAAATTTACAACTTTCGTTGTAGGTCCTCAGCCAGACAAAATATTTACTGATTCTCTGAAGTTTGTTACTGATTCTACAACTCAGTTTTTTCTGTGCACGACAGAGTGATGCTAGAATGTATTGCCATCCAGTTAAAGGATGCCCGCTGGTTCAAATCTTAGTTACCCCGAACTTTTGTTTGTGTTTATTAATATTTTTTTAATTATTGAAATATTTCTAATTTTTAAATAGAGGTCGGTGTCATAGTTTAACCCTTTTAGGGTGATTGAGGCAGTCGTAGGGATTTTAACGCTAACTTTTTTAAATTTTGTATGGCAACGCTCTTAGAGAGTGGTGACAGGGGGTAAGTGCCAAGGGTCCATATGACACTTTAGTGGCATGCGTCTTGTATATCGGGCCAAGAGTGTCAGCTGCATGCCTGTTAGTGAGTAGTTAGGTGTAATATTTGGGTAGTTTATTTTTATAGTGCATGACAGCGGAACGAAATTTAAAAGTAGCAATTAAAAATGGTGGCCACTATCAATATTGGTACCACGACGCGCCTTTACATCTAATATACATCAGAGAAATAATTTGCTCGCCGTTATATGATCTCCTTGTCTGCGCGTGCCTCAATCCGAAACGAGTATTGGTGGATATTCTTCGTTTTAAATTTTTTGACGCCAATGAACAAGTGATGTCGACAGTATCATTTTTGCTTGTTCCTTGGGCATAAGTGGTGGGGGTTAAATGCTGCCATCTTTTGCGTTGAAATCGCCGATTAGGATTTTTTATGTCACTTTTGAAGATAAAGGGTTGCTGGCTCAGTGGTTGAATGAGTAAGGCCAACTCCGTTTATTTTCAGATTTGGGTTGTTTGATTACAGGAATTGGTGTCCAGGGAGGCCATGTGAGTGATGCCACTATCTTACCTCGCTTAGCCCTAAAACGTCGATGTTGTATAATTTCTCGTTGCGTACTTGATTTAGTCTTGACGTTTCGGAAAAAGATTGTATGTTCCAGTTTTCAATCAATACCCATTGATTAGACCTATAAGTCAACGTTGCGTGGGGAAGAGGGGAGTTGTTACATTTTTGTTTGTTTATAAATGCTTTTACAGAGATTGGGTTATTAGCCTAAATCTTAACCTGCTTCGGTGTTCAAATTTTGAGTATCGTTTTGATATCATTTTTGACTTGAAACTGCAAATATGTATAAAACGTTCCGGTTGTATTGTTATCTCTATTTAAATGCTTATACACTCAAAAAATTATTTATGTAAAATCAACTAGAAACCTATTTAAAATAACTGGATATTTATTTAAAAACCCTCCAACAACATATTTATCAAAATTAACAAAATATTTCATTGAAATTCAGACATCAAAAATTAACTTGCAAATTTATTGAAAATTAACCAGATTTTCTGTCGTTTACAGCAAAACACAAACTATCAGAAAAAACACGACAAAATTTAATATTATTAAAAAATTACTGACGAAATTAGCTTTAAGTGCAAATCAGTATATTTGTTTATATGAAGCTTTGAGTAAACCTTTAAATCAGTTGAAAAAAATATTGTATTAAAATTTAACTGTTTTTACATTTGAAAACAGCTTTACGGAATGATTCCTAAATAACTGACAGTCAGTTACTGTAATAATTTAAGTTTATGTTCTAGTTGACTCAAGAACTTAAGCCAGCTGACCACGCCTTACGACGGCAACTCTTTTTGAGCCAACGAAAAACAATAAGAAATTGAGAATTTTAAAACATAATAACCTTCACCAGCAAAGGCCTCTTCAAGCTCAATGGCTACTAGAAGAACTATCTCATTTGGGCATTTCCATGAATATGTCAACCACGGCTGGAAAAATAAAAGTCATCGCAACTTTTTTTTAAATATACCAAAGAGCAATAAAACACTTAAATTTTATTATGTAAAAGTATTAATAGCTAATTATAATTTTAAAAGAGCAAAAATAGCAGATTAAACTGGTAATCTCTTTGAGCAATTTCCAGAAATTGAAATTAACTATTTTGTCTTAACTAGTGGCTAAATTTAGGTAATTGTAATATTCCAATTATACTTTAAAAATAATGTTACAACATCAGTGGCCAAGTTCAATTATGAAATTAAAAATTTAGAGTTCGAATAGCGGTATTTTTTATAGATTGCTTTGAATGATATTCTAATGTCACGTACGTAATGCAAAAACGTTATTTGTCGTCATCATTTGAATTCGACCGGTCGCAAGTATTTAAAAATAAAAGTTCAAAGCAAGATAAATCTCGCAAACAAATATTGATCGATTTTTTTTTTAAATTTGATGCAATAAAAATTTTATAGTCTTTCAAAGTTTGTAGCATACGATATTGTAAGTAACATAATTCAATTTAATACTTTCAAATTCCTTTATAATTATAAAAATTTTATTAAGATGGGTAAAAATAGCTATGAGACTACAAAGAAATGGAGGGAGGACTTGAAGAAAAACGAATAACAAATAAAGAAATACCGGAAAAAGGAGGCTGAAAGACAGCATATCTATCGAAAAAAGTTCGCAGATGCAGCCAAAAAAGACAAAAAAATAGTTATCGACGAATTAACACACAATAAGTTTGATGTTTACTATTTTATTACAAAAACTATGCTTGAAATAAGCGAACAATATGAAGATATATCGTCTATATACATATTTTCTGATTGGAGTAGCGCTTAATTTAAAAACAAATTCATTTTAAAACGTATTTCCTCTTTTGTAAACAAATTTAGCTGCCAACATTTAGAATAGAACTTCTTTGCCACATCACATGGTAAAGGTGCAGTTGATGGAGTAGGTGGTACTGTAAAAAGAAAGGTCTGGCAAATTGTAAAAGCAAATAAATTAATCTTGCCAGATGGTTTCTCATTTTATGAATGTGCTCATAAATATGTGCAAGGAGTTAATTTGTTTTATGTTGCTACCGAAGAGATTGAAGGGTTTTCTGCTCATCTCCATGAAAAATGGCAAAATGTCCATCCCATCCCAAAATAAGAAAACTTCATTCGTTTACTTATTATGATAGTCAGTATATAAATGTGTCTCGAACTGCGTATTCAGTAAGAGAAAAAATTAAAATTTAATAATTAAGTGGCAGCGCCCAAGTACATAGTGTATAATAAGAAATGAAAATAACCTTTTATTGTTTTTATTGCTATTATCACCGAATAAACATTTTTTTAATTCTTTTTAAATTTGTTATGTATACATATATTAAAAAAACATATTTTTTTTCAGACAAATACTATAAGAGAAAAATCTGTCACATACGGTATGTCACGAACGATATTAAGATTTGTTCGTAACAAAATCATCAAAAAATCTTTTTGTATTTAAAAATTATGGATTATCAAGGAAAAATATTTGGCTTGGTGAAAGAACTTAAAGAAAGGAAAAAAACTTTTACAATTCGCAGATTTTCGTATATATGTGCATGCACCTTGACATCACTTCCGTTTTTTGTCACGTACGATATGCGCCTTTTTCGCCCGATATTTTGGCGGCCAAGGTTTTCAAAGTCATGATTTTTTTTTAGATTATAGTACCCTCTAAATGTAACATATTGACGAAACAATTTTTCAGTTACCACTATTTTTGCAAAATCTACACCACTTTGTAGGCGTACAAATGTCACGTACGATGACATGGAAATGCCCATTTGAGTTAAAGAGTATCCGAGAGTTATCTTAGAGTAACCATTACATCCAAAAAAAGTTTCGGTTAGGTGCAGTTTGTTGCCAGAAAAAATCATCGGGCTAAATATTTTTTAAAACGAAAATCCGTTTACGCTCAATAGAAATCGCTACAAGGAGTTGATCCGAAGCTTTTTGTGGCGAAAAAGTGGCGCTATGTGCTACACATTAAGAAAAATAATGGATTTTTTGAAAAAAACGTTCGAAAATCGTTTAATTTTTTTTGTAGAGCACAAGTCAAGAGCTTAAAAACAAAATGAGCGAGCAGATACATATCAACCATTGATAGAAGTTATTTAAAAAGCTTGATTGAGAACCTCGGTAAAAAATTAGGTGGTTGGTATGGAAATGTCTGTGTTCTTGCTATTGTGAAAAGTGAAAATATATTTTTTAACCAAAATTTGTGAAAAAAAAAATTTCAAATGTTAAAAAGATTTTTGATATAATAAATAATTCTTTCTTATTCTAATGGGTGTGCCTGAAAGATATATTATATTAATTTTTTCTAAAAATGTTTTGCTTTGATTTGTGGGTTTTTTAATAAATTATTTTTTTTATTTTTGCATTATGCATGCACGTGTTTTAATAATAAATTAGATAATTTATTACTGATTTTTCATGCGTCTTCTATTTATCCGTTTATTTTTAATATTAAATAATATTAAAAATAATATTATTATTTAAGAAAGTTAACAAAAGAAAATTATAAATAATTTTGGAAGCGGGTGTCTGTTATATTCGTATTGAGTCATACGATATTCTTTTCTTTTTGAAATGAGAAAAATCTAGAAAAGCTAAAAGGCGGATCTTATATTGTATGGCTGACAATAACTTGACTCCAAAAACAAATGGACAATCTTCGGTTATTCTTGGTGGAGCCACGTGAAGTTACTGTTCTAAGCTAAAAAATCTGCGACGGTCAGCACTGCTCAAAAAATTTACCCTTGATTGGAAGTCAGAAATATCAGTCGCTCGTCGCCGGCTGTTACTTTCCAAAAGTCAGAACCTTATAAGTACATTCGTTTTCTTACAGCCATCCCTAAACAAAAGCGGAAAGCGTTTTTTAGCTGTCAAAAGTTCTCATGCCCATACATTTTGTATGGAGCATACCGAAATAACGCGGCGGCAACGCAACGGTAACGCTTTGCAATTGGAAAATCCGATTTTGACAGAGCGTTTTGTAGTGAAGTTAGTTGAAGAAGAAAACAATTGTAAGCATGGTGAAATTATGTGTCAATTATGGATAAATGATTGCGCCATGATTGTAAACAAAATAAAAAACAAAAAAAAATAAAAAAACAAGAAAAAATAAAAAAACAAGAAAAAAATATATTTGAAATTAGAAAATGATATAAACGAACAAATTATAGAGCTAGTTCATCAGAATCCATGCTTGCACGACAAAATCAGGGTCGCTATATTTATTTGTTTGATAACCCTGTTTTTATCGTTTTGACATAACGTTGCCGCTTTTGTTTAGGTATGGCATTTCAGCGGTAAAGCTCAGCGGTAAAAAACGTTCCGCTTTCCGCTCTTATTTAGGGATGGCTCTTACTTTTTAATTTACAATTATTTCTCAAAAATATAACAAAGAGTCCCCTTCGAGCTGAAATTACCTATAATTGTTTTGCTTATATTTTTTTTATTAAGTATTTGCTTCTGCGAATTAGGAATAAATATTCAAATCTTAAAAATTCTGGCGGTTTAAACATATAATAATTACACCATGTTCTGGGTGCATGTATACGCTACTTGTCAAAACAAAACAAAAAAGAAAATTGGCATTTCTGATATAGAAAAAAAAACAAAATTTACATTTAGTAAATATTTAAAATAAACCTTTTAACGAAAATCAAATTCATTTTACAATGGATATTAATTATAATGACGCTCTTACCAAAGATTCACTCTTTCTCTTTGAACTTTGTCCTCCTCCACTTTTTCTATCAAATTCTGAGGAGCGAAATTTAGCTCAAAAGTGGCTTGACCATTTGTGTACATATGAAGTGAAAGATCTTAACGATAGGCGTCTAAGAAATATCTACATTAGTCATTTGTGTGCTGCCCTTGTAAAACGTCAACTTTATGGTCCATTTCTTAAAGAACATACTCGTGGAAAGTTAGAAAAAATTGATTTTTATGAAGAAATTGCAAGTCCAAATACCAGTGTGCAAGAGAAGCGGCAGCAGCTTTATTCTGCTATACAAGAATCCACAATAGAATCAGTTGTAAAAGATAACCAGGCAAGTCCCCAGGGCTCGTCTTCCACGGTAGTGAATGGCACTAAACCTTTAAGTACCACAGGTAATAAAAATAAAGTTTGTTAAAATGCAAGAAATAAAATAAAATACAATAAAAATCTTTTAGGCTTAGAATCCCAGGGTCAAACAACTAATGGCTCCACAAACTTATCGTTTAATATAACTAATGGTGAAACTAATACCTCCTACCCTTCTCCTTCCAAACCCTGTAAATGTTACACCAATGATTCGATTTGTACTTGCAATCGCTCTACGGCAGGTGCTGACATTAATAATGTTGAAGATGAGGATGTTATGTGCAATTATCTCATGCAACAGTTTAATCTTACACCTGAATTTCTTAACGATTTCGATGAAAAACTTACCTCTTTCATGGACTTGTGTAAAGTAGCTTCAATAGTGGCTAAAACGGAGCCAAGTTCAAGATCTCAATTATTTATGTCGAATAGACTTTTTTCGTTGGAGGCAGAAAGTACCGTTAACTCTTCCAAAATCAATTTAAACCAATGCAGTTCTCAATTACCTTCAAGAGATTTTGAAGAAGTGCGTAAAGATATCCAAGAGCTGTTAGAAGCCATAATGTCTGAACTTCGTGGAGATACCGAGCCGGGCAGTAATGATTATTTAGATCGTGAATTGGCACGTTATAAATGTTTTATTATGGCCAACAGCCCTTTAGCCAATAATTTATCAACTTTAACTTCAAATATGAAATTACGCAACTGTTTGCTTTTGAGTTTACAAAATGATTTAGTAAAGTTGTTAAATGAGAAAAAATCTTAGGAAATTGTTAAAACAAAATCTTTAAATTTGTAATAAACTTATATTTTTATTAAAATTTTTATGTTGTTTTCTTACAGGACGCTCTAACAAAACGGAACGCCAGACTCAAGACACCACTGACAATGCTAGCATACCAAATCATATCACTTCGCCACAACGTTCTTCCAAACGTGTATCCAGCATTTCCGTTAATATACCAGCCGCTGGATTAGGCTCCCGACCTCCAAGCATTATTTCTTCATCGAATAGCAATGACGAGGGTGGTTTCAATGAGCCCTCTCCCGAAATTAAGGCCAAGCTAAGGCCTGCCTATGATTTTGATAGTCCCAAACATCAAACAAGATTGGTGCAACAGAGTCCCACCAAAAGCCATAAACTTGCCGATCAGAATCTTGCCGAAAGCGAAGCCAACGAGGGGACTGAAAACCCTAATCTTAATTATGTTGATGTTGGCTATCGTCTTAATCCTGATGGCAGTGAGGCACGTGAGGTATTTGGCGAGTCTGAGCTTTATGATACGACCGCCAAAGCTACTGACATGCATAAGAAATTCCATGCAAATGGTTTTGCCCAAGAGACTTCTACAGTTTATGCCATTATCAAACCAGATCTGCTACCAAATGCTTCTACAGATCTTCTTTACTATGCTGCCAAACCTCAACAGGACAAGGTGACTTCGCCTACAAAGTCCAATTCGGGGCCAAATTCCCTGAAAGGCTCACCCATCAGAACTGCCAGTTCTCCGCCGGTGGGTGTAGTTTCTCCTATACGTAGGCGCAGCTCAGAAACAAGTGTCAAATCCACACCACCCATGTCTCCAAGCTCAGCTGCCAGCAATGCCAACTCCTCTTCCCACTCTCGTTCTATAGCTTCCATAGCCAAAGGTGTGGCTCCCATAGCCTGTTTAGATGCAAATGAAGACCTTGGCTCAACCGACATACCAGCACTACCAGAAAGACCTCCACCCACGGCAGTGCCTATAAATAATATTGATGCCTTGAATATGCAAGACTTGGAATATGCCGACACAAGTGCTGATGAAGATGATTTAATGCGTACCATTGAGGGAGATGTTGATTTGGTCGAAGACGTTTGTATTGAAGATAAGATAATAAGGCAAGTAACGGAACCCGTTACAATACCAGCTCAGGTTATCAACAGGGAAGATAGTCTACCCGATGCCATGACAGCCGATGAGGCGGAGAGATTGTTGAGTTCAAGGTAAGTCAGTATTGAATGTTCGATTTGAAAAATTGATAAAAGGTTAAAATTACAGGAAAAATGCACAAATAAAGTTAGCATTGACTAGGCATAACAAAAATAAGAAAAAATATCCGAAAATTTATACAGACCGTGGCACGTCCATGTACGATCCTATATTTTGGCTGAAGCATGGTGGAATTACATATGTGGGTTAACTAGAGAAACTTTTCGTCAGCTGATACTCCCCTTATGTTATAAATTCATGCATTCTCTCTCTCTTGTAATTTAATTTACAATTGTCAAATTTCATATAAAATGAGTTTCAAAACAAAAATCTCTCCGAAATGCAATCACCTATAATTATTCCACCATGGACTGAAACTGTAAAATAAACATCACAGCGGCAGAGTGTTACAATTTATACAGTGGAAATACATAGTTGGCCTACTAGAAAAACTGGTTGTCAGCTTGTGCTCGTCAACTGTCAGAATTTCACACATTTTCTCTCTCTTCTCTTTTAATTTACCGTTTTCAGCCTTCATTTATATAAAAATTCAAAAAAAATTCCCTCCTAATTACAATCACTTGCAATGGTTTCACCATGAATTTAGAAATTAATTATTACCCTCTATTCTGTATTTTATTTCGATTCGAATACTTTAGTCAAGGAACGGCAGTTGTCAACACCGTTGAATTTCGTCTCGAGGCGTTTAAGTATCAACTGGTTATAAATAAGGTTTGGCGAGTACTATTCTCTGTCCAAAATTAAAGTTCCTAGGGTGCATTTTTTGGTAATTTATTTTCATTCCAGATAACTTTGCCAATTTTTCGTCTTGTATTATATGACGGTATGAGGGCTCTTTAGAATCTTTATGAGTATTGAGTGAAACTGAATCATCAGTAAATGTCGACGTACGTGTTTGCTGACATTTCTGAGAGTACAAAATCGGCCTTAAAATAGCATTGTGGTGCGGTAGGCCCTATTAATTGAAAACAACTTAAGTCGTTCCCTCCTTTGATCATTAGCTGTTGGACGGTTATGCACCTTTTTCATAGATTATGGGAATCCACTGCTAAATTCAGCTTTAGTTTGATAAGAACGTCTTTATGCCAAACGTAATCGAAAGCTTAAGAGACACCGATAAAAAGAGCGTAACAGTATTTCCTCTCTTCAAAGGTTTGTCTAGTAACATGCGTGAGGCAAATTGCGTGAGGCAAATTGGTTGATTGTTATTACAGTTTTTGCCATCCGATATCATATTCATCTGGACTGCATCTAGATACCGTTTAATATCTTAATATCATCGATAAGCGACTTCGCCCGCTTTTGGAGGACCAGTCCTTACATAATAATTAAATATTTAAACAAAAAAAAACAGGAACTGCCTTACGGTTCATAGAATACTTAAAACCACGAAAGCACTTGGATGCACTTTTCGACGCTTGGGAAACATGTTCCGCCCACGTTAGTCGCCCTACTTGTTAACTATTTCAGGATTTTGGCGAACGCTTAACATTTTAAAAAGGTCATAGTTAGAAAATAATGCCAGTGAATATACAACAAAGTAGTTGCAAAGGTGTTGATGCCATCCTCTGACAAGTGCCAGACATCGGTAAAATAAGTGACAACAAATGTTTTCTTATTTCCTTACCTCTTTGGGATTCCCTATTTAAAAACATGTAAAAATTGAAAAATATTTATTTTAAATTTCTAAAAACAAAGTTTTCTACTACAAACTTATTAATAAAATAGTCTTATATTAGGTGTGTTCATTTACAGAAAATTATCACTTATTTTCTATAATTATTACTAGTAAATGTTCACGTACACAAAAAATTAGCAACTAGAGAGCCAAAAAAGAGCGTAATATGTTTAGAAACAAAAATGTTTGTGATAATTTCTGCTAGTAAAAACAGTCTTTCTGTCATTATGCTTTGAAACAAAATTTAAGTTTACAATAACAAAATACATGTGCTTGCAAGTTTTGACTGTTAAAGTGTTCAGTTACTTTTAAATATTTTTGAGAGCAATTTTGAAAATATTTCTATTTACTCTCTCGTTGCTAGTAATTACTGGAAAGTTATTGAACACAACTATTGTCTGATCACAAGTTAAAAATGCTGCCATATTTTTTAACCGGGTGCCCCGGTAGCTCAGTGGTAAGTGCACGAGTCTACCAGTCTGGGGGTTGTGGGCTCGATTTCCACCAGATACCCTGGTAAGTTTGCTTTATTTTCTGTTCTTTCTTTCTTATCCTTCTCTAAATTTCTTCTATCCTTTCATCTCAACCTATTTTATCTGCCTCTCCAGGTAACACAAAGGGACCGAATTAAGCGGACCCAAGTGAGCTGTATCCTTTCCTTCAACGGCTGCCTGCTCTACCTAACCTAACCATTTATCATTTTAAACCAGTGGTAGGCAACTAATACTATGTTTGTTTTTGTATATGTGCAGTTTCAGATAATGTTCAGATACTTTTAATTTCACATTGTTGTTAGTGTAATTTAAAAACAAGCGATAATCATCCACCTTGTTTGAAAGGTCATCTCAAACTGATGCAAGTTTCTAATGCTTTGTATACATATAAACGTGTACATGTGAACACAAAAAAGGGTATTTGTGCGAAATAGCAGAATGCCTTCCACCGGTTTAAAGTTAATAAAGCAAAAATCTATTTGTGACCTTTTTCTCTCTTCGTCTGTTTGTGACTTGATGCTGTTTGTAGTGATAGTTTTTGTCAACATTTTTAATTGTACTTCCTTGCGGCTTTTATAATTAAAATATTGTCTGTCTATACTCTTCTTTATCGTCATATTTATGAATGTATGTACGTATGTATGCATTAGTTTTTGTATGCATATGTGTTTATTTAACCTGTTGGCCTAATGCTAAAAACTGAATGTGGCTTTTTCATATTTTTTATGAGTTTGTGGTCTTGTTAAAAAAATATTTCTCTTTATAGCCATTCAGACGTTTTTCCTTTTTATATCAATGTGGCTGATTTTAGAAAGTTTTAAAAATAGAAAAAGAAAAACCATATTTTTGTTTATTTCTTTACGTATGTAGTTGGTGTTTTGTGGAAGACAAATAAAGGAAGTATAAACCACATGAATTTGAATAAAACACATAAACGTTTTCATTTACACCAACACATTGAAATTTTTTAATTTTTTTTTTCCATCTAAATGACAAAAAAGTATGAAAAATTTTTTTTCACACTGAAATAATTTTTTTCTGTTGCATTTTTAAATGAATTTAAAAAATTTGATTTTATGCTGTTAAATATGGGAACTTTATCAGGTCCGTTCCTTCTATCGTTTGCAAAATTAAATTCCAGCTATTTCAGCAATTTATTCCTTAATTTTCAAAGATCTGTTTTCGGTAAAAAAAATATTTTAGAATGTGGAGTTAATACATAAAAATTACAGATCCCGTGTCGCAGTTTTGTTAAAGTTTCTTATTTTAATAAAAATGAAGCTTTGATCGACATAATTAATTAGGCTGCAAACCTCATTGGAGTTTCCACTTTTCTTGTAAGATTTGCTCTTTTAATTTGCATAAATATCTGGGAAAAAAATTTTCAAGAAACGAAGTACAAAATTTAACTAAATTGTGATTTTAAAAAAAATCAGTTTTGCTTCCAATTTTGTATTTGGTAATAAAAAAGCGATTTTTTATGCATTATTTGTCCTAAGGACGATATTAGTTTATATCGTAACCTTATGTAGAAAGGCCCTAACTCGTATTTTTTAAGTCGAGATTTTTTTTTGAATAATTGTGATATATTTATTGAAAAAAGCGAAAATCTGAGCTTATAAAATATACGATTAAGGACCTTTCTATATTAAGGTAACGATATGTAACATTAAATAGAAAATATTTATGCTAAGAGTATTTGCATGAGTTTTTGTATGCTTTAACATAAGGGTGTTCGTTATATACATATGTGACCATTTTGTTTCTAAAAAAATTTTTGGCCTCACCCGTCAAAAAGTTGAGGCCCAATGCAAAAATTATTCCCAAATAATTTCACACCCCTGTAACCACACTTTCTTGGTAACGGTATACGTTTGATTTCCGCCCGTCTGTCTGCGCCTTTTGTTGAAATCCTCTTTCCGAAGCCAAATTAAATCCTGCGGGGCACGGTTTGGCTTCAAAATATTGAAAATATGTATTCCCATACAGATCTTAATTTCAAATTATTAAGATTATTTAGTTTTGGTCCAAGATATAAGCAAAACCCCAAGATAACCAATTTTTAGAAGAAAGGGTCCACGCATATATCCCAAAATATCTCAGTAAATATGTCCACTCTTACCAAAAAACCGTGCATGGATGGCAAGCTAATTTGGGGAAAAATTTGGAAAAAAGTAAGGGGATTGGTTAACCCCTTACAAATGTATATATATAGTGAGTGTGCGAGATTTGACATATCGAAAGATTTTATAAATTATACACATTTTTAAGGGGTTTACCACTCCCCTTGCTTTTAACCAAATTTTTCCCCGAATCTAGCTTGCTATTAACGCAAAATTTTGTGGTAACAGTGGACATAGTTACTGAGATGTTTATTTTGGGATGTATGCTTGGATTTTAAAAAAATGGATAACCTTCGGACTTTGCATATATGTATCTTTGTCCATACTTAACTGATCTTGGAATATTTGTAATACACAGCTTGAAACTAACCCGGGGCCAGATAAATTTGGCTTGGATTCGAAAACGGTCTTTAAAGAGACGGACAGTCGAAATTGTGGTTCCAGGGACGTACAAATGTTGGAGAAAAATTTTTTGCATTAAGCCTCAAATTTTTTAGGGGTGGGACCAAAAATATTTTCACTATAAGATATAGCGGACACCATAATATGTGTGTTTGAACTATGCTCTCGCCAAAACACATATACAAGTGCACACACAATAAATTTTTTGAATTTTAAAATAACGTTGCATATTAGTTTTTAATGGCGCCTAATAGTACATTTTTTTTTCATTTTTTTCCTTTCACACTAAACATTTTTTAAGAGTGGCAGTGCACTGTGGTACAAAGTGAACATTTATAGAATTTAGTACATTTTAATAACGGTTTTGGTTGAAATACGCACAAGAAAAAAAAACTTTTTTTTCAGAAACTCAGGATTTTGGGAAAAATAAGTTGGTCGACCAATTGGAGAAGCAAAGGGTGCACTTCAGTATAAGACGAAAAAGTTTTGATGAATTCCATTTTGTTTAAAATCTCTAAGATCATGTAAAGATTTAACGAGGCAGGATCGATGCGATTTCTACCATCCTTTCGGTAGTGTATAAAGAACACGTTATCGATAGGCAGCTGTAAATGATAAAAGAGGCGCATAACTAAGCAGTTGATATCGCCAGACTTAAATTTTACTGGGGAATAAAAAGGCTTTGAAACGTTTTTATTTACTTTCTAAGAGTCTCACTAGTCCCACGATTTGAGTTTTGTTTAAACTTTGGATTTTTAACGAATGATGTTATATCAACAAAAAAACATAACTAACTGATTTTGAAAGTTTCTTGCAGTTGTCGTTACCTATCATTTAAAACTGTATTGTACGAAAATTGATTTACACCATAAGTAGATATCTACTTATGTTGTTGATGCGAGCATGAGACAGAACGACAAGACAAAGATCTTTCAGCAAGAATTTGTAAAAAAATAACAAATTTCGGTGAAAAATATAGATAAATTTTTACAGGTCAAAACCTTAAGAAAGACTTTGTAATATACCAAGGGTTTTTATTTATATTGTTAAGAACTGTTTTATTTCTCCTAAAGAGCTGCTCCTTGATTAAAAGAGGACTTTTTTTAAATGATTTTTTTTTCAAATATTACTGTATTGGCTTTACGTCCCTAAAAGTGCCTTTTTGTAAATATTTGTTTTATATTTATTTACTTTCATATGTACTTACATATGTATGCATTTACCAACTTCTAAGCTCATTATCTTGTCTATGCTTTATTAGAGAAAAAGGCTGAAAAACACACACTTTCAGTAAAAGAAAAAAACTTACAAACACTTGCACTCTTTCTGATACAGTGAGATATAAAAAATGAAAGACTTGTATGACAATTGATTTTAGTTGACGAAAAGCTTTCATAAACTTGACTTGAAGATTCATTTTTTATATATAAGTTTGTCATTTCGTTTGTAATTTCATTAATATCAATTTATTTTGATCTTTATAGATAGTAAAGTTGATTTAGCGTTGTCCGTTAATGTGTTGAAATCAAGTATTTAGAGTACTTGATATTTCTCGGACCTATTTGTGGCATCAAGATTATTTTGCTAAGTTAGCAAAATAACTGACAGAGATATAAGCCAGTAACCACGACTGCCTCTGTTTATTTCTTTAAACTTTGTACATAGCACCTCCTACAACTGCCCTGGAGTTGCCCCTACTCGGGCGCAATGTAAGACCGACCTCCAATAATTTTTCCTCACAAAAATGCTTGTGTAACATACTTATACCCTATCTCCGCCCCCTAACAGGGTTTCCATACAGAGTTCAATTTTGTCTAAATTTTTTTTAAATCGCTCCCACAACTTCCCAGGGTGCTCCTACAAAGGTCAAATGTAAGACCGACCCCAATTAATTTTTCCTCCCAAAAATTTTATGTGGAACATACCCCCTAACAGGGTTGCCATACCGAAATTTAAAAAATTTGGACAAAAACCCTAAAAGCTTCCCCGGACTCGCCCTTAAAGTAATAAAATGGATTACAGACCCCCATTAGTTTTCCCTCCCAAACATATTCATAGCACGTTTTTGCCACCTATCTCCATCACCTAAGGGTGTTGCCATACAAAATTGACAAAAATAATGTAAAAACGCCCCTAAGTTTCCCAGAGTTGACCTAAGAAAAATAAAGTGTACGACCGACCCTTATTAGTTTCCTCCTCCCAAACATATTCTTAAAACATACTTACCCCCTATTTCCATCGCCTAAGGGGGCTCCCATACAATATTGGGGAATTGTAATAAATCCCACCTAAAGTTTCCAGGGTGCCAGGGTCAAATGTAAAACTGACCCCAACTCATTTTTCTTGCAAATTTTTTCCTACAACATACTTACCCCCCATCTCCACTCCTTAAGGGGGTTCCCATACGCAATTTGAAAAAAATTAGAGTAAAAGCCCCTACAAGTTCCCCGTAGTCACCCTAAGAGGGTTAAAATATGACACTGGCCCCAATTTAAAAATTAGTAATATTTCATAAATAAATAAACAAAAATTGACAAAAGTTAATAAAAAAAAAGTTCGAGGTTTCGAAAGGCCAATGTGAAGGGTATTTACGATTTGGCACAGCTGTTGATAGCGTTCTTTAAATAAATTCCAAATTTTCAAAAACATTTAATTGATTATAAAGAAAAAAATATTATATGATACAATTTAAAAATGATGTTAAAACAACGACTTTTTACGCCGAAATTATTAAATTGCATTAAATGAATGTCTTCTAAGGTTATGAACAAAAACCCGTGAATAATTTTTGTCTCAGCTTTTGTATAAATTTGTTACACACTGTCAACTACGCAGACTACTAGGCACACACTTATTTACTCTTTTACACTTTCTATTACGTGTGTTTATTTAGTTGCGATTTTCTTTTATTTATATCATCTTAGATTTATGTCATTTTCTTTCATTTTAGTATTTAATGTTTATCTTTTAAAAGTTCGTATGTGTGTCTCAAAGACTAACGGCTGTATTCATAAAAAAGTCTAAATTTAAGTTTTAAATACATTTTAGCTAAACAACATTTTAAGCCTAAAAATGCTGTTTTTTAATTTGGTATTCATAAACCGTATTTTAACTAAAGCAATTTTAAGGATTTTTTAAGGCTTATGTTGGCAACGCTATTAATTTTATTTGTCACTTAATTAATGGTGATGTAAAACAATGGTTATAAGCTCATACATTAATCGCATGCATGCACACTATTTTTTTCGAATTTGAGAAAAATATTGTTTTTATAAAATAAAAAGTGTATGACAACATGTAGATTTAATAAAAAAGAGAACTGTAAAAACAAAATGTTAGGTAAGAGTAAAATTTAAAAGTTTTTTTTATTGAAGGTAAAATAATATTTGAATAACGAGTTTTTTTTTATTTGCTTTGATTTTTTATACATCACTAAAAATAAAAATATTACCATTACTGAAAAAAATTAAGTTGAATTTTGAAAAATGGTAAATATGAATGAAAAATAACTACAAGGCCTAATATTTATTTATAAAACATCCATGTTCTCTCCATATAATGCAAATGTTTTGTTTCCTACAGTTGCAAGTTCAAACAAAGGGCCGTAAGGCCAATAGTTTGTAATAGTTGTCAAAATAAAAATTCAAACATAACAAAAAACAAAAAAAAAGGTTAGGAAATTTGCTTGAAATGGGTTTGAAATTGGGTAAAACGCAATAAAAATACCAAAAAAGGGTTCGGAAATATGCTTAAAATGGGCTTAAAATAAGGTCGAACCAATTTTAAAATTTGTGTATTTACACAAGGTTTAAAATAAGTTTTTTAGGCTAAAATTCGTTTATGAATACAACTTTATTGAAATTTGCTTAATAAAGGTTTAAAATGCTGTTTAAATTTTTATGAATACAGCCGTAAATATTCCATAATTAGAAGACACTTTATTATTACGTATTTTCACTCTACATACACAGACGCAACCGTACATACATAAATCTTATTTGTGTCTGATGTTTAAATTTGCACAAGAAATTGTAACGTTGAACTTTTGCGTAAGATTTTGCAAACAAAATAAGAACAAACAACAAAATAAATAAACCAAAGTTTGTAAATCTTGTACATAATCATTGTCATCATGCAAAAAGAGTTTTTAAATAGGGATTTTGATGTATTAATTTTTGTTATATTTTTCAACTTATGAAACTTAAAAAATCCCAAAAATGCCTGAACTAGGAAGAGATTTATGGAAAACGAAGGGTTTAAAAAAAACAATTTTGAAAAGGTCTCCTCTTCTCTTACGGCTATAATTTATACAAAGCGCTAGAATAGGTTTTGTAAGGTAAGGTTTTGCTTGGTAAGGTTAGGTATAGGTTTTCTTAGGTATATTTAGGTTATCTTAGGTATAGTTAGGTTGGGTAAGGTTAGGTTAGGTTTGGTTAGGTTATGTTAGGTCAGGTTAGGTCAGGTTAGGTTAGGTTAGGTTAGGTTAGGTTAGGTTAGGTTAGGTTAGGTTAGGTTAGGTTAGGTTAGGTTAGGTTAGGTTAGGTTAGATTAGGTTAGGTTAGGTTAGGTTAGGTTAGGTTAGGTTAGGTTAGGTTAGGTTAGGTTAGGTTAGGTTAGGTAAGGTTAGGTTAGGTTAGGTTAGGTTGCTTAGGTTAGGTTAGGTTAGGTTAGGTTAGGTTAGGTTAGGTTAGGTTAGGTTAGGTTAGGTTGCTTAGGTTAGGTTAGGTTAGGTTAGGTTAGGTGAGGTTAGGTTAGGTTTGGTTAGGTTAGGTTAGGCTAGATTAGGTTAGGTTAAATATTGTACGATAAGGTGAGGTGCAGCTCAGTTAGGTCCGTTGTCTCTTTTATATTATTGTGCCTATGTAAGAAAGAGAAATTGAGAATATAGGTTTGAGAATCCCGATAGTTGTAATAAATATGAGTTTTAGTTAAAACGTTGCCCTGCCTTGGTCTCCATTCGTGTGTTCTTTTGGGTTTCTATTTAGTCTTTTACTATTTGCTTGATGGATTAAATTAGTTATGTTTTCAAACACTTAACGTTGTCTAGTTTGCATAAATTTTAAATTAATAAAATTAAGTTTTTTATTTAGAGAGCTTTTCACTTATTTGTAAAAGAAATGAACTTTCTAATAAGCTTGGCGAAATTCTTTTGAAATTTGTTCCTGCGAAACCAATCATGAAAATCCTTTTTTAATGGATGTTTTTAACTTTTCAACCGCAACAAACAAAAATTGTAAAGAGTTTCGTTTTGACAAAATCAAAAAGTTATACTTTAAGAAAAACAAAACATAAAACTAAATATTTCTCGTAAACTATACACATTAGTTCACTTTAAAAAAACCTTAAAACTTTTTATGTTATTACAACTCATATGGAAATTTATATAAAAGGATTGTGGCGTTCAATGACCCCGTTTGTGTGCCATTTGCATCTTCATATGGGATCGGCGAGTTTCATATTTTCCTTAAAAGAAAAGATATGAAAGGGATTTGTCCACATTGAAATGTTAATATAAACTCTGCAAAAGTCCTATGGGCCAGCTTAAACACATTTTTTAAATTCATTAATTTTATAAATATATGTCGAATCATTGGCGAAGAGTATTAAGGATACGCTGCAGCTGAACAAAGCTCTAATTTTTTTTTGTTGTCTTTAACCTCATATACAAAGAGATTCATTGCTTTTATTGTTTCCATTTTTAATTTTTTTATATTCGTTTTATATGCACAAAACTATTTAGTCCTTACAAAAAAACTTCAAGCGTTTCCAACAAACAATTTCTACTAATTTCGCCTTAATTACCATGGCGAAGATATACAAGAACAAAACAACCACATGGTCATAACACTTCGTCACACCTTTTAGTTCTTTTACCTTACAATTACCATAAAAATTAATATTTCATGCTTAAACACAATTAAAATTGTCGCACTTTTAATAAATCATATTTGTTTCTCTTTGAGTAGAGTCCTTTAGGAACTCTTTTTTTATTATGTATAACCTTTCTCTTTTTCTCTTAAGTAAACAAAAATCAGCTGATGCAAATTGCAGTTTAAGTTTAACTCAAATTAACACACGCAAACGTATAAAGATGTTTTATAAATGTATGCGTTCTTGTTGTAAAGTGTAAGTTTGACAGTAAATGTTATTTAGTGATGACGTTAGTCATTTTCTTGTTGTCCTTTTTGGTATATATATGTATATGTGTGTGTATGGGTTGTTTTAATTTAACTCGGGTGTAATTTTAAAACATGTTCTTTTCTCTACATTAACAACAACAACAACACTGTAACATGAACACTTATTTAAAGAGCGTAACTTTGCCTTTTAGGTGTAAGAGTGTTTAGTAATTGTGTTTTTGTAAATGTTGTGCTTTTCTGTAAAAGTGCTTTTGTTTTTATAATATATTGTTACAAAACTACAGAGTTGTACGCACAAATTGTACCAACAAAGCTGAAGTGTGTTTTCTTTAAAAATTATATTTTTATTGGTGTTATTTTGAGCTTTAAAAAAATTTATAAAAGATGATATTTTTTTTGGTTATAAATACTTTTTTAAAAATTCTATAATAAAAAAATTTTAAAAAATTAAATAAAATTGATAAAAAGTTTTTGATATAAAAAATTAGCAAAAAAAATTAACATTTTCTATTCAGCATGATCTAACCAAGTTGAATGTAAAAGAGTATATCAGTAACTAGTTGGTATTCATGCTGAAGTCGGCAACATTCCCAAAGTTTCTGGATCGAGGGACACCACAGGGTGCAGTAATCTCTAGTTTGGTTTATAGTGTTAACTTGATTCTTATGTTACTGGCCAATAAGGGGATACAAGTCAATGCTTATGCGTATAATGTTGTGATACTAGTATCAGAACGGCTTCCAGACGTAATCAGTGACATCATGTCTAACGCCTTGGGCTTACTCGGGTAATCGGATGTAGAAAATGGTCTAGAAGGCGAACCCGATAAAACTAAACTAGTTCTGCTTGCAACAAATACAAAGCTTCAAAGCTTCCGCGGCTAAGGAACGTCATAATTTTTAATTTTAACACTGCGAAATATCCTAATATTGTCCTCGACTCGAAATTATTTTACTTGTCGTCAGATTTTTGGATGGTATGATGGACTTCAAAACAAAGGATATTTGATACACCAGTTAGGCATTAAAATTAACGGCTCATTTCCAAATAGCTCTTAAGATGCACTGAATACTATCTTGAACCTGATTCCTTTTGATTTTCATGTAATAACTACATATATCGAGGAGTGTTCTGGCTATTTTACACCCCACACCGACTTTAATAAGGAGTTCAGGGATTTTTATTTTCTGCAGGGGCAAGTAATGTGGGGGTAATCTCATGGAAAATACTGATGCCAGCATTTATACATACGGCTTTATAATAGAATGTGATGAAGGATCCGGTGGTTTCTCAGATGAACTTGGTTGGTTGGTTTTCGTGGAAGTTCGCTATACGCAACCTGTCAAGTGGAGTCTAAATGACGACGTTTTGACAACACCTTATCACCAAGGGGAGTTGGAGTACTAGACTCACCCCGTCGCGTTATTGAATCTCGATAGGTTATTCAGTCATGTTGTCCAAGAATTTGTGCCTCTTCGCAGCTAGGGCAGAGCATTCGCAGGGAAGATGGAAAACTGACTCCTCTTCAATGTTATTTTATAAACAGGTTTTTGCTTATATTTTTGAATAAAAAATATTTTAACAAAATTATTAAAAGTTTTTCCCTATTAAACATGTATAAACCAATTTTTATTGTGGTTAAAAGGCCCTATATAAATAATTATTTGCACGATCTAGATTTTAGAAATAATTTCTGAAAATATTTTTGTTTATTAAGCAAAAAGTCATTTAAAAAAATATAAAAAGAATTTTGTTATAAGTAAGAAAAAACTAAATAAAAAATATTTAATGGAAATAAAATTCATTAAATAATATTATTAATGTTTAAAAAAAATAAAAATTTTTTTAAATAAAATTTGTGATTTTTATAAAGAAAATAAAAACTGTTTCAAATTGTATACCTATTTTGTGTACGAAACATAAAAAGTACCACTATATCGTATATTTTCTTATTACCCCTGATTTTTGTATCATGTGAATCTTGTTAACTGACTCTTTCACTTAGTTCGCCTGCTTGTAAAAGTGTGAGTGTAAGTTTGTATACGTGTTTATAGTTTTATACATTCGTGTATTGTATTTTGGAACAGCAAAAAAATGTAACATGATTTAAAATTTCAGTTCAGTATGAAAAGTGCATTCATTGTAAAACGATTGTGAAAAGTAACAAATGCCCATATTGAAGGAAAAATAATAAAAACAAGTTAGAGAAGAACATTATTAATACCAAAAATATTAAAAAAAAAAAAAATCTTAAAATATATTTTTAGCCAGTAGAAAAATTAAAATATAATTATAATAAAATATTTCTACGAATTTTGTGTTTAATGGTAATTTAAAAGTCTATTACGGCTTTTTACATGAAATGATTAAAAATTAATATTAATCATACGTCAAGGTGTGTAAATTTAACAAACTGTAGGTGGTTGTATGTTTTGTTTTTTTCCTTCTAAACTTGACTTTTTGTGCTAAAAAAAATTAAAACTAAAACGTACAATTACGTTAAATTGAACATGCGATTTAATGATTTAAAAAAAGATTGTGTAAATTAGTGGTTTATATGTATGTGTGCTGTGTGCATGTTTTAAGGTTGTAACTTTAATATTAGGATTTAATTCAGTACTTTTACTGCTACTAATTGAATTGATTTGGTTTGTAATTTTTGCTAATTTTTATTACACAGGGAAATAAGTGAAAAAAATTCCGAAATTCTGTTTAAATTTTTTTTATTTAAAATTAGGCGTGCAGGTTACTAATATATCATCAAAGTAATATTAAGAATTTTTTTTCTTTTTTTTTTTAAATGTATTAAAAATTCTCACAAGAAAACTATTTTTTATAAAAAAAATACTATAATTAGTAATACTACTAAATTTAAATACAGTAAGACTTTAAGAGCAACAGATAATTGTTACTCTGGCAAGTTACTGTATAAATCAATTCGATAAATTTTTTTTTTTAAATTTGTTTAGTTTTATTATGGGAATCCGAAAATTAGTTTTTTGTTTAATTAAAAAAAAAGTTACTTTGTGATTTTCACCTTGGTGTAACATCCACACCTTGGAGCATATGCTTTGGGAAAACAAGTGGTGGAAGACCAAGGTTGCGTTAGAGCTCATTGTTGTCTGGTAACACGGAAATCAATAACCTAGCTTCGGTACTAGTTATTGGAAAGTATTTTTTTGATAACCAGCATTCGGAGTATCACCCCTCTACATGCATTGCATTATGTTGGCATCAAGAAAATAGGTTATGGAAAGGAGAATAGATGATGTAGTGTTTTTGTACATTTGATTTCAATTTCTTGATATTAGGCGTTACTTTAAAAACATCTTTTGGGAAGTTTATTCCACATACGACCTCTGCGATTCACTTGCTATTCGATCACAAGTGGGTATGATTTTTTTAAAGATTGTTTATCGTGAACAAAATTTTGTGTACGAAAAACAAGTTCCTTATTTTTTAGAGCACATTTTATTATATTGTTGAAGGAAAAGCAAAACACATCCCACATCATAACAATGCTCAAGTAAATCGTTACGGTTAGACACACCAACGTCAACTATGTGTACCTTTACTTTTTTCTGTCCGTTGTCAAGTTGCTCCGAAATAGACTTTGAAGCAAAAGACCGCGTACATAAGAGTTTTAGTGAGATAAATGTGGCACAAATATTGAAAAAGGTTAGATGGTGAAAAGTAATTCCCGCGTAGTTTTAAGAAACAAGACAAAAGAAAAATTTGTTCCGTTCCACAGACATGGCGCTGAACTTTTATGCCCAGTAAATCATGAGAGTTTCCGTTTCACGAACATTTATACTATTTATTAGCTAAAAATAGGATTCTAGGTCTGCCTTTAGGAGTTTGCGAGGTGGTTGCGGTTACCTGAACTTCCTCGATTAGATAGACGGAGTAAAAAATGCCAATCCTTCTGATGTTGAGTCCAATAACCTAGTTGCGGGTCAAGTAAGGTTAAATTGTCGGACCTTTAATAAAACTTTGCGTCAATTATTACATTTTTTATTTAAGTTTGAAAATATAAATCTGCCAGCAGATACTCTGTACAACATAAGCGCACTGGAAACATGAAACTTAATTTTTTTTATATAATAACCATCATTCAGGGAATGGAGCCTTTTCATATATTGCATTGTGTTGGTATCAGGACAATAGGTTATGGGAAGAAGGATAGAGGGAGTAGTGTTATGGACAGATGTGTATTAGATTATTGTGGATACCTGCCATGTTGGCCTAACCCCACAGTGCTCTTAACACAGGGTGAAATTAAGCGTCCACCAACGCCCCTAGAAGCTCGGTTCGTTCAAGCAGTCTAGGTACCAATTTCTCTGTTATGACTCTGTGTAGCCACAACAGAACACCTTGGTGAAGAGTTTGGGCTATCTAAACCCGTTTTTCTTTCTTTGCGTTTCTAGTTTTGGTCTCACCTTTTTCATACCAAAACAGATCCGCACCGACCACAAATATCCACACACTAGTGCAACAGCCCCAACTTTAAGCAAGAAAGATTATGATTCTCAGCCACACCCACTACGGATGCCGACCACCCAGCTCTGTTTATAGGAAACGCCATTTCATTAATTCCAACTAAGGATCATTTGTGTCCACCATCATCAACACTACATAATCTTCTTACCGCCAGTCAGGACCGAACACCACATGCTTCCAAGTGCTCTGCCGGCCTTCTCATTTATTTGCTACTATTAGGCTAGATCTTGTTTTAGATCCGCCAAACTCTAGAAACTTTTGTACTGTTGAACCTTTAGTTCACATAGGCCGCTTGCACGGTCACTCTGGGGCCCGTACAGGGTCGGACCCCAGTTGTTCACTTTCGTTCTACAGTCCCCGCTTGGGGATAACCACAGCCACCACGTGTACCCCCGAAGGGGACCTCACCATCAATCAGTTCATGCACTTGGTAAGCACATGGGGCCAACTGATTCCCGTGGTACCAGATAGGACTCTGGTCAGCCTCGGAAATCTTCATCCGTTTCATTCCTCCCAATATTCAATTTACACAGTTAAGGTATTGGTACCCTTTTAAACCCTGTATTGCTGTGCCACCGGGTGAGGGATATGACACAACGCAACAAGGACAACCTGCCTTGAACAAGACCAGCAATACTGATCACTATTTAGCCCAAGACAGATTGTTTTTGTTGTTATGGACATTTGATTTAAATTTCTCGACATTAACTGTGCGACTAAAAAACGAATTATCTCTGTAATGCATAGTACGACTTAACTGTCAGTCGGCCACTTTTTGAAAAAAGGTATCACACAAAAAAATACCGGGTTTCAGAAGCAAGTTCCCTAATTTCTTTGGAGCACATTCCATTGTAGTATCGATAGATTAGTGAATGACAGGTATGACAGCATTTTATTTACGTTACGGTTTTCATAATGCCAAGCGTTTTTTTAACTGGGGGCCTGATTTTCTATAACAAGTTGGGCCAAAGGAATCATCCGAAGTTGTTTGGCTCTCATTTTTTTCTAAATGAAAAACTTCGATTCTGTTTTTTGTGTACCTTTAGAATTTTATTAGTCGAGTCAAGAAAATGATATCAGCCAAATTGGCGCCTTCACAATTGATTTCTATACAGGCTCGTTTTATGGCATTTTTTGTCACTTCGCCGAGAACTTCGGGCGACAGATTCTCGCACTAGTGTCGAATGTTGTCCTTGAGGGCTTTCAGGGTCTCCTGCTTATTCACGAACGGTCAAATCCGACGATCTCGCGGGCCAATGTAAATCTCCAAAATGGCGGGAACGCTGTCTTCAAAATATCGGTTGTGGCTCGCGCATTGTGTGCCGTTGCTCCGTTCTTTTGGAACCACATATCTTCCAGTCCTAATTCGTTCAATTGCGGGAGAAAAAACTTGGCTATCATGGCCCTATAGCGCGCACCGTCCACTGTTGTCGTTTGACCAGCGGCATCCTCGGAAAAAATGCCCCGATGACTCCTCCAGCACCATGCAGTCACTTTGGGCGGGTGTAATAGCTCCTAATGCATCACTTGTGGATTTTCGGTACCCCAGAAGCGATAGTTTTGCTTGTTCACGTACCCGCTATAGAGAAAATGAACCTTAACGCTCATTATGATTTTGGTCGAAAAATCGTCCACTTTGGCCTCGAGATTTAGAATGGCTTGGGCGTAGGTTACATGCGTTTGGCGGTCAAAGGCAGCAGCTGATGCACGGACTGGACTTTGTACGGACGACCTGGGAATTTGCGACGGAATTCTCGCTGCGCCAATACCACAGACGAATTGTTACGCAAAAAAGGTAGAAACGATTTTTCCGCGTTTTTGGGGAGTGTATCGTTCCATGGCTTTTTCACTTGTATTCTATCTCTGTCTAGTTCACAAATGTCAAATGTCAGATTTGACATTGGTCGCCATTTATATCGGAGGTTTTGCTGTTGACTTTTTGTTCAAATAAGTTAATTGATTTCAAATTAACTTATGATGGACTTAACAAATTTTTTTTTCATAGTTACCATAATATTTAACATTTTACATTTAATAGTTTTCGACCATTCTTATTAGAATTTCTATACTGAAAGCATTGACAACTCGATCAATCGAGTGAATTTTCGATTCGAATCGAATGTAACGATTTGGCCCCAGATCTCAAGAAGTTTCCATTTTACATTGTTTCTTGCGTCTTCTGTAAACTTATATAAACAGTTGTTACGTTACATGGCATTTTTTATGTTCATTTAAAGAAATTGATTTTTTGCTTGGCATTAATTTTTACATGTTTTACAATACTTTAAAATATCCCATATATTAACTTTTGACCTCCCGTAGTATTTTGTTGCAATATTCAAAGATCTTATGTAAGATGAAAAATAAAATCTAAATGAAATTTATGACTTTTTTGCCGCCTCATAGTCATGGAAATTCTTGCAAAATGGAAGCGAAAAGGCATAATATTTCAAGAAATAAAACTGCAGCCTATTAAAATGGGAATTTTTATAATGTGGCTTTAAATTTGCACTCGTGCTCTCATAAAGATGACATAAATGTTAAGCCACTACTGGCTCTGCTGCATGGACAGTTAAAAACCATTAAAAATAGTTATATTTAAAATTCCACCACTCAAATACTAATGCATTTGTACATACATATATATGTACATAAAAATGCAAAGATGGATAATGGACAAATAATGTACTCTTTTCTGGCGCTTTTATTATCTACGTGGCGAGTTAAAATATTTTAGCTTTCGTTCCTTTTTTATTACTTAAATAATCTCACACTTAATATAAGATAAAAAGTAATAAGAATTTTTAATTTGTAAAAGTGTTACTTTTTTTGCTCTATTTTAAACCAATTTACTTAAACAATCATATTGTTGTTTAAAAAGTAAAAATTGTGGTGGGCTGTGGCCAACTGTGGCAAAGTTATAACGGGTATATAAATGTGCTAATGAAGACGTCTTGATAATATGAAAATTTCTGATAGGGACCAAACTTGCGACCCCCCCAGACTGTTAAACTTGTGCGTCATTTGCTTACTAAAGCATCACTTTTTGTTTTAAATAATCAGTTGGTTATTCTGTTTTTGTTTTACTAAAACCATTTACAGAAAGTACAATGTGAAATGCTTTACTTTAGTAACTGCTTTGGCTGGTAGCTTGTCTTGCTCGCAAGCTGTCATTTAGGGTCCAGAATAACTCGTTTTAAAATAACCGCACAACTCATTAGATGCATCGTTCCTTAGAACCCGTACTTAAACTAAAACAAAGAGTTTTAGATCCAATCAGTGGTACAGGGTATCTCAACAGGTTATTCAACCTACACCCTGACGCTAGATGCTCATTGACATCTAGAGCAGGACAATCGAAGATAAAAGAAGTAAGAGAGTTATTTTCGGCTGTGTCGAATCTTATATACCCTCCATATTGGCATTTCAAAACCCCGAACTTTTTTTTTTTTTATTTTTATACATTTCTTTTTTATTTATGAAATATTTTTTAATTTTGAATAGAGGTCGGTGTCATATTTTAACCCTATTAGGGTGACTACGGGTAAGTCGTAGGGGTTTTTACACTAATTTTTTCAAATTTCGTATGGCAACCCGTTAAGAGGTGAAGTTGGGGGGTAAGTATGTTCAAGAAAAAGGTTTGGGAGGGAAAACTTATGGTGGTCGGTTGTACACTATTTTTCTCTAAGGCCGACTCTGGGTAAGTTATGAGGGTTTTGACATAATTTTTGTAAATTTTGTATGGTAACCCCCTTAGGTGTTGTAATATATTTTATTCCTCTTTGGGCGACTCCGGAAAAGTTATGGGATTTGGTATTTATTTATTTTTTTGGACCCGTGTAGGGGTACATCCGGGGCAATTGTAGAGGGTTTTAAGTACAAATTTTAGAGAAATAAACAGAGGTTGTCATGGGCTTGGGCTTATATCTCGGTCAGTTATTGGGCGTATTTGCTAGTTTGATACCACCTCTCTGAGTAGACGCCTGATCTGTCTGTATACTACTCATTGAGGCAAAAAAAACCTTTAACTATTTATTAAAATCTGTTTAGGGTGTTACAAATTCAGAAAGTTGGTCCAGGATCGAAGGTAATATGCTTAAGATTTTTGTATGACTGGACATTCTCGATCTCCAGTATCCTTTTGCCCTAAACCTCACTGCGCTTCTTGTAAAAACGGTTATTTCATGAAGATCAATAGAAACCAGTAATGTCTAATACCGATTTGGACTAACTGGTCTCTCACATATTTCCTTTCTGTTGCAATTCATTATTTTAAGAAGCTGTGAACATCTATTTGACTATAATAGGATTTAGTCCAAACTTTGTGCCGAACATCTAAAAAGAAGGGTAGTAGGCTTTGAAAGACTTTTTCGCTCTATGCTGGGTGTTTAGCTTCCACGATAGTTTTGAGGCTTGAAGAATATCCAGATATTACGCATTACCCGAAAGGGAGATTTCGCAGTTTTCTAGCTGTGGTAGTTGTAAGCGTAGAGCTTTGGTCTTTGTTGTCATTATCTCCCTGGTTAACTTCTAGACCATTATCAACAGCCCATTCACTGAATAAACCAAAGACATAAAATTTAACATATCAGATTCAGTATTACAACATCGTATCGCCTTGTTGTCTAGTTCTATAAGAACCGAGCAAACAACCATAAGCCAAAGTTGTGGTGAGATTAGACCACTTTGAGCTATTCCGTCAGCAACTGAAATATTCTTCTACTTTAACATTTTTGAGAGCTTGCTAAGTAGCTAAAGTAGACCACAAAGACTGCCATTTTATACTGTTTAAGTTCAAAAGATCTATTCATGTCTCTTACAACCCCGTGAAGGGCTCGACCTTGTGAAAAAACATTACATCGACCATCTTGCACTTCACAGGAACATGATTTAAATGGATTTAAAGCACAGCAAGATATGAGTCCAATTCTCGCCCACAGTCTCCACAGCAACGTTTTTTCATCCTGGGAAGTTGGGAAAGTGAGTACGCATCACGAGCCCGAGCGATTCTGCTGATGATTAAAACCAGAAGTCATCCCTGCTTTTATTGGTCTCTGTTTCTTCTTTGCCAAAAAATTTAACAAAGCCCGTTCAATTACTGTCTTTTTTAGGTCTGTTTAGGCAGAAACTGTTAAAAAACTATTTTATTATTCAAAAGCCGATTCGCAAGCCATTTCTTTGAGGTTCAGATATGGCGTTGCTTTTTTAATAAAAACAGCGAATTTATTTATTTTTGTTACAAACATAGATGCCACTCAATCTAAAAGGGGTTTTTTTATAATAATTAATCTTTTCTGTAAAAAAATTTGGTTGTTAAAAGTAACTGAATCGCTTGAATGCAGATGTTAACCCTAGTCACCGCGTGTACCCCAAAAATAATCTCACAACACCCAGGTACATAGAAGCTGGTTAGCAATCAAAAGCCATAGTTAAAACCAGGGCTTGGACCCAGTCAATTCCGCCAAGGTCAAAGGTAACCGAGAAAATTTATGTATGGGTGAGCTTAAACAATACAATTAAAGGTATTCAATACACTTTGATTCAAAATAAATAACAATTTCAAATGTGTGGGGCTTAAAAAAACTCTTCGTGCCAAAATGTACCAATAATTTGTTTCATGAAACCAACAATTACAAATGTTTTTGATTTTTTTTATCATCGTTTTTTCACTTTTTTCCTTACCATTTGCCTTCTCTGTTTTAATCGTTTAATAAAAATTTAAGCTTTAAAAAAAAGGAAGCGAACAAACGTGGCAAATAGAAAAACGACAAACCAATAACGAAAAATATAAAAAAAAAGAATGGCAAATGTGCAAGGAAACTATTCAAAAATTGCACTTAAGTGCTTTTGAATTGGCGCTCAATTGTACTTGATTGTTATTCTTGTTGTTTGTATTATATTGTTTGTTTTTTTAGTTTTGTTGTTGCTGTCGTCATCTTTAGTTGTAGTTATCGTTCATTTTTATTTCTATGTGTGATTGTATGTATGTGTGTAGCATTTTCGATTGTAAGGAAATAATAATCTACAATGAAATTTTTTAACATTTGCAAAAGAGATGGCGCCAGTTGGAGTCTTAAAAACTTTTTTCTTTGGGTGTCAGCATGTTTGTTTAAAGTTTACGAAGATTTGTTTAACTTGATTATTAGAAAATAAAAACAAACTATTTTAATTAAGATTGATTACTTTGAGAGTAAAGGATAAAATTTTAGATTTAAGGATTAATTAAAGTGTCTCTTTTATAGAACATAACGAATTTTCCTCAATTTTTCTTTAATTTTTATGCTCATAGCTATTTTAATATATAATGCGATTCTTTTCTAAAACCTTATTTCGATTTTTTTTTTTTAATATTTAATTTCTTTTTAATATAAAGAACATTTAGGCATTATTTCTCAGAAATTTTTAATAACAAAAAATTTTTTAAACAATTTGAACATTTTCAAAAAATTTATTTATTTAAATATTTTTCCAAAAAAAAGTGTTTAAATAAATTTTCAAAAATTTTAATTTTGAGAGAATTATCGACGGCTTTGTTATGTTAATACTTTTTGTCATTCTTTTTGTAAATAGCAAAATAATGACAAAAATTATTTAAAAAAAAAGCAAGTTTCTCAATATTAAAAAAAATATTTTGAACACTAATCTCAAAACTGTGGCAGCCCTATGCGCTCCATAGGAGTAACAAGAAATATAATAAATAAAACCTCAAAAGTTGGGATAAACCCCGAACCGCTGGGCCGGACCCTACTGCTTATAAAAATAATTCGAAAAGTTGGAAAACTGATCTTCACATTTGTAGCTATTTCTATAATACTACAATGGCACAACTAACTAACTTTTTAAAAGACGAACGACACTCTCTTTTATTTTTCTATTTTTGTATCTCTAGAGTAAACTATTAGTTTTTTTTCTGGGTGATACCGCCTTGCCTGATCAACATATGTATGTATATGTACATATATCTCAAAACAAAATAAATAGCTTAATTTGAAGTGATTACATACAATTTTAAGACAATTGGTTCAACAGCTTTCAGGGCAAGGCTATAGTATATTTGAGTTCTAATTTTGTGTTAATAAGTTTACTTGTTTGAAATACATGGTATAAAATATATATGAGATGAGCCACGCCCCTTATTAAAATTTTTTAACTTTTTGAATTGACTTGTCCGAAGTTTAAGAAAATAATTTAGCAAAGTTTTGAGGTTGTAAATATAACCGTTTGAAAAATATATAATAATATGTATTTGAGATGCATTGAAGGTGCCACGCCCACTTATTTATTTAACTAAATTCTAAACTGTTTATATTAAAAATAAAAATAGCATTAATGATAACAGACTGATTTATTCATTATCTTTATGCTTTCGGGCTATACGGCTGCCTCTTCTGTCATGCAGATCCACTAAAAAGGGATTTTGGTCCGTTAGGGATAAAAAGTTGCCAAAAAATGGAAAAAATCCGCATGTTTCTTGCATACTTTTAAACCATATTTGATTGAAACATAATTTTAAAAGTTTTGCATTCTAGTCAACAAATAAACCGGCCCGTTTCTAGGACTTGTTGGAAATTTGGACCCTTAGGCGTAAAACAGGGAAAAACTATGCTTTGATGCTGCTTAGGTTCATTATGTAAATTCTCTGCCAATTAAGATAAAAACACAACTAAAATTGCCCTCTACAGGTCTAGGAAAATAATTATGTTTTTTCGGTTACGGGTTAGACTCTAGGGGGGGGTTAAAAAACAACAACATTATATATTGGTCCTTTCTAAATACTTTTTGTTACTTCTAGTTAAACCAAATAAGATATAAAAATTATTCAAGTTGCATTTAACAGATCTTTAAAAAAAGACTTTTTTAGTACCTTTTTTAAATTTTGGACTCAAAGGGGTATCAAGTTGGTAGAAATCATATATTGGTACCTTTAAGAGCTTTTTGAACCTTTAAGAAAAACACAAAAAGGCGAGATACGTTTTAGGTACTTTTCTGCATTTTAAAGGTAATGATTATAAACATATAAAATTAAGAACTATTTATCCATAAAAAGGTCAAAATTTACATAACTATACAAAAAGTACTTTTCCCATATAATTGGTACTTTTTTGCCTGTTTTTGAAGTATGAGTGTAGAAAAATTAATTTTAGGGTTTTTTGATTCATATGGATTCAAAAGGTTAACTAAGTGGACAAAAAGTATTTATTTTTTTATTTTTTGTTCTCTTGTTAATTATGAGTAAAAATACAAAGCTTTGGACTACTAACTTAGATAAAGGTCCAAAGTCGGCCAAGTTGACAAAAAGTCCTTTTTACACTTTTTTTTGTATCTTTTGGAAAAAGATAATTTAAGATTCTTTGCATTTAGTACTCTGTGAAAACTGTGCTTATAAAGTAGCAAGAGACTTTTGTCTTTGGGAAATGATTTGTTTCTAACTCGTTTTTAATATTAAATGTTAGCTCTGTGTATTTCGTAAACATATAGAAAACTTTACTTATAAATGTAATTTGTTATTTATGAAACCTTAAATTTAAATTTTTTTAGCAGAATAAAATTTTTGTTACAAATTAAATATGCATGTACTTTTAACCAATTAAATTACCAAGTTTACGTAGTTTATGCAAAAATTTTGCAAAAAAAAACGACATTTAAAAGTTATGACATTAGAAATGTAATTTTGTTTACCATAGACACACACACGGTTGCTAGGGGCTAAATGGTCATTTTGGGAACAATTATTTTATAGAAGTTTTTCTAACTAGTTACAGACCACAAGGTATTCTTGTACAACGTTTAAGTTGCCGTTAGAGAAAAAAACATGTTGCAACTAAAAATTCTGATAAAAAAGAAAAAAAAAGATTAAAAAATGATTTGTATAAAAATTATTCATACAAAATTCACTATTCATTTGTCTGTGGAGCGACAAAAGCGAAAAACATAAATGCAAATGAAAACAGTGTTACACTTTTAATTTGCTAAAAGTTGAAACCGCATTTTAAATGGAATGCGGTTAGCATTAGCATTAATGTGTCATTAAAAAGCGTATAGTTTCCTTTTGCTAATTAAATTAAAAGGACAGGCCATTTAGAGGTTTTTTTTTGATAAATATAAGAATATGGTTTGTTTAAAAATACAAAATTAAATTATAAAACATTAAACCATGTGATTCAGAAGTATAAAAAATATTTTTAAATTTTCTATTTTAAAATTTTTATTTTAACCTCTTTCGATTTTATACTCCCACTTTAATTTGTCTACTGCTGCTCTGCTTCTTCTTAAATGCTTTGTCTTATGTATTTGCCTTCTGACGTTTGCACCATAAGTTTTATTGCTTTTTCTTGTTTAATAAATACATATTTTCAAATATATTTTTAATATTTATTCACATAAATAATTTCCCAGGATATGTAATTTTCACATTTTTCATATTCTACAAAACACAAAGAAATTTTAAGTTTAAAAATTAAAAAATTTTCCGTTTTTTAAATGTTTTCTACTAAAGGTTGTTTAATATTCTTTTGTTAAACATTTAGTGTAGTCCTAAATCAATAAGGTTCTGCACTGCGTTTTTTCTACTCACGAACGTGGGTTAGTATTTTTGCATTTTTTGTTTTCTTCAATTTTAACTGCAATCTTTACATAAACTTCAATTTTTTTATAATTGCATAAAAAATACAAATTTTTTTGCTTCTTTAATGTAACGACTTGATCAAAATCACTTCTGGTATTTATACTCAACAAAGTGTTATGCGAGTTAACCATCAAGTGTCATCAATTTACAAGTTGATTGTGTGTTAAAATGTCATTAATTTTATGTAACAATATCGTTATTATCCATCAACAACAATAACGGCAACTTTTGCAAATAAAATAGCACAAAAAACTTTCACACACACACATACACAAATGCAGTTTTTTTATGTGAAATACAGTTGAACTGAATCTTCTGACTCTATCTCGCCAATCCAATGCATTCACGCAAATTAACTAAAGGGGGCTTGTGGGTGTTAATATGAAATGACTATGGAATAATATGTCCAAAAAATTACACTTAACCTTTAGTTCGACAGAACAGGAAAAGCAAAATTTGTTGTTGGCGGAAATCAAGTGTTTTCAAGTTTATGAATTATGAATAATTTACTACTTATTAACTCATTTTGTTTTTAACTGCAATAGTTTACTGTTTGTATTAAAGGATTTTTGTTAACTTGTCAAGTGGAAAATTTCCTTGCTGCACTTTGCAGCAGCTAAAGTCATATTTTTGTTTAAGTAAACGTTATATGTTTATTTGAAAATGTTCAAGTGGCAGCTGTCACTTGCTTATTTATTGTGTGTGATATTAAGTGAAATGTAAATTATTTAAGTCTTAAAATAAAAAAACTGGCAGAGTTGTATAAACTTGTAATAAATGTTCTTAAAATTAGTTTTTATTATTGTTAAGCGATTATTTTTTTTTTACAAAAAAGAGATTTAAAGAAACGCGGATTAAGTAAATAAAAATAAATTTATATAAAAAAAGTTAATTTGATGGCATAAAAGTTTTAGACTGTATAAAAAAATTCCAATTAAATTTTACGCTCACATGAAGTTCAATTTTTAAGTGCATATGCACTTGATTACGTCTAAATGATTAATTGATTTTAAGAAGGTCCTTTAAAAGATTTTTCAGCTTAATGTGTTGATTATGTACTGCAATACAACTTCAGCTTCAGTTGTATCTTCACTAATAATAGTACAGAGTGTCTGGTGGCGGATTGATATTTTCAAGCTTTAATAAAAAAACGTAATAATTGGCACATGGTTCAAAACAGAGCCTTGTGTTTTGCGCCACATGCTGCTGTAAACTTGACTCAATTAAGCTGATTTCTCGACAAATATTTTTCCTTGAAGCCACAAGGGATTAGGAATTGTCTCTCTTTAAGGTAGCCCCATAAAAAAAATACATGGGAGTTGAATCGGGCAACCTCGGTGACCTTGCAATGTCCCCAAAGCGCCAGATTATTTTTTTTGGGGAGATTTTCCCGAAGCAAATTCATCAAAGCTCTGGTTGGTTGTGCAGTCGCGCCATCCTGTTGAAGCCACTTGTTTGAAGAGAACGATAGATTAGTTTGCAGGTTTGTCAAAAATAATTTTTCTTTTATACGTTAATACTTTTCACTGTTGATTTTTGTCGCTTGGCCACGAGAATTTTCGAAAACAGAATGGATCAATTATATCATGCACACCAACCAGTTTCCCTGGGGCAATGCAATGGTTTTTTATGTTTCAATCGAAGGTAACGGCGGGTTTTTGGAGACCAGTAACGGCAATTTTGCTTGTCGACGTGTCCGTTTAAGTGAAAATGAGCCTTGTCGCTCCATAAAATAGGATTTACAGTGCGAAAATGCTTCAACATACATAGTCTTATAAAATTTTTTGCGTAAATTAAAGTCTTTTCCTTTCAGTTCTTAAACGACTTTAATTTTAATCCTTTTTTAAAATTTCATGAGTATTTGCTCATTAGGACTACTTTTTTTCGTATTGAATGTCGCGGATTTTCACGTAAACTGCTTTTAACCAGTTCAATGCTTTCGGGAGTCCTAGAAGATTGACTGGGCCCTGGCTTTGGGACATTCATAGCCAAAGTAGTTGCGCGGAATCTCTGCACCCACGAACGAATTAAATTTACACTCGGTCCATCACGTATTCGCCGAATACCGAACTTTGAACATAATTGTCGACGAGCAATTACCTGGCGTACAATCGACAATTTCAACGTCGCCACCCTCCCTCCGCACTTTTTACTACTTTTTTAAATAATAGAATTTAAAAATATAAATTTGCCATCAGAAAGTGACCCTGTACATATGCTCTTAAGGTTATAAAAACCATATTGGCCACTTCTTAAGTCAAATAATTAAAATGTGATATTTTTTTAACACAAATTTCATTTCTTCAGTAAAAACTTAACAACAACTTAAATTGCCAATCTTGTACGTTTAAATAAAAGTTACGTTTTATATTACATATAACCATATGACTTTGGTAGTTTATTTATATTTTTATACAAAATCCGTTTTTTGTAGGTTAGGTTGAAAGAAAGATACCTAAAAAACCCTTAAGTTCCGCAGGGCATACACCTCAGCCAGGGTTTGGTTTCTAATGCGGACGAATTCCCTTAACATTTCCCACTTTACGTATCCGGTAAAACATCGGGCTCTTGCCTGTGCAAAAGTTGGGCAGTGTAACAGAAAAGTGCGTCATCGATTTCATGTCCACCCTGCATGTGCCGCAATCACTATTTTCCGAAACCCGCATCCGATAGAGGTGCTCTGTCAAGTTCAAGTGACCCATCAGGACATTTGTCACGTTGCTCAGTTTAGGATAAAACAGTTTCATAATCTCCCTAGTGCTATCCTTATCCTCGTCGGTCAAGAAGATTTTTGTTATTCTGCCAACTGTCTCGTTTTTCCACAGCGTCCTGAAGGCAATTTCCGCCTAATCTTTAACTGTACTGTTGTCGCAAGGAAACTCTTTGGGTTCTTCAGGCCAACAACCCACTATCCCCAGCCTAAATTGTCAGATAATTCACCCGTTGATTGCCGATCACCCAATAATCCGTACGCAGAAAAAACTTCGTAGTAAAAAACAAAACAAGTTTTTCTAAATATTTATGAGGTTTTTGCTGAATGAACATGACGTTTAGCTTTATCCAGAGCTGCTTATAATGTACTTCTCCTGGCCCCTTTAATACCTAGTAATGCTTTCTTATTTTGTCCCTCTTAAAGACCCCCACTATACAGGACTACCGTGCGAAAGAACTGGACAACGGATATGTAAACTTAGTTCCTGATATCCAGTTTCAACCCCGGCTCTTGCCTATGGCATAATAGCCCTTGAGATCCTTCCTAACTTCATATAAGCAAACATTCCTTTTTTTTTGGTCAACAGTCTAGTGACTTCCAGCATATTTGATTATAATGACCTCTTTAAAAGAAACTTCATCGAAGGCTCCAAAAAATCTTGGGAAATAAATCCTTAATAGCACTTTTCTTTTGGCAACTTAGTTTCAATTATTAATAATATTTGTATGGCCTGAAGCATTCCCTATGTTCCTTTTTTTATTTTTTGGTTATAAATGCATTTCAAACAGCAGGCGCTAATAATTTTCAATGCTCTTTCGGGGCTTAAATTGTTTTTTGTTTCATATTCAAGTTTTCAATGTATGCATCCATGTACGTGAGCTTTAGATGCTTATCGTATTATGCTGGTATACAAATACATAAATAAATGAATGCCCTGCAGCTCGTGAAATAAGTTACTTGCTTTAAAGCATCGATTAAGGTGAATAACTTAATAAGTTTAATTAAAATTCTTTACATGTATTATGCAACTTAGGAAAAATGTTGATAAAACATGGATGTCAAAAGTTGACAGCATATAATCAATTTAGAACTACAATGCGTATGAGTGACAATTTCTTATTGTTTACTTAGAAATATGTATGATAAAAGATATTTTCAAAAACCTATGCCAACTCCGACCATTGATATTCTGCTCAGAATAAAATGAAAAATATTTTATAATTGGAAACCTTTGGGATTGGAAAGCTTCTCATTTATACGTTTAAACTGCAGGGTCATGAAGCATTAAAAAAACTCAAACCATTTAGAAACAAAAAAAAACAAACTTGTGCATGTACAGATAAGAAAGTATTTCTATATGTGTATGTATGGGCGTGTGTAAAATAGTGCGGGCAATTCTTAAAAAGGATTTAACATTTTTTTAATTGAAAAACTTTTTAGTTTGACTTCTAAATGAGTCTAAAAGCGTGTGAATAATAAATAATGTAAATTAAATTTACACTTTATGGTTAGTTTTGTGGGTGATTTAAGAGGAAATTTTAATATTTATTTAAAAGGGGCTGTTTTAAAGTTTCAGCTTGAAAACAAAAAGACATAAGAACTGGCTTTCCTATAAAGTGGACTTTAGTGTAAAATTTATTGTACCAGGGTATTAGTTCAGAGTAGTTGCGTTTTCAAAATATTATATCAGGTCATAAAAAAGATGAACATTTATTTTTTTATATGGAAAGACCATGAAATAAGTCAAAAATTCCGGATTACGGTTGGGATTGTACCTGCCATGCTTTAAAATATTACAAATCAATTTCTTACACTGTTGGTGATCGTTCTGGAGCATGTCTTCTGCGAAAATTTATACTTTGGGAAATTTATAAGTAATTGGCAAAGGATTTTAATCCTTTCAGCTTATCATCTCCTTAGCCTTAGACTTTAGAAAGACTAATAGATCTTTATCTGAGGGATTTTATAGATCCACACATCTAAATTGGGGCACAATATACTTATCTCTAGGGAAAGTCTGTTAAGAATACGGGACCAGCGTGATAGGAGTATATTGGGTATAGGTATATTGGGGATAATTCATGCTGAACGAAAAAAACATCCTTTTATATGCAGACAATAAGTTTATTTTGTTAAGGTTTCTTCCAATTGTTGGGGAGCTACTGCAGTTGGCATTCCGTGTCCCTTCTTTGTAAGCATCAGGGAACGTGTTGGGCGTGTATCCTTAAAGAACAATATCAGCAAATAAAAGTAAAGATCGTGGCTTTAAGACGTTTGTCACTCAATGGAGTGTAGCTATCATGTAAAGCTAGATATTTTCAGGCAGTCCTTTAAAGGAAGCCATTATGGAAGAGATATGCCCAAAAAATTTTAAGAAGGGGGCCTTAGCAACGACTATACATGCAGAAATTCTATTGGGAAAAGCTGGGGCTCGCAGCCAAGCGTAGATCGGTGGATTTACGCAATGACTACGAATTATTTAATTGGAGTCGGCAGAAAAGGGCTGCTATAGGAAGCTTCTAACTAAGGACCAAAGATCTGCATCGTTTGGCAACACTGGTGCCATGAGAAGCACACCTTAAGCGGCACTAAATAGAAGTCATTCTTCACACAGTAACTATTGAGAATTGGCTGATGCAAAAAAATATGTCATGGCAGGAGAGTCAGGACTTGGAAAGTTTCTTAATACTGGTCACACTAAAACACTTTAAAAAATTGGTCTTAAGAATCTTTATATAGACCCAGGATCTAAGACGGACTGTACGATTACAAAGGTCAGTTTGAAAAAGCACCACCAATTATTATCCCTAAAAGGAATTTCTTGTTTTGATTCGATAGTATGTATGAAGAGTGTTCAATTTTCACTGCAGAATCTACGATAGGTTTAAGGATCGGAGTCAGCATCTTCATCATAAAGCATGTCAAATAGGCTTATCTAGCGAGAATTGTGTTTCGGCGAAAAGAGCGACAAATCTTAAAATTCAAACATGATCCAAAAAATAGTAAGTTAACCATTTATATTGACAGGAAGTTTGCCCTTGTGGCCACCAATGCGAAGTGTTTTAAGTCCAGGTTGGTAAGGGACTGTAGGAAGGCTTTTAGTGGAATCAAAGACATTCTCAACGTCAGAATATTTTAGGTTTCTGGCCACTGCGACAAACTTGCTCTAAATTGACATAAAAGTAAGAAACGATGAAACCATCAATTGGACAATGAGAGCATGGGGCTTAATGTGAAGAATTTTCAGTGAGGAAAAAAGCAATTGAAAGTAAACTAGGGATAAATTGCCATAAACTGGAGAGGTTGGGCCTGAAGGCTACGAAAGGAATCAAACCTAGATACTTTACGGTTAGGGCTAAGGCGAGGAAATGGGATTGCGGCAGCTCGTGTTATTGAGGGATGTGTGAGGATAAGGATGAAATAAAAACAGCAGAGCATGTTGTGCGTCACTGCCGAGATTTAAAAAACCTGATTCTATAGTTGGATTAATGATTCCACAAAAACTTGGAGGTTGGGTTCACGATAGGAGTCAAAGTCAGAGGATATCTAATCATGAGGGGGTTTCACAGGGATACTTGAGTGGTTTTTGATTACTTGGTCTTGGGCTATCATTTTTCTTCTTATTAGCCTAAGTTTTATTTTTCTTTGAAGGGACGCTCAATAGACGCAGGGGTCTACAAGTTTAGATGTGTGAGATTATTTGCTTGTTTTCATCACCCTCCATAACCTATGGAGAGACCATTACCCGAAATTCTCTGCTCCGGTTCAACACATTTTTTCAATCGAATATTAATTAATATTATTATAGAACTTATTAACACAATTTTTCTTAAATTAAATTCAAATTTTTTAATATAATTTTTTCTTTTATATTTAATACAAAAATAAAACTACATATTACTGTTGCAAAATTAGCTTAAATGTATTTTTATGCTTGTTGCACCCTAATTATCTTCTTTAATTTATGCTCATCCTTTTTTACCTTGATATAAGTGGTAACGGAAACGATTTATTTTAAAGACTCAGTTACTTCCTTTTCACATCTATTTAATTTCCCCGTTCCAAATAAACGCAGCAATAAAAACTATTTTACCATTTACAAGCAATTTTCTCAAACAAAACAGTTCATTTGTTTCTATCGAACTAAATTCCAAGCGGTTGAACTCTTGTTTTTTTGGTTTCTAAATAAAAAAAAAACATCCAACATTTAAAAATATTTTTTACAACTGAAACATATTAAACTAAACTCAAACAAAAAAATTATATACTAGACTTATATGTATATCTGCTAGTTATTTTGGAAGCATGTCAAGGACAATTATTTAATACAAAAGCCAGCCAAAAATACATGAAACTAAAAACAACAAAAAAAAGAACGAACAAGGATTAAGCTATTTGTAAAACATACAAACGGCGAATACTTTTATATTTAAAGCAACTAAACCGTTGAGCTCTTTTCAAAGAATGTCAATTTAAATAAGTAAAGAAACCAAATGTTGAAAAAACACAGTAAGATTGGAGCGGAAATATTATTTTCCTAAAGTTTTTGTTTTAGTTTCAACACTTGCTTTTTTGCGGATGTTTTGTTACGCTTAAAAATAAAACTCCAACACCTTTTGACTAAAAAATACTTCCTGTCTATTAGCTATGTTTGTACATATGTACTTTTTGGGAAATCGGTGCTGATACCGAAATAACTGCTACTGGTGGCTTAAAACCATGCCACTTCGCAGTTTTTCATGGTTCTTAGAAATCAAGTTTTTTGAACAAAAAAGAATTTGCCTAAAAATGGACTTTGCCAGGAAACCTTTAATGCCAGTTTTATGATACACCCTTGGTATACTTGTAATATACCTTAAATAAAAATATTAATAAAATTCTTTCGGTAAAAATTTTTTTAGAAAAAACTTTTACAAAGAAAAATGTTTATGAAAGTGTGTATTTTTTTTTTATAAAAAAGTTTTTTTGTAAAAATCACTTGCAGGAAATTTTTTTATTTAATACTAAAATTTTTAGTTACGTTATAAGTTGCCTTTTTTCTTAATAATCATTATTCCCTTAATATGTTTTCAACTTTTCTTTTTGTTAAAAAAATAAACTGCTAAACAATCATTAACGTAAATAACACTACTTATTTATTCACTTCCTTTTTTATTTATGCCTCGTAGCGAAATAAAAAAAAAACTTTTTTATATATGTAGTTTAGCAACCCCTTAGTGCTTTTCGCTGTTTATAAAGTTTTAAAGAAGTTTTTTTCTCTTCACCTGTAAAATCCATCCATGTAGTTGAATTTTTTTAGCGCTAAAAAGCAGGCAACAAAAAATGAGCTTGAAAGCCTTTTCTTTTTTCTTTGTTTGTGCCAGTTAAAAAAATCGACAAATATTTTACAGTTAATATTAAAAATATATAAATAAAACAAACTGCGAAATTGTTTCAAGCATTTTTAAAAAACTTTTTCCTTTTTTGGTGGAAAACAAACATTTACATTCAAATTTTGCTGCTTTGGCTTGCACGAAACTAAATGAAAAAGCAAGAAAATGTTCAACAATAAAAGTTGAGTCTATAGCATGTCCAAAACTTAACTGGAATAATTTTGTGTTTTCTGTTCCTGTTTGTATTAAACTTTTTAAATACGTTACATTGTTTTTTTTTAATCTTTTTTTCAACAATAAATCGAAAAGTAGTGTAAAACAGCATTGGCATACAAATGTAAGCAAAAGGAACAAAATTAGGAGTGCTTTTGCATTCGGTTGCGCCGAATTCTAAATGTCCTTAACACCAATGTGTTGACCTTTTTTCATATTTTTAAATCACATATGTCCAGTCCTTGCCAGACCATAATTTAAGTTAACAAAGTCAAGTTACATATACCAATACCGATTGTTTCATCTGAAGGCATCAGTGTCGCTCCTGTTCAATCGAGTGTGTCCGCTTTGATGTACATACAATGTTTCGAGCGGGCAGATTTGGATAAGTTTCCAACTTATTTAAGTTCTTGGCGTTGAATTTTCTATATGTTGTAGGAATAGGCAGTGCTCCATAATTGTTCCAAACTCGAGTTATAAAGCAGAAATTATATAAGAATTAGGAAGGATTAGAGTTTTTCTACCAATTAGCCTATAAATTTGGGCTGCTTTAAGTATCATTTGTGTTTACCTCGCATCTAGTTATATAGAAATCCCATTTAGAGCGACAACCCAGATGTATGCCAAGGCATTCCGCCGCAGTGTGTTTAAGCATCATCTGGTTATTAATAAGAATAAGTTACGTGAGTGCATTTGCATTCCCCATATCTTTCTCTATTCCTCTACTTGGTCTATGTGATGCTTAAATTGGTCCGAGCCCTTTTTTTAGGATCGAAAGGAGTATTGAGAAAACCAGTATCATCACCAAATGTTGACGTATGTATGTGTTTGACTATTTGCTGTGTAAAGTAATTTGTCGTAGAAAATTTCCTTAAGTTACGGTAGCCCCTTTTGGCTGAAGGCAAATAAGTAGTCTTTCCCTTTGATTATATTTATGAAGTGGTATTTCACATACGTCAGTTCATGTATTGGGAGTAAAGAAGTTCTTCAAATGCCCAGGATCCTTTCAGATTACTCAGTGGTGCTTTATTGATAACGAGTCTTGTAAGACCTTTGGCTGATCACCATAAAAAAATAATTTGTCTGAGAAGTTGTATCTTGACTTTCTAAGTCGGCCTTAAGGTGATGCCCTTTTCTTTTCTCAGATCAAAGCAGCTGATCCACACCAGCAGGAAAAGCTCTGTTAAGTTTAGTCGGCCAGTAGATAGAAGAAGCATTCTTAATGGCCTTTTCAATGTGTTCATTGAGGCTAATACAAAAAATCATCGATATTTTCTGGATTTTTTACCGGTACGTCTTCCGAGATGTGGGTGCTGATATATTTTTTACTTTGTTTTAAGTAGTGATTGTTGTAAGTGTGTGGCCTGAAGATAAATCCGACAAGGCTTGGACCTCCAAAAGTTGCGATTATTTAGATCATTTAGCTAAAAAGTTAGTGGCTTAAATACAATTCAATCCCATTAGAAACACGAAATCGTATAAAACGCTACATCTACGGCTAATTAGACAGGAGCCCCAGGACATATGCTAAGCGTTTAGTCAAAAGTTCTTCTAAACATAAGGCAGCTGAATCAAAACCACTGAAACAAAGAATTTTTGAATGTCGTTTTTCTTGCCGTTTGAATTATTTTAATTTAAAATTTTGAATTTTAATCAAAAATGTTTAAATACTTCACAATAAAGCTTCCCATTTTAGGTTGCTTTAAGACTACTTTTGTATGATTTAGTAATGTCCTTATAATCAATAGTTTAGATTAAAAGATCTTTTATTTCTGTTATCAAATAAGAAACAAAAAATTCTTATGTTTTTATAACTAAAATATTATTAGTCTATCCCTAAATGCCATATGCATCATGTAACTATTTTGTTTCATGCGTTAAACGCCTTCTAAGTAAAAATAATAAAATGTGAAACAAAGCTTCTTAGAACAATGTTGGCGTGTGTTTTCTTCAAGGATATTTTAAAATAATTTATTTTTATTCTATAAATGTCATTTATGTCTTGGTTTCTGCTTAAGTTTCTGATTATCTTTGAAAACAATATATTTTACAATATGATAATCAAGAAATGTAAATGATTAAGAACAACAATAGAAGTACAAAATTAAAACAACAAAATATTAAAGTAAAAATAGGAAATCATCTTCCGACAAATGTGTTCAAAAATTAAAAAAAGAAATGTGCCAACAATATTATTAAAAACTATTTTCCGTTATATCAAACATTTAACCAGCTGCCATAAACACACATACGTACGTACTTGGAAAGCAAACATTATATATCCTTTTCCTTAACAAATTTAAATATTTATAAGTAAAACAATAATTTACATACTTCATGCAAGAGTAAAAACAATTATTTTTTGTAACAACTAAATACCGTTAGTATTGGTTTATTTTCTTTCTTGTTTCTCTAACCCACAAGCTTTTTATTACTGTACAACATCACAAGTAGTAGAGGGAGGTAATGATCCCAGGTAGAATAAAGGGCCTGTGATGTATCTCAGTGCGGTGCATTATTACACCTGGAGACACCACGTTGTCCAGTGTGCTGCACCTTTTTATTTATGTCCTTGCTTTTCAATTGCGTGGGATAAGGAATGGCATTGCATTTTAAAATCATGACGCTTCCGTGAAAAGATAGTTTTTGGATACCATTAATTGAAGGATTGGCCTCGCCATACGGCATGTAAAAAGACGCCACGGTTATTGGGCGCCCAACTTTTTTTTTTGCGTTTTGACAAATTTCCTCTCAAGGAGCCGAAGAGATGGAAGTTTAAATGTCCAGCTCAATAACCTTATTTCCATAGTTACAAGGGTCTTGGCCTTAGGCAATATCTACCTGGAATTTATTTAGGGAGAGTAAGAATTGATTCGAAGCGGCCTTGCAGTGCTAAAGTTAATGTGCACTTTGCTTTTATGAAAGCGAAGCCGGTCTAAGTCCCCTGGCCAGGGCTCGCTAATGCAGACTTACTAAACGAAATAAAAAGAAAAAATTTAGTAAAAGCCTACTAACAGTGGCATCCCTGCGTACGTTTGCCAAATAGCAAGCAGAATTTTGTAGCCTAAATGCCGTACATACAGGGTGTCTGTTGGCAAGATTTATTTTTTTTTTAATACGATTATTTTTAAAAGTTATAAACGGTGCGGAGAAAAGGTGGCGCTGTTGGAATTATCAATTGTGTGGACTTGTCAGTCACGATCTGCAGTGGTCGAGAGGTCGAGTGAGCATCGCGTGTTCGCTGTGCAGACATTTTTCAAGATTCTCTCGTAATTGCTCGTCGACAATTTTGTTCAAAATTCGGTATTCAGCGAATACGTGATGGATGGACCGAGCGTAAATTAAATTTGCAATTGGGTGCAGAGATTCCGCGCAACTGCTTTGACCATGAATGCCCCACGGCTAGGACCCAGGCGACCTCAAGGACTCCCGATAACATTGAACTGGTTAAAAGCAGTTTACGTGAAAATCCGCGACTTTCAATACGGCAAAGAGCAGCCTAACTCGCTCTTGATTATTCATGAAATTTTAAAAAAAGATCTGAAGTGTCATCCTTTTTACGTATATATATAAAGATATTTTCTGCTTTAAAAATTAACGTGAAGATATTTTTTTTATAGATAAACTTTTTTGTTTTTTTATTCTAAGAATTGTTTCTTTTAATGTCGTATTTTAAAATTTGTACACCGAAGCGTATACTTTATATATTATTTTTACAAGTTTTAAATGTAATCGAATGTTAATCAAAACTTCATTATTTCCTCATAAAAAAAATTTAATGTATGAGTTATTCCTCACTAAAGTGTTCAAATAATGTTTTTTGTTTTTATACTTTTAATTCAAAAGAGAATAAGAATTGCTTTCCTTTAGGAAAAAAATATTTCCTACTCTTTTCATTTATCTAGCAACAGACTTAGAACATCAGACATTAACTAGTCCGCCTCTTTTCACGATAACAGAAATAGTCATTGCATTTTCTAAAAGCTTTTTTTTAATTATGTTTAAAATAGTATTAAAAACACTTAACTTTACATGCACCACAGTATTCTGGTGGCTAATATAGCAGAAAAAAATCTTCTTCTAATGTCAACATTTAACTGTTACAAAACATACCATTGTTTGCAGTCATACATAGCCTTTTCTTAATTACAAATTTTAAATATTTGAATTACAATGAAAATGTGAGTAAAACGGTCATACCCGTAACAATGGAGGTGCCCATACGCATTATATAGTTTTAAATGTTTAAAACATAGTTACATGTAACTATTGGCAATAAAAATCATCCATTATTTTCTTTAAAGTTTGTGAGTCATAATAAGGCTTGATATTAATCAAAATATAACTAAAAGAAAATTAAGCAAAAGCATGCAACATTTAACACTTTATGATAGTTTGGTACTAAATAATGTTAAGCGAGAACTGGTTCAAACAAAAAATAGTAAGAAACACATTCTACAACAAAAAAAGAAATAAAACAACAAATGTATGCATTAAACAGACAAGCGACAGAGAAATACCATTTAGTACCACAAACCATAACCTACAACAACAATAGCGTCATAGTTTACCTTGAACAAGCGGTCATATATTAAAAAAGGAACAAAAATTCTGATAGAAATAAAAAAATATAAAAAATGTTATAAAAATAAAAACCAAAAATTCTTTAGCTTAAAACAAAAACCTAGCAAAACTAAAGAGAAATAAATGAGTGTCTTTTGGTTTTCTCTTTTTCTTTATTTTCTTTAGCAGAAAATTTTCATTTTTCTCATTGCTCTTTGAGTATTTTCTTTACTAAGAGTACATGACTTTCATTGCTAAGTTTTTTGAAATGACGTCATTTTTAACTTTTTTATTTAGTCGTCGTCTCTCTTAAAGTTCTGCTTTTAATTTGAATTTTAGCATAACGTATGATATGAAGTGTGTTTAAGTATTTTTAATAAACTTTTATAAATTTTTGTTTATTTTTATAATTTTAAAAAATAGCATTAGCTTAATTACGGTGAGTGTTTGTGAATGCATTAGTGTACGGCGACGATAACGTTTCATTTGGAAAAGGTGCTTAAATCAACTTTTTGGCTTTAAAACTGCAAATGCATTAACTCCTGAACGGAGATATGCTTTATTTTATTCTTTCCTCTTAAGTTGGGGTAGTACCTCTAAAAAACTACAGGGTGTCTTTTGTCAGATTTATATTTTCAAACTTATATAAAAAACTTTGTATCAATTAAGAAATTTCGATTTTATTTTTTAAAGAGTATGTCATCCAAATGTCTTCCGTCAAGTGGAACACACCGTTCAAAACAGAGCCTTGTGTTCTACGCCACACACAGCAGTAAACTTGGTTTAATAGAGCTGATTTCTCGACAAATATGTTCCTTTAAAGCCACAAGAGATTGGGGATTGTCCTTATAAACCCTCTCTTTGAGGTAGCCCCATAAAAAAATCCATGACGGTTAAATCGAGTGACCTCGGTGGCCATGGGATGTCCCCAAAACGATCGGCCAGTTTTTGGGGGAAAATTTCCCGAAGCGAACTCATCGAAGCTCTGGCTGTGTGTTCAGCCGCCCCATCCTTTTAAACCTACTTGTGTGATGAATACGATGGATGAGCTCGCAGGTTTGGCAAAAGAATTCCGTAATCATTCGTCAATAATTTTCACCGTTGACAATCCCAAAAACCAACTACTCAAATCTAGCTAACTTGTTTAATTGTTGTAGTTGTTTTTAACTTTGCGTGCTAATTTGTAAATTATTTAAAAAAAATGTTATAAACATATACATATACCGTTAACCTTATTTTGTAAATTATCTTCTTGTTGACAGTGTGACTTCTTCTCCAATCCATAAAAAAAGAAAATAAAACAATATATCGTGTTCGTAAAACTTTTTTTTTCATTAAAGTTTTCCTCGTACTGCTCGAATTGTAAAGAAAAGGATAATTAAATAAAAGATACATAATATGCTACGTATACTTAATATTAATTTTGCTTAAATTTTATTGCTTATACGTATACGTATGCTATATTGCACTAAATGAATGATAAAATACAACTTGCCTGCATATATATGTGCGTTTTTGGCGCTAAGCTAAATCTTGGTGATCAAATATGTTTAGCGTATCTTAATAGTTATTAAAGACACGCAGCAGAATTACCTTTGAAATGTTTAGAGCAATTGCTTTTGCCTTATACATACTATATTCTGGTCATTAATTCTTTTGACCATTTTGACCACATTCACAATTTTTGTTTCTAAAATTCTAACCAATTTTATGTGTTCCACCTCTTTTGTTCATTCAGAAATAAATTAGTTGTTAAACAGTTTTACAAATGTTATTAATCCGCACACTTTTTAAACAAGATAATTTTAAATCTGTGCATAAAAATATAAATTTAATGAGATTTTATTTAAATATTTAAATTAGACAGCGAAATACAATTAAAACATAACACAATGTGGTATTCGTCGTTATACTACACTAACCAATCTGCACCTGCTCATGTTAATACAAGGGAACATCATATAAGTGAATAAATACGTTTTTATGCTTGTTTATTTTAACGAATATGTTTATAATTACCAACCAGCTTTGCACAGGAAAAAATATTTGCAGTTTTTTTCAATTAAATCTAGTGTTAAAAATAAAAATAAATTAATTTTTTTTTGTAAGGCCTAAGTTTTCGTAGCCAATTTATCCTTACTCAATAACTTTTTTTGAATTAAAAAAAAAAAACACAAAAGGGTATTATTATTCTTCTGACGAATATTTGTCTTAGAATTTGTATATGTGAAAATGCACACAGTGCGTCGACTAAAATTTGTCATATGTAACGAACTCTGGCACAAAGCGACCATATTTTTTTTAATTTTAATTTTTTATTAAATAACGGTACTTTATACTTTTAGAATTAGAATTTCACTTTCTGTTTGTTGCATATAATACACTTAATGTATTTTTTTATGTTTGTGGTAATCATTATTTTGGTCATGGGCAGTCATTACCTTGATTATAAGCTTTCAAATAGATATATAATGCCCTTAGAATATGGTTATCGAAATGTAAGAGCAACATATGTATGATAACCCATAATTAAGATTATGGTTACCTTTAATCAAAGTAATAATTTTCACAAACATATAATGGCAGTTTTAATCATTACTATACTTGCATTTTTCGCCAAAAACTTACTACGACTATGGTATGGTTGTGTCAGTCTTAATAATGATCTTCGTAACCATACAATGGTGAGTTTGTTCGTAATCATATTCCCGTGACCATACTCATCCATGTTTTTTCTCTGCGTTCATAACTTAAAGGTTGTATTGTTTTCTATCGTTTTTTATGTTTTTAAGTTTAATCGGAGGACTAGTTCTCGAGTAAATTTTAATTATGTAATGCAGTAGTCACTTTTTTCTTCATTACGAAAAATTTCGAGGTACCGTGTCTATTCAACAAAAGTGATTAATAGGCATTGATGCTCAGTATTAAGTGTATGCAAATTGACTAAAGAAACACGGACTTTGAAAATTGTGTAGTTGTTAAATTTTATTTTTTTTTTAATTAAAAAAGTAATTAAAAATTTTTTTAATTTATATTTATTTTATTAAATCAACATGTTAACTTTTTCTATCAAAATTATTTTTTTAAATTATGTATTGCAATAAATATAATAACGATTGCATTCTTCTTTTAATTATAACCAAAGCTGTGTGTTTCATTGGCACATCCGTCCCAATGGAATAACCCATATGTATTTAATCACTTCAATCTCTAAAACTAAGTTTTTAGTCATATTAACAAAACCATTTAAATTGATTTGCCTTATATCTCAAAATAAACCTTTGCATTCAATTCAATATCATTTATTATTTTTCAATTTGCACAAATTTCCCTCCTAACTGATGCCTGGCATATCAATGACCAACTGCAGGCATTAACATATGTGAACAAGAAATAATTGCTATAATTATTAACACAATTCAAAATTGCAGCCATAATAACAAAATATGTGGTTGTATTACGAAATTGTGTGCCACAACTACTTGCTTTCAAAATGTTCTGTTAATACCAAATGTTTTTCTGGCATTGAAACGTTGATATGGATGTATGTACATGTTGTTTTACGATTTAGCCATTTATTAAATAGAGTTTAGAGGTAAACAAAAAACCACATTAAACCTCACTAACTGACTGACAAATAATAAACAAGAAAGTTATACTATAATTATTGTGAAGGATATAAATGCAAATTGGAGAAGATTTTTGTTTATCAATTTGTGTATAAGAGGGTAATTGAAAGCATATACCAATAATTATAAAATATTTTATTGAAAAGTATGTGTATTAAACCAATATAATATAAACCAAATAAATTCAGAGGAACAAAAAAAATTTTTTAAAAAGTAACGTTATATTTTCAAACAACAACTTACATGAGCTTTTTTAAATGAATTAACATTTATCAATCTTCGTTTAATTTTATATAGAAACATGCATTCTTATTTATATTATCTTAAAATAAATGTTATTAGCAGGGCAACAAAAATATGCTCTTAAAAACTGTTTTTTGCGCATCAAATATGCGTTATATGGTTTTAGAAGAAGTCCAGTATAAATTTTTAATAAAATCAAAGCAAACCACAATGAGGTTCGCTTCAAAAAAAATCACGCTGTAAATCACAAATCTGGTTGGAAATTATAAAAAAAAATATCTGGCAACAATCCTTCTAATTGCTTAATGAGCTTTTCAATACAATAGGTAAAGACATTCAGATTTTAAATAAAAGCGAATTTTTTGTGTGACTTTTTAAGCTCTATTTTAAGAAAATTTATTAAAATTTTTAGTTTATTTATTTAAATTATAAGTTTAAAAATACTAATCAAAAAAAATTCATAATTTTTTTTATCTAAAATCGGTCCTATAAAATTGTAAGATCAGACATAATATGGTCTTGCATTCTTTCTATAGGACAGCAGTCAAAAGAAGCTCAAGAAGCAAGAAATAAGGAGACGGGAAATTTAGAGAGTTGTTAACGAGAAAGGAATCGAGAACAGATACAAATACAGATCTTTTCAATCGACTCTTAGTTTTTTCAGATCCTTTTATCACAAACAAAACAAAATAAGCTCTATGTCTATTTATGTGTTAATATCTGTATAATTAATATAATATAGCAAAAACAAGTAAAAAAACAATTATTATCAAATATTTATTAAAATTATTTAAATTATTTATATATTTGAACTAATTTTTTATTTGATTCATAAGTGATAAGTGAACCCAACGCGATTTATTAATTTTTTCCATTTAGATTTGCGATTTGCCACACTGTGAATAGGTGACAATGAACAATTAAAAATATTTTTTGTTCGGGGTTTTTTTTTAATTAAATATTAAACAATTACAAAAATGCTTTTTAAACGAATTATGCAAAAAATATATTCTTAAGAAAAAAATATGTCAAAATATGCTGTTATATGCAAAATATGCTCTGTTAAATTAAAGCCAAATTTTGGCTAAAGTTCTGAAACAATAATACAAGAGGTGACAAGGATCACTCGAAAAATTTCAAATTAAATATAAAAAATTTAAGAAATGTTTTAAAAATGGGTTTAAAAAAAATACGGTCTTAAAGGAAATATATGCCAAAATAAGCTGTTATATGCAAAATGTGCAAAAATCTGCCCTAAAAAATCGATGCCAAAATTTTTAAAAATTTCTGAAGCTGATGAATAACAACATTAAAAGTTAATTTGAAACGTACAGAAATATGGTTTTGAAAATTTTTGGTTGCCCTGGATAGAACTTAAAAATCACAAATTAAGTTCTGAGTGTCCACAGCTCTAAAAAAACAAAAAAAAATTGTTTTAATTAGGCTTAAGTTATAAAGAAACCGGAATTATTTGTTAAAAGAATTAAAATCAGAAAATAATTGTTATTTATGCTCAAAAAAATTAAAATCGGGATAATAAAAATAATTATAATTATTTGCAAAAAAAAATTAAATTAAAATCAAGAATTCAAAATCACTTGATTTTCAAAAAGTTTAGTTTAATACCATAAAGTTGGTTTACTTTACTTCACTTTCCAATGTTTGCTTCTGCCTGTTATTTTTTCTTGAAAATTCAAAAATAATTGTTAAAGTTCTCTATAAATTTAAGTTTTTTTTTTATTTAAATTTAAAAAATCATTTTTATGCGTTCAGATACTTACGTGACAAATATTTTTTGATCTATTCATCCTTTTCATATATGTATGTATGTGCGCTTGTTTCAGGAATATTTATTTATTTTCTAAAAGCGAATGCTTGAGAAGGCCAATAATCGGCCTATGCGTTTTTTTATATAAGTTTAAGAGATGTTCATTTATAATGCCATAACATGATTGCGAACGAGTTATTTTAATGAATATCTGACTTAATTTGCTTGTGGCTTGATAACAAATTTCAAAAAAATTTTCGGCAATGGTGCATGGAATAAAAAATTTTATGAAACTATAGAACTTAAAAAAACATACTAAGATCATGAAACTATACCAAAATTAAGTTCATTATTAAAAATTCTCAAAAAAAAAAAAAAATAATAAAAATTATTATATAATCTTCCCTGGTTCTTTCAACAAATCTTTAGAAAGACAATAACCAAATACATAAATCAAATATTTTTTTCTCTCACAATAACAAACTTCAATATCTTAACGATAAATTAAATTACTAAAAAATTTTTCCTAAACCACTGTTCCACCCAAATTGCAAACTTTTAAATGACCAATTTAAATCTGTTCAATACACTCTAGCATCAAATGTTTGTATCAGGGGAAAAAACAAAAAGTAAAAAAACCTTTTTAATTGACATTTGTAATAATACACACCTGTCCAATGGAGATTTTGTACAGTGAAGGGGATTGGTATGGAAGGTCATTGTGGTCAGCTAAAGTGCAAAACGGCTTAAGCTTGAACATAAAAACATAGTGGTGGTAAACCAGTTAAGAGATAATGAACTGATATAGTTGTACGTACATATATACACATATTCAGCGTTATCAACTTTTTGAAATAAAAGCGCGCATTTCACCTCATTAAAAACGCGCTAAAAAGCACCAAAAAAATAAATTGCAAGCTATATAAAGAGAAAACGCCCTACATGTATATAAAGCAACCATTATTTTATGCTTTTTTCAAAAGTGTATAAATATCGCTTGCTTAATATTACAAGGTTGTATGTTAATAGTTTTTGAGTTAATAACATATGTGAAAATGCACACCCTTTAATGTTGATCCGTAGGCTGTATAGTTTCCCTAAGCCCCGCAAATAAAGTGTTTTAAAGTTCTATGTCACAAAGCGTACATAAGTTAAGCTTCAAAGTGCCACAGAACCTTAGAGCGTATTATATCACGTGACCTGGGTAACAGGATTATAATGTGTTTGTGGTTATCTTTGCAACAATAAAGTCAAAAATCAACCTAAGGGAGTACCGATCAAACGGAAATATCCTTATGAATCGACAGAAGTAAAATTTTTAAGAATATTAAAAAACATGTGACTGAATTTTATTGATTTAAAAATGGATGTGACTAATTTTATATTTTTATGTAGTTTAGTTATTCTTAACTAACAGTTCAACTTTACTTTGCTGCCAAATTTTATTTGGAAATAATATATTTATATCATGTTGATATCCTTGGTTTTATAAATGTACTTTTTTGTGGACGTGTGTGAAACGGTGCAACAGAACTGTTGCATAAAAGTTACGAACAAATAGCAAAATTAAGAAAAAAATATATTTTTTATGTAGTACAAAGTTATCAGAATGTTTTTAAAAATTATACGCTTTAAAAATAGTAGTAAGGAGAGAGCCTCAAAGTTTTAGCAAGAATTTGATCAAATAGTTTTGCTCTATCATTAAAAAACCAGCTTTTTTCAAATAAAAGTATTTTTTCAACATTAACGGAAAAATATTTATTTCTAATAAAAAAAAATTTTCAAATAAAAGTTTTTTTCAACATTAACGGAAAAATATTAATTTCTAATAAAAAGAAATTATATGAACTTAAGCCAAATTAAAAAGCAAAAATTTGTATTAAAAACAATTAGTTCAACAAAAATAAATTAATAATTTATATTGTTAAGTATAAATTTAAAAAAAAATATAACGGAAAGCGCGCGAGTTACATATGCAAACAGCTACATTGACTTCAAAGCCAATGCACCTGATAAATTCGAAGAATTTTTAAATACAATTAACAAAAGCGGTAACCCAATATCAGTTTCCGCCACATGTCGCAATCCATAATAATTTCCAAAGAATTTTACCGTTTTACTTATTTAAGCAAATTCAACAATTTTATTTAAAATAAAATTAAAACAATAATTTCCAAAGAATTAACATATTTTATTTTTAAGCAAAATCAACAATTTTATGTAATTTAGCAAATAAGAAAAAACTGAATTGTAAGAAATTAAAAATTAAATAAAGTCAGTCTGTTTCTTGATCTTGTCTCGCTTAGACGGTTCAACTGTCTAAATTTAGTTTTTTTTTAAAATAACTAAACGGAGATTAGTTATAAAAGTGGCGCAGTCGGTAGGATCCTTAAACGTAAATAAAAAGGATCCAGTGTTCGAACATACGTGCAAAGTATAAATACTAGTGAACACAATTAAAAATAAAAATTTAATTCAGTGAACTCTAAGTAATAAAGGACACAATCAATAAAACTTAATTCAGTGAACATTGATTAACAGTGGACACAATTAAGAAAAATATTAAAATATAGTGGACACAATTAGGATAAACCTAATTCAGTGAACATTAAATAAGAACCGTATACACAAATTAAGAAAACAAAATATAAATTAATTTTCAAAGTGTATTCCAAACGACAAAGAACTTTCGACAAGCAGAGACTAATAATGGAGGAACAGGCTCACTCATCAGGTGTGAACATAGCAGATGAACTAGCACGAAAGGAAACACAACTTGAGAGGTTGCGCAATGCATACATGCAGTTGCAAGAACAATTTCAGCAACAACAACAACAGCAGCAAGCTCAACAACAACCACAGGAACATGCAGTTTCAAATTTGGTACTACAACAACATATAGAACATATCTATAGAAATGTCTCGCATCTACCAACGTTTACTGGAGAAGGCCAGGTGACCATTAATTCATTCATGAGTAATGTGGAATATCTTCTTTCAACAATAAGCAATGAGGAAATGAAGAAAGAGGCGATTAAAGCAATTTACTATAGAAACATCCAAGGAGAGGCAAAGAATACCATAATTAACGTGCAACAAGTAGACAACTGGCAGCTGATAAAAAGACTTCTTAAACTAAGATACAGGCCAGACACCGAACCACATCAAATATATAAAAAAATCAACAATCTGTATGTAAGAAATGTAAGTGAATTAGCAATAGAAATACAAAAAATTAAATACAAGTCTGATGAATTAGTAATATATCATAGTGATGATCACTGCATAGATTTAAGCAATGTAGATAGTGTGTTGGTGAATACAGTTAAAGAAATGACGCAGGGCACTTTATTAGACAAAATCTATGACATGAGGGATTTAGGTAGCATATTGGACATTATGACAAAACGACGGTACGAAGACAGTTGCATTCGACCAGAGTATAGAAAATTTAAAGTGAACAAATACAATAATGCGAATATGAATTATAATAATGCGAATATGAATTATAATAATGCGAATATGAATTATAATAATGCGAATATGAATTATAATAATGCGAATATGAATTATAATAATGCGAATATGAATTATAATAATGCGAATATGAATTATAATAGAAATCAGAATGGAATTCAAAACAATTTTAAAAACCGCCCTAATAATTATAATAGCAATTTTAACAATAATAAAAACAGATACGATAATAATTATATGAATAGAAATTTTAATTCCGGACACTTTAAAGTCCCAAACAATAATTCAGGAAATTTCCAAAGGCCCGCACAGGTAGGAAACCCTAGGCCAAATTCCGGCCAATATCGCTGGAATCAACCTAGGCAAGACCGAACCGAGCCAATGGAGGTAGATAACATAGAGGTGAATCAGTTTCAAAGAATCCCACAGATGGGAAACCCCAGGCCAAATGTCAGCCAAAATCGCTTGACTCAACCTGGGCAGTATCTAAGGGAGACAATGGAACATCGGGAAAATTATGAAAACAATTTTTTTCGGGAACAACCCCAGACTATTTACCCATCATAGAACTTACTATAAACAATAAAAAATATACTGCTTTAATAGACACAGGAGCAAGTGTAAGTATAATAGATAAAGACATAAAAGATTTTAGAAGAACTCCTTTAAGACAACCAATAGAATTTAAGACAATAACAGGGAAAGGTATGATTGAATTCGAGGTCATTTCGGATGCACCCGAAGAATTTAATGTAGAAAATGCTATGATTAAGTGGAAAATTGCTCAGTTAAGAGGAAGAAAATACAATTTCATAATAGGGATCGATCTATTAAACTGTTTTGACACAATGATAAATTTGGTAGACGGAAATGTTTCTTTTAATAACAAAATAACAAATTTTATAGTAAATCCATACAAAAATCTTCAAATATGTACCTTGGAAGGAACAAATCCTGACTGGAATAGGTTACATCTAGAACATTTAAATGCTGAAGAATATAGGGAAATCATGAAAATTTTAAATAGATTTGAAAACTTATTTTTTAAAGAAGGTGACAAACTGACTAGTACAATGAACATAAAACATACGATTAGAACAACGACGGAAGAACAGATAAACGCTAAATTATATAGGTATCCACCACAGCACGAAACTGAAGTAAGACGACAAATCAAGGAAATGGAAGAGCAGGGTATCATCAGGAAAAGTTGCTCTCGTTATGCCAGCCCATTAATAGTTGTGCCAAAGAAGTTGGATAATTCAGGGGAGAAAAAGTACAGGATAGTAGTGGATTACAGGAAATTAAATGAAATAACAATAGATGACAAATTCCCACTACCAAATATCGATTCAATCCTGGACAAGCTAGGAAGAGCACAATATTTTACAACCCTAGATTTGGCTAAGGGATACCATCAAATTTTGATAGAAGAAAAAGACAGGGAAAAGACGGCTTTTGTTACACCCCACGGACTGTATGAATTTATACGAATGCCGTTTGGGCTGAAAAATGCTCCAGCGACATTCCAACGACTTATGAACGAAACATTACGCGAATTTATTAATAAAACATGCGTTGTTTATCTGGACGACATTTTGATATTTAGTACTTCTTTGAAGGAACACGTCAAAGCAATAACAGATATTTTCAGAGTATTAGAAGACGCAAATTTAAAAATACAAATAGACAAGTGTAATTTCATGAAAAAAGAAACCGAATTTCTAGGGCATATTTTAACAAATGAAGGACTAAAGCCCAATCCAAACAAAATAAAAGTAATTCAAGAATTAGATATACCACGAACAGAAAAACAGATCAAAAGTTTTCTGGGTCTTACAGGATATTATAGAAAATTTGTGAAAGATTATGCCAAGGTGGCCCAACCGATGACGAAATATTTAAAAAAAGGAGTAAAAGTGAACACAAAAGACCCTACCTATGTCGAAGCATTTGAGAAATTGAAACAGCTGATAAGTTCCCATCCAATATTAAGATATCCTAATTTTGATAGACAGTTCACATTAACCACAGATGCATCTAATTATGCTATTGGTGCTGTTCTTTCACAAGAAGGACACCCGATTTGCTTCGCATCCAGAACACTGAATAACCACGAACGAAATTATTCAGCAACGGACAAAGAATTTTTAGCAATACTATGGAGTGTAAATTACCTGAGACCATATTTGTATGGTAAGAAATTTAAAATTCTTACGGACCATCAACCTATTAAGTTTTTATGCACAAAACACAAAGGAAAGGATATATCGCCAAGACACCAACGATGGCTACTCAAACTAGGAGAGTACGATTTCGAAATAGACTACATAAAAGGCAGAGAGAACAAAGTAGCGGATTTTCTTAGTAGAATAGAAAAAAGCGAAGAAAATATTTTAAAACATGAAGATGATGACAGCTTTAATAGTATAAACTTAATTTCGGCCAATGAGGAGGAAGACAACGTAAGCATGGCAACAATACATTCAGCAGAGGAGAACTTGGGTGACCATTTTGCGATTAAGGAAGAGATAGTGAATAAATATAGAACACAGATTATTCTTACAAATAATAAAACAGAGGAATTTAGAGAGATACACGGAAAAAGGATAATTTTTATTGCAGAAGGTGATTTTGAACAAATGGGAGAAATTTTCAGGAGATATATTTCAAAAGGAAAAATTGGAATATTTTCTGAACTAACCGACCACAGTTATAACATAGTACAAGAAAAACTGATTAGTATGTATTCGAATGATAACCAACTTCAATTTACTAAGTGTACAAAAAGAGCACAAGACATTGAAACAGAGGTTGAAGCCATAAAACAAATTTCCTTTTACCATGTTAGAGAAAGTTTACATTCAGGTATTTTAGAAACATACAATCAAATAAAAAACAAAATATACTATCCTAAGTTATTGGAATTAGTTCACTTGGTTATAAATCAATGTGAAATTTGCCAGGAAGTAAAATATGATAGGAAACCCATAAAACCGAAATTAAACCTCTCAGAAACGCCAACAAAGAAAAATGAAATTATACACATAGATACGTATATCATGAAGGGAAACTATTTTTTAACGGTTATAGATAAATTCTCAAAGTTCGGAGCAGCGTACTCCTTGAATGATAGGAATCATATTACCATTATTGAACAGTTAGAGGAACATTTTGCTAAAATAGGGAAACCAAGGAAAATAATTGCAGATAATGAATTTAAGGCAGCAAGAATAAAAGAGTTCTTAGACAAGGAAAATATAGAGATTCATTTAACAAAACCTAATAGCCATACTGGCAATGCTGATATTGAGCGGTTTCACAATACGATCGCGGAAAAGTTTAGAATTTTATATAAATTAGAAAAAGGTTTATCAATTAAACACTTAATACAGAAAGCTATACGAAATTATAATGATAGATTCCATTCGACAATAAAATGTACACCAAACGAAGTACATGACAATAAAATAAATCCAGAAATAGTAAAGAACAATTTAGAAGAAAAAAAGCATAAAATTATAGGTAAATTGAACAAAAGCAGGGAAGATTATAAAGAGGAAAGAACAGAAGGATTCATAAAGAATTATAAAGCGGTTAGGCATAAGGAACAACCAAAGTATAGGAAGGGAAAATTAGAAAACATTCATCCAAACAATATAAAAAGACCGTATAAATTCTCGGACACTTACAATGAAGACGATGACATTGATTTCGAATATTTGTCTCAACGTTTAGAAGAAATTAAAACAAGAAACAAAAACACTGTAGAAATTCAATCAAACCAAGAATTAAATATTACTTAAATAAAAAATTTTTTCAGATACTACTTACGATACTAGTGATGACATTGATCGGACATAGTGACAGCAAGATAATTCTAACGGAACTGACGGACCAAACAGGATTTGTTGACATACAAATAAGAGACCAGGACATAGTTAAGGACAGTGATATAGTACTTCATATAATTGACGTTACAGAAATACAAAATATTATTAACGAAATGACAGAAAATATTATACAAGTAAAGACAACTAACAAAAATATATTACAAACAGAATTATTAGAAGCGAAAAATAAGTTAATGACATTAATACCAATAGAAAAAAGACAAAAGAGAGGACTTGTAAACGCAATAGGTACTGTAGCAAAATGGACATTTGGCACAATGGACGACGATGACAGACAGACAATTCAAAAACATTTAACACAAACAGACGAAATATTGAATCAACAAATACATATAAATGAACATTTTAATTTGGCAATGAAACAAATAAAAAATATTGTACAAGACGATAGGAAGGAAATTGAAAAAGGACTTAATAGTATAAATAAATTCATGGACGAAGAATACCAACAACACATGTACTTACAACAAATGACAAAAATTCAGTTAATAAAAAGTAAAATAGAACAAATCCAAGACAATGTAGTCGCAGCCAAATATGGACTTGTTCACCCAAATATTCTAACAAATCAAGAAATTATCAATTATAAAATTGATTTTAATAAATTAAAATATTTACAGCTAGGAATAGCAACTTTTAATAATACATATTTAATAATAAGCATTAAAATTCCAAAATCATTTATACAAATAAAAATAAGAAAAATTGTACCACTACCAAATAAGAATCAAAAAGAAATAGAATCAGATATAGAAGAAGTTTTTACTTATAAAAATAAAGTTATGAAATTTGAAGAAAATAAACATTTCAGACAACTAAAACCCAGCACTCATTGTATATTAAAGAAAAATTGCAAATTAATATTAAGCAAAGAATTAGAAATCATAGCACTGGACGAAAAAACAGTCCTAGTTAAAAATGCAGTAAATTTAATTGTAAACAATACATGTAACATGAATAACACTGTTTTAAATGGAAATTACGCACTCCAATTTAATAATTGTTCAATAAAAATTAATGATTATTATTACTCTAATTTTATAGAAAGATTTGAAGGAAATATTATGAGATTGCAATATGACAATATAAAGAATTTTACGGAAAAACTTACATTCGAACAAATAGATGAAGAAAATAAAATAAATTTCAAAAATATATCTAAGTTGAAAATACATAACAAAATCATATACGGGTGTAACTCTTTTCTCGCTTTAACAATAATATTAATAATTGTCCTTTGGAGAACAAAGCTAAAATATATTAAAATAAATTTAAATAAAAGAATTCAGGAGAATTCTAATCTAAAGGGAGGAGAAGTTACATATGCAAACAGCTACATTGACTTCAAAGCCAATGCACCTGATAAATTCGAAGAATTTTTAAATACAATTAACAAAAGCGGTAACCCAATATCAGTTTCCGCCACATGTCGCAATCCATAATAATTTCCAAAGAATTTTACCGTTTTACTTATTTAAGCAAATTCAACAATTTTATTTAAAATAAAATTAAAACAATAATTTCCAAAGAATTAACATATTTTATTTTTAAGCAAAATCAACAATTTTATGTAATTTAGCAAATAAGAAAAAACTGAATTGTAAGAAATTAAAAATTAAATAAAGTCAGTCTGTTTCTTGATCTTGTCTCGCTTAGACGGTTCAACTGTCTAAATTTAGTTTTTTTTTAAAATAACTAAACGGAGATTAGTTATAAAAGTCGCGTTAAAAAAACACGCTGGGAAGTAAATAAGTCCATTTTAAGTTGTAAAAAGCGCTCAATCTATCTCAAAACGCTCTAAATTGGCATCGCTGCATATATAACTGTTTGTGGAAATGTACGTATATGTATGTACTTACCCTGCAGAAAACAGGGCTAGTCCATACATGCGTGTATGGACCAGTCCATAAAGGAGTAGGATTACTCCAAAACTAACCCAAATGCATGTAAAAAACATGGTGTTTTTAACATTATGATTTCCTAGGGCCGGACCACTTAACCCAGATTTGCATTGCGTCGGAGTAGTTTCAAAACTACTCTATCCTACCTACAAACAACGACATCTCGGTACGCAATCGTTAAAACACGAACGCATATCACTTAAGTAACTACAAGTTCTTGTTTGACAATGACATGGTCCATGACTGCATTACACAAGGACCATGTTGTAACTAGTCTATTTAAGTTAAAACGGACCATGTGGTCCAAGATTTTTTGCAGGGTATGCTTACACAACTATGTATGTAAGTTTACATACATAAATATTTACACACTTTTTCATCTGAATGTATGCTTTACTTTTGTGAGTTGGTCTTAAAACTTTAATTGGCGCTCATTTGATGGCAAGTCAGTTAATTAGAACCACAAAAAAATATATGAAAATTGCTCGAAATTACACAAAGGATGAAAATTTCATACCCACAGGAAACAATTTTCGTATGCAATTTTATTGCGCTATGTGTATGCATAAAAAATTTTAAAATAAGACAGACCTACGAATTTAAATGTACATAAAATTTTACTATGAAAACTGTGTCAAATTAGTTTTAAAACTTTCGATGAAAAAAAATAATTCACGTTAAGAAAAATCTTCTCCAAACAACAACCACATACGTATATAAAATATTATTGTTGACAGAATTTTAATATTACAACAATTCTCTTAATTCAAAATGTAGTCTTAACTAATAGTTTATTGGACACTATATGGCCACGATTTGGCGTAAAAACAAAAAAAAATAATTAACAAATAGGAGTTTATTTTCCTCCAAAAGAGTAACTTGGCACAATCCTTATTACTTGGCCTTGTATGCACATAAATTAATGCGCTTTTAAATAAACAAAATGTATAGCATATTTTAAGGATGCATGTGTTTATGCACACGCTTACACCTTTCTACATGCCTAAAGACATAAATATTACATGAATTCAAATAAATAATTAAACTTTAAAATTTTTTAAAGAAAAACTTTATGAAATATGGGCTTATTAATGTCAGTAATAAATGCTTTATCTACTTAAAAGATGGAACACAATTTAAATATAAAGCTTATTTAAATTAATGAGTGTTATTATCAATTAATTTTCATTTGTGCTCAACTTATAATTAAACGTTACCCAAAATAATGTTGAAATTTTGCCAAAATAATTTAAGGTATAATAACTTAGATATGCGTTTTATATATCATAGTTATGCATTATTTGCATTAATAATATAAACACACGAACGACTGCGGCTGCACAACTAACAGACTATAAATCCACATTGTAATGAAAGCGACAGCAACAACCGGCAAGGGGTTTTTAGTTGTACATATATATTAATCTTTTACAAATAAATTTTGGACCGTAAGAAATAAAACAAGGAACCCTATAATTGGGCCAACATTTTGTAACTTTCGAACCGATAAAAATAATTCATAATTCAAAAACTGCAATCGACAGGTCTTAAAAAATATGAATAAATTTTGGGTAGTTTTTAAAATTTCGGTCTCTAAGGGGGAAAAAGGCAAATTTTTATATTGGCACTTTTTACGCCCTTTTTGTAACTTCAATTCACCAGAAGCTTTTTGCCCCTTTTGCCTTTTTTGCAATTGTAAAGTTTTCTTTTACTTAAAACAACTATTTTTTGGCTTTTTCTGTCTTCTCTGGTTATGAGTCTAGAAATATAAAGTAAAAAATAAATGGCCTATTACGAAGTCAAAAGTCAACTTAGCGAACAAAAATACTTTTTCCACTATTTTGGCACTATTCTGTATTTTTTAAGATTAAAAGCTTGGAAATATAACTTTAAGGACTATTGTCCCATTTTGAGATGCGTCCAACTAAGTGGTAGCAAAGTAATTTTTCTATATTTTAGGTACTATGTTGCCTTTTTAAAGACAATTGATTTAGAAATTAAACTCAAGGAAGTCAAAAATTATTAGACAAAAAGTACCTTTTTAAAAATTTGCTAAGTTATGAGTCTAGAAATATGAAGTTAATAATAATTGACCCAACTAAGGGAACAAAAAGTACTTTTTTTGATAGTTTCTTGCCTTTTTTTAAATTGTGAGCTAAGAAATGTAAAATTAGGAACTCTCGACCCACATAAAGATCGTAGTGAAACAAGTGAACAAAAAAACTTTTTTTTGCATTTTGAAACTCTTTTGCATTTTGTAAGATTAAATATCTGAAGGTATAAAATTAGGGCTTTTGACTCATATAGGGTTTGGAAGTAAATAAGGTGAACGCTTAATACTTTTTAAAAAAGTTTAAAACCTATTTTTAGTCTAACTTGGCAGCAGCGTCATTATTGGTCATGCGGCCGTGTATCGGTAATTCCGCCAATGTAATAGTCTTCAGATCTTTAACCGTATTTCATTAAGTTTTGACAGATATAAATCGATAGCATGTTGCCGTATATGTGTTCTAGATGCAAATTCCATAATTTAAATAAGAAATACTTAAATTGTTGTTATTGGACGGTTTGCATTTTTTTGTTTTTGTTAGAGTAACAAAACACAGAAAAAACGTACAAGACGTTTAGTCAAGCGTGTTCTATAAACATTACATTCATTTAAAACCAGTTTATAAACATAAAATTGTTTTTCCTCCTCAAATTTAAAATCTTAAAAAAATAAACTTTTTTAGTGTAATTATTATTTAATTAATTTTATTTAATAAATTTTATTTATTTGTGCATTTTTTTTTGTAATTTATTATATTCGTGTTCAAAATGCGTATGTACATACATGTATACATACATACGTATGCACATGTATAATCAAACATTAAATTTTTATTATTATTTTGGTTTTGCTTTTAAATTTAAGTTTGTTGCATGTGTTTTTTGTTTTTCTTTTGTTTAAATATTTGAATTATTTTCAATTTAATTAATTTTAGATATTTTTTTCTTTTAATTTTTTTTTCATGATGCAACTGTTTACCTACTTTTGCATGTAAACGTATCTACGTGTCTGTGTTTGTATCTCTCTCATACACACACACATCCTATTTTGCTGTATCTGCCTGTGTATTTAAATTTTTTATTCCTTAATGCCTGCTTGTGTGTAATTGTCTTGCAAAATATATTTATTGCTTTACTTTATTTGTTATTGGAAAACAACACATCACATGTACCCAAAACTTTTCGACTGTTTTTGCATTGTTACTCTTATATATCCGCTATACGCGGATATTTGGATTAACATGAACCGTATCCTAAATATGCAAATGCGCGTGGGTGTGTGTATGTGCCTTTTGATTTCCTGTCATTGAACGTGATCTTAATTAAAACATATAAATGTACATCGTATTACTGTTGCTGCTGCTGTTTATTCTTTGTTGATCAACTGTATTTAAATTATTTTTTGATTTCATGTAGAATTTTGGAAAGCAAAATAAGGTTTGTTTAAATTATTTTTTATTTCTTATAATTTTTTAATAACTATAATTGTGTGGAGCTTAAATTGGTTTTGGTATTGATATCTAAATTTATTTAAGTTCAAAATTTTCTTGTAAATTAACACTATCAATTAAGTTTATAAAAGTACAAAAAGGTAAAATTTTTAATATAGTTTTCGCCTCATTCAATGGATCCTGCCAAAAAAAACATTTTTGATTTGTAACACTTTTTTGTATTGAACGTTACATTTGTTTTATAAACTCATATATCACATTTAATATTTTTTATTTATATCGCTTCTTCCTTTTTCATGTGTAATTAAAAATTTACGGAAAATTATATTGGAACGTTTTTAAGTAAGGCGCAATACATGGGCGCGGGGGGCCAGGGGTTTATTTATTTTTTTATTCATTTATTTGTATTTTTCAATTCTAGAATAAAACATTTGGCTTAGTGAGTAGAATGGGTTTACCCAAGGTCGCTCTTGAAATTGAAAGGGCGGCTTTTTTTTAAACCAGTCAGAGTCGGGATTACTTGTAAGAAATTAAGCCCAGAGTTGTGTTTAATTCTCTCCCGTAAATATGCAATGAAACTTTTTGTATTTGCCTAATGCACAGCATTTCGTTTCCAATGTGAACAAATGTCGCTGGGATAAGTGGTAGCGCGCGATTGTGACAGTGCTAAGATCCTGTTGATTATTTGCTGTAATATAAACAAATATATTACTTTCAAACATAAATACTAAATATGCTTCAATAATGAAAGAACTTTTCTTCAATAAAGCTCGTTAATTAAGAATATAGGGTCTATTTGAATTAATTCTATCCCATTCACGTTTGAATCAATATTTTTCTAAGCTTAAAAACTTAAATCAATTATTTTTATGCTAAAATGACTGACTTGTGATTAAGAAAAATCCTTATAGCACTTTTGATTCCACTAAGGCCTAATTTTATAGAGTTTCCCAAATTTGTTTGGCAATTTTTTGACACTTTAGCTTCTTTACTTTGTAACACAAAGTAAGCAGTGTCCTTCTCTCAACGACTGCCTGTTCTACCTAACGCTCAATACATTTTTCACTTATTTCGTATTTTTGCATAACACAAACTATTTATTTTGTTTACAACTATAAAGATGCATAAATACTTTTAAATAAGTGTTTACTCTTTTATAAAAGTCTAAAATTTATCAACTTAATTTTTAAAAACCATGAGTAGCGCTCAATACATTTGTTTTTTTGTAGAATGCCAACCATGATCAAATTAGCAAATTATTTTTAATATTTAAAGCGACAAGCATCTGCTGTTATATTCTTTCCCCCTCTTGTTGCAGTTTTAACGATTAACTGAGTAAATAAATTTATTAAATAGAAGTAACGCTCAATACATTTTTGTATTTATTTTGTATTTTTGCATAGCGCAAATTATTTTTTGAATCCACAATGATTGAAATACATAACGTTGATTGGGTTTTAACATAAACTCTTTTTTGCTAGGCTAAATGCTTTTAACTATATTTTTGAAAACTATTAATGACGCTCAATAAAATTTTTTAGGATACAACTATCAATTCAATGCAAATTCACAACATATTATAAAATTTTATTGGGAAGAGCCTCTGGTCTTATATTTTTTTATAATATTGTTGCAATTTTAACGATTAGACTGAGTAATTAAGCTTATTTTAAAAAAAGTAACGCTCAATACATTTTTGTAATTATTTCGTATTTTTACATAACACAAACTATTTGTTAAGTATAAAAAGATTAAAATACAGAATACTAAGTTGCTTATGACATAAACTGTTATTAAACTGAGCAAAGAAGCTTACTTAAAAAACAAACGTTCAATACACAAACCTGCAAACGACAAAAACTCAGAACTAATTAAAAAAAAATAAATAAAGTACAAAATAGGTTAAGTAAATGCAAAGAGCCTTATTAGTTAAATTTTTTTTGTTTATTTAGAGCTTATTTGATTGTATTATTTGATATATATTTAGGTGATTCACAAGGTGTCCTATTTGTCCTATTGTCATAAAATTTCACAATGGTTTGAAAGCCTTTACCAACTATTTGACACTCGGCGCAGATGTATGTGGGGTTGTTGTGACAATTTAATAAGCATATTAAATGACGTAGTGTTTTTTAAGAACTATTTTTGTATAAAAGACAAAAAAACCATTTTGAAATTTTATAACAATATGACAATAGGACATAATAGGACACCTTGTGAATCCCCCAATTATATTAATAATATTAATTTCTATTAAAAAGGGGTTTTTAAGATTATTATAAAAAATATCTAAAATACTGAACGCGATTTCCTGATATTCACTAAGGTTATTTCAATAAGGTAAATTAACACGTCTGGTTTTCTTTTTTAACAGTTGTAACGTTTTGTAAATAATAAAGTAATTTAAAAACTTAACTAACTAAAGCTTTAACAAAACTGTGCCTTTGATTTCATCACTACTTTTCTGTACAATATAAATTTTTAAGGATTTTCTAATAATGTTGTTTAAACAATCAAAGTTCTAACTACAATTCTTTAAAAAAATTAACAATAACTATACGGTGATAAGCTAAATACAGACATCTATACTAAAACAGAAATATGTTTTTCAAAAAATGTAATTGTTTTTTTTATCGTTTGCTTTTCTAGACAACAATCACTTTTATCCGACGAACAAGCCAAAGAAGTTGAACAAATACTATCAGCAGCACCAACAGTTGGTGTTGCCGTAGCTGCGGTAGTAGCAACAGCTAAATCCCCCAATAGCATTAAGAATCTCATAGAGGAAGTTGCGCCACAAACCCCATCGCCACCGACAGAAAGTCACAAACAGCAACAAAAAGAATATAACGAACAGAGGGAAATACAAACGGAATCACAAAAAGACACACATAATTTAGAGGAACTTATCTACAAGGATAAACAAGAAAAAATTTCATTAAACCAAAGGCAACAACATCATATTATCAACAGAACGATAATAAATGTCCATTCGACAATTTCAGCTCCTTTACTAAGGGAAAATGATTATGTTATTGATGACGACGACAATGAAAACAAGGATGATGACGATATTGAAGATATAGATATTGTTGGTTTTGGCGCCACTTCTGTATGTGTTAATTCAACATTTAACAACACATCCTCTTCGTCATTATCTGAAGAGCGTGAGGAAGCAAATACCACAGCTATAGCTGTAACAAAAACAACTACAAATCAAAGAGCAGCAATAAAACCTGATGACGATGAGCCAGAATGGTTGCGTGATGTTTTAGAGGCTCCCAAACGTAGTTTAGAAAATTTGTTAATTTCAACACAACAACAGCAACCTTCTTACAATAGTAGTTGTAGTGGTCGTACAGATTATAAGGATAAACATTCCATTGAATCAGAATCGCCTACAATCTCCTCCACACTTGCCAATAATGCGGTTGTTGTTACCACTGCCTCAAAAATTGAGACAACATATGATGAAGCCAATGATAGTACCACGATTTATATAACATCCCAAAGCGAACAACAGCAACATCATCAGCAATTTACACGCGATAAATATAATCAGCAACAGGAATTATCTTCACCAACATCTCTGCTTAACCGTACATTCGTACAAGATCCTGCTGTTAATTCCACCACCTTACAAAACAATAACACTGTCGCAACAACTGCAGTAGCAGCTGATTCATTACACGAATCAATAATTTCGGTTGAATCAACCCAATCGGATGCCACATTTAATCAAACGACAACAATCGATGATAGTTTTATATCCAGCAAACACAATTCCACATACTCTTTAGCAGATAATGAACAGCACTCGTCGTTGAATACAACAACCGAACTAGATGACTCACAGTATTATATTCCAGAATATCCACCAGTGCGAAGCAAAGAAGTATATGTCGAATCGGGTGTACATTACTTTGAAGATGGAAACTTTTGGATGGAAGTTCCTGGTAAGTTCTTTGCATGGATTTTTAGATCTTTTAGGTATTCCTTCCAAAAATCAGACTAAAAGAGAAATTTTCAAAACTCTCTTTACAAGGAAAACTGTTTTCAACTTTAAAACTGTATTCATAAAACTCTTCTAGTTTTCTATTACAAGATAGCAAGTTAAACAACTTTTATTTGCAAATAAAAGCAAAAAAAAGTTGTTTTGTAAATATTTTTGCCACATGGCAACACTATATGTGCAATTAAAGTTCTTTGGTCAGACTTAACAAATTGAAATAAACTTTTTTGTGTTGTAATAGCTTTTCATACATTTTGTATGTTAGATAAGGCTGAACTGGCCAGGGCTTGGAGAGTATGATTAACTACCGTCTTGTTAACTATATGAAGATTAACTGTTAATTAAGCGACCGCTTTTGCAAACGATTCAAGGGGAAATTTTTAACTAAAGTATGGTGTACCTTTATTTATCATTAAGGCGAAAGTAAAATGGTATCTCTAAAAATATATCCAAGGCGTTTGACAGAGTCTGGCATTGTGTGCTTTTGGCGTTGGAAATTTTTTTTTCTTTTTGTATTAAGTTTTCTCAGTAATTGTAATAAGTATTCCTGTTGTTATAGATGGGATCGCTTCAAATGGGATCAAAATCAATTCAGGGGTTCCGAAAGGCTGTGTCCTTTCTCTTTTTTTTTGTATATTATCCTTCAAAATGACCTTTCATGCAGACTTCGAAACCTATCTTCTCCTTTACAGACGACAGCAGCATATGCCATTCATACTTATTAGACTTAAGACCAAACTGTTTAAAGATTGGAAATACGAAGCAGAGTTTGAACGATACACTTAATCGTAAGCTAATGTTCATCTCCAATAAGGGGAAGGCGAAGAGAGTCGATAAAAATTCTCGTAAGACCCAATGTTGTATTTTTACACATAAACGCACAAAGGACCATGCTGCATCGCCTGCGTTAGTAAATGGTATAAATGCCAGAAAGATGTCCGCTGAACGAAACACATTTTTCTTGTGTTGAAAGAAGCAACCAAGTGTCTTGGTTTCTATAAACGATATAGAATTTAATCTACGCCATCTGATTTCTTCAATATATAACAAACTATATCCAATCGAAAATGCATTACAACTCTCATGACGTGGAGCACTATATTTGTGATTCTCTGTTATATCGATACTATAATGAAATGTGTTCTAAAGAAATCAAAAATTTGTTCCTGATATTCGGGATTTTGTGTATGATACGTGTCTTTTAAGAAGAGCACACCCATTTGTGGTCGACTGGCCAGTGAATCGCATTAAAGTTAAAATTAGTTCTTTAGCCGCACATTCTGTTTTTGGAATAAATCTCCCTAAGATGTCTTTTTGGCCATAGTTAGTATCAAAAAATTAAAACCAAATGTCCACAAACGCTTTCTCCTATATCCTAACCTATTTTCCTGATATCATGGACTATCCCCACGGTGCTAGTGACTATAAAAGTTTTAGGCCTTCAACTGTTAGGTAGGTGAGTCGACTGAGAAATGGATTGATGGCAGCTATAACTCTAACCATCAACGCATTTTGGGGATACCTAAGTGTTAAATAGGAACATTGAAGCTGTCCGATTATATACCTCTGGTGAAGGTAAGGGCTAACTGCACTTCGCTGAAACAAAACCGGCAGTTCTGGTTGGACGAAATTATCGGGCAGATAACCGAAGGAAGGTGTTGTTTTACGGATGGCTCTAGGATCGAGGGAAAAACCGGACTGGACATCCTTCTTTAAAACCGGGAAATGGAAATTTACTTCGAGAATCACTAGAATCCTCTGAGGCGACCCAAATGAAGTCAGAACTTGGGGCATTCTGAAACTTGGAAAGCCTGAACTGAGCCAGATGATAAGTGCGCTGATGGATCACTAAAACTTACAAGCACACTTCCACGGGATGGGAGTTGCGGAGAACAGCGAAGGCAGGGCATGCAGTGAGCAGATCAAAACGTTGGAGCATCTACTGTGGAACTGCCCAGCTTTTGCCCGATGTTTTATGTCTGACGTTTGGAATGAGAAGTTTTGAGGAAACTCGTCCGCACTTCTGAATTTCTGTGAACTTCTACACCAAGACTTCTTTTCCTTGCTAGGAGCACACAACTAGCTGATCACTGGCTTAGGAGAATGTCCTGCGGGACTTAGGGCCTTTGGTTCCTCCTTCTTTCAATCTAACCTAGCCTTAATTAGTCGAAAAAAGTATCTATTTAATAGTTTCTTATAGGAACCTTAATCGCTTATCTCTTATGCCGATATTTGCTGGGCGTATTTCAAAAAGATTAAGTTTCTCATTATTACACCTACGATAATATTTAATTTAAGTTTTTCTTACTGTAGAATTTCCTTTGACTTATCTCCTTTTCTTAGTTGCCATTCCAGATTTTTTTTACAATTTTATTTTAAAAATTTATTATTTATAAAAAAATATCTCTTTTAGGTCTTTTAGACTTCGACGATGATGAACTCTCTTATCCACCTATACCGGTAAAGAAAAATACAAAAGTTCGCTTTAGCTCGGGACCAATTCAAGTATTCTCCACATTCTCTGTCAATGACTATGATCGCCGCAATGAAGATGTCGACCCAGTGGCCGCATCAGCGGAATACGAACTGGAAAAACGTGTCGAGAAAATGCACGTTTTTCCTGTTGAACTTATGAAGGGACCAGAAGGTTTGGGTCTCAGCATTATTGGCATGGGCGTTGGAGCCGATGCTGGCTTAGAGAAATTAGGTATTTTTGTTAAAACAATTACCGATAACGGTGCAGCAGCACGCGACGGACGCATACAGGTGAGTTGAAATTTTCAAGTTTTAAGATTTATGAAGTTCAATGTTTAAATCATAAAACAACAAACGAACTTCAATTAAAACTTAAAAATTTGCTCAGGTTAACGATCAAATCATTGAAGTTGATGGCAAAAGTTTAGTGGGTGTTACACAGGCATACGCAGCATCCGTACTGCGTAATACATCTGGTCTAGTCAAATTTCAAATAGGAAGAGAAAGGGATCCGGACAATAGCGAAGTAGCGCAGTTAATACGCTTAAGTTTGCAAGCAGACAAAGAAAAAGAAGAAAGATTAAAAAGGTTGTATAAAGAAAATATGGCAATTTAGAGCGTATTACTGATCTTAAAAAATGTAATTGCAGACAACAAGAGGAATACCTAAGACGTACCTTAGACTACTCTGAAGATTCAACTCAACCCGTTTCGGCTAATTCAAGTGTGTGTGAGGGACCAACTAGTCCCGTACAAGTAGAACATCCTATGGAGGTCGAGGCTACGCACTCACAAGAGGTAGAGTCTCTTAAAAGACTGCTACAAGAGGTAAGTGAATGGAATTTTTTTTAAATAATTTCTACTTAACATAATGTTCATCCTGTAATTATTTTTTTGCTTCTCAAAACACTATTAAATGGGACTCTTTTGATTGTTTGAAACTACAGCATAAAGCGGTAAATGCTACATTTTTTTAATTGTTTAAAATATGTGAAAGTTTTGGTTTTGTAATTAATTTTTTTTATGATTTGTTTGCCAAACCTAATTCAAAGTCTCAAGTAGTTTTAATCACAAAGAACTGTGCGCAAGTATCCAACCCAAAAGGTATTCGTATTAGCCTACTAAGTGGTTTTTAGAGCTCCCATTTTTCAAATCAAACCACTTTCCATAACTTTGCTAGAAAGGCAGTTCTTCGCAAAGATTATGTGCTTAATTGCGACAGATTTTATGGACCTTATTTTTTATATTTGGTTGCGCCATGCACAAAGAGCATTAAGCCTCTTCTTAATTCTGCAACAAGAAATTTATTTAGGCCTAGTAAATCACATATGCTTGGGGCAAAACCAGATGGATTAGCATACTGTGAAATGTCCGGATGGATGTTGACTGTTGGGGCCGTCCGTTGTGACTGACTATAGAGTCCTAAATCTGTACGTTAAAATAACAGATTTCCGGACAAGTGTAACGGTTTCCATGCGGAGATTCTGGCCGTGTTGAGGGTGATTATGGCGACACGCAACGTGAGCTTCTTTTGTAAGCCGTGTCATAATGGCGTTTATGGTAATGAAGTTTATAATGATCTATCGTGGGTTTGACTTAGGATATCTGGCTGGGATGTGAGCCGGCAAGGCTACTGATGGGCTTCAATTACGGCATGGGTCTTGGATAAAGAAGGTCAAGCTTGGAAAGACAGGAGTGTTTGCGAAATATCTTGACTTCTATGACTTAGACTGGATAGAAAGGGTACTAGCCTGCTTCTCAAGAAGAGCAGCAGGGTTTAAAGTGTATAACTTCGACTCTTACGGGTCACTGCAATGTGAGATATATGACCAGCAAATGGAATAAGAACTCCACAGGCTTTTGCCAGTTGCCCATTGTCCAAGTCTGCGAATTGCCGACAGAGATAACGACGGTCAATAAACATAGCTTCTGCTGGGCCTTTTGGCTCCTTGTTTGTTTCTTTCATTGTTCTTTCTACTTTTCTAAAGTAATATTTACTGGGACTACAAGTCTTTGGGTGGAAGTTGCGGACATTCTTTATCACTACCCCTCACAACCTAACCTGACACTGTTTGGTATGTTTTTTCCAAATTAAGCTTTAGGTACATATTCCGTTTGTCGGCACAAGCCAAAGTAGTTTTTTGAACAAATTCCTTACTTGGGTCTTCACTTAAACTTTCTGTCAAAAAACACCGAAAGGAGACGTAGCCTACCCATGATTTTTCTGTACCTAATAAAGCTTTCCCGATTCAGCTGGTTTCTATTTTTCCTTCCATCAAATCTGTCGAAAAGAACAGATAAAACAATAAATTTAAATGCAATTTTGTATCAGTTTATATTTTTTTTTTATAATTTATTTAATTTCCTGCATTTACTGTTTAATTATTTTAATTTTTATTATTTTAGAGCGAAATGAGTTGCCTTGTTAAAGACGACTTAATACAAAGTCTTAAAAGAAAGGTTGGTTCTTGTTTAATTTTTTTTTCTTCTTTGAATTTGTTTAAATCCTACTTTGTGTTCCACACATTTATATTTTTGTCACGTTAAACAAGGTACTAACATGATTATTTTTACAATGTAGCTGGTCAAACTAGAAACAACCGGCAATGAAAATGAATTACTTAGCGAACGTTTGCGTCAAAGCGAGCGTGAACTGGTCAATATTAAAAAGGAAGCTGCCAACTTGCAAAATATGTTACAACAATCCCAGGCCCAATACATGGCCCTCGACAAAAAATACAATAAAGCAAAACGCTTGGTGCGCGAGTATCAGCAACGTGAAATTGATATGTGCCATCGTGAAGAATTCTATCAACAGTTACTGCAGGAAAAAGATACCGAATACAATGCATTGGTAAAGAAACTTAAAGATCGTGTCATCAACTTGGAACATGAATTGCAAGAGACACAACGTAAGGGTGGCTTTCCCGTTGGTTTACCCTACGACAGTGCCACTCTCAAATTGACACCTCAAATGATGCGAAAGGCACCCCCAAAACCATTATTCCAAAAACTAGAAACTGAATTGTCGGATACGGAAATATCCGATCTATCACCTGATGGTGATGGTGTTAAGACTGCTACGGTGGAACGTAAAAATCCTGTCAAAGATGAATTGGATGCTGCGGTGCCACAACATGAATTACTTGATAATTCTGCAAATAAAACGAAAATAGATTTGGGTAAGTTTTTCAATGTCTATGTGTGCCTGTGTGTATTAAATTTTCTTTTCCAAATAATATTAATCTCAAAATTTGTTTCGTTTCTTGACTACATTTGCTTTGCATTTTCTACTTTTAATTGTTATTTAAAATACGGCGGAAGGAAAAATAAATGGTGATTTAGGGTTTTTATAGATTTTTTTAAATGAAAAGAACAAGTGAAAAGCATTGTTAGCAAATGGGCTATGAAAATCTTTTACCATTTAGTTTCAGCAAAATTTTAAATGAAATCTATTAATTTGTCGATTATGTACAGCAACCCAACTTCAGTTATGTTGCCCAAGCTTAGTTTCCATACATAATTGACCCATAATTTGTGCCTCCCAGTAAATAAAAATTATTTCCTTTTTTAGAAATTGAACTTTTTAGAGATAAAATAATTTTGAATATCAAAAAATATTTTTGAAAATCGTAAACTCAACAAAATAATTTTTAACTTTTAAATCGCCATTTTTTTCTGCTTCTAAGTTACTTTTACTTGTATTAAAAAAAATTTTGCACCCAGTTTATTCTGTGTTCATTACCTAAGCACCTTTTCATATCTAAGCACAGCTTTGTAAATTTAAAGTCCCCTTTTCTAAAAAAAACAACACGAATTCCTTTAAAATCGTTTTTTAATTTTTTTTGTTTTGTGTTTAAATATTTGTTTCATAGTTTCTTGTAAAAAATATAAACGATACCAACAAAATGTTTAAGAAAATGTTTTTTTTATTTTGTTTTTTTCTTTTTTTATGTAAAAAAAATAATTCACTTTTCCACAACAACTATTTCTATTTAAACTACATAAATATATTAATGCGCTGCTGTTGTGCTGTAAATGTTGTTTGAAAATAATTTTGAAAAAAATACTTGTGTCTTGTGTGCTGTCCAAAAATCAAACAAATTTTCGTAAATTGCTTTTGAAAATCATAAAATGCCAAAATAAAAAAAATCATAATCAAATACAAAATCATCTTTTAAAATAATTGCCACGCCCACTTTTTTAACTTAAATTAAAACCATTCAAACGTAAATTCAAAATTGCTACTGTTTGAATAAAATTATTTATAAAAAAATTTCAAAACAAACAAAAAAAAATTAACCAAAACTAAAACTAGCCTCCCGCGGTGGTCTAGCTAATCGACAATTGCCATCTGTTAACAACTCCAACACTAGTTCGAGTGCTTCGAATGTCACTACTGCAGTGACCATAGCAGCAGCGAACAGTATTAATAATTTATCTAAACGGACTCTAAGCAATAGTAGCTCTGAATGTGGTCTTGATGATAGTGAAGATGACACTGGCTTAATGCTTAATAGTCACCATAATCTTCATAATAATACTTCGGTGTCGGCACATGACCTTAATGTTTTAAATGGTTTGCATCAGCTTAAACAACAACAACAACATCATCATCTCCAACAACACAATAATATCATAAGTAACGGTCATCACAACAATATTAACAATTTAAGTAACTGTAACAACAGTAATAACAATAACAATTTTAATAGTAATAACGGTGGGGGTAATGTTGGCCTAGTAGGTGTAGTCAGTGGCAGTGGTATTGGTAGTAATAGTACTAGTAGTGGTGGTATTATTGCTGGTACAACAACTGCCATTTTACTTAATTCCACCTCATCATCATCTACAACATCATCATCAGCTAACTCAAGAGAACAACAAATTAATCAATTGTATGCTCAAGTTCATAAGGATCATAAAAGCTCGTCATCATCTGCTTCCCACACCGGCTTGCCGGCATTATTTAAAAATAATCTCGGCTCACCCGGCAGCATTGAAACGTCTAGTCCTAATGATTTTCATCGTGGTGGCATGACCACATTTGGTACTAGCAGCCGTGATCTCAATAGTTCATATGATTCTATTTTAGGATCAAACGATAAACTATCGGAAAATGATCAGTCATCAGAGAATTGGATGTATCCTAGTCGAAGACGTGTCGGTCCGACGGGTGCAATAGTAAGTGCCAAACTACCACCGACATCATTTACCGAACAATTGAATCAAGCATTAACGGAGAGAGAAAGGTAAGAAAATATTTTGTTGGGGGTTTAAAAGTGTTATATTTACGGTTGTATATACACTCTAATCATATTTTTAATTTTGTAAGTCATGTTTAAAAATTTATAGGTTGATTTCAGAAATTTTTTATTTTTTAATTCAGTTTATATATTTATAAATTTTATATAATTTTCAGAGCTTTCCAGTTGTATTTTGGATATTTTTCTTATTAAGTGGCAAATTACGGCATTATTTCCGAATTTAAAGCATTCAAAACTCAATCGATCAAGTACAGTTTTGTTTCGAATAAAATGCTGTAATTTCCCCCTAGATTTTATTAAAACTATTTTTGAAATTTTTTATTTTATATCGGAGTTTTCCGTTTGTATTTCAAAGCTTTCTATTTGTATTCCAGAATTAATATTTTTATTATTTTTCCGAATATTTTTGAACTTTTTTTGGAATTTTTTATTTGAAACACAATTTACGAAAAGAAAGTTCTGAAATGAAGTTCGAAAATTCTTAAATTAAATTAGAAATTTCTGAAATCAATTTAGAAACTTATAAAACTCAAAAAGAAATTTCTGAGTTGCTCAAAAAATTTCAATTAGAACGTCCTAAAATACAATTGAAAATAGTGTAGTTCAATTTCACATTTTTATAATGTATTTAAAACATGTTTAAATAAATTTCAGAAATAAAATCAATTTCTGAAATTTTTAAACTAGTTTTAGAATTTTTTGAATTTCTATTGTGACTCAGTATTTTATATTTGATGGTCAGAGCTTTCCATTTGTATTTCAAAATTGTCTACAATAGAAAACAATAAAAAATTTAGGAAATACAATTAGAAAATTTCTGAAATACAAACAAGTTCTAAAATTAAATTCAAAAATTAAATTTGATATTTCTGGAATAAAATTTTCTAATGACTATCCTGAACAGAAATCAAGTTCTCCCAGTAAATCTTTATAATTAAATGTTATCGGAAGTTTTATTCTTTTTCAATTTCCAAATTTGGCTTTTTTTAATCGTCACACCCGTTGCTATAAAATACTAAAGAAATTTTTATAATTAGAGTTAGTAAATTTAGAAACTTTTATGAACATATTTAGAATTGTATTTTTCTTAAACTTCTTTACAGACGCCTGGGTGATGGCTCATCACGACATTCCAGCGATGATTATACTGAAATCAATAAATCACAATCAGTGGCAGCTATTAATTGTAAAACATTAATTAATGAAATACGACAAGCTGTAAATGAGGCTCAACCAAAAGGTGACACATCATATTGATTTAATAATTTTATAACAAAACATTCACTTTATTTCAAAAGAAATCCCTTCAAATAATAAATCACAACAACGACAAACCCCCACAAGTAGCTTTTTAAAAAGAAAAAATATATGTTTTAAACCCTTTCTATAAATCATTTTAAACTAACAAAATTCCTTAAATTATTATTTATGTTTTTAAGTTAATTTCATTTATTATGAAATTTTATTGGTGTTGTTGTAATTCCTAAAAATGCCTGCCATAGAAAGTTAACCAAAAACTTAATTTTAATAAAAAAAAATCATTTGTTTTTATTATTATTTTGTTTAAATTTTGTTAATATTTTACCTTAATTAGTGTTGTTAAAATTAACCAATATTCATTGTATTCAAATTATATATTTATAAAAATTATGTACAATAACTTATACATATGTATATACTATATTCTTAATTATCATTATATTTAGTCATATGTTTTTTAATACATACAAAGTAAAATATCTAAAGGTGTAAGTAGTGATATGTAATACATATTTATAAACGAAATATCTTTTTTTTATCCCTTTCTTTTTTTTCTTCCTTTCTTTATTTCATTTTAATATATATTTAATTCTCTTTATAAACTTTATAACATGCTTGCCTTGTAAACAAAATATATTTCAAATGAAATGATACTGGCAACTCTGAACTAATCGAAACGGTTTAATATTTTATTAATTGATTTTTTGTTTTAATGATTTAAATAATATTTTAAACTGAAGTTAAACAAGTTATTCCTCAATCTTTATCTCCGCCTGGTACAGTACCATGGCAACAGCAAACTCCATCTCATAGCAATGGTCCTCCCTCGCCAACGAGCATGTCATCAGGCTGTTCTTCGCCCGGCTACTCACCAAGCCGAGGCATAGATTTGTCCGGCTCAAGTTCAAGTTTTTCCGAACGTAAAGCAGCGGCTTACAACTACAAAGGAGGACCAGTACACGAATGGACCAAAGAGCAAGTTAGTATAAAAGATTTCCCAAAAAAAGGTTAAAATTTGTTTAAAATTATTTCCCTAATAACCCTTTTTTGTTTTTTTTTTCTTCAGGTGGGTCATTGGCTTTTAGGCATTGAAATGGACCGGTATATACCCGTTTTCAAGGAGCACAATGTTGAAGGTGGCGCTTTATTATCTTTAGATTCGAAAGATTTAAAAACCCTGGGCGTTACCGGCGACGATAAGCATCGTTTAAAACGTCGACTTAAAGATCTCAAGGCCAGCATTGAAAAGGAGCGCAAAGATCAGGAACGTGAACGTAGAGAACGTGAAAAGGCCATACGCAAGGCAGAGAAAAAAGCGGCCAAAAAGAAATAAACTTAAGAAATTATAATTATTATTAACATAAATAACAAAAATATTTTAATTATTTTAAACTAAATTTAAACTAAATTATATTAGTTTTTAGAATTTTTAATATTTAAGCTCTACCAAATATATATTTAAACACTCACAAAAACAAAACAAAAACTTAGTGAAACAACTAATATTTTACCATGTCCCAAAACAAGGCAAATAATTTTAACAAAAATCAAATTATTTATGTATTTATTTATAAAATTGACAAAACAATATAACACTTAATTTAGTATTAGTAATAATTTTAACATTAAATAATTAACAAAAAGAAAAAAAAACAACTACAACAAAAATAGTTTAACAATAAGTTACTTAAAAGCGATTATCAAAAAGAAAACCTTTTCTCATAATTTTTGTTTAAATTCTTTTTGATTTTACATCAAACCCCATGATTATTTATAATAAACTTTTAAGTTATTATGCACTTAAAAAATATAAAAAATTTAAAAATTGAAAACGAATTCTTCGTACAAAAGAAGTTTTATAAACCTCTCATTAAACAACATTTTTTATGAAATTCCCCTTAACTGTCTGACAAACTTTGATTTGTAATCTAACAAAATAATTATAAATACTGAACTTAGCCTTTTTATATTTTACAGTCATGGTTAAAACAATAAAACGTAAGTTTCTAAAGCTATTATATTTTTATACATTTTTTAATTCACAGGCCCCCGTCTTTGATTTCAATAAAAACCACAAATTTTTTTATGAGGTTATTTTAAAGTTGTATTGAACTGCTCAATACTAGTCTACACCATTTTCATTTTAGAAATTTCTAATTGAACTTTAAAATGCCCTATTTAATCCTCAAGTACAATTAAAAAATTCTAAAGAGCCGTAAGAAAATTTTAAAATTGAAGTAAAATTTTCTGATATACAATTATGGGCCTAATTACGTAAAACGCAACGTAAAATAAAAAAAAAAACAATTGTATGGAAAAAACTAGAATTTAAAAAACTTTTTCATGCATTTTGTTTTTGCTTAAGGGCGTTGCGTTTTAGGAAATGAGGGGGTATATGTTTTCGAAATTAAATAAGACGGGTTTGAAAATAAATAAGTAATATCCAAAATTCAATTAGAAAGGTTCGGAATACTTTTGGAAATAGTAAACTATTAGGAATTTTGAAGAAGAAAAAGTAGAATCTAACATTGATCCTCCATCCAGTTTCTTGACTTCACATACTATGTGTATTGGCAAATATTCCATTATTTTAAAGCAATTTGAAAAAAATGGCTTCGAACGTGCGACTATTTTGAAAATTCTTCAAGAAAAAATGATACATAAAAGGTAAAACTGCTGGCGGGTTATTGTGTTATTCTGTTCGAATCGAAAATTTTTCGAATTCGAACAAATTGAATTGCATAGTACAATTTTCGAAAATTTACTTGCAAACGTTCGGAAATTAACTTTTTTAATGCAAATTGACATTTTTTTAATATTTTCACAAACTCAAAGTGCCACCATGTTTTTACATGTTAAAATTTGGCATCACTTAATATTACCCTTAAATCAATTTATAACATAATGAATAGCTCTTTCAAAAGTTTTAGAAAATGCGAACTGCTTTTTGAATCAGAATTTTTTTTCAAAACCTTTTCGATATGAATCGAATTATGGTATTTGATTCGAATCGAAAAGGCTTTCGAATGGAATTTTTAATTCAAAAGGCAGAACATCAGAAATATAATTTTTTTTAAACTAGTAATTTCAAATTTAAAGTGAAATCGATTTGAAAAGGCTTTCAATTTTCGATTTAAAAGGAAATTCGTATTATCGAAATAATTTAAGGGAAATTTGAAATGATTTCAAATTTAAGAATATAAAAAAATCTAGCAGGAAATTTAAAAATTTTTTAGAAGTATTCTTAAGTATCAATTTGCAATTAGAAATTAACAGTGTGACGGGTAAGCGATAATTTCACTAAAATTATTGGTTTCATTATCTGGAGATAACCTATTTTTACTTTTTTTTTAATTTGTCCTTTCTTTCAATAAGCTATAATGGTTTTTTTTCTGACCTATTTTTTCGAGTGTATTTTTCTTGCTGCCTTGTGTATTTTGATCTTTTATATATTTTGAGTTGTATTGTAAATTTAATTGAGTGACTCTCGTATTGGAACATACATACATACCTACACACATGGCTTGCTCTTTGACATGAACTTTATTATCACAGCTTTAAGTAGATAAAGAATGAGTGCGAAGAGATAAATTGGGTGTTAGTGGTAGTAACATTTCAATAACATAGTAGTGGGGGGGAATGTATAGAAAAGAGCTTTGAATGGAATTTCAAGAATTTCAATAAAATTGTTGTTGCAATCTAAAAATAAACAAGTTGACTTATTATTTGCATGATTTTAATAATTTTGCTACTAAGATGGTTAGTCTGTAAAAATTAAGTTCAAGGTGAACAACTGCAAAGTAGTTCACGCTACTTAGAAAGAGGAACTAATTAAAAGTATTTAAGAAGACCGAATTTGACGGAAACCCGTTCCTTAAATAAGATTACCAAGCCCGAAATCTTTAAAGTACATTGCCACTGGATACACAGTGAGGGAAGACCCCGAACGTAAGTGCAAATCACTTGGCCTTTTCTGCCTTGACCTGGGCACGTGAATTTGCCTTGGCCCACTAGTATACCATTGTTGTATGGGAGTCATTGCATCACCCTGCCTACGACTATCCTAATTCGGCTTATGGAGAGGACGTATTAACCATTCAACTTTATTTGAGTCCAATTGGGTTTTTGGTACAGTATTGTAGCTTCAACTTTGCAACTCGTTCAAGGTGCCCTTGAAACATTTTTTTTAACTTTACTTTAAAACCAAAAAAGATACAAAAAAAACTGTGAATAACTTACAAATTGCCCTGGCAAGGTCAGACTTTTTTTTTCAACTTAATTAAAAGAAAAACAAAATCAAAAATTAAAGTATATAAAAATTAAAGTATATTAAAGTATACGTATATATAAAATAAAATATATATATTTATATATTCGGGTAATTTACTTTTAGCAGTTTAAAGTCATTCTCGTTTTCGGCTTAATTTTAAAATTTGTGAATTATTGTAAATACCATTAAACTTGTAATTATATTATTTCATTTTCGTTTCTCAAATTTAAGAATATAAGGAAAATCAATGTAACTTAAAAATTTTGTACCGCACTTTCTGCCAAATTATTAGAACCCAAAAGTATTTTAACCACAGCTACCTTAATGTTCCACGTCATCTAAGGGCCCAAAGATCAGCGCTGGAATCATCAGAAAATATTCATGTGAGTACTAAAATTTTACTACCTCTATTTAATCATTTGGCAAACAGTGTACTAGCAAATAGTAGATACAATTAAAATATTTTAAAATTTTGGTTTAATTGGATAAACGTATAGTTATACCTATACCCATATAAGTTCCCGTAATTTTTTTATTCAGTTAAATAATTTTTTTTGAATTGAACATTAAACGTAGTACTTATGTATGTCTATTTCCTATATATAGATCTTTTCTTTAGAAAATGTACTTTTTTAAAATAAAGTTAATAATAAATTTGGAATTAAACATGGAATAATTTAATGTTTTGAGGGTATAAGAAACTAGCGAGGTAACCTTAGGGGTTCACGTCAAGTCATTTGGAATGTGTGAACATTTGGTTGGTGAGGGCAGGACGCCGTAATACCTGGTCGTCTAAAGAAAATTGACAAATTGATAGTATCTACCTACATATGTACATTTATTTAGTTTACGTTGTGCTCGAACTTAAAGTGTCCGTCCGTTTTTTCAGTTAACACCCATTTGTGATCCCGTTAAGGCACGTTCATTATTCCTGTAAAAGGCACTGATTCTTATAAATTCCCAGACAGATAAAACCCACCCCCATCCGACGAGTCCTAGCTTGATTGCGAACGTGCGGTCTGGAAATTTGTCAACTTCCACCAGAATCCTTACATTAACAACCAAAAAGTTAATAAAATAATTAAAGGCCATTACAGAATTGGCGCCCAACGTGGGGCTAGACACATCTAACATTATACACTATAGCCATCAACATCTCGCTTATATTATTTTGTGTTAAGCGCTACGACCACTAGCAAGCGAGTAGATTAATGATTCAGTGGTTTACTGGAGCTATTAGTTCAGTTGCGAGTGATATGCATCTTGACTAATCCGTTTTCTGAACTGGGTTATAAAATCTCCCGCTTAACTTCCTCTTGGTTTGTTTTCTCTGCAATAGCTCTTTGCTGTTTAGTTTAATTTGCATTAGTTTTAGTTTTAGCGTTTTCTGGAGTACGATTTTTTTTTGTTTCGAATACAAAATTAATTGTCCGAAAAAGCTTTATTAAAACGTGTATTGGATACAAAATAGCAAATCGGTTTTCAGAACGATATATCATTTTGTCAATTAATTGCCTCGTTTGTTTCTTAAATATATCCTCTAAAATGTATCTATATATAACTAAAGTTTATTTACCTTAAAATTATTTGATCACCAATTGAAATTTTTTTTTAATTATTTGCTTACGAGATGGAAGTCATTAAGTGTCCTCTTTGTAAAACACCGTTTGCTCCTTCCCAATCATTAGTTTCGACTAGGTGCAAACATAACTTTCATCGGGAATGCTTAATATCTTATCTAGAAACTAATTCTACTTGTCCAGTTTGCAAATCTGACACAAGTATTAACTACCTGCTTGAATTTAACTTGCCTTCCGTTCCGGTCACTTCCAAGGGTGCTAAGCCCAAAGGTGTCCAAACTCGTTCACAGACACGGACTTTATCTCAAACCCCAACCCTTCCAGTGGGCGTAAATTCCAGAAATTCTACTTTAATTTATCCCATCGATCCTCCTCACACTTCTTCTCATGAATCTGAAATGCGGGAGGAAATTAATAAGCTACAGGATATGGTGACACGTTTTTCACAGAAATTAGAACAGCTTTCGTTAAATCGCAGTTTAGGGACAAGTTGGCCACACGACTCATTTCCACCATTGAATAATGCCCAGAATCATCAACCTCCCACAGATAATTTTACTTTTCGTACTGAGACTTCTTCAAATGCACTGGTCAATTCAAGTAAAGTCTCAACTTTAATAAGTAGTTGGAATATTCGTTTTGATGGTAACTCGTCTGGTTTTCCGGTTGGAAAATTTATTTACGTAGTTACTGCCCTTACTATGGATAACTTAGGTGGTAACTTTCAGATGGTTTGTGATAATTTTCATATATTGGTGGTAAGTCGCGCTAAGGACTGGTATTGGTCATACCGTCAAACCATTTCGAAGGTTACATGGAATCCTTTATGCCAAGCCTTGCGAGCCCGCTTTGCAGATCATTTATCGGATAACGACATAAGAGAATTAATTCGGGAACGTAAGCAACAGATAGGAGAAAGTTTTGAAGATTTTTATGCTGGCATTTTAAAGTTGTGTGATCGCTTGAGATATCCCCTTTCTGAAACTGATATGGTCGAGATGTTGCAACGAAACCTTAAACCCCAGTTACGGAAAGAATTGTTTTATCTCCATATCCCAACGGTTGGTCATTTGAGAAACTTAATCCTTCGCAGGGAAGCCCTAATCAGTGACCTTGATAGGACTCGTACCCCCCCTAAGAGGGTAAGTGAACTGGAAAGCGTTGCTACCGGTGGAGAGCCAAAGGAACCGGAAATTTTTGAAGTGGATAGAGCCAACAAAATTACCTGTTGGAATTGTAGGAAACCAGGACACCGTTTTACCGATTGCTTAGAGGAAAGATCCTTATTTTGTTATGGGTGCGGTAAGGAGAATGTTTTTAAGCCCAGTTGTTTAGCATGCAGTGATTCGGGAAACGGGACAGCGAGCGGATTCCGCTCGAAAAATTAGATCCCAATACCCCTAAGGAGAGAAAGAATATCAAAGTTTTCCAGCCTCTTACTTCTACTAGTAATAAAGCTAAACCAGTGTTGAGACCTTTAATACCCTATCACGAAAGACTTATTAGCTACCTTAACGTACGGAACAAGATTTTCTCCGAACCAACAAACCTTCTTGTCAAAGAACGCGTGTCTTTGAAACCTATAAAACGGAATACTAGACGGCTAAGAGGCTTTTGGAAAAACATCTTATCTGATCGCAAGTCTTTGCAGCTATCTGTCAACTCATTTACTACTACCTACAATGACCTAAGACCCTATTTAAAGTTGACCTTGTTTGGAATGGATCTGATAGGCCTAGTTGATACTGGAGCATCCCTTACTTGTATCTCTGGAAGAGCTGCTAAAAACTTCTTGAAGTTGAACCTGGATTATCGAAAAATGAATGAGTTGGTAACAACGGCAGGTGGATCACAATACCGTATACTTGGTTTTATTTTTGTAGATATTACTTTGCACTCCCTGACGAGAAAAATTAAGATTCATATTATACCCGACCTGAAGAATGATCTTTACCTTGGGGTGGACTTTGTTAAAGCTTTTGAACTCTTAAAGTTAGAGGTTTCGCAAATGGATTTGATTTCGCCGGATTGTCATTCTGAACTTCCAACCCATGCACTGACCCCTCAAATGCTTCAGAAGCTGAACAATACAATTGCTTTATTTCCCTCCTTTGAACGGGATGGTTTAGGCAGAACACTTCTGGTAAGGCACAAGATCGAGATCTTGAAAGATGTCAAACCCATAAAGCAAAGGTATTTTTCGGTGTCTCCTGCAATTGAGAGGTTGCTTCACGAGGAGGTTGACAAGATGTTAGATTTGGATATTATTGAGGTTGCTCCTCCCAATTGTTCGTGGAGTAGTCCCGTGACATTAGTTAGGAAAGAGGGCAAATCAAGGTTATGCTTAGATTCTCGGAGGTTAAATGCGGTGACGGTGAAGGATGCTTATCCTCAACCGAAAATTGACAATATTTTATCCCGTCTACCCACGGCGGAATTTATAACCTCCTTGGACCTTAAGCACGCCTTTTGGCAAGTCGGACTAGATCCGGGATCTCGTGATATGACCGCTTTCACTATTCCAAATAGACCTCTGTACCGGTTTAAGGTAATGCCTTTTGGTTTGACAAATGCCCCCCAAACAATGAGCCGCCTAATGGACATGGTTATACCGGCAAATCTGAGAAACCAAGTTTTTATTTATTTAGATGACTTGCTGTTGATTTCGTCAAGTTTCGAGGAACACCTGATCTTGTTAGCTGAAGTGGCTCAGCTTCTGCGTAAGGCAAACTTGACGTTGAATATTGCAAAATGCAAATGGTGCCTTCGAGAAGTTAGATATCTCGGATACATTATAGGAAATGGTGTAATCAAAACGGATCCGACCAAAATATCAGCCATCAAAGACTTAGAACCTCCGAAGTCCGTCCGAGAAGTGAGAAGATTCCTTGGCCTAGCCAGTTGGTACCGACGCTTCATAGAAAATTTTTCTGAACGAACAGCTCCTATTTCCGATTTGACCAAAAAGGTTAAAAAATTTATTTGGACCGAAGAAGCCCAGCTGGCCTTTGAGAACATAAAAGACTGCCTCACCACCGCTCCTGTTTTAGTTACACCTAATTTTGAGGATCCCTTTATAATACAATGTGATGCCTCAAAACTGGGTATTGGAGGTGTGTTAGCTCAGGAAGACTCTGACGGTGTCGAACGACCCATATCCTTTTATTCATATAAACTAAATCCAGCTCAAAGAAATTACTCTATCACAGAGCTGGAATGCCTCGCAGCAGTAAAATGCGTTGGAAAATTTCGAGAGTACATAGAAGGACATAGGTTCAAGATTATTACCGATCATGCCAGCTTACAGTGGCTCATGCGACAGACAGACCTAAACGGACGACTGGCTAGATGGTCTCTTAAATTACAATGTTTTGATTTCGCCATCGAACATCGGAAAGGTTCTTTAAATGTAGTACCCGATGCCTTATCCCGATTATCTCTAGATGCCATAGCCTTGCCCACTGTAGAACCTGACATTGACATTAGTTCAGAATGCTTTGATAGTCCTGAGTATAACCAGCTTCGGAATAAAATAACTGAGAATAAATCCCTTTTCCCTGATTTGCAAGTAATCGATAAATACGTCTACAAGCGTCTAGAGTTTTCAGATGGAGATCCATTAAGGGAGTCTACTACTTGGAAGCTTTGGGTTCCCCGGGAGCTGACCGAAGATACCATTCGAAGAGCTCATTGTCCACCTACCTCGGCCCATGGAGGCATCGGGAAGACTCTCGATAAACTTCGCCGCAACTTCTTCTGGCCTAAGATGGCGTTTGAAGTTAGGGAATTTATATCTAAGTGCGAAATATGTAAGCAGTCGAAAGCTCCGAATGTTGTGTTAAGACCATTGATGGGTGAACAAATAGTATCTAGCCGTCCTTTTCAGAGAATATATATGGACTTTCTGGGACCGTATCCTAGGTCCAAGAAAGGCCATATAGGTCTATTCGTGGTATTGGATCACTTCACCAAATTTCCAATTATAAAGGCCGTTACGAAATTTACGACGGATAATATTTTAGAATTTTTGGAAACGCAAGTGTTCCATCTGTTTGGAGTACCGGAAATCGTCGTAAGCGACAATGGTACACAGTTTAAATCTGCGATGTTCGAAAACCTTCTGATAAGATATGGTATAAAGCATACTTTTACCGCTATATATAGCCCGCAGGCAAACTCATCCGAACGCCTTAATAGATCCATCATCGCAGCCATTCGGTCATACCTAAAACACGAACAAAAAGAATGGGATTTAAATCTTAGTCTTATTTCAGTGGCTCTTCGTAGCATGGTTCATACGTCCATTGGATATTCTCCCTTTTATGCACTTTTTGGCAATTCCATGATAACTCATGCCCAGTCTTACCATTTACTGAAATCTTTAGGGGCCCTAGAAGTGGGTGAGAATATTGATCGTTCTGATAAATTACAATTAATTCGCTACAAGGTCATGCAGAATTTGAAAAATGCATATGACAATTATCAAAAGTCGTACAACTTGCGATCACGGCCCATTAACTACAATATAGGCGACGAACTGTACCGCCGAAACTTTGTTTTGAGCAAAAAGACCGAACATTTTAATTCTAAACTAGCTCCTAAATATTTAAAATGTCGTATTGTCGATAAACTTGGAAACTGTTACTATAAAGTTTCAGATCTTAGCGGTAAAATTGTAGGTACTTACCACGCCAAAGATTTGAGACCTCTTTAACACAGCTACCCTGTTTCCAGCTAATTTAATTATTAAAATTAATATAAAATTATCTGTGTTGTGACGGGTAAGCGATAATTTCACTAAAATTATTGGTTTCATTATCTGGAGATAACCTATTTTTACTTTTTTTTTAATTTGTCCTTTCTTTCAATAAGCTATAATGGTTTTTTTTCTGACCTATTTTTTCGAGTGTATTTTTCTTGCTGCCTTGTGTATTTTGATCTTTTATATATTTTGAGTTGTATTGTAAATTTAATTGAGTGACTCTCGTATTGGAACATACATACATACCTACACACATGGCTTGCTCTTTGACATGAACTTTATTAACACAGCTTTAAGTAGATAAAGAATGAGTGCGAAGAGATAAATTGGGTGTTAGTGGTAGTAACATTTCAATAACATAGTAGTGGGGGGGAATGTATAGAAAAGAGCTTTGAATGGAATTTCAAGAATTTCAATAAAATTGTTGTTGCAATCTAAAAATAAACAAGTTGACTTATTATTTGCATGATTTTAATAATTTTGCTACTAAGATGGTTAGTCTGTAAAAATTAAGTTCAAGGTGAACAACTGCAAAGTAGTTCACGCTACTTAGAAAGAGGAACTAATTAAAAGTATTTAAGAAGACCGAATTTGACGGAAACCCGTTCCTTAAATAAGATTACCAAGCCCGAAATCTTTAAAGTACATTGCCACTGGATACACAGTGAGGGAAGACCCCGAACGTAAGTGCAAATCACTTGGCCTTTTCTGCCTTGACCTGGGCACGTGAATTTGCCTTGGCCCACTAGTATACCATTGTTGTATGGGAGTCATTGCATCACCCTGCCTACGACTATCCTAATTCGGCTTATGGAGAGGACGTATTAACCATTCAACTTTATTTGAGTCCAATTGGGTTTTTGGTACAGTATTGTAGCTTCAACTTTGCAACTCGTTCAAGGTGCCCTTGAAACATTTTTTTTAACTTTACTTTAAAACCAAAAAAGATACAAAAAAAACTGTGAATAACTTACAAATTGCCCTGGCAAGGTCAGACTTTTTTTTTCAACTTAATTAAAAGAAAAACAAAATCAAAAATTAAAGTATATAAAAATTAAAGTATATTAAAGTATACGTATATATAAAATAAAATATATATATTTATATATTCGGGTAATTTACTTTTAGCAGTTTAAAGTCATTCTCGTTTTCGGCTTAATTTTAAAATTTGTGAATTATTGTAAATACCATTAAACTTGTAATTATATTATTTCATTTTCGTTTCTCAAATTTAAGAATATAAGGAAAATCAATGTAACTTAAAAATTTTGTACCGCACTTTCTGCCAAATTATTAGAACCCAAAAGTATTTTAACCACAGCTACCTTAATGTTCCACGTCATCTAAGGGCCCAAAGATCAGCGCTGGAATCATCAGAAAATATTCATGTGAGTACTAAAATTTTACTACCTCTATTTAATCATTTGGCAAACAGTGTACTAGCAAATAGTAGATACAATTAAAATATTTTAAAATTTTGGTTTAATTGGATAAACGTATAGTTATACCTATACCCATATAAGTTCCCGTAATTTTTTTATTCAGTTAAATAATTTTTTTTGAATTGAACATTAAACGTAGTACTTATGTATGTCTATTTCCTATATATAGATCTTTTCTTTAGAAAATGTACTTTTTTAAAATAAAGTTAATAATAAATTTGGAATTAAACATGGAATAATTTAATGTTTTGAGGGTATAAGAAACTAGCGAGGTAACCTTAGGGGTTCACGTCAAGTCATTTGGAATGTGTGAACATTTGGTTGGTGAGGGCAGGACGCCGTAATACCTGGTCGTCTAAAGAAAATTGACAAATTGATAGTATCTACCTACATATGTACATTTATTTAGTTTACGTTGTGCTCGAACTTAAAGTGTCCGTCCGTTTTTTCAGTTAACACCCATTTGTGATCCCGTTAAGGCACGTTCATTATTCCTGTAAAAGGCACTGATTCTTATAAATTCCCAGACAGATAAAACCCACCCCCATCCGACGAGTCCTAGCTTGATTGCGAACGTGCGGTCTGGAAATTTGTCAACTTCCACCAGAATCCTTACATTAACAACCAAAAAGTTAATAAAATAATTAAAGGCCATTACAACAGGCATGTTTAGCATTCCACTTTAAATTACAAATCACTTCATTTCAAAAAGTAAATTTTTTATTTTTAACATTCTCCAAAGCTGGGATTTTTTTAAAAACACAATGAAATGAAATGTAAAAAGTAGATTGAAGTACACCAATAATTCAATTTAAATTAATTTCAAATGGAATGCAGAACATGCCTGAAATTGTCCGAACGTTAGTAATTAAATTGTCGAAAATCTTAACACGCAATTCAATTTGTACGAATTCGAAAAGCTTTCGCTTCAAATCGAATTAAATAATAATGGGCGTCATATCTGATTTCTCTAAGAAACATTTATATTTTTAATTATTCTAAATACAAGTGTGACAAATAATAACTGCCTTACCCAGTAAATATCAAACAAATGTTCGGTCGAAATTAAAAATTAAAAATAAAATTTTGTTTTTTGCTTCAAATATAATTACTTACTCGTTAGACTTTTTCTCGGGCAGGCAGTGTTGAGATAAGGAAAAATTAAATATGTAATACATATTAAACGTGTAGCATACGCACGTGGTTTATCAATACATAAAAATAAACTCAACTAACTTGTAGCATTGCCCTATCACTTATTTCTTTACATCTAAACTAAGTTGTTTTTCAGAGTAAATAATTAATTTATTGCAAGCAACAAATATTAGCAATTGTTGTATTTCTTAAACCATTTACAATAAAAAATCCTTTTAAAACCGCGAATAAAAATTTTCAAAACCAATTAAAGTACTTGTTTTTTAACCATGACTGTTAAATTTTGTGTTATATATTAGGTTTATTGTATACAAATTATTATTTACCTTTTTAGTTTAATTTTATTTCCCAACAAATAAAAATATTGCAATTTTTTTTTCTTATTTTCTTTTAATTTTAAGTGTTATTTTTTCAATTAATTTTAATCTTATTAAATAACATTATTATATTTTATTTATTGAAAATTTTATTTATATAAACTTTATTTAAAGTATTTTATTTTAATCAAAAAAATTGACTGATTTTGAATTAGTTGTTGTAAAGTAGTGAAAAAAAAAACAAATAAAAAAAAAGCAAAATTAACAAGTAAAAAATATGAAATAAACAAATATGAAAATATTGCATTTTTATACTTATTTATTTTAAACGTAAAATAATTTGCTTTGTATGTTATGTAAGAATATTGAAAAAATCATATGAATAATGCTTATTTCAACTGTCATTATATGGTAAAGATATTTAAACAAACTTTGAACTTATTAGGCATGTTCTAAAAATCACTTGGTTTCAAATCACTTGTGATTTTAAAATCATAATATTTATTTATTTAATTAATTTACTGCGAAATTCAAAATAAGGTTATTGAAAATATAACCAAGTGATTATGAATCGGAAAACATTCAGCTGGCTTGTTTAAAATCACAAAAATTTGGAAAAATTTTGCATGTTTTTTGTGATTTCAAATCACTTTCAAAAAAAGCTATATATTTTCAGAAAATAACTGGCGGCAGATTACGGCATTCGATTCGAATCTAAATTTAAAAATTCTTATTAGAATTCTTATATTAAAAGCATTGACAAATCGATCGATTGAGTAGAATTTTAATTAGAATGGAATGGCGTGATTTGTCCCCTGTATGTTTAATTTTCGAACTATATTTGAAATAGTGCTATGCTATTGATTGCTGCCGTAATAATAGAAAAATGTCATAGAAACAAGGCAATGAAGGCTGACGTAGAATTGATATGAAAACATGTTAAATTTCTGTTCAAAATACAATACTTTTATATATCGTCTTAACTCAATGCGAGGAAAACTGTCCAAAAATTTAAAGAAAATACGAGAGTCTCACATCAAACGATCAGAATTGGGAATATATTTATTGCTTTGCTTGTTTTGCAATTTACTAATGATTTTAACATGGGAAATTCCACGTACAACGGCCAAAATGGGAAAGGAATATATATTTTTTTTTAAATAATGGATGAATTTACTTCTAAAGAGATCAAAGTATAAATTAATTTGTTGACAATTCACACGCTTAGTGGTTATTGTGAGCAGAAAACATTTCATTTAGTGGTCTACTTACTAATAAACGTTTGAAAACATACCATCCGTTGAAATAAATAGTAAAATGGTCACATTTAAACATTTATTTAAAAAAACTTTATTACTTTTCTTAAGCGATGTTGCCTATTTTTATTTGCTGCAAATCGTTATTCCCATTTTTGATATTGGAATATTCAGTATTCTGTAAAATAGTTGAGAGAGATGTCGCTCTTAAATTGATTCACTTTTTTTTATCTTAAAACTAGTTTATTTGAACTAAAACTTTTCAACTAGAATTAACAAAAAGTCGCGTTGGCGAAATAAATCGACGATATTGATGAAGCCAAATAGAAAAGAACGAATTTTATTTTCCCAGCTTTTTTTGTTGAAAGTAAAAAAAAATAATTAAATTTGGCACCAGGACTGTATTATAAAGAAGAAGAACGCAGAAATTAAAAAAAAAATTGTCAAAGTGGTTCACTCAGAATTTCAAGCAGATATCAATTATAGTTCTCAAGATATGACAAAACTTATTTTTCCTCTATGGAAGGCAGCATACCCATTTGAAGTACAAAAAATTTAGCATATATCTGTTAAGGAGGTAAACAAAAACCCCCAGTGAGAAAATTATGCAAAAAAAAACTAAAGAAGAAAAACTAAGACTTGTATGTCGTTTTTTCCTTATGTAATTAGTATAGATAAGTAAAATTGCATTCGCGAAGTTACATTTAAAAAAATGTTTTAAACTTAAAAGTTTTAAAAAGATTAAAGCTAAAATGCAATGAAATAATTTTTCAAAAATTGTTTTTACATTAAATAAAACTGTGTGTATTGCATGACATGCAAACAAATGTTTCAAAATATTTTAAAGTTTCTCGAGGGTAATTAAAAAAGTCATACCTAATTGAACTCCTTTTGGCAAGATTTAAAAAAAAACGTTGAGGTTAACAAATTGTTTTTTTATCTGCGAATAAAGGCAACGAATAACATCAAGTTGCAGTTAAAATATGTATGTATTTACAATTTTCTTTTTTTTCTAATTTTTATAACATAACTTCAGAAGAGCAGAAATGTGTTTTTATATTGAATTATATTACCTCAAACAACTTTTCCTCAATTCATTATCTTGGGTTGTTACGAGGACTTTAATGAAATGTTTATTTTCCTTAAATTTTTTAAATGGGAAAATACAATTTGAACACCTTCTCAAATAAAAAATTTAAAACAAATAGTAAAGGGTTAACTAAGAATTAAGTTTTATTTTTTCTAACCTCTAAAGGTGCTTTTATTGCAAAGAAGATGACATTGTTTTTTTGAAAATTATGTACATAGTTCATAAAAACATATGTTTCATAAAAGATGTTGTAAACAGCTTTGTGTACTTAAGCTCTTTACAAAAAAGGCAATGAATCAAATGTGTATATGATTATGTGTTTACTACGGTTACAAGTATGACCCTAATTTTTTTTTATTAGTTTTGTGTAAACAACTGTTTTATCTCTTTACATGTCAAAAAATGTCCAAATATTTATGCTCACATTTATAATAATTACTGTAGGTTTATTTAGGGCTTATTTGACAGATACATTTGGAATAATTGCCCACATTTACAAAGGGTTTTTTTGTCAGATATCTATGGAATATATGTTACCAGAATACTAATGTTTTAAAATTTGTAAAATTTTTTTTTAACAAATTCTGTTCTCAAACAATTGGGTCAGTAATGCAGCGGTTAGGCAAAATGGTATCAAAATACTCTCCTGCAAGTATGCAACACTTTTAATCATATTTGTTAAAAGTGCAAAAGAATAATGTTTGTTGCAGAAGTAAATGTTCCGTTAAAATTTTTAAATTTAAACCAAAAAACGCTAATATTTGTTTCGCAGTTACCTATTAAGTTCATTGGTTTACTCAAAATTTTTAAAATTTTTTACTGCATTGCATTCGTTTAAAAAAAATATTTACTGGAGAAAACAATTTGAGAGCATAAAGCGACATGTTTTTTACTGATTATTTTTCTGCTGGTAAAAAATTCCAGTAAAAAAAAACAAAACCAAAATTTTTCGGCTTAAATTTTGTAAAAAATTGTTTAATTAAAATAATTTAAACTGTTTAAATCAAATATTTGTATCTTTAAAATCATTAAGTGTGCTCTTTTGATAAAGTAAAACTTTGAACATTTTCCGTTCGCTTACGTTTTGGTAAAAAAGTTTTTTTGAGAGTTTTTTTTAATTGCTCAGTACGAATTATATTACTAGACTTTAGTAGACAAGTAAACGATTCTTGCATTCATACGTAGGCATTCAAAGCTAAAATGAAGCATTTATTTAAAATATTATTTTTTTTTTAATATTGCTTTTGAAAGCTCATAACTGACGGGTTCATAGGGCATCAGGGTGATTTTAAGGATAGAATATGCCATTCCATTTATAATGCGTAAACTTGGCTGGTATCGAACCCACTATCCCCTGACTGGTAGACTTGCGTACTTACTCACTAGGATCGGAGCACCCGATAAAAAAAATTTTGGGAAAAAATTCGGTGATTTACTCCAAATCCTTAAGCGTTTACCATTTTATACCACTTAAGTGAGCCTAATTTGGTATAAAATTAGAAAATTGCCTGGGCAAAAGCTGAGGACTGGCCAAGGAAGTGCTGCATCGACTAAATGTCCTCTATGCATGCCCTGCATTATTGCTCTTATCGGCCCTTGATTATTCATACAGATGCTTACGACCATTAAACCTGCGGTGCTCTAAGCTACGATTGTTTGGACCTCCGCTTTTAGGACAGTTTTGTAATCTCGGATGCAAAAGTAGATCTTGGTCTGCCGGTTTTTTAACAAGGAGCCCAGTACCGTTCTTCCCGTACTCTTCAACCCAGAGCCATTCGTATACAAAGAAATTCTTTCTGGCATTTGCCCAAATGTTTCTTTAACCAGTCCGTATTTTGCAAGTATAACAGTCAATCTGCTTTCAGCTATTATGTCTTGGTCTTCACTTGAAGATTACGATCGAATAACTGCAATATTTAGGTAAGCAAAACACGAATAGTTTTGGCATTCCCCTCTGTTCTGTAAACTGAATCTGAGTAAATCTCCAGTTTTTAAACCGAATTCACAAATTTTTTTCGATTTTAATCGTGTAGCAAATCTACTGCTTTAGACAACACCATGCGATTTAAACTTGACTCTGTTTAGAACCGTATTTTTTCTGCACAAAAACTTCCTTAAAAATTGGTATCAGATTCAAAAAGTGCAAGTTTTTAATATCGAGATATTTATATTGTGAAAAAATTTCTACTCCAAATAAAAAAAAAATTCTTATATAATGCCAAATTATTTTTTAATAAATCTATTAGTTTTTTTTTCTTATATTTTGTATTAATTTTGTATTTTAAAATTCTAATTATATTTTTTTAGTTAAATATGCATACTCAATACTAAAGTCGAAGTGGAAATTTTTTAAAATAAATTTTGTTTTATAAAATTCCAAAGACTTTGGTTGTTAAAGAGCATTTTCACCACATGTGCATTATGTTAACTTTAAATAATCATTCTGAATAGAATACAATTTAAGATTTCGCTCTAAATTTGTATTAAAGAATGATTATAATCTAAGCTTTTCGAAAGCTCGCCTAAATATAGTGCCGTTAATCTTTAAAAATAACCAAATAAACAAAATTATTAAAATCTTCAAAACATACATATATTTTTAGTTTCTAGAAATTTTTTGCCTTTTAGTTGATAACTTTATTTTTTAGGTCGAAGTAAAACAAAACAAAAAAACTGTTTGTATATGCTATCAATTGACATTCAAATAGATATAACAATTCAGATTCAATTTGATAGCAATACTTACATGTCAATAAATACATATAAAATTCTAAAATGACTTACCACCACCTACTTTATAATAAATATATAAAAATATTTATTATAAAAGTTTTTTAACAAAACAAAAATCTTAATTCTATTAGTTATAACAAAAAATTATTGTCTAAGTAAACTCACAATTATGCCTTCAGTAAAACTTATTAAATTAAACAAACAATTCAATAATAATATCAAAATGGTAGTTTTAATAGATTCAACAATATCCTTTTATCAGAAAAAATATAATGTTTACACAATCGTGCCTTTTTTCAAAATTGTTGCATTAAATAACCGTCCCACAAAATTGAATATTTTTTTCCAAATCTTTAATGCAGTTAATTCTTTAAAACAAACTCCATATCCATAAAAAATTTTTCAAAGTTTTCAAAATGCTAAAACTAAGCATGTGTTTTCATTAAGCAAGTTTTTTTGCCGAAAGTCTGAAAAAGTAAACAAAATCCAAAAATATTTTGGACTTTCGACTCAATAAAAACTTAATAAAAACACACGTTTAAAACCTGTTTTTTTGCAAAAATTGTTTTTTGTAGACTTTTTAAATTTACAAAAATTTTAAAAAATATGGAGTTCAAATACAACATTAAAATTTGGATTTAAAATATTTTTTTCAATTAAACTTAAAATATCTATTTAAATCTTAAAATGGCCTTAGAACTGTAGAATATTAATTATATGTATTACTTTAGAAATTTGTGTTTGTTGTTTATTTGTTTATTGAAAATAATTTGGCAGATATTGAAACTTTTTTTTAGTTTTGGAGTATATCAGACAATTCAAAAATCCTTTACTTTGACTCAAAGTTATTGTTTAATACCCACTAAAGAAATTTAATAAAAAATTTAAAGCAAATATTTTCAGTAACGCCTTTTAACCATAGAAAAGTGGATGATGGAGCGTAATAAAAAAGGTGTTTAAAGAAATATTTTTTTATGACACACACACATTTAGCAATTAGAAAAAAAAATTTTATAACTTTTGCTTTTGAATATGAAAAAAATCGAAGAAACGTATAATTTGTTTTAAATATATTTTTTATTACGCACTCCTTAATACTTTCTCCTTTAAGTTGTTTAAGAAAAATTTTAACTTTTCGTTACTTACTTCATGGGTGCCCCGGTAGACTGGTATACTAGTAAGTAAATGCGTTAGTCTGGGGTTGCTAGTTCTTTGCCTGCCAGATTTTTTATCTACACCTTAGCTTTACATTTGTTTCCACCCTTTCTATTTCTATCTTTCTCTAGGCGTATCATAAAGGCATCGAATAAGCGGACCCAAGTGAGCTGTATTGTTTCCTTTCAACGGCTGCCTGCTCTACCTCATCTTACCTAACATTTATAAACGAGAAGACATGACATACAGTAGACAAATAGAACGGTTATTATCCTTCTTCTTTTGTAATAAAAACTTAATAATTTTGGGAATCGCTTTACCATCACTGTTGCCAGCCAGCAAAATTGGCCGACATCTGTATGATATCTATCAAACGCCAAATATGCAGAATTCTTAACGAGTCCTGTCAGATTTCTGACCCCGAAACATATAAAGTGATTGGCATAAAATCTGTGAGACACATCGTAGGAAATTCTTAGTCGACGTGTTTAGCAGAAATCTGAGAGAACACTGATGAAGACCCGAATTAAAATCTGTTAAAAACAAAATATTTTTTTACCCGTAATTATTTTTACTCTTCAAATTTTTTATGCATTTTTTTTAATAAAAATATATTGAAAAATTGTTCTGTCCCCTTTTTTTAATTTATTGTTTTTTTTTTTTTAATCATAGTTTTATTGATTATTTATTTATAAAACAACTTAGTTTGCATCAATCGCACTTCCAGTGCACCACAACGTCACTTTGTTTTATAGCACCTAATGTCCCTTTTGTTTGCAGTGAGAAAAAAAACCTAAACACAAAATAAGCAAAGTAAAAAGGAAAATAGCGAACTCACAAACCAAAACAACAACAAAGCACAAGGGAATAAAAACAACATAGACATGTCTACGAGAAATTGATTAAAAATCTTGAAGACACATAGTAAATTATGAATCCCAGTCATTTTTAACAAAAATCTGTAAGATATTCGTACGAATAAATTCAGATTTTTGCCAGACTTGCCTGCTACAGACATTTTCGGTAAACTTTTCAGGTTGGGTTGCTTTAAATTAGTGCCCAGCCATAGAATATGATTCATTTTAATGTATGAATGCGTTTTATTTAAAAAAACGATTGCAACATCAACCTGTTGTTGTTGTCACTTTTTTGTTTTATGCTCTCTGTGTTGTTGTTGTGAACATATAAAACCAAATTGATGTTCGTCTCCCAAAATTACTATTGGCATACAAAGCTTTAAAAAGTTGATGTTGGAAGTAAGAAACCGGGGCTTTAAGAAGTTAAAGTTGATGCTGACAAACTATCACTGAAGAGGAATACACAGGAAAGGGTCAAGAGAGACCTTAACGCGTATTTTACATGCAAAAATTTCAAAGGGAAAATATCTCTTTAATCGATTTCTTAGGCCATAGTAATAATATAAGGTTTTTTTCGGAGAGGCAATTGCACACAAAAAACTACAAAAAAAATTTTTCAAACAAATTCTTGTTCAAAATAATTTATTTTTTTAGTCAAGTTATTTAATAGTCTCTAATAATATTTTTATTTGATTTTTAAATCAAACAAAATTTTCGCCTAGACAAATAAAATATTTAACCAGTTCAGCAAATATTCTTAACAGAAACTAAAATTCTTGCAAAATTGTTTGTCTAAATTTACAACTTTCGTTGTAGGTCGTCAGCCAGACAAAATATTTACTGATTCTCTGAAGTTTGTTACTGATTCTACAACTCAGTTTTTTCTGTGTGGCGTTGGCGTAGTCATTTTTAGTTTTTTGGTACTGTTTAACAAAACGCCAATGCTATATGAATAGCACCCTTGTCGTTTTTGTGGCGAATTCGACAACATTCGCCACGACTACGCCAAACACAATAATGCCCAATATAATTCCTTCAAATATTTTGTGAGTATGAAATAATATTACCTTAAATCTATGCCAGAAATATCACTTTCAATTTAGCTTAAATGATTTTATTTAAAAAATCAATAGAAATTTTATTTATTTGTGGATACTGTGGTTTAATATAAAAACATTTAACAAAAAAAAAAAAAAAAAAACACTAAAGAATTTTAAAATAATTAATTATTCAAGATTAGTTGTCTTTACTAAGAATTACAAAGGATGAAAAAGGCCAAAAATAAGACCTATTTTGCGATAATTTCATATAATTTTTTATTTACATATTTTGCATGAAAAGTTGTTTTTGTTAATATTAGGATTATTAATTTTGGCATTGCATTAACTTTTTTTTTAAAAATTAGCAACTATTTTTTCGATTTAATCCGTATTATACAACTTCTAACATACATATACACTGTGTAGAAGAGGCGGCAGAAAAGGGATCTTGGGCACATAGGCTTTTAACTGAGTTCTAAATGTGCTTCACTTTTATTACTGGCCCACATCCACACGGTAGAAGAGTAGTGAAATCAAAAAGATTGACCTATATGGCCGCGACTGAGCTCAGCAGACACAACGTAGGTCATGAGCTTGTGAAAATTGGGTGTAAAACCCACAATGAGGGCCCTAAGTAGGCACTGTCCGGTTACAGCTTAAACGACCAGATGGGATCGAGGCACTCCGGATTATTGTAGCATATTCGAGGACGAGAAGGAAACGATAGAGTTAAATATTTTGTAAAGAACTAAGATGTCAATTGAAAATCTTTTTGAACTCTTCATTACAAATTGGTGGCTAGAGTAAAGGCAGCAGGCAGAGAGGTTTCACAAGGGTTCTTAAGTTGCGCTATTGTTTCTCAGCCTTAGACTTTTTTTTTTCTTGTGAGTCTTACAACTTCTATTTCTTTTACCTAATGTGTTGTCTTTCTTTAAAGAGACGAACAATGGACCTAGTTGGCCTCGAGTTTAGATGTATAAGAGGCTGTGCTTTTCATTATTTTTAACCTTATCTAAGTTGCCTTGCAAAGAATGAAGTCCCCGACGAGATCGCACGTAGGGGCTCACAACTTGAGTTGACATATAAGAAGGTAACTGAGCGCTTAACAAAACAAATCTTTATTAGGGGAATAGGAGTGACTGTACACTGACTAGTGCTGTTTGGTCGGGCTGAGCTCAGCATACACTAGGTTATCAATGAACTAAGGAAGATTGGGTTCAAGAGTTACAATAATGGTCATAAATGGACATTTTACGGTTAGAGCAAGGTCGAGCAAATAAAATCGGGGTACTCCGAATTGTTTTGGAATAAGAAGTAAATAGAAGAGAAGAAGCAAGTGGACTGTCACTGCCCAAAATCTTAGAACCATAGAATCAGGAAGTAAGCAACGTTTAAAAGTTTAAACTGAAAACGTAATTTGTTTCACTTTTCCTTCTCGGCCCTGGTTTAACTCTTTCCTTCTTGTTAGTCCTACAACTTCTATTCTGCCTTACTTAATTCAGTATCTTTCTTTAAAGAGACGTACAACCTTTTACAAAATTAAAATAATCGAAAAGTAGTATACTCATTCGATTAATATAAAATATTTTTTGTGTTCTCGTAATTAGTACTGGATTACCATAAACATATAATGGTATTTTTTGATAATAACTATGATTTAATTTTTCGCCAAAAACCCTCAACTAAAGTATGGCTGTGGCAGTCATATAAATGATCTTCCTAAGCATACAATGAGCATACTCAACCATGTTTTTGCTCTGCGTGAAGGTAGCACCTCCTTCGGCGGCCAACAATATATAAATAAAACTTTTATCATAAAAACGTATAATATTAATATCGATTCATGTCTAATATGGACGACAGTAGGAGAATAAAATTAACACCTTCAACAAATTTAAACACAGATTATTTACACTAGCGTTTCAAGTTATTTACTAAAAAATTTTTTCTAGAATAATCCATTCATTCTTATTATCTCTTTTAAAAAAAAAATTCATCCAATTTTTAAACAACTGTTATGTGATTGTACTTATTTCTAAATTTAAATGATTTTCGGCCAGCATTTATATTCTCGAAAAGCTGCAAACAGCTTAAGAAAAGGTCAAAAAGGGTTAAACATATTAAGTGTAAACACTGATTGTTTATAATTTTTTTTTAATGCCACTAAATATGACAGTTGGAAATAACAAATAAACAAAAATATGATAATAAAACTATTTTGGATGCTATAAGTAAACATTAAATAACATTGAAAAAAATTTATAAAATTAATTTTGCTAATACATATTATTTCAAACGCATCTAATGTGCTATTAATAACTGAGTTTTTGTTTTACTTAATAAATTAAACAATTTTTTTCTGATATTTTCAAAATATAAAAAAAAATATGAAAAAACATTTAATTTGCACTTTAAAAAAGCATTTCAAATCAATAACCATAAAATCATTTTTGTAAAATTATATTTAACACTTTGCTCCCAAAAATTAATGATGAATTAAAACAATTGAATTCTTAAATATGACACCAAACAATTTTACATCTTGGAAATATAAATAGTTAAGAGAAAATAGTAAATTATTATCTTATAATCAGCACTAGTCATTATATGGGGGATTTCATGTCAAGTGACCCAACTTTTAAAACCGATGTTTTTCGATTGGAAAGAAATTTGGACCAAAGTAAGTTCTTGCAGAGAGTAGCATAGACACAATTTTTTAACACGATCGGTCAAGAACTCTCTGAGCTAGAGGGGTTCAAAATTTGACGTTTTTGGCAAATAGGTGTTTTTTCTCATACATGTAGTTTGTTACTTTTTGCTTTTAACAAATTCGTCCCAAATACTTTTGATAGCTTTTTCTTCAATCTTCCAGAAAAAAATATTTTTAAAATTAAAAAAAATTTTTTTTGTATTTTTTTTAAAAAAATAATTAGAAAAAATTTTTTTTTTCCAAATATGCCCATTTTTTTTTTTTTTGCTCAAAAGAAAGCTTAGGTCTTTTGCTTGAAGAACTTGGAGGTCGCTTAGTGGGATGCGAGTGGGATATCTATAAAAATAAATGTTTTGTAACTCAAGGCAGAGGTTTTCCAATTTTCGCGTATATTCTGTTTGATTTTTTTGCTATTTATGTAAAATTTTCTCTTAAGCTAAAAAAAAAAATTATTTTATGCTAAGAAACAAAATAATTTAACCTTTCCGACGGTATGCATTGAAAATATTAACAAAATTTGTTCAGACATTGCCATATAAAAGTGATTTTATTCCAGAGGCCTACAATTTTGTTGGTAATGCAGTGTCGAGTGTATGAGACTTTATTTGGTACTTGCATACCGTCGGAAAGGTTAAAATATTTTGTTTCTTAGCATAAAATAATTTTTTTTTTTAGCTTAAGAGAAAATTTTACATAAATAGCAAAAAAATCAAACAGAATATACGCGAAAATTGGAAAACCTCTGCCTTGAGTTACAAAACATTTATTTTTATAGATATCCCACTCGCATCCCACTAAGCGACCTCCAAGTTCTTCAAGCAAAAGACCTAAGCTTTCTTTTGAGCAAAAAAAAAAAATAAAATGGGCATATTTGGAAAAAAAAAATTTTTTTCTAATTATTTTTTTAAAAAAAATAAAAAAAAAATTTGTTTAATTTTAAAAATATTTTTTTCTGGAAGATTGAAGAAAAAGCTATCGAAAGTATTTGGGACGAATTTGTTAAAAGCAAAAGGTAACAAACTACATGTTTAAAAAAAACACCTATTTGCCGAAAACGTCAAATTTTGAACCCCTCTAGCTCAGAGAGTTCTTGACCGATCGTGTTAAAAAATTGTGTCTATGCTACTCTCTGAAAGAACTTACTTTGGTCCAAATTTCTTTCCAATCGAAAAAAAAAGTTGGGTCACTTGACATGAAATCCCCCATATATTAAATAATACAAAAACATTTTCTTATTTTATTTATAAAAATAAATAACAAAACTCTTGTAATATTAAATAATTAAAAATTTTATTACTTTCATGTTCTAAGTTTAAACTCATAAATAAAATCAAAAATTATGTGTGTAAGTTCATCTATTCAATAATTAAAAGATTATTGGATCATTAAATAATATGTCTTGAATATGAAATTCATAATATACAAATAAGCATTTAATTAAATTATTTATTAAATAATTATAATATAAACTGAAACACATACATTCATTTAATATTAAAGTAAATGTAAGTTCTTTCAATTTTAGTTTCAAAAAGTTTTCTAATTTTATTCTCAATAAAGAAATACAACACTGTTTTGAATTCGACGGCTTTTAAAGTTTTTGAGATATATTAACGAAACTTTTGCTTAACTAGTAAGTGGAAATAAGGAAAACCAAGTTACCTTTTGGCCGAATAGCTGAACATTTTTGTATGGGGCAAAAATATGGGCCAATCATCACCACAAATATTTGGCCCACAAACTTAAGTATCTTTCAAAATTTCACAAAAATATCTTTTTAAAAACGCGACCTGTATTTTGATAACAACAATAAATGGACACCCAACCGAAGATATACACACAGTAAATACTTTGACCCGTTTTTTAAGCAAAAACTTATTGCAGCCAAATGGCTGGAACAATTTTTTTATTTGCACTCTTCATTTTACAAGTTCATTCTCACTGACGCTGTATTTGGAAAATCGGGGTTTTTTTTTAAATTTACTAAAAGATTTAATTTTCAAATTCCTCAACTTATATTGCCGAATCACTTAGAATTTGAAAACTTTAACAAAATTTGCAACCTATTATTAATTTCAGTTTAAATAAAAAATTTTTGTAAGCAAATTCTGTCTTTCTCTTCACTCGTAAGATCATTCAGCTCAATAGACTCTTTTCAAATACCCAGAGTGTCTAAATCTCTTTAGAAAGTTGTTTTAGATTCTTTGTTAATATCGTTTTCTCAAGCACATCAAATTGAAAAATGAAAAAGTTCGTTTTAAGGCTGCTTTGGTGGCCGTGATTTAATCTGTCTTATTTTTAAAGTTTGTTGCCCATCCCAGCACATTCTGAACTAAAAAAACTTACGAGCTTAAAGATTTCTCTAAAGTGCCTTGTTTATTATTCCAGTCATCAGGAGACAAGTATATTTTGCCATAAAGATTCTATTCATACATATAACTGATTGATTTCGAACAGGAAAAACCTGCATAAACCAGTAAACACTGTTATTATACCTTTCACATAAATAATAAGTTTGCCATTTCGTTTGGAATTTCTTTAATCCCCATCTGCGACCCCATAAAGTATATATTTTCTTGCTCCTTATAGATAGGGAAGTCAATTAAGCGATTTCCGCCTGTCTGTGTTATGGTTGTGATCACCTTAGTTAATTACCCCGATGTTGCCTTGACTCGTAAGTGACAATGATCTATCAGAAATACCTGCGAGAAAACTGCCATTGAAATCCAGTAAAAACGCCCGATAACTTACCGAGATATAAGACAAAAACCAAGACTACCTCTGTTTATTTCTCCCTATACGGATGCAATGTAAGACCGGCTGCCATTGATTTTTCCTCACTAACATTTTTGTGGAACATAGGTTGAATTCCAAAACGCAGTTTGCTTTGCATCACAAAATTTCAAGTTTTTCCTGAAAGTAAAGATGAGGTTTTTGATAATATCTTTTACTTCTAAATGAGTGCCTACAGCTATATTAATGTCCTGGAAGCAAAAAAACGTTGTCAAAATTGTAAGGAGTGTATAAGGGAAGATGTTGAAAATTTGTAATGCAAAGCAAACTGCGTTTTGGAATTCAGCCATACTTACACCCTATCTCTGCCTTCTATCAGGGTTGTCATACAAAGTTTGAAAAAATAAAGTAAAAACCCATAAAACTTCCACGCAGTCACTCTTAGAGGAAAAAATGTATCACAGACAACCATTAGTTTCCTCAAACATATTCCTAGAATATACTTACCCCAATTACCATCACCTAAGGGGGTTGCCATACAAAATTTATGAAAATGATGTAAAAACGCCCATAACTTTCCCAGAGTCTGCCTTAGAGAAATAAAGTGTACGTCCGTCTCCCATTAGGTATCTCTCCCAGACATATTCCTAGAACACACTTACCCCCCCATCTCTATCACCTAAGGGTGCTCCCATACAAAGTTTTGGAAATTATAATAATTCCCACCCCCCCACTCCCCTACAGCCTCCTGGGTGCCCGTGGATAGGTCGAATGTAGTACTGACTCCAGCTCATCTTTCCCAAATATTTCCCTGGAACATACTTACCCCCTATATACAGCTCCTAAGGCGTTGCCATACAAAATTCACAAAAATTAGGTCAAAAACCCCTACAACTTCCCCGGAGTCACTCTAAGAGGATAAAATATTACACCGACCCCTATTTAAAAATTATAAATAGTTCATAAATAAAAAAAGTATTGATTAAAATAAAAAAGATCGAGGTTTCGAAAGACCAATGCGATAGGTATGTATATAAGATTCGGTACAACCGGTAATAGCGCTCTTTGTTTTTATTTTGTAAAGGACAAAATTCTAAGCGGCTTTGTTTATGTCGGTTTTGGTTTTACACATATAGAAGACAGTTCGATACACTTCAGGCGGGTACTCTGGACAATAAAGGATATATTTTAATAACTGATGAAAATCATTGCATGCAAATTACATGCTTTCGATAGTTTTAAAAGTTTAGTAAAAACTGATGTTTAGGAAAAAAATATTTTTGAGGTCATATTAAAAAAATTAAGTATTTTTTTTAAGTAAAACTGCTAAGATTAAATGTATCATCCTTTATTGTATCCTTTTGCTATCTGTCGCCTCCACCTTATTTTGGTTAATTTCAAAAATGTTTTAAAAATTTGTTGGAAACATTTCCAAGCTAAAGACAAAATGAAGTGGATATGCTGCATTAAATATGTTGCTAATATATTACAGTTTTGAGAGCCTGCTAATTGATCAATACCTTGCTGAGACAAAAACAAGTCTCAGAGTAATTTTATCTGTTTGGTTTCTTTTTTGAATATCAATAACAAAAATGTCATTATTGTATCTTTAAAAAATGGCGTTTTTCCAAGAAGGCAGGTCAGTGTACCTAATGTGGGACGGACCATATACATATGTTGCCATATAAACAAACCAGGTTTACGGAGCAAGATAATGATAGTTTCCATACAAATGGACTAAAACTAAAAAATTTTCAAATTTTTAAAACGTTATAGGTAGTTATCTCGAAAATATAACAGGCATTTACCTAAAATCGGCAGCCCCCAAACAAACGGGTAAACATTTTTGATATCTTACAATTCTTACAATCTTTAAATATCAAACAGGTATAAAGATTATCGATTGTCAAGTCTATCCCTGTGGCCCGAGTACTAAAAGGGTTTTACATGTGCTCAACATGACAATCAAGGAAAACCTAAGCAATAAGAGCTAAACATACAAAAAATTTATTCCTTATAATATAACAGAAAGAAACACTTAACCATTCTTATAAATCAGATACTCTCGCTGGGCATCACTGATTAAGAGTTTTATGGAAAATTCCTGTTATCAGCATTGTAACAGAGAGATTAAATGTTCTCGCTACAGTGATTGGCCAACAACATCGATTCATATACATATGTATGTATAAAGAAAGAAAGAAATGTTTTGTTAAAAAATTTACATACATATTTATATAGTGTTAAGTACCAAAACATCAATTAAACATACATATACCAAATCGAAAATAATGTTGAGTAACGTTAAGGTAAGTATAAACATAAGTCTAAAGTTGCATAGTTTTTATGTAACTCTGAAATATGTTTGCAGGACATGTTAATTTTTTTTATAAACAATGAAACTTAAACCCTCTAGAACAGCTAAAAAGATTGTTTAGTGATTATGGATGAAGGAACGTTATTCATAGGGTAATCAGTAAATGTTGTTAGCCGGTCGAATAACCGGATTTATTTTTTCTCGATTTTTTTAAATGTAAGAGTTGTGTAAAAGCCATGATATGTTCGGGCTTGTTAAACATTAAAAAAGAAATTTCTTCTTCTCTTTGAATTGCAAAAAATTACTGTAATATTTTTAATTAGCATTTCCATGTGCACTTTTATTGCCTCCAGCGCTAGTAACTATCTTGAACAATATTTTTATATACTTTACAGACAAACAATTTTTTCGCTGATAATAGATAAATGCTGAAAAAGTAAAATATTTGTATTTTTTTTTATGAGAAAGAATAAAAATGATCCAGTGGGAAAATTGTTTGATATGATGCCATTGGTAATCATATTTTTTCATATATACCTACAAATGTAAAAAATAAGAACCTTACCAATATTAATCTGTTGTAAAGACTGTATTGCTTTGTAACAAAGAAACACAATTTTGCTGGGTAGTTTACCTTAACACCATTTAATATTCACGGCTTATGCGACCTAGTGCCACTTTAGAGTGTAAGACTCTTTTATGTTAGTTAAATGATTCTCTCTTGTTCGCAAACTGTCCAGTAGGGTTTTAAAAAATTTCTTTTGGATATGACCATTCGCAGAGAAGATAAAAAACAATTTTCTCCCTTTCCACAACTACAGCAGAGTCGACGTGTCTACTTGCGTCTTTATACGTCACACAGTTACCCTACATCAAACCAGATTACGCCAAGTACTCTCAGCCACTTCAAAAAATTGTTCGAAAATTCCTCTTTTGATAATCCTTACAGGATCTGAAACTGACTGGCTTCTCAATAAACATATCTAGACCACATTTCAGTTTAGCCAGCTCGTCTTCTCGACTTTAATTAGAGATATGGTAAATTATGGGCCGTTCTTTATAAAATTCGGAAAAAAGTGTTTAATTTATTTAGAATTTCGCAAGGATTCTGCAATATTTTGAGCAGTTAGAGATAAAAAGCTTTTTCCGGGAGGATATTTTAAACGCGGAAATATTTTTTTTTTTCATATATTTATTATTGAATCTTCGCCTGTGGCGAACTAACAATAAGTGTTCAAATCTTAAAACTAGGTATAAGCGGCAAATTAGTTTCTCCCCTTGCCAAAAAAAAAACTCATTCATAAGCATGATAATATACAAAATTACTGAGTCTAGAAATTTACACTTAGGTACAAAACCATGACTTTTTTGCACGTAATTTAAATCTTTGGAATAACTAGGCAACTTTGAACAAAAGATTCCTAGTACAATGAAAAAAAAAACAAAAAAAAAATAAGGATCCCTTTCCAGAATTTTTTTTTTTTGGGAAAAATATCTGCGAGAAAAAAATCTTCATTAATTGTATAAAACAAATATGGTGATTTAGGGGCGACAGGCAGTGGGCGTGGTCCGAAAAAATTTATATATATATATATATATATATGTATTTTTTAATTTTTTCATGCTTAAACGTGTATGTAAGTAAGAGCTGCCTTATATTGTTCATTGAATTTATGCCAAAAACCATTGATTTGGAACTAGTGTGTACTGTTTAACAAGTAATGCGCTTTATTATTTCTTTCATCGATAATAAACTGTAAAAATTGAAATATGAGGACGGTGAGCTTTTATTCCAGAATAGCTCAGATTATTTTATTTTAAAAGTCAGAATTGAATAATTTCTAGCAAAGTTCTGTTCTTCCATTGCATCAGAAATATTTTAAAGCTTAACTGATAAGAAATCATTTATTAATTAAACCTAAATTTAGATTTATTTTTAAAACAAATGTATTATGCAAATAGAAAATTTTCCATATTAAATAATTTTTTGTCAGACCCCCCGTCATTCATTCTACTTGTTTGCACAACAAGACCAAGCAAGCGTAGTCTGAAGATTTTAACGCGATTGATTACATCGATGTCGTCATATTGCTCCTACAGCTCTGAGTTTTTGCGATGCCGATATTGCCAGCCTACATAGAGTGGTCGATATATCTTGCGAAGTAGTTTTCTTTTAAACACTTTGCCTCAGCAAGTGTCCAGTGCCTCCAGGAGGTAGAGTAGAACTGGTAGAATAAGTCTTTTGCAAGTTTTGGCTGTTGAAAAAAAGGCATTTTCTTTAATTGTTTGCTTAGCCCGAAATTATAGGTATTAGCAAGCATAATCCTTCATTTTATTTCCAAACTGATGTCGTTAGACATATTTGTAGCGGTTCCGGTTAAGAAAACAAAAATTAAATTAAATACACAGATGTATTAAAACAAGCTAAAACATCTTAAAAAATTTAAAAAAAATTATCTTAGAACTGTAAAAACAAACGAAAAATTTTAAGTGTTGCCCCAACTAAACAAAAAGATCATTTGCTTTAAAATTTTTTCCTTCTCTTGCAGCTAACTTTACTCCTAAACTTTTTTATCATAACTGGATCCTCCAAAAGTCTAAGAAACTACTTTTTGTTATAGCTTGTTTGTCATAGGTTGGTCAGAGGAATACCCCAGGAGAAAAAAATCGTTCATAGTAAGGTCGCTTGTCTCAAATGCCTTTAAAAATTTCAGTCTGCATAAACGGTTTGCGCCTGCAACATACCACCGTGTGAAAAATCAACTATAAGAGGCTTCGATTTAACATGCGATGCTTCGCCACTGAAAAAAGGGCATCTTATATAAGGGAAACTTTTACAAACCTACTTTTTTATGTTAATTTGACCTCAACCTCAATTATTTCAGTGATAATTTTTTATCACTCCTTTTGAATTTCTGTAATTTTTGAATAAAACATTATCAAACATAGACAAACCAATTTTAGGGGCTTAAAGCCGTAAGGAAAATTTTAAAAATGCTTAGAGAAGTTTTACAATGTATGTGGCAAACATCACTTATCTTTTGCGGTTGCAAAACTAAATGCCTCTGTTTGTCGCTTGTCGTGTTTTATGGCCAAAAGATTATCACGTAGATATGCATATGTACATATGTACATATATTAAAGAATTAGGCTTATCTCAAGGTTGTATGTGTTACTTAATTGTTTGTATTTCTTGCTTTGTTTTAAAAATCTAAAAGTTGGGACATTATATGGTACTTCTAAATTATACAAAATGTGTTTGTTTTATAAATAGATAGAGATTAAATAGTATTTGTTCACCAAAGTAAGAATTATTTATACTTATCAATACCAATTTTCAAGAAAATATCTTCTTATTTCCTTTTTTAATTTCAAAGCGGATACAATGATATTCATAAAAACGCAATTAAATTATAGAATATTTTTTCGTCGGTAACGAACAAATTTAAGCAGAGGCTTAAATATTTAATATTTTTTAACTCGGTCAATACACTGAAAAAAATCCATGTAACATTATGCCAAAGTAAATTTGTAGTTATTACGAAAAAAATTCATGATAAAATTTTAAATTTTCTTTATTCGTAAATTATAATAAAGTTTCGCTTAAATTACGTAGTCAGCTGTTAGACCAGAAATTCGTTATTTCTTAAAAGTAAGGACTATAAACAATTTTTAAATATTATTCAGGATTTAATCTAATTTTTCTTAGTTAATTTATCAGTAGACCCTCAACCAAATTCTTAAAAAATCTCATGAATCGTTTCTGCCTTTATATAATTAATTTTAATAAACTTATTGAGAATTACTATAAGCAAACCAAAACATTTAAGAGTTTCTTCAAAAGCCCAAAAACAAAAATCGGGAAAGTGATTTTTGAGGGAACTCTTGAATATTTTGCTTATAGTAAGTAATTCTTAATTAAGTTTATTACTTGCCAATAAAATAATTTATTAGCAGAAATAATCAGAAGAATTTTTGTTGCTAAACATTTTACGCTCTTTTCTGACTCTTTCTTTGTAAATTTTTTGTGTTCGTGAACACTTATAAGTAATAATTATAGTACTTTTTAATAGTTTCTGTAAATGAACACACCTATTTTAAAGTTTGTAAGCATAAACAATTATTAAAATTTTCTGGAAATATGTATATTATTTCAGTTAATTTAATATATTTTTAACTCTTCTATTTGGTTGAAATTATAATTATTACCTTCACTACCTGCTTCCTTCACGGTCAGCTCAAGGGGGTGTGATTGATTTTTTCAAAAACTTTATGAATATTAAAATAATTTAATAATAAATTAGAATTCAATTAATTGAATAGACATAAACATAAAGTTTTGTTTTGAACTTTTAGTGTAATTAAAAAAATACTGATAAGAAGACAAATATGTTTTTAAAATTCTTATAAAATATTTCAGCGTTGCCACAATAGAAAAACTTTAAAAATGCTAAAATTTTGCTCAAACAAAATTAAACTGAACTTCCACACCAAAGTTTTAACTCGTACGCCTCTACATTGTAATATCAACTGGCTAATTAATTTAAGGCAGTCAAGTACAAGGAAAAAAATAAACAAAATACTAACAATTAAGTGGCAACGCTGTGAATTTACTTATACATGTATGATTCCTATTTATATAGAATTAAACATCCGTAACTAATAAAATGCATTTCAATCACTGGGGGTATGAATATACGTTCCTTCGCCATTTTTTGTAATTAAATATATTTTTAAACCTGAAGCTTGATTTCATTTGTTTTAAAAAACTGATGTTCTGATTTCGATTGCTTAATGCTTTCAAGAAATTTAACGTCAACACCTTATCAAATATTTTCATCTCTGGTGGTAAACAACTTTATTATTGTTAAAAAATTGTTTTGTTTTATAGAAAAATATTTTTAGTTTTCAAAATCTTTTTAATAACAAGTTGGGATGCCAGTTTTGATCATCTCGTTTTCAATATACCCTAAATGCAACTGCCATAAAATTTTCGATTTAATAAACTTTTTTTGATTTTGAATAGAACACGCAGTAAGTTGGGATTTTCAATGTTTTTTTTTAATGATGCTACACATAGAATGACAAATTTATTTACCGTTTGCATAAGTGGAGGGTAAAATAAAACTTACGAAAGAGATAAGAGGAAAACGTATTTTGTTTTTTTATATTTGGAAAATTTTAAAACGTTTGTTTAAAACAATAAATTTTAAGTAAAAGATTTATTTGAAGTGGATAGATATCTAACCAGACCTTCTTCGTCTTCGGGTTTCTTTCTGATCTCTTTCTTCAAGTACTGATATGCAACCATCGAGTGATACGTACGGCTATCTGTCGCTGCTATGTCACGTACTACCACTAGTCTTTACTCAAACAATGGGAGACTTTTAAATTGTAGTTTTCGATATCCTTTCTTATTTAACAGTTTATCGTTATTTCATACATTTATTTAAGGCTAATGCATTAAACACATTCAAGCTACAAAAACACAGGAACACACGAACACAAAAGTTGCTTGCTAAATTTGTGTCCGAATGGCTGCTACTGAAATATTTACTAGACTACCACTACAAAATAAACATATGAGAAATATGACTTTCAGTGGTGCCACCTAAAGTCTTTTTGTATTGCTTAAGCTATATTGTTTGCATCTTACCGTATTGGCAGCACTAATCTGTTAAATGTCGCGTATAAAAATAGAAATTAGTTTAATTTCGACCACGCCACAAAATTAGCATTGACAGCAACCCGTAGTCGTGTTGCATTGTAGCCATTAAAAGAATTATTCTCATAAGCACACGTGTATTCTATTTTTGACTGGTTGTGTTCGGTAGCCTGTAGCGAGAAATGTATTTAATGCTTAAGGCTTTCAACTGTATTAAACTAATTGCGTGCCTGTCTGTCATACTTATTCCAGTAGTTGGCTAGGCTAGTAATGCAGTTTGTCAACTCAAAATGGCCCATTTCTGGGTCGCTTCTAGAGTTGTAGCGCCATTGTTCATTAGCTTGTTAAGCTTATAATTCATTTGAATTCGAACACCTTTACCAACGAGTAAAAATAGGGCCGTATATCTTGACGCGAATTTTTCACTCAAACTTTTAACAATGACTAGTCCAATATTTTTATTATCTATGCTTTAAAACTTCATTTAGTAAGGCGGACTAGATAAGTGATCTTTAAAAAGTTGCCTTCGTCCGCTGAGAGAAGGTTTTACTTCTTAATTGATTCCTAGGACAAAAGTAACATGCTGCTTAATAAAGTCATTTTGTTCTTGTTATCTTTTAGACTTATATTATTTGGCTGCTTTACATGTAAACTCAAAGTATTCCGATTATATCAAACTAGATTCTTTCAAGTGTGAACAATGCGTTGCGTTCAGAGGACGATATTCTTTTTAAGAGTTTATGCATTGTAAGCTCGCATATAATGGTTTCAAGTTTTGGCTATCGATAGACTCAAAGTCAGGCTACACACTTCCTCTCCACCTCTGAATTGGGTAAAAAAAATTACTTGAAAGAATCTTACATATTTAAGAGCAGTACAGAAAAGTAAATGACTTATTCCTCGCAAGTTTCACAACGCAAAAAAACCCCTGCAATTGTAAATTTCCTTTTTTTTGCTTTCAGTGACATTGCGATACTAGTGTCATTCGTCAGCCTCAAAAACATTTATCTAAGTGTTCGGTTTACAGCAAATTTGTTTGCAAAACTTTCCACAAACTGCCTTATTTATAATTTAGTGAAAAAGTTGTCCTTTTACCTCATTAATATTGAATAATAAACTTTATTTTCATTTTTGTCGTATAAAAATATGACCTTGCCCAAATGGTCCCTAATGTAAGATGTGTAATTTTCTATTTTTTTCCAGTAAGCCTTAGGTCAGACTCTTTAAATTTTGAAAATAACATTGTTAAATAAAAAAATATTTAAAGCAATATATGTATATAGCCATTTTGAAGTTATAAGGAAAATTTTAAAAAAATTGGACCAAATAGGCCCAATCTAACAGCAGGGTAAAAATGATAAAAAAAAAAATTGTTATAAAAAATGTTTAATGCCAAACGATTTTTACTGATTTTTGGTTTCTTAAGAATGTTTTTTCTTAAAAAATTAAAATATTTTTTAGTTTTTTATATAAATTTATATTTTAATTTTTTGAAAATATCCCTGAAGAAGCGTCTCATAATTTTTGAAGCGAAATATGAAATAATAAAATTAAGTTAAAACATTACAAAAAAAAACATTGACCTCAAGCTCGATTAAATTAAGAAAAAACCAAAGGTTAAAAATAGGACTTTGAATTAAAGTATTTTTTTTTTCTTCTAAGCTATTTTTATTTCTGAATTTACATAAATAGTGCCTTTGAAATCCTGCTATGCCACGTAAGGTTGAAGAGTTGCTATAGAAATATATATAAATTATAAAGTGTGTTTAAATTGTTTGGGAGCTTACACGTTTCCCTAATTTTGGATTATTCTCCGATAAGTTAATTTAAGCTTAAAAGAATTAAGAAAGTCGGCTTAACTTGACCCTAATTTTTTATTTTACCTTACCCGCCATTAATATTGGTAAGTTGGTTGTAGGGAAGTCATAGTGACTAGAGCTAATATGGGATCAATGATAAAATGAGACGATCGCTTGGATCCATTTTTTTTGGCCTAATAAAATCACTAACTATTTCGACAGATACACAGTTTATAAAATTTGTGAAATATTCTATAAAATATTTTCTTTTTCTTACATAAAAAGGAAGTATATTTGCTTTTGGTTAAATATCTTGAATTTAAAATAATTTATATGCAAACAAATTAATATGTTGTTACACATTTGAATAAAAATCAAATTCATTTAAAGAAAATTATAGCACAAATAACATAGCAGTTGAGTAAGAGCAAACTAAGCAAAATAAAGTAATAAATAATTAAATTGAATTGAATCAAATAAATTGTTAAAAAAAAGTATTTTGTATAAAGATACATACTTACATATGTATGTATATATGTATACAAAATAAAGAAGAAGATTTTAATATCTAGCTTTTCTAATTACCGAGATATACACTAATTTATGTCTGAGTTTTTTAAAAAGGAAGGTTTTCGTTTTTATCTTCCTCTTCCAATAGCGATTTTAAGCACTATAACTGCACTGGAACAAGAAGATTATTTTTGCTTATTTTAAACGGTTAGAAAATCAAATATATTTTTTTTAACCGGTTATTTTAAATTAAATGCAAAAAAAAGTTTTGGTATGCGTATTTTTGACAGGGATATATTTTTTATATACATATATAGTACAAGAAACTATTTTGGTTACTTGAGCTTAAAGAAAAGAGAACTTTCTCATATTAAAATTATAATGAAACAAACAAAAATTAATTCTTCTGAAAAAAACCGGGGTTGTTCCGCAATAATTTTTTGAAACAAATTTTCCTATGAGAAAGGAAGCAACATTACACAAATAAGATTTTTTTAATAGAAATTTGCCAAATTAATGCAAATACAACAAAACACATTTTCTGAAAAACAAAACAGATGATACTTTAATAAAAGAGTAAATCAATAAAAAAAATAACTATTCATAGAGGTATAAGAGATAAAAAGACAATTCAATTAAAAAAAACAACAAATTAAAAACTTGTGATAAAATTATCTCTTTGATACTGATTGAAAATTAACAGCAACAACTCTCTTACTCTCATATTTATAAAGTGTTTGTTCTTATCAGTTATTTTGACTTTACTTTCGTATATAATTAATTTGTTATTTAATTATTAATATAACATTTATCAATTAACGAACGTGAAATAGAATGAGATCAATTTATTTATTTCCTAAAAAAATGCAAAATCATACAAAAAAGGTTTTTTTTTATTAAAAACAATAGAAATAAATAAAAATTACATATTGACGTAGTTGCGGACATTTCACAAAACATCTTGCACCGAGATAAGAAATTTTCCAAATTTTCTTATCATCGCTTTTTACTAATAGAAGATGTCACATTGAATTTTAAGAATCTCTATTTCTGTTTAGAAAATTCGACCACAATAATAAAAATGCTTTTTTTAAGACCAATAATTCACATGCATATGTATGGATGTATGTACGTATGGATGTATGTATATAAAACAGTAATCAATCAGCCAGTGTTGCCGCTTGGGTATATGCGTTATTTACTTAGTAATTTTTATACAATTTGCTTATATTTATGTACATACATCTTTTTTAATCGATTTGTGGTCTTCTGTCGAGAACTAGGTACTAGAGAGTTTTGAAAACTTCCTGATTACTGCAACGTATTTCAGGCAGAGATTGTTAAATGGCCACGGATCTCGCTTTGTCTTTTTAGGGTGAGAATATGAACATATTTGCTAATAGTCAGGCGGCGATTAATGGTTAACGGTGCACTTTACTTCTGCCATAAGATTATAGACTGGGTAATGACAACGGGGCATTTTTGCGCAGCGGTTCATGCCAAAAGACCAGGACGACTGGCCAGCGACTACTGCTGGTTCTGTGTCACAGTCTAGCACTCGCACTCTCCATAACAAACTGTCTTGGGTCCTATTTTTTCCAAAACATAAAGGAAATGTCTTGAGTTGGTAAAACAAGGCTTCTGGCTTTTGTGAAGAGAATGTGTAGTAGCGTATCTACACGAACAAAAATCGCTCTATTAATCGAGCAGTTTTCAATCGATTAGTGGCTCGAGCAAGAAAAACTTCGAATTTCAATTAAGAATGACTGAGGCAATGTGCGTCTCTTCATCGACTATTTGAATAATATTAATTTCACTTGAAATGTTTCTTGTTTTTACCATTTGCGACTTTCGTTAAGAAACAACCAAAAACCACGTTATAAAGATCATAACTCCATAATACACTTGCTCTCGAACGTATTTTTAGGTGATATTTTCGGTAGCCATTGATAACCCAATATAAAAATCTCCGTGTTTGTATGTCTGAGTGTTAATATCAACTTTTCAAAGCCCAGTAAAAAATTATTTAACAGAACAAGAGCTCGCAGAACCATTGAAAGCCATTTAGGCAACCATTTTAAAACAGGTGCGATTGGCAGAATTCATCTTAAAGCAGAAAAATTTGGTATCATACGGCCCTGATAGTTAAGTCTTTATTTTCAAAAAGCTGCTTAAGCGCCACAAAACAAATAATTTTTACACGGAATAATTATTTGCTAAAAAAAGCGTAAATGTTCGAACGTATATTAAGCCTGAGCAGCCAGCTAAAGTGACATCATCTTCATGGAACTAACGTAACACTTTTAATTTGGTGGAAATTAAAGGGCCCCATTTATTATAGGCTGGCCAGACTATCACAGGGAGCCTGTTCTTAATGCAACTGATTTCCATAAAGCTACTACCGACTTAAAAACGTCAAAAAATTTTTGGCCATTAATGAAACCGTAATATTGTCTTATGACAACGCTGGGATAGAAATAGCAGTACATGTTTAAGACTATTAAGAAAGAAGTTTTTATATGTTTTACTACGCAATTAGTTGGTGCTTCCATTAATGCCGAATGTGTTCACTGTGGAATATGTTTCCTTTGCCTTGCTTGCCGTGATTCGCACTTAAGCTAAACATATAAGAAGCTTTTTGGAGGCGAGATCCATATATAACTGATATGAAGTCAATTTTCTGAACCAATTTATATTGTGCGAATGTTTTAAAATAAAATCAAGAAACTTGAAAAAAATTCGCATTTTTAAGCTAAACATACTATAAAATTTAAAAAATGTAGGAGTCGTGCGAATAATTTGAGTTGTTCTAGAAATTCTAGTTATTTGAGTTGTTAAAAACCTTAGTCGAATAATCGACCAAAACTAAAATTACAAAATCGAATAATTATTTGATCGGACAAAATCAAAGCCCGAATAAATAAATACTCTGGGTGTCCCGTAAATCAAAAGGGGTGCCCGGTATATCAGTGGTAATTGCGCGAGTCTAGCAGTCTGGGGGTTGTGGGTTTGATTCCCACCGGAGATCCTGACAAGTTTGCTTCATCCTACTTTTCCTTTTTTCTTATTCTTCTCTAAATTTCTTCTTTCCTTTTATCTCTATCCTTTTTATCTTCCTCTCAAGGTATCACAAAGGAACTAGATTAAGCGGACCCAATTGAATTGAACCTTTTCTTTAACGGCTGCCTAAATGAATATTTCAGTGCGGAGCACCCAGGATTTCACTATATCATAGTAAAAAGTGCTTTGTGGTACATGGCTTAAACTTAACAACCACCAATAAGCTCTGATGATTTTAGGTATATATCAACAATATAGAAAGCGATAGTTAAAAAAAAAATAATAGGAAAATAATAATTATTTCTGCTCGTTATTAAATTAAACAAAAAATAAAATTAAAAATATATTAACTATTTCTGCTCCAAACGATAAAAAAAACAAAAAATTTATTATTATTTCTACGGATTTAAAAATCGCTTAATTTTTCAAAAACTAAGTGTGGAACTATTAAGATGTCGTACCTTACTTTATTCTCCGATGACCCGTTAGCTTGATTTTTTCTTTAACATTTAGAAAAATAATTATTATTTTCCATCCCTGCATGTAAATGTTTTTAAAACCTTAAATACACAACATGGAAATTCATAATTAGTAGTTGACAGTTGTATTATTTATTTAATGTCTATCATTTTACATTGAACTAATAAAGCAAATAAGGAAAATTTGATTTTGGAGACAATGTTTTATTTTCAATACATACATATGTACATATGTATGAATGTATGTAGAAAGTAAGTCCTAATGTGGCCCAATGTGTTTTTGTTGTGACATTATTTCTTTAGGTCGACATAAAGTGTTATTTAAGAATGTGTTTGTTATTTTACACCTTTTTAATTAAGTCACAAATAAATATTGAAAAAAAAGTATTTAATTGAAAGAAATAATGCAGTTTTTATATCGAAATGGTAGGTGTGTAATGGGCGTAAGATGATATCAGAGCCTAAAAAAGTACAATTTCCAGTGAGTACCACGGCGATCGACTCAGAATTACATCCTGGATTAAATAATGTCCGTTTTTCCGTCAGCTTATTTGAGAGTTCAGGTGGGCTAGGCCTTTAAAAAAATAACGATAAGTTAAATATTGTACCAAGAAAATTTCGAACCGTAAAATTGTTTTAATCATTAATGGCCTAAAATTTACTTCATGCTTCTAAAGGTTGTACATAACTATTCAAAGCTCATTCATTGATGCACTTATTTTATTTCAAATTTTTTCATTGTTTACTATAGTTTTAACAAAAGCCTTTTATCGAAATTTTTGAACAATCAGATCATTTTTGACCCTTCCTTCTTCAATAGGCCTTGCTGGGAAATAATTTTAACCCTCATAAGCAATTGTAAAATAAAAATATTTTACTAAATATTGGTAACAAGATAAAATAATGCATGCATAAGCTTTTTAAAATAAAATGATCCCACCAGATCCTTCCTCCCATAGTGGGTCTTTATCTGGTTATCCTTTCTTTAAGTAACGTTATGGAAACCAAGTTTGGCTCGAATAATTTTCATATTAAAAAAATCGGTTTATAATAGCCATTTGCTGAAAGACATTTTAACCAGAATGCACTTTTACAGATGTTGGTGCTGTTTGGGGACACAGGGGTATTGAGGAGAACGAGATGGCAGACCAGCTGCCGAAGTAAGGGGTGCAGTTTCCTATGGAAAGAGCAAAAGATGTTCGTGATCCACTTAATTTCCACAATTAGTAAAATACCACTTCTTGTAAAGGCTCCAGGATTATGTTGGTATTATATGACCCGAAAGTGATGTGGTTAACTTTGCTTCTGCGAAGGAGCGATTGTGGTCTACTAGTGGAGATGATACCAGCTTATAACTGAACAAAAGAGCAGGATGACCTTCCAGCGATGATTGTAGACTCTGTGTTGTACAGGGGAATAAGGAGACTGTTGAGCATATTCTGTGCCACTGTTCAGCGCTAGTGCGCTCAAAAGCAAACTGTCTAGGGTCGTATTTGTTTTAAAAACTGGAGGAAATACCTGGGGTTGGCTAAGCAAGGTTCTGGCATTTGACGAGAGAGCGTGGAGCACTCTAGATTTCATTACATCAAGTTAGGGTTACTGGTTATCGTTTCTTCTTATCTGGTAACACTAAGAACCTAAAAGGTCTATGTGGGGTCTTCGTGAGTAGCCAGCTCAACCCAACCCACCCTAATCTAACCTAACCAACCCTACGTTAAATAAACAAATTGCTATAGAAAGTGTAAAATGGTTGAGCTTGTCGGGCTTCTTAATTAGTTTAATTGTTCTTTTAATTTAAAAAAATATATCTAATATAAGAAAACAATTTCTGCTCAACTGGCAACACTTAGATGAGAATTTCATATATGTACAAGTGTATATGAACGAAAAATTATATCAGTATAATTAAAGTAAACTGATGATGGGCAACAATAACAATACAACAGGTTTCTTATAAATAGAGGCCATACTACCGACAAATAGATCAGTAAACATTAAAACTTAAAGCAGTCAACTTGAGAAAGAAGTGCTCGTGCTCAATTGCAAAAAAAAAAACAACAAAACAAAAACTACAAAAAATAAACATTAAAAAATTCTTTTTTAAATAAAAAATAACAACAACGTTTTAAAGCAATAATTCGGCAACATTAGCATAACAAGAACATATTAAAGTTTAAAAATAGAGTTTTTTTTATCAGAACTAAAGCCAAATATCTTAAGCATATTTTTAAACAGATAAACCTTTTTTAAACTTTTGAAAAAATATTAAGCAATATGACCGGTTTTGATATCAAAGGTACTTGTCTTATCGCCAAAGCAAAATCATCTTCCAATAACAACGACACCACCGCAAATGGCACACGCAATTCCTCCTATACAGCTAGAGAAAATGCTTCGTAAGTATTAAATCAAAACCACCAGTTGTTTGTAAATAATGACAGCAAAGAAATCAATACGACCATTTAAAAAGTTGTAGTTGATAATGTTGACGAAATTTAATTATATATTCTGCAGACATAAACTAACTAACTATTGATTGTCTACATAATTATAATTACATACATAGCTGTCAATAAATATGTATATGACAGGTGATGTTGATTATAAAATTTATTATATATACAGAGAGAACATGTTTCTAATTTATGTTTTAAAGAAGTAAATATTAATTTAAAGTTCATTGTACTAAGTATTAATCAAAATAATAAATGATGAGAGCAAGTTTTTTTCCAAAAACCTTTTCAAATTTTTAGATAACCTAATACAAACATAATAATAGAAATTAATTTGATATATGATCAACATCAAATTTGTATACGTGTATGTTTGTTTTTGCTCTCATCGCATGTTTTTGACAAAAGTTTTTTTTTCTTGAATTTTGCTACAATTCTATATTTTGGCTTTGCCGAATCTTAATACACTCCCTCCCCTCTCTTACGTAAATAGATTACAAGAAAACCAATATTTTTTAACTTGTTATAAATAGAGAATTTAAGTTGGGGGAAAACTGTTGGCGTTATTTACTCTTTAAATTAATAGATTTTTTATACGTGCAGTGTTATTGTTGATAATATAAAAATATGTCGGAAAACGTTATAATTATTCTATATTATATTTCTTATAAAAAATAATAAAGAAGGTTTTTTATTATTTTTTTATCAATTAAAATTATAAAAATTTATTTTGTATTGTTTGCAAAAAAAAATAAAATTAAAAAATGCATTAGATTTTAAGAAAAATTAGTTTAATACCATTAAAATTAAGTGTTTTTTTGATTTCCCGATGCAATAGTCTGAGAATCACTTCCTTAGTGGTTAACAGCATGGGCGTCCATTCGGTTTGGCATTGTGTTCATGTTTGCTTCTTATTTTATAAATGAGTTGATGAATTTTGGCCCATATATGTTTTTGGCACAGGGAGAAATGCTTTTATTTTTGATGATAACTGGCCCATTTTTTTTGCCACAGCCATTATACAAACATCTTTTCGGTATAAGCGTTTTTAGCTATAACTGGCTAAATTTTTCATATGTGCTTAATTCTTTATGGTCAACTTAGAAACTGAGTATAAATATGATCGGTCTATATTTTGCCCCATAAAGTCCTCCCGGAATGGGCATTTGGAAGTGTAACTGCCTAGAATATTACTTTGTCTCTTTAAAATTTTTCGCATATTTGTTACGTTATGCCACCATTATAGTTTTGTTTTTCTTAAAGATTGTCTGACGTAAGTCATTTATACACGTACTTACTATTATTTACAAAACAAAAAACAGACGTATTCTTAAAATATCATGCGTATATTTTAAAAAAAAAGCACTTTTTATTCTAATGCTTTTTAGCTCGATACAATTACTGCTACTATACATTTATTACTTAATTAAAAATAAAAAATTAAATATATGACGTTCGCAACAATTTTTTGGAACAAAACATTTTAAAAGTCCAAGTTATGGATATATAAATAGAAAAATTTTTTTAATGCACAATAATCATATTTTTGAAACACTTTTTATAAGTTCTAAGCTAATTTTGTCTTAATTTTTCATACTTTTTATTAACAAGTCTAAGGATATACCAAGATCTGTTAATTAGTTGCCCCAAAAAGGGTGACCAATTACACACAAAAAACTACAAAAAAAATTTTTCAAACAAATTCTTTTTCAAAATAATTTATTTTTTTAGTTAATTTATTTAATAGTCTCTAATAATATTTTTATTTGATTTTTAAATCAAACAAAATTTTCGCCTAGACAAATAAAATATTTAACCAGCTCAGCAAAATTTTTTAACAGAAATTAAAATTCTTGCAAAATTGTTTGTCTAAATTTACAACTTTCGTTGTAGGTCCTCAGCCAGACAAAATATTTACTGATTCTCTGAAATTTGTTACTGATTCTACAACTCAGTTTTTTCTGTGTAGAACTATAGTTTTTAACTACTCTATCTTTGACATTGTAACAATAACGATTTAATTTTTTATCTTTTTTTTATTTTTTTAAACAATTATCTATCTGCCTAATATAGGGGTAACATTTTTTGGGCAAATATTTTGCAGATCTGCCCGTACCCTAAGTGTATTGAGACAAGTGTTTTTATATGAAACAAGTATGAGGTAAAAATTAAGTATTCGACCCTTTAATTCTGAAAAGCCATATTTTTGTAGAAAAAAATTTTCGTTCATGTTTTGGTCCAAAGGAGCATAATTTGAAAAAAATTTTGTTACTTAATGTCTGAAAGAATTCTTATTGTTAGAATTATAATGTGTAAAATTATGGGGATCATTTTAATGGAAGATCTTAACCCTTTTGCTCTTTATGGGTCAATTTGACCCGTTTTAGAAAAAAAAAAATAAGTCCTTTCAAAAATGATACTCAAAAGTTAAAATACTTTACGAAAACTTTTGCCAAAAAATGTTAGTGGAGGTCGCTAAAGACACCAAAATTATAAATAAAAGTTTGTTACGCCTTAAAAGCAAAATTACACGCCAGTTTAAATAAAAAGCTTAAAATTATTTAAAGTACTAATTAAATAGTTACTTATAATGGCATACAAAATATTCTAAAGAATGTATGTCTGCATTTATTTTTTATTTTTTGGTTAAAATATTTTTAATTGCCTAAAATACCTTTATAAAAAAATATTTTTTCTTAGATTTTTTTAAATGTGATGGCGTGAAATTTTTTTATAAAACTTCAAAATAGGAAATTAGTTTATTCAATATATGATATTCTAAAACTCCAGCCAAATTAATGAAAAAAATATCCCATTTTTATTTTATATCGACTTAATCAATTTTAATTTTAAATAAGAAAATAGTTTCCCCCCATTTAGAGTCGTTTTAGGGGGAATTGCCTATATGTATCTTTATGTCTTAAACGATGTGATGATTTATAAAAATACAAGTAACAGTGAAAAGTAAAAAAATAAAAATTCATACTTTTTTAAGTCAAAAAACTTATTTTTATATTTTTTTTTTTATAACAAGCCAAAACTTAATTAAAAGTTCATGCATAATTAACCTTGATCCGGAATATTATTTAAATTTTTAAACATGAATTATATTAAATGCTTCAACTGTTTTGAAGCTGCAAATAATAACGAATAGTCAAAAAGCCTCTAGCAAAAATAGTTTTCTGAAATTTCTTAATATATGTATTTAAAACACAAAAAACAATTAAAAAAAAAGACAAACAAAAAATCAAAATATACTTTGTACTACGTTTAAGTGATTGAATACCTTTTTAAACCAAATTTTAATACCATTCACATAAGTGATAAAGGTATGTATGTGAGCCGTTTATTTTGAAAGTAGCAAAAGTCTTTTTTTTAAAGTCGAGATTTTTGAAGATATGAAAAATACCGTTCAATAGTATTTAGTGTTGCCATTAACTCAAATTTTTTAAAAAGTGACTTATGCTATTTTCAAAATAAACGGCTCATATATAAGTTTGTCATTCCGGTTGTGATTTCTTTAATATTCATTTGCGACCTCATAAAGTATATATTTTCTTGGTCCTTATAAGTAGACAGGGAATTCGATTTAGCGATGTCCGCCTGACCGTCTGTCTGTATGTCCGTGTTATGGTTGAAATTAACTTCTTGAAGCCCTCCAATATCTCATAGACCCATGAATATCAGCGAGCAACTTGCCATTATAATCCAACAAAATCGCCCCGATAACTAAACGAGATATTAGCCAAAAACCAAGACTACCTGTGCTTATTTCTTTAAAATTTGTACATAAAAACCTCTACAACTACCACGGAGTTGTCCCGTACAATGTGCAATGTAAGACCGACTCCCATTAATTTTTCTCCACAAACATTTTTATGGAACACACTTACACCCTATCTGTGCCTCTTAACAGGGTCGCCATACAATTTTAATTTTTAATTTTTTTAATCGCTCCTACAAAGGTAAAATGTAACATCAACTCCAATTAATTTTTCGTTTCAAACATTTTGTGGAACATACTTACCTCCTATCTCCAGCCCCTTACACGTTTATAAGGTAAGAACCCCTACAACTTCTCCGGAGTCGCACGAGAGGGAAAAAATTTTATTACGGGCGCCCATTATTTTTGCCTCTAAAATAAACTCCTACAACATAGTTACCCCCTTTCACCAATATCTAAGGGAGTTGTCATACAAAATTTACAAAAATGATGTAAAAACGCCCATAACTGCCTCAGGTTGGGCCCCTAAAAAATAAAGTGTACGACCGACCTCCATTAGATTCCCCTCCTAAACATATTCCTAGAACATGTTTACCCCGTATCTCTATCGCCTAATTTATAGTTACCACAACTAAGGAAACAAAATTTCATAAATAAAAAAATGGATAAAAAAAACAAAAAGTTCGGGGTTTTGAAAGGCCAATGTGAAGTGAATCCAAGATTCGGCAAAGCCGAATATAGCGCTCTTACTTGTTTTTAATAATGTCACCCTATTATTGTTATGCATGATGATGAGTTTTAATTAAAGTGGGAGTTAATATTATTTTGTTGATTAAATACAATTATAGTGTTTAATTAATTTTTGTTTAAGAAAGCAGCAAAGAATTTTGCGATAATTAGCATTTAACAAATAAATAACTGCTTTTTATTCAAGCATTTTAATTTAATCATTAACATACTTTAAACATTCTTTATTAATTTGTCTTGGTTAAAGTTTCTATAACCTTACGTTAGTAATTATATATGTAGACACATATAATAAATTTTATCTACTTTAAACGAAAGCGATTGCCACCAACTTAAAGTATAAATAATAACATTTTTATCATTTAAAAACGCCATAATTAAAAATAGTCATAACTAGGTGAAACAAGATATTTTATTGAATTTTAAAAATTTAAAAACTGAGACATACTTGTCAAAGGTTCAATTGTATAAACTTTATAACGATTGTGGATAAGTTCATATGTTTATCTAACATATTAAATATTTTAAGAATATAATTACTAATTAACTATATTTATTTGATAAATGTTAATAGTTATAATCAAGAAAATTTAAAAATAATATGTGCCACTTAATGCCATTTATGTAATTTTTTCCATAAATTTGTATTAAAGCTATTTCTGATCCACCTAGACATAAAATGCCTGTTTTAGCGGTCTGTCAGTAAAATGCTTTAAAGAGTTATTTAGATAAAGAACTTTAGTTACTAAAAATATCAAAACTTATTTTGACTGTTTGAGTTGTCAAACTCCATACAATTATAAAAAAATATTTCCTACTGTTGCCACTGTCTTGCATGTTTTAACAGCTTTGACATATCCTTTTTGTATGCTCTTAAGATCCGAAATAAAATTAGGGAATTCACAAGGTGTTCTATTATGTCACATTGTCATAGTGTTATAAAATTTTACAATGTTTGAAAAGCATTGTTGCTGTTTTCCATACAAAAATAGTTCTAAAAAATACTACGTCGTTGGGTTGTTTATTAAATTGTCCTAACAATTCCACATACACCTGCGTCGAGTGTCCAATAGTTAGTAAAGGTTTTGAAACCATTGTGAAATTTTATAACATTTTGACAATAGGATATATTAGAACACCTTGTGAGTGCCCTAAATATATATATAAATTGCAACAATACAACAAATACTATAGCTTCTTTTTTCTAAATAATTAGTTCCTTAAAAAAGCTTTAAGAGCCTCTTAGGTTTTAGAGTTTATTATAAATTCATTTTAGAATTCATAATAAAAAGAAAAGCAAATTGTTGGGATTCCCTGTGGCAAAGGACTGCCGGCTAGGGAATGGTAAGCAAAACCAAAAATCGATTTTCAATTTTACGATCAACTATTTCAATCTTGATTTTCAAAGTCGATTAATCGAAGCTTATAATCGATTATGATTCATAGTCAATGTTTAGATTGATGCTGTATTAAAAAGAAAAGATATTCTCATATTATTATTTTATTCCCGAAAAAATGGGTTTACTGTAAAAGTTGTACCTTTTTATTGATTACAAAGAACTCAGGTCATAAATAAATTCAGAAAGTTGAACTTTATATGCACATATACACTTACGTATGTATAATGACATGAATGTATAAAATAAGTCTGAAAATTTATCTAAGCACTCACAACAGACATGTATAAATCGTCACAGAAAATGCAAAACGCCCTATCTGACAATTATTTTAAAATTGGCTCTTTATTAATTAAAGCCTTAAAATATGTACGTCATTTCGCAAAATTCTTTTATTCCAGCAGAAATAAATTTGTTGATCCTTTCTTACTAACGTAAATTGCAAAAATTTGTGTAAATTGTAAATATATTTTTCATTTAAACAAAAACGCGTGCCTCTTCTAAATTTTTTTTAAATGTTAGATAGGGCGTTTTGCATTTTTTGTGATGAAATTTAATTTTCTTTTCCTATTGTTTAAAAATATTTCCAAATCTGACTAAAATGCAATTTTAACTAATTTTCGCCTTAAAATACTAAAATTTTAAAATAATACACTAACGCTTCATATTGAGTTTTCGATGCAGATATTTTGAAATAAATTTCTTTAAAAAATTCAGCAATTCAATAGTATATTTCACTATAAAATCGTTTACAAAGATCCGATTACAGAAAACCGTTTAACGACTATAATCAAAGTGGGACTGGAAACCCTATTGCCGTCTTAAGTTTTATGTTTTTTCTAATCTAAACTTTCCTCAAGGCCCTATATCAAACCATCTTAACCTGCAAAAAATTGTTAGTGCGTAAAATGCACTTGAAATTAGCCTAACGGGGGGAAATAAAAAACCAAAATAATTAGTGAAATACACTGTGTAAGGGGTGCCGCAGTTACCCGGTTCAAATTTTCAAATTTCAAGTTTATCTAGATTTTATTTTCTTAATTGAAAATAAAATATGTTGTTCCCTTTTTAAAAATTTGCATTTAAACTTTTTTGTAGAAAAACATTTAAAAGTTTTATTAAGTAACAAAAAATTGAGCTACGCCGTTTCTATATTAAGCCATCGATTTGAATATATAACGATAATTGTGTTGGCTAGCATCTGGCAGCCCTCTACTATATTGGTAATACTTTTGTTTTTTTTTTTGTGGGTTAAGAATAACTTTTTATTTTCTGATGAAATAAAATATTTTATTACAATATGAACTGATTTCTATTTATACCCAAGACAAAGATTTTTAATGTTTCTCATTTTACACCTTTCATTATATTAATTTAAATATTAATAACAAAAATTGTTGGTTTAATTTTAGTTTGATTTTGCATATAAACTCTTAAACGTTATGGCAAAAACTTCAAATGGCCATTAAACACAAATTGTAATAAAAAGAATGAATACCTTTGTTAAAATCGTTTAAAATATAATGGGTATAAGCTGCACAAAGTGCGGTTAATGGATTAACACTAAGTTGTTTAAGTAAAATCACAAATAAAGAAATTTAAAAAAAATGCAAATGTAGTTTGACAAACACGTTACAAGCAGGAATATCAGATTAGAATGTACTGCATATTTCTATATTAAAACCTATCCTAACTTTATTTCTTTTAACCTCTTTTATATATATTTGCATAAATTCTAATATTATAATGTTATAAATGAAAAATTTTAATTGTTATTATTGCAATAATAATATCATTATCTTGTGCCATATTTATTCCAGTTTAGTGAAACAAAGTTTATTATTATGTATTATTAGTATTAATTTTTTCTATTTATACTTTTTTATTGTACTTTTAAATTAAAACACCCTCTGTTGCTTCCTAGAAATTAATTATATTAATAAGTATGTATGTACTTAAAACGATTAGCTTAAATTTATCATTTGAATACCTGAATGTTTTTCATTATTACTTTAAGGTGGTTATACCCTGCAAATAACGCGACTAGACCATATATGCGTATATGGACTAGTCAGACTAGTTAGACATTAAATAGAACGATAGTAATTACTTATCATACATCAAACCGCTTATGCTTAAACAAATTACCAAGCAAAAACCAAACCAACAAATTTTTAGTTTTTTGAAATTAAATTTTATAAGATAAACCATTATTTTTTTAAAATTCATTTTCAGACAAATGATTTTACGATCCTATTTGTGTTTTCAGCAGGTCAATTTTTGAACTGCAATACTTCTGCAAAATTACTTTTTTCTATTTTTGTTGGTTATTGATATTGTGCTATTGGTTATAAGAACATTGTTAATCTAAAACTCCAGAGTCATGATTTAAGAAGATGTACTTATTAGAGAAACCACTCGAGTAATAATCGCTTGATTAAATGAACAATTTTCAGTGTATAAATCGCTCTAGATCAGAGATCGATTAATTATTATCGAACAAAATCCGATTAAGTAGATGCGCTAGTACTAGATTCAACCATACATTTCCTGGATTTAATTATATTTTAAATATCTAAAATAAGAAAGTTGTAGTCTGTCAACCCTGACCACCCTTTTACACCCTATATCACAATTTATTTATTTTAAGTTCCATCATATTTAAAAAAATTAAGCAGGACAAGGTAAATTTGCAAGTTAGACTTGTATGTGACCTTAATCTAAAAAATCTTATAAAAAAAATCAAATTACAAATTCCCAAATTCCCATTAAGTCAAAACACCAAATCCCTTGCAATAAAAAAAAACGTCAAACCTCAATTTTAACTGCCAATACCACCAAAAAATTGCAACTTTTGGCGTAAAACCGACATAACTGGAAACTCTGCTATCTAGGATTTTTTACTAACATACATATGCTTAACTTAATATAGAAAGGCCCTAAGTCGTATTTGCTTATAAGCTCAGATAGACGCTTATTTCGATAATTGGTCTGCATGTATCAAAGTCAGCAGAAAAAAGTCGATTAAAAAAAAGAGTTAGGGCCTTTTTATATTAGGGTAATATGTAAGTTTGGTTGTTTTTAAAATTTTGTAGATATAAATTTATTTTCCAATCCCACTTGCTAAAATTAATATTAAAATATGTCAACTTTTTGACAATACTAATACAAATGGTGTAATTTTTTTTAAAATCAATAAAATCAAGCGATAAACCTCATAAGTACGAGCACTCAAATATATTCTTAGTGGAAAAGAGCGGTGCAAAACAATCAATAATTATTAATTAATTAATATAAACTGCATAACTTTGATAATAATATTTGTAGGATTATTTAAATACAAATATGTAGGTGTTTGGCTATCGACATTTAACAGATACAGATAATTGATAAAACATTTGATTGAACGTGATTATAATGGTGACATAAATTTGCCTTTAAGCAGATCCGAGTTTAATTTTTTTTAATTAATTCATTAATTTGCATTAATAAGGGTGCTCAAGATACTTATTTAAAATTAAAAATATCATTTTAAATAAAATTAAAATACGCAAAAGGCTTTAATTTTTCAGATAAATGTTGAGTACCCATAAAACAAAAATATTTTCAATTTGTTTTAATTTTGTTTTTCACAAAAGATTTGTCTTTAAAATTATAGTTTTTAGTGTTATTTCTTGTTTATTAACCTGTTTTAAAAATGTAGAAAAACGGCAAAAAAAAATTTCATGTATTTGATCAGTCATCGTTATATGTTTGAACAATTAAAAAAAAAACAAATAAATGTAAACAAAATTCTTCAAAACAAATTTTTTTTCCAAATTTCTTTAATTCCAGTGAACATCAAACGTCTGCCACAAACCCATCAATGACAAATGAATTGACACCATCACAACAAGTTGAAATGGTGATAAATGAAGATAAGTTAGTAAACAAAATTTTTTTATCATAATTATTTTTATAAATAAAATCAAACAGTATTTATGTATTTTTTTTATTAATTATTTCAAAAGTATTTTTAATGTGTCTCACTCTTTTCATGTTTTATGTACCTAAGTACATACATACTTCCATACCTACATATGTATTTTCTAATTAATTTCTATTCAAAACTTATTACTTTTTATTTTTTATGGCTTATTTAGCTTTAAATTTATTTAAATATTTGTTTTTTATACACTAATTTTAACTTCTGCCAAATTTTTATTTTATTTTGTTTTTTTCCCCCAAAGTTGGTGTCTTTTCAACGAGGGTGGCAATCAATTTAATACGACAGAAAGGTAGCAATTAAAAAATTTCTAATTTTGTGGTTACGGATTATTTTTGGTAATAATGTTCTTTGATTTAGGCTATGCTTTGGTGATGGTATTTAATAGTTGTTTACATCTTTAGAAATTTAAAAAAAAAATTTAAGAGTCCAATTACTCACTAGAAAAATGATAAAATATTTTAAGATAATATTAATGTGGTTTTATATAATCGTATTGAATCATATTAATTTTCCTTGACGTTTATTTTTTTAACAAGATCTATTACAACAAATTGTGGCTGCACATAGAAAACAGGGGACAAATTTAATATAGGAGTTCTAGTTTTTAAATTCTAATTTTTTAATTTCGATTCGAATCGAATTCTGTAATTTGTCCCCAGACTTAGTTTTAATAACAGAATTGTCCTCAATTAAAGAATAGAATTTTTTTAAGTGAAGTCGACACTAAATATTTATGGGTTTTAAAAATGAAAACTGTGCAACGACGAAACAAAAATTTGGAAAAAATAGCAAAATTAACAAATATGCGAAAAAAGTGCATTTTGTTTACTTTATCAACTTTGCGCCTAAATCTTCGTCAATAGTCGTTGATTTCATTTTTATGAAAATAATGTGAAAGAAGTACTTTTTGCCCACTTAGCTAGTTATCCGTCTTAATATTTCCTTTATATTTCTTATGATCATAATCTGTAAAAATGCAAAAAATTACCTTAAAAATACCAAGATAAAAGATTTATCCATTTTTGACCTTAAGTGGTACGAATTTCGTAAAGTATCAAAAGAAGTATTTATAATTTTTAGAGACCGGTCACATTCAATTTGAATTATGTTTCTGTCTTAATTGGTTCAGTTGTTGCAAAAAGTACCTAAACAATACCATTACAAAATTTAGCATTAAAGTCAAAGTCTCCCTAATTTTTATTATACTCTTTTTTGGTAAAGACATTTATTTTTAAAACAATTTTTCTAACATAAACAATTGTAGGGATCGTTTTAGTTTCGTCAAATATTTGTCTAATATGACTTATGATTCGCTTTTAAATAATATTTGGTTGTAGATATGTAACATTTTTAAAACAAAAATATATGTGTATTTATGTATGTATTTTTTATGTTTTAAAATAATAAAACAAAGCAACGTTCTATCAAAAAAAATGAATTTTTTTCTTTCATTCCAATTTCAGTTATTCATACGAAGTTATTAAAGATATCGCTGATTACCTATTGGAGCGTACTACAATAAGACCAGTCATTGGTATTATTTGTGGTTCTGGCTTAAACTCTCTGGCCAACAACATTACCGATACACAGTCTTTTGAATACGAAGATATACCCAACTTTCCGGTTTCCACAGTGGAGGGTCATGTTGGTCGCATGATTTTTGGTTATTTAGAAGGTCTTCCTGTCATGGCCATGCAGGGACGTTTCCATTATTATGAAGGTTATCCTTTGGCTAAATGTTCTATGCCTGTGCGTGTAATGAAACTGGTGGGTGTACGCTTTCTAATGGCAACTAATGCTGCTGGCGGTCTTAATCCTAAGTTCAAAGTTGGTGACATAATGATTGTACGTGATCACATTAATATTATGGGCTTTGCTGGCAACTCTCCCCTGCAAGGTCCCAATGATCCACGCTTTGGACCACGTTTTCCGCCTATGACTAATGCCTATGATGCTCATCTTATACGCACTGCCCGAAAAGTTGCCAAAGATATGGGCATTGAAAATCAAGTACATGAAGGTGTCTACACTTGTTTGGGTGGTCCCAATTATGAGACTGTGGCCGAATTGAAAATGTTGCGTATAATGGGTGTGGATGCTGTTGGCATGAGTACCGTTCACGAGGTTATAACAGCTAGACATTGTGACTTAACAGTATTTGCATTTAGTTTAATAACAAACAAATGCTCCACTGACTATGACAGCGGTGAGGAAGAAGCTAATCATGAGGAAGTCGTTTTGGTAGGCAATTCCCGGCAAGCCATATGTAGTGAACTTTTGTGTCGTGTACTCAAAGAAATTGCTGTGGAATACAATCTAACGCCAAAGAAATAAACTAAGGCAAAGGAAAATATATATTTAAGCTATAACTTTAAGTTTTGCTTTAAGTTCTTAAGAGAAAAGAAAAAAATTTATTTAACCAACATTTAGAATTACTTTTTTTCTTTTCACTAATTTATTATTTAATTAAAGTTAAGAAAATTAAAAGAATATCGAAAACTTTGAATGGAATTTGCTTTATGATATCTGCTACTTTTACAACAAATATACACATGTACCAGCTAGACTAAGTCGATGTTAATGGCCCAAACTGAGAGTTTGCTTTTACTTAAGTCCATATCAGGGTGTATCTATCTATACAAGGTGGCCGCATTACGGAGAGAGTTTTTGACTATCTTGCATTTTTTTATATATGGAGTTTGTAAATATGGTGTTAAAATTAATTGAGCAGTGTTTTCAAACTTTACATATAAAAACAAAGTAACGAGAGTCAGACGGTATATCCGTAATGCGGTCACCTGGTCCATATATTTTACTAACCGAATATTTTTATTATTTTAAACTCTAGATATAAGAATCTCTTTATGAAAATGAAATTAGTTCTAAATTAGTTTTGTAAGAATATTATAAGTTTAAAGTTTATTTTAATTAACATTTTAAAATTTATTTTTTTCTAAACATATTGGGGCAATATTATTTAATAATGTTTATTAATCCAAACTTTTTTCTAATTTAACTGAATTTTTAAAGATGTTTATCAAATGAAAATATTTAGCCGCATTTTACGTATGTATGTACGTATTAACATACATATGCATGTACATAAATTAAAAAAATCCTTTCTAATCTCATTTAAAATGTTGGCAGGATAATATGATATACAGTCGAATCCCGATAATTCGTACCCCGATAAATCGTAATTCCCGATAATTCGTAACAAACTGTCGGTCCCTTAAAAAAATCTCGTTATTTCGTAAAATTTCCATACATTTTGGTCCCCTCGCTAATTCGTAACTATTTTTTCAAATAAAACCTTCTTTACCTCTTATAAATCGTAATTTTCTGCTAACTACCACTTATAATTCGTAATGAAAACAACAGAAACATGGAAAGAATGATTTTTTGTTTACCACATTACACTTATTTTACGCTAAATAAATAAATTTGCTATTTTATGTTATGTATTTATTTTGTATTTTATTTTTAACAATTGTTTTTTACGTTTCTTTTTATCGTTTTAGTAAATCAATTGAAAAACCCCGTTAAATCGTATATATTTTACTGTAACCCCGTTAAATCGAAACCCCGCTTAATCAAAAACCCCTATAATTCGTAAGAAATGGCCGGTCCCTTGGGATTACGAATTATCGGGATTTGACTGTACATACATATATCCTAATGGAACTTGCGAACTTAAGCATTTCTGTATAGATTTAAATTATGTAAAATAGAAATAAATATATTTATCGATAAGAACATGAAGACCTCTTAAACAATATAGATATAAAATATTTTTTAAATAAATACAAAAATAAAACTGAAAATGGGCATATGCATATGTGTTACTTTTTAAATTTATTCAATGGTTGTGGATATTTTTAATTCATTGTAAGTAAAAAAAAGAACTAAAATGTTAAAAATTAAAATCTTTTACCTTCCACCCTCTTAGGATCCAAAATTTGTTATAAATATGGCACTGGGGTATAGCAGTACATCTGCTAATTGTGTTTTTTCCGATAATTTTACATTTAATTTCAGTTTTGTTGCGAAATATCTTTTTACAAAATAATTGTGATAAATTATTTAGATGATCCTTTGACTTGGACGTAACATATATGTATGTACATATATCTTTCCACTCAATATCACATTTCTCTACCTTCTACCTTCTGCGACTTGCGCTTTACAAATAAACCTCTCCAAACCTCCATTTATGTCGTTTTTTCATTGTCTTTAAAAAATCCTCCAGCTAATTAAAAAATATTTTTATTATTATAATAGCTTAATATTATTTTTTAATATGTCTTTTATATAAAAATATTAAATTAAAATTAAAAAAATATTAAAATTACTTTTTTTATTTTTTTTAAGGGCGGTTTTTTACTTTTTTCCTACATTTGCGTCCCGTATTTAAAACTACTTCCGAATAGAAAACCTGTAGTGATAATAATACACAATTAAGCAAAAGCATTCTGAAACAACTCATCAACTCATTTAATATAAAAAAAAATTATTCAACCAAATAAATACATAACGGCCCCTTTTGCTCACACTAACAAAATGTTGCCAATAGAAAACAACGGGTAGCAAAAGCTTAACTCAACTAATTTTTATGTTAAAAAATTACGAATTATTTTATCCAATAATACCTACATGATTAATTTATGTGTACTCATATCAAATGCGCAAAGCTAGAGACTAGAAACTTGAACTTCGGGTACCTCTCCCGATGTCTAATTTCACTAAGAAGGGATTTTCGGAAGTCCGGGGACGTGTCTGATACTTTTGGAAGTTTTCAAGTCAAAAGGAATAAAATTTCATTTTTGTACTTTATGTGTAACCAATTAAAAAAAAAACTAAAATAAAGGTGCTTTCAAAGGGCCTCGAAACAATATGTATGCGCTTTTGATTATTTTGAAATTCGAAAGCTAAAGGAATTAATTTTTTCCCAATTTTTGGAAAATTTTTAAATAAAAAAAATTACTCAATAAAACACGATAAAAAAAATTTATTTTAGTTTGAAGATGAGAACATGTTTTAGTAATTTAGTTTTTTAAATCTTGTTTGAATTATTATGTCACCTTATAAATTATTTTTAAAATTAGAACTAGGAAGAACTTTCATTTTGTTCAAAACAAAAATACTAAGCAAGTTAACTTCAGTTAACATTGAGAATGTTGGCTTATGAACAACCCAATTCTAAATATAAGTATCTTCCGTTTTTTTATTTACAGATCCATTAATATAAAAAAGGGGCAACATCCCAAAAGTCCTTATTAAAAATTTTTGAGTACTGTTTTGGAAAAAGTTGCTGTTTTTAAGTGTTTGGTGCCTTATTGAAATTGTTTAGGAGTAATAGGCCAGATTGGGGTGCAAGACCAACTAATTAAAAAAGTGACTTTTTCTTATATACATATTTTTGGCCTTTTCGGTTATATTGTTCATAATTTTATTTAAAGTAAGATATTTACCTTATAAACATATTTAATCAGGTAAAATTATATACATGAATATCAGGTTTAATATTCACGTATTTATTTTCAAACATTTGTCTAATGCGAAGTACGCTTAGGTGTAGAAACAATATATTTAGCATTTTTTTAGTTAAGCATTTTAGGAAAACAAAAGCTGTATTAAGTAAGTTTTAAGTACAATTTTTGTATTTAAACATCAAAACCTATAAAATTAAAAAAAAACGTTAAAAAGCAATTTGATAAAATTTATAAACACTGTGCTACCTTAGCAAAAGCCGCTATGATCGTTTTGTCTTTATCACTAACTTAGCCTAAAAATATGCTATAAATTCACCTTTCTTTTGAAAAAATTTTATACCATGTGAAAGTAGAATAGCTCAGGGCTGACAGTTTTATTAAGGTTCCATCGCTAAACTTTTTTCAAAAATCGTAATAAGTAATATTTTTTGAGATTTAACAATGAAAAACTTGCCAAAATGAAACTTTATTAAGTGTTTGACTAAAAAAACTAAACTTATTTCGAATTATTTTTTTTTTATTAAATTAAATCAATAAAAAGGAAGAACTGTGTATTTAGTTTTAAAACGAAAAAAGAAATTACTTCCAAAAAAATAATTCAACCTAAACAGAAAGTTTTCATCAATATGGTAAAAAAATTTGTTGACGTCTAGTGATAATTTGATGTAGGAACCATTGATATGCTATTTGTTTTACACCTAAACAAACAGCAATAAACCCTATAAATGAGTCAAATTGGAAGAAATATTCTATTAATTATATTTTTTAGTGTGGGCCTAAAATTAAGCCAGCAACAACACCCAAATATGTAGTAGAACTTGTAAAACTTAAAATTGGGAGTAACTAATATAAAAAGGGCAAAACGTCAAAATCGCTAAGAACGAAATAGGGTTGGGTTTTTAAAAAACTTTTCAATGATTTGGCTTGTTAAAAATAAATATTAAAACGTTTATTGATGTTATTATTTAAAGGCAGAGAATCTGAGGTTTTTTTTTTAAGAAATTGCTTAAAGTCTACGGATAAATTGGTGTCAGCCAAAACCCTAAACTAAAAATAAAAGAAAAACTATAATACAATTTGTTTATTCCAATTAAGTTAAAACGCCAAAAATTTTGCAATTTGTTAAACAAAATCCCCAACAATATCACCATATCGCCAAACCTTAATTTCAATCGCCCAGATAACAAAGAAATTAACACTTTTTGCGTAAAGCCGCCATAACTGACAGTCCTAAAACAGTGTACTAAATTTTGATGGGTTTTGGCATGTTAAGTTACTTAACATTTGCAGTGGCATTTATTCTATATTTGGATTAAACTAAAATCAACAAATTATCATTCATTTTAAACTTAAAACATTTGCCCCTACTAGTTGTGCCCAACGAGAGAAAATTTAGTCATATTGTTTAGATTTTCATCTCTTGAGCATACGAAACTTAATTAGTGTTTTCCCCCATGGGATCTGTGAGCATCATTAGCCTTAAGTTTTTTTTTAAATTATTGGTCAATTTTATTTACAACTTACCAAATAATTTTTCTTAATATAGCTTTTATTTTAATTTTTCTTTTGTTTATTCACAAAAATATTAATTGGCTGCATAATATAACAAATTGCAAAATAAAAACTAAATATTTTTTTACAAAATAACTTTAAATTAAAAAATATATATGTATGTATATGAACTAAATAAAAATTGTACTAAAATAAAAGACAGATGCTTGCAATTAAACAGACAAAAAATTTTGGCAACAAAATTATAACTTAAACAAATTTTGAAAAAGCTTAACTAAATATTAAATAATATATTACAATTGAATATTATTAAAACAATAAAAAAAAAAATTAATAAAGAAGATGACATAAAATATATTTTTGTATATATTTTTAATAAGAGCATGTAAGCATTTATGTATGATTATAAGCAAACCTTAATGGTTTAATATAATAATGTTTGTAGTATTTATGTTTACCTTAATATTTTTTAATTAATATGTCTGTATGAAGGTGGTTTAAGTTTAATAAAAATTGGTATAAAAAATTTTGTAATTTTAAATTGCTTTGTTTTAATAAAAAATTACTTTTCTGTATTTCTGGCTTAAAAGCGTATTGTTTATGTAAAGTTTTTTTTTAAATTTTTTTTTAGAAAAATTTTGTTAAGGCATGACTTTTAAGTAAAAAAAATTATAATTTTAAACAACTTATACCAAAATGATTCAAGTTGTTTTTATGTCTATAAGATGTGTATATGTTTTTCTTTTAATTTTAATTTTTAAGTGCAATGAAAAAATATATAGAAGCCTGTTTGTTGTGTGCGTTCAAATTTACTTAAACATTTTTTGTGCTTATTAGAATAGACCTTTGTCTTTTTTTAAATTAGTTTGCTTCCACAATGGCATTTGTTCGAATTCTGTGCGTGTTATACCCAAAGCTTTTTCAAACTCTTCATTTTTTAAATACAATTCTAAACGAGTTGGGTCCACACCTTCCGGTAATGGTCTTTCTTTAAGCACTTCTAGAGGATATTCTGTTTGTGTCAATTGCACTAAGACATCAACAATGGGCAAAGGTTCATCTTTACGACCGTCCTGTTAAAGAAATTATGTCTATTAATACAAATGTTGAAATCATAATAAAATATTTCAAAATTTACCTGTAAATTTATTTCTTTAACATCTTCTCGCAACGACCATTCGGGAAAGAGTGCCTTAAATTCTGTAGATTCTAGGCCAGCCCATACCACATAACCTTTAATTCCCTGGAATTGTTTCTCTTCATTCTCACCTAAAATTAAAGAAAATAATTAATCATTAAATCGATTTTATAAAATGTGTGCAGTACTACAATCAAGAAGGTGGTGCAGGATTCTTCCTTTAGCCCTACAATGCCTTACGAAATAACTCTAACCCTTTCGGATAATGTGAAACATTTTTCAGTAATTTTGGATAGTAAATTATCCTGAAATGAAAACATGAAGCGAAAGTTGCGACACGTGTAAGAAGACGTGATATTGGTAAAACTTAGCGTTCGTACCACATATTTGTAAAAAAAAACGTTTAAAACAAAAAGGGCACACTGTACCAAACTATTCATCGTTCGCTGGACAGGCATGGGAAAAGGGGGGGAAATCTATTGAATTCTGTGCATTTTAATATCCCCTTTGTATTAGTGCCAAAACATAGAACCGATGTATATTGCTGATGCATTAGCAAAAGGTGGCACGAAACCTGGCAATGGTTACATACCCCATTTTTGTAGCATCTTCCCATCTTTCAGCAAACTTTGCGTGGAAGAGTACAGAAGTGCTGTAAGCATATATGTAGTCTAGAGAATTTAGGCGCTTAACTGTAAGGAAGGTATGGCCTCGATCTTAACACAAAGAGGTCTTAAGTTACTGTGACGGTCAGTGCCGATTTGGCAATCATGCCAGGGGAATGGAAATGTCTTTGAACGAATTTTTAAAAATTGCTTTAACGTAGAAGAGAAAAGGACTATTCAGCCTAACTGATATACCTCTCTACCACTAAGCGGTATCTGGGTTAAACTTTGGGGTCAACAGACTTTCGAAAGTGACTGCCAGTAAGTCTATCCCTACATTTATCAGGAACAGTTATTGTCTAACAAAACGCGCACAGTACAATCATTTCCAACCAGCTTATTTAGGCTCTACCTTTTAACTAACAAGCTTTTTTTTGTCTGAGCATTAGTGTCTATTTCTCTCTTTCTCTCTCTCTCTCTCTCTCAATCTCTCTCTATCTCAATCTCTCTCTGTAACACAAAGGGACCTTTAACTTTTCTGTACATTGAAAAATGTAAGATATAAATAAAATACTTCTAACAAAATTATGCAGAGTTTGGACCATAACTTGTTTCTTTTAAAGTCAATTAAGACTTACTTCGAGAAATCACCTTAATTCTTGGTTAGGAGATTTTTCAACAGCTTAAGCACCTTAAGCGGAGACCCTTAAAAAAGTGCGAAACAATTTATGTAACATCGGAGGCCAATAATACTTTCGAGATATTCAAAAAAGCGTTAACGCCTGTATTAAGACACCCGTTAAACGTTTTTTTTTATTCAGTGTGATACAAGTGATGACTGTCCGCTAACAACTCAGTAAAGATGACAGAGAACACTAAAAAGCTATTCACGAAAGTGACAGATCACGCTAGCCTAAAGCTGTTGATGACTCTGTAAGATTTAACTGGCAGGATATCATGACGGTCATGTCAACTTTAAGTATCTGACTTCGAGATAATAGTAAAGGTTCTGAAAATGTGGTATTCGATACGCTGTCAAGAATCCCAGACTATGGCTTGAATGAATTGTGAGTAGACAATATATTCATTCGGTTTCGAGACGAGTTTGAAAAATTCTTAAGGTTTTTTTTTAAATGTTGACTATACCTGTATCCTCTTCGCAATTAAAGTAAAATAGCAAAATGTTCGTTTTTTAAAATAAAAAATTGTAATTTTGAAACTTACCAAACTTAGCTTTCCAATATGAAACAGCTGTTTCTAAAGCTGCCCGGCGTTCTGAAATCCAGCGATTGACACCAGCACGATTTTCATTGGTGGGACTGCTACGTTCTTCTTTGTTTACTGAAGTAGAAAACACATTAAAACATTAAATACTTTTTTTGCTTAAAACAAAAACAATGAACTTACTTTTAATATCCTCTAAAGGCCACCAGCCCATCCACAGCCACAAAATATCACCATCATCTATCATAAAAATTGTGGGCTGACGGGCATTGTACAATTGTGCTTGAGTAAATGGATATGGAGTAATTAAATTCTTGCACCTTAAAGCTGAATACAATTCGACTGCCTTGAAAACACCCTGAGTGCTAGAGAAATGAAATATACGCGGAGTGTAAGAGAAATCTTTTGAAAAGTCTCCGCTTAAACTGCCATAAAGTTGTTGGGATTTAGCTAAATCTGTAGCTAAGGCCTGTTTAAAATCATTTGATTCCTTTCGTTCTTCTAACGTTTCAACGGTTACTGACACTGATGCCTCAAAAAGGTCTTTGGGTTTAAAGTCTTTAAGTTTTTCTGCTGCTTTGGCAGCAACATCTCTTGTATGTTGAGCTGCCTTACAACCATGCCATAAATAAATTGCACCTTTGCCACCGTGTATCAATAACATAGAAGCTCTAGATCGCAATTGATGCACCTGACAGTCGACTTCTTTTAAAAGGGTTTCTTCGCTTACATTTCCACACACTTGATATAAACGCCACTGATGACGGCGTTTTAAGCATTCTTCCTTGCGTCCTTTATGCAAACACATAACACCAAAAAGGCGTATAAATGCAGAATTTTCCTCTCCCTGGGCTACACGCATTTGAGATCCCTTTTCCTTATCCAACTCTACCGTTAGCAGAGCAGCAGCACCTTTTTCATTAGCTGAAGCTTCACTGCCTTGCCAGGTGAAATACACGCAACGGTCTCGACCTACTGTACTGCGATTTGAAATACGCCCGCTTAGCTCACGCACTGTGATATTTATTTGATAGATCCATTTAAGTATATAACTTTCGGCTGAGTAGAAATGACTATAGGAAGCTTCTTCGACTTTATCAAAATTAAATTCATTTATTTGCCACTTTTCACGGGATTTGGATATAACTTCAAAATGCCGCATACTATCGGTGTCGTAGTAAAAATTACCACGACCCAAATTTGATTGTTCCAACACTAAATTTGGTTCTTCATAGGGTAGACCCCTAAATAGAGCTCCACCATCTAAAGGTTTGACGGCATTAACACTATTTGTCAAATAATCCTTTTCCAAGTCTTCACGCTCAACCTCTGGCCAATCTGCAAATTTTTCCTTGAATAAAGAAGTCTCCATGTTTTGAGTTATTTTACCCAAAATGCACCATTCTCCACGTTTATCACAACGTTTGGGAAATTTATAATTGTCACGGCAGCCAACAATGCTGGCAAAATGCATGGGATTTACATAACATTTGGAATAGTCCAATTGACCTTCATCAAAATGCTCTTGAGCCAGTTTAATAGCTGCCCGCTTGGCATTTGATGAAGCATTTTTACCATTCCATATATACATTTCAGAACCGAAATCAAAAACTAATACTTTTTTCGTATCCAACATTTCCACTTTTGGTATGCAACCCCAATACTTTTCAAACGGCACTAATGAATCATCTTGGAATTCATAGATTTTGTTTGTCTCTATAAGACTGGCCTCAAACAAATCATCCTCATCGGCATGACCACTATCAGGTATTTGATAGTCATCAGGTTTATCCAACAACTCCCAGAATATTTTCCAATGACGTTCGTTCATAAATTTGCCATCGGTCAGTATCACTTCAGAGGTGGCCGTGCAACCCAAATCCTTATTTTCTAAAATGTAAGCGCAAATTTTTTTACTGCGCGAGATCTCAATAATGTTCGCATATGAGCCAACGTAACGATACAGCTTATCCTCGTTTATTAAAATAAAACAATCTCCACGATTCAATGATATGTATGAGGGTTCCACCAATCTGGTCTGCACGTGAGTGCGACCTTTAACATGAAGTAACATTAGTGGTTTATATGGCAACCATAGCTGGTTAAGCGGGAGAGAAGATGATTTCAAAGCAACCGATTTAAAGTCCTCTACAGAAGCTAAGCCGGCAATGGCCTCGGCAGCTAAATTAGGACGACAACCAACTGGAATAAAGGTATTTAAATAAGGACACAAATAAAACATGATGACCTTAACAAGATATGATTTAAATTTAATTATAATTTTGCCATTTACTTACATGATTCTGCTTTCATTCTTCGCATTTCCCTTTCAGCTATGCCTGATTTAACTTCTGTATATTCAGATATTATGTCCGTGCGTGAAGCCAAATTTCTTAAAGGATTACCGGCAGCTCGGCGACCTTTAGGTAATTGAATAGTGCGTTTAACTGCCAATCTTAAAAAAAATATAGAGAAAGTGTTTAAAATATGATACTTCACATCATTCATCATGTTTCTTACCTTTCTGTTGGCTTTATCTGATCAAAATCAGCAATATTTATGCTTTCTTCAACCGGTGTTGTGTTATTTTGCGTTTTCTTTGATACAAAGAATTTCTCAAATGTTTCCTCATCATCAAACTTAGGTATGACAACACGAGCACCATGAGTACTTTGACCAGAGATGGGACTAGTTGTTGCATTTAAGGTTTGATTACTAATATTGCGTTTATCTTTTTTATCTTTTTCGTTATCGCTGTCCGAATTACTAGTAATTGAATTCGATTCAGAAGCGCTATTGGAATTTTCATCAGCCACACTTAAACTACGTTGTAGAAAGAGAGCACCGTTGCTGGATTTTTGGTTAGCACTACCATTTGTGCTGGGAGTAACCATCATCGAGGCACTTTTGGCCAAACCCAATTGGGGTTGATTGGCACTGCGAATAATTTGTAAAGGACATTTTTTTGCCGAAGCATTAGCAGATCTTTCGAACTGCAATTTCACCGGGGATTGGGCCTTTGTTTGAAGTCGACCAGCGACTGTAAATTTAGCAGCATCGGATTGTTCTTTATAAAAGAAAGGTATTAGGAAATATACACAAAAGAATTTACAAATAATTTTTAATTAAAAAATTTCTTAATGTTAACAAAAATATTCATAGATTTGACCCCTTAAACATGAACCTGTCAACTGGAACAACCGAAAAAAATCTGTTTCCAAAGTTTAGTTATAAACTTCGATCACGTTTGCATTTTTAGTTTACTTTTCTTTATGCAATTTCAAATGTGATGTATTTTTTTTATTTTTTTTTTAATAAAGTATCATTAATGGCATTTACAGACAATAAAATATTTAATAGGGGTAATTAACTTTTTAATTAAATCCGTATTTTTTCAATTGTCTAAATATTTAAATATTTTTTATACCAGTTTATAAGAATTTAATTATTTATCATTTACTTACCTACGCGGTTTTTCCAACTTTCTGAGGAAGATTTTAATTTACCCAAACGATCGGAGACTTTTCCCCCTTCCAGAGAAGTGGGTATTAAGGGGGATGGTGCTAAGGGCTTATCTGAGAGATTGTGCGATAGTAAGAGGGATTCCTGAAAAAATAGAGTTGAAAATATTGCAATATTTGTTATTATTCACAATTTCTAAAAGAAAATTTTGTAAAAATTAAATGAAAATATTTTTATTTCCTTTTTTGGAAATTCCGAAAGATATTCTTTAACAGTTTACCTTAACATATGTAGGAAATCGTTTTTTAATTTTCTTTAAATAAAATAATTTATATAATTTTTTAATAAAACATCTTCTAATGCATTTTATATAACAAGTACGTCAGTTAAGTATTGGAATTACTTAATTTTTAATGAATTTTTTACTCTTAGCTATCAGAATTTTAAAAAAGAACCAAAAGCCGACTAAATAGAAATTATTTTTTTATGTTTTATTAAATGTTTTTTAAACACATAAGTGATAAGGGTTTGTCATTCAGCCTGTAATTTTTTTAATATCCATCTGCGACCCCATAAAGTATATATTTTCTTGGTCCTTATAGATAGGGATTTAATGATGTATGTAAGTCTGTTCGTCTGTCGGTATTATGGCATAGAAGCGTAAGTGATATCAAACTATCAGAAATATCTGCGAGCAAATTGAAATCTAGCAAAATTGCCCGATAGCTGACCGAGATATATGCCAAAACCCAAGTCTACGTCTATAAAATTAGCGTGAAAACCCCTATTACTTCCCCGAAGTCGCCCTAAGAGGAATAAAATGTATTACAGGCCCTCCTTAGTTTTCCCTCAGAAACATATTCCTAGAACATACATAAACCTATCTTCATCCCCTAAGGGGGTTGCCATACAAAAATTATGTAAAAACGCCCATAAATTCCCTAGAGTCGACTTTAGAGAAATAAAGTGGACAACCGACCCCCATTAGTTTCCCTTCACTTACCTTTTCCTAGAACACACTTACTTTCTTAAGGGGTTGCCATATAAAATTTAAAAAAATTTGTGTAAAAACCCCTACGACTTCCCTGTAGTCACCATAAGAGGATTAAAATATGACATCGACCCATATTCAAAAATTATAAATATTTTATAAATAAAAAAGAAATAGATAAAAGTAATAAGAAAAAGTTCGGCGTTTCTAAAAGCCAATGTGAAGGGTATATAAGATTCAGTACAGCCGAATATAGCACAGCAAATATACACACAAAAAATCTAAGTAAAAACATTAAAAAAATAAAAAAAAATAAATTATTTAAATAAATAAGTAAAATTCAACAGTTTAACCTCCGTAACCAAAAACTTAGCTGTGCCGAATTCAACCAAATTTTTTTTTAAAAACTTGATCATAAAGGTGGATGGACGAACATAATTTAATCGATTTAAAAAGTGATTCTGATTTTATCCTGATATATATACATATTTAAAAAACTTATTATGAATAAAACTTTTGATTCGTTCCTTTTTTCATTTAATTTCAAATAGATACGAAAGTCATTGTTGCCGTCGTGTTAAGGTCGCCGTCGAAAAGAATCCGATATTAATTTGGAGGTATGAACGTGTTAATGACAAAAATCTTCTTTTTTGAGGAAATAAATACCATTATTATAAAATTTCACAGTACTTTATTTTGCCGCCAATTTGGGTCGTCACTGAAATTCGCAATAGGGGGGAGTATTTTATCAACTAGAAATTTTTGATCTTACTTTTAAAATTTGATACAATTCGAAAATGGAACTGGAAAATTTGCACGTTTATACTCTTCTTTGTTTTAGGGCCAAAAATATACTTTTTTCCAATAGTATGCTTGTAAACAAAATAAAATTCATTAGAATTATTTAATCTATAGTATATACAGTAAGTAAACAGTACTTTGATAAAATAACTTATTGATTTTTTAACAAAAAATAATAATAAAACAATAACAAAAACAAAATTGATAATTGACCAAAATAATATATCAATAATTGATTGTATAGGATAAGAGCTAAAAACAAAAAAACACTTTCTTTGCAAATTGATTTATTTGCAGTAGACATAAAAACGTATGGATTTCGACATGCATTATAACATTCAAATGTCAAACAGGCCTTTTAAGGTTATTATTTTTAATATGGTTTTCAATATGAATATGCAAACGCGATTTTATGGAAATTTTTTTAATAACATCTATTTATTTTTTAAAAATCAAGTTTAAAAAAATTGCAAAATAATAAAGTGGTTTAAAATGTTATAATCCTTATTTGGCTAAAGACAAAATATAGATTTTTAAAAATCGTAGTCGGTGCATTATAATTATTTTTTTACATAAAACTGTATGTAAAAAACATATGTACATAATTCATATGCATTAAAAAATATTTAAAAAGTTTTAGATGTATAATATTTTTTTATCGGGTATTAGTAGATACAGGGTGTCTGGTAGCAAATTTTAATTTTAAGATACGATTTTTTCAAAAAATAATAAAAGGAGCGGATGAAGGGTGGCACCGTTGGAATTATCGAAAGTGCGAATTTGTCAGTCACGATGTCGCAGTGGTCGAGTGCACATCGCGCATTCGCTGTGAGGACATTTTTTAAGAGTAATAAATAATAACTAATAACTGGGACTTCCAGAAGCGATTTTTTATGAAATTTTAAAAAAGGACGTGAGTTTCCTTCCATCCTTTTAAAATTGAAATCGTTCAAGAACTGAAAGAAAGTGCTTTTGATTTACGCAAAAATTTTTTTGAAACGATGTTGGATCGTTTTCGCACTGTAAATCCTATTTTGGAGGGACGACGCTCCTTTTCACTTAAACGGCCACGTCAACAAGCGAAACTGACATTACTGGTATCCAAGAACCCGCAACCCTCGATGTAAACATCATAAACCATTGCATTGCCCCAGGGTAACTGTTTGGATTGCCATGAGGTAATTGGACCATTTCTTTTCAAAATTCTCGAGGCCAGGAGACGAATGCCAACGGTAAAAATTATCGACAAATGATTATGAACTCTTCACATACGTGGTTTCAACAGGATGGGGTAACTGCACACACAGCTAGAGCTTCGATAAATTTGCTTCGGGAAAATTTCCCCAAAAAACTGATCAGTCGCTTTGGGGACATCTCATAGGCACCGAGATCACCCGATCTAACTCCCATGGATTTTTTATGGGGCTACCTCAAAGAGGATTTATAATGACAAACTCCAATCCCTTGCGGCTTTTAAGGAATATATTCGTCGAGAAATCAGCTCAATTAAACCAATTTTACAGCAGCGTGTGGCGCAGTACACAAGGCTCCGTTTTGAACAGTGTTTTCAACTTGACTGAAGATACTTTAAAAAATAAAATCCACATTTCCATTCTATCGTCCAATGCTCATAATAAAACTTTGTGTCAATATTAGGTTTTTTACTTAAGTTTGAAAATATAAATTTGCCACCAGGCACCCTGTATTAATAAATTAAGAACTGTATACTAATTTGGTTCTTTAACATTAAAATATCTTTTATAAAAGAAGTTTTTTTTTTTAATTTTTGATTTGTCTTTTTTTAAACTAACGTTTTTATTGTAACCTAAATATATTAAAAAATGTGATATTTTGCTGAACAAAGAAATATTCAATATATAAAAAAACAACACTTTTTAGCTAAGAGCTGAAAATAATTAGGTATAAGGATACCTTTTTTTTAACAGTTAGTAAATAGTTGGATAATTATCGACCTCAAATCCGGCACAAAGTATTTTTATTACAATATTTGCAGTACGAAATAACTCGGCTAGATCAGATGTCTGGGTAAATAAAAAGACCAATGTAAGGTTCGGCACAGCCGAATAGAGCGCTCTTACTTGTTTTTGTTTTCTAAAAATACCTTTCTTGTCTTATTTTGAATTTTCTGCGTATCTGCATTTTTTATTTTATTATCCATCAGATGTTTCAGCACAATACAATGTAATGTACGTAAATTTTCTTTATTTATTTGGCACTCCCGCAAATTAATTTATTTTTTTCCCATATAGTGCCTGAATTGTAAAAACTATTTGTTCTTTATTTTCATTCAATAGAAATTGTAACTAATTAATGTAAAAGTTTAATTTGTTTGTTTTCATGATTTTTTTTAATAAAAGACTTGTTTGTTTTTCTTCTGGCCGCAAACAATTTGAAAACACTAAACAGTTTATAGTAACTGACATACTTTTGGAACCAACCAAAGTACCTTTCATTTTTTTCAGTTTTTAACTTGGCAAAAACCCCAGTTAACAATATGAATGTGTTTAAGAGAGTTTTGTTTTTAATGTTTTTCTTTTCGTATATGTAGTCGTTATATTCAATGAAGTTAAGAGATAAATTTCAAGCCACTTTACCTTATTGTTTTGTTTTTTTTTTTATCGATAGATAATGTGATAATTTGATAAGATAATAATGTGATAATAACAACATAATCGTGCCACCTTAGTTCACTTTAAACATATGTACTTATTTGTATCTGAACAGTAGGTACTACATATGTTTTTAAGAAAATGTTTGCTTTAACACTGGAAAAAAACTGTGCCAAATTTTAAATACTTAACCTTAATCAATTCCAAAGTATTTAATAAAAAACGTTTTTTAATTTACAAAATAAACGAATCTTCCAGTTTTTAACTTATTTTTCGTGATAAAAATTTTGTTTAAAAAGTCAACTCGTACATATACTTATGTATGTATAGTTTTTGCAATATACAATAAATCAAAATTTATTTTAAAAACAAATAATAGCACTACATTCGACAGTATCGAATCTTGTATACACTTACACGGCGATTAATTCCAAATGCCCGCTGGTGTAGCAAAACTGCCAACCAGGAAGCACAGTTTCTTGTCATAGATTGCCGGGAGTTCAAAGAGTACATGCTTCGAGGTCTCATCCAATATACAACAAAAATGACAGGCCGATTTGCCTGCCTTGCCAATGTTGTGCAAGTGGTATCTAAAATTACAGTGGCCAGTTAAAAAACTAGGTTCTTCATTCCACGAAAGCCCCTTAGATTTGCTTTTCGATAAGAGTCAAGAAACTCTTGGCTTGCCGCTGTCCCTGGGTCCCACTCTAGTAGGGAGCAAATTCAGCGTCCCTTAGACTAGCCGACTTCCCACAAGAGCAACTGCGGAAAATACCGCGAAACGACTTCGGGCCAACCAGAGGGCGGTTTGCCCCGCAGTTTACGAGACGGTCGGTACGTTTCTTGCCTACCAGATCTGGAACCCATACCAGCGTTACGTCGTTGCGTGCAACGAACCTATTTTAAGTGTCCACACACTCTTCACCAATGCAGATTTAATATCATAAGCCGCAAGAGCCCTTAAGGCCGCCAGGCTTTGAGAAAGAATGTATATTCGAGTACCCCGTACATTCCTTCGCGCATACGCATATAGCGTAGATCTCAGCCTGAAATATCGGTATATGTATATTTACCCATCGCTAAAGTATTTTGAAAACTTCGACTAACTACCCCAGCGACAGTGTCGCCGTTCATATGTTTTGATTCATCGGAATACAAGACCTAAGACCCTTCTTAGGGCTCCTAAGACCTATTGGTCCAAGTGATACAATCCAGGATTTTCACAAAGAACGTCTAGCATCTTCGGAATCATGTCTCTAGCCCTAGAAAGAGGGTCGTGAACATGATCTTTCTTTTTCTTCATGTGTGCAATCAACCCTCAACTCTCCGGAAGTCGTAAAACGCTTAAGCGTGCACTCGATTTCATATAAATGGAGCGTGGTTATTCCAATCAAAGTTCTTCTAGCATCGGTTGGACTAGACCTACTGGCACCAATAATACCAATAAATAGAAGACACTGAATGCGCCTTGGACGGTCCCTAGCCCCAATCTGCTCCTAAACTGGATTCGTTAGTACGGGGTCTTTTATTTTTCTTGTTTAGAGGCTACCATTCCCCTTGCTCCTACCAAACTAAAAGCCTTAAACAATGTAAAAGTAGAGGCGACAGATAAGCTCTTAGGGACCCAGAATTTAAAAAGTGGGTGTAAGGGCGCGGGTTGGGCATGAATCCGGACAAGGCCGAATAAAGTATTGGGATAAATCTGATAGTTAACTTTATTGAACAGAAGCAAAAGACCCAGAGGGGCCTCACTGAATACTATGCATGCAAACATTCAATAATAAGCTGGGGCTTGTAGCCAAAGGTGGTAAACTGGATTTAAACAACGGTTGTAAGATCCAGCCTGACGTATGGTTGCGCTGTATTGAAGCGAAAGACAAGATCCAAAAAATAACTTCACTTGGCATCAGTGGTGCCAAAAGAAACGTTATTCTCAATACGGAATCTATTGATTACTCTGGTTGATGGGAAGAAGCATAATTGTTTTGTCTGTCGATAAATCTGTTTTGCGAAGCTTAAAGTATTAATTGGCACCAATCTATCAAATATGTGCTAAAATTGTTATTAAAAGCCAGCAATATTGGTTGGTGTGCACCAGAAATATATACTTATGTAAGTACAAACTTCGGTCATATTTTCTTTTATATGTACATATCTCGATTACCAGAGAAAATAGGAAGATCAAAAAATTCCCCCGTTAATTTTCTTATCTCATTTCTTTCAGTTTTGTAATTTACGTGAAAAAAGCTTTCAAACAACGATATGCGCTGGTGGCACTCTTATTTAATTAAGTTTTATTTTTCGTTTTGTTTTGCGTGAACACAATCAGCAAGTGCAGCTAAAAATTAATTAGGATGTCGGAAATTTTCGTTGTTGTTTTTAGCACATTGACCCAATTCAGAATACGTACCATGGTTCAGCTACGTAATGTGTTTAATAAACTGTTATTCATTAAATGCAGATTAAAGGTATAAAAAATAAATACATATGTACATACTTAAGAAAAGTATGAATGTATTAACAGATCCCTTTCAGAATAAAATTTTCTCTTAAACTTCAACTCTTTGTCACACAAATTAAGCATTAAATTTCTCTTAAGATTAGTGTGTCACAAAACAATGCAAATGTGTGAAAGTGATTTAAATTCATCAACAGAGCTTTTATACCTTAAAAAATAAAAATTTCAAAAAATGTATACCAATGACTCATAAATATTTACTGATAAAAAAACTAGAAAACAACAATAAACGAAACCTTTACAACAATAAAATTTTTATATAAAAAGCAAATCAAGTGTTTATCAATACCAGAGATGAAATACGATTCGTTTAAATTTTTCACCTTTACTGTATAAGCAAAGAGGGTAAACAAATATAATAAAACAATTAATTTTATCAAACAGACAGTAAGAAAAAAAAACCAAAAAAAATTGTTGACATTTATATTTATTGGAATTAATTAGCTGTCGTGTGAGAATACTTTTGTGTACAAGTGTCTCTATGAAATAAATTAGAGTTTAGCAAATTTTAGTTTAGTTGTTTGAAATATTTTATTTTATTTTGCTAATAAATTTCTAAAAGAATTGCTCTTTTTGCAACAATTTGTGTTTTTTAAAAAAAAAAAAAAAATTTAAGCCCACACACTATTTACGAATTTGGATTTTTATTAAAATGATGACACCTTTATTTGCCTTGATTTAACATAGTTTTTTCTAAAACGGAAAATGCAAAATTAATGCTGACACGTTTAAATAATTAAGAAATACAAAATTTTTAGGTGTGTATTTCATATTTTCGATGTTTTAAGTTATTTTCAATTTTTTGCTGCATTTATAAAAGTTCTAAATTGTGTAAAAACCCGATGCCTGTTGATCGATAATATAAAAGAGATATTGTGGCGCTTTTAAACGTCATCTTTCGTCACAATAATTAACTTGAAATAATTTGTAAGCTTCAGTTTTTTTATTTTTAAGTTTTAGGCCCATTATTTTATCTGTCGGATTGGTTAACGTAAAGTTGTTATAGTACAGATATAGATATTTTTGTTATTACAAGTATGCTTTAAGCTTAAGTGTCCGATAAGCTAAAGAGATCATCCTACCTTTAAAATCTAACATAAGGTTTATTTATTTAAATTTGCTGTTGTTCACTTGATTGTTGTTGGTGTAAGCAGACAAATGAAATCAAGACGCTGCCACTGCGTCTCTAAATATCCAAAAAGTCGGTTTTTGCACTGGTATTACCATACTTTAACAAATTTTTAGTTCAACTTAAAGGGAGATTGTAATAATCAAAATTTTTAGAGGTCAATTTATTGTTTTAAAGTAAACAGAGTTAACTTTAGCTAAAGTGCACTTTATAAACAACTATAATAATGGCCCTTAAAGATTCAATTATACGTGACATAACCATAACCACAGAAAACAGCTGTTCGAACCAAATTTATGGGCAACACTGTATTTGATTATAGGTGTCTTACCATTACGGCATAACCATAACCATAGAAACCAATTGAATTTTGATTTTTATGGCAACTGTTATGGTTATGGCATTATGTTATGGCACGTATAATTTAAAAGGTAAAATCTGTTTTTATTTTTTTTTGTTATATGCATGAGATATTAAATAATGATTTCAGTTTTACAGAATTCGCGAATAGTTTTTGAAGTTATTTATAGTAAATGCTGTTGCGTTACCACCCGTACTTAATTTAATATAAGTAAATATGGATAAGCCTAATAATTTAAATAAATATTTTCTCTCATTTTTTTTTTTTTTAATTTAAAGAATTTTTGCATTTTATTTTTAGGTATAAATAAATACAACTTTTGGGAATGCAATTCAAAAGGACGAGATTTTCAAAACTTTTTTACAAACTGATTTCTTTGTAGTGTTTTTGGAGTGTTTTTGAATATAGGCATTTCCACGTAAAGCGGTCCTAAATGGGATTAAATCATTTTTATGTATTTTTTCAATGATGAAATTATGCCTTAAGGAAAATGAAAAATATTGAAATATAAAAATATTTGTACATATGTACATACATATTTAATTTTATTATATACAGAAGAATTTTCTATTCTTTTTTTACTATTTTAATTCAAATGTCACACCCGTAAAACTATTAAAAACACTTAAACTTTTTAAACATTTCAAAATAATTCTGCTCGTCCTCTTAAATATTTTTCACATTACGATTTTAAAGTCAAAATTATTTAAAACTGAAAATTTTTAAGGTCACACACGTCACAGTCTAGTGGTCATTTTGAGCAAAACTTATATTCTTCCAGAGTTTAACTATGACTTAACGGCCAAAAAACATATTGCCCGTAAAAGTTAAAGCGTTTTTAACCAAAGTAAATTTATGGTGGCTTCTCGAAATCGCAACCAAAAACAATAACAGAGAATAAAGTTATTTTAACTTTTTAAAAGATCTGGTCTTACAGATCATTAGGTTACCATTGGCTGGTTAAGTTACAAATTTATTATGTTTGAATTAAAATAAAATAAAAAAAAATGTGGGAAAAATGGTCCTTCGAAACGGCTTGACTGATTTTTTTATTAAGTTTTATATAAATAAACAATCAGTAACGAACACCATTTTCCTGGCTATAAAAATTTTTTAGTTCCACTGTGCAATATTTATTTACCCCAAGAATATTATAAAACTCTTTTTTTATATTACTGCAAATAAAACCATCTTTTAATCAAAATTTATTTATTAATACAATTAAATACCACGCACAAGATAATAAATAATAAAGAAATAGTTTGTAATAAAAAATTACAACAATAGCAATAAACATAAATATTAGGCCCACAAGCTGGCATTTTATTATTAAATACATTAAGAGAACTTTATTTTTTTTTAAAGAAGGGTCATGAGTTTAATGTATCTTCCTTAAAATGTAAGTATTTGAGTCTTATTTTTGTTGTTGTTGGGCATCTATGAGCCCATGGAGTCATTTCATTTGGACTTACACAATTAAAATAAATTACGTTACAAAACATATTTGCTGGCTTTTGTTGTTGCAGCAACAAGTTTGTAAAGTCAAAGTTCAATGGCATTACACAGTTAAGTAAAGATGGTTTAAATAATGATGATTAAGACAATGAATGACTCTTTGTGGGTTAAAAGTTTACGAAAATGTTTACTGAAATATGTACAAATGTAGTTGTAAGATAAAAATGAATTACAAAATATATAAACATGTTGGGTTAAGTAAAGAAAACCCACTTAACAAAGCAATATGACATCGTTTAAATAAAAAAAACACCTCTAAAGTTAAAAAATACTTAACAACTGCAGGCAGTAAACACATTTTTAAATAAAAATGTAAAATATTTGAATTTCATTAAAAAAAATAAAAGTCATCAAATTAAAAAACTTTAAACTAAAGTTAGATTTTTTATAACCTCAAAAAATTGTTATCTTCATTATTTACAAGTGCGAAAATTTTTCAATAAGTTATAATATTAACCACCAACATTTTTTAGAAGAAAACACCTTTTATGTGGTAAAATGTTAGTTTAATAATTTATTATAGATAGAGTTAATTCAATATACTTTTTTTAAGTTATATTTAAATACTTTTCTTTATTGTGATTTAATAGTTTCAAAACATTTTCAAATTTTATTGCTACTATAATGCATTTTATATTTAATCTTAAATTTTAAATCTGCTAAAAAAAATTACTCAAATAAAAAAAACCAGGCATGAGGAAATTCAAATTGCTTTTAAAAATTTGTTACGTATGCATTTACTATAAAGATTTATATATTTTTAATTTTATATTGAAAATAAAGGGTAATACGTCATACGGAAACAATTCACGAATGCCTTCATAAATAAGAACGTAATAATAAATTTCAAATCGGTCAAACAATATTTCAAATAATTGATTATAAAAATATCATGAGGGTACAAAAAAGGGGTACATGCACATATGAACTGTAAATAATTACAACAGCTATTGTAAAGTGATAAATTATTATTTATGTTTTTGTTGTACTTTAATTCTGACCATTATTACTAACATTTGTTTTGGGGCAAGATTATTTCAAAACAAATTTATGTAAACAAAGCTAACAGTGTGTCAATATTTTAAATTAATCTCTTTCCGTATTAGAACAAAATAGTGATAATGATAGATTTGAAATCAATAAATTTAGCTTTAAAATAATGTGCAAGTGCAAGTCTTTAAAATTAATTGCAGTTATTCAAATACAAAAAATATTTATGTTAACATAAGTATTTATAAAAGAAATATTGACGACTCCTTGTTTTTTTTCATTAAGTTTGTTTGTAAAATTACAAAATAAAAGATTATTATTTGCTTTAAAAGCCATTCTTAATCTGTACTGTATCGTGGTGCATTTTCAACTCATTTTAAAATGTCGTGATGGCGTAATCTTTGGTGTTACCATTCTTGATCATATATGTATAATTTAAATGCAGTGAAGCAGACTGAGTAGTTAGGCTTTTATTTTTTTTTTCTTGGATCACTTTCATTCTATGACAAGCACGTGTTAAATTCATTGATTTTTTACTAAAAGTGGAACTTCTTCGAGATGCCTTTTATCAATAAATTTAATAGTGATTATTATGCGCTTCTTTTTTTTTTGAGGGGTTTGCAGTAAATTTAAAGTTGATAGCTCTTACAGTTTTCGAAACATAGTGTATCAAAAATTTTTAACATTTATAAGCCTTTAATATTATATTCTTACATAAATGAGAAAGGGAACATCTTATTTAGATAGTAGATTTTAAAATCCATTTTTTTAAGTTAATTTTTGGGGCGGTCTTTAAGGTGGCCAGACATTAATTAAAAAATTGAACACTCTCCGACCGCGAACTAAATTGACTGTAGCGGAAAGTTGACCGCTACGCTGACAAAGACCTTTTCATATTTTAAAATAAATTTTATAAACATATTTCGCTTAGGGACCGTTATAACTGTTTAAAAAAAATAGTTTTTATAATATACATAGTAATTAGATTTTTATTTTTAATTTTTTTTCCAAAAAATAATTTTTGCTTGTTTTTAATTTCTTTTGGCATAAATAATTATTTTTTTAATCATTATTTGATTGTTTAATCAATTTAAAATTAAACAACTATTTCTAAAAAAAAATCTAAATTTGTTTTATTTATTTAAGAAAGAAATTTAGAATCAAAAATTTAAAAAACACTTAAATGTCAAAAATATAGTTTAATAACATGTAATACCACCATTTTCACTTCACTCTCCTGGTTTCTTGCGCCTGCTTTTATTAATTAAAAATGCTGATTTTGCTTATTTACAAAAAAACAAAAACCAAACAAAGCAATGCTTACTGGTGGTGCCTCTGGAGGGGGGCAAATAGGGTATAAAAAAATAATTTTTGCACCTAAATTCCAATATAAACAAATTATTTGGGTCAATAAAAAACAAAATATTTAAAATTTTTTAATTCAGTCTGAAAATTTTCTTTATTTTAAGCTTTCAATTGTTATTTTTTATATTTACAATGTTAAATATTTGTTTAGAAATAATTTAAAATAATTAAAAAAATATTAACAATTATGTATATCGTTTTACATCTACTCATTTTAGTTCTATAAAATTTGTGTAAGTTTTCGATCTACTCGTAAAGATCTCCTAAAACTCATTTCCTCGGAAAACTTTATTTTGTCTTTTTAATTTAAGGTTATAATTAAATTAAAACTGGCACACTTTTAATAACATATCAATCTATGTAAGCATTCAGAAAATACCTACTTATCTTTTTAATATTTTAAAAACACTTTAAAATACTCAAATATAAAATAAGTTTACAAACTTCAACAATAAAAAAATGCTTATTTTATAGAGTATTAAGGTTATAAGTTACAAACCATTAATAATTATAAAAATATAAAAAAATTTAAATACCTTTTGAACCTTTTAAATTAGTTTTGATAAAAAAAGTCTGTTGAACAAAACAATTAAAATCGTATAAAAGAATTTTGTTTTTTTTTATTTGTTTTTGTAGTTTTAAACCTTTGTATGTGAATTAAGTTCAAACTTTAAGTTACAAAAGGAACAAAATATTTTAAAAAAATAAGTGATAAAAAAGGAGTGACTCATTTTTTTTTCTTTTCTTTTTAGCTTATTTTTTTGGTGATTAAGACAAAATACTTTTTGTGTTTTATTGCATTTTACTTTTACAGACATGGCACTTTAAAATATTTTCGTTTTTTTTTTAACAAAAATTCATACGATACAGGATTTTTTATACATATATTTCTCTGTGTTTTTGTGTAATTAAACAAAAATAAGGCATGTTTTCACAGTGTAAGTTTAAGAAGAGTTTTAATTTTTTATAAAAAAGTTTAAATTTTACAAGTACTCTCTTAGATAAGTTCAATTAAAATATTTTTTTAAATATATACAATAGATTTTTATCCGAGTTTTATCCAGTTTCACGAATCCTTTAGCTTTTAATTGAATCTAAGGCACATTAAACGCGGTTGGTAAATTATTTAAGATATAAAATGGTTAATTATTATTAAATAATTTTTTTTTCACCACACTAAAAATTAATGCAATAATTTTTATAAAAATTTCTAACTAATTCTAATTATCACTTTTACTGTTATTTAATTTAAAATATATGTAATTCTTCCTTAAACCTTAACTAAAAATTATTACAAAGGAACAAATCAAAATAATATTAAATAACTAGCTGGCGTATGCAATCAGCTCCAAATAGATTTTTAAAAATTTAAAACTCCTACAAAAAAAACTTTCTTTAAATTTCCTCTATTAAATGAGCGTTTAACGCACACTGTGAAACCAAAGACTATAGACTATAAAGATGGTTCACTTGGAACAAACTCCATAAACAGAAATTTTGAGTTTGCAATGGGTGGTTACGGTAAAGGCAAAGGGAAAGGAAAAACACTCTCTTAATTTGAGAGAAGACAGAAAATAAAAAAAAAGATCGCAAAAAATTTACGCCAAATTTTAAGAACAATAACAGCCAAAAAAATATTAATGGTGCATGTACATACATACCAACATATACATATGGATGTATGTACATACATACAATATAAACATTGTTTTCCATGTTAATTTTTTTATTTTGCTGCTTTTTGATTTTACGTTCATTCATACGTGCATATGTATGCCTCTATGTATATTCAAAAAAAAGACACCTTCTTTTAAGCAAATTGATGGTTTTGTTTAAAATTTGCCAAAGAAGTATTGTTTAAAAGCAGTTCATGTTCAAAAACAAACGCGGTAGCGAAAGTTGTTGATAATCTAGCTGTAGGGTACAAATACGTACATATTTTATTGCTGTAGAAATGAAATCATGTCGATTCGAGTTGAATTAAAATACCCTTATTTTGATGTGTAGAGAGCTATACATATAAAGCGCCTTCTAACATTTCTTAGAAGTTTTAAATTATTAATTGTATACATAAAACCTCAAGTTATTTATTTTTTAAACTTGAATTTTTATAATATTTTTGACAAAAAACTTTTGTCTTCAGTTTAAAAAAAATCATCAGCGTGACTGTAAAAATCATGTTTTCGGATCCAAATAGTGGCGCACATTAAACGTTTGGCATCAAACAATTAGAAATATCCCTGTGTCAATCGCTATCTGAGTCAGCATATTCGGTCTTATGATCGAGATTTAGTCGAAACCCCAAATCCATTTTTAGGGCAAAATAATGTATATATCTCAATAAATGCAGCCACTCTTGCCACAAAACTAAGCACGGGTACTTTAAAGATAGGGACCTGAATTAGGGGAAATCATTTTTCAGATAGGAGCAGGGGAATTTATATTTTCCCTTAAATTGCAATATTTAAAGCGCTAAATCTGAGAAACATAATAGCAATAGAATTAAAATGTTTTATAAAAAGTAATTTTACAATAATGAAAAAAAAATATTGAAACGGAGCAGGGGAAGGGGTAGCCCTCATACAAATTTACAGTTTTTGTAAAATTTTCGATACGCTATATCTAGAAAACTTCAAATGTTCTGCTTTTTATACAAAATATGGTATTTCTATTGTACATAGTACAAACGTTAAAATTTTGTAAGGTTTTCTATTTCAAAAACTAGGACAGCTATCGACCTCAAACCCGGCACAAAAAACTTTTTTAATTACAATATTCGCAGTATGAAATAAATCAGCTAGATCAGATGGCTAGGTATATAAAAAGACCAATGTTAAGTGTAAATATATAAGATTCGGCACAGCAAAATATAGCGCCCTTGTTCTATTTATATATTTGTTTATTTTTTTATTTTCATATTAAAAAGTGGTTTGTTTTGTCGTATAAAATATTTAATATTAAAAAAAATAGTTCAAAAAAGGGAGAGTACATTATCTAGTATTCATTCCCATACACGCTTTATTTTTTTAATAAAAAATTGACATTTGTTATTTATAAGTCAAAAAATATTTTTTATCAGTATATATAAGTTTTAATAAAAAAAGTTTGTTTTTTTAAAGAAAAATTTTCAAAAACTAAAATTTGTAAGGCTAAATTTAAAATTACAGTTTTTTTTTTTAACTTAGAACTTGATGTTTGCACTGAAATAAACACAATGTGAGTTAAATAGCCACACCTGTCACAATAAAATTGCAAATATGTACCTGTACATATAAAAAAATAAAACGATCTGAAAACAAAAGATATTCTGCGCAAATTAAACCAACAAAAAATTTTAATTAAAAAAATAAGTTTTTCAATAAAAATCTTATCACAATAAAATTAAACCAATTCGCCTGATAAACTGTAATGAAAATTTAACAAAGTTATATTTTTTCTATACGAGTATAAATGTAGAATCAAAAATTTAAAACTAAAAACTTTAAATAAGTAAAATTATCCTTAAAGATTTTTTGTTTTTAAATTCAATAAATTCAATAAATCAAAGTACACGAACAATAATTATATTAAGGGCGGTATTTTACTACTCTCTACTTAAAGTAATGAATTTAAAGTTTTCAGAAAAACTATTTCTTGCTTCAGTTATTTTCATTTTAATAATAATGGAATTTTTATTCGTTGCGAATCGACTTGGTTTTATTTATACAACAACAAAATACGTATTGTTGCCCTATAACTACGCATTGAAATTTATTCGCTACTATCACGGCTTTTTGCACAAAATCTGTATTGAAACAACTTTTTTTGCCTTAATTCATATATAAAAACAAACAAAAAGAATAACAATGTGTATATGTACACCGAAATGTATTAATGTTTGCATGGACGTGTACGATGTACTTATGTTTTTGTTTTTATTCAAGTCATATCGATACAAGGTGGCCGCAAAAACAATAAGGGAGTCGTTCTCTTTATTTTTTATATGGAGTTTGAAACTATAATTGAAATTATTTTTCAATTTTAGTATCAAGCTCCATATAAAAAAAATAATGTTTAAAAGACAACTCTCTTATTTTTTTTTGCGGCCACCTTGTATCGATATGACTTGGTTTCAATTCTTAAAATTTGGTGGCCATTTTTTTGCCTTTACTTTTCGTCTTCTCTTTTCATCAGTTTTTGTATGTAAGTATATCGTCATAGAACATGCAAAATGCCTTCGCTTACATGTTAAAACTTTTACAGGAGAAGAAAAAAACTTGTTTAAATAAAAAATATGTTGAGAATAAACACAAAAAATTTTTTAATATAAGTTAACCAGAATTAACAAATTAATTTCTGCTGGAAAAAATAATTTTGCGAGATGATGTACATATTTTGACTTCACGGACCAAACTTAATAAAAAAAAGTAAATTTTATATGTTATTTTAGATTAGGCGTTTCGCATTTTCTGTGACGATACATTCTTTGGCAATATTTACACACGTACATACACCTACAAATTGTTTTGCTGAGAGCTTATTTTCTTTTTGTTATTTCTATCGCCATTTTTATTAACTCTCTCTCTCTCTATTTTAATAAATCCATTTTCTAATAAATCCACATCAATTTAGCAGTCATAAAGCAGTATATGGTAGTGCAATATCTTTATAAGTATATAGTCTTTGGTGAAACCGTTCCTTATTTTTTATTCCCTAAACATTTCAAGTTTGATTTAAAACTTTTAAAAAATTATCAACGTATGTTTCGTCCATGCCCTTGTTGTGTTCATCGTTTAAGAGATCACTTATAGAGTACGCTGACAAGGGCCGTGATAAACGGCGTTGCGATAATATATCATCAATGGAGGTAACAGGCGAGTGGGAGGTGCAGCTGGGGTATAAAAAACCATCAGAATTTTCTGCACTCTTAGCAATGGCAACAAAGAGATCTTCCAAGCTAGTGTTCATATTAAGTACGGAAGCGTTGCGTAGCAGAGGTGTAGAAAAAGGCTCGGGTGAATTGCATGAGCGTGGCGAGGATAACGGTGATGAGGGGGTGGGTGAAATTGTTGAGGGTGTAGCAGAATTGCCATTTACCATAAGACTACTTGGTACTTGACGTTTATGTCGTTGTTGTATAGGTATAGGCTCACTGCGCCAGCATAAGTTGTGCAGATCGTTATGCTCTTCAGTTGGTATTTGGTTTAAAACGTTCGAAGAATTCTCATTATTCTCCTCTAACTTCTGTGTTAGCTTTGAGGGTCGTCTTAACGTCACATTATTCTTTTTAATAGGACTATCATGAAAGGGATTAATGTTTTCATCTTTTTTGCTAAAACATTCTTCATCATCAAAAGAAATAGAAGAATAACGACGAAAGTCTGATGGCAATACTGTGGGAGTTACACGATTAATTTTCTTTTGTACTCCACCACTCTCAAACATTTTGGCGATTTTACAAACATTTGTATTTGTATGTACTTGTCTTTTGTAAATATTGCTCGGTTCATTGGGAGTTGTTAGTGGTGTGTGTGCAGATTTGGTGGCTTGCTTTTTGGGATATACGCGAGTTACTGCTTTTCGTGTTTTTTGTTTGGGTAGGGCGGACTCTTCAGATTCCGCCAAATTATGGCAACATATATCGGGTGCATAACAACGATGCCACTTATTTCGATTCGCTTCGTAGTCGGCTTTGGCAAATTGATTAATTTTGCTTACAGATTTCGGTACAAGTGTTAAGAATACAAATGTGTATAATATGTAGGGTAAATAATACCAAACATTTTCCAAATATGTAAAGTATTCCAAATATTCCGTATATTCCATGATTTTTAGTTTTTTTAAAAAAAACTGTCTCTTTATTATTTTTTTATTTTATTGCTTTGTTTTTTAACAATATTTAATTCAATTTTGTGTATTTTTAAACTTTTTTATCAGTTAAAAGTTTTTGGTTATTGTACGTTTAAAACCTGAGTTTTTTTATTTGTTTATTCACGATCGTAAATTTTTTTATTTTATTTTTCTGTACAAAATTCTTTAGTATTTAAAGGGTTTTAACTTTTTTTGTTGTGTTGCAAAGTGTACTGTTTATAAGTTCAACAATATTATTCTTCACAAACAAAACATTTATTTCTTAAAAAAAATTAAAGAAAGGAATACAAATATGTATTACAAATGTAATTCAAATAATTTTAAAAAATTTTTTAGCTGCGTAATTATACTCTAACAAGAAAGAAAGTTTGTTTAAATTGTAGTTTTAGTTGTTCAATCATTTATTAATTTAAGGATTTTTTCTTTATAAAGGGTGGCAGCATTATGAACTATTAAAACATAATTAGCAAGAACAACTGTGAAAGCAAAACAAATAGCAAACAGGCGTAAAACGAGTGTTTTGTTTTTTTTTAACAAAATCGTATGGGCATCATATAGGCATTTTCATTATGACGGGTGTGACCATTTTACACGAATTGTGCTTATAGCTTAAACATTTGAAAATTTTAACAAAAAAAAGAGGTAGACACTAAAACAACGTGATTTTTACTCATAATGACCACTAGAACAGTGACGGTTGTGACCTTACAAATTTAAATTTACAAGAATTTTGAATTTGTTTTGGCAAATACTCTTGAGAACAGAAATAACTGTTATATTTTCTTGTTGGTTTAATTTGTTTTTAATCATATTTAATACATTATTTCTACAAAAATTTAGCAAATCTAACGGGTGTGGCATTTTTATTAAAACGTAAAAAAAAGAAGAACCGGGTTTTCAGTGCATAATCATTTTAAACTCTTGCCAAGGAATTTATATTTAGTTAATTTACATTCTTTTTTAGGCGTAAACTCATCGGCCCTATTTTGGGCCGTTTTAGGTGGAATTGCCCATATGTAACTCAATTATCATTCGAATGCACAAAAATAGGCACTTAAGCTGTTTTCAATATTATAGAAAATAAAAATAAATATTTTATTGGCAAAACATTTAAACATTTTTATTTATTACTGTATTGCACGTGTTAATCGATTTTTATTTTAATTGGCAATGAATAAAAATTGCATTAATAAAAGAACTTATCAGTTAGAAACAGTTAACATTGAAGCCGTTCTTGTCAAGCTTTTGTCATTTGCCGTTTGTGGAACAGCGTTACATGAAGAATTATATGTATCTATTTGATTGATTTTAAATTCTTAAACGCTGTAAAGACAATTCAACTACTGCCAATTATTAGTAAAGTTTCTAATGATTTTGTACTTGTTATGAACTGCAAATTTGTCATGCACTAGCAAACAAGGTTTTAGGCATCGATTTTATAACCTTTGCATAGTGATAAGAGTTAATACTATCAGTTTGCCATTTCATTTGTTATTTCTACAATATTTAATTGCGACCCTGGATTCTGGATTCGTATAGATAGCGAAACTCGCCTGTTACAATTAGGTTTCCGTAAGCAAACCCTTCAGATCCTGTTTTGGTGTAAAGCTATCAAAAATATCTATGAGAAATTTTTATCAAAAATCAGCAAGATCTGTTATTTACCAACCAAAATCAAAGTTAAAACCTGAGATAACCCATCTTTTCGGGACAAAATCCATTAAGATTTTCCTCTATATCTTAGTAACGTTGACTATTTTTATCACAAAACTTGGTGCGGATTTCTTAAGGACGGCGAGCTAAGGCGTAAAAGTTTCTTTTTTGTAAGAGCTGTTGGGACGGCCTATTTCGGTGTCCAGGAATAAAACTAACAATCGAAAAACGCTTTGCAAATACATATTGCCTTTTATATGAAAAACTTTTTAAATAAAATTTTGCTTCAATATTAGCATGAGGTATTTGTGGAATTTACAAGGGGCAGCAATAGACCGACTTAAAAAAAATTTATGCGATCACTGCTGTTCAAAAAAAAATTATGCGTGTGCAGCTATATCATGACACCAATATTATTTGCAGTTTATGTTTTTAAATGCAATTTCCAGGAGTAAAAAAAACTTTGATTCTGTTTCTGTTCTATGTTTATTTGAACCTTTAGAACTTTATTGGTCAAGTCGAGAAGATGATATAGGCCAAATGGGCGCCATCACAATTGATTGCTATTCGGGCTCGTTTTATGGCATTTTTCATCACTACGGCGAAAACTTCGGGCGACAGATTCTCGCAATCACGTCGCATGTTGTCCTAGAGTGCTTCCAGGATCTCGGATTTATTTACATACAAGTAAGCACGGGACTTTAAAAAACCCCACAAAAAAGTCTACAACAGTCTTGCGGGCCAATGTAAATCGCCAAAACAAGAGATGAGGCGACCCGGGAACGCCGCCTTCAGAATACCGGTTGGGACTCGCGCAGTGTGTGCCGTTGCTTTGTCCTGTTGAAACCACATTTCCTCCAGTCCTAATTCGTTCAATTACGGCAAAAAAAAAATTAAGCTATCATGTTCCTATAGCGCGCACTGTCTACTGTTGTCGTCTGACCAGCGGTGTCCTCGAAAAAAATGGCCCAAAGACTCCTCCAGCACGAGCAGAGCACCATGCAGTCACTTTAAGCGGGTGTAATGGCTCCTCGTTGATCACTTGTGGATTTTCGGTGACCCAAAAAACAATAGTTTTGCTTGTTCACGTAACCGCGAAGGTGGAAATGAGCCTCATCGATCATTATGATTTTGGTCGAAAAATCGTAAACTTCGGCCTTGAGATTGAGGATGGCTTAGACGTAGATTAGACGCGTTTGGCGGTCGACATGCAGCAGCTGATGCACGGACTGGACTTTGTACGGAAACATGTGCAGGTCTTTGATCAAAATTTCGAGGCACGGCGTCTGGTCAATATTTCTGACGACAGCTCGACATCCTCGCCAACAGCGGCGATATTCTCGCCAGAACGGGCGCTTCGGGGCCGGCCACTCTTGGCAGCGTCTCGTTGGGTCCTACACTCTTAAAGGTTGGTGGCCCAACGGCACAGTATTTTCTCAGTCTACGCCGGATGACTGGGAAATCGGTAACGGAATTCGCGCTGCACCAACACCACAGACAAATTGTTACGCAAAAAAAAAGGCACGATTATTCCGCGTTCTTAGGGAGTGTATCGCTCCACGGCTTGTTCACTTGTATTCTACATCTGTCTTGTTCACAAATGTCAAAACAGATTTGACATTAGCCCACCTTGCACAATTTGATAAAAAGGCAGACATACATTGATTGATATAATTTAAGGATACTTAAGTATTTTTAAAATTAAATATTTTAAGTACTTGTAAAAAAGAATTTACTTATCGCGCTATAGATACAAACATTTTATTTTTAAAAATTTAAAAAAAATCATAAAATGATTAATCGTCAGCCCGAAATTTTAATCGGCTAATGAATCACTTTAAACTAAGCAAATAAAAGATTATGCAACTTTTGCTTTCCTTTCATTAATCCAATCAATTATTTTTTTTAATTTATTATAATCAAAAGTGAACAAAGAATGCAAACTGTGTTCTTCAAAAAAATTTTAAAATTATAAAAAAGATAACTATGCATGCACATCTGTATGTTTGTATGTATGTATGCTTGTAAATAAAAAACCGCTTTTTTATTTAAAAAATGGGCAACAAAGGTTCATACATACATATTTATGTAATAAAATTATTACTTAAATAAAAATTAATATTGTTGTTGTTAAAAAACGTTAGTTTTTGCATTTTGCGAAAATAATATTGTTGAACTTTTATTTGTTTTTCTTTTTTTTTTTTCTAAAAAGGAATTAAGTAAGATAAAAAAATTTCCGTTAAAATTTGCCATTTTTATGTTATTATCTAGACTTTTACTTTTTGATAAAAAATAAATTTTGGTTCATGAAATCACTTTTTTGTTTTTTTTTAATGTGTATTTCTTAAATATTTTGATAAATTTAAATGTTATTTTAACCAGCAAACTGTATTGTAATCCACATTTAGGTTGTGATAGTTTTTCTGTTTAAGCAAAAATAAAAATTCTTGAAAAATACGCCTTTTTTCTACCGTCGCGTTAAACGGCCGTTGTTTTAAAAGCGAATATACGGCGTTGACTGATTTTATATTGAAAAATATAAAAACAAAATAGATAAAAGAATTGTCTTTTTGTGGGGACTTTGGCGAGTCTTTAACAGTCTGAGAGTTTTGTTATTATGTTAACAGAGACGATCCCCCCAGTAAGTAAGAAGAGAACATTATTTATTGTTTTTAACATTTCTCTATATTATTAATCACATTGTTTTGGGGAACTGATCCAACGGACTATTTTAAATTAATTTGTTTATGTATTTGTTCGTAAATATTAATTGTAAAAATAACTGGTTTCTAGTTGCTGCTTATTTTGCAATTGTTATTGTTGTTTATATTTAGACATGTGTTCCGCAATGCACTTAAGCTGGAGGTCCATACCATACGTTCTATGCGCTGTGCGTTCTCTCCGACTCTCACAAAAGTAAAATAAGTGTAGTTGTATGTGGCAAGAAACATAACAAATTGCATAGAACGCATCGGCGCAAGTAACGGATAAAGTAGGTTTACTTTCTACTTTTTCATACGTCGCATGCGAAATGAGAAAATGAGAGAGGTTTTGTTACCCAGTGATGACAAATTTTAAATGCTATCAAAAAACATGTGTGTGTGGTAGATTATATTTTTGGTATATTTTGTGTTAAAAACAGTATGCTATGAAAGAAAATGCTTTTATTATAAATTTTGCAAATAATTTTAAGAATAAATTTCCTTAAAAATAAGTTTTCAACACAAATATTTTGTAGCCAAAGTTAATATTGTTTTTATCGACTACTTTTATATTTTAAGTGTCATCTCTGTTGTGTTTTTATTTATGTAAGTGTAATGAAGAAAATCTGATTTCTCTTCTCTTCACTTTTCGCACAAAACGTATTGCATGTAACTTGGCAAAAACAAACGTATAAAACGTACAGAAATATGATACGCATAGAACGGAGCCACGCATATAACGTATGGTATGGACCTCCAGCTTTAGGAACGCTTGAATGCATGTTAGACTGCATACTTTCAATTGTGTTAGGATTTTGTCATTTTGAATAAGCCGGTTCTGTTACAATTTTTTATCATTGCTTGTTGCTCTTAAATTTTAAAGGTTTAAGAGAGAATATAAATAAGGGCAGCAGAAAAATGCAGTTAATCTGCAAGCACAACAAAATTAAAAAATTTTGTTTAAAATAAAAAAAAAATCTGGCTCTTTGTATCTCCATTTTAAGGTTGATTTATCCCGGTTCCCGTAATATAAGTTCTTAAGTTATTAATGGGTATAAGCCTTTGTACAACCGTCACGCAAAAAAGCAAAAATTTGTTTATACCTATACAGTGGAGTCCCGGCTTAACGAATGTTATAACTTCAGGCCCTTTCGTTACACAAAAAAAAACGTTAAATCGAACTTCTTAAACGTAGTGCATTTTATTTTAACCACACTTTTCGTTTCGCTGTTTCTTAAAGCATTTGATAAGCCGTGAGAAAATCGGTGATCATTGATATTATAGGGCTATTAAAATTGAAAAATTGGAATTTGCTCATTCGTTATACCTGATTTTCGTTAAATCGACTATTCTTTATATCAGGCTTCCACTGTATATGTATGTATCCCGATAAAAATATGAATATTTAAAAGTCTAAATTACCTTAGTGACAAGGGCATGTTTATATGATAAGGGTAGTATATGCATATAAATTCTAAGAATTTTATTTCCGACCACATAAAGCATGTATGTATGTATATTCTGGATCCTTACAAATAGGGAAACAGATTAAGCAATTTCTATCTGGCCATCTGTTGAATCCAAATTTCCGAAACCAAGCCAGGTCCGACGGATCGAATTCGGGTTTCAAACCAGCCCCCTGCCAAATGCATATGTATACATATGTTATAGAATTTGTTTAAAACGCTATGAACTTCAAACGTGTTAAAAATTGGAAAAACCAATTAGTTACACAAAACATGAGCAAAGGTATCTCCAATACAAATGGGTAATTTTTCTTTAATCCTCAATACGCTATATCTCAAAAAACAGCTATCGACTAAAGACTTGCTACAGAGTACTTGTTTTATAATATACATATACATTTAAAGAAATGTCAGAGAGAAGCACGGGAAGTGGAAGCCCCCCAAAAAACGGGTAAATTTATTGAAGTTTTAGATACGCTATATCTTGCTACTCTATCGACTTTAAACTTGCTGCAGAGAAATTCCTTTGTATGTTTATAATAAAATAAGGTGTAAGTTTATTTGATTGTGCTGTAATCACGACTAGACGACTGCGCCGGTTTCCCATCATAAAAATTGAAAGGGTGTGGCACCACCTTCAATACAAAGTTAAAAATTTTTATAGTATAATTTAAACCCTGGTGCACTTTAATTTTTAAACTTTGTAGGGGAAATTTAATTACCAAAGCTTAAATACTTAATTTAATCTACCTTGCCATTGTTATGTAGAGTTATTAGGGTGATGAACTTTGGTTTTTAAAAATATCAAAATTTGTTTAACCTTTGAGTTGTCAAACTCTATATATTTTTAAAAAATATTTCTTACTTTTGAAATAATGTATTAGAAAAAAGAATAATTGTACCAAGTATGCAATTAAAAGTTATTTATTTAAAATTTTATTTATTTTGGCTTGTTTTTCTTTATGCCTCTTTTATGTCATTTTTAATTATTTTTAGTGCCATTTTGCAAATTTTTTAATTATTTAATGTAATTTTTTATACCCATTTTCAACGTTATTTTCTGACATTTTGCATACAAAGGAGAGCATCTAACCCCTTTTTTTTAACAAATAAAACAAGTGAAGAACTATAAAACAATTACAGGTACTCAGAACCATAAAATACGTTCTAAAATCACGAATTTTATTCTTGAATTTATCCAAAATCGTACGGAAAGTATTTAAGTACGATTTGTTTTTAGGCTTCCTTAAATATAGTCTAGCCGAGACTATTTGAAAAAATATATAAAAAAAAAGGTTTTTTAAATTTGAACAATCAAAAACATAGTGTTTCGGTGGCCGAGGTGGGACCGCGCTGGTGTTGAAGAGTGCCAGGTTTGAATCCCAGCTACCGCAAGTACAGAAAAAAATGTTTTAAATAATGAATAATAAAAATGTACTAAACAAGAACAAAATATAAAATTCTTCTTCTTTGAATTTAGATTTGTTCCTTTTACGCTTAATTTAATATTTTTAAGCTTATATCAAGTACTTTGGGCACGGCCGAGTATAGCGCTTCTGTTGTTTTTTTTTAATTTAATTTCTGGAGTGAAAATTATTATTTTCATCTCCGCAGCACATACGTGGTGCTATGAGTTTTTGCGAATGTATGCAACGACCAAACACAATAGTGCGATTCCCACTTTCAATAATACCGATCGGCTGAGAATCATCTCCCAAATGGATGTCCATCCATCTGAAATTATCTTAAAGATAATTCGATCAAATTCGAGGCAGATAAATTTTTGGTATTTAAGTTATATTTAGCTGCCAATTTCTGGGGCTCTTAATACATTTTACTGTGTTTTATTATATTCTAAATTATATTCTACATTTCATTGTCTCCAAAAAACGCCCTTTTTTTAATTTTGTTTCTGATTATCTATAAGTACGAAGTCCACCAAATATTTCTATAAAAACATTTAATATTTTTAAATAGTTTTTTTTTATTTGTATTTCTCAAATACTTTTCTATTTAGTTTAGGCAAATAAAATATTTCAGCCCTGTAAATTTGAATTTATATTTGATGTGTATATGTGCGTTTACAAAAGATTCTAAGATCTCTGCCTAGATATTGTTGTCCGGAAGGTCACCCACCCAGTTGTAGGTAATAAATATTTGCGGAAAAATAACAAAAGAAGTCTGCTTTAAACGTTTAAGAAGGTGAACAACGAGAGTATCATATTTATTTTACAATTTGTTTTTACTTTTTCGTTAGTTATACAATTTTTTTTATTAATAATTTTTGCCACTGCTGCTGGTGCTGAATAAGTTGTTTTTTTTTGTCACAAAGTTTTGGTTTTTATTAAAATAACATCGCGTAAATTTTTTATTTATTTTTATATTTTTTTAGTTTTCGTGTGTAAATTTTATTTATTTTTATTATTATAAATATAAATGCATATGTGTGTCATCTTTCTTAAATTGCATTTAATAGAGATAATTTTAAACTAAGAAAATAACTAGAACAAAATAATTTGAATTTTTTATAAAAATAAAATATTTAATAGTGTTCTACATAAATTTATGTTTTTTTATAAAATAAGGTGCACTTTTAAAATGCATTTGTTGCAGCAATTAATCGTTAATATTCGAAATTTTTTGTCATGAAATTTTTGGTCATGAAGGAAATTTTTTTTATAACATTTGCTTTAAATTGTTTAATGAGAAACCTTGAATTATTTCTATTTTTACGGTTTTGCAATTACAATTTCACTTAAAAGCATTTGTTTTTATTTTTAAAAAATTTTTCGCTACACAAAAAGTGGTTTTTTGCGCTGGTTATATACTATTTTATTTAAATTAGGTTGAAGATAAATGTACATATTTTGATTTCAGGTAAACTAAATGGGCAAAAGTAAGTTTACAATATTCTTTGAGAATTAAAATACATATATGAAGCGAACATTAAAACCTCGCCCATTTGAGACAAACCTGATTAAGTTATACCCTACACAATAATAGTTTTTATAAAAAGTAACACCGTTTGTACACAGTGTACAAGCGTGAGGAGATGTGTCTTGTCGGCGCGGATCTGTTTTGATTATGAAGGTTTAGAAAACCCAACTCCTCAGCAAGGGGTCTGTTATGGCTTGCACAGAGTCATGGCAGAGAATGTAACCTGGGGGGCCGTAAGGCCATTCTGGGGGCGCTGGTGGACGCTTTGTTTCCACCAAGTGTTAAGAGCGCCGTGAATTATTGCCCGCAGGGTAAGTGTTCACGTAAAACCCTTAACGTCTGTACACAGTGTACGCTTGCTTAGGTGACTTTAGTGGAATTTCGAGTAAGCGCCTACTATGGACGATACGGCCGACAATGAGCCAATTGTCATTTAACAAATTTAAAAAAACACCTACGACCTGTGCTTAGATCACAAGAATACTTGGACACCCAGCCGTAGGGGCAGGCGGACATGCTTTATTTAGGTCAAAAAGTCGATCGGTATAATCAAATTTAAGTCTCACACTATTATCTTTGGACGTCACAATTATATGCACAGCAGATTACCATTTCATTTCAAGCCGCGGCTTGTATTTGCTTTAAGGCTGAGCCGGCTAACACCAAGCCGCCGATAACAACAGCTAAGCCGCTCAAATTTTGTTATGTACTTATAGTTTTTAACGGAAAGCGTTAGAAAAGATTTTCTGATTTTATAAAAAATGTTATTGTGTATAGGAGCCCAACTGGCAATTGAAGAGAGGTGGCTAGCTTTGTTCTGAAGAAAATGTTAAAAGAAAAAAAGTCTAATGGTAGTCGGTCAAACATTTTAACTCCTTAGGAATAAAAACGGTAGAAGAGATTTTTTGGTTTTACATATTTAAAAAAAAATATATATTGTATGGGAGCATCGGCTGGGTTCTCTGCTGAACAGACGCATAATTAACCCTGTCCCGCTTGCGGCATTTGGTGGTGTTGTGAAAAGTAATTGTCAGCAAATGCATTACTAAAATCCTGCGGAAAGCTCGTCAAAGGTTAAGGCTAACAGCCTTTCGTTGATTACAGATCAACAGTCCTAGTGCAGTACGCATTATATAGGTGGCTGGACATTGCGGGCAGGGTAATCCAAAATAAGCAGGCGAAAAATCTAGTGATTAAAATAAGAAAACAGAACAGGCTATCGACCTGAGGAACCCAGAGCCTTTCGCTTCATTAAGTGCAAATTGAGGGAATTGCCCACAAAACACTGTGGAAGAATGAACCAGTTAGTTGATTATATAATGAGAATTCTCTGGGGAGACCCAAATGAGGATAGGACAAGAAAAACCTAACGGTAGGGAAAAGGGGTGGCGAAGAACGGCGAATGCAGGGCATGCAAGAAGGGCATCGAACCGATGAAGTACTTTTTGGGTAACTGCCCAGCTTTCCACTGGCACAACGCGATGTTCGGTATGTTATGTTACACTTAATGTGGCTCACTTGAGAGACATCAAGTGCCTTGTGCTTTGATTCTACTTGCTAACAAATTAAACTTCGGTGACACCTTTTGATGTTAATTTACCTACATACCATACATATGTATGTACATATGTATATAACCTAATAACATAACATATTTCATGATCTGCATTTCATTTAATTGCCCCATTTAAGTGATTTTTGTTGCATTTCTGTTTTTTTAATCATATGAGATTTCATAATATTTTTAAAATATGCAACATATGCGAATTCATAACTTTCATTTAATTTTTTTTCTTAATTGAATATACCATAATTATTTATGTAGTTTCAATGAATTTTATTTATTGACAAGAATAATGATCAAAAAGCAAATACACACCTGTGCAGATATAAAAAAAAATATATCTGACTAATGTGCTGTTTTTGAAATGCAAAGAGAGATCATCTTGGACGATTTATGTGTATTTTGTTTTTGTTTACAATAACAATATACATATAAATCGTCCCAAGAGGATCACTACTCGGCTTCAAAAAACAGCACATAAAATATACTCTACTCAGAGAAAATGTTTTATTTAAAATGTTTCTTTAAAATTAATTGAGCTTAATTTACCATACAATTAATAAATTGAGCAATTAGTAGTAAATTGCTTCACTAATTGAGTTAAGCTCAAAGTGCAACCCTACTGATTTAATTAGAACTGTTAGCAAAAAGCTTTAAAGCTTTTAATATGTTTTCTAAAAAACTGAAAATTTGATTCAAACCATGTGCGGGAACTGTGCAAAAAAATTTTTATAACAGGAAATTTTACAAAAAATATTTGGATACCGGGATTTTTGTTATTAATAATGAAAACCATTTTTTTTTCTGTGTGTATATGGCACCGATTAGACAGTAAAACCTTAAGCTTTTTAAAAATTTTCAAACCATTTTTAAGTTACACTGGTGTTTTGAAATAACTACTCCAACTGAGTAGCATCTCTCTAAAACAGTGGTCTTCACAAAGAGAAACGCACTTAAAATGAGAGTATTATTGTCAGCGTTGCCATTATTTTTTTTTATAAGAACTGCAAATTTGGAAAAAACAAATCTGCATTTTAAGTGAAAAAACAGAACATAACAAATTATATATAAAAAAAAATAAATACATAGCACAACATATCGCGCTCATTCAGTAATACAGGTCTAACTGAAAAATGTAAAAACCAAAATAATTCATTTTTATAAAAAAATTAAAGTATTGTTTTTACTATATATGTTTTTGGTTATCAGTGTTTTGTAAGCTTATGTTTTTTTTTATTTCAAGGCAAAATATAAAATAATTAATATTTTGTTTTATTATAACTATATTTTTTAGCTAATTCTAAGCTGATGATATATGAAGCCTTGATTTGGCTATCTGTATTGGTAGAGTTATTTGAGCATCTATTTTGGATACAAAGATTTTTGAGTCGAAAATCTTTTAGTTTTTTTATTAATTGATTTCTCTCCTTTCCTGAATGAAACTCAATATGCATTGTATGCCGCAAACATATTCTTTAGTAACTGGTTGCATACAAGGCACTCAGCCTCTTTGAACATGTTTAAAGAAAACAAAAAAGATTTTCCCACTTAATATCCCACATAAATATTATAAATATTTTTTTCTAAAATGCTGTAAAAAAATTTATATGTATGTCCGTAGGTTTTTACCTGAATTATGAAAAAGTTATCAATTTGCATAAATTTATGTAGCTTGCTATCAATTTCTTACTGTAATTATCAAAAAAATTTTAGCTCTACTTATATTGCACACATAAAGAGCTTCAAATTATTTTTGGATAATTACACACTAATTGGCAACGCTGCAGAGCAGAAAAAACATTTTTTGCTCTCTCTGAAAAATAAAAACATGCGACATACACCTACTCTGTTTGAAAGCTAACAAGCTACTAATTGAAATTTTTCATTTTTCATATGTTTGTTGTTTTGATTATGATTACCGTTTGCAATGATGAAAACAAAGCGTATGGATTGTTTATTTATGAAAGATTGTGTAATGTTAATAATTTGTTACGTTTTCTTAAGTTTACGATCGAAAAATAAAATAAAAATAGCTCGCCATGAATTATAAAAGCAATATCAGTTAACAAAATGCGATATTTATTTTAAAATACAATTTAATCAGGATAAGTTATTCAGTTGCTGTTGGCATATTTTAACAAACATTTTGGTAGGAAAACAATTTATTTTGGAACACCCTGGTTGTATTATTCATGAAGAGAGTAAGTAAAAACCCGGAAATCTTCGTTAGCTGGGTAATATGGGTGAAGACCACTGCTCTAAAAGCTACCATACATCATTGCATTCTTTGCCATTCTGCAAAATTCCTACAATAGTTATCATTTCATTTGATATCAACAATCCTACTCAAGCAATATCTACTGGCAGAATAAAATATTTTTACAATTCATTCCGTTATAGTAAAGTTATTATTTCTTAAGTTCAATGACTTGCATTGTAAGCTTTTTTTATTTTATGTTTTAAAATGGCATTTTTAGCGGAAAGTTTTTACAAAAAGAAAAACCGACAAAACTTTTGCACCAAAAATGGTGAAGTGTTTGATGTCAATATCCAAATATGTTTATGTTTACTGCATTTTTGCGGACATTTATTGTTTACCAGAAGAAGTTGTATCGTTTAAAACTACAAATCTGTAAATACGAGTAATTTTTTTAAAACAAATTAAGACAATCAACTTTAAGTTATGGTGTGGTGTGATAATAAAATTTAGTCTCTTTTTAAGATAAAACTCTATTTTATGAAATGTTGCAATTATTATTTGTAATTTAAAAGATTTAAAAACTTCCGCATAGTATTTTTGTTTCATATTCATTTAAAAGGCATTAGAGCAAATTTGTTGCATTGAAAAAAATTATATAAAAGTTACAGGGTGATTGCAAGAGATGTTATAAGTTTTGCTTAAGTCAATGAGTTTTTTAACTTAAAATGATTTACGTTATATTTAAAGAATTTCGTAAAATGTCGTCACGAGCTAACGCTTTTAAAGCATTATTTTATTCCCTTGATGAGCATGTCAGTCCATTTGCCTGTCGTTTGTCCTGTCTATCTGTCTGCATGGCAGTCTATTTAAACCATTGATGTCCATTAGGAGAGCATGATCTATAAGAACTGGTATTGGAAAGAAACCCTGAATCATTAACCTGCGTTTTTATTGTGCAGTACTATATGGTACTAAGAAAACTTTAAGGTTTTCGTTGGTATTCGTGTAGTGTGCATTAAAGCCTGAATAGCGTTCGAGCACCAAGGACCAAGATATTAAGACAATCTTTGAGGTTCATAACTTTTTTCGGCTTATGTGCGAATTCTATGATTAAAATAATCAATAATCAATAATAATAATAACCCTCTACACACAAAAAATAAATCAAGCAATCTTTACTAAAGCCATAGCGCGGTGTCAAAAGTGCAGTGAGGACGGATTATCTGAAAACAAATACGGATTGTTTAAGTTCAAGTACGATTTTTTAAATTTATTCCACCACTTCATGCAAGCTTAAAAAGACTGTTTTAAGCGTCAACGGGATTATTCCACAAACAAAACTAATTTTTTTGACTGGCGAAGTTTTATATTTAATTTTTTTTTACATATTTAACATTTACATTTAAAAAATGTTTTCTGTACTCGTCGCAGCTGGGATTTAAGCCTGGGACTTTTTGAACTGCAACACTAGTGCGCTACCATCTAGACTACCAAGTAGACTTGATTTGAGGAAACCTAAGTACGATTTTGGATAAATTAAAGAATAAAATTTTTGATTTAAAGGACGACCCCAAGAAACTAATGTCTGTGGAAGCATATTCCGAATATCGTTTAGACTTTTAGATGAATGCGATATACTGCAGGTCGAATTGTCGGAGATTGCCAAAGCGTCTAACTGGCTACGAAATCTTCAAAGACTACCGTGTTGCCACCAGGTCTATTACTAATGTATACTTAACATCACAACTAGTGCGTGAGTGCCGGGCATCCTTGATGACGGGACAATCAACCAGTTCTGTGGAATTCCCCTCTCTTCCTTGTGACGAACTGACCACTAAGGCTCCAATTATAAAGAAGCTATGCTACCTTTAAATCCGGCCGTGCTCAGGGAAAGGGGATGGATCTTGCCTCTTCGTAATTAGACTTAAGTCCGCCGCATAAATCATTTAAAATAAGGTAGCTACATTTCCCTTCACGACAAAACTACTAAAATCGAAACAATACAATCACCGATAAACCAAAGAAGTAAAATATGTATATAAGACCCGAAATGGAAAACTCGATTTAAAGGTTAGATGTTATTACCCTTTTATTAGTCTACACCCTCCCGCCATGCTATCACATCTTCATTCTTGATAGCCCTTAATGCATCTACCTGCTCTACACGGTTAACTTTTCATGGAATGTAAACTAAATGTGTTTTACCAGTTCATTTTAAAGTTTTACTAACATGATTGATTTATAATATAAAAACAAAACGACTACATTCTTTTAAATATCTGATAATTGTTTAAATATAAAATAATTTCATTATAGTTATTTAAAATTACTATTAATTGTGATATAAAAGGGGGGAAAAAAAAAAAAATAAAATTTTAAAATATAACTCACCAACTTGTTTTGTTTTCTCTTCCAACGATGTTCTCAGGCCTGATTTTCGTGGATATTTGAGTTAAAGTTTAAAATTTGAATCCTTTTTTTTTTTAAGGAAAATATAAAAAAAAACTGTATGTGTAATGGATGATAAAACAACGACAAATAATAAGATAATAAAATAACACCACCACAACACTAGCACTAATAAAAAAACCTATATAGTAGATACAAGCAGCAATTGCTGTAACCGTTAAAATATAAAAATCACCACAATGGGGTTATTGAACTGCAGGATAACTGTTGTGGACAATTTATTTTCCTTGACAGAGGTAGCTGAATTGTCAATCGTTTGTATTCAAAAGAAACCTGATTAAAATTGCTTCCTCACACAGGCCAACGTTAAGAATGTACCAGCATCATTAACGATAATATTAACATCTTGTTTGTATTTTTTTGTTTCATCCGTGTGTTTTAGTTTTGTCCGAGTTCCACTTTTCTTTAAATTTCTGGGTTTACCACATAAAGTTTTATCCCTTCCCCCGTATTGGGCAAGGGAATATAAAACCACACGTATCAAAATTCTCCTTCCTCCCAAACACAACACCTTGCGCTTATTTTGACCTGTTTCTTGTTTCGGTTTTCTTCTGACTTTAGCAAATTCTATTTATTTTAATCTTGTTAACTCGTTATTCTTAAGTTTTTCAAATCCTCTATTTTATCTCACCATATGTGTAAACATATATTAGAATTTTATAATACAATAATTGGTATGTTTCTTTATACAAAGAAAAATTAATTCTAAACAAAATGTATTGAAAATTTATTGAAATTTTTGGTTTAGGTTCCTAAGTTAAACAAAAAAAAAAAACATATACACCCATATTAATTCGGGCTTAAATACTTTATAGGTATACAATTCACTTGGTCCCAACCATGGCCTCACAAAACAGATAGAGTTTAAAGTCTTACTTATAAACTGGATCTGTAAAGGCAACCACTATATGTTTACAAATCTAGCTCCAGATATCTTTAACATGATAAGTTCCCTTGACATTCGTGCCAATATCCTGAACCTCGTAGTATACCTGACCAATCCTGCGTACAATTTTGGTCTTTACCCCAACGGGTGCTAATTTGGAATTAAAATGCTGGGCTTTAGAACTCTGTGTAAACATCCTTCTATAAACTTCCATACCCACTGAAAAATTTCTATTTCTTGTCCGTAAATTATATATCCGTGAATTTTTCTCATATGCCTTTCGCATACAATCTTGAATTTTGTCCCTTATTAAAATAAATTCGTCTTGCCTTTCAATTTTCGAGTCAGTGTCAGCTAAAAGATTGAGTCTACGTAATAACTCATAGTCCTTTCCGTGTGAGATCATGCTTTGTCCAAACACAATTTTGTACGGACTACTATTAATCGTCTGGTGGAAACTATTTCGTAAAGAACAGTTTATACTTGCAATGTATTTATCCCAATCCCGTTGATCATCCCTGACATATGATCTCAAGGCCTCATTCACCGAACGATTTACGCGCTCACTAGCATTTGCCTGTGGGCTGTACACCGCAGTCAGTATATGTTGTACACCATTTTTAGTTAAAAAGTTCTCAAAATCCTTGCTCCTAAATTGAGACCCATTATCCGAAACGATGGATTCTGGTACCCCATAACATGGAAAAATGTCGGTGCTTAGGTAATCAATAATGTGTTTTGAAATTAATTTCTTAAGTGGTCTTAGAAACGTAAATTTAGAAAAATGATCTAAAATAATTAGCATTCCTATATGTCCTGATTTTGTTCTTGGTAAGGGTCCGATAAGGTCAACGTATAAACGTTGGAATGGTCTATCCGTTAGTACTATCTGTCCTAGAGCCGGTCTTAATATATTGGTAGGTGCCTTCGATGTTTTACACAACTCACAATTTTGTATATAATTTCTAACGTCCGTCACCATTTTAGGCCAGAAAAAGAACCGTCTGATTCGCTCTAAAGTTTTAGCTATGCCACCATGTGAAGAATTTGGAATGTCGTGAGCCGAATAAATAACGTCGTGCCGTAGCTCTGTCGGTACAAAAAGTTTCCAGCAATGAGACTCATCTAGTTGTCCAGAAGTGAAGTCCGTCCGTTTATAAATATATTTGTCAATAATTTTGAAGTCTGGAAACCCTGAATTGGAAATGTCGTCCTTTAATTTTGAGTACTCGTCACTGTCAAATGCTTCTGAATTCAGATCTATGGTTGGAAGTGTCTCAAGTTCAATTGACTCCACACAATCTTCCCCTTCGTGTGCGCGTGAAAGCGTATCGGGTACTACATTATCTTTTCCCCGTCTATGTTCGATTGAGAAGTTTAACCCTTGTAGCTTCAAAGACCATCTAGCCAAACGCCCAGATAAATCTCTCTGACCCATCAACCACTTTAAACTAGCGTGATCTGTTACTACCGTGAATTCTTGCCCTTCAATGTAGGGTCTAAACTTTTTTATCGCTATAACTACAGCTAAACACTCTAGCTCCGTTATCGTGTAGTTGCGCTGGGCTTTGTTTAGCTTCTGAGACATAAACCCAATAGGTCTTTCAACTCCGTTGCTGTCCTTCTGCGCCAAGACTGCTCCAACTCCATATGTGCTAGCATCACATTGCAAAATAAACGGTTGTGCATAATTTGGATGTACTAACAAAGGCGCAGATGTTAGTTTTGTCTTTAATTTCTCAAAAGCTGCTTGAGCGTCATCCGTCCACTTGAAAATTTTCTTTTTCGTCAATAGCTCGGTCAGTGGGAAAGTTAATGTAGAATAGTCCTGAATGAAACGTCGGTACCAGCCAGTCATCCCCAAAAATCGCCGTAAATGTCTAATAGATTTTGGTACCGGAAAGTCCTGTATAGCCCTAACCTTGTCCTCGTCTACTTGTAATGTCCCGTTTTCAACTACGTAGCCCAAATACTTAACTTTGTTTAAAGCAAAACTACTCTTGTTAACATTTATAGTCAAACCTGCCTTTCGTAACTGAACTGCTACTTCCATCAAATGTGTAAGATGTTCGTCAAAATTCTTCGAAACTATTAAAAGATCGTCCAAGTATACAAAAACATGTGACTTCAATTGATACGGAATAACAGAGTCCATAAGTCTGCACAAAGTCTGAGGTGCATTACACAGTCCAAATGGCATTCTAGTAAATTGATACAACGGCCTATTTGGAACTGTGAAAGCTGTCTTAGGTTTAGAATTTTCCTCCAGTTTGATTTGCCAAAAGGCATCTTTAAGATCAACCTTTGATATGCAATGCACTGAAGGAAGTCTAGCTATAAGTCCGTCTATGTTCGGTATCGGGTAAGCGTCCTTAACTGTAACTGAATTTAATTTTCTGCTGTCAACACACATTCGAATTTTGTCGGGCTTAATTACCACTACAGTCGGAGAAGACCACGGTGAACTTGGTGCTTCCTCGATTACGCCTAGTGAAAGCATCCTATCCAATTCACCACAAAGTTTCCCCTCGACAGCTGGAGAGATAGGATAATACCTCTGCTTAATGGGTTTTGCATCCCCGGTGTCTATACAGTGTTCGACTAAATTAGTACAACCTAACCCTTCCACTTCTGAATTTGGAAAAGCTGCAATCACTCTGTCTAACTGTTGTTTTTGATTAAATGTCAAACTAAGTTTGTCCGGGTCCTTATCTTCACAATTAACTTCCATAATATCGGGAGCAGAAATTTTCAACCCAAAACTTTTCCAAAAGTCAAAACCACAGATAATATTTTGTTTAATTGACGGGATCACTAAAAATTCAAATAATTTCGTCTGTCCATTGAACGTAGCATTTAATGTCACCGTACCCACCACACTCTGTCTCTGTCCGTCCGCTGTTCGTACATTACCAAAACATTTCCTAAATCCGTTATTATTCTTTATCTCAGAAACTAAATCTCCCCCAATTACGCTTTTATTCGCACCACTATCTAGTAACGCAAAGTGTTTAACATTATTAATTTCCAAACTTACATAGGGCCTACAGTCATTATTCGCAGAAATTAAAGGAGAAATTACACATTTGTTTAACAATTTTAACTTTCTATAAAACTCGTGTATCCGATCAGTAGATCGTTTTGATTTTAACGTGGTACCAAAAATTCTTCTCCGTGTTTTTTCATACTCTGCCAACCGAACATGGTAAGGTCTTAACAGAGGATGTTTCTTTTCGCTGATAGTATCTTCGTCAGTATTTATCAATTTAGAACTATTTGTCTCGTTAGATTTGGATGTCCGTGCTATAGTTGTCGGACATCCTTCAATCCGTTTCCCGCCTGTCTATTCTTGCACTTTGAACAACTCGGTCTATAGGTATCCTTTGTTCCACATCCGTAACAAAACACGCGTCGAACTTCCACGCAATCCATATAGTTATGACCTTTTTTGTCACAATTCCAACACGTAGTGTCCACCCGAATTGCACACACTTTGGTGCTGTCCTCCCAATTTCCTAAACTCTCACTATTATTACCTGCATCGATTTCAGCAATACGCCCTTTAGCAGATCTACGTGTTTCATAAAAAGTAACGTCTTTTAAAAATTTTTCGTGTTTCTTAACTTCTCTTCGTAATTGGGATATACTTGAAATGTCTAAGTGCAAAAGTTCATGTCTTATTTCAGTTCGAAGGTTCCGAACTAAAATCGCACACAAATCTCCGTCCGAAATTTGCTTCTTAAGTTTGTCAGTTAATCCCGAAATTGCATTAAAGTAATCGTCAAAAGTCTCGTTATTGCGTTGTTTACGTCTGTGAATATCTTCCATAACGTCCAAGTCACTAAAGTCACCTTTATATTGGTCCCGTAAAGCTCCTGTTAGCGAAAACCAGTCTAATTCGTTATCATGACGATGATATCGCCAGTACCAATCGAGCGCTTTACCTTCGAACAAACTATGTGCGTGTTTGCACAAGAGCTCAAAATTTCCTTTCAAGTTATTAGATGTCAAAACATTTATTCTGTAAATAAATTCATCTACGGTCATTTGGTCCTCGCTACCTGAAAACTTCACTCTCCAATTCCTAATTATATTTGATACTTGTTCTCCTACAAAGGGTTCTCGACAAGAAGCATTTAAAGGAAAATTAGATGAATCGTTGTTACCAGAATTTGAATTTGTTGGTTCAGTATGGTTATCGTTAATATTATTATTACTGTTGTTTGCATTGTTGGTAGTATCAATGTGCCCAATATTACTATTGTTATTGGTAGCATTGATACTATCACCAATATTCAAACTTTGCATCGCAGATCTAACTTCGTTTGTAATCAAATCTAACATTTCATTTCGCAATTCTGTCATCGAATTAAATACTAACTGTTTTACCTGTGTCTCAATTTCATTATTTTTATTTCGGTTGTTTGCCTTTGTTCGTTTATTAGCTGAATGTGCCTGTGGTTGTGTTATATTAGAACTTGGTTCATCAACATTAATGACGAAACTACAATTAACCGGTTCCTCTAGGTTTAGCAAATTTTCTTTACTTCTTGTGATAGGCATTTGTTTAAATTTCAATTTCTTTACTTTTATAAATCAATATAATATTTATATTCCACTACTCAGTTAAGGTGCATCTAGGTAGGTATTTATACAAAAATTATAAAAAGAATCAAGCTCCATCCCGAGTCAAAAAAAAAAAAAAAAAAAAAAAAAAAAAAAAACAAAAAAAAATAAATATTTAATATGCTGATGCTATTTAAGAGTATACTATAAAACTGTTTATAGTAAAAATCTCGATATAATAGCAACATTGGGAACAAACACTACACAACTCATTAAGGCTAATGCAAGAGTAAGCAAACAATAATCACCATTTACAAAAATCTCGATTGCATAGTGCCAAATGATCAATTTATACAAAATCATAAAAATGTTAAATCCCTAAGTATATTTATGCCATTTCCTGGTAGTAATATTCCATCATAAAAACAAAATAAGAAATCTCACCAAGAATATAGCCACCAATAATTTAACAGTTTGATCTCTATAACATTTGGTTTGTTAATCCAGCCTGAATTACTAAAATCCATAAATATTATGAAAACCAAAATATCTACACACAACAAATTTGGATATAAAAAAAAATAATTTCTAAATTAGTTTTGCCGATCCACTAAAATAAAATGATGTTAAAATATGTGAACCCCAGCATAAATGAAAAAGATGTTTTTATAGCATAAGCTAATTAATTACAATGTCTTACTCGGGCCCCACGTTGGGCGCCATTTAAATATATGTGACGAACTGACCACTAAGGCTCCAATTATAAAGAAGCTATGCTACCTTTAAATCCGGCCGTGCTCAGGGAAAGGGGATGGATCTTGCCTCTTCGTAATTAGACTTAAGTCCGCCGCATAAATCATTTAAAATAAGGTAGCTACATTTCCCTTCACGACAAAACTACTAAAATCGAAACAATACAATCACCGATAAACCAAAGAAGTAAAATATGTATATAAGACCCGAAATGGAAAACTCGATTTAAAGGTTAGATGTTATTACCCTTTTATTAGTCTACACCCTCCCGCCATGCTATCACATCTTCATTCTTGATAGCCCTTAATGCATCTACCTGCTCTACACGGTTAACTTTTCATGGAATGTAAACTAAATGTGTTTTACCAGTTCATTTTAAAGTTTTACTAACATGATTGATTTATAATATAAAAACAAAACGACTACATTCTTTTAAATATCTGATAATTGTTTAAATATAAAATAATTTCATTATAGTTATTTAAAATTACTATTAATTGTGATATAAAAGGGGGGAAAAAAAAAAAAATAAAATTTTAAAATATAACTCACCAACTTGTTTTGTTTTCTCTTCCAACGATGTTCTCAGGCCTGATTTTCGTGGATATTTGAGTTAAAGTTTAAAATTTGAATCCTTTTTTTTTTTAAGGAAAATATAAAAAAAAACTGTATGTGTAATGGATGATAAAACAACGACAAATAATAAGATAATAAAATAACACCACCACAACACTAGCACTAATAAAAAAACCTATATAGTAGATACAAGCAGCAATTGCTGTAACCGTTAAAATATAAAAATCACCACAATGGGGTTATTGAACTGCAGGATAACTGTTGTGGACAATTTATTTTCCTTGACAGAGGTAGCTGAATTGTCAATCGTTTGTATTCAAAAGAAACCTGATTAAAATTGCTTCCTCACACAGGCCAACGTTAAGAATGTACCAGCATCATTAACGATAATATTAACATCTTGTTTGTATTTTTTTGTTTCATCCGTGTGTTTTAGTTTTGTCCGAGTTCCACTTTTCTTTAAATTTCTGGGTTTACCACATAAAGTTTTATCCCTTCCCCCGTATTGGGCAAGGGAATATAAAACCACACGTATCAAAATTCTCCTTCCTCCCAAACACAACACCTTGCGCTTATTTTGACCTGTTTCTTGTTTCGGTTTTCTTCTGACTTTAGCAAATTCTATTTATTTTAATCTTGTTAACTCGTTATTCTTAAGTTTTTCAAATCCTCTATTTTATCTCACCATATGTGTAAACATATATTAGAATTTTATAATACAATAATTGGTATGTTTCTTTATACAAAGAAAAATTAATTCTAAACAAAATGTATTGAAAATTTATTGAAATTTTTGGTTTAGGTTCCTAAGTTAAACAAAAAAAAAAAACATATACACCCATATTAATTCGGGCTTAAATACTTTATAGGTATACAATTCACTTGGTCCCAACCATGGCCTCACATCCTGTAAGCTCCGCGTGGATGAATACGCCTGTAGAATCGATTAGGCTAGATGGTCCAATGAGCCTAGACGTGAAAATACTAGGATAACCTGGCCGAGGATAGATCCGAGGCGTTTCAAGACTTTTCTTGATCTGGCCGCAGTTACCGCCCACTGTCGATTCGACACCCATGCCAGTATATTGGAAACGCCTTTCAATGACTTCTGTACACAGAAAGAAAACCCATTTTCTATAATCAAGAATTTTATTCTTGAATTTATCCATAATCTTTCTTGAAATTTTTAAGTACGATCCGTACTTACATTTTCTTAAATCAAGCCTATTCGGATTCCTACTACAAATCAAGCAGAAAAAAGCTTGTTGTTTTAATATATTATTTTACATTTGAAAACAAAGTGTCTCAGTGGCCTAGAGGTAACGCGCTTGTGTTGCAGTGCAGAAATCCCTGGTTCGAATCCCAACTTCGGTTAGTACAAAAAATGAAATTTTTATATTATAAATTTTAAGTATCTATTAAATAAAATTAAAAAAAATTACTCTTCTTCTTTAATAAAGCTCCATTAGTCAAAAAAAATGGTATTTAATTTTCGGATTAATCCCGCTAACGGCTTAAAATCAATCTTTTTGTGGCTTACATCAAGTACGGTTCCGAACTTAAATCAATCCTTTTTTGGCTTAATTGTGGCTAAAAGTAAGAAATTTGTACTTGAAAAATTTTACTTGGAGTAAGAAATTTCGTACTTGATTAAAGAAAAACCGTACTCACAGTACTTTTGACACCGCTATGGCTTGATTTAAGTAAGGTTTTTTTAGATAATTTTTTGTGTGTAGAAGTTGCCAGGAGGCAAGGGAGACTGAAGGCATACACCACCACTTGTGCTTCTGTCCGGCACTGGACGATGTTCTTTGATACCGACTGATTGGATAACCTGTCTGATATAGCTAACATTGGCCTGCCTAGTCCATCATCCTTTATCAGGAATCGTAGCTGGTTCAAGGGCAGGTAGCATTATGGAGTGACTATTGCCAACTATTTACATTATGGTCTACTTTTATCTTAATTTTCTAATCTGAGCTTTTTCTTTTCGGATCTCTCTCTTCTGTAATACTTGGATTACAAAAGAATTGAAGAAACGGACTCAAGTGGACTGCGCCTCATTTTTTTTATTTGCCGTAGCCGCCTTTTATACCTTTCCTAACTTAGCCTTATGTGCACTACTCTATTGGATGTTGGGAGTTTTTTTGTCACTCGAATCGTCTAAGCCTACACTTCTAGCAACAACATTTAAGAACCTCTGACTAAATATACCTAAATGATGCATTACTTTTTATCATTTAACATTTTTAAGCTCGTTTTTCTAACGAAACTTTCTGTTTGCAGTCTTTTGTTTCCACAGCAAAGATCCTAAGAAAAAAAAACAAACAAACTCCCGCATATTCGAGACATCATTTAGCAAGAAAATACTTTTAAACATTCTTTAGAATTTGTTTAAATGTAATAAGAATAAAAAAAGAGACGAACTACCACAAATAAATAAATAAAAAAAGAAATAACTTGAATAAATTTCAAATAGAAATATCTGTGGCATTTTTTCACAACTGCAACTGCTGCGGATGCATCTTGTTTCTTTGACGACAACAAAAACAACAACAATCTCATAGTCCTTTAGAAGTTAGAAACCAAAGAAATTGGACGAATAATAAGCAAATTCTTTGTTTTATAGTTAAGCTTATCATTATCGAGAGACAAACGACGGCGACATAGACTTGGGCTGTTGGTTTAATTTTCTATTCCAAACAAAAGTCTTAAACGTTTTAAAAGACTGACGACGAAAGTGGTGTTCATGATGATTCATAGATGCTGAGTGAGTGGCCTTTAAAAGTTTAATAGAAAAAAAAGCATTTCTCATCTAAGATTTGCTGTGTTGGGGTAACTTATTTACATTTTCCTATAGTTTTAACTTAAGAAAATTGAAATGTTTTTCTTTAAACGTTTTGTTTAGTATTCGGTTGATAAAGAAAAAATATATAAAAACGATATGTAAATCAAAATGTAATACAAATTAGGAGAATAATAAAATATTTTTGTAGTTTAAAAGAATTCTGTGACGTTAACTTATAGGAAAATTTATTATATTTTACAGCAGCAAACTAATTTTATTATTATTTGTTTTGCTTGTTTATGTTGTGCACCACAAATGGTTTGATTGTCAATGACAATGAAAATATTGTCTGTCTTATCACACCTTGTTATGTGTAGCAGACTAACGAGACATTCATTGTGTGTGTTTGGGCCAGATAAAGAGGCGACATTTATTCACGCACTTCTTGTGAATGTCATTTGCAGTGACAATGAATCACTTTTTTTCTTAAATTAGAAATATTAAAAGAATTTCTGAGAAGAAAATCAAATGAAATATTTAATTGAAACAAACTTTAAGAAAATTAAGTTTTAAAGTTAAGAAAAAGTATTTCTGTCACATCAAACTGAAAATAAAGTTTAAATAGTATGATGATCAATCTTTCCGTGTAATACTACGTTTCCATCTACGTGATTTGCCCCAAATCATTTGATTTGCTCAAATTAAGTAATTTGCTACATGATTTCCCATATATTTTTCATATGAGCAAATCATCTCAAATGACTTGATTTGCTCAAGATTATTTCGAAATTTGTCTATGCAACACTGCGCGGAGGCTATTTTTACAAATGCAACTTTGGGGAATCCATTTTTGGTGAGTAGCAAATGCGAAAAAATGACAGCTGATTGCAAGGAGCATGCATCAGGTGGGAGCAGTTCTACAAAAACAACTTAATTTGTCATAAGAATTACAAGACAGATAACAAAAACTCACAAAATCTTTTTCCTTCTTTTAAGCTTTTTTTAGAAAACTACAGTTGTTGTTTGTAAAAAAGAATCAAATACATAAACATAAACAAAATTTGATATTTTAATAACGAAACACCGGTTTCAGCTGAATAACCGAGGCCACCTGATATATGTTTCAGATTGAATTCGAACATAAAATTACTTACAACGTAATGGAAACACTTCGAAATGATTTCCTCAAAATTACTTAATTTGCTTATAATGGAAACGTACTATTAAAGAAAGAATCCATGTAAATTATGTTGGTTTTAATGTTACTTTATTTATATAAAGTATTGTGCTCATAAATATTATTATCTCTGTAAGTAAAAAGGTATTATTAATACATGTCGATTTTCGGTATCTGTCTTGAGGTACAATTTAAAATTCCAAAAATTTAATTGGCCCGTTTTTAAATTTTTGGATTTTTCTTTATCTGATTTCCCGAAACTAAATCAGCTAACGATTTTAAACCTGCTATAGAAAAAATATATTATAATATAGTTAATGTGCTGATTACATATGGCAACCCTACTTTAGTTCGGTTGCCAGTTGCCGAAATTATATTAGTGACGGCTAATAGTTGCTAATTTTAGTTAACCAAGTAGTAGTTTTGGTAACAACTCAACTATGCAAGGTTTTAGCAGCCGAGGAAAGCTTTCTAATTGCCATTCGCTTGGCAACGTCCAGAAGTGATTTACTTGAAGAATCTCCGAAACAACTCACACTTCTAATCTCAGACTTATTATCTCCTGTAATTTCATGTGGGAAAGCCACATATAACGTAAGAAAGCGAGCAGTTTCCGAGCAGCTTGAAGAACATGTTCACACCAAAGCGTCTGACAACCAGGCTGAAGCTTGACTGCTTTCCATTTCCGCCTAGAGATTTTTTGGCAGCCCCAACGTTAGGATCGAGTGCTTTAAGTTAATAACTTACAACTTACAACTATTACAAAAACGATAACTATTTGACGACCTTTAGCTCTTAAAACCGGTTTATGGCTGGTACCCGAGCGGCCGCTCCTAATAACCAGCAATTTATTCCTTGACTCCATCATGGACGTGAGAACCAAACGAGGGGGCTGATATTAACAATCACTATCAACTTCTTGTTGAGAAATCATGCTCGTTACAAATTTGGATCTGGCAACTTGAAGGGTGGTGTGTATATTTTGCGCCTAAATCAACTTATTCAATCGAAGTAAACTAGGATAGAACTAAGAATGAGATCATTCCAATTATAAGACGTAGTCCCAGAAGGTAAATTTTAACAGATTTCCCAGATGCAGATTTAAGCTAAATCAAGGAATACAAACCAGCAGGCCCAGATAATATCCCTTAAATATAGAGCTAAATTACAAGCGAAGTTATTTACACCTCTGTAATTACCATCTCAAAGAAAGGCGACCTAACTAACCTAACACTGCAATCCATAATATCTGTGTTGGAGGGGATTTTGAGTAGAAATTAAACTGGCTTTCCGACTTGGGCGTTCCTGCGAAGCCCCTATTAATATATTACGCATAATTTTAGAACAATCAGTAGGCATATCCAAATTTGCCCATTTAACACGAAACGCAATTCAGTCAAGATTTACAAAGTAAGAAGTATCGCAGAAAATTGTGGGTGTCCCAAAATTAATGCATGTTTTGAATTAGTCGCCATTTGTGCAGTAAAGTGTGAGCAACCCAGTTTAAATGTTCCATACAAATATGGTATTTTAGTATTTTAACTTCATTAGCTGTGAAGAGAATTATTAAAAGATTGAGAAAGACTGGATCAATATAAGACGTTAAACACACTAGTAGTCATCCATAAATAATACGTTAAAATGTCAACTATCTGGGTACCTAAATTAAGCGTCGTAGACAAGAACTGCAATTTCAAGAAGCTTTATTTAGCTACAGATCTATTACAAAATTCAATTAACAGAACAACTGAAGGCTAATAAAATGCACAGCAGAGAATGGATCATTAAAAATTTTTCGAAAAAAATAATCATAAACGATGAAGCACATTTCTACCTTTATGGTTTTTTAATGGCCAAAAATTGTCATTTTGCGGCTGTGAGAACCCACATGTGATTGTCGAAATACAAACGCATCTACAAGGTGTCACCGTTTGGTTTGAATTCGGGCCTGGAGGCACAATTGAACCATACTTAAAAAAAAAACTTGTCAAGCAGTAACTGTTTCTGGTGCTCGATATCATTACAGGATAACACATTCGTTCTGCTTAATATGAATGATATTGATGTGGCCAATTTGTTATTTCAACAAGACGGTGCCGCATGCCATACATCCCGTAAAACAATTAAATTACTGCTTGAAACCTTTCCAGGGCGTGTACTCTCCCGTTTTGGTGATCAGAATTAGCCTCATATATCGTGTGATTTAATAACATTAGATTTGTTTTAATAGAGTTATTTGAAATCACAGGTTTATGTCAACAAGCCCGCAACCACCCGCGTATTAAAAGAGGAAACCTATTGCTGCATCAAAGAAATTTAGTCCCATTTATGCCAAACGGTCATGGATGCCCGATGTGTTATTCCATAAATAACCCTATCTTATATACTTTATATTTCAGTAAAAAAATAAAAATTAAAAGACTAAAAACTTTGTTTTATATTTAATTCAAATCTTGCGTCAATTTTGGGACACCCTTTATTAAAAATATTCTTAAAACAATCATAAGAGCAGTGTTATTAGTGTACAATATTTATGAATGTAATTAATGGCTTTGCACTAGGTCCATATTTTATTAAACGATAAAAATTAAGCTACAAAAATAACTTAAAATCAGGGCTTTGAAAAATTCGTAATTTTTGGACATCACTTGTTAACTGCCGGACTTAAAGTGAACAACGCGTAATGAAGTTTTTAAATTTGTTGTTAAGGCAACAAGCGAAAAAATAAACCAGATAAATCTGTACTACCATATACAATATACAACTAAATTTTCCAAACGTTAATGATCTTAACGATAATTGCATTGACATTGCAGTTACAGCAGCTCCAGCTGTCTAGTTTTCCCTTCAAGCAAATACACGTTTAAGAAAGGATTTTCAAACGAAACACACTTAATTTTTTTACTTAGCAAGAATTACTTTTTTTGTTATTGTTCTTGATTTAAGGTAAAAGTTAAAGTTTTCTTCATCGTTTTCTTGATATTGTAGCTGATGTTTTTGGTAATGATGATGACGTTGAAAAGAAGAATGACGATGGTTATTACAACGTGATGCTGGTTGAACAAGTTTCCTTGTTATAAAAGGTTGTAAATTATTCTTTGAAGAAAAAGGTCCAGAGTGTAAACATTTTTATCATACTAATGTATGAAAACGCAGACTTAAAAAAAGACTTGAATTTAACTTGACTTGACTTTATGTAAGTATTAAGCAGGGCAACCAAAAATATGCAAAATCATACTTTTTTCTGTGCATCGCATTAACCTACAGGGTATCTGGGGGCAAATTTATGTTTTTTAAATACGATTGTGTCAATAAGCTAAGGGAGGGTAGGGCCGTTGTAATTAAGGATTGCGCGAATATGTCAATCACAATGTCGCAGTGGTCGAGTGAGCATCGCGTGTTCACTGTAGCGAAATTTTTTAAGAGTAATAATTCTTACGTAACGGCTCGTCGACAATTTTGTTCAAGGTTCGGTATTTGCGAATACGTGATGGACTGAGTGTAAATTTAATTCGTTCGTGGGTGAAGGGATTCCACGCAACTGCTTCGGCTATAAATGTTCCACGGCCAGGGCCCAGTCGATTTTCAAGGACTTCCGAAAACATTGAACTGGTTGAAAGCAGTTAACGTAAAAATCCGCGCCTAACTGGGACTTCCTAGAGCGATTGTTCATTAACTTTTAAAACAGTATCTGAAGTTTCATCCTTTTTAAAATTCAAATTGTTCAAGAACTGAAAATAGTGATATTGGTTTACGCAACGATGTTGGCGAATTTTCGCTCTGTAAATACTATTTTTGAAGCGAACAGGCTCATTTTCACTTAAACGGCCACGTCAACAAGCAAAACTGCCGTTACTGGTCTCCAAGTGCCCGCAACTCTCGATTAAGATATCAAAAACCATTGCATTGCCTCAGGGTAACTTTTGTGTCTGCCTTATCCATGCATTAGACAATTGGACCATTTTTTTTTGAAAATTCTCAAGGCCAGGTTACGATTGTCAACGGTTAAAACTATCGATGCATGATTACGTACTCTTCACACACGTGATTTCAACAGGATTGCCCGACTGCACACACAGCCAGAGCTTCGATGAATTTGCTTCGGGAAAATTTCCCCAAAAAGTTATCAGTCGTTTTGGGAACATTACATGGCCACCGAGGTCGCCCGATCTAACTCCCATGGATTTTTTTTAATAGGGCTACCTCAACACTCGTTTAAGTTCTCCTGTGCTACCCAGTCCGATGTTGTTTTTTGTTTTCTAGCGGTTAAATCAAATGCAGTGGGTCCGGATAATATTCATCCAAAATTCATAAAAATAATATTGCCTTTACTTCTGCCTTACATAACATACTTTTTTAATACAATCATTACAACTGGTCATTTTCCTATGAAATGGAAGCATGCAAAGATTGTCCCAATTCCGATATCAAATAAAGATTATCGTCCAATTGCAATACTATGCTACCTTTCTAAAGTATTCGAAAAATCTTTGCAATATCAAATTACTAAATATGTTCAAGAGAACAATCTTTTGTATAATAAACAATCTGGCTTTCGCCCAAACCACAGCTGCATTACTTCTCTGATTAATGTTGCAGAAAACATACGACGTGAACTTGATAATGGAAAAATAACGTTTTTAATACTATTGGGTCACTCCAAGGCTTTTGATACAGTTGATCACTCAACCCTGTGTTTAAAACTTGCACGCCTTTTCAATTTTGAACCAACAGCAACAAAACTTATTTCTTCGTATCTTATGGATCGCACTCAATCAGTTTTTGTAAATAATATTTATTCTAAGCCGCTGCCACTAAAGCGAGGTGTACCTCAAGGTTCAATCCGTGGACCTCTTTTTTTTCGTTATCACTAATGATTTGTACCAACAGCTCTCACACTGCAAAATCCATATGTATGCAGATGATGTTCAAGTTTACTTAAGCAGCACTGTTAGCACCGTTGAAGAAAGCATAAAAAGAATAAACCAGGACCTTAGTAGGATTCATTCGTGGGCATCGGCAAATGGCCTTTGTTTAAATCCAAAAAAATCGAAATGTTTGGTTATTCACAAAAGATCATATACCCCAACATTTATGAATGATATTATAATTAACAGTGAGAAAATTGAAATCGTTCAGTCGGCTAAAAACCTTGGGTTGGTTTTCAATAACAATTTGACCTGGTCCAATCACGTGCGAATGCTTGTAGCACAATCGTTTCTCAATTTGAGGACACTATGGAGAACTAGATCATACACTCCACTGAGAATAAAAATTCTACTTGCCAAGACGTATCTGATTCCTGGCCTTATATATGGATGTGAGCTTTTTGCAAACTGTGACTCAGCCAGCAAACACAAACTCAACATATTGTTTAATAATGTTACCCGATATGTTTATGGGTTGAAAAGTCGTGATCACATATCATCTTTCTCTGTAAAGCTACTTGGAGTGTCTTTTGAAATTTCCTAAAAATAAGAGTTCTTTTATTTTTGCACAAGATTATATACACACAACAGCCTAATTATCTATTTGACCAATTGCAGTTTGCAAGGTCCGCCAGAGGGAAAAGTGTTATTATACCAAGACATCAAACCTTAGTGTCTGAATGGCAATTTTTTGTAAATGCGTCTCGTCTTTGGAATAGTATTCCACACTCCCAACAACTAAACAGCAACGCAATGCATTTTAAAAAGTTTTTGTTCAATTTTTTTGCTACCTCTTAATTTACATGTTTTAATTAATATTTTATATTTTGTATTTTACATTTATTTTATATTTTTTATATTTTTTTTATATTTTATATTTTACATTTATCTTTTTGTCCTTTTTTTTAACTTTTAAATCTTCTAAATTTTATTGATTTTTTTTTTAATAAAATGTTAGTTTTTACTTTGTATTTCTTGTACTTTTAAAAATTTACATAAAAATTCCTGTACTTTAATTATAAGACTTGTCTTGTTGTACAGGAAGCCAATAAATGAATGAATAAATAAATAAATAAATAAATAAAAGAGAGGATTATAAGGACAATCCCCAAACTCTTGTGGTTTTAAAGAAAAACGTTTGTCGAGAAATCAGCTCAATTGAACCAAGTTTGCTGCAGCATGTAGCGCAGAATACAACGCTCCGTTTTGAACAGTGTGTTTAACTCGACGGATGATATCTGGATGGCATACTCTTACAGAAATAAAATCAGCATTTCCGTTCTATCGTTCAATGCCCTAAATAAAACTTTGTGTCAATTATTACGTTTTTTATTTAAGTTTGAAAGCAAAAATCTTCCACCAGTTACCCTCTATAATGTCTTATGTGCTGTTTTTATAAGACAAGTAGTGATCGTCTGGGTACGAATTATATTTATTTTGTTTTTGTTTACAAGTATTTATTGTCACTTTTTGCAAGTTTTTGTTTTTTTTTTTTATTTAAATGTTAATTTTGAAGCGAAGCCCAATATTATTATCATCCGTTTTAGAACTTACGCAAAATTTTGCCAATAATTTGTTAGTGCATATTTTTGCATATAGCAGCATATTTTGGCATATTTTTCATTTAACTGCACAAAAAAGTTTAAAGAGTGTTTATTGTCACCTTTTGTTAGTTTTGGTTTTTTATTAAGTTATTTATTTTGGAGCGAAATCCATTCTGGTTTACTTTGATTTTACAAAAAATCGATACCCTTCCTTTACTTTATACCGGACATTTTTTTTTTTTGGCAATATTAATTCGTCGTTCCGGCAGCGTAATTTAAATGCTGCATTTTCGGATTCTTAGGTCTTAGTTTTTATTATTTTTGTTTTGAAAGCATATATTTTTCATTGTTAAAGCACATTTTTATCGCATATGCACCCTTCTTTAACAGAATATTTTGGGTTGCCCTGGTAATAAGGTTTACACAGTAGACGCCATTGAGCCTGACTAAGCATGCAGGCAGGCTTGTCAGTAGTATGATCAGTTTAACGAAGTTCTTTCTTTACGGCTAGAGTAGGTTCTTGTTGCAAATACTTGTGGTATTTTATACATATTTTTATCTTCCCCTTTACCTTTTCAAAACTATCACTACAACCTACATTTTTATTAACAATCATTTATCTTTATTAAAGCCATATTTTATTTCCTTCTAAGGCATGTTTTTTTGTTAAGTTCTAGGAAATCTAAGTTTTTTTTTGTTTTAAAGACAAGTCAAATAAATAATGTGATTATTGTGAACTTGGTAAGAAGAGTTAAAAACGGTTTTATTTTGAAAAAAAAAAATTATGTAAAATTATTTATAGCGTTCTGATATATGAAGTTAAATAAATCTTAAATGCAGAAGAAAAATTGAAGAAATAAAGATGAAAAGGCAATTTACAATGGAATGGTAGAAACTTACAAGTAAATCCTAGACACCGAAGCAGTAACTCTACAAAGAGGTACTATATCCGGCGATGTCGAACCATATAGGTATACTTTTTACTTATTTCTATAACAAAGTATTTAGGACTATTAAATATCCCAAGCAAACTGAACCATTATTTTAGCAAGGAAAGGGGCGGCCCTTCTCTTTCAACACAGAACTTATTTATCCCTAAAAACTTTTATCTGTTATGAGTGTTAAGTATCCTCACCTGTTTTTAAGCCGGAAGTGATGTTGGTCTCAACGGGAGCTATATCTCCCATAAAAACCAAAGACAATATGTAAATCATAGTTTAAACTTTTAGTCAACCGTGTTTTACGTAAATTCTTTCAGTGTTTAAGGAACTGTATATTTACTTTTCAAGTGCTTTCAAAATAATTCTACTACTTATATTTTAACTATTAAAAGTACTTAGTTTTGTTTGAAATGTGCTAAAACGAATTCACCCAATCCCAACAAAAAAAATACAGTGGGAAGTAGAAACAAGTACATGGTGGACTTCTTAAAACTAAATTTTGAAAAACACTGAATATAATAATAGATATTAAGCAATTGAAATGGGTTTCGTAAGATCCGTTTAAAATTCGAGATAAGGGTTTTCTCAATTCAAAAACCTGTTATTATTTTTTAATAAAAGCCATATTTCAAAAGAATGGTGACCGGAACCACACATCTTGTATGCAAAAAAATAGCTAACAAGGCCAAAATATTTCTATTGATATATTAGGCAGCTAAAAATTTTGAATTCTTTTCGACTAGAAACAGACAGAAACTAGACAGTTGTACAAAAACAATTGGGACAGTACCGATCATTCCCCATGAGCCTAGGAAAGGTTTGACTGCCCCCTAAACGGGGATCGCAGCTGTGATAGACATATTTACACTCACAAAACTGTCTTATTTTGAAAAAAAAAAAATTGAGTAAGAAAGGGAAGCTCAAACTCTAACGGAAATGTAGATAAGAAAAGATATTAAACGTGTTTTGGAAACTATAACTCTTGAAGTTGTACGACTTGGATAACGTTGATTAAGTAACAATGGAGAGAAAAAAATAGAATAAAGTAGAAGAGCTTCTATTTTTAATTAAATATGTCATAACTTTAGAACTTTTTAGCAACAATAGATTTAGTCCAGCAAAGCGGGCCGGGTAAAGCTAGTACAAGGTTAGGTAGAACAGGCAGCCGTTGAAGGAAAGGATACAGCTCACTTGGGTCCGCTTAATTCGGTCCCTTTGTGTTACCTGGAGAAGCAGATAGAATAGGTTGAGATGGAAGGAAAGAAGAAATTTAGAGAAGGATAAGAAAGAACAGAAAAATGAAGCAAACTTACCAGGGTCTCTGGTGGGAATCGAACCCACAACCCCCAGACTGGTAGACTTGTGCACTTACCACTGATCTACCGGGGCACCCAAAGCTAGTACAATACATAACAAACTTTGCCGCACTTCAAAGATATGTATATATTAGTCTTAAACATCATAGCTAAATGCCGCACAAATATTTTTTGCCTCTGTTTGGTTAAATATTATTCTGCCCTTAACATAATTTTCTGCAGTATAGAAACATTTAACACTTCGTGAAATAAAGTTTGCCTTAAAGAGATTTATATCTTCGCGTATGGATGCGCTTAAAAAAGTTTTTTTTAGCGAATTATAAACATATTAAGTAGAGTATGTCTTGAACAAAAACGATCACAAAGCAGTACAAAATAATTTTGTAAAAGCACAAAGTTAAGAAATTGATTGTCATTTAATATTTTTTTTATTTTTATGGATTAGTTACAGCTCAGGAAACAACTGGGCTAAAGTAAAGGTTTATTTAAAAGCTCCAAAGATGGAACCTTTTATTGCAAAAAAATATTAAACAAATGACCTTAAAAAAGATTTTAAATGTTTCTCATTTACAATCTATATTTCATTAACTTTTATTTACAATTTATAATACAGACTAAAAAAATTGCTATTCAAAGCATAAGTCTTGCAATAAATAATTTATGCCGTTTTACTTAATAAACAAGGAAAAATAGTTTAAAAATATTCCGTAGCACACATATGAAGCGAAAACTCTTATTCTTTACAAATTTCTAAAACAAAATGCAGAAAGTGAAATGTTTTTCAAAAGTAGATACAAAGAAAATAAAAAAAGTTCATTAACAGTTTGTCTACAAGGTTTGCATTAATAATATTATTTTAAATTTCACTATCGCAGAACCCCTAACAGTATAATTTTATTAAGAGCCTAAGAGTATGCTTAAAATTTTGCCTGAAAACTTCTGCAATATAAATATTTTTTGTTTTGCCAGTCTTATTTAGTTTAAATTTTAAACATGGCTAGAAAATACAAACAAACCAAGAAAAGGGATTGAAAACCCCGATTTTAATATTTTAAAAAAATATTTAAAGTTCTTGTCTATTTTTACCAGGTCACACTAATACAGGTAGTGTTGAGAACCCAGCTGATTATAAATTCGGCTTAAAATATTGTGAAATTGATTGTCAGATTTATTAATTTTTTTTGAAATTTGAAATTTACTTGTTGCAAGCAAACATTTCAATTGTAAAAATTTGTAAAAATTATTTTATGTCTAAATTTTTTACTCTCTTTTACCACTCTTTACATTTAAGTTTTTTGAGTTATTGAACACTTTCTAGTAAGAATTGTTACAAATTTGTAACAATTTGTGGGTTATTCAATAAGATGATTTTCAGCACGACAGAAATTAACAAAGGGTTAACTTTTTAACATGCTGCGCTAATTTTTCTGGTACTTATTATAAGTGCCCCGGTAGATCAGTGGTAAGTGAACGAGCCTACCAGTCTGGGGGTTGTGGGTTCGATTCCCACCAGAGACCCTGGTAAGTCTGCTTCATTCTGTTCTTTCTTTCTTTTACTTCTCTTAATTTCTTTCCTTCCATCTCAACCTATTCTATTTGCCTCTCCAGGTAACACAAAGGGACCGAATAAAACGGGCCCAAGTGAGCTGTATCCTTTCCATCAACGGCTGCCTGTTCGACCTAACCTAACCTAATGAGTATGCTCTCAAAAATCATTATGGATAGATAATCGCTAGAGCAACGCAACAAAGTTAACATGATATTCATATTAAATTCACTACAGACCAAGCTTTTAGAAGGATGGAGCTCTGTGATAACATATAAACGACTCCCTTTACCAATGTCTTATGATAATCTCTAATTGGGACCGTGAAAATTGAATGCCTATAAGAGCCAATTATACAACGCCAAATTTAATGAGTAGTATTAATATTAGATTAAGATCTCAAGTTGGCGAGATAATTGGGCCATAAAAATTCGGCCTGGGACTAGAAAAATTCACTATCGACCAGATATAACACACCATGCCAAATACTGAAAAAGATTAAAAAACACATCGACACATACCACCTATTTGTCAACAATAAAGCCGCTTTCGACAGTCGCATTCGTTTAAGTGTTTTAAATGATTACCTAGTCTTTGTGAATCGGAACACTTTTGGGTAAAATTAGATTCCCGCGGGATTCTAATGTTTAGTAGGGGAACATAGCTAATACAGTAAAGGTATTTATTTTATTAAAAAAACAAAAACAAAAAAGAAACATGTTAAAATCGCCAAGGTGCGGTTTTAACAGGATGGTGCGCAACCATTGAATTTTGAAAAATCATAATGCGGTGCCGTGCGGGTCGTGCGACTTTACAGCCGTCTATTTCATTTTGTGTATCATACTTGAAGGCACTAGTTTATGCTGATAAACCAACAAAATTTACGCCTTGGTGGCAACATTTTCCAGGTCTTTTTTAACTTACGGCAAGCTATGTTAAAAAAGTGACCTTAAAACGGATGGAAGGGCACCCGTAACAGCTATATGCCCGACATCATCCAAAAATTATTTAATATCGCCAATAAGAATGTACGTTTGTATTGCATAAGAAATGACACGCGGGAGAAACCGCCATATTTTTCAAACTTTTGCACAAATGTAATTTAAACGCATTAAACGCTTAAAAACAATAAAAAGTTAAATTATATTATTTCCGGACACAGAAATAATATACAAAGAAAGAGAGTAATACAATGAAAGTGTAAATCGTTTAAGGTGCAAACAACAATGAAACAACACTCAATGAAAACCACAAGAAACGTAAAGTGTGGGCAATAAACGTAACCGTAACCACACCAACAGCAAAAACATTGACAACAATTACAAAAAATGTTTTAATAATAATAATACTAAACGGTGCGCTACAATATCAAGTGCGTAATTAAATGTAATCGGAGATAATTAAGGAAAACGAAAGTATCTAAACTAATGACAATACCCAACTGGCCATTTTCATTGCAAAAGAGTCTTTTGCGAATCTTGTGCATAGCGTTTGAAATCGCCAACAAGAGATCGTATTTTAATCGTGGAAGATTCTTTCGAAGGCAGAAACTATTACATTTGACAATTTATCTGCAAAAATTAACTTAAAGAATAACATTGATTTGTTATTGTTAATCGCCAAACAATCATGCGCGAGATTCGTTTAGGAGTTAACATTAATCACCATTGTCCCTTAGACAGATTTTGCTCAGCTGGGTAAATGTGTACGTATTTAAGGAAACTGTTTTCCTTCATTATTATTTAAAATTGCGTTTTCGTACTTACATTAACAAAATTTTCGCGCTTAACATCGTCACTGTCGTCACGCTTTGAAATGCGACGTTTCCAATCATCTTCGCCGCTTTTTTGCAAAGCTGCCAAACGATCGGCTATGGAGCCAGTTTTAGAAATAGAACGTTGATCAGGTCCCATGACCTTAAAAATAAAAAAAGAAAGAAATATGTAAACTGTTTTATACTTAACAATAATAGTAATTATGTAACTTACTTCCGTTTGACTGCGTCTAAGGCCACCTTGCAAAAATGCTGGCAAAGCTGTGGGTTGTTCTCCTAATTCAGTTTCTTCTTTTTGCTCTTTGTCTTCTTCTAAAAGTTTTTGTTGTTTGCGCTGTGTTGCTGATTGTGCAGTTGCTGCGTTTAAATCTTTTATATCGTCTTTTTGCTTATCCGATGTTGTACCAACATGTCGTAATTTTATAAAACCACTGCTTAATGGAGGTAATTGTGGTCCAATGCCAATCGCTACACCACCAGGTGGAGGAGGCACAACAATAGATGAATGACTTTTACTTTTAGCTATAAGATTTCTAAAAAGTAAGAAAGTGGTGAACGAATGATTAGAAAACAATGAATTACAAAGGAAGTTAAATATGTTTAATGACCGGAAAACCGTTTAATTTTAGAAAATGACTTATAGAACTAAATAATTTAGTTGAAATACAAGTAAACGCATTAATGTAAAACGAATCCATTTAAAATTCTTAAAAGAATTTAAAATACGTTAAAATTTGTTTTATGAAACAAATCTTTTTAAAAATTTTTTAAATAGAATTTTCTAAAAAAATATACTGCAAAGGAGTACTTAAGAAATGAAACAAATTAGAAAGACCAGAGCTGGAAGAAGAAGTACGAATATCACTAACACTAACATTAACCGTCACTATTGATTTGGAAATTATGCCAGAAGAAAATTTCTTCATATATACCGACTTCTCCAGAAGTTGTTAGATCTCTTAAAAGGAGGCTATTTAGCACCTCCTATGTTTCTGTTCTAAAACATAAAAGCCAAGTAATTATGCCAAGATAAGACAGTCTGAAATTTTAAGACTAAACTATTCGTCTAGTCGGTTATCTTCCATCCGATATAGTGACTAGTTGCGTAGGATCAGAACATAGCGACAATCGCTGTTTTTAAACATAGAGCATGACCTTTTCTATATCTGTATTCTTAACTTTTGTCTCCTTTCTTTCAACGTGTCAATAAGAAACCGATATCGCGGGCCAAAGTGAAATGTCTTTTATTTTTTTTTCTGCAGCTCTTTAGAGAAAAGTCGTTACTCGTTTTCAGGAACAAAAACCATCATAATCACGATAAATCGTCAAATCTGGCATCCCTGCTGACACCCCTTAATTATATTATGCTTTTTGGGGCAGTACGCAAAATGTACCGTGTGGAGAACAACGTTTAATTCCGCTTACTAGTAATACAAATAAAGGCCATTTCCAGACCTTAGTAAGAAGATTCCTATAGCAGCGCTTTCCTACCGCCTCCCATAATGCATTTATTAGTAAAAATAGATTGTAGGCCCCATCCGTTTACTAAAAATTTTTTTCATGTGCACGAGCGTTGCGGCTCCTTTTGACTCGTTGGCCCTTTAAAGTTCATTTCTTTTACAATAGTTTGCTATCAAGAATTTTTCCATGATATTTATCCTCATCAACTCTATTGCAAAGAATGATGGGCTTCTAGAAGCCCCGACCTATACTTTCGGGCGAAAAGAACTAATTTTAATCAGGATTTACGCTTACCTGTTTCCTGGCGCCCTTAAATAAAGTGTACATAATGACAATTTCAGAAGCCCCCCGACCGGTGCAATGATTCTTGACCATGATCAGAATATCCAACGATTTTTCCTACTTCAGAACTAAAACTTTCTCAATAAATCGTTGACCGTTAGACACCACAATTAAGGGGAGAGAACCCTACCCCTTTATCCCTCCCCACCCCTTGCGTCGACTCTTTGGTTTTTACTTTTCTTTCTACAATGTGAGCCAAAAGAAGTCAACGCACTTGCCCGATGAGCCTTACTTATGGTGTGTGGATCAATAAACTCTCTCAGATAAAGATACATTAGCTTTTCTTAAACCTAAAACAAAAGATATGACAGGCTGATAGGTTCGAAATTTTGCGATTTTAAGAAGCCTATTCTGCCAGACTTGGGTTAAGGTGGGTAAAAAAACCTTTCTTTACCTTCTAGGTATATAATTTCGAAGAAGACATGCCTTAAACGCGATCACTAACAGTGTGAAAAATTGACTCGTAGTGTTCTGCAACATTGCGGTTATAATCCCAACTGGGCCTGGCAATTTGTGGTCCTTGAAGTTAATAACCGCCCATTTCACTTTCTCATTCGTCACCAATTTCTCCCTGACTCCCGTTTCAGGTCCAGTTCGCCAGGGGCCCTTCTGGACAATCTGTCACTGTACCACCCTTAACATTCTTACAACCTGGAAAATGTGTCTCTGAGCTCGAGTTCATAAGCCACCCATTCTTTCAATACTTCCCGTAATCATTTACTCCTTGTGGAGTTATGGTACCTCAAAAGATCATTTACCGACCTTATGGATTTGCAGCACTTTGACTATAAAGTCCCTCTGTAGCTATGCCAGTCTCTAGTTCTTCCACTAGCCCTTGCTCTTTAAAAAAAAACCTAGCTGTAGAACTTTGCATCTGAAGATTCCTGATAAACCATTTTGTTTGAAACCTTTTGTCTGAAAGGATCAACGGAAACGATGGCCTATGCCCGTAACCTAGAGCATCAGTACCAAAACTATATCAGTATGTGACTTAACTTCTTCTGGCATGCCTTCCATATTAGCTCAATAATCCAAATAAATTGGCCCAATCAATTCTTGTAACTCTATGAAACAAAACTAGAAAAACACAGAAAACCCGGTTTGAGTTATTATAACCAATATTGTCACCATTTGAGTGCTTAGTTCTAATACCTTACTTTTTTGCTTGAAAAATTGGCACAGAAGATCAATAATCAAAGGATTTTAAGAGTTATGATTCTCATTACTGAAATAACTTAACAAAAGAAAAACTGTTCTAAAAAAACATATGTATGATTCAATTGGACATAAGTTCACTGACAATTACTAACCCGTTTTCTGGGTGTATGTTCAAGCTTAATGCTAATGTTTATCACCGCCTACAGATGAATTTCAATCATTCATTAACTTCTTTTGTACATATTTATGTATTTATGTATAGATTTGTTTGCTTTCATACATTAATCGTGACTGACCACTTAACAATTAGATGACATTTTTTTACCGCTTCCTTTGTTCATTTGTAGTTTTTCTTTTGTAACTTATTTTAACACTTTCTTTGAGTGTTACATCAAACAAAGAAAAAATGGGCTGTACAAGTTTAAGAATATTGATAAAGGTACCTTTACATGGTAATACATATATTATGACTTGTCAAAAAATGTTGTAGAATAATACAAAATCTCATCATGTAAAAGCACAATGTATTGAGTGGGAGCAAATACGGATACAAAATTTGACAAGTGTTCGGTAAATGTTTATTTTCTAAACCATTTTAGAAACTTGGGTATTCTCATCACATTAGATGTGTGAAAGATTGACAGCACTTACAACATCTAATGAAGGTGGCTACACTTAATTAAACAATACACAAACAATCAAAATCAAAGAAGATTTTTTTCATGTTGTTTTTGTTAATATTGTAGAACCTAAGCCATATGGCGTTACCCCAAAAGGAAACTGGCAAGAAACAACCGATTTTGATTTTACCAACCTCATCCGTGTAAACATGAAAAATAGTTAGAACAGATTTTTATTATCTTTTTTTAAACACGGAGAGAATTTCATAATATTTTGATTCTACAAAATCTAATTACTTTGTATTACCGTGTAAAGGTACCTTAAGAAATAAGAAACAAGAGTAACATCAGAGATGAAAAATATCAATTATTTTAGTTGCACATCTAAGCCACTTAAGGAGACTCAATTTATTGAAATTTTAAGTTGCGAAAATAACAAATTTAAGTTATAAGTAAAATAATAAAATATATTAAAATTAAAGTAATTGGTTTCATAAAATAAATTTTATTTATGATCTGTTGCATTATTTTCTAAAACTGTTTAAAATATAATTACTGAAATATGTTGCATTCCTAAGTCTTTGAATTAAGCAGTAAAATGGTTAATAATATTTTTAATTGCCATTTTTTTTCAAATATTTGCCGTTTAAGCTATAATTTTTTGAATTGTAGGGAAGATATAAAATACTTAAAATGTAACGCTTAAATATTCGTTGTCATGCTGTACGAAATAAGATAACTACAAGCAAATAATAAAAATCAAATAAAAATTTTGTTTATTACTAATAAAAGTATTAAAAACGCATTAATAATTAATACCAACTAGAGATGAGCGATCCCGTGATTTTTAAAAAATTCTGTAAACAGTGAACGTGATTTTTAAATAACAGTTATTTTAAATAGTGACGGTGATCGCTTTTTATTATTTTTCACAAACAAATATGTTAACAGTTATTCCACAGGAAGACCCAAAAATGTTACTTTAAACAACATACCAAATTTTAAGCATCAACACTGCATTTAAAACAGTTGCTTCTCAGGAACATTTCTTATTTTTTTCACGAACCACAATGTAATTTATGCATATGGGGTTTAAAGATTGAATGAATGAGGTTGTTGGCAAAAATTAACAAAGTCTGCATTGCAGTAACAGTTACTTCACTGTATATGTCACTGTCGTTACCAGTGAGTTTCGCTCATCTCTAATGCCAACTGACTAAGGTTATATAAAACAGTTCAAAAACTATGACGTCAAAGACAGATATGGTTTTACTAAACAAAATAAACATAAACCTTTGAAGATTATATTGCACGACTTAAGTGACTCATTCAATTTAAATATTTTTATAAGACTTAAGTTAGTAGTACAGTTAGATTCAAAAGCCTCATATTTAAAAAAAAAAAAATTAATATTTACAAAAAATACTACAAATTTTTTAGGTAAAATCACTACCAATTATTTAACAGTTTTTGTGTGTCGACCTTTTTATTGTAATTATGAAAAAACTTTATTCAAGCTTGAGCTCAAGCTTGAATAAAGTTTTTTCATAATTAAAATCACTACCTTTTGCCGTTGAATATCATACCAAATTAAGCGTGTCGCCGTTAAATAATACAACGTTTTTAAAAGTGCCCCTTTAATCCTAAAGGGGCACTTTGAAAACCGCTTAGAAAAATATTTCTATTATGGCCAACTTATTACCAAAAAGTTTTATAGGGACAATTCCATTGTAGCGTTTATGCCTATTTTACTCACATTTTTGCCTAAAACTTAAGCAATTCAAAATTTTTATTTCAATAAGGCTATGTTTACTAAGGATGTAAGATTTTTAACATACACGATTATTTTTCTTCTCATTTTTTCTTATCCATCGGTAAATGTTTTCTTTCCTTTTATATCTACCCTTTCTACCTGCCCCTGCACTTAACAGAAAGGGACCGAATTAAGCGGAACCAAGTGAGCTGTATCCTTTCCTTTCATTTTTGTTCTCCTTTGGCCGTAATTCGTCGGTTTTTTTACGGCGACGATTTTCCCTTTTTCCCGTCGGCCCTTTCGAACGGCTTTGAGTCCATGTACTTTTATGATAAGTTCACAGAAGTTTTGTGATGTGGACGAATTTCATCAACGTTTCTGATTCATCAATCTGCTCCCTGCATGCAAAACTTTCATCCGATGAAGATAAGCTAGAAGGCTTAAGAGCCCTGTTGGCCCACTCAACTCTTTGCTTTATTCCCCTAGTTCCAGATTTCCCGAGTCCTACTCTCATTTGGATTGCCTTAGAGGGTACTCGTCTTTGTGCCAACTGTTTCGTTTCACAGTGCCCTGTATGGCATTTGCCACCCTTTCATCTCTACTTTTGTTGCAACGAATGGCTTCCGGTTTTTTTGCTGTTTTTGTTATCTTTAGTCACCAGACTATTTTTAATTACCCCTCAAAGTCCAAGCACCCATTTAATATAAATTATCTTTTTGCTTTAAACGCTGTTCTTTATTTAGTGTTCTCGGCAATAATATGATTCGAACACATGTTCTTGCCCGTTGGGCCTGCACGTGCACTAAGCCAGGACGAATATTTGGTGATTGCTCGGAGCTCCGCTTGTGGGGCAGTGCTAAGGTCTAGGAGACAGAAGTAGATCTTGGCTTTGGTGCTTCGAACGAGAAGACGTAGTCCCGCATACCCCTCCTTTCTAGAGCCACTCGTATCAGTTCTTAACCTTGATCTTTAATTCACGCATATGATCGGTCAATGCCGCTATGTCCGTATAACTGTTCTTACTTACTTACTTGGCCATTTACAGCAATCCATATGGAACATTGGCCGAAGTAAGAACGGATTTCCGAGCATTTGGGTGTTTTACGCCTCTTCACCGATTTCTTACGTTGAGCTAGTAAAGGTTTTCCTGGATTTTATCTTTCCAACGTAGTTTTGGTCTTACTTTGGGATCATATTGAAACGCATTTTTGGCTGGAGCATCTTCATTCATTCGCACACGTTAGAACCAGCACAGTTTTTGGATCTTTACGCGCTCTTGGTTCGTACGATGCTGGTATTCTACCCCTACGCCGACTTTTCCATATTTCTTTCCAAGTATTTTTTTCTTCAACTTTCTAAAAACACTTTCATCCACACGAACAAGTGCCCATGCCTCTGCGCCGTATAATATTACAGGTAAAAAAAAGAATATTGTATAAAATGATCTTTGTCTGCTGAGGGAGAACCTTGTTTATAAATCGTTTTCTTAACCCAAAATAACATCTTTTAGCAGGTCTTTTTATTCGCACAACCCTCCAGTGTTTTCGAAACGCCATAATGGTCAGGTGTTAAGCTTCCATAAATCCAATCTCCCGTTGCCTTTAGCTGTTTTTCCGCAAGGGCCACCTCGTAGCGTACGTCGATTTCGGAAGGCTATATATTCACTCTTATTGTGGTTGGCGTTGGCGTAGTCGTTTTTGGTTTTTTAGTACCGTCTAACAAATACATTAATGTTTAATAAATTGCAACCTTGTCGTTTTCGTGTCGAATTCGACAACATTCGATATGACAACACCAAACACAATAAGGCTGATTAATATCGCCTCCAATGCCATCGTTATAGTGTTTCTAATTGTCTCGCTTATGCACTTTGAACCTTTTGTAAGATTTTAATGTTGCACTTTCTGACAGTTGATTATCACAGTACTGCGGAATCGTAAGTTAGTAATTACGCTTTTGTATAGCCAGTGTGTCTTCTTTAGAATAAGGCCTCACTCTCAGCATATAGCCTTTCTACGTAGCATCTTACACTGTTTTTGTCACCAAGGGGTGCTTCCCCCGGGTTCTGCTGTAAAGGATATCGAATACCACAATTATTTTTCCAAGAAAGGCTTGTCATAATACGCAATTTTCGTTTTCTTGGAAAAATTTTATTTCACACAAGCTCAGTCTTTTGCACTGTCCAGTTATGTGGAATATTTCGGGCATCTTCCGCCTTTCTATAAAACTGTTTTGCGCCATTTTCCCTAAGAAGTATGATCACATCATATGCGTAACAAACCACTGAGTTTGGAACCATCATCCGTCCGTCTACAGATCTTGACTGATGTATTGTAGATACCCACAGCAGGAGCAGAAAAAACTCCCTCTTTTGGGACTCCGCATTTCAAATTGTGCTCAATAGCAACATTACACAGCCCGCAAAATGTCCTTCTGTTTCCTAGAATTTGACCAATCCAGTATCTTACTTGAAAATGAATAAACGTACGTGTACTCGACTGCAATCTTCTTGTTTTTTATTGCAATACTTTCTACATTCTTAAAAAAGAGTTTTTGTGACAAACACACTTATGGAAAAACTATATAATTATACATATCCATAGATAATAGGTTTCCATCTTTTACCAGTATTTTATATCGTCACAGAAAATGCAAAACGCCCTATTTAACATTTAAAAATTTTTTGAAAGGAGCAAGCATTTTTGTGTAAATGAAAAATATATTTACAATAAACACAAATTTTGCCATATATGTTAGTTAAAAAGGATCAACAAATTTATTTCTGCTGAAAAAAAGAGTTTTGCGAGATGACGTACATATTTGAAGGCTATAATTTATAAAAACTCAATTTTAAATTGTTTGTCAGATAGGGCGTTTTGCATTTTCTGTGACGATATACATCCACACGTACTTACCCTACTGCAATAACTTTTAAATTTTCAAGTGTTTAAATGTGATAAAGTATTTTTTAATTTAAGTATTTTTTAAAACACACAATACAACCGTTCTTTTTGAAAACCGTGGTTAAACTAAAAACTATTTTATTTGAAAATAAAATTCAACCCAAAACTAATGGTATTTGAATGGTGTATTTCTTCAGCTATAAAAATATTAAAGTTAAAACATAACAATGAAAAAGACACGATAGGGTAGAAAAACTACGCAGAAGAATATAACAAAAATATCCATATCCTGTAAACCTTAAAACGTATACATATTTTAAACAAGAATTCACAATCGATACCTGCAGCGTTAAGGAATAAAAAAAAACAGCCAAAACAACCCACCTTTTAAAATAATAAGAAATCTTAACACCCAAGATATTCAACTGTGAAGTGGTAATGTTTACACCCAAACACAATTCGTTGGCAACGAAATCATACTTTGTTTACCTTTCTCGACACATGTTTAAATTTAACTGCCACCAACTGCTACTAGTTACTACTGATACTTCTAGTTGCAGGTATCATTTCCATATATCACAATAAGTTTTTGCAGGTAGAGTTTACTTAAAACAACAACAAATAATTTAATCATTTGTTTGTTACAATTTAAAGTTTACACTAATAAAATGTAAACGCTAACGAAAAACAATTTTGCTAATAGCTCGACAAACATTTCTTTACTACCAAAAATAAACAACAACACAAACAAACAGCTCTATTAATATCAATTTATCTATTTATAGCAGCGCTAATGTTATTTTAATATATAAACAAAACAAAACAAAACTAAAAACAAAAGAAAAATAATAATTTATTATTTGTTTGTTTATTTAATCTCAACACGAACCATTTTTAAGGTCTTGTTAGTGGTAAACAGATTCATTGAACACCAAATGACTATTTTCTTTTATTAATCTGCAATAGATTAAAATTCGAATGGAATATATTTATTTGACTAGCGGTTAACCCACTACTTCGTAAACGAAGTTTTATATATAACCTTAAACAAAGTGTTAAATACAAAATAGTAGTATGGGCATAAAAAAGTAAAATGTTTATAATTTTTGCAACAATATTAATCCAGAATCTAATGTTTTCTATTTTTATGGCTTGTGACTTTAGTCTGGGTCAATAACCCTTAATTTCACATTAAAAATACTTTTTGACCACCTAATTGACTTGCGACCTCAATCTGGGTCAAAAGTTGTTGATTTCATATTTGTGGACTTATAGGCCCAAAAATGAAAAAAAAAAACGTGAAAAAGTACTTTTTGAGAACAAAGTGACATTGGACTTTAACCTGGGTTAATAGTCGCAAGCTTAAATTTTTTTCATAAAAAAAAAAACTAAGTGAGTTTTATTTCACCATTAGGTATATGTTTTCTACCCTCAAACGGGGTGAACAGAACTTTATTTTTTATATCTAGGACCAAAATCTCAAACAATTCTACATAATGTGACCCCTTTTCTTATTTTTGACTTTATCTGAGTTAATAGTCGTTAATTTCATATTTTTAGACCCATAAGTTTAAAAAATTACTTTTTGTCCACTTCAATGACTTTTAGGCTCAATCTGGGGCAGTGATCTTTAATTTTATATTAGTTTAATGCAGTAATACACCAAAAATGTATCAGCACTTTTTGTCCACTTTGCTGACTTTCAAACTCAATATGGGGCAGTGGTTTTTAACTACACAGAAAGAAAACTCGGTTTCTAAAATTAAGAATTTTATTCTTTATTTAATCCAAAATCTTTCTTGAAATTTTTAAGTACGATCCTTACTTACATTTTCTTAAATCAAGCCCCTATTCGGATTGCTTCAACAAATCAAGCAGAACAGAGCTTGTTGTTTTAATATATTATTTTACATTTGAAAACAAAGTGTCTCAGTGGCCTAGAGGTAACGCGCTTGTACTGCAGTGCTGAAATCCCGGGTTCGAATCTTAGCTTCGGTAAGTTCAAAAATGAAATTTTTAAATTATAAATTTTAAGTATCTATAAAATAAAAATTAAATATAAAATTCTTCTTCTTTAATAAAGCTCAATAAGTCATAAAAATGGCATTTCGTTTGCGAATTAATCCCGTTTACGGCTTAAATCAATCTTTTTTGGCTTAAATCAAGTACGGTTACGAACTTAAATCAAACCTTTTTTGGCTTAATTGTGGCTAAAAGTAAGAAATTCGTACTTGAAAAATTTTACTTGGAGTAAGAAATTTCGTACTTGATTTCAGAAAAACCGTACTCACCGTACTTTTGACACCGCTATGGCTTGATTTAAGTATAGTTTTCTTAGATTATTTTTTGTGTGTATATATTTTTTAAATGCAAAAAATTGCCAAGAATTTTTAAAAAGTACTTTTAGTGCACTTTGCTGAGTTCCAACCTAAATCTGCTAGTGTTGTCAATTTCGGTTAACCGATTAACCGAAAACCCGGTTTTAGACTATATTTTCGATTTTTAAGAAACCGGTTTTCTCCCCCCGGTTAACCGATTTTTTATATCTGTGGAAATCTTCAATTTTCCTTATTTTGTTTTTTCGTTTACCGCACTATTATCAGCTAGTGCTATTATTTCGCTGCGAATTATTGTTAAGTAAATGAAATTTGAAAGAAATTTGGAGAAAACAAGAAAAAAATAATAATATACATAAATATATTAGCTGTTTTTCTAAAATTATGTCAAATTGTGTTTTATCTATTTTAATAAAATTCACATTTGGTCCTCAGAAATTTTTTCTAGTCATTTTTTTTTTTTTGGTTTTCTTACCACAAATTACATAAAGTACAAATTTTGTGTAACAAATGCTATTTTAAGTTATTTTTGTTGTTGTTTTAATAAAGATGAATTCTTTTTTACGTTATATACATTTTGTAATTAAATGGGCGGTTAACCGATTAACGTTAACGATTGCGTTAAAAGTCCTTTTATCACTCTTGAAGACTCAAAATTTATATATATACTAAAATAGCCCGAAAAATGTGAAAAAGATGCTTTGTGTCCATTTAGTTGACTTCCGGTCTTAATGGTGATTTATAGCCCCTACCTTCATAGTTCAGTACTCAAAATCTCATCAAAAAAAAAATTTCCGAAAAAAGGACCAAAAATGTGTTTACACTATTTTAAGGGCATTCAGAAGCAATTTGAATCATGTTTCGATTATCTTTATCGCTTCATAAGTTATAAAAAGTATCTTAAAAGTAGCAATATACAGTTTTAGGCATTTAAGGTTGAAAATTTAGAAAAAGTTTCAAGAGCATTTTCATTTTTTTTAAATCTGAGTATCGAAACTTAAATTATATTTTTGAAGTTACAAAAAGTGCAAAAACGGACCTAAGCCATATTAACATATAGTCCTTACCATGCCCTGCTCTTAGCTCTTTCAAAAAAGTAGCAAAAACATATTTATATTTTTTCAAGGCCTATTAAACACAGTTTGAATTTTGTTTCTATCTCTATTCATTTATTAGTTACAAAAGTACCAAAAGGTACCATTATTTTTTATTTACCCTTTTTTATTCCCTAGCGTCCGTTCTTTTATTTTTGGGTAGTACTTTTAAAATTTTGTTTGTATTGTTTAAGGTTTAAAAAATATTACTTCCCGATTTTTCCTTGATTCACGCTCTTCAGGAACGAATTTTTGAAGCCCGGTTTTATTGGATTGAATGTTAAAAGATATATGAACAGTTCAAATTTCAAGTTTCTAGCTTTACGCGTTCGGGCTGTCAGATAATGAATCAATCTGTCAGTCGGTCAGACAAACGGTCAGGCTTTAACGCTGCTCCCTTATACATATTTAGAAGACATGTTCCATTCATAAATGACAACATCTTTTTAATAATGTATTTATTCTTTTTTATAGCCGGTTTGAATTTAAATAAACGAAAGTTGTCGATTATCTCTTTTGTAAATTTTGTCACATATTTGGTGAATTCACAAGGTCTTGTGAAATCATATATTGTAAAATAATACAACAAAAAAATATGACCGTTGTGAACAACTCTTCGTATATTTGTAGGTGTCGTATTTCAAATCTAAATCAGCTGATACGACCAAACGATAGAAAAACAAACACATATTTATGTACATAAATCTGGTGCTGCTCTTGGCTTAACTTAATAATTTGTAGAAATTAGACCCATGAAAACACAAAATAGTCTATATCTAACCTGGTTAGAATCTCTAAAATCCATTAAAATAAGCAAAGTTTTAGTAAAAAATCACAAGAATTTTGTTATTTTTTACGTAAACAAAAAACAGCTGATGTGTCAGAGAGCAGTGCCGGCTATTTTTGCCGGCGGAGGCGGCTTAAGGAATCTTCTTTGGCGGTTTTGCCTAAGTTTTTAGTATAGACGTTTTTAACGGATGCGAGTGCTAGCGGCTCTAAATATAAATTAAAAAACTCGCCGTTTCGTTTTAGGCGCTTGGCGCATGACTTTGTATATAATATGACATCACAAAAAACATATCAAACAAAGTTGTATTGTTTCACAACAAGTTTCGTATGAAAAGCAACAACAAAATTTGTATGCTATTGTGAAATTATATGACAATAATACAATATGCTATCGTATCGTACCTTGTGAATTCGCCAATTATAGTTTTTGGATGCATTTTCAAAAAAAAAAATTCTCTTTCCATAGGAACAATTTATTAACATATAAAAATTAAACGAGTATATTAAATTTTATTTAAATCAGCTGTAGGGTAGGCCGATTTGTAAGGACAAAAATTTGTCGATATTGTGTTATCGATTTTTCGATAGCCTACGGCACAAGAAAAAAAATTTCCATTACGACATATCAAAAAAATAATTTTTAAAGGGGCCGAAATATCAATTTTTTAATTTATTTGAGAATGTTTTGCTCAGCATACTCTTCGACAATTAAAAAACATATTTAGAAGTATGCACTGGAAAAAATTTTACATTTTCTTAACGATGTATAGGAACTGTCCAATTTGCAAACTTACGTTAAACCGCAAATTAGTTTTTGTCCACTGATTACGTTTATATGATTGATTAGGACGACGCGACGGTGAAAAGCTATCAGAAACACCATTCGCAAGAAGCATACCATATGAACATTTTAAAACTTATTTTGATGATAACGAATATGAAGATCCACCGCTAGACGACCCGAAGATTCCATGCCATATTCAAGATACCGAGCGGTTCACTCAACTCCTAGCCAGCGTAGCCAAACGTGCCATTCATAAAAACCGCAAAAGGATTATGGCGACAACGTTACGTAATCAGAGTAAAATGAGTCGAATAAATGTATAAAATAAATTCCCATATTTTTCACACATTTTTTTCTATCGTCAAATAATTGTAAACTATAATTTTTATTAAAAAATAATTTAAATTTTCATTAATAAATAATTAAATTTAAACAAAAATAATTCAATAATAATTAAAAATAATAACAAGTATAATAATTTAAAAATTTAAATAAAAAATTAAACTTAAAAAAATTAAAAACAAAAGTTGAGACAAAGTCCAAAAAATTAAATTTGGATGCCTCGATTTTTTTTTTTTTTGGTACGTCGTAGCAGAACTTTTTTTCCCTCATACCAGGAGCTATCGAAAAATCGATAGCACAATATCGATTGCTAGATCGACTCACTCTAAAATGCACATTTTTATATTTTTTAATTGGTGGTTTTCAATTTCGGAAACTGTGCTGAATTTAGCTCAGAAAAATTAAAAATCACTATGTTATTTAAACGCACTTAAAACAGTTCCGTGATACAAAGTTAGAAACAACAAAATGTACAAAAACCTTTAAATGTTAAGAAAATAATATAAACAAAAATAAACGTCATCATTTATCAACACTTTAGTTTTAGTCAAACATTAATTAAGATATATTTATTAAGACAATCTTTAAAACTATTTTAAAAAAATTAATGTTAAAGTTTTTTTAATTTTTAATAATAAAAACAAAATTAATTTCAGCATAAAAATTATTTAAATGCAGACTAAAATTTAACATAAATCAACAGTAAATATTAAGTTGACATTTATATGCAAATTAATGTTTAATTCGGCTTTTTTTGGTATAAAAATCATGTATTTTTTTTTTTAAGATGGCAAACAAGAAAAGCTTGATAAAAAAACATTTTATCACTTTATTAAAACAAAGACGAAAAAATTATATATAAAAAATAAAAATTTAGACCTTTTGAATTAAGAGTTTCTTTTTTTTTGAACGACCTGGAAGTGGTTTATAAGGAGGTTAGAACTATGGGTCTGCTTAGCCTTTAATGCCTCATTTGTATACATAAGTCAAGCTTGATTATACTTGCTTTTTTATTCTTCAAATATTTTTTTATTGTTTTTATCTTTACAATTTATTTTTCATTAACCAGTTTATGTTTAAAAAAAATCGTTAGACTGGCTTTTGATAATTTTAAAATCTTTTGATCTAATAATTTATTTCGATAGCAAAAGCAGATTTATGCTTCTTCTTAAGCTCTACATCACATACATGAAGTTTATTTAAAAGATTTGATAATTTTCACAAATAAACACCAACAAAATTGATAAAAAAATAATAAAAGCTTGTCTTGAAGTTGCAAGTTTATTATTTGCAGCTTAAGAAGTATTTTATATTTAAGACTAGTTTTATATTGCTGCTTTAGTCGAATCTAATCAATTTGAAATTCAATTTGAATTTCTCGTTTTGTTTCGAAATGAATGGGTGGTTTTTTTCTAACAACTTGTTGCTTATAATGGGTACATTATGTTGTTGACGTTGATCTGGCTAGCTGGTTGCTAGCTATTACTAATATTAACACTTAATTTATTTAAACTTAACTTGTAAGTGATTTCAAAACAGAAATAGAAAAGTTTAATGATTTATTTAAGCCCCACTGAGAGCCGCTAACTTGTATGTTAGTTTCCTAATAAATAATTGTGGTAATTTTTTAATTAAAAATCGAAAGTCAACAAATGAGTTTTTTGAAATTCATTAAATGATTGTTGTTTGGTATACTTATACACACTTAGATACATCTATGTTGTTTGTATTTGCCATCCATTGAACGGCCACGTAATCAGCTAAATCAATTAAACTTACATCCGCTGACGAAAGTGACGATTTTCGATGCCGCGTTTAATTCAAGGCAACTAAAATAAATTAAAAATATTAACTAGCTTAAGGTAAAAATCTTACAAAAAAAAAAAGAAAACATTTTAATAATTTCTATTTATTCGGCTTTAAGTTCATTATTAAAATTGTGATCGCTAAGAATGGAAATTTGTATTAAAATTAAATAATTTTAACAAAAAAAAAAAATATGTTTTTTTTTGGGGCATAAAAAAGTGGTATTTTGTTAAATTGTACTTAATTCTTTATTTAAATTTAATTACAAATATATCTGAATACCTGAAACCCAAATTTTGAACCTGTTTTAATAATTATTTTTTTAAAACTATTTTGTGAAACCACTTAAACTCATTTTTCTTAAAGTTACTTTTACATAAATTATTTGAGTTTAGCGCCCTCTCGTGGTGGCAAAAAAAAATGTTAAAAAAATAGTATTGTTAATATTTATTTGAGATACCTTCTTAACTTTCCAAAAATCTATATTTGAAAACAATTTGAAAAAAAATTTTTCTGAAATTTTTTTTATTAGTCGAAGCATTTGGGCTTCACCAGCCTGCCAACCCGAACATAGGCAAAGGGCATAACATGATTGTTTTAAATATGAAAATAAAGAAGTTTAAAATACTTATATTGTATTTAACTGTGTAACTAATCTTATTGAAAACTGAATTAACAAGTTTTATTTGAATTTGTTAAGTGGTGCATAAAAAAATTCTAGAAATAAATAAATAAATTGCATTGAACTAGTGAAAACTTGTTGCCACCAACCATAACCACAAACGCCACCATTGTCAACAAAAATAAACAAAAACTTAAAAAATTTTTATGAATTAGAATGTCACACTACCTACCTACTAACACTGTGGCAAATACATAAAATGGCATTCATATGTAAATGACTGTCACAGCGACTGCGTGACATGTTTTCATAATTCTTTTGTAATGCATTTTCACTGTAAACAGCAACAAATAGTAAAATTGAAAACAATAAAAATTGTAAACTTTATTCTGAAGTAGTGTTTATTGGTTTGTTAATGAAGTATCCCTGCAGGAAATGTCAATATTGAAACTAGTAAATCACTATTGGCGTTGTCACCACTACTACTGACAAGCTATACCCCTGGCAATGCTTTTTATTATAGACATTTTACATTTTCGTGCCACTGAAAATCTACTAATGACATTGGCACTACTGATAAGGGGTCAAATGTAGACATTGTAACCAGTGTTTCACTTGATGCTTTTATAAATTTAAGTCTACAGTACTACTGACCAGCGATAACCCAAGAAATGTTTTTTGCTAAAGATATTTATCATGTGTGTGTCATCAAAAATAAGTACGAATTGTGTATGTAAATAAACTTAACCATTATGCCGCTGATGCATTATTATGTTTGGAAACGAACTGAAGGTTTCATTTGCTGCTAATAGTTAGACTAAACATAAAAATGTAGACGCGTTGTTGACAATGTCGCCAAAAAGACACCAAAATAGACGACGAAAGTGGTGACATGGACACACTTGCCCCCATGTTTCCTTCAGGGTGTAGAGTCAATTGTGTGTGAGCAGATATGCATACAAATGGAAATTAAAATATTTAGGTAAAATTTAAAAAAAGTGGAAAATGAGTTATTTTGTGTTTTTTAAAATTTTTATTTTTTTAAGTCTCTTGCCTTTATAGAAGGTGGCGTTATTTCGTCAGCCTTATTATTGTTTATTCTGCTTTGCTCCAACATCTAGATGTCGAAAACTGCTGACATCTAGGTGTTTGTCTCCGAATTTTCAATGTAAAAATGCTACAGTGTTGTTGGTGTTATATTTTTAGTACTTGTGCTACCATCTTGTATGGATCCACCTTGTAAGTGTTAAAAATAAATTACGTGTAATATGACAGACCGTTTGTCAACACTTACATACAAATAATTAATGAATTAAAAAAAAAGAAATTATAAAACAATAAAAAAATAACACCATGAAGTATTTACATATTTAGTTAGCATTCTTTTAGTTTTTATTTTCTTTTATCAAAAGTAAATTAATTAAGTAATCTCGTGGTTGCGTTTTCTTTATTTTTTGTTTTGTTTCTTGCCATAATAATGTGAAAAATGAGTTAATGGTTGAATAAATTTATGCTGTAATATTAAGCCCACAAAAAAATTACAATTTTATGTAATTTTTTCTTATGCCATGTCTTGGGAGCTGTAACAGCTGTCGACTTTAAATCAGGTAAAACGTTTATAAACAAAAATATTTCATAAAAAAGATGATGACTTTTTTATTGACACACGTCGTAAAGGGTATACAAGATTCGGTACAGCCGACTTTAGCGCTCTTACTTCAATAGTAATAAGCGCAGTTTGTCATTCCGTTTGTAATTTTTACAAAATTGACTTTTAATGTAAGTCTTAGATATGTTAGTCAGGTAAAATATCTGGGGACCGCGATTAGTAATAGAATTAATTTTTTGTTCGTGTTCCTTATAGGAGAGACAAGTTAACGGTAATTGTTAAAGTTAGGCGAATGCTTAGAAGTGGGCGTCAGCAGTCATGCTCTTCGTATAATACATTGCGTGAGCAACGTATTCATGTTGCTTTCGTGCGGCACCTAAACGTTATGTCTGGCAGAAGTAAGGGTCTAATAGTTCCAGAGAGTTGTTATTCTGGTATGTTTGTCGGCAAACCGGACAGTTTAAACTGGCGCCTTTAAGATCTTGATAGGTGTAGCTCACCATTCTTGAAAGCAATATGTCGTCAAAAAGGGCTTACCACTTTTTGTTTATAAATAGATTTCTAAATCGGTAGAACTTTAGGCGTAGGGACGTTAGGCAAGTCAAGTTGTTTCTTTCGGAGGAACTTGGTGCTAGGTGGAGTTGGAATATGGCTAGCTTAATGAACCTTTGCATGAGAGGAGCCGGTAGTTGCACATACACAGAAAAAACTGAGTTGTAGAATCAGTAACAAATTTCAGAGAATCAGTAAATATTTTGTCTGGCTGAGGACCTACAACGAAAGTTGTAAATTTAGACAAACAATTTTGCAAGAATTTTAGTTTCTGTTAAAAAATTTTGCTGAGCTGGTTAAATATTTTATTTGTCTAGGCGAAAATTTTGTTTGATTTAAAAATCAAATAAAAATATTATTAGAGACTATTAAATAAATTGACTAAAAAAATAAATTATTTTGAACAAGAATTTGTTGGAAAAATTTTTTTTGTAGTTTTTTGTGTGTACTAACAGAGTTGCAGCTTAATACCTCTGTCATCACTAACTCGCCGCAAACTACTTTGTCCATTAGTTGCTGCCACCGTTGTTGTAGGCGTTTGAGTTTGCTACTGAAGATAGCCCCCATTGTTGGTACCTAGATTGTGGTGATGCTAATTGATTTTTCTGCAGTCACGGAGGGCCATCCGTGTGGGTATCCACTGCTCACTAGTGTACGTTGAAATGTTGCTCCTGATTTTCTCTGCCGGTGCAACACTATGTGGCCAAATTATAGCTCGAAAGAGATCATTTATAATGCTGTGTATTTTCAACTGCACTGAAACTAGCTTCGGCTAGGGGTGGCGACCAGTCCATGAAATGTTTGGAGGTGTACTGGTTAAAGCAACAGGTACAAGGCCTAGCCAGAAGCTGAATTCTGGTTTCCCAGGTGTCAGAAGCCCCTACAACTTCGGTTGTGACCTGACTAAAGAGAGGCAGCTTTGTAGAGCAACGTGGTGGTTGTGATTTAAACGCAAATTGCGGAGAGAGCTTTTGCTTGATGCGGAGTTTCATTGCAAGCGGGTGCCGTGACCCATATATTGAAAGGAGTGTAAGATAGCCTCCGCTCCTTACCAAAGAAGTCATACCCAAATGTATGTCTCTATATTCGTACTCATGGTTGGTAATTTACCAAATTGGCAAGGCGTCATCCACGAGGGCGCTGTTTAATGCATTGAATTTACTCTGTGTTAAGAGCACTGTGGGGTTGGACCAACGTCTCAGGTATCCATATATTTCGTTTGTTTCCGAAACCAAGTCAAGGAGCATGTTTAAATGTTAGTTTTGGTCATATCTCGGAAACGGTTTAAGCTTTTAATATCTGACGTGGCGAAAATCATTTTTATTCCAATATTTACACTTTTAAGAATATTTTTGCATTAGATCACGAGGTGAGGTAGCCCCCTTGCAAAGGGACCAATTTTGTTAAAATTTTTGATACAATATATCTCAGAAAAAAAGATAGATATTCACTTCAAACCTGCCACAAAGTTTGTTTAGATTTTAAAAACAACTTGTCTGGTTGGGATTACGGGGGATAGAAAGGTCCAATGTGAACAATATATTCGATTCGGCACAGCCGAATAAAGCGCTCGTATTTGGTTTGGTTTGTTGCCGTTACAAAGATTGCGTAAAGGTAATGTAGCGGCATCACTTGACAATGATTATCAGTTTATGTAAAAGCCAAAATGGGTTTATTCAGGTTTATTCTTAAGACAGAGACCAAGGCACATGATTACATGACTGAAACAAGAAATGCGGCGGACGAGCTAAAGTTACGTCAATAAAAAAATTTTGTTTTATTTTATACTTTGTTTTTTTTTTTGCTTATTTTTTTACAGTCAAGAGCATGTTCGCTATGGCAAAAAGCATTAAATTTATAATTAAGCTTGAATTGGTTAATAGTTTGCTTAGCAGAATGACGGTCGGTAGCTTTAAGTAGGTCAAAGTTTACTTAGCAAACTAAAGCTAACTGTTTAATGAGATGGCACTCCCATACTTGCCGAAAAAAATGAATGCAATTACATTGGCATTTTATAGCAACACACAAAATATGTCGTGATTTTTGCTTTGGTTTTGCTCTTCTTTTTTTATTTCTTTAAATTTTTATCTACCTATACAATAACTAAATGAAAAATAAAAATTGTACGTTTTGTTGATTTTTAATCAAAAGGTCAAACAAATAAATATATCGGTGGGTGTCAATTTTGATAATTACTCTTTGCCATTTCATTAAACGCTAATTGCTGATAAAATTTTAAATGGCAGAAGTCAGCCAAGCTTAAAGGATTTTCGTAAATGAACGCAAACACTTTTAAAACGCAATTTTTTTAAGGGTATGTAATTACTTAAGGGTGCAGCCTTAAAGGAGGTTTTTAGACATAAAAAGTTTTAAGTTGCACGTTGGTTTAAAGTTTTCATAAAATCGAATTTTCTTAACCAGGTTTTTTATATTTTGTCTTAAAAGTTTTTCGTAATATGTAGTTTGTTGTATCAATTCCTGTGATAACAAAACCATATAAAAGGTAATTCAGATATTTTATTCGAGTTCATACTAGCATAGGAGAGCTTAAGAGCCGCAAACTTAAGAACAGCGTAAAAGTAGAATGAGAAAATATTTTAGAAGTGTTAAGAGTATCATTCAAAATAAAGTAGTATGGATTCTGTACTAAAATTTAATACTTTAAGGTTGCTTGATGAAAACGAGATAAACAGAATGAATAGGGTTATTATATGGATAAAGTGGGGGTTTTCCTTTTTATATTATTACTACTCATAAGTTTCTTTTCCAATATAATAAAGTGCTATACAAATCTCTTCAAAAAGTGATAAGGCTATATACAAATAACTTTGTCATTTTTTTGTAATTTCTCCAAAATCTATTTGCGATTCCACAAAGATTAAATATTTTGGATCCTTATAAAGGGTGATTTTTTAGCTATTATCTTTTTGGAAACACTGGTTTAAACAGCTGACGCACGTTTCGTGTTTTGTTTCACTGTCAAACATTTTAGTTTGGTATATAATTTAACCATGAATCGTCTTACAAATGAACAACGCTTGCAAATTATTGAATTTTATTATCAAAATGCGTGATCTGTTAAGAAAGTTCATCGCGCGCTTCTTCCATTTTATGGTCAGCTCATTTTTGGCTCAACGGGTACGTAAATTAGCAAAATTGTCGATTTTGGAGTGAATATCAGCCAGAAATATTGCAAAAGCTACCAATGCATCCAGAAAAAGTCACAGTTTGGTGCGGCTTATGGGCTGGTGGCATCATTGGACCGTATCTTTTCAAAGATGATGCGAATCGTAACGTAATTGTGAATGGTGAGCGCTACCGTGAGATAATATCCAACTTTTTTTTGCCCAAATTGCAAGAGCTTGACTTGCATGACATGTGGTTTCAACAAAACGGTGCCACATGCCACACAGTACGCGCAACAATGGACTTATTGAGAGGCGAGTTCGGTGAACATTTAATTTCACGTTCGGGACCGGTCAATTGGCCGCCTAGATCATGCGATTTAACGCCTTTAGACTATTTTTGTGGGGCTATGTTAAAGCTCATGTCTATGCACACAAGCCCGCTTCAATTGACGCATTAAAAGACAACATTGAAGCATTTATTCGTGAGATACCGGCCGAAATGTTGGAAAGAGTATGCCAAAATTGGACTAAGCGGATGGACCATTTGAGGCGCAGTCAAGGTGAACGATTGCATGAAATAATCTTCAAACATTAAATTATATGGACCGTACTATCGATTCAAATAAAGATTTCATGCCTTTTTCTGAATTTTATGTGTTTTTTTTTAAACTTTTCTATAGCTTTTAAAAATCACCCTTTAGTTTCCGGAGCCAATTCAAGGCGCACAGAAATTATTTTGGTGTTAAACATTAGAAATATTCCTAGCATAACTCAATTTAAAATCAGCAAAACCGCCGGCCAACGTACCAAGATATAAGCGAAATTGGAGATAAAATCTTTTTTGTAGCATCAGGGGAAGTGGTAGGCTTTCTAAAATTTCACAAATTTTGTGAAACTTTTCATGTGAAGAAAAAGCAGACCCGCATCAGGAATGACTTGGCCTAAAACAAACCTTATGACACAAAATAGCTTCCGATTAAAAAATTTCATGACGGCCATTTGTTCCATCTTGCGAAGGGTATACTACATTCGGCGCAGCTGAATACAGCGCGCTTACGCGTTAGAAGTAAAAAAGAATTTAAAAAAATAGTTTTTTCTTGAATAATAATTTATATAAAATAATACCTGATTTTAAAACTCTAGTATAACACACAACTCCTATTTGCATGTTAGATCATAAAGATCTATTTAAAAAAACATATTTTCAAAAAAAGGTGTTCAAGGTTGTAGTGATTAAAGTGCCGTAACTATATATCTTAAAAACGCAAACCACTGACTCACAAACGTTATACACGCTTTTTATTTGAATAATATAATTGGTAATTTAAAAGTTAAAAAGTTTTATTATATTCATTAGATATGGAAATGGTAAAGTGGTTAACACTATAGAATAAGCAAGAATTTAATTAATGTTAATGAATCCTTTTATCAAAATTTTTTTCGGTCACTTAGCCAACTCGTTTAGAAATTTAGACAAACTAATAAATTTGGTAAATCTATTAGTTATTGGTGCAGGAAATATTGAGCCTATATATATATATATATATATATATATTAAAACATAAAATATTTGAAAAGAAATTATATACTTGATCACAATTAAATTCTGTTAAATAGTACTTATCAGGGCAACCAAAAGCTTGAAAAATCATATTTTTTTCTGTGCGTCGCCCTAACCTATAATGTTGTTATTCATCCGTTTCAAAACTTTTGAAAAATTTTAGCATCGATTTTTTAGGGAATATTTTTTCATATAAAAGCATGTTTTAAGAGCATATTGTTTGTAGAATCCGTTTTTAAACCATTTTTTTCGATGAATAAACAGACGTAGGCTGAATTCTTAATCTTAAAACTTATTCAGCATAAAAAATGTTTGTCTGCTGGTTTTTTTCCAATATACATATATAATTTTTAATATTTTTATTTTTTAATGTTTTTTTTTTTTAGTATTCAATTTCAGAAAACAAAAGCATTAAATTTTTTTTGTTAAAAGATTAAAATTTCAATGTAAGACCGACTCCCATTAATTTTCCCGGCGAACATTTTTGTGAAACATACTCACACCCTATTTCCGCCCCTAAAAGGGTTGCCATACAAAGTTTATTTTTTTACATTTTTTAAAATCGCTCTTACAGCTTCTAGCGTGCTCCTACAAAGGTAAAATGTACGACCGACCCCTAATTTTTCCTTTCAAATATTTTTGTGCAACATTTTTACCCCCTATCACCAACCCCTAACATGGCTGCCATACAAAAAAAGGGTAAAAGCCTACAACTGCCCCGGAGTCGCCCCTAGAGGAATAAATTGTGTCACAGGATGCAAAACCTCCAATAACTTCTGAGTCGGCCTTAGAGAAATAAAGTGTACGACTGACCTTTATTAGTTTCCCCTCCTAACATATTCCTAGAACATACTTACCCCCTATGTCCACGCCTTAAGGAAGTCGCCATACAATGAAAAAAATTATGGTTAAACAACCTTTAACTTCCCTAGTCACCCTAAGAGGGTTAAAACATGACACCGACCTTTACTTAAAAATTCGAAATATTTTAAAAATTAAAAATGAATAAAAATAAAGAAAAAGTTCGGGGTTTTGAAAGGTCAATATGAAGGGAATATAGCGCTTTTACTTGCTTATTTTGTTCTGGAATTTTTTGGCAATGTTATTTCGTTAGTTTGTTAACGCACATTAACATTGTTATTTTTAAAGCATCTATATTTAATTTGTTGAAACATATCTTTACTTTTTATCACATGTTTTTGGTTGCCCTGGTACTTACCTACTGAAAATATGATACGTTAACAAAAAATGTAAATATTCTACGTTTGTACAGCATTGATTGGCATTTAAATAAATATCAAATACAACTCAACAAACCCTATTTGCAGTAGTTTCTGCTTAAGTTCGACTTACCTTAAACCGCAAAAACTTTGAGAAAACAAACTAATAACATATTGTGGTTTTGATATGTATAGAAGTTATTTTAAAAATAATAAATAAACTCGTTACTAAAATATTTTTTAAAACTTAATCTTTTTTAGCAGAGACTACTGTATAACTAAGTCAACCATGTAAATGTGGTTACCAACTAGTGTTGTTATTGTGATTCTTCTATAAATTTAATATAAATGTTAGCGTCAAATGTTAATGATGGTTTGTTTAATTTCAATGAGGTTTTTTTGATTAATTTTTGCTACTGTTTGTAAAAAAAACTTGAAAAATAAAAAAAAAAATAACAATGAATACAGTGTTTACACTATATGATCAAATGCATAGAATTTTTTTTATTTAATACCACAAATAGTGTGTCAAATTCTCGCCATAATAAACAACAAATTGAAAACATACATATAAATATAAAATGCTATGGATTATTAATTAGTTAGCTTTTTGAGTTTTTTTTTTATTTTGTAATATATAATTTACCATGACCTAAACTTAGTAATGATTATTTCTACTACCTTGATCATGATGGGGGCGTTACTTGAGGTTAGAGGCTTAAACAATTGCAATACAGCATTAGCCAAACCACTGAGAAGTTTAATTCCGTTTTTTAAACTATTCTCCAATTAACGAAAATAATTGCAAGATCTATAAATTTTGAATAATTAATCTTTGGATTTTAATAGTAATTTTAATTTTAAAAGTTGTTTTTAAATAAAAAATAAATGAACCAAGTCAAATTATACCACCGGCAAGGTTTACTACTTTGTTTGTTTATAATTTTTGATTAAATGAAAGCGAATGGATCTTATATTGATAAATGTTGTATTTAATGTCGGCAGTTATGTATGAAATACAAAATTAAATAAATATCCACCTCTGTTAGCTTCACAAATGCGAGCCCTTTAAGCACATTTTTCATTACGTTCTGCCACATTTCACGAGAAATTTTATTAATTTCATCGCGAATATTAAGTTTGAGTTGCTCCAGCGTTTCTGGGTAGTTTGCATAAACCTTGCTTCTCACATATCCCCACAAAAAGAAGTACGGAGCAGTCAAGTCAGGCGACCGTGGAGGCCAATCAACATCACCATTTCTTGAAATAACTTTTTGTGAAAAGAGGTCTCGCAGTAATTCCATTGTAATCCTGGCTGTATGCGATGTGGCACCGTCTTGTTAATTCCACATGTTAACCAAACCCAAAGCATGCAGTTGTGGCTTTAAAAATTTTTTAATCATAGTACGATATCGCTCCTTATTGACAGTTACCGTTACGCCGTTTTCAGTTTTAAAAAAGTAAGGTCCAATGATTCCTCCTAACCAAATTGCACACCAGACTGTCACTTCTAATGGATGCAAAGGTGACTGATCAATAATTTGAGGGTTTTCCACTGCCCAGAACCAACTATTTTGTTTATTTTCATATCCATTCAAATGAAAATGTGCCCTTACTCATGATTTTTTCATGAAAATCGGGGTTATCATGGGCGAGCTATAACATCCTATTGGCATTTGTACGGCGGCGTAAATGGTCTTCTAGAAGAAGCTCTTGTGTCAACCGAATCTTAAATGGAAACAAATGCAAATCCTTGTGCAAAATTGTGGCCAAAGTTGTTCTTTGAAGACAGAGCTCCTGAGCACGGCGCCGAATTGAGGTTGATGGATTGTCTTGCACACTTTCCTGAGCAGCAGTAATGTTTCCAGCTGACCTTGTAGTACGTTGCGGGCCATGTTTGGGCCTATCAGCTACAGTCCCTCTTTCTTCGAAATTATTTACTACACGATAAATAGTGCGCCTTGTTGGCACGTTGTTTCTCCCAAAAATTTTACGTAACTTCCTGATCGTCACAGTAATCGATAATTAATTTTGTTAAAATATTGTAACGATAGAAATACGTTGGTTTATAGAATATTTTCCCGTAATACATTTTCCACGTATATACTTCACGACTACCATATATGAGCTGTCAAGACTAATGTTCACTAAAATAGCGGCAAAACAAAGTATACCTTGCCGGCGGACACCCTGCGGTTGTGCCAAATCTTATATGCCCTTCACGTTCGTTCTTTTGCATACCCAAAAAATTTCCTTTTAAAAAGTTTAAAGTTCAAAGATATACCAGATAAAAAAAATTAGAGTTTTTTGGTAATGCTATCCACAAATATCTTGTAAATAGTTTGAAGTCGATAGCTTTACCGGTTTCTGAGGTAATGTGTATCAAAATTTTTATACAAATGGTTCGTTGGTACGAGGGCTACTGCTCTTACTGCTCCTACCTAACTTAATTCTTTTAATGTAGATGTTGCTGTACAATTACTTTGTAGAAAATATGAAGTTGATAGCTGTAATAGTTTTCAAGATATAAGGCAATAAAAATTTCATAAAAATGGGGAGCTACCGTTTTTATTGTTCCTAGGGGAGTATTTTTTTCTACAATGTAAATATTGTATCCTAATAACGTCTAAATAAAAATTTAAATTGATAACTGTAATATTTTTCGAGATATGGTGTAACAAAAACTGCTGAAAGATGGTTCTTTTGTGTAGGGGGCTACCGCTATTTAGGTTTTTACCAAATTTTCCTAATTTTTTTTTGTTTGTTGTTGGTTTAAGTATGTCTATATGCGTTTCATTGGCTCTTACAGCTAATCATCAGTAGACTTTCCACCAAATTTTTGAAAATTATTTCGCCTTCCTTCTGCTTTTATGTAATAATCTTAATCAACTTATTGAGACTTATAAAAACAAATAAAAATATTCAAAAATACTTAATACTTAAACCAACAACAAGCAAGATACATTTAATAAAGTTGGGTAAAAAACCCTTATTGGATTTAAGAACATCTTATAATATTTAAAAAATAATAATCAAAAAAATTTTACGAAAGAAGCGAAAACTTTCCGTAAGTTTTTTATTCGTAAATTATACGAAACTTTCGTTTAATTTACGAAACAAATTTTTGGACCAGAAATTCGTAATTTCTAAAAGTAACGACTATGCTTCGTACTACATTTTTACAAAACTTTTATTCAACTCAAAAAAAAAATTCCATAGAAATGTATTACTTTACAAAAAAAAAACGCACTTTTTTTATTTATGAAATTACTTCGTAAATATTAAATTAATTTCGTAAAGTTTAGAAAAGAGTTTCGTACATTTCGTATATTCTACGAAAGAATTTCGTGGTGCGTTCGGAATAACGAAAGATTTCTAACAATGAACGAACGAATTCGTTCATGTTGCATAGATTTTTATGATTGTAGATGCTTTAAAGTTTTAGAGCAAAGAAAACAATTATTTGCAAAAATATTTCTTTCTTGCGTTACAAACAATGCACTGTTTCTCTACAAAACAAAGAGCAATTCATCTTCAGTTTACATTACTAAATGTATTAACCAATAACCAATGGTTATTCAAATGTAAGGGGAAAAAGATAATCAAAACAAGCGAATAGCGAATATTGGTTTGTTGGATTCTTAAAAACAACTTGAACGTTTTGGTTGCTTATAGTAATTCTCATTTTGTTTAATGGGGTTATTATATAAAGACAAAAGATATTCATGAGTTTTTTAAGAATTTGGGTTGAAGTCTACTGATGATTTGGTGTAAGAACCAATGAAATGCATATAGACAAACTTAACCAACAACAAACCCTATAAATTAAAAAGAAAATTGGGATTAAATCCTAAATAATATTTTGAAAAGTGAAAATCAATAACTTTTTTTTTAAACGTAAAATTTAATTATTCTACATTTAAACTATAATTCACCTGTTAGTTTTTTTAACTATGTTACATAATAAACATTTTATTGCAAATGAGTGTTAAAAAGTAAAAAAAAAACATTTAGTTTCAAGCTTCAACGATTTTACACTTTGTTATACTTGTTAACTAAACAGAGAGTGATGTTTTTCACAAGTTGTAAAGTTTTTTTAATGATTGACCTAAATTTAAAAAAAAAAGTTTGTAGTTATAAAAGAAAAATATTTAACGTTGCTGGAAAAATAAAATTTTTTGTGAACAAAATAAAATTAGTTATTTGGCGCGAAGGATCAATTCGCAAAAGATTTTACAAAAACAACAAACCCAACTAATAAAAATCTATTTAAAAAAATTCTAAGAAAAAACTAGATGTAACAAAAAAAACTATCACTTTAATCTTAAATGTTTTTATCTAATTTAAAACAACTCTTCACAATGTAAAGGTGTTCTTAACCTAATTGTTTTTTAAATTTTGTATGGCAACCCCCTTATGCGGTGGAGATAGGAGATAAGTATGTTGTAAGAAAATCTTTGCAAGGGAAAATGAGTTGGAGTCTTACATTTATCCTATTAACGGACACCCTGCAAACTGTAGGGGGAATTTATTACAATTTCCCAAACTTTTTATGGGAGCGCCCTTAGGGGATGGTGATAGGAATATGGCTGGAAGGGGATACTAATGGGGGTCGGTCGTAAATCTATTTCTCTAAAACCGACTCTAGGGAAGTTATGGGCGTTTTTACATAATTTTTGCAAATTATGTATGGCCACCCCCTTTGGTGATGGCGTAGTTTGTTCTAGGAATATATTTGAGAGGAAAACTAATGGGAATCTGTGATACATTTTATTCCCCTAAGGTCGACTCTGGGGATGTTATAAGGGTTATTACCCTAATTTTTTTAAATTTTGTATGGTAACCCTAATAGTGGCTGGAGATAGGGCGTAAGAATATGTCACAAAAATGTTCGAAAGAAAAAATTAATTAGGTCCGGCCTTACATTTGACCTTTGTAGTAGCACCCTGGAGGTTGTGGGAGCGATTTAAAAAAAATAAACTTTGTATGGCAACCCTGTTAGAGGGCGGAGATGTGGTGTAAGTATTTTTTACAAAAATTTTCGTGAAAAAAAATTAATGGGAGTCGGTCTTACATTGCACCCGTGTTGGAGGGACTCCAGGGCAGTTGTAGTTTATATACAAATTTTAAAGAAATAAACAGTGGTAGTCTTAGGTTTTGGCTTATATATTGGTCAGTTATCGGGCGATTTTGCTGGATTTCAATAGCGATTTTCTTGCAGATATTTCTGATAGCTTAAAACCACGTACGAGTCTATGCGGCATCGGGGAGCTTGAAAAAGTTGATTTCAACCAAAACACGGCCAGACGGGCAAACGGACATTGCTAAATCGACTTCCCTATCTATAAGGACAAAGAAATTACATGCTTTATGGGATCGAAGATGGATATTAAAGAAATTACAAACGAAATGACAAGCGTATATGTACCCTTATTACTTATGTGATAGGTATTAAAAAAAACTTCAAATTTAATAAAAAATCATTCAAACTTTTTACCAATTTTCCAATCTAAACTTATGATTTTATTTATTCATTGATTTTAATTATTAAGCCCACGGATCAGTTGGTTAATATCCTTAAATACTTTGTTTGAGTTCTCATATTTTTATTATTAATTTTTTTAGATAAAAATGTATTAAAAATTGTTACAAAGAAAATAAATAAAAAATACATTTTTTTCCAGAAATTTTTTTTTAAAAATTTTAATTAATTTTTAGTTTATTTGTTTATAAACTATTTTTGGTAATTACAATTTTTATAGATATTTACGTTGCTGAAATATTTTTTATTTGCATTTAAAACAATGTTTAAATCGTTCCCTTTTAACTACAAACAAAAACGTATTCACTTGTCCACCCTGTATCTTTCCAGTGAAGTATTTTTTTTATTTTTACCCCAAACAAGTTCCACATACAAAAGTAAAATTATTTCTCAGTGCAACATTTTCTCTCTAACGAAAGTCAAGAAAAATCAACAAAATGATACAAAAACCACCCTTAAGAGAGTTTAAATGAAGTCTACCACGGGTATACGTTATTTACACAATTGCCGGCAACCGGCTAAAAAGAATGAATAAAAGAAAACATGTGTTTTACCTTGTCGCATCGCAACAAACAAAAAAAAGAAAATTAATGCAAATTTTACTATAAAGTTTTCGTATGTGTTTGGGGCTCCACAACCCACTTTTTTAATATAAATATAAAGGATAATCAGAAAAAATAATACAACAAAACAATTAAGCTCGTATGTACAAAATGAATGTAAGTGTGTTTGTTTGGTGATAGGGGCTAGTGGGTGGTGGGAAAAGTTTATATTAAAGTCTGATTTTGTTTATTTTACTTAAAGGGTGGATTTTATTATCTTAATTCATGTGTCATGTGTAAAATGCAATTGATTTTATTTATTTTTGCTATTAAAACGGGCAATGCAGTTGGTGCTGGGGAACATGGTGTATAAAAAAACAAGACAGAGTAAGTATGTTTGACAGTGACATTCATTATGCGTTGGCATTGTTTGATTTTTTTGGATTTTTTTTTTTCGTTTGTTATTGCAATGCTAAAAAAGTTCCTTTTTAGATACATGTGCATTAAATATTTCTATGTGCGTACACCTAGAAAATTATTACAGTAACTGACTGTAAGTTATATAAAGAAATACATACTCCGTAAAGTTATTTTTAATAAAAAAAAACAGTTAAAGTGTAGCATAATAAATCGTTTGGTTTGGGCAGTTATTAACCGCAACGATTACAAAAAATAATAACTTTTAGTTAGAGTAAATTTCTAAAAAATTGTTAAAGTAAAAAAAGTTAAGACAATAAGTTAAAAAAACTTCGCTTTAACTTACAAAAAAGAAATTCCGTTTGCCTTTCTGGATAATATGTAAGTTAAATAAGTGATGTTTATAGCTACAAGCATTATTGCCGTTTAAAGAATAGTGACGATGAGAGCCGTAGCTGGTTTCGAAAATGTATTCTATTTGACTGGTGTTGGTAAGAAAAGTTAAGTTGGCTTTTCAAATACGTTTTTTTTTTTAATTAATATTAAATTAAAATAATTGTTCTTAAAAAAAGAAATTAAATTAAAGATGAACTAAAGTCAAAATAATAAGAAGATAAATATGTTAAAATTAGTTATTTTACAAATTTCTGTAAGCTTATTTGAAGTAAAGAGTACAGAGCTTTAATGAAATTTAAACACAAACACTCACGCTCATTACTAATGTTATGACATTATAAATGAATGAAGGGCTAGTTAATTTGAAGACTTTCCGCAAGTTATTTTTTTTAAGTCTTTGAATTTATATAAATGAACTTTTTTGTTGATTTAAATGAATATTTTAAGAGTTGGGTCCGAATCGGTAATTAAGTTCGTTAAGTTTTTTGCCAACAACCCAGTTCAGTCAATATCCAAGCCCCATAGAAACTATTTAGTGGTTTGTGAAAGAAACGAATTAGGTTGTTGGCAAAAACGAATAAAAGTTATAACTTAACTCTAAATATCTTGTAGGAGGAGTTTTAAATGAATATTCAGTTGTTTTAAGTTACATTTTTGGATCATTATACATACTTTTATAATTTTTTGAAATGGTGTACTACATGTGTACGTATATAAATATTTTATCTATGTTCGTAAAGTGTAAACATCCTGTAATGCTTTAAATTTTCCACAAATAAACGGGTTGTGTTTTTTTAAATATTTTTTTCTCGCTCGAAATATCCATATTCTCAAAAAATTGTTTTAAAACTTCCAAATTTAGTTATTAGTTACGGAGATAGTCTTTATTTATTTAGTAGAAATTCCTTGAAAAATTTTTTTCATTTTTCCTAAAGGTAATTGTAGTTTTAAAATAATATAAATTTTTTATAAAAGTAAAATTTTTTTTAATTAGCGGATCCCTTGAAATTATTATTTTTTCTAAATTTATCATATATAATTTAGTGGCTTTTTTATCTCTAAAATAAAAAAAATATAGAAAACTTTTGTTATTTGTTACAAACATCTTAACGACAATATTATGTCTACCCAAGTGTATAATGAATAAAGGTTTTCTAAGAAACAAAAAAATATGAAAAGTCATTGGATTTTTGCTTTTATTTGGTAACATGTTGTACGTTGACATTAGCAACGTTTTAGCCAAGCAGTCAGAGAGACAAACAACAGACTTAATCAAAGCTAAGTAAGTAGTGGTAATTACAGTACATTCAACTTTGTACTTCACACAAACTAACAAATAACTATAGTCACTTATGCACTGTCATGTTATTATGGCACAACTTTTTGTTTTACATTTCGTCTTTTTACAAATAAATCAAAATTTTACTCTTGAAACAATTCTGCCATTTTTAATTTATACAAAGGAAACTTTCACAAAATCATTACATAATAAAATACATATTTCTTAATTTTTTTTGCTAAGAATTTTCAAAAAAAAAATTGGCTGCAGATATTTAACAAAAAACTAAAAAAACTGTTGCCAGTTTGTTCAAATTAATAACCATTTTTTTATTAACCTAAAACGTTTCTAAAAATCAATTTACAATTTCTGTTAAAAAATATATTTATTGGGTTATTGTTGGGTTAAAAAACAAGAAAAATAATTTTTAATAAATTTTTGGAAGAAAATATGTTATTTACAGATTTCTCATAAAGTTTGGAAGCAGATTTTCTCGGGTATATGTTCTTAGAGTCGCGTGTGCCCATTTTGTTAAAACAAAATTAGCCGAATCAAGAACATGGGTTAGTTTACTAAGTCTCGTAAAAACATCTTATATCCCACGAAAACCAGATGGTATGTCGACGACAGAAATTTGAGTTTTTAAAATTTTAGATGTCATTGGGTACTGGGTCTTACAATCATGTTGCAATTACGTTTGAGTTCGAATTACTAAATAGGGAGGACTGGTAACTCCGAACGTGACCATATAAAGTTCGTAGTCCTTACTTCGTCTTCGAAATAAACCATACGTAAAAACTCTTTACCATAGCTGTAATTTGTGAATATTTTTACTCAAAACATTTTCAAAAAATTAATATTTCTTAAATTCAAGTGAAGTTTAAAAAATATTACATATATCTGCATATATGTATGTATATGAAAAGAGCTATGAATTTCAATAGAAAATTAATTTTTGTATGAAATGCTTCTTGGAGAGCGAAGATAGAAAGGAGGTTTGTTTTAAAAAAATTAGAAAAGTAAAAGTAGTCGGTCATACACAACCCTCTAGCACTCTGGAAGCGGTGGTAAAAATGTTTGATTTCAAAGGAAATTAAATTTTGAATGGGAGCTGCTACAGGAAATTAATAAAGGGGTAAGGTTTGTTCCGAAGAAATGTTGAGAATAACAGATTTATGGTAGTCGGTCATACATTTCAACCCACTCTGGGAGCGGTGGTAAAGATTTCTGATTTCATAAATAATTCAATTTTGAATAGGAGCTGCCATAGGGAATAGAAATAGAAGGTAAGTTTATTCCGAAGAAATGTTGGGAATAACAAATTTATGGTAGGTGGTTACATATTTCAACTAAATTGAAGCACTCTGAAAGCAATGTTGAAGACTTTTTTTGTTTTTATATAAAATTCTGGGACCAAATCGTCGCATTCAATTCGAATCGAAATTTCACCCGGTGGATCAAGTTGTCAATGCTTTAAGTATAGGAATTCTAATAAGAATTTTGAAATTTCGATTCGAATCGAATGCGACGATTTGACCCCTGTTATGTATGGAAGCCCCATTGGGGGTAAAAAAAGGAAATAGGTTTGTTCGAAAAATTTTTAAAAATAAGAAATTAATGGTAGTCGGTCAGTTAATACACCCCAATTGGACCATACTTTCAGTTTAAAAAAAATGTATTTAAGTATTTTTTTTAGAAATACAATTTTTTTGTTCTAATTTTGTCAAATAAAAATATATTTAAACATTTGCTTGAATATTTCTCTATTCAGGGGCCAAATTGGCGCATTCGATTCGAATCGAAATTTCACTCTATCGATCGAATTTTCAATGCTTTTAATATATGAATTTTAATAGGAATTTTTAATTTCGATTTAAGCCGAATGCGACGATCTGGTCCTAGGTTTTTCTAATTGAGTAATTTTATTTCTTTTTTGACAGAGAAAAATTTCAATTTGAATCGAATGCCACGATTTGGACCAAGGTTTTTCTTTAATAAAAGTTGTAAATATTTTTATTTGAGACCAAATCGTTGCATTCGATTCAAATTGAAATTTAATCGATCGATCGAGTTGTCAATGCTTTTAATATGGAAATTCTAATCAGAATTTTTTAATTTCGATTCGAATCGAATGCGCCCATCCGGTCTTGATATTTTGATATTCAAATAAAAAAGTTCAAATTTTAATTAGATTGATTATGTTTAAATTGAAATTTATTTCAAGCATAAAATATCTTTTTTTCACAATTGATTTCAGTTTAAAGAAAACAAATGAAACCACATTTATATTTAATTTTTTTAAATAAGGAAGGTTAATACTTCATTTAACAAATAAACTTTTTTCTAAGAGTTTTTTAAAATTAGAAGAGAAAAGGAGCAATTTTTAAAGAAGACCGAATAATAATTGAATTAAGCTAAAATAATAATAAAAAAAATAATAAAATCTTCCTATTAAATCGGAGGTCATGCTAAGAGAATCCGACAGTTGGTCCCACGCAGCATCTTCTTTCAAAATGAACGTTAACTTTCAAAAATATTGTAAAATATGAATTTTATCTATGTATGTGGTGAAAGACAACTAAAAAACAAATGCGATTGACAAGCTAAAAAGTAAAATTTTTTTGAGTTACTTTTGCCAACAAATTAATAAAAATACTATCATGAGTAAAAATGACCAAAAGCAAAAACCGGCTGAAATTCTTTAAAAAAAAACGCTCAAAATAAAATATACAAAAAAAATTTTAGCATTGATTTGTAGGCAATGCTAAATTTTTTTTTTGGAATTTTTTGCTGATCTTGTTTATATCTATTAATTTTCTTTTTTATTGTAGTTTTTTTATAAGCCACAAACAACTTATTCTACAAAAAAATTAAAGGTTAAAAAATGTGAGAAAAATAAATTGTGATGTTAATTTTTGTATTATTGAAGACCTTGAGTTTTATTTAAAAATAAGTTTTTTTTTTGTTACAAAGTTAAACCAAAAACAATTCCAATATATAGAAAACGTATTGAAAGTTTCTTAAGGCTGTTTGACTTAAACTGCAAACAGTTTTGTAAATTTACATTTAAGCCCAGCAATACCTTTGTTTGCCATGTATATCTGTTTGGTGTGCCTTATCAACGCATGAGATATTTGGACTATTTTTTTCGAAAATTCTCGAAGCCAGGCGACGAATGTCAACGGTGAAAATTATCGACGCATGGTTACGGAATTCTTTTTGCCAAACCTGCGAGCTCATCCATCGTACTCTTTACACGCGTGGTTTCAGCAGGATTGGGCGACTGCACACGATGGATTTGCTTCGGGAAAATTTCCCCCAAAAACTTATCAGTCGCTTAGGGGACAATCCATGGCCACAGAGGTCCCAATCTAACTCTCATGGATTTTTTTTTTATGGGGCAACCTTAAAGAGAGGGGTTATGATAAAAATCCTCAATCTTTTGTGGCTTTAAAATAATCGTCAAGAAATCAGCTCAATCGGATCAAGGTTAACTGCAGCGTGTGGCGCATAACACAAGGCTCCATTTTGAACAGGGTGTTTAACACGACGGGAGACATCTGGATGATATACTCTTTAAAAAATAAAATCCGTATTTCCATTAATGCTCTTTATAAAAGTTTGTGTCAATTATTTCATTTAGGGGTGGATATATAAATCTGCCACCATACACCCTGAATATAGTTTTTGACTGAATGCGGCTGCGAACAATTAAATAGAACTGTTTTCCAACTTTGTGCAAAGAAAGTTCTTATAATTGTGTTGAAATTGTTAAAAAAAAAACTTTAGGTATGATGGTTTTTGTTACGTCATCAACTCGTTTTTTATTTAAGTTTTAAAATAAAAATCTGCCACCAGACACCCTGTTTTACATAAATATTTTAAAAAAATTACATGCTAGAAGCAAAATAATAATAATAAACTCTTTCGTATTTCGATTTATTTATTTACATATTTACGTATCCAAACTACAATTAAACAATTTTACATAAAGCAGCCATAGTTTCAATAATGCATTTATCGGATGTGAAAATACGATAAGAAGTAATAAAAGCTTCACCGTAAACGTTTTGCTAGAACTACAAACACACAAAAGTCACATTCTTTTTAAGATGAAAGTCAAATAAATGCGATTTTGCAAACAAAATATTTATCTGCATTATTTTCGTCACACCAAATAAATAATTACTGTTTTAGTAGGTGTAGCCAATGAACTATAATTGTGTTGTATATAGTATTTTTATTATCGTTGAAATGTATATATAAAAAGAAAAATAGTTTAAAAATGTTTTATTGTATATAAAATATTAAAAGGTTTTTCTAACTACTTTTTATGTTTTCAGCCCACAGCTATATAATTAAATTTTCACAGAGCAAACACTTTTCCCAGCCCACATGGCTTACAATTAAATTCACTAATTAAAGAAATAATTATATCAACAACAGTAACACTGGTGCCCAATAAGATGATCATTTTCATCGCTGTGATAAGATTAAGAAAGAACAAGTAAAAGCACTATGTTTGTATCTGACGAATCATACATACCCTTCACTTAAGCCTTTTTGTATTTCCAGTAATCCTATCTAGCTAAGATATTTTCAAACTCGTTCCGTTTGTATAGGGGCTACCATTTCCCTTGCTTCTATCCAATTCATTTTTTTTTTCAAAACTTAAAAATCATTTTTAAAGAACTTTTAGCAGTACTCTTCACACACGTAATTTCAACAGAATGGGGCGATTGCACACACAGCCATAGCTTAGATTGATTTGCTTCGGGAAATTTTCCTCCGAGGCCACCGAGGTCACTCGATCTAACTCCCATGGACTTTTTTATGGGGTTACCTCAAAGAGAGGGTTTATTTTGACAATTCCTAATCTCTTGTAGCTTTAAAGGAAAATATTCGTCGAGAAATCAGCTCAATTGAACCAAGTTTACTGCAGCGTGTTGCGCAGATCACAAGGCTCCGTTTTGAACAGTGTGTTTAACTCGATGGGAGACATTTGGATGACATACTTTAAAAAAAATAAAATCCGCATTTCCATTCTATCGTTCAATGCTTTTAATAAAACTTTGTGTTAATTTCTACGTTTTTTATCTAAGTTTGAAAATATAAATCTGCCATCAGACACCCTGTACAACATTAACACAGTGGACACATGAAACTGAATTTTTTTTTATACAATAACCATTACTCAAGGAATGGCCCTTTTATATGTATTGCATTGTGTTGGTATCAGGAAAATAGATTACTGGAAGGAGGATAAAGGGAGCAGTGTTATGGAAATTTAGATTTAATTTCTCTACATTGCTGTGAACGAAAAGACATCTTTAGGAAGCAAACTTCACATACGAACCGTGCGACTAAAGAACGAATTTTCTTTGTAGTGCATAGTGCGATTCACTTCCCAGTCGACCACAAAAGATTGTGCTCGCGAAAAATCTCGGGTTTCAGGAAGAGGTTCCCTGATTTCTTTAGAGCACATTCCATTGTAGTATCGATAGATACTAGACGTCTGCGTGACTACACTCAAATGCCGTTTAAATACATTCGTTTGTTTTTCAACAACATAGTGTTTTTCATTCAATGTTAAACAAACTAAATGAATGAACCCACAAGAGAAAGCAAATAAAAAACAACTCCAACCGAAAAAAAAATATTACTAATACATTCATATAAATAAATACTGAATAGAATGAGTAGGTATTGTTGTATGATTGGTGTAAAAAATTATTATTGGGCGCATTCATTTGTGTTTGCAAATTTGTCGTTATTTTTGTTGTTAAAACATTCATTAACTCGAAAAAACAACTGAATGTTTTTATAAAAACTCTAACTGTAATGAGACTTTGCTATGTTTTTGTATTTTCAAGTGAGTTTTATAAACATTCAAAACGAAAACTGTAAAATGAATGTGTTGTTCTTGTATCAGTGAGTGTAACACACAATACATTCTTTCTTGTGTTGTTACTGGTTTAACTTTATTTATCTCCCATAGAATGAAAAATGTTTGAATGAATATTGTTTTTGTTGTGTATAGGCAATCAAATGAATATATTCATGCAGATGTCTAATAGATACCATCCAGTACGCGGTCAAGTACCTCAAAATATACTTTAAAGCTCCTCCTAATGCATAAGAATTACTTTCCATTTTCTTTCGGATATTGGTGGTAGGAAGGTCACCATTAAAATTTCGTAAATTGGTCCTTTTTATAGGGGTTACCATTTTCCTTGATCCTTTTTAACATTTTCTTTAAAGTAAAGGACTATCTTCGGCCAGGTTTAAATTGGGTAGTTGTTATAGTTTGTAAACTTTAAAAGTTTTGCCCGTTTATTTATTTTTTCCTAAACGAATACATCAAACTAGAATAACACTGTAGCAGGTTTGAAGTCAATTTATGCAATCGTAGGGGGTTACCACTTCTCTTGCCTCTATCTGAAAAAAATTGTCCCAAATAAGCTTGCCGCCTTCAAAGTGTTCGTACCATTTTTGTAACAAAAGTGACCACAGTTTTTGAGATTTTTTCAAAATATATTATTTCAATATTTTTCTTATATCTTTGCCCATAGTTAACCGATCTTGACGACTTTAAATGGCGCCTGTATTCGAGATATTTCTGATAATTTGACACGAAAGTTGTCTCCGAAAACTTGATATAAACAGACAGACCGACAGGCATGGCTAAATCGACTTTTCTATCTATAGGGATACGAAATATATATTTACTTAATGAGGTCGCAAACGAATCTTTTAAAAATAACAAATGAAAAGAAAAACTCATATATACCCTAATCACTATGTAAAGGGAATAAAAATATACCTGCCCATTTAAAAGATTTCTAAAAATATTTGCAAATATTATTTGATTTTAACCAAAGATAAGAAAACTCAAAAAGCAGCAATGAAAAACAATTATGATTTTAAAGATTAAATTAACGGAATTCGTCACTCGTCTGGCAGGACAGCTGATGAAAATTAACTATAAGAATAATGATAATTTTGCAGATGTGGAACAGTCTTCAACGGCCTTTACAAACGAACGTTAGTCAAATTCAAAAAAAAAATAAGAAATAAAAACGAAAAAGTTGTGTTTAATATGAATAATGTTGTGATAAATTTAATATTGGCTGGGGCTCTACTGTATGTGACCCATGGCTTACATTCTCAAAATCTTGCAAACCTATTATTTAGATCACGTTTGGCTGCACAAGATCCATCCATTTCTATGGCTTGTTTCTCTGCTTATATTGAAGAAACTAATCAAGTTAGTGAAAACTATGGAAAATATTATAACGAATGTTTGACAATTGCTAAGGCCGGTCGTCGAGCTATTGATGGTGAAATGGCCGCTAAACGCATTCTTATTCGCGAAAGTTCTCTGTCTATATGCAAACGATTAACTGCTTGTAATAATCTGAATTCAACAATAGAAGCTTTTAATTGCCATGATAGAATTGTAAGTTTTTAACAATAAAGCGGAAGGGGTTAAGGGAAATTTATCGTAAAAATGAAAACAAATGTTTGAAAAAACCCAAAATACCTAAAACTTTTTAATAATTTTTTTTTTGTTTTTAGCCGTTTAAGAAAAAAAGGAGTCGATTTTTTGTATTTTGTAGAAAAAATCTATTTCTAAAACAGCTGAAAATATAATCTCTAATTGTTACCCTAATATGGAAAGGCCCTAACTCATATTTTTAAGTCGTGAATTTTTTAGCTAACTGTGATATTTATCGAAAAAAAATAATCTGGGCTTATAAAAACATACGAGTTAGGGCTTCCTTATATTAGGATAACGATATGCAAATGTTTTTCTTTTTTATAAAAAAATATTGCCCTTTTTCAGTCTTTTCAATTTTGTAAGCCTTATAACGGCGTTCGTTTCGAATCGAAATTCTACTCGATCGATCGAATTTTCAATGCTTTTAATATAGAAATTCTAATTATAATTTTTCAATTTCGATTCGAATCGAATGCCGTAATTTGCCCCCAGATTATTATGATGAAAAAAAATTTTAATTCTCAAATTCTAGGGTGCCAACAACACCAAAGGCGTTTACAGCATTTCAGGTAGCGCTTCAGAATATGGAAATTTAATGCAAGAAAAATATCGTATTGTTGATTTGCGTCATGATCAGTGCGTCAAAAATGCTGAACGTAGCTATGTTGAAGGTACTGCTACCAAATATCGAAATTTACAGGATTGTTTAGATGGACACGCTAAACCTGTACCGCCTACCACAGCTACTGTACCTCAAACAACCTCAACTGAACCACAAACAACTTCAACTGAGCCACAACCAACCCCAAATGAATCAAAACCAACTCCTAATACACCGACATCGGACCCGGTATCAAGCACTACTGAAACTGCAACTTCTCCCATTATTCCCAATACAACAACAGCTAATGAGGCAGCAACTGTTGAACCAAAAAGCTTGAGCGGAACTAAATAATTTAATAAATTTCGAAACCATTTGCTTAAATAAAATTGCATTTGACTTGTAAAAACTTACCGAAAAAAAGTTAAATTTAATTCATAGAGCTTACCTGAAACGAGAAAAAGAAGAATAAAAAGAATTGAATTTTTTGTTTGCTATTTTTTTAAACGATGAATACGTCTTGCTATCTTAATATAAGCATAAAGGCCATAATTCATATTTTGGTAATTAAAAATTTGTTTGCGTATCTCAAGAAATTAAAAGTCAAACAAAATCGTTTTTAAGAAAAGAGTAAGAGCCTTTTTATATTAAGGTAGCGATATATTTTATCTAGTTATCTTTGCCAAGGAGCGGTTGTACACTCCAATTGGCGATAGTAACAAATCATTGTTGGACGCCGGTTTATGCCAAATGAGCGGAGCGGTCATAATGTAATTTGATTTAAATCGAAACTTTTTAGATTTATTTATTACCAAAGTTCGGAAACTCATTTCCTTGCTTTTCGGATCGGAAATGCTTTTTGAAGGTCTTTTCGAGATTCGAATCACAATGCATGAGAAGGGCACAGGACGAATTGCCCAAGAGAATGTGAAGCACTCTGAAGTTTAAAAAATTGAATTTACCGACAAGTTTTCTTAAATCTTAATTAAAAACTCTTGTTAAAAAAATGGTCCGTATACATGCAGACCAAAAAAAGTTATGGGAAGAAGGGTTTAGTTGTCTTGAAAAACCAAATCTCGTGTTTCAGGAACAAATACCCAGATTTATTCAAAGTGCATCCTATAATGGAATTAACTATATTCCTTATTGTCTCCGATGAGCCCCTTAGCCCGTTTCTGTACCCGATTGTACACGATTTTTGAAGGGATAAAAAAAATCAATCAATCCTTGTAACAATTAAAAGGTCTAACAAAAGAGAAAAACTATCGATTTTTTTAAATTTTATTAAAAATAAAATTACTTTTACTTAATAGGAACATCTGGGCAGCTTAACCCACGTTATTTATTCTTCCAAGCTATCATCAATAGTCATTATTATTTACAATAAAAAAAATTAAAACAGATATCAAGAAGATGACTTAAGGCAATCTTACATTAATTTCAAAAAGAAATTGAAATTCAATAGCTTATGCATTTTAACCAACAATGAGATGAAATAAATAACCATTAAATTCACGATTTGCCTTTGTAATTGCAAGACATAAGTGTATGGCAAAACGATTATTAGCAATTACGACTCCAGCACTCAGCTTCCAATTGTTTTTGAGTTAACATTGTATCTAATGCACATTACGATTGCACTATAATTTTATAGCGATCAGATATGTATATAAAATTTGAACGAATCTGCGAACCCAACAAACGTAAAGGAACTTAAAAAATAATGAAGGCCCATATTAATAATATTGTTACGGAGTTAAATGTTGACTAGGTATGTAATAGAGGCCAGCCCAAGACGACACTAAATAAGGCATCATATCGAATTTTCAATTCTATTCATAAGCCTTACGTGTGCACACACAAAAATAAGTACTGCGTTGTATTGTTCGCCATCTCTTTTGTTTACTAAACTTAACTTAAATGAAAAATATATTCACAGTTAAGCACATTTAAGCAAACAACCACGGCACATCAATTCATCATGATCGCACACTTCCATTTCAATTCATCTCGAAACTTTACTGTTGGCGGGATGTTCCTGGTGTGATAGTTATAAAAAACGGGGGTTGATTTTGAATGTTCATATGTATGTAATGTAATGTAATTATGCATGAGTTTTATATTGATTTGCCTGCTTGTGTATATGTTTGTTTGTGTATGTAGCTACTCAACATTGTGTGTATTATTATTGGTTAACATAACAACTACATTACTCTTAAGTCTTTGTTGTTGTTGCCACACCATAAGCACAATAATTTTTTTATCGACCACAGTGCCTAACACCACTCTTTATTCTTAACTACTTTACACTGCAGCACAAAAACTGTGTCAGCTACTTTACATTTCAGCACTTAAACCGTTTAACCGCACAATAACACAAGAATTAGAAAATTATGCGGTTCTTGAATTAGCTTGAATAGGACTTGATGCAGGTCCCTAGTATGTAACATGATAATTTTATAAGTTGTGGGGCATTATTGGCGGTTGTTGTCTGTGCTAAGAAGTTATTTCGGCGTTATGGCTAAAAGCAAAATGAATTAATCTAAATGTAACTGCCATCTAGTTCTCGAATTTTGTGAAACATTCTAGGGTATTACCATCCACTATAAATAGTCGAGCAACAGGAATGCCACAATCAAGTATAAGTTTAACCGTTGAGTTGAATAAGTGAAATTGTGAAATTGCTAAATAATAAAGGTAAATAACTTTAAGTGTTTTTAAGAAGATTGTAAATAAGTATACGACAGTGTGTTTAAGTAAATAAAGTTTTTGTACTGTTGAAATAAAATTTCAAGTGTTGTTTATTATTACTTTTGCAATAAAAAGAACCCCGGTTTATTTAAAGGAAATAAACCAACGTTTATTATAGGTATAAACGTAACAATATTTTTTGAAGATTTATTAAAGATTTATTAAAAAAATTTCTCTGGAATAGTTGTCAAATAAGGCTTTAGTATTTTATTATTATTTAAGTTAAGTTTCATTTTCCTTTCTACAAGTTTGAAACGCACTTTCAAAAAATACATTCGGATATAAACTAATTTTATATATATTTTTTTTTAATTTAAGAATTTTTATAAAAATTCTCTTCTAATAAAAACAAAGTTAAAATTTGTTAAAAAAAAATACGAACACAAAATTAAAAAAAAGAATGTTTAAAATATATATGAAATAAATTTTATAAAAACATTATAGAAAATACAAAACGATACAAAATACAACATATTGTGAATTCACTAAATTAATAATTTTTTTTTCATTCATTAATATTAGTAAGAAAATTGAAAAAAATTTTTGACAACCAAAATTTTGCCTTATAAGAACTGACACGTTTAAAGCAACTTTTAAGTGGTTTCTATAACACGTGAGATAAAGTTGATGCTTTTTTGTTTTGCTTTAGTTGTCAGTTAAAATTGTAAGCGAAACATTAACTGAACATATACAAACGACTGCAAAAAACTGACCATATATATGAAAAACCCTGGCAATAAACTTGCCCAACCATATAAGTATGTATGCCACAACTTTATACAATTTCCCCATCAAACAGCTTTTGAATGCTGCCACTAAACAACCGATCATATAATGACTAAAAAAGGTCTGGTTTAATAAACTTTTGGAGTAGTTTTACTTACAAAAACCATAAATGTGTAAAACAAAGTTGCTGATGATTTTATGTTGGGGAAAGATTTCGATTTCTATGTTTATAGGTTTTAATTTTGTTTTGTCCATTATGACCATTGAAGATACAATACGCAGGTGTTACTGTTGATGATTGTATTAAATATTTTAAATTTCTTTGTTTTTTTTTAAATTCAGCGTGTCGTTTATAATTGAACGTACAACATTTTTATTTCATACATACTTGGCTATAAGATTTCTCCCCTTGACTGCTTGTCTGATGCAAGTAATAATAGTTTTGAAAATAAAGCTCATTAAGTGTACACAATAAAAAATCCTTAAAAAGTAATCTGTAAATACTTTGTTTATTATTTTTAATGGCAAAATCTATAAATATTGATTAAAAGGAAAAATTCAAAAAAATTGATATTTCCTGAAATTAACAAGTTGTATTTATTAGTATTCTAGTCACATGATTAATTTCAATTCGTATACAAATGATTTACTAAAATTTTTATTTTTTAGGAACTTTTATTAAAGTAATGAAGATTTATAATATTAAAGTATTTTGTAAAACTAACACGGAACAAATATGAAATTGATTTTAATTAAAAGATTTGTTATCCCAATTAAAATTTTCATTGATTTTCAGCTTGCAAACAAATTCATAACAATGGGTGAAATTTTTAAGAGCTTTCGAGTTTGATTTAGGGAAAATTTAAAGTTATACATTTATAAAATTTTTATTAAAGTCGATAAAATAATTTATATAATTTAATGTTTAGGGAAGATTCTATAAAAATGCTGACCGCAGCTACGCCTCAAGGCATTATAGCACATCAGATGCTATCTCACGAATAACACCTTTTATATGGGCTTCCAGTGTGTTAAACATCGCGGGCTTTTTTTTCTTTATACATAAGCCTTAATATAGCTCTACAAAAAAAATACTCAAGACGTTTAAAATAACGATCTAGGCCAATTGACCGGCCCCAAAAGTGAAATAAATTGTTCACTGAACTTGCCTCTCAATTGAGAAATTGTTTCGCGTGCTGTGTGACATGTGGCACTAGAGTTTCCACTTTTTTTCCTGTAACTAAAATACATTGTATATTAAAGGTGAATGAAGAAAAAGTACGTAGTATAAGACACATAAGTACAATTTGTTTGTCTTTATTCTAATTTATGAAAACGTTTTTTTTATTGCTTTTAGCAAGCCCTGCCAAAAATATTGGACCACATGGTCCATTTTATTGAAATGTACTAGTACAACATGATCCTTTGTAATGCAGTAATAGACCATGTCGTCGTCAAGCAAGAGCTTTTAGTTAGTAGACAGGCATTAGTGTTTTAACAATCGCATATTGAGTTGCTAGAGTTATAAAGGGCACCCTCTATGATGTACTATAGAGTAGTTTTGAAACTACCGCGATGTAATGCATATATGGGTTATATGATCCGACCCTAGGGCATCACAATGTTTAATGGATCGGGTTTTTTACATACAGTTGAGTTACTTATGAAGTAGTTCTTTTTTTATGGAATTGCCCATACATGCATTTGGGGTTGGTTGCAACTTCAGATTTCTGCCAAGAACTGGCAATCAGAGAGTTCTATAAGCTTCTCTATGACTGCAATGTATTTTAGCCAGAGATTCTAGCAGCCAAATTGGCCGCCGACCTTGCTTTGTCCTCTAAAACTAAAAACTCTTGTATTTTTTGATAGTCGGGCGGCGATCAAGGCAATCTTCGTAAACCTCCCCTACTCCCTAATTGTTTGGGCGTGCTAGGAATCCATGTGTAGACTGTGTGCCGAGTGACAAGTGCACATCTACTGGGCTTCAGGCGTATTGAAGGAAATGAGATGGGAGACGAGCTGGCGAAGCAAGGGGACCAATCTGCCATAAGAGCAATGAACGTTCGTGCTTCACTTCAGTTTTACAACAATGGTATAGACTATGCGGTGAGGTTCAGAGCCACAGAGGTCTGGCAAATACCACGTCGTGTAGAGCGCCAGAATAATGCGAGAATTTTATGACTTGTGGGCGGCGTGGCCTTTGCGAAGCAGCAATTTTGGACTCTAAGTAGGAATGATAACAGATCATTGTTGGACAGCGGTCATGCCAAAAGAGCAGGACAATTGAAGAAAATACAGAAGAACAATTTTTCGGTGCAAGCAAACCGTACAAGTAAAGTCACTTAACAAAGTTGCAATAAAATCAATATTTCAGGTTAAAAACTTAATTTGTATGATTTTAGGTAATATTTAAAAGATTTTCGCCATATACTGAGCGACAGTAGTTAAGCGGGCTTTGGAAATTAAATCAGTAGGCGGAAATGTCTTTCTGAGGCTCTCAAAACACCTAAATACAAAGGGATGCAAATTGCAAGCTAATTATTACTTTTATGTAGTGATAGCCACATTATCCCCTGGGTACCGAACACTAATAGGGTTTTACATGAACAGAGCGCGAGAAGCAACGAAAACCTTAACAATAAGAGCAAAAGGCGCTGTCCATAATTTTAATTTTGAATTAATACATACTATAAAATTACAAATTAAAAAATTAAAAAATTGTTTTCCTAGTCATTCCAGAAACACTAATTAATTTCATCAAGTCCTTAACCACTTAATATGATCACATAATTATTTTGTTTATTCTACAAGACAACCAGTGAAAGTTTATTTACACGTTTTAAACTACATTTAATTAAATCAAAAGTCATTACGTATTATTGTTTGTTTTTAGGTTTTCCATTAGTAAATTACATCACATGAAGAAAAAGTGTGCTCATAATACAGACATCACAAGTGGATGAAAAAAAATTGCCAACATCAAACTTGAACTGGTTGCCTATAAAATTGGAAAATAAAAAAAATAAAACCGCGCAAACAAACTACAAAAAAATTAAAATAAACTATATTTTCAATATTTTCCGTACAAGAGTGGAATACATGGAATTTATAAAAAAACTAGCTGTTGGTTGCAAACAGCAGCCAAGCAAATATATATAAAGAAAAATGTGTTAATATAACGTGAGATATTTGAGCAATAAAAACAGTTTCTTAAAAACTTAATTCAAATGATTTTGTTTTTCAATTTGATATTGTTGAAACAAAATGTGTTCAAAAGAAAATCTTAAAAAAATGAAAACAGGAAAAAAAACAAAATAAACAAAAAATATTTCCCCAATAACATACAAACACATTAACTAACGGGTTATGTTAAAGTCCAAGTAATGACTTGAATGGGTAAAGTTAACATGTAAGGATGTGGAAGTAGCATATTGAAATGATTATTGAAAACAAAAAACAAAGAAGTTTGTAAACGAGCAACAGCACTAAAATTATAAAACAAAATAAGTAAAAGAGAGATTTGAAGAAAATAATTTTAAAAGAAACTGCAACAAAAGGTATAGACAACTTCAATGTGCCCTTTAATTATGTATTTATGTCTCTACACACTACCTGTAATTGGTCATCCACACTGGTACAACAAGATCATCATACGCTGCACTGGACAAATAACATATTTTAACCATTGTATTGACCAGGACCGAGTGGACTGATTCGCTAGAATCAATGCTGCAGCGTAATATCGAATAAGTCATCCCGTGGCTTTTCGGCAGTTACGAGCCCTGTCTCTTCTGGTCATATATCCACACAGTAGACGGAAATCTAACTTCGTCTTTATTCCAAAGAAGGTAAAGCATTACACACTAGAGCAAACGACTACGTCCTTTCTTGCTTAAAACTTTGAAAGTTTCTTATTGCCCACCTATCGGCCGGCCTATCAATACGCCTTCACCAAGGGTGGGAACGGCTCTCCGATCGCTGGTTTGTTATATCCTTTGAATTTAAAAACTATACTATTCTTGACAAATAAAATGCCTAAAATAGCGTTAACGCATCATCGAGGCCTATGTGAAATGGGGGTTAGACTGGGCGACCCCAGTGGCCATTCGGTGTCCCCAAAGCGACTGATCAGTTTTTGGGGAAAATTTGTTAACGTGGATGGGATTAACAGTGCGAAAACGCTCCAGCATCGTTTCACAAAAATGATTTCGTTAATCAAAATAACTTTTTTTTTAAATGATAGAACTTCAGATCCTTTTCTAAAATTTTATGAATAATCACTTTTGCAAGTCCCAGTTAGGCTGCGAATTTTTCCGTTAACTGCTTTCAACTATTTCAATATTTTCGGGAACCCTTGAAGATCGTCTCGGCCCTGGCCGCGGGACATTCATAGCTGAAGCAGTTGCGCGGAGTCTCTGCACCCACGATCGAATTAAATTTACATTCAGTCCATCACGTATTCACCAAATACTAAACTTTGAACAAAATTGTCAACAAGCAATTTCGTAAGAATCATTACCACTGCGATACTGCGATACCGGGACTGACAAATCCGCATAGTCGATAATTCCTACGGTGTCACCCTCCCTCCGCAACGTTTATTACTTTTTTTAATAATCGTATTTAAAAATATAAATTTGCCAAAATTTATGGCAAAAGTTGCTGAGTAAAAGAATTCTTCAGTAAGGGGTTCTAACGCCGTTAGTGCGGAATATGACTCTCAAAATGTTACTCAGGAATATGGACTAAATTGAATTAAGGACTATCACCTATGCGAATGATGTGACAGTGGCAATATCTGACGCCCATATAAAAACCATCTCTGAAAGGAAAGAGATGGCTTTAAAGAAACTCAGTAAGTGAAGCGCAGGAGCGGGCTATCTATTAATCCTTTTTAAACGAAACTGATTTTGTGCTTTAGATACAAAATTTCTTCTTCCAAACTCCGATACTAAATGGAGTGGTGCTGACTCTTGTCAAATAGCTTGAAATATCTGGAAATCATTTTAGATAATAAGTTGCCTCGGACGTCAACGTTGAGGCGGGAGTGGCTAAGGTGCAGTCTGTGGTGCATTTTTTTTAACGAGCCATTGGCAAGCCAGGCCTCAGCCTCCTGAACATCATTTGGATCTACAAATCGATAGAGCTATAGCCTGGTTGAAGACTATGGAAATCCTTCTTTCTTGTTTTACAGGAAGATTAAGATAAAATCATATCCTCAGGATCTGTAAATCTGGAAGAACTGGTGTTTGTGGGAGCATACTCATAGCATAAACAAGAGTGCGGATCTCGTTTAGACTTTCCGATGAATGCAGCATATTACATTCTGAACTGTTAACGATTGGCAACGTGGCTTACTAGCGACGGTACTACCGGATATTCGGCAGAAATATGGGGATCTCCACTGACAGACGAGCTGCCAAAAATATATACTTTAGATCACAGCTGTTATCCTTTTACGCCTGACATCCTTAACCTGAATAACGATGAATTCTAAAATCCTCTGGTATGGGTGCGACGAAATGTGATCAATGCGGGCAACTGTCCCCGAATGCCGGAAACCCTAAAACTGGACGGTGATGCATTTAAACATCACTTTAGTATAATACACTGGCAAAGGATGGTGCAAACTTGGATGACAGAGCGTTTGACCACTGCTGTGGCATTTCCCCTGTTACTGCAAATTTAGCGTAGATAAAAACCCTGGCAGAATGGCAGGAACTAGATGTTCCAACGAACTAAAATATGGAACCAGTAGGATAACCTGGCTATGTGTAGATCAGAGAGTTTCCAAATATCTTTTTGGTCTGAACAAACGGAGACTGAGAAACACCGTGGTTGCTTTAATCATGCCAGTAGATTTGAACTACCTTTCAACGAGGAGGTGAAAGAGGATATTGAAAGTATCCAACACCTGCTTTTCTCTTGTACGGCACTTTATAACCAACAGACTGAACGAACCGGGTGGATATTAGGAATAGCGGAAAATTTGGGGATATCGACAATTTCGGGAAAAGTGACGACATCGGGGTGGGCGACTATTGCTAACCATTTGAAAAAAATTTAATTGACAGTTTTAAAGGCTGAACAATTGCACGTGCCTTCAGGCATAAGCCAAGCAATTAACCATTAGGAAGAAAATAAATTTTTATTTTTATAAAAAGTTTATGACACTGGTATATGTATTTTAAGGTGTAAAAAAATTGAATTGCCCAACTTAACTGGAGTAGCAAAATATTGTGCTAAAAAGCATGTTTGGCTTATTTAGTTGACAACTTTAAAAGCTGTGCAAGTGCAAGTTCCTTTAGGCTGCCTTTGTAACATACATAAACCAAAAGGAAATTTTCACTTACAAGTTTTGATTTTTTTTTTTTTTTGTTTCGTTAACTTTGATATCGTTGGCTCTATATGTGGTTGGTGGTGGCTTATGTGCCTGTATTTGTCTTTTTCAAATTGTAAATTGACTGGTTTATTCCGAAATGAATGAGAGTTTTTTACAGTTTGCATAAGCAATTGTTGCCATTTATGGATATATCCAGGTGAAAAAATATTTTCACATATTTGTATGTTTTTTGCTTTTTTTTAGTTTATTTTTTCATGTTGGCGACAACACATATCAACGTTTCTTCCTCTTTCTTTTTGCAATACTTGCTGGATACTTGTTTTTATTATGTGTGGCCAGAGCGACATTTTAATGTTGTTGTCATTGCCATTTATTCATTTAACGAGGCAATGATAGTGGCCTGCAACATCATCAACTGCAAAACTGTAAAGCCTATGATGCTGACTTTTTTAGTGATCATGTATTGAAAATTTGATTTTCTTAATGGTCAGTTAAATATTCAATGATGATAAAGATTATGGTGCTTTGCTGCCAATAACGCCTCTGTAACTTCGATCACTTCGAGGTTGATGTTGCCGATGATCATAATAATGATGATAAAGCGTTTAGAATTGCAACTTGACACTTTCAAGAGTTTTTTTTTTATACCATGTTTGTTTTTATTTTCCATTTCAAATTGGCTGAAATGATTCTATAGTCGCATCTTTGTGGCTTACTTGCCAATATGCTAATTGTGCAAAAGACATTAATAATCGATTTACAAGTTTTTATTGATGTTAAGATTATTTTGCTTGATTCTGTTGTTAATAATTAACTTGTCATTTGACGATGATTTGTTGTTGGTTTTTTCTTGTTTGTTGCTTCGGGATAAACTAGAACTAGGAAGTCCGTTAAGCAAACTGGTAACTAAATGTAACATAAGTTTGAGAAAATGTCCAGTAAATTGTCGCAAAAAATTGTTGTATATAATTATAAATTCAAATAATTGACGACCAACGGAAGAACATAACTTATGAGAATATTGTGGTGTTATGTGTTTTATTTACAAAAGAAAAAAAACTTTTTTTAATTCTTTGTGTGTTTTGCTCATATTGTTTTGGTTTTCGTTGGTACTAATACTGTGTGTGTGTAAAATCTTTTCGGCCCCGAGAGATCAACTTGGACATCGTTGACTCGAATTCATTTCTACTAAGGAAGCTTAAAAGTTGGCTTTAATTTACCGTAACATTAGCCAAAGGGATATGCTACCAACAGTGAATAGTAAGAGAAAATAATGACAAATCAGCTTTTAAACAAAGTACAAATGAAATTTTTAGAATCATTTAAAAATTTTTATCAGTAAATCAACCAGTCTCTTATTATAGCCAAAAAGCCCTTAAAATTTGTGGTTTCTAACGTTATTATTTAAAGTTAACAATTATCCAAAAAAAAACATACACAGTTTGTTCCGAAAAACATTAAAGCAAAGAAATAGAATCAGGTGGCAAATTATGATTTAACGTTGAACTGTCTAAGTTTAGTTTTTTTGTTTGTTCTTCTGTGCAAACAAGAAAATCAAACTTCAGCAGTGTCCAAAAGAATTAATATCTTTTAAAAAGGTTCGTTTTATGCGAAAAAATTAATTTTGTTTTTTCTAGAAACCAAATCTTAGAAGCTTAAATCAAATCTGAAAAATTTTGTGGAATAAATTTTGTTGGATTGTGTGGGAGGGTGGGCGTGGCTGATAGCAAACAAACTTCGGGCATATTCAAGAAATGGTATGTAGCAAATTATGAAAAAAAAAATTAGATTGCATAGGAGGGGACCGTTCCTTATATTTTTAATGTATGAAGCCATACCAATGTGAGCCGTCTTGTAATAAATTCTCTCTAAATATGACACAAAATTTAACAGGATATGAGAAACCATAAGTTTATAGGAAATTAAAATCAGATCATTTCCTTTCACCCTTTCAAAACACCTTGATTTTACGTAAGAGTTTACTGTGAAGTTTTTAGCTTCTAAAAATTTTAAAAAAATTGTCATTTCAGTTGGATTAAATCTGGAAGATGTTGAATATTTTGAAATGAAAAAAAGATGTAAAAAATCTTTATTTCTAATCTAGTTGAATTAATTTAAAAACTACCCTACTGTTTTTTTGGTGAAAGGTCGCCCTTTGACATATTTTTTTAACTTCAATAAAAGAGGGTGCTGCTTCCTACAGATCGACTTAAAATTGACACCGAATAGCCAACAAATTTAAACAACTATTTATTTTTGTCCCAAGTAATCTTTTTTCCTTATAAGAAATATTAAGTTTTGATAGTGGGCGTGGCACTGGTTGATAAACATAAAATTCTTTTATAATGTTTAATGGTCCTAATAGTCAGACAAACATCGTTTAAGGAATCTAGCTGCCTAGTGTGTATCATTCATTCTCCTTAAATCCAGTCACTGATCCCATATTTATAAACGTTTTTTAATCTTCTTTGTATTTTGAGTTAAACTTTCTGTCTGTTATTTTGAGTTTTCTTTTCTGTCTGTCTAGTTCATTTTTAACTGAATTTAAACTAAAAAGTGTTGCCCAAGAGATTAATAGAAGAAAGCATTCTGTATTTGAAAAATTCAAAATTCCTCCCTAATTTACAAAAACAAAATTCCGTTTGCCTTTCTGAATAACATGTCATAAGTTAAAAAGGTGGTGTTTACAGCCACAAAAACTACTACCGCTCAAATACTGATGAAGAAAATCCGTATTTGGGTTCGAACTTCGAAAACGTATTCTACTCGGCTAGTTAGTATCGATAGAAAACTTGCTTTTAAAATTAAAGTTTTCTTAACGTTTTTTAATATAAACACAAACTGTTAAAAATTTGTAAAATTAAGTCAATCTCTATAGTCAGTATTCTGGCCCAGCGTTTAGGCTACATTAGTGCAACAAAATCTACAGTTAAGTATAAAGTCAAGTTCGAATTTATTTATCTAATAAAGAATTTGGTCTTCATTTTTTTCATTCATAGACCGTTTTTTACTTAAGACTGTGTAAATGAGTTGATAATTTTATAAAGGTTTGACACTTTTCTACGTTAAACATCTTTTGGGCAGCGTCATGTTTCATGGCAGTTTAATAGTCAAATGGGATACAGTAAGTTCAACAAGTTTCTTCTGCATAAAATTAACACTGTTTTATAGAAAAACCATTATGGAATGAAAAAAAAAAAAACATTTTTATTGCCGCTTAAATAAACTTAAAAATGAACAGTTAACAGAACAAAGAAAAATGGTTTTGTGGCAAAGCTATCATTTATCAGTTTCTATTTAAAAAATTGAATATATTGATCACTTTTTAAATACTGAAAAAACATCCCAAATATATCTTCAATGCCTTTATCAGCTTACTTCCTTTTACTCAAGTTCAGTATAAATTATATAATCTTTTTTTAAAGATTTTATAGGCAATTTAACATTAAGTAAATGTCTAGACACTTTTGACTTAAAAGTATAAAAAGAAAGTTTTTTTTTTTTTGATACAAATAAAAAGACAGAGAGATGTTTGTATACTTTGTGCTTAAATACTTTTCTACAAATGTGACTCTGCGTTAATAATATTTATACATAAGTTTTATCATCTTGAACTTTTCTGTACCCGAACTATTTATAAATATTGAGAGTGTATTTTATATTTAAAAACTTGTACTTTTACTTTTCTTTTCACTTTTGCATGTTATTTAAATTGAAAGATCATCTTATAAGTAGACAATAATCACTAAAGCAGCCTCTTAAAAAGTTTTTGACGAGCAGATGCTTTTTTAAACTGCGAAGAGCAGTCAGAGTCTAAAACCTGCAGCAAAAGCATCTATTATTTGTAGGCTTTGATAATAAATTTTTTTTTATTTCTTGTTTTCATAAGTTTAAAAGAATATTTTTACAGCTTGATTTCTTTATTTTAATTTTTTCACTTTTTAATTTTTTGTTTAAAAACTTAAAACCCAACAAGAAAAATTTACAAGATGCATCAGCAATGGGTGGTACACTGAAAAAAACTACAATTAAACATTTATTTGAAATAAAAAATTTTTAACAATCTTTAAATAGAAAAGTATAATTTTATTTATTTTACTATGAGAACTTGAATATTAGTCTGGCACTGGCTGGTCTAATAAAAATTAAATAGTTTTAAGATTTGAATACTTATTGTTAGTTCGCCAAAGGCGAAGATTCAATAATAAAAATATGAAAAAAAAGAAAAGAAAAGTATAATCGAAGATTTGAGCTTACATTTGGTCGCTTTAAACTGATGTTGCTTATTTTCAATAAATTGAAACCATTTATTTGTTTGTAGGATGTCAGGAATCTTAAAAGTCGACTACAGGCCGAAGGCCGGAAGTACCAATGGAGTAGTGTCAACCTTGTATCCTGTTAATCACGGACGACCGATTGTAGGCGGGATAACCCAATCTTGGTGCTGCGGAAATGCTCATCGTCACCTAGAAAGCGAAATGGCAGTCGCAGATGCTGTAACGTTTGCAAAAGTCTACTCAGCTTCCATCTTAAAAAACCATCGATTACAGAAACTACAACTATTTAAACTCAAACGAACTCCCTGGTTACGACATTAAGCTTTAAACAATGGACATAATTTCATTCATGGAAAGTTTAATCGTTTTTGGAATCAACGATCTGGCACAGTTGTGCAGAGAAAAGGCCACATACAAATTAATATTAAGGTTTAAGTAAACCAGATAGCCCGATGTCGCAGAATCGGAAACATTCAACTTAATTCTCTGGTAAGCCGTCGCATCATCCTGCAAGGACCACATTAACAGCCTTAGATTAATCAAGAACTCCAGTTTTATGAAAGACGTATAGACTTTGCGATGAGGGCAGAGCTACGGAGGCCTGGGTAAATACCACATCGTGTAGAGTTTTCAGGATTAGTTATGTGAGGATCTTATGACCCATAGGCGACGAGGTTTCTTCGGTATTTTCGAAGGAGCGTTTATGGGCTCCTGGTACAAATGATAGCGGGACATTTTTGGACAGTGGTTCATGCCAAAAGAACAAGACGGCTGGCCAGCCACGATTGCAGGTTTTGTGGTTCACCGAGAATAAGGGGGACTGCTTAACATATTCTTTGTCACTGGCCGGGCGCCCTTGTGGTCCAGGGCAAACTGTCTAAGGTCTTATTTGTTGCAAAACCTAGAGGAAATAGCAGCAGTCGGTAAAACGAGACTGAATTTACCAAGAGAGTGTGACAATTTTGTTCACATTTTCAAAATTTTGATTTGAAAAAAGGCTATGACTGCAAGAACGTAATTTTTGCTCACAATGATCACTTAAAGACTGTGATGGGTGTGACCTCAAAAATTTAATTTTAAGAGAATTTTGATTAAAGGCCGAGTTGTTTCTTGAGAACTGTTTTTTTTTACGGTAGTTTAAAAGATTTTTAATCGTATTTGATTCATTATTTCTGAAAAAAAAACTATTTTCCCTGAAGGAAAAAATTTTTGCAAAATGTGACGGATGTGACATTTTAATCAACTCATAAAAAAGAAAGGCCTATTTCAGTATGTGATCATTTTAAGCTTTTATATATGAACCCATTTATTTTTATTTCGATCGTTTTCGTTTTTTTAAGACGTAAATTAATCGATTTTTTTAATAAAACAAATCGATTTTTCCCTAATTTAGGATGTTTTACGTGGAATTGACCGGCTACGAATATTATGGTCAATCGCCACAAAATTTTGTTTAAGACTTTATACCACATACTATCGTAATGAATTTTATAATGAAACTTCCAAAATTTTCCAAGGGTCCTATTTAAGGCTCACTCTCGCGAAAATTGTTGTTTAGGGTATAATATGTAGGGCCTTAACCTTTTTTACTTCTTTTAAATATTTTTTTGTTTTTTTTTTAACTTCTGATTTTGTTCTTTATGTTCTAACATATATATCGCCAGCTTAAATGCAAAATCTTTAGCTCAAAATTTTACAGGAGAAGCAAAAACATTTTCTAAATCACAAAGGTAGTGCTTTTAAATCGTTCCTTTTTGTCGGAATTCTGTTTTAAGTTTTGTTTGTAGCCTAAAAAAATTTACTGTCATTTAAAAAATTTAATAAAATTTGCTCAAATATGTTAAAAGATCGATTAGTATTTTTTTTTTTTTTGTTTTGCTAGTTACGTGGTTTTGCATTTCAGCTAACGATATGTATGTCTATTATTAGTTTAGTTTTAAATTATTATTTTTTTTAATATTAAACCTTTAGTTTTAAATGGCAGTTTACTTAAGTAAATGGTCTAATGTTTTTTGTTTTTATTTCAAGGCAGCTGGGTGATAATGAAGTTTTTTTTTACAATTTACTTTTGTAAATGGTAAAAATTATCTTTTGGAAAAATAGTTTTGTTTCAATAATTAATGATGATTTTAAGATGAAAAAACAATTATCCCACAGTTGACTTAAGTGCATTATTCTCCAATTTTTTTTTTTTTTTGCCTTAAAACTCCTAATGCTTACACGACGCCAAACTTTAAGATCTCAGTTATAAGAAACAAGACTTCAAAATCAAATTAGAACCAGTTAGATGTTAAGAAAATTTAATCTCATAAATATATACTTTCATCTTTACTTTTTAAAAAAAAACATTAAACTTTTATATCCTTTTAAAGGAAACGCTTAAACGTCCATGTTTAAATTTTAAATACAAAGCTGAGAACAACTTCAAAGGAAACAATAATCCGATATGGGATTAAATGGAAATTTTTCAAACAATGTTTTATACCCTTAAGCATCTGAGAATTTAAATTAAAGCTTAGCATGCAGCTAAATGTTTCACTTTAGTCGGTGGCCTACGTTGAAAAAAACAATGTTGCATCTTTGTTTGCACACTAACAGCAAACTTAACAACAACAACAATAATGAACACAAGAAAACAACAATAACATAGAAAACTATTCATACGATATCATTACATATCTTTAAATAGAAACAGATCCAGCAATTGCAGCAGCAAACTATACAACATACCTCCTCCCTGTACGGTATATCAGTACAGACTTTACAATTATACTCTAATCTACACACAAACATATTGATGTATGAACATCCACAACACAACACGTTCAATTGCGGTTATTGTACTTTCCTTTTTTATGAAGAGTACGCGATGTGTAGAAAGGGTATTGCAGGGTGATGTTGTATGCATGTCTGGTACTATTTAAATGTTGGGTGCACTTTGGATTTGTCTATTAATGGGCAGCTGGATTTATGCTGCCCATTTTGTAATGATAGTTTTTTTTATTTCAAGCATTTGAAAAGGAAATGGAAAAAAATTAATACAATGAAATCTTTAGGCAGTAGATGGATGCATAAGTTGATGCAACAAAGAGATAAATTTTTACACTTGAGGGCTTAAGCTAGAGAAACCACTAAGAAATTTAAAACGAATCACGTTTATGCAAAATAAAAACATTAACAAAAATTTAAAGAGAAGATTAAAGATATTGATATTTTGTAACATAGAGATGCATTTATTTTCTTTTAAATCAATATTAATGCATTTCATATTCCGGCATTTTTAAAGATTTAAATCAATAGCCTTGCGTGTGATATCGCCAGGTGGTCTTTGTTACGTTTGATTTCCTTCTCCGAATTTCAAAATCAAAAAGGCTCTGATGAGTTTGTGCTTAAAGTAGTTTATTGTTTGATATAATATTGAGGCAGAAGATTGTCAAAATTCATCTAAACATTTGTTGGTGAAAACTGTCGGGGTAATTACAATTTAAGCAACCACAGTTATTACAAGTTTCGCACTCATTTAGAAGAATTGTTTTTACTTTTTCCCGAAATTAATTTTTTTTTCTTGTTTAAGCGATATATCATCTGCATTATCAAGATCATCCAGGCAGCCTCGCGTCTTATTTAAATGTCACCGGAAACCTACGTTTCACAGTAACTGCGAAAACACGCAGGCTTGCTGCAATCAGCTTTAGCGAACACCTTTTTCCTTACAGAATTGTGGTGAGGTATACGACACTGGCAAATGGGAATCTGGTGGACACCTAGTATGCGGAAAATTAGTAGAAAACATTTTTCCAGCTTGTTAACAACCAAAAGATTTTTTGAGGAATGCAATGGGTTTATTTGCCCACCTCCTAGACCAAATGAATACTTACCTGCAAAGGTGTATAAGACTGGAGAAGAGCTGATAAGGTACATGCATCTATCAACTAGTTTGCACCATTTAGGAGCATGAAGACACGATTCTTAAGAGGAAAGACAAAGCCGTTTGCGCCAACCATAGCGAAATACGTAGTTTATAATATATACGGTATACTGCCCGACGGATTGAAGCACAAACTCGACGAACTAACACAGCCCTGTCAGTGTGACTTTAGACCAAATAAATCGATTGCCGACTTATATTTACACTACGCCAAATCCTGGAAAAGTCCTGTTGTTGCAAGCTGAACTTTTTTTCAAAACTAAACTTGCTTGTAACTGCTAGGAAAACGTAGCGACGACAGAAAGGTGACCACATGAAGGCCGGCAAGGTAATAGAGTAGTTTACTCAGCTCCGCCTTGTCTCGAAGGAATACCATAGCACTGAGGAACACGCCTATTTTACCTGCTCTTTTTTATGGCGCTAAAAGATGGGTACTTGGATAAGCTACACAGAATTAAATCCATATTCGTAGGTTTTACGAAAGTATCTTTATCTTTCAATTAGTTGCGACATATGATCACCATCAAAAAATATCAAAGAAACAATTTTTTTTATTAAAACTGTGATAACCCCAACAAAGAGGTTGTCTGTATGTCTGTTTATATTTCCAACATCGCATGCTCTTTATTACCAGTGTTAACATAGATTTTAAAATTTTTTTTATCAAAAACCAACAAAATATATTAGAGACATTTACTAAAAAAAATTTTAAATTCACTGAAATAAGTCAACATTTTTTTTAATTTAGATTTTCATTATGTTCTATTTTATCTATAAACTTGGGTAAATGACAAAAATACAATAAAAAAATATTTTGCATATTTAAGTTCAACGACCATAAACTTTTTTTCTAAGAGAATACATGGCAGCCTGTTAATTGTTGTAAGAAAGTTAATGAATTGTCATGTTCTTGTCAGTTAACAAGTTGAATGTTGAAAGAAGCAAGTAACAAGTTGCAAATAAGTAGTAACAAGTAAAAAACTTATTATTTTGATGCTTGAGTTGTGGCATTAAGATAAAGAACTTCATTTATTCTTTTGTTTAAAAATTTATTTAAATGTTTGTTGGTGCCATAATTAGCTTTATTCTTTGAATTTAATTTTTGGGAAAAGTTGGCAACAGTGGGTGTCTTTGTGGAAAAGTGAAGCTTAAGAAGAAAAGCTCTTTAAATTTAAAAGAAGTTAAATTATTTCTCAAAAAGTATAACTGTTGTGGAGTGCAAAATTAATAAAATTATCTTATCTCTACTAATAGTCAAATGACCCTGAGTGACATAACATCCTTAGTAAAAATATGAAGCGACCTTTCCGCACCATTTACCAAAAGATTTTCGGTGGGATTGCAGCTTATCAAGAAACTTCCTCAAAATGAAGAATCAGCGAAGATGGGTCTAATACTAAACGAGAAAAAGACCACACTTATGCTAACAACTGCTGCAATATTGTGAGTTCCGACAATTGCAGCGTCGAGGTAGCAGGAGAGTTTGTATACCTCGGCTCGGTCATCAACAAAAATTTTGATTTCAGCATCAAGGCAAGGCAAAACATCGTTGTGTTTAAGTAGACAGTTTTCTTATGAAAAACTAAAACAACTCTGACCTCTATGAACTGGGTCATGGGTTCTTATGAAAGCTGATAAAGCCTTCTGTCTTAAAGTGAAGTTATATCCCGACATAAGCGTAGTCGAGCACATCAAAATTCAGCGATTTCGCGATAAGGCCATGCCGGTCGAATGATAGTGCAGTCAAAGCGCATTGGACAACACCGGGAAGACCGACACTCCGGTGGAAAAACTTAGGGGAAGAAGAGAGCAAACGCAAGACCAAGGCTGTTTTTATCGCCATCCTAATTAAGAAAGTTAACGATCTATATTCAACATTTATTTAAACAATTTGCAAACGTTGCTCTGACGTTAGCTCATTCACGATAAATTGCTAAACCAAACTTATCTGAAAACAACCGCAAGCTGTTTAACGAGCTGTTGCTTTCACAATTTAAAGTTTTATGCCTCAAAAACCCCCTTTACAATTAATTGATCTTGTAGCGGTGGAGCTGTAATGGCGTTACAAAGATTTTTCTTATATATTAAAACGTGGGTGTTTTTGGTTTTGAATAGTTTAAACTTTAATTAACATTAAAGTTGTTTTAATACATTAAATTTTTATTAATCTTTGTAATAGCTTAACTAACAGTCAATACGTCATTGTTTGGCAAACTTGACATTTTATCAAAAAAAAATATCTTTTTGGAAAATTAATATAAATACAGGGTGTCCGCCAGCAAGGTATACTACTTTGTTTACAATTTTTGATTAAATAAAAGAGAATGGATCTTATGTTGATTAATGTTTTATTTAATGTCGGCAAATATGTATGAAATACAATATCCCATAAATGTCCGCCTCTGTTAGCCTCACAAATTCGAACCCTTTTGAGCACATTTTTCATTACATTCTCACACATTTCACGCGTTATTTCATTAATTTCAACACGAATATTTTGTTTGAGTTGCTCCAGCATAAACCTTGCTTTTCAGATATCCCCACAAAAAGAAGTCCCGAGCAGTCAAATCAGGTGACCGTGGAGGCCAATCAACATCATCATTTCTTGAAGCAGCTTGTTGTGGAAAGAGGTCTGGCAGTAATTCCATTGTAATCCTGGATGCATGTAATGTGGCACCGTCTCGTTGATACAACGTGTTAATAAAGCCCAAGGCTTGCAGTTGTGGCATTAAAAAGTTTTCAATCATATCACGATATCGCTTCCCATTGACAGTTACCAATTCGTCGTTTTTAATTTCAAAAAGTAAGGTCCAATGATTCCTCCTGACCAAATTGCACACCAGACTATCACTTTTAATGGATTCAAAGGTGACTGATGAATAATTTCAGGGGTTTTCATTACACAGAAACAACTATTCTATTTATTCACATTTCCATTTAAATGAAAATGTGCCTCACGTGCATTCATTACGATTTTTTCATGGAAAACAGGGTTGTTATGTTTTAACGCTTGAAACACGTTGGTTTACCGAATATTTTTCCATATTGAATTTGCCACGTCTCTACTTCACGACTGTCTTATATGAACTGTCAAGACTAATGTTTACCAAAATGGCGGCAAAACAAAGTTGTTTAGCTTGCCGGCGGACACCCTGTACCTTAGCACATTTTTCTTCTTAGTTAAATATTTCAAGTTAAAGTGTCAGTAAATTAAGTCTCGCTCTCCCTCTATTTTAACACAACTATAAAATCTTTGATTGACTTTTACTTCAAAATCCCTAAAAATTTGTTTCATATGACTTAAACATATTAATTAATCTTTATATCAAACAAATGATTATAAAGAACAATAAAATAAAGGTTTACCATTAACCGTCGAATAACTGTCATATGTTTCAGGGGCCATTCTTTATACATACATGGTTTTATTCAAGGTAATTTTATTACCTCGGTGATTGACAGTAACGGGTTTTACCGTTAATTCGTAAATTTATGACAATATTGAGAAAACGTAAGGTAAAAACGAATAAGTCTGGATTAAAAAACAATATTTTTGACAAATAGTATAAATTACTTACATATAAAGAAATGCATTTTTAATTAAAACTTTTAGCGTTGCTATAAACTATTACATGGTAACTGGTATTTGTAAACTATAAATGCATAAAGAAACCAGAAACGTGCGTAAGAGTTTTCCATACGTGTTTAAATATTTTAACTTTTAAACAGTTTTCTATAGTAAGTTCTTTAATTTAATGTTTTTTTTTCAAAATTACTTTAAAATTAATTATGAGTTGTATACATGCAGTGCAACCATGTGATGTTGACGACGATGTGCATTGTTACTATGTTATCATTACGGGAACGAAAGGGTACTATCTTGCCGCTCTTGGTACTAAATCGCAGTAATGAATTTAAGTGTATTTCCGTATTAAAGTGTTGTATGTTGCATTCTACAAATTGCTTGCTTTTCCCCCAAGGAAATTACTTAAAATATTTAAACATTGTGTTTTTCCATTACTAATAAAATAAATTAGAAAAAGTCACGTTTGTGTTTTTTCCCATTCAATTAGTTTATTTTGATTTAATAATGATTAATTATAAAATAAAAATGATATTATATACGACATAAAATAAACTGAGTTTGAAGAATATAAAATACATTTTAAAAGCCAAACAAATTAATTTGTATATTTTAAGGTAAAGAAATTTTAAAATATATATTTTTCGCGACCACTAAAGGGTCTTTTTATAAGGACTTTCGAACCTAAAAACTTAACAGCGCTTGTATTACGAGGCGATTATTTTCCCACTATCGATAGGCATATCAAACACATAAAAGATCTCCTGAAAACTTTGTTTTATTTAAATTTATAGATATGAATTGCTAAATGAATAACCCTTTACTGCAGTACAGTGCAATAAAAAATAAGAAAAGTTACAAAAATTATCGATTACTAAGGTTTGGTAGTTGAGAATAACAAACTGTGTGGCATTATTATTTAGTAAGGTTTGGCGAATCATTTTTAGTCGTTTAACGCCAAAACAACGCTTCTAAATTGTGCAAAGCTTTATTGTAAAAAATAAATATGTTCGCAGCCTAGTGTGCAATAGAGATGAGGGAAAAGTGAACTTGTTATTTTTCACAAACAAAAACGTTACTTCAAATAACATTATGTATAAGTTTAAAGTAACAACATTGCAGTTTATCAAATTAAAAATAACAGCATCGAGGTTAATAGTAACTGCATAAAAACACCTTAAATAACATATTAAATTCGAAGTAATAATATCACAGTAACAGTTACTTCGTGGCCCTTAGCTCCACAAGATTTGATAATACAGACACTTTACAGTTTACGCCACTGTAGTTACCAGTGATTTTCAAGTCAAAAGTATAAACTCACATGTAGATAAATATCGCTCATCTCTAGTGATCAAGCAGTTCGTGCAGTTATTGAACACAACCCTCAAACTATTGACGAATAACCACAGCGTGTCTATTGGCAGATTGATATTTTCAAACTTAAATAAAACAAGTAAGAGCGCTATATTCGGCTGTGCCGAATCTTATATACCCTTCACATTGGTCTTTAAATATACCCAGCCGAGTAATTTTGTACTGCAAACAATATAATAAAAAACCTTGTGCGAGTTTTAAAGTTCATAGAAAAAATAACAAAATTTTAACGTTCGTATGAATAATAGAAATAGATGAAGAAGATTTGAGGTCGAGAGTTTCAAAAGTTTTCGACATTATTCATATTTAAAGGTTAATAAAACTTGTTAAATGTTCTAGTCCCCCTGCTCTTCTCCAACTTTTTCTCCAAAAAGTATGAATTATTTGATTATTACTTTTTGTAGAATATTCGAAGTCGATAGCTGTAATAGAGTTTCAGAAGTAGTGTATCAAAAATTTTATAAAAATTGTTAATTTGTATGGGAGCTACCCCTTCTTCACCCCCCATCCGAAAATTTTTTTCTTCAGAGCGTAGCCCCTGATGTCCAATCACTTTTTGTAGAACATTTGATTTCGATATCTGTTATAGTTTCCGAGTTATAGCGTATCGAAAATTTCATACAAATCGTTAATTTGTATGGGAGCTACCCCTTTTTTTGCCCCCACTCAAAAATGTTTTTCTTAAAAGCGTAGGCCTTCTTGTCCAATTACTTTTTGTAGAACATTTCATTTCGATATCTTTTATATTTTATGAGATATAGCGTATCGAATATTTTATAACAATTGTCGATTTGTATGGGAGCTACCCCTTTTTTTGCCCCCACTCAAAAAAATTTTTCTCTAAAGCGTAGGCCTTATTGCCCAATTACTCTTTGCAGAACATTTGATTTCGATATCTGTTATAGTTTCCGAGATATAGCGTATCGAATATTTTATAATAATTGTCGATTTGTATGGGAGCTACCCCTTTTTTTGCCCCCACTCAAAAAATTTTTTCTTTAAAGTGTAGGTCTTTGCGTACAATTACTTTTTGTAGAACATTTAAAGTCGATAGCTGTTATAGTTTACGAGATATAGCGTATCGAATATTTTATAACAATTGTCGATTTGTATGGGAGCTACCCCTTTTTTTGCCCCCACTCAAAAAATTTTTTTCTTTAAAGTGTAGATCTTTGCGTACAATTACTTTTTGTAGGACATTTCATTTCGATATCTGTTATAGTTTCCGAGATATAGCGTATCGAATATTTTATAACAATTGTCGATTTGTATGGGAGCTACCCCTTTTTTTGCCCCCACTCAAAAATTTTTTTCTTTAAAAAGTAGATCTTTGCGTACAATTACTTTTTGTAGGACATTTTATTTCGATATCTGTTATGGTTTCCGAGATATAGCGTATCGAATATTTTATAACAATTGTCGATTTGTATGGGAGCTACCCCTTTTTTTGCCCCCACTCAAAAAATTTTTTCTGTAAAGTGTAGATACTTGCGTACAATTACTTTTTGTAAAACATTTTAAGTCGATAGTTGTTGTAGTTTACGAGATATAGCGCATAAAATATTTTACCACATTTGTGCAATTGTAGGAAAAATACCCCTTCCCCTGGTCCTATCTTAAAAAAATTTTTCCATTATTTAGGTCCCTTCTTTAGGAGTACCCGTGCCAAGTTTTGTGGCAAGAGTGACTACACTTACTGAGATATATAGGGATATATGCACGCATTTTGTCCTAAAAAAAATGGGTTACTCTGGGTTTTCGCTTATATCTCGGTCAATAGTGAACCGATTTTGCTGATTTTAAATAGCGATTGTTAGCGGGATATTTCTGATCGGTTGACACCATTAACTGGTCTGTATCTTTTTATTTGACTCCGGAAACTTGATTTCAACAGACGGACAGACGGACAACGCTAAATCGGCTTCCCTATCTATAAGGATCCAGAATATATATACTTTATGGGGTCGCAAATGAATAATAAAGAAATTACAAACGGAATGACAAAGTGATATATACCCTATCACTATGTGAAGGGTATAAAAACGTAATAATTGACAAAAAGTATTATTAGAGCGTTGAACGATAGAATGGAAATGCGGATTTGGGTTTTTAAGGAGTATGTCTTTCGTCAAGTGTAACACACTGTTCAAAATGGAGCCTTGAGTTTTGCGCCTCACGCTGCAGTAAGCTTGGTTCAATTGAGCTGTTTTCTCGGCGAATATTTTATTTCAAAGCCACAAGTGACAGTGAATTGTCATTAAAAACCCTCTTTTTGAGGTAGCTCTATTAAAAAAAACCATGGGAGTTAGATCGGGCGACCTCGGTGGCCACGGGATGTCCCCAAAGCGACTAATCAGATTTTGAGGAAAATTTTTCGGAAGCAAATTCATCAAGGCTTTGGTTGTGTATGGACTCCTTACATTCTGTGTGAAGAAAACGATGGATGAGCTCGCAGGTTTGGCAAAAAGAATTTCGTAATCATGGTCTCGAGAATTTTGGAAAAAAATGGTCAAACTATCTCATGGGTGGATTAGGCACACCAAACAGTTACCCTAAGACAATGCAATTGTTTTTGATGTTTCTATCGAGGGTTGCGGGTTCTTGGAGCCCAGTAACGGAAGTTTGCTTGTTGACGTGACCGTTTAGATGGAAATAAGCCTCGTCGTTTCAAAATAATGGGATTGACAGTGCGAAAACGATCCAACATTGTTTCGCGAAAATTTTTACGCAAATCAGTCAGTTTTGGAACGACTTAAACTTTAAAAGGATGGAACTTCAGGTCTTTTTTTTAAAATCATGAACAATCGCTTTTGGAATTCCCAGTGAGGCTGCCATTTTCCGTATTAAAAGTCGCGGATTTTCACCAGTTCAATGTTTTTGGGAGTCCTTGAAGATTGACTGTGCCCTGGTCGTCGGACATTCACCGAAGCAGTTGCGGGCAATCTCTGCATCCACAAACGAATTAAATTTACACTCGGTCCATTACGTATTCGCCGAATACCTAACTTTGAACATTATTGTCGACGAGCAATTACGTAAGAATCATTACTTTAAAAAAATCTCTCCACAGCGAACGGCGCGGTGCTTACTCGACCACTACGATATCGTGACTGACAAATCCGCACAATCGATAACTCCAACGGCGCCACCCTCCCTGCGCGCCGTTTATTACTTTTTGAAACATTCGTTTAAAAAAATATTTAAGAAATAAAGGCTTTAAAATTATCTATCAGATTTAAATAAATACCCTTAATTGCAGAAATATTGTTATCGTTATTATTTTAAATTCTCATGCAGTTAAAAAAATATCTTTTTTTTTGAAGAACTATATTTTTTTCCAGGTTTTTTTAGAGAAAAAGGAAAAGGCTTAAATCACTAATGAATTATTAAACATACAAATTATTATTTTTTTTTTAAATGAAATTTACAAATAACGATCAATGTTTTACAATAACTCGTTTGAATCCCTACGAATACCTACCGACCCGCAGGTAATATATTGCATTTTAAAAAATTAAAGCAAACTCAGTTTAATATACAAATAAGCTTTCAAATTAAATTTTTATTTGACAAAATTTTAATGAATCTCAAAAAAGTGATTATAAATGTGGGGGTGGAAATGTTTAATAGTTTATCTATATGTGTACATACACACAGGTTTTATATTTAAAAAATTAGGCGTAAACTAAAATAAACATAAAACATACTTTTTTTAAATTTATGCAGATTTATTTAAACACGTTATCAGCTTTTTTTGTTTGTTATGTTTACTCTTTACCGTTTAAAAAGGCATAATTAAAAGTTTTTGAAGAGATTATATAAATACTTGAAAATGTGGGTTAAATTCTTACATATTAATCTGATAAAAACAAATCTTGTATATTTTTGGGCTGCTCAATGTACTTTAACTATTTTAATGTTTGTTACAAAGATTTAAAAAATTTTTATTAAAATTGTACTAAAAAACTTACGGATAAAAAAATCTTATTTTGTTGTTGAATTTTCTCTAAGTGTATATATCACTATGTGGGTGTGTTTTTTTTGGCGCACACTGTTTTCTTACCAAATTAGTAACCCACATATATTTTTTGTAATACTTTCCAAATTAAGGTAAAACATAAAATATTTTAATGTCTTTTAAAAACTGAAATGTTTAATTAATAAAAAAATAAACTTATATAACAATTTTATATCACAATAAGATTGATTATGAGTGACGACGGTCTGGTCTGTTTAAATCGTTTAGGTTGTGTCTAATTTGAGATATTTTATGAATAGATCAAAGGAATTAATGATCAACTTATTTTTAACGGCCGACAAAAATTTTAATAAAGATATATATAATTTTAAAGCATAAAATACTTTTTAATAAAAAACAATAATGATGGAGATGGTTGGAAAACTAATTAAATTGGTTTTAAGCATTTTGTAAAAGATAATTATTTAGATTTTGAACTAACATATGTACATATGTATTTGTATGTCAATTTTTTATAAAAAAAATATCCAAAAAAATTTAAATAATATATTTAATTCAAAACAATTTTTTATTGTGGGGGTGCGACCATTTTGATTTTATTCATAGACACTAAGAGAACATGATTTCTGCTCATAATTACTACTAAAAGACTGTGAAGGGTGTGACTATATGAATTTAAGATATAGAGGATTTTATAATTTAGAAGTATATTTCTTAAAAAAAAATACACCATTTCCAATTGTATTTTAGAATATCTTAATTAAGTTTCAAAAACTTCTAATTCAGTTTCAGAAATCTCTAATTCATTTTTAGAATTTTTTATTACATTTTCAGAATTTTCAAATTCAGATTTTTGTTATTTGTATTTTAGAATGTTGTATTCATATTTGAGAATTCTTCATATAAATTTAAATTATTTAATTTTTTTTTAAAAAAAATTAAATTAATGCTGTCAATTTGTATGTTGGAGCAAAAGTATGCACTTTTTTAATTAAGAAGCTAATGTTTTATTAATCAAAAATTATTTTGGTTCTTTACCGTATAGTAACGGCTAATATTTTTGTTTTACAATTGCCTAAAATCAAATCAAATGGCCAGAAAACAAATCCTGACAAAAAATATATTTTCACCACACTAACTGTTTCCACCGAATTGCAGTTTTTTATCTTAATCCACTAACTATAAAATTACATTGACATAAGATAGCTTTATATTTTTGCATAAACCTGTTTATGTATGTATGTTGGTGCTTTTGTATATCAATACCAAACAGCACAAACAAAATTTTTTAAATTTTCTATTTTTGCTGATTCAATGTAGTTCTTTGAAATAACAGAAAATATTAATAAAAAATGTTGGTTAAAGCTTTTAGAAAATGTATGTTTGTATGTACAATAAAGATATGGCCAATTCACAACCTCTGATGTATTGTTGTACATTGTTAAATAAAAATATTTTGCAAACAAAAAATTGTTGAAAACAAAAATAAATTCATTTAAAATTTTTATGATATACATTGCTACGAGTACAAAGATACAACACAGGCTGTAAAATGGGCAATAGATATGTATATAAAAGCTGGGTAAAAATGCTAAATAATTCAACCCAGCGAAAAAACGAAATAAAAATAGTATTACCAAAATTACACTTAATTTATTCCGTGGTATTTTTGATAAAATTTTTTAAAAATATTAAATTATTTTACTTAAATAGATACAATTACTCATTTTAAAATATTTTTCTATCCTATATAATTTAAATGCGCCTAAAATAGCACAACCGTAAAAAAAAGTGAGTCTTGGCAACACTTAGCTAGCAATTAAATCTGTAAAAAGAAGCAAGACTATGTCGGGGAATTTTTTTACTTTTGGTTTTGTTTTTCATTTAAAAACGAGAAAACTGTAAAAAAAAATGCAGCCAGTTATGTTTTCAATAGTTTTGCTTGCACTTCAATTTTTAAAATTAAATAACTACCTGGACATGAGATACATATATTCATTTTGTAAAAAAGAATTGTATACGAAATACATGTATGCAGATATTATATAGGAACTACACCGTTTACAACTTCATAATTAAGAAAATCCATAATTTGATATTAAAGGAAAACATACATACATATAAGGAAAAATAAAATTTAATCTCAATTTGACACGAAAGAATATTTAACTTTTTATGTGCAGATTTTTGCAAACAGAAAAAAGGACGAAAGTTAAAATCCGACCATATTATATTCACGAGATTCACACACATCAAGTCCGAGTCGTCAAGCATTGATCTTTTAGAAAGGATCGAAAAAGAGAACACAATTGGGTACCTACTTGACCGTACTAGTCAAGTTTGTTTTTCCTTTTCTTTTTTTTCTACACAAGGTTGGCTGCTTGTTGGTATTTTGACGAATGCAAGTTCAAAAGGGAATTGAACAAAAACTGATCAAGTACACCTGATGTGTGTGAATCTTGTCTAATTTATTAGCTGAGCAAGACACAAGCATTTAAATGTTAGAGACACTGTTACATGCGATCCAGATCATGGGTATCCATGTATTCTTGTGATCAAAGTACAGGTCGCAGTTTTCAAGGTATTTTGATGAAATTTGGCACAGGTAAGTTTTTTTTCGGCACAGGCACAAAGCCTTATCATCCTTATTATCCAAGCAAATATCTTTCCTGAATAAGCAAATAAGGGTGTTAATGGCTCGAATATTATTCTATTTCACCAAATTTTGCAAATGTGTACTTCTTTATGTTCTTGACAAGCATACTAAAATAAAATATGATCGGCCCATTTTTTGATACAGTCCCCATACAAACGCTTTTCCAAAACAAGCATTATAATATAACCAGATTTTGACAAAATTTTTCATATAGGTCTAACTTTATGCCGCTATACAAATGTTTGAATTTTTAAGTTGAAAAACTTTCTGCTGCGTTAATACTTTTATATACCTATTAAAAGTATAAAATTATGTATATTACTTTTTCGATATAAAAGTAAAAAAATTTGGTTACATAGTAGATACCTATTTTAAAACCAAACATTTATTTTTTTTTTAATTTTTGCCTTTAAGATATAACTAAATAGTCTCATTAAGTAGGTATTATTGTAGTGGAACGTTTTTTTCCCCGAACGAGGACACTTTTAAGATAAAAAATTTATATCATATTCGATGAGTTTAAAACTTCCTTTTGTATCAAATAATTGTCATTTTGAATAGAAATTGCTTGAAGAGAAATTACCTAATAAATATTAAAATAAAAAATGTTCTAAGTAGTTATTCGCTTTTATGTAGGTATTTGAGTTTTCAACAAAGATCAGTTTTGAACTGTGTCGGTAAGCATTAATAAGTTTAACAATTATCATTTTATGCCTATGTTAACATTTTCCAACCAGTCTATTAGAAAATTTGATTTTTACTTTTTTCATTGATTATTCATTTACATTTGTTTCGATTAATTTGATTAATACAAACGACAACTTTGCGAAAGATAAGAAACTTAAAGATATTATTAATATTTCAGTGGATAAATCGCAACTTGTTTTAATTCTATTTGGAAACAGTGTTATTTATTTTTTCGGCTTTAAAGATGCATGCACAAAATAAAATAACAATTTTATTATTTAAGATAAACAAAACAAACAGAATAATTACAAACCTGATTTTGAAGCGGAGGAAGATTAAATCGAAAATATAATCCGTTAAATTTTCAAAATGATATGATGGCAAATTTTCTAATTAAAAGATTTTTAAATTTACAATTATTCTATAATTGCACAAACATTTTATTACAATTTTATCACCAAATAAAAGTTTTTAGGGTTATGAATCATTTTTTTCAAAAGTATTTAAAAAATTTACAACACCAATGTATCCAGATTTTAACAAGACTTATTTATTGTTTGCAAACACTTTTAAATAAACATTTACATTACAAAATCAGTCATGAATAGATTTTTTTAACAGGCAATTTAGAAGACAGTCAGATCGGCAGACGTTTAGTTTTATTGACCAGTCTGTGAATGTGTGTATCTATGTAAACAAATCGAGAAAAAATTCACTGTTGTTGTATTCTTTGGTTTTTATTTAACTTTTAAAAAACAACACAACTTATTATTCTTTTAGAAATTTTTTTTTTAGATTTACAAATGATTTTTGACAAAAATTTAATACGCTTATAAGGCAAATTATTTTTTAAATTACAAAAAACTCGCAACAACCACTTTACACTATAGTTTGTTCGTGTTTTAAATATCTATATTTTAAACTTTTTATACACTTATTTAATGCGATCGTGTATTAATATTTACAATTGAAAATACACAATTACATTGTAAAATTAATTTTGTATACAAATATACGATACTTCGAGACATTATACCAAATATGTAGATTTTTAGGCAAAGACAAAAAGTTATTCTAGAAAATACAACCACACTAAAACAAGTATTAATTTTAACTAAATCAACAACCGACATTTGTTTACTACGCGCTGCTACGCGCATTTTAGTGCAACGAAAATTAAAACAAAAAGAAACCAGAAAAAAAGAATAGCAGGGATGGAAAAAGGGCAGTTTAATAACAAAAATCAAGTGTTATCCATGGCCCTTCACACATTAGACTAATTATGCCAGGAAGAAATGACTGTTGGCAAGAGGTGAAGATAATAGTTATTTGTTGGCAGGGTACACGTATATCAGGTAGCCTCATATTAACAGCTGAGTAACGGTATTTCGTTATATTAATGTCAAATTTTGTTTATGTTTATGTATTTTACTCCTTTTTTACAAACAACAACTGTAGTATTGTAAGAAAAGCTCAAAAAGAAGAATAAAGATTTTGTAAGTTTTTGTTATTTGTCTTTGACATTGTTATGACGGTTTAGTTGCTTTTATAGTATAACTCCTACTTGATATACGTGTGCTGATAAAAAAAAAGGGCTTTGTAATACAGAAGGTGATACTAAACCTTATCTGTTTTTGGCACAGATAATCCATCGTACGTACGTCATCCATCGTCTTTTTCAAATGGTAGCTGAGTTTAAATACCGATTGTTTTATATATTTGTTCCTCATTCTGTCTGTCTTCCTTAACGGAGCATCTTTTAGCTAGGCAACTTTTAATATATGTTAGTTTGGTTTGATCTTCGATTGTGCGATAGTCTTAATATCCCTTAACAAATTATTTGTGGTCAGCTTCTTTGGGCCGGACGTTAATGCCAGCTCAAATTGGTGACAGTTGACGTACAATGCACTTTATGTACAGCAGAAGATAAAGGTTAAGTAAAGTTGTGTATCTCTTCAAGAAAAACTATAGTAAAGTTTTCGCAAGAATGGTAACATTGGGTCTGTTTGGTTCAAAGTCCCACATAAATATCCAAATTAATAAATAATAGGTGTGTTTCAGATGATGCTCAAGCATGCACAACCTTGCCCAAAAATACCCAATAAGCGTTCCAGGTAACAAAAATTGTGCTTAAGAGAGCGCTCATGAGAGGGTAATTTCAGTCATTTTCATGCACAAAGTAACACAAACTTTTTATTTGGGTAAGTTTGTGCATGACAATTGTTATCAGCTGTTTTTCAGGTACATGTACATATAACAAATTTGATTCAAAAAAATTTAAAAAGTGTTAAAAATTTATTTAAAAAAAATTAATGACAAATTTTTCCAAAATATTTGCAAAGGTAAGTATTTGTGTTGTGTTTCTATATTAATTTTTACAGCCAAAATTATTTTGTATTTATTTTACTTACCATATGCTCTTACCAGTGCAAAGTCATCACATGCTTTGGTGATTACTTTTAATAACAAAAATCGCCTTAATTTAAAATTAAAAAGTAAGCAACATCAATACACTTTTACATTTTTCTGTTGCAGAAGATTTGGGTAAGATTAATAGTTGGAGAGAGTAAATCTGTTTTTAATGTTATAAGCACAAGCATGCCCAAAGTTACTTGGAGCACATCAAATGTTTACTTTAAACACGGCGGCAACATATTAAGAGCACATATATACTTTTTTAATCCAATGTCAACTTTCCATCTCTGTCCATAAGGCAAAAGGAAAGTCAAAGACAGAGCTGCTACAAAAGAGAGTGTTTTTAGTATATAGCTGCCAGACTTAAAAACAATGTGTAATTATTGAAAGAGTGCGCTTAAAAATTTATAAAAAAATAAAGTGGTCTTCTTAAAAAATTTATTATATTAAGTTTAATTTTATGAAAAAGGCCTTATATATTTTTACAGAAAAAAATTTTCAAATAATAACAACATTTTTTTTTGTTAATATCAGCTAAATTTCAAAATCCATTACATATTAGTAGTTATAATAACGTGTCCCTATCCGAGATTGTAACTTTTAAATTACACAAACTTTAACGAACTACAACATATAATATTTAAAACATAAGCAAAAAAGAAGTGCCACAACAGGCCAAACATTTTAAGTAAATCTGTAGCCAGAATATATCTCGACATTAAATCATAAAACAAAATGTCAAACTGTGCTGAGTTATACAAATACGTACTTTTAAAAAATGTTAAATTTTTGAAACAAAATACATACTATCTTTTCCATAATTAGAAATCTAAAAAGTTTGAGCTTAAAAGGTATTCATTTAGAAGCAAACATTTCATCCCTCATATATATAGTAAAATGTTTGAAATATTTATTCAAATGATTTTTTTGATAATTGTTTACTGTTTGTCTGAACACATTTAATTAACACTGTACATTTGTATAATCATAATTAAATAAGTTATTTATTCGAAAGCTGCACGCCATATAAGTCTTTTCTTTTTTTAATAATTTGGTTTTATTCTTTACATACTGTGGGTTACACATTTATTATAACATCGCAAAAGGAACGAACAAAATTTGTGTTGACGAGAAACCGTAGTTGGTTTCGAAAATGCATTACACTGAACTCATTTTAAATTATTTAATAAAATTTCTATTCTAATCTATCACAATTTCAAAAATTAACTTACAGACAAATGGCTCACTACATAAAAATAAATAAAAAATTATGAAAAGCAAAATTTATAAAATATTAACTGAATGATAAAAAAATTAAGTGCAAATTAAGCATCCAATGGATGGCCAAAACAAAATTAAAAAAGTAGATAGTAGAAGTGAATAGCGATAAATGAAAATAAACTTAGAACAAGGAAACCTAGGGCAGAATATGGATTTAGTTCGGTCTAAGCATTCTAGAATATCAATATAAATCCAGCATTATAATCTAGTTAAAGTTTGTTTTAAAAGAACATATTTACACTCAACCTACCGTAGTACTAAACAGAAAAATTGCTGGTGAGAAATCGCTTCTGGTTTCGAAAATGCATTACATTGGTTAACATTACAATTACTCAATTTTATATTAAAATGTTTATTCTAAGCAATCACAATGTTAAAAGATAGCTTAAATAGGCGAATAAATTAATATATTATTGCATTTTCATTTTATCGTGTCCAAACAGTAAAAATCTGTCATATCAGCCTGTGTTTAAACATAAACAGTCGCCGTAAGCTACCTGTTATTAAAAAATTGACAGCACTGTTAAAATATATCACAAACTCCTTTAAAAGTGGTATACCACACTATTAATCGGGTAAAAGTCTGGTAGCTTTTCTATATTCCACTTTAACTAGAAGTGGAATATGCGAACAATGGAATAAACATTGGGAAAAAAACTGTAGCATACGTTAAGGTGTGTGATATTTAAATATAAATGTAGGTTGTTTTAAACTAGTTAATGGTAAAAATTAACAAGATTAGTAAAATTTTTATATAAACAATTAAATAAAACGCATTTAAGTGTTATTTTTTAAATTTAAGAATTTTTTTATTTTTCAAAAGAGAGGTTTAAAACCAAAAGATACTAAGCAAGTTTACTTTATTTTGTTTTTTTTTTTTAATTTATACATAAAAATATTAAAAAATAACAATTTAATACATTTATTATATATAGAAAAAATAGTTTTAAATCAGTTAAAATTAGTTTTATAAATATTTTTATATATGTTTTATCAAATTCTGTTTTTTTTTTGAATTTTGAATAAAACTCTCTCTTTTAATTCATATACATAAATACATACATACATATGTACATACATAAATATTACTATATTTTTGCCTAAGAAAATTTAAATAAAAATGTTTTAAGATGTTTTTGTTGTTAATGCTGTAATTATTTCTGTTGTTGCCAAAATTGTTGTGCAGTTGTTGGAGAATGAGTTTATTGTTTTGCATTAAAAAAACCGCAGGTATTTTTTGTTTAACATTAAACAAAAATATTTGGGGAATAGTTTTATTAGCAGCAGGATTTGAAAAAAAATGTTTTTATGTATGAACGCACATACAAGTAAATCTAATAATTTTTAAATTTTGTGCAAAATAAAATTTAGAATTTTATTTGTTTGTTAGTTGTTAACATTAATAGATTAATTTTATTTCCTTTTTTTATTTTTAAAAAATATTTTGGTGCAGTTATTTACAAAACAATTAAAGCAATATAATGTATATCAAGACCAGTCTTTTACAAATTTAACTATGTTTAGATTGTAATTTATTTTATTTTTTCTTAACATTTAAAGATGAAAATTGATTTGTGGAAAAACAATATATTTTTTTAAAAACTACTTCGTTTTTGTAGGGCATTCAGTAAAATTCCTTTATGTACTTAAACGAAATTTTTAGTTTTAATCTTTTGCATTGTAAATGTTTTTTTTTAATTGTGTGCAAAAGTTTGATTGAAGCCCGTAGACATTAATTGTACTGAACACCCTTAATTTAATATCTTTTAACATCAATCACTTAACACCATGCATAAATATTTAAGTTAATTATTTGTTATAGAGAACACATTTTTGGTAACGGCCTTAATGTGTTCGTTAATGGCGAAATCAAAAATAACAAGAACCAAGTAAAAGCGCCAAATCTTATGCCGTCACAACAAACGCCCAAAATTTATTTTTTGCTGGAAAAAAAGAATTTTACGAGTTGACGTACATATGTATTTTATGGCTAGAATTAATAAAAAGCCAAATTTAAATTGCTTGTTAAATATGGCGTTTACATGTTCTGTGGCGATATACTCTTTAAGTTTGTCATTTTGCATTTGCTGTGAACCGGTATAGTTATTAAGTTGATATCAAAATTTTAATATATGTACATAAGTATATCAAAACAAAATTATTAATGGCTGGTTCAAAGTCAATAACTGTAAAAGTTTTTGAGAAGCAGCGTATCGTACCAAGGCACATGCATACAGGTAGGAGCGGTTCTACAAAAACTACTAAAAAGGTAGTACGAATGTCAAAGGCAGATAACGAAAACTAACAAATGATCTCTTCCTCTTTTTGAGCTTTTCTTAGATTCTACAGTTGTTGTTAGCAAAAAATAAAAAAAAAAAACATAAACAAATTTTGACACTTAAACATCTGAACTACCGTTACTAAGCTGATTAACCGAGGCCACCTGTAATAAATGCGCCTTGGTATCGTCTGTTATATTAGATTGAGAAGAGAAATGGCGAATATAAAAGTGGAAGAGAGCAGTAAAGAAAACAAACAATAAACTGTAAGTAGAATTGAAAAAAATAGAGTTAAGAAGAAGTCTGTGTTCGTCGAATTACGCAAAACGGCAATAAGACCCTGCTAAAGCCACCTATTTTCTCACCCACCCAGCTCCTTCAAAGAATCCTAAGATATTCCCTAGCCAACAACCAGAGATCTCACTAAGTCCATGCAGTCTTTGGCAGTGGCAAGCTTGGCCCACTTTGTCCATGGCCCATGCCTTTATCAAACAGTAAAAAAACATATCCTTACCGGCTTATATCCTGCCCCAATATCCTGCGAACTCATCAGTAACTTCAATAACGGCAACGTCACAAACCTGGTGCCCTTTAGAGCCTATCGTTGAGTGTCGGCATGATCAACCTGAGAGCACATTTACAGTCGTCAACAAATCAACACTTAACGGTATGTACCTCTAGAGTTTCGAGCATGACTTGACTGGTGACGTAGATTGTCACGCCCCCTTCCCCTCCTGCAACCAAATCCCATCAATTCCCTTATTACCGCCTGAATTGTGAATTCATCTGGAAGTCTGTATCAAACCCAATATCCAATATATATACCAGCCCTGGTGCCCACACCCATGTACGATCCATCAGTGAATATTGCACACCCCTCGAAATTTTCTCGGATTCTTTTCGCCGTGTCCAACTAACCCTGCCTTAAGCACACCTGACTTACTAAGCCCAAATAAGCTCTTTCTTGTCATTCAAGCTACAAAATTGTCAATTGGAAAATGATGAAAAATCGTATTCAAAATTGCATGTGGTGTACGACTGCTGGCCCCTGGCACATTTTTAGAACTCAGACAAGAGCTTTCTTATGTTTTTCCTTTTAAAAGCTTTTATTATATACATAAGTTAAAAAAAGAATGTGTGTACCATGGTGAAATTATGCTACCAGGTGGTGTTACGAGCACAGCTGATCTACTTTTTTCATGCATAAATCAAATTTTGTTGTTGTAGAATCACCACCACCTGATGCATTAGTGCGCCATGGTGTGTATTAACACAACGAGTAAAATTATGATTCGAATTAAATATCGTTATTTGCAATTTATATAAAACAATTTTTTGTGTGGGCTATGATGCGGTCTGGTCGGGCTTGATCAGTTTTAGCTTTATTTCTTGTTTATTTTTTTGGTGTTATTTCTCTCCAGCACGTACAGTCTCGTATAATATTAAAAATATACATACAAAGTTATATCAATGTTTTGCCTCGACAGGATCATTTTCCTCTAGCATATTGCCCACCTTTTTTGCCCCTTTAGATCTTAGTTCGTACTACCCATAATTCCAAAATATTAAATCTTGCAAAAATTCAATAATTTTTTGGGCAGCCAATGTATAAAGTAAAATTTCGACGATTAGATAACACTGTGCAACAGAAACTAATTACTAAAAAGCAGTGTGACCAGATTTTCAAGTAAAGTTCAAGCTAAATCACGTTTAAAAAACAGCTAAAAAGTGCTAAAAACAAAAACTTAAAGCCAAAAAATAAAGCTACATTTTTTTATTCGTTTTTTAAAAAATTTTTTTGTTATTTAGACATTTCTCATAATAGGAACGAAACGTTTTTGTGCTAAAAATATTTAAAAAGAAGAAAAATAATATGTGTTCACATACATATGCATGTACAAGAGCTTTTTTAAAAAGTTTTTAGAAGCAGGTGTTAATTTGCTGCCTGTTTTGGTAAAAAAAAACTAATTTGTAAGATATGTATTAAAAAAAACAAAAAACGAAAATTTGTTTTAGATTGTAACGAGTAATTATTTATAATTATAAGTTGTTAATATAAAATCCCTTATCAATACTAAGAATATTTATAGCAGGTGGCAACATACTGATTGTCCAATGAGAACAGAGCTTCTAAACTACCACTTAACGAAATTCGTTCATTTTGCTACTGGCCAGTCAGAATTGAGCTTCTATTTTATTAAGTGACATTATTAAGTAAGAAAAGACATTACATTAATGCATTAAACACATTCAAGATACAAGAACACAGGAACACACGAACACAAAGGTTGCTTGCTAAATTTGTGTCCGACTGGCTGCTACTGAAATATTTACTACACTACCACTACAAAATAAACATATGAGCAATATGACTTTCAGTGGTGCCACCTAAAGTCTTTTTGTATTGTTTAAGCTACATTATTTGCATCTTACCGTATTGGCAGCACTAATCTGTTAACCGTCGCGTATAAAAATAGAAATTAGTTTAATTTCGACCACGCCACAAAATTAGCATTGACAGCAACCCGTAGTGGTGTTGCATTGTAGCCATTAAAAAAATTATTCTCATAAGCACACGTGTATTCTATTTTTGACAGGTTGTGTTCGGTGGTCTGTAGCGAGGAATGTATTTAATGCTTAAATATTGTTAACAGGTGCAGACGCTTATTGTTTTAATAAAGAAAAAACATAATTTTCTAACTTTTAAAAGATATAATTACTCAACACACTTTGTTCGTTCATTTTTTTACAAAAACACGTAAAATTAAGTAATTTATTTACAAACTTTTTTCATAACTACAAACACATGAAAACAATAAAAAATCGAAACAATAAGATTACATTTACACGATGCAATTTTTTTAATATTCCTTAATGAAATTTTTGTTTGTTGACAAAACGAGTATAAAGAGACTACTTTTCTACACAGTTCGTAAAAATTGAAAATTTTCATTCAAGTTACATAAGTACATATATATATCTATATACATATATCATGAAAAATGCCTTTATTCATGTAAATTTTGTTCAAGAAAAGTAAAAAGATAGTCTTTAATGTAAAAAAGTTGCATTGTAAGAAAGCATTTTTAAAAACATTTTTATTTGTACATGTGTGTCTAAATATGTATTTAAAACCAATGACTGTAAAAATGAAAAAATAAAAAATATTATTATTTTTTTAACCCTATCCATAAAAATAATAATTATCGTTATTAAACGTTTTTATTTAAATTAAAAAATGACCGTCCTGCTAAAAAAACTAAATTTACAAAGAACATGATTTTCAACAAATATAGTTTAAAACCATCAAAATGATGAGACTTACTTGACCCTACGATGTTTCTTTGTCCCTGCATTTTTCTCAAAAAATTATTTCGGTCCTGTTTGATTTGATTTTTTAAAAAAATAAACTTTAAAATTCTTATTAAATAAAAATATTAATATAATAATTTGTTTCAACGAAAAACATAAGTGTTTTACATTTTTGAGCAATATATTACAACATTTTTTAATTTAACCAAAAGACGGAACAAATGTTTGTGTCGCATTTGGATTTTTTCTTTAAAATTGCCGCATTTAAAAGTATTTGTTTTGGAAAACAAATTCTTACGTTTTTTTTTGTACCTTCCTTATTTCTTTGTTTTATTGAAGTTTTGTGCTGTTTCACGTTTTTTAAATGTCGCTAGAAGTAAATTATTAAACAAAACAATGGTTCGGAAACTGTAATGTTGTAAATTCGAAGAAAATTTGGAGCTTGATACCGTTCAATATAATTGAGATATATACCAAAAAATATAATACGACAAATATTTGACCTTTTATCTAGCTTCAAAAACTACTAAAAAAGCTGAATCCAATTTGGAAAAAAGCTAAAAAAAAGCTAAAGACTAAATGTAAATATTTCGGGCTAAATGAAGAAAAACTAGTAAGAGTGCTATATTCGGCTGTGTCGAATCTTATATACCCTTCACATTGGTATTTTAATATACCCAGCCGAGTTATCTTGTACTGCAAATAATATATTTAAAATACCTTGTGTGAGTTTTAAGGCCCATAGAAAACTTTACAAAATTTTAACGTTCGTTTGGTTAATAGAAATAGATGAACAAGGTTTTAGGTCGAAAGTTTTAAAAGTTTTCGACATTATTCATATTAAAAGGTTAATAAAAGTTGTTAAATGTTATGGGATCTTCTGGTCCCCCTGCTCCTCTCCAACTCTTTCTCCAAAATGTATGAGTTATTTGATTTTTGTAGAATATTTTAAGTAACAGTTTTCCAAAAGTTGCGTATCGAAAATTTCATAAAAATTGTTACTTTGTATGGGAGCTACCCCTTCTTCTGCCCCCACTCAAAAATTTTTTTCTTCAAAGTGTAGCCCTTGTTGTCCATTACTTTTTGTGGAATATTTCATTTCGATATCTGTTATAGTTTCCGAGATATAGCGTATCGAATATTCTATAAATATTATTAATTTGTATGGGAGCTACCCCTTTTTTTGCCCCCACTCAAAAAAATTTTTCTTTTAAGTGTAGCCCTTGTCACCCAATTACTTTTTGTAGAACATTTCATTTCGATATCTGTTATAGTTTCCGAGATATAGCGTATCGAATATTCTATAAAAATTGTTTATTTGTATGGGAGCTACCCCTTTTTTTGCCCCCAGTCAAAAAAATTTTTTTCTAAATTGTAGCCCTTGTCACCCAATTACTTTTTGTAGAAAATTTTATTTCGATATCAGTTATAGTTTCCGAGATATAGCTTATCGAAAATTTCATACAAATCGTTAATTTGTATGGGAGCTACCCCTTTTTTTGCCCCCACTCAAAAATTTTTTTCTTTAAAGTGTAGTTCTTAGCGTACAATTACTTTTTGTAGAACATTTTAAGTCGATAGCTATTATAGTTTACGAGATATAGCGCATAAAATATTTCAGCAAATTTGTGCAAATGTAGGAAAAATACCCCTTACTCTGGTCCTATCTGAAAAAAACTTTTTCCATTATATAGGCCCCTTCTTTAGAAGTATCCGTGCCAAGTTTTTTGGCAAGGGTGACTATACTTACTGAGATATATTGGGATATATGCACGGATTTTGTCCTAAAAAAAAATGGGTTACTTTGGGTTTTCGCTTATATCTCGGTCAATAGTAAACCGATTTTGCTGATTTTAAATAGCGATTGTTAGCGGGATATTTCTGATCGTTTGACACCATTAACTGTTCTGTGTCTTTTTATTTGACTCCGGAAACTTGATTTCAACAGACGGACAGACGGACAGACAGACAGACGGACAGACGGACATGGCTATATCAACTTCCCTATCTATAAGGATCCAGAATATATATACTTTATGGGGTCGGAAATGAATAATAAAGAAATTACAAACGGAATGACAAAGTGATATATACCCTTATCACTATGTGAAGGGTATAATAAAGCTAAATTTAGCTCCAAAAAAGCTAATATGGCCACACTGCTAAAAAGCTAGTTCTACATTTCTGGTTGTCATAACTCTATAAAATTATAAGCCGGTCATGTAAATACGTGGCTTTAAAGGCGAATAAAAAATTGTTTGCTTAATTTCATTAATTGTAACTCATTACCCAAATAAGCTAAATAAATAATTATGTAAATGTGTATGTAAAGAAATTATATCCGGTTTTTTACAGTTTTTCCATTCATTTGTATCTCTATTTCCAGTAACCTTACTGCAATTGAACTCATCTCTAATATTTAAATTGCATATTTGTTGTCTTTAATTATTTTGCAAATTTTTTTTGTTATTTTCTTTATTTTTTTTATTTTTTATTTATTAGTATAGTAAAAGTACAAAAACGGAAGCTTATAAGTACATAATGACAATAAAATTTTAAAGATTTTATGTTAGTAAAACTAACAAATTTACATACAAAATCACACGTTTATATTTATTTAATAAATTCATTAATTAGTTCATCAGTTTTATTAAATAAAAAAAAATAAAAATAAACAAGTTTTATTATTAATTATTAAAATTTATTTATTAATTTAATTTTTTTAAGTAATAATGTTTGATTGTAGTCACACTCGTAAGTATTTCTATGGAGGGGCTAAACGTCTCCTTTAAACCACTTACCCTTCATTAAATTTACGACGACGTGCTACAGCACTATTTTTAATAATATCTGATATTTCACGGCCACCCGAACTTTCACCCTCTGATGCTGAAGCAATATCAGGTTCCATTTTAAATGGATCCCTTAATTGTGCCAGCGGTTTACCTAAATTCGAAAGGTTTCGCACTAAACTTACAGCATCATCATGTTGTGCTGCCGAAGTTGCGGCGAGTGCGGAGGCAGTTGAATTCACTGCTGTAGCCGATTTGCTTAGATTTGAAACGGTAGCGTGTTTAGAACTTTTAAGACGATTTTTCAATTCATTACTAAGATCCGTGGGCATAAAGCCAACACAACCCGATTTAGATTTTAGAATACCGCGCGGCGAATCATTCGGATTAAGATTTTGTTTGTTTGATGATGACGCTGTTGAATAGAAAAGAAAATAAAATGTTGTGATTAGAATTTTTTTAAATGAATTTTGTTAACTAAAACAAAAATTAGTCGATTTAAAAATTATATTGTGTTATGCTTACGTTTTGGCAAATTTTAGTTTTTTAAATCCTCATGCTGAGCTTTAGATGGATTAAAAGGGTAAATTTGTATTTTAAAATTAGTGAATTAATTTTTATTATAAAACAGTTTTTTTTTATACAAAATAATTATAAACATTTTGCATGCAAATAATTTTAAGCGCTCTAAGAAATATATATATAAAGTTATAATAATAAATTAATTAAAATAAAATTAATTGAAAAGTGTTTTACGCTGCATTTAAAAGATGTCCTTTAAGCATTTATCAAGCTTAACAAATTAAATTTTTATAAAATTTTATAATTATGTAGTTATTTGAACTTTTCTTTATTTTAATATAATTTCTATTTATTCGGCTTTAAGTTCATTATTAAGATTGTGATAGCTAAAAGTGAAAAATTTTATTTAAAATTAAGTAGCTCCGATACTAGCCGAGTTAGGTGCATCTTTGAAATCAACTACGATTTCTGGTCTACTCTTTCTATTCGGTACTACTATGAGTAAATATTCGTTTTAAACAAACTTTAAATAGAATTCAAATAGTGGAATTATATTTATATTATTTATTTCCGAGACCGAACTAAATCCACATACAACCCTGTATTTTCTTATTCTAATTAAGTTCGTTCTAAGCAAAATATAATATGAATAAAATTCCAGTATTCAAATTCTAGTTAAAGCTCATGCTGCCAATGATGCCCAAAGTATATTTGGTTTGATCATTAGTATTCGCTTTTAATTTGATTTTTGAGTGTTAGATTTACATGGGACCCGAAATAAATTATAATTATAGGTATGGCCATAGATTAATTTTCGAGGCAAACATTGTTCAAAAAGCTTATTCCGGGAGGATATGTATATGTGTGTAAGATATGGGAAAAAATGAATTGGCCTTCACCACTTTCAATGGTCTTTTTACCAAAAAAACGTATTTGTGCCAAAACTCATTAAAATGCCTCAAAATATGCGACCTGTGTTTTAAGCACAAGAATTTAGAAACACACAGCCGGACATGCTTAAATCGCTTTAAGGAGGGATTCCAAGCCAATCGGTTTAATTGAAGGCAGATCCTAAGCCACTATTTCTTGGCATTGCAAATATCTTCACATACTTATTATACCCCACACATACATAAATGGCGTAGGTAAAATTAGAACGCCCTATGATCCATCCACCTTAGAATGAATCTAAGGACTTAATATGTAATGAGGCTATAAATACCAACATAGAAAGAAACCCCGCTAAAGTACCCATGTGAACTCCTTCTGTTCATTACCTGTTCCCTTGTGGCCTGATTTGCATTAATAACTCGACGACGTTTTACAGTTTACACCTTGAAACATACATAGCTTAGATATCTTGGTTGCACCTTTTACCCAACCACTTTATTTTAGGGCCCTGTATCCTTGAGCAAATCATGCAAATGCTATATTGTTTATATTTTCCCCTAATGCTCACACATCCTGTAATAATCTGGATTTCCACGTAAGCATTTCGTCGTGTGGTTTCTTATTTACTGCATAGGTATGTATGTATGCATTTTCCTATGTGTATGCAGCAAACAAGTAAGTACTCACCCGACGATTTGTAATGTCCCGAATTGTGGTAATCAAAATAAGCCTTTTCAGGTTCATGAATATCGTAGTATCTGCTTAGCTCACCAATGGCCATTTGACCAGTCACTCTTGCTCCTCAACTGAATATGTCTTGTTAAACACCGAAATTCTAACTTTCCACAAAAGGGGTCTTACAGTTTTCTTCTCATATGCCAACTCGAGGACCCGGAGGAGCCTTGTCAAGAAACTCTTTAGCAGTTTAACTGCCAAATATAACAGCGCCCCGGCACTCAACAAAGCCTGATGTTAAAAAGGTCCCTAATCTTGTCAAAGGCCCTTCTACAATTTTTACCAAACTAGAATTGACGCAGGGCAGCGCCTACAAGGACTCAAGAGCTGCCTGATTGTTCACATAAATAGTTTTCTAAGAAAACCTCGCTACATGTTCAACTATAAAATCTCCTGAATGATTATGTTGTCTATAGCAAAATCTGATTCTTGATCCGCTTTGCAAAATTATTAAGTCCAAACAAACAATTGCTCTCAAGATTTATTTATTATTCTCTAAGTGCTGACGCCTTTAGCCATATAGTTATTCTTCAATGTCCGGCCTTAACAAACTCCACACACTCCAATTTCAATTTGATACACATACATACAACGTGCACGCACGCACGTATGAGGAGAATTTTTTTTTTATTGTACGCGAACTAACAAAATAAAAATTTTGTAACAGGAGATAAGAAAAAAAGGAAGCAAGAAAAATACTTATAAATTATGCCATTTAAATTAATTGCATAAGATCCAGACTTTAGCAGCACTTGTTAAAAACAACAAAACAGACTGTCAGCGTTGTCAACTTAATGCTTTAAGAATTATTTTTAGTGCTTTTTTAATGTTGTGAAACTTTATTTTGGTTTATGCTCTGTTTTTTTTTAATTTTTGAGGACACCAAGCTTGAATAAAAATATTCCCCAATAAGCAACAACACAAAACCTTTGTAAGTGAATGACTTGTATTGAAGTTCTTGGACTAAACTTATATCTTTTACAGATGCTGTTAGTATATCCAAATCTATTTTAGGTAGAAGCTATTAGAGGCGTACTTTTTTTGAATTTTAGTGTAGAAATTGAGGAAATAAAAACGAATTCTTTTTGTGAAACGAGCCGTCTACCAGATAGTGTAGTTATTTATAGGGAAACAATGTTAAAAAATTTCAGATTTCAAATGTCAATAGAAATTATAAAGGTTGGATTATGATAAATTGGCTGATTTTAATGAGACTCCAGATATACTCTTTTGGGTACTTAGTGTTCCAAAAAAATTAAGAACAATAACCGTGTGATTTCTGTTAGATTAATTTGACAAACTAACCAGATATAAGGCCTATATTAGGTTGTTCTTCAGGAAGGGTGCTACATTGGTGTAATTTGATATAACAATTTATGAACTTTTATATTAATAAACAAAAGGTTCTTTGAGTTATGCAGGTCATTTCGGACACCTAACCCACTCTCTTAGCAAACACCAACAATCTCGTTTTACCGATTTAATTTATTTTTTTAATGTTTAGTTTTTAACAAAGTGGGGTAATATGTAACAAAACTATTTAAAAACAAAAATAAAAGTTAAAAAATAAAATTTGTATAGGTAATTTTGTTTTGGATTTTCTTAAATACGCGTTTTTGTTTGGTTTTGGTGCTTTTGAAAATAAAAGTTGACTACGCTGAAGACAATTTAGTAATTAGGGTGACCGACGAAGGTTCTCAAGCAATTAAGTAAGGGTTACGTTTATGCTTCTGGGATTTTTTACATTTTTAACATTTAATGTGTGAAATGAACTGTCGTAATTTGTTAATTACAATAAGTTTATGAAATTGAATTTTACATTTCTTAACACTTAATTAAGTTTTTTAATTTTTAATATTTTAAGTTTTTTTTGGTTGTGTTTATCTTGTATTGTATAACTTTATATACATATAAAAGAAGCTTGTCATAGAGTCATAGCTGTCGGAATCGCAAATGACTTATAGATATTTCAGTGTTATAAATTTAGGTATTATAGTTATTCTTCTTACTTGAAATACTACTTCGAATTCGAGTTCTAAAATCATAGTTTAAATATTTCTTACACAGAAGTATGATTTGGCCGTTTAAGCCCAATTATAATGCCTGCGTATTTAAAATGTGTAAACAACATTTAGACCTCACTTTCTTGTTGTCATGTTTTCCTCAATAAATAAAAAAAATTTACAACAAAATATACGTTATATAATAACAGTAGGTTCTTAAAACTTTAAAACATGTAAAAACCGGCTTTTAAAAAAAACTAAAATCGATTACCCTAATCGTAGTATATGATACTTTGTTTACATCAGGGGTTGTCAAAATTCTCATTTAATGAAATGCGTCTGTATTGGATAAGAGAAAATTGCCCAGCAAACAAAAAACTAAGCATTGCAAATGTGATGAATTTTACTTTTTAAAGCAAAATGGAAATGAACTTAAAAAAAGTTATTAAAATTAAATAAAAAATATGCCTCAGTTATTACAGAATTAGACAATTTTTTTTCACACTTATTCCATTGGGCGAGTTCAATTTACAGTTAAAACTTAAAAAATTAAGTGTATTTAGGTATTATAAATTAAGTTTTCCAAATTCAAGATTTTGTAACAATTTCTTATTAACAAAATATGTTTTAAATTTAAAGAAGTTAATTTATTTCTCTGCTTGGAACAAATAAATTTTAAGTCGGAAAAAATTTGTTCGCAGCAATATGTAGAGGGAAAAAGGGATAACAACTTCAAAGCATTTCTTTTTAACTCTGGAAAATCGAAATCATTTAGATTTTTCCAAAATTCTATTCCCATTTTTTTTGGAGCTTGGACTTCGGTTCGAAGAAATATAAGAAATATAATGTTTTCTTTGTTTTAAATGTTTGGTAACATAAAATGCATTGCATGTTACCAAAAGCATTTTTAATGACAAAACAAAAATTTTTGTCTTCCATTATACTATTTTGTTTGCTTGTTTATTTTGAAATTAAATCAAAGCTGAAAAAACAACAAAGCTGAAAAAAAAACAGTAAGCATCCGCCCATGTGCACTCGTTAACACTCAATTAACGACTGAAATCAAACTGAAATAAAAGAGAACAAGCGTCGGTGTGAGTTTGTTTTTATTGTTTTTGTAGCACAATTGTGCACTAAAAATGAATTTTTGACAACCTTTGGTTTACATTTTGCTATTATTTTTTTCTTCCTTTCTTTTTTTCTTATCGCCTGTTACAAAATTTGATTTACTTATTGCGTCACCTAACTAAGTTATTAAGGTGGTCATGGCGGAATAAGAAGTTCCCTCGATCCTAAAACAACAACGCACTGTTCGAATTAAGCATGTATTTTGTTGATGATAAATTCGAGATTAGTTATCAAAAATTTTGTTCTGAGCTTGCCCATGGCCGAACAATTAAGTCACTGTTGAAAATTCGACTTGTTAAACCCCCAAATTTTAACTTTCCATTAAAGTGACCCAGCAAGCTCTTCGCTAATTTCAAGGCCAAATATGTCGCAGTGCCGCGGCACTTAACGTGGACAGACGTTGCAAAATTCCAAATCTGTTCAATCTAACCAAAGGCCCTTCTACAATTTTTAAACTAATCTTTGCTTGATGCAGTGTCTCTTTAAGGCCTTAAGGGCTGCCTAATAGTCCACTTAAGTAGTGGCCCTACTAGCACTTGAAACATATCTGTTCCATTATAATGCCATTTGCCTGATTAAAATCTCATCCTGGAAAACACTTTAATCGTCAGATTGTCTACAGGGCAATAAGATTTCCTTTCTTAAAATTCTGGCTTCGATGCTGGTATCCATCATTGCTCTGTTATTGAAAACTAAAACCTTCTAATATAGACTATTGAATCCCAAGAAACAACTACTAATAACAAAATTATTTAATAAAAACAAATATATAATGAAAAAAATTTTCAATAACCATAACAAAAATAATTGGTTTTCTTTAGGCAGCTGTTGTATGAAAAGTCGCCAATGGACACCCTGATCGTTCTTTACATATACATATTTTATTAACATGTTTATATAATTTCTTGCTTGCTTTTTTTTATTTTCTCCTGTTACAGATTTGTATCTCATTATTGCACCCGTTCACTAATTTTAACAACAATTGAAAAAAATGGAAGGAAAATGATGAACCCAAGCTTAAGTACCGATCGACCAAGAGTCGATTTGCCTCTTCGTCCGTCTGTCAATCTGACTGGTTGACCATGTATTCTTGTGGACACGCTACAGGTATCAGTTTTAAAGATCGATCGAGTAGAATTTCGACTCGAGTACCATAATTTGCCCCCTGATTGTAAAAAAAAGGTTACTGGACACCCTAATCGTAATATATTTTTTATTTACATTTTTTATATCATTACTTGCTTGCTTTTTTTTCTTTTCTCCTGTTACAAATTTGAATTTTGTTAGTTCGTCTCTACAATTTTATCTTGAAAAAACTAAAATTCATGAAGATGCATGCATGCCATGCCAGCCAGCCAAATTATTCAACAAAATCATTCAATTAGAAGGAGCACGCACCACACACTTTTTGTGTCCTTATTTTTTAATTTTATATTTCTTCATTAACAACTACTTTAAAAACATACATCTGCTAATATTAATTTTTGAAAGTGATTATTGTACAAGCATTCTTCGTGTTGTACATGCTAAAGCTCAATCAAACGCTGACATGTACCAGACTCGTGTATAGTAAATATTTATTTCGTTTACTAGAATCGTTAGTTAATAAGTTATCGATTTTCTCTTTTTTTTTGCTCCTTTTTTTAGACCCTTAAGGTATAAGAATTTTTAAAAACCCTTTCCTAATAGACCGACCCAAGTACTGCATACACAGAAGTATCTGCAGTCCGAGTTTCAAGTTTCTAGCTGAATGCGTTTGGGCTGTACATTGATGAATCTGTCAGTAATATTCATAGAAAACTGTATCTGATCTTTTTTAAAGACCCAAGAGGAAAATAATATGTAAAATAATGGTCAGTTTTAAATAAAACAGTTTTTTGTAATCCAAATTAATATTTTTCTGCAAACATTTTTATTTATTTTTTTTTAATTTTTATAATTTTGCATATATTATTCTCATAAATTGTTTTTAAATATAAATTATAAATAAAACAAGGTTTTTTGTTTTTGTTTTAATTTTAATATTATAAATTTTGCTTATTTTTATTATTTATTTTTTTTTTTTTTTTTGTAAAATTAAGGAATAAAAGTTAAGCACGCTGGGTAACATTTAAATATATATTTTTTATATTTCTTAAAATAAAACAAGTACATACTTTATGTAATGAAAAAAATAATAAAATTAATATAAAATAAATGTATAAATGTATTAAAGTGTTTTTTTTTAATAAACAATAGAGCTTTTCAAAACATTAACACATGCTTACAAGATGAACATTTCATAAGACAACGAAAAAAAAACAACTTTATTAATAATAAAAATTAAAGCGTTTAAAAATAAAAAGAATTAAACAATTCAATATTTAAATAAAAGGATTTAAGTTAAATTATAAATGATGTATGATTATGGTTTATTAATTCTTTAACATGTTTAGGGTTGGATTTTCTTTTAAAACTAATGAAAATTCGTTTTATTTTTAGTCGTAATTTTTTTTTTGTTTTATGATTATTATTTCGTTTTTATTCGTAGTTTCTGTTCAGCATTGTTGTTTATTCCTAAAAAATATTTAAAACTATTAAGGGTTTTTATTTTTATTACATCTTTAAAAATAACGTTTTTGCTATTTCTTTAATTACAAGGCTTTAAATAGAATTAATTTTTTAATTGATTTATGCATTTAAAAAACAAATTTCTTTTTTTAATAAACTTTTACTAAACTTATATATAGTTTATAAATGAAGTAGTTTGAATTTAAGCTCACAGGGTTTTTTATATGGAAAAAAATATTTTTTTTTAGCTAAAATAAATTCTTTAAATATCGAATATAATGCACTTCAATTTTTATAAAATAGATAAAAAAGGTTTAGAAATTAAAACAGAATCCCAAATTAATTGATTTTATACAAACATATCCTTCATATACCTTAAATCGGTTTTTTCTACCTAAATTCCTTAAAAATTTGCTTGTTTATATTATTAAAATTATTTAATATATTTTTTTCTTTTTATATTATTTATAACAGAAGCTGATACAATTAAGTACAAAAAATTTTAGCTTTAATATTTAATTTAAGTCAAATCTCTATTGAATAAAGAGTTATTGAGAGAAGTTAAGGATTTAAAAACATTTAAGCGATGAATTAAATTATATTTCTTTTTTGTTAGAAAAAATGCTTTTTCAAGAAGATTGAAATTTAAGAATTTAATAAAAAAATGTAATAAAGAAATCATTTTGCTTTTAAAATACTTAATTTTGTGTAAAAATAATAATATTAAATAAAAATATATTTCAAAAAGGAAAAAACACTATTAAAATAAGTAAAAAAAATATAAATTTAAATTAAAGAAAAAAAAAACAAAAATTGCATTCAAAAGTACTTTTTTTGTATCTAAGCTCCTAAAAACGTCGTTTAAACTTCCATCTAGCGTTGCTTTAAAAGTAACACAACTGGTTTTGCGTCTTCTATTATTGTAATTGACAAGGCTTTACAGAACAATAAGGGTTTTGTCATGGAGTCTAAAAGCTATCGTTATTGGATTTAAAAATAACAAACAGACATTTCAGTGTCATAAAATTTTATATTATCGATGGTTTTATTTCTAATTAGGAATGCTGATTTGAACTCGATTTTTTAACTTGTAATATAAAAGTTCGTTACACAGAGGTATTTATTGGTTGTGTTTAAATTCAATTCCGACAGCGTATTTCATATGGAAGAAACCGAAAGACGTTTAAGCTGCCGCTGAAGCGCTAGACAAAAATAGCAGTTTAATTTAAAGCTGTACTTTCAGTGATTTCTTAAATTTTTTTGTTATTTTTTCAACTGCCCTAAACTAATGATTAAATAAAAAAAATCTGTATTTAAATAACCAGTTATATGTAATTTTAAGTACTAATCACCTTAATAATCGGTATATTTTCCCCAAAAAAATTTAACCATAATATCAGTGGGACAAGTATTCAAACTAAGGATTAAGGTGAAATTTTAAATGAGAATTTCAGTGAACTAGAGTATAACTAATGTAGAATTAAGTTTCAATTTAATAAAAAGAATTGTTTGAATAATAAAACAAGTCGTTTTTAAAATACTTGTTTCGTAGTAAAGTTTTTCCGTTTTTTTCTTATTCAAACATTTTTCTAAAAGAAACTCGGTATGAAGCCGCCAATTTTATTTTTTTTTTTGAAAATTTTACGAGTTGTAGCAACAATGTCTATACAAAACACTGAAAACATTTTTGCAACTCCGACGATTTACAACACGACAGGTACAATAGGTTTTGAGATGAGCAATTATTTTGAGATATTTTTTTTTTAAACAAACCGTTTACATTTATACTTATTTGATATAATATTAAAATAAAATAAATTAAAACAATACAACAAAATCTATCAAGCTCAAACAATTGCAATAAAGGCATTAAAGTCAAATATTTAAAGATGGACAATACTAAGTAGAGTATCCATTTAAATGGGTTTTGGCTTTTTGGAGATTTCTGTTTTGGTCGGATAATCGATAAGGTTTTATAGTGACTCGAATAACTCTAGCAGCTCAATGTAATCGGGCAAATAGGTGTTTTTTTTTAATTTATTGGGCTTAAAAATTAGAGATTTTATTTGAAAATATAGAAAAGGCGTGCGTAACCTTTTTTTCCTTTTTTTTTTGATTTTTGTGTTGTTTAAAAAAACTTCATAAAATTTTTAAAAATTTTCCATAAAAAAAAGTTAAAAAGCAATTTTTGATAAAGGGAGGCAACAAGTTTTCTTTTCAATAAAAAAAAACAAAAATTTATGACGAAATTGACATTAATTCTCCAGAAAATTCAAACGCTATTTTTAAAAAAATCGAGTTACGCCCTTTCTACATTTAGCCAACGATATGAAATTCGAACCAAATACATCATTAGTTGGCTTTAGTAAAGGTTCTCAGTGATGTTTTGTACAGGTTTCAGTAGCTCATATTAAATTGGAAACTTTTAGTTCCATCAAATACAGATCATTACCTTAGGTTAGCCGTTAAAGGAAAGGTCACAGTTCACCTGGCCCGCTTAATTCGGTCCCTTCTTGCTACGTGGAGCGCCAGATAGATAGGGATGGAAGCAAATAAAAAATTTAGAGATGGATAAGAAAGATAAAAAAAAAACGAAGAGTGAAGCAGACTTACCAGGGTCTGAGGGAATCGAACCCCCAGACTGGTAGACTCATGCACTTATAACTGATCTACCGGGGCACCTTCATTACTTTAACGCCTTTAATTTTTGACTTTTGTTTTAATTAACCTTGTTGGTAAATACACTTTTTATTGCAAGTAATGATTCAGGGCACAAATTATGAAAAAATTTTGCTTAAGCACTATAAAAGAAAATTATAGCATTTAAGCTATCAAGAAGTTCATGGCCCTTCCCCGTATTTTACCCAATTTCCTAACTTTTGGATGAGTTCCGCTACTCTCAGCCTTTTTAAAACAATTGCCTGTATTAAAAATATATTTTTTAAAAGAGACAGGTAAACTGCTATTTAGTCAATGACAATACAAGATGTTTGATATAAATACTTTGTAGGGTTTCCAATGGCGAATACACATAAGCGATTGTACTCTTATCAATCAAAAACACGCAGGTGTATTATAGACTTATGATCACTAAACATATGCTTTTATTTTTTTTACAAGAGGCAGCAGGAGATAAAATTAGTTAAACAAAGGGATTTTTAAGTGAAATAAATTTTATACGATTAATCGATTAATCGACGAACTTAAATTACTTATATTGTTCTGTAATCGAAGCTAAAACTTTTTTCTTACGCCAGAGATTAGTTGAGTTAAAATTATGGGATTTCTCGAGTGAATAATTAAAAAAATTATAAATAAGAATTTCCCGGGAATTTATTTCCTTTTTCCGGTTCTCCTTTTCTAAACAAACTCCCATCGGAAAATTTTCACACAACACAGCTTAAAGCTAAAACACCTGACCACAAAAATTCGAAATTCTCTTTACTGCAACACTATTCTCCACGGCTGTTTAGAATAAGTGAATCGAATTCCCAGAAAAATTAATTCCCCGGGAACTTGTTCACCTGGCAACATTTATAATTGGAAATATGTTCTTTGATCAACCTATTTATTCCGAAAAAAAACTTATCGTAAATTTTTTGTTTTAAATAATTTTTGTAGAATATATTTTTTTTATATAAAAAAAGCCAGAGGAAACACTAAATACAATGATTTTTTTTTGAAAGAAAAACAAAGTTTTTTAAAACAATAAAAAAATAACAATTAAAAAAATTTTCGCATTAAAAAAAGAATAAACAAAACAAAAACAATTTTCGACTGTTAAGTAAAAAATATCTACATTCTTACCCTAAACTAAAACATTAAAAACGAAACCTAAACTTTAAAAGTAAAATAAAAAAAATGCTGAAATAAAATTAAAATTCTTTAGTTGGCATCCTTCTCCCTCAATAACATAACTTGCTGATGAACATCACCACACTACGCTTGAAAAGATTTTTTCAAATTCATTTGCGGAACTCTCAATCTGAAGCATTGATTCGTTGTGCAGCAGATTATCACATTCCTTGGAGGCCAATTTTAATTCCTTTTCGCTAATATAAATGTCATCAAATTCCTTTACAAAGCAAGGCATGCGTTTAATGCCTCTACCTGATAAATGACAAAGACGTACAGTACGATTTGTGGCCATTACTAAGGGTTTTGGTGTTTTTTCCCTTTGCCAGCCAAAACGATTGGTGGTTACTGCAGGCGATGTGGCTGGTGAAGAGTTTTTAAGCAGTGAATCTGTAGGTTGGCTCGTTTGATTCGTTTTTGCCGTTGTTGCCACACCAAAATATTTAGCATATTTTTCATCTACCCTTGGTGAGTAAAAGTGGGATCCATTAAGTGTAGCTGATCGTGGTGTTATATGACGTGTTATGCTGCTGCCACTACCAGGACCAGTGCCATTGCCTTTAGTTAATGATTGTGGTGTATTAGCTTTGCGGGTAAATTTACGCCGTATTTCAAGCACAGGTATTGTCTGCTCCTGCTGGGAAGTATCAACATTTTCTTTACCCGAATCTGTGCTAAAATCTTCATTGTGATGATAACCATTCATTTGCAATGGAGTGTTTTGTTGATTTCGCTGGCTTATGCCAACGCCATTGCAAATACTATTTTCCATGGAATGGTGAACCGCGCTATTTTCTAACGACGTCAAGGCCGAAGTAAAAGAATTGGGAGTCTTATTATTGTAATCAAATTTTGTAGTTTTCGTATTATTTTGCTGTTGTTTGATTTGAGGCTTTTGATTGCAATTCTGTATGAAAGGAGATTTTATTTTGCCAATTTTTTTTGGCGGACCCGTATTCTCCTTTTCGCCATTACTGCTGCTGTCTCCAGCATAAAAAGTAGGCGAATCTTTGTTATTGTTATTATTGCGATCATTGTTAAGAAACGTTGAGGGCAACATTAATCTACCAATTGTCCTTAGTTTAATGCGTTTCATAGTGGGCGTTAAAGCAGTTGTGGGCGTGCTTTGACTTTCAGTCTGTTGAGCTGTTGGAGCGGGTAGTGATCTTCTAGTGGTCTGTAAAAACGGTGAAGTCTTAACAATGTCCGACTTTATGGCAAAACGTGCATCAGTTAAATCATACGAAGTTTCTGTAGGAGTTTCATCGGCCACCATTGAGGCAAAACTATTCTTTCGCAACATCTTTGGCGGCTCAATGGAAACTGGCGGAGAACATTCCATGGGAGTTGGTGTAATGCTGGCACTGCTAAGACTCGTACTGCTGCGTGGCGTTGTTGTCATATAGTAGTGATAAGAATTAATACTCGAACTACGTTCTATGGAATTGATTGGTGAGCTGCGATTAAAAGAACAGTAGTTATGTTTACTAGCTTCACTTAAGCTGCTGAAAAATCTTAAACGTTCAGCTAATGGCAAAGATGAGGGTTCTAAAGTTAGAAAATATCCGACGAAAGGGGAAAGAAAAAAAAATACAATTGTTCTTTGAAATAAAAAAAAAAACAGTCACACACTTTTTACAAACTCATATGTGAACGCAGACTCACGTGTTTTCATTTTAGTTATTTTTCAGCAATTTTTCCTTAAATAAAAAAACGTTGTTGTTTGTTTGCAAAAATTTTTTAAATTTAAAATTAATATTAAATCTTGCTATTTTGACGTACAAATTAGAAATAATCTTAAATTGAAACGCAATTGCAATTAGAAATGAATTGAAATGCATTTTTATCGTTGCATAAGGAAGTCAAATATAATGTTCTTGGTTTAAATAATCTTCAAATAAAATTAGTTTTTTATTTTTACTTCCTACTGTTTCGCTTTTGTGGTGATAATTTTTGAGTGTTTTTTTTTCAAGAAATACCATAAGAGATAAGAATCTTTTTGTAGGCCGTATTTCTGACGTCGTTTTAATATTTGTTTTCTTTACTTAATTATGGTCCAACCTAAATAGCTTTTATTAAAATATTTTTTGTAGTTTTTAAAGAGAATGACGTCTTCAATAGTACTTAAACTCATATAAAAATGATTGGCATAATGCACAACTACCAAAAACAGATATTTTGTGCAGCCACTTGAATCGCTTACAAGCCTAGGCTCTATTTAAGGCCTAATAACTTGAGCGGCGATGAACTACAAGTGCCCAAATGCCACCCAGAAAGCGCAGTCTCCTGCCGCAGAGCACAGTGCATGTGCTGTGAGGTCTCATCCTTCATACACAAAAAACGACAGGTCGATATGTCGCCCTAATGATGTTGTGTGGATGGTATCTGAGATTCGTTGCCCACATGTCCTTGAACCCATACTAGTGTTACGCCATTGCACGCACCGATCCTATTTAGAGTGTACACACATTCTTCACCAGTGCGGATCTAATATCATAAGCCGAAAGGGCCTTTAAGGTTAACTGGCTGCCCGAAATAATGAGTACTCGAGTCCCCCCTATATTCCTTTTAACAAATTTGTAGGCACATACACATATGGAGTGGATTTCAGCCTGAAATATCTAAAGATATTTATTCATCGCTAGGGCCTTTTGAAACCCGGATCCAATAATTCCAGCGCCAAAGTCACCGTTCAGAAGCTTCGACCAGTTGGTATACCAAACGTGAGACCCCTCCTCAGGCTCCCAGGACCAATTAGCCCAAGTGGTGTGCTCGAAGATCTCCACATTATACCTAAGCCTGGAAATGGATATCCTTATATGCCCACTTAAGTCCCCACTCTTTAGGAAATTTTTACCCTGAAGTCGTAAGAAGCCTGAGCGTGCACTGCCGATTACAGACAAATGGAGTGAGGCTATTCCAATTAGAACCCCTGAAAAATCAGTTGGACTAGACTTAATGGCACCAGTAATACCAATGCCTATATACAAGGCGATGAATGCACCTTAGAATGTCTTTGGAAGGTGCTAAGACTCTGATGGCTTTGTCTGCCACGCTCCCTAAGTGATCATTTCATGAGAGCCCCTTGTCCAGAGTAAGACCTAGTAATTTCACACTATCAGAAAATGTGATAAATGTTCCGTGAGGTGTGAACTTTCTCAGTGAGATGTTTCCCCTTCTCGTGAATGGTACCAAGATGGTCTTTACCGGGTTAATAGTCAAGCCCCGTTCCCTGCACTACCCAAGAGTTATGTTCAAGACCTGTTGCATACGGTCGGAGATGGTACTGTCATCCCAGCCTACGATCGAAATGACTATATCGTCCGAGTACCAAAAAATCCTAAGACCCAAGCCGTTCAACTTCTCAAGTAGCTCATTAATTACATGTGTCCACAGTCTTCGAGTGGCCTGAATGGTATTTGACGAGTTATTCTTACCAGTTTGAAACAGGCTTGCAATTTAAACTTGAGATTTAACGCAACTAAAAATCACGTTCACATTTGGCTGCAAATTCAATGTGTTTTTAGTCAATTCTAGCTTTAAATTAATCTGTTGTATTCAGTAAAGGATTTCAATAATGGTTTGTCCAGATTTCAGCAGCTCATAAAAGAAAATCTTTTTCTGTTCCGCCAAGTACAGATCAATACTTTAGCGCCATTGATATTTGACTATAGTGTCGATTCATCTGGTTGTACCGGCTTCACGGGCGATCTCTTACGCTTTAAATTATCGTAACAGATTCATTTAAGCAGCATTTTGGACATAAGAATTAGTTTGCCAACGTTTTTTTCATATGATACCTAAATCTGTGCTTTTAGAGAAATTCTGCTCGTAAACGTTTTGAAATGTTTGCTCAAGTAACCTCCAAAAATTTAACAAGCTTTTGTAGTGCCTCAAGAACTTATTGGCACATACACAAAAAAAAATACCTTCAAATATCAAGAATTTTATTCCTGAATATTTAAGTACGACCCGTACTTAGTTTTTCTGAAATGAAGTTTAGTCTAGTCCTAGCTACGGCAAATACATTAAAACATTTTTTAAATATTAAATATGTATAAAACAATAATAAAACTCTTTTTCTTTAAAAATGCTTCGTTAGTCAAAAAAAAAAAAAAAAAATACATTTCATTTTCGGAATAATTTCTTTAACGTTTAAATCAATCTTTTTAAGCTAACATCAAGTACGGTTTCAAACTTAAATCAATTCTTTAATGTGGCTAAAAGTAAGAAATTCGTATCAGATATATCATACTTGGTTTAAGAAAATCCCTACTTGGTTTAGGAAAATCCGTACCCACGGTACGATACAGCTTGATTTAAGAAAGGATTATTTGGTTTATATTTTGTGTGTATGTATGTGCTATAAATGGAACCGCATATTGCTATTGGTATTTGAAAAGTCGATTTAAACAGATAGACAGTCGATTTAAACATGGCTAATTCGACTTCTATAGCCTTACAATCTGATTAATTGCATTAAAGAACTTAATGGGGTCACCAATGACTCATATACATACAGAAGTGAACGTACTTTTATCACTCAAAAATACGCCCGAATGCAGTTGTATTATAGACTTATGATCACCTAACACGGGTGTTTGCAAATTTTCTTACCAAGAGGTAACAAAAGGTAAAATGATTAGTAAGAAATAAGATTATTTAAGGTGAAATTATTTTTATTCGACTATTAGAGTAATTGACGTTCACTCAAATACATTAATTTGGGTGGAAATAGTGCGCCGATTACATATGGCAACTTAAATTAAGTTCTGTTGCTGGTTGCCGAAAATGTATTACGGATATCAACTGAGGGCTTGAAGTTGCTAATTTCATTTGACAAGTAGTAAATATTATGTAAACCGTAATTTTTGGTTGCTGTTTGATAATGCAACTGATATCATACTTTTTATTGGCTTGATACAGCAAATCATTTTTTTAAAATGAGCTCTTCATTGCCCAAAAACCGCCAATAATAATAGATCGACTCTAGGGAAGTTATGGGCGTTTTTACATCATTTTTGTAAATTTTGTATGGCAACCCCCTTAGGTGATGGAGATAGGGGATAAGTAAACTCTAAAAAAACACTTGGGAGAAAAAACTATTGGAGGTCTGTGATATATTTTATTCCTTAAGAAGTGACTCCGAAAAAGTTGTAGAGGTTTTTACCATATTTTTTTTTAAATTTTGTATGGCAACCATGTTAGTGGCTAAAGATACAGGGTAAGTATGATCCACGAAACAGTTTGAGAGGACAAATTAATTGGGGTCGGTCTTACATTTTACCTTGTAGGAGGAGAACCCAGGAAGCTGTGGGACTGCTAGGAGGCGGAGATGAGGTGTATGTTCCAAAAAAATGTTTGTGGGGAAAAAATATTGGGAATCGGTCTTACATTGCACATTGTACGGGGCAACTCCAGCGCAGTTGTAGAGGTTTTTATGTACAAATGTTAGAGAAATAAACACAGGTAGTCTTGGTTTTGGCTTATATCTCGACCAGTTATGGCGCAATTTTGCTGAATTTCAATAGCGATTTTCTGGCAGATATTTCTTATAGCTTAATACCGCTAACGAGTCTATGCGACATCGGGGGGCTTCAGTTGATTTCAACCATAACATAACTATGACCATAACGCGAACAGACGGACATGGCTAACTATATAGTTTATGTGGTCGCAAATGGATAATAAAAACATTACAAACGGAATGACAAACCTATACATACATATATACCCTTATCACTTATGTAAAGGACATAAAAAAAGGAACTTAATAGGGATCGAAAATAAAAATAAAAAAAAAATAATTACTTCTTCAATATAAATGTTTCTGCTATTAGAAAAAAACTAATGGATCAATAAAAATTTTAACCTTTTTCAAAACAGAAAGGTTTAACAATTAGGCAACATTTTTGCTAGAAAATGTATCGAAATTAAAAACTAAAAATTAGCTTTGTCAACTCAACACTTTTCTTATACAAAACATTCTTGCGGCCATCTCGGGTAAGAGAGTATCTATTAAGTTTACAAATAGATATATTTTAAATTTGAATTAACTTAATTACACAGTGATACAAAAGTTGAAAAAGTAATTGTTTAAGGCTTCGCATATACCAATGTCGTTTTGCTTTAGCCAACAGAAAGGTTACATATCTTTAGTTTTTCTAATTAAGAAAAGTTTTAGTAAGAGTAAATGTAGTTAAAAAAATATATTTTTATTTTCGTAAAATATCCTTAAAAATTATTTAGCTTTCCCACACAAAAAACATGCAAAGATTAATATTTATTGAATTATTTCCTCATTTATGTCATAAAATCAATAAAATGTTAAATTCTTTTGTAAGAAAATTAAAAATTTTATTCATTATTTATTTATTTATGTATGTATGTATATTTTTATAAAAAGTACATATCTGTTTTCTTTGTTTTGGTCAAAGCGAACAAGCCAAAACAGAAACACATGTAAGAAATGCATTAAAGAAAGCAACAAAAAGCGCATGCGCAACATAAATGTATTAAAGTTGTTTAAATCATAGTAAAAAATGCATTCCAATAGTTAATTGTAAAATCAGCAACAATAACAAATAAGAAAAGAAAAAAAAATTAAAAAATGCAATATAATGTAATGGATATGTTATAAACCACAATTCATACGTAATAGTTGTTCGTAACTATTTCTTGGATTTTTATTATAATTTAGAAATTATAAGTTTAAGAAAATTAAGGCCAATCTTTTTGGTTTATTTTTAATTTCCTTTTTAAATTATGTTATTTCTTTTTTTTTTTATTTTTATTATTTTTTTTTTATTTATTAGTAAGCTTAGTTGTTTTTAATTGTTGCTATTTAAAAAAAATCGAAAAGTAAACAAATTTGCAAAACAAACAAACAACAACAACGACAAGAACAAAAACTGCATTCAATCAGCAATAACTTAAAATAAAAACACATTGCGTCCATAAAAATTAAAAAAAAAAATTATTTACGATTTTAGTAAGAAAGTTAAAAACATTTGATAAAATGAGTGTTAAATTTTTTACTGAAAACTTACCGATTTCATCATCTGAATTAGGTGGCGGATTATTTGGAGTTTTAGGTTCATCCGTAAAAACTGCTGGAGAAGGTGACAAACGGCGCGGTGCTGGGAAATAAAATTAAACAATTTAATTAGTTACGTATATAATTAAACTAAAAATAACAAAAAAAAACTTTAAACTTCCTGACTATGTGTATATAGGTATGTACATACATATATATATAAGGTAGTTCTAATTTAACAGGTGTAAACATGATAATTACATTAATGGTTTTAGTTTAAACAAGTAAGAGCGCTATATTCGGCTGTGCCGAATTTGGATACCTTTCACGTACATATATCCGTTTTTTTTATTTATAAAATGTTTCTAGTTTTTAAATAGGGGTCGGTGTCATATTTTAACCCTCTTAGCATGATTAGGGCAGCTGCAGAAGGTTTTACCCTAATTTTCTTCAAATTTTGTATAGAATTTTAATCTATTTTTTTTAAATTTTGTATGGCAACCCCTTTGGGTGATGATGAAAGAGGGTAAGTATGCTCTAGAAGTATGTTTGGAAGGCCGACTCTGTAGAAGTTATAGGCGTTTTTACATCAGTTTTGTAAATTTTGTATGGCAACCCCCTTAGGTGATGGAAATAGGGATACGTTTGGGGGGAAAAACTAATGGGGGTCTGTGATACATTTTATTCCTCTAGGGGCGACTCCGGAGCAGTTGTAGTTTTACCCTATTTTTAAAATTTTGTATGACAACCCTCTTAAGGCGTGAAGATAGGGGGCAAGTATACTCTAGGAATAAGTTTGGAAGGAACAACTAATGGGGGTCTGCGATACATTTTATTCCTATAGCGGCGACTCCGGAGAAGTTGTAGGGGTTTTTACCATATTTTTTAAAATTTTGTATGGCAACCATGTTAGGGGCTGGAGATAGGGGCAAGTATGTTCTAGGAATATGTTTGCGAGGAGAAACTAATGGGTGTCGGTTGCATATTTTATTTTTTTAAGGCCGACTCTGTAGACGTTATGGGCGTTTTTCCATCATTTTTGTAAATTTTGTATGGCAACGCCCTTAGGTGATGGAGACAGGGGGTAAGTATACTCTAGGAATACGTTTAGGAGGAAAAACTAATGGGGGTCTGGAAAACATTTTATTCCTCTAGGGGCGACTTCGGAGAAGTTGTAGGGGTTTTACCCTATTTTTTCAAATTTTGTATGGCAATGGAATAAAAAATAGGAGGTAGTCTTGGTGTTTGGCTTATATCTCGGTCAGTTATCGGGCGATTTTGCCGAATTTCCCTATTGATTTTTTCGCAGATATTCCTGACAGTTTAAAACCACTTGCGGGTCTATGCGACATCGGGGGGCTTCAAAAAGTTTTAACCAAAACACGGACAGACGGACATGGCTAAATAGGCTTCCTTCCCTATCTATAAGGATCCAGAAACTTAGTGCATTAACCCAAAAATTGTTTCTAGGACATTTTTTCAATTTGTGTGGGGGGTCCAAAATAAATTTGAAGGCGTTGCTAAAGTACGTTTTGGCTAATATAAAGTTGTAGGGATTTTTGTGGAGCCAATTTTTTGAGTACGGAGCAAAAATAAGGCATTCTTTCGAACAGCGTTGAGACTTTTAAAAATGTGTATAACATCACGGGGTTAGTGTTGAACTTTCGCTATTGCACGTTACAAACATCAACAAAAACATACAACACCCTTTCCCTGTACATATGTAGGTGGTGCACGCTATAAACATTAAACAACGTTTTATTGTCAAATCAATACAAGAAATCGAAGAAAATGAGATTAGATAACAAAATGGATAGACGACCCATTTAAAAACAATTGGCTTCTTATCTTTTAAAGTTTTATTTAAAGGTCATTAGCAGTTCAGTTAAATCGTTAAATTTTATATAATTGACCGTTCAAAGACAATAATATGTAATCAAATTCACCGCAGTTTGTAATTTGCTTAAAGGGTCATTAGTCCAGAATGTTAAAGTAGATCATCGTTCGACGAAAGAAATGGAATTTCAGTCCCAAAAAATTTTGTTGACATTTTTTAAAATTTTTAATGGGCGTCTTGGTTAATGGGGACTAGTACACCTTAAAAAAATCTATGCAACATAAAAACGATATCGTTCGCGCATTATTCGAGATCTTTTGTTATTTTGTACAACAAAATTCTTGCATAGAATATACGAAATTCTTTTGTATATTTTACGAAATCAATTTTATATTTTATGTATTTATAAAAAGAGTTCAAAATTTTAGTTTTTTTTTGTAAAATTATTTAACTCTATTAAATTTTTTTGTTATTAAGTTAAAGTTTGGTAAATACATATGAACAATGTGGGCCAAAAGAAATCACCCAATTAGAAGATGCTATTATTTTTGTAAATGGCAGCCAATGTCAAATCTGTTTTGATATTTGTAAGCTAGAAAGATGTAGAATACAAGCGAACAAGCCATGAAAGGATACACTCCTAAGAACGCGGAGTATTCGTGTCTATTTTTTTGCGTAACAATTCGTCTGTGGTGTTAGCATGCGCGACGGCCGCACCGACTACGCAAACACTGTGCTGTTTGGCCACCAACCTTGAAGAATTGGGAACCACACGGGTCCGGATCGCCCGCTCTGCCGAGAATATCGCCGCTGTTGGCAAGGATGTCGAGTTGTCGCCAGAAACATTGACCAGACACCGTGCCTCGCAATAAGCAATCAGAAGGTCGTCCCATAGACGAATTTTGGTCAGAGACCTGCACATGTTCCCGCACAAAGTCCAGTCCGTGCATCAGCTGCTGCCCGTCGACCGCCAAACGCGTGTAACTTATCCCCAAGCCATCCCCAATCTCGAGGCCAAAGTGGACGATTTTTCGACCAAAATGAGCGATGAGGCTCATTTTCACCTCAGGGGATACGTGAACTAGCAAAACTATCGCTTTTGGGGCACCGAAAATCCACGAGTGATGCACGAGCAGCCATTACACCTGCTCAAAGTGACTTCATGGTGCGCTGTTTACGCTGAAAGAGTCATCGAGCCATTTTTTTTCGAGGACACCACTGATCAAACGACAACAGTGGATGGTGTGCGCTATGGGGCCGTGTTAACCGGGTTTTTTCTGCCGCAATTAAACATATTAGGACTGATGAAGGACATATGATTCAAACAGGACGGAGCAACGGCATACAGTGTACAAGCCACAGCCGATATTCTGAAGGCGGCATTCCCGGATTGCCTTATTTCTCGTTGTAGCGATTTACATTGGCCAGCAAGATCGCCCGATATAACCGCTCCAGACTTTTTTGTGAGGTTTTTTGAAGTCCCGTGTTTACGTGAACAAGCCAGAGATCCTGGAAGCCCTTAAAGACAACATTCGACACGAGTGCGAAAATCTGTCGCCCAAAGTTCTCGCCAAAACGATTAATAATGCCATAAAACGAGCCCGTATAGCAATCAATTGTGACGGCCCCTATTTGGCCGATATCATCTTCTCGACTTGACCAATAAAATTCTAAAGGTTTATATAAACATATTCAAAAAATAGAATCAAAGTTTTTAATTTAGGAAAAAAAAGGAGATCCAAACAACATCGGATGACTTCTTTTGAGCCACCTTGTACATACAAGTAATTTTTAGGTTAATAACATTAAATTAAAACAAGCTCGTAAACAAAACTATATTAGTTTTATTATTACCATTTCTATTTTCCATTTCGTTATACATATTATATACTATATGTGTGTATGTACATACTTATGTACATACATATGTATGTATGAATATACCTTTTAGAATTTGTCATAAATTATTTTTTTTAAATAATAAAATTAAACAAAATTTATGCTTCGTTGAACTTGTTGTTAGAATCATTGAGCTAATTTTTATGTCATTTTAGAGTTTATTTGTACATTTTGGTATTTGCACAAAAGCTGCAAAATTGGAATTAAGGGGCCATAGAAATTTTATTTGCCGTATTTTATAGAAGAAATAAAAAGGAACTAAATCGTAAAAAAAAAAAACAAAAAGGAACTAAATTCTATTTGATTTTATATATTAAATAAATCCATATCGTTACCCAAATATTAAAAGGAGGCCTCGATAAACTAGTGAGTAAATCCGTAAGAAGACCAGTCTGAGGCCTAGATTTCATCCAGAGACTCTGGTTAGTTTGCTCTACTCCAGAGCACTGTCTACAGTAGAATAGTATGGAAATGGGACCTAAGGATCTCAGTATAGGCTGGGGTTCTAAAACGGACTTTATGGTCACAAAGGTCAGTTTGAGAAAGCACCATCAATAATAAACATTGAAAAGGATTACTGGATCCGGCATTTTGTATTAGTAGTGTGCAGTTTCCAATGACGGATCCAAGATGGATGTGGGAAACGGATGGATGTGGAAAACGGACTTTATGGTCACAAAGGTCAGTTTGAGAAAGCACCATCAATAATAAACATTGAAAAGGATTACTGGATCCGGCATTTTGTATTAGTAGTGTGCAGTTTCCAATGACGGATCCAAGATGGATGTGGGAAATTCCATTGTGGCGGGTGTGAACATTTTGCGCCCATTCTTGTTTATAACTAAAGCATTAAAATTTAAATTTGAAAAAGAGTTATGATTTCCAAGAATGGTATGTTTTTGAACGTTAAATAGTAAGTAGACACTGAAAAAATATAATTGCTGCTCACAATGATCACCTGAAGACTGTGACGGGTGTGACCTTAAATGTTTGAATTTTAGATAATTTCGAATTTAAGATCAAGTTGTATAAAATATTCCTAAAAACGGGCTTAGTTTTTTCAATTAAAATAGTATTGTAAAGAGTTTTTAATCGTATATGATACTTTGTTGTCACAAGAAACTATTTAAGAAAATGTGACGGGTGTGACATTTTAATTAAAACCTAAAAAAAGAAGAGGCGATTATTTAGCATGCGATGTTTTAAATAAAAATATGAACGAATTTATTTATGTATATTGCAATCTTTTTTGCTCTCTTTTAGACGTGAATTCATAAATTTTTTTAATAAAGAAAAAAAAATCAACATTTTTGGACGTTTTACGTGGAATTGACCATATGCGACTTAAAAAGATTGGATCCAAGGACCAACATTGGAGGCATAACTTAATACTGTTAGGTTAGAGTTGAGAGGGCACTGCGAATTATTGTAGGATGATAAAAATTGGAAAAAAGGTCATATTGTTCATCATCGCCCGAGTTAACAGGTTCAAGTGGTTAAGTAAAAGATCGCACGAGGAATTAAGCGATGTTTCGAGGCGTAAGCTAAAAGGCATCATTAATTTAATCAAGGGAATCAGAAGCGTAAGGAATATATGTGTTTTACATGGGTATTTGAGTTTGATTTTCTTACTCGGTTTTAGGCTATTTCTTTCCCTCTTGATAGTCTTACAACTTCGTTCCTCATTCACTTGTTAACTTTTTAATTTTTAAGGGACACGAAATTATTTAGGGAGGTCTTTGAGTGCTAATGTATGAAAGGGTGTTCCTTATTTTATCATCCTCCGCAATCTAGCCTTACATTTTTTTCTATACATTTCAGCTTCACTTTAATTTCCGCTCTTTTTGTCTATCTCTATAGGTTATATTTAGTGTTTAGAATTAGCGGAGCTAAACCCTTTCCTTTAACAGCTGCCTGCTCTACCTTAACAAACCTAATACAGAAAGGCCCAAAATAAAATTTTGTTACATCTAATTTTGTTTCTAAAATCTTCCTTCAAAATATGCAAAAACTTAAATGAAAAAAGTTAGAGTCTTTCTACATTAATGTAACGATATGTTCTTGTTAATATGTACATTTCAAAAATGTTCTAAAATATTTTGAAAAATTAAAAATTTATTAAATTCACTAGATTATGCATCACTCTCACTTACCTCTTTTCGGTGATGTGCGTTCCTCCCGTTTTGAGGCCGCATCATTATTTTTCTTCTCTTGCATTTGCTGGAACATGCTTGCCTTGGCTCTCACACTATTAGTGCGCACTAGACCGGTCGACGATGCCAAAGAATCGGAGGGGGTTTTTGGTTCTTGATTTTCGGACATATCAATATCCTGATCGAGACTAGACATTTCAAATATACGTTCACTGTTACTGTTACACGATAGGCCCGAGTCGGCCGCAAACGAAAGAGTTAAATTGGCGGTATCTGTTGAACAGAGCCGGCTAGAGCAGGCAGGCGTTTTGCGCGGTAAAGGAACTGGTACACCAACTTTAAACGAGGACGAGGACTGAGGGGGTGAATAAATTGAATTTGAGAGCGGTTGGGTAAAAGAGCGCGTTAAAGTAAATGCTGACGGTGGAGCGTTAGGCGACTGATTACCGTGTGAGGACAGGTGAGCAAAACCAAGACCTTCTAACGACTGAGCCGGTTTAAAAACAGAACAACCACTTGGTGAATTATCGTTTGTCGTTGAAGCGTTGTTTTTAAAGCTACAAATAATAATTGTTATTTTTTACATTTAATTTAACTTTTTTTAATATCTATTTTCGTATAAATATGCTTGTATTTTTCTATTGGCTCATATAGAACTTTTTATTATTTATTTTCTTTTTATTTGTTTGCTTTTAACGCTCTTTTCTTATAACATTTGCTTAAATATTTTTTTTAAATTATAATAAATATTGACACAATTTTTACTCTTTAGAATTTTATTATTCTTTAACACTTTTTATTTAGAGATTTCGCACAATTTTTTTGGAAAATAATTTCTCTATAACGAATTTTTGCTCTAATAAAAAATATTTTGTTTAATAAATTTGACTTTTTTTTAAGGTGAAATATATTTTTAGATGTGATTTTGTTTTAACCGAAAAAAGAAAAGCGCGGTAAGGCCCGAAACGAAATTTATAAATTTTATAAAAAAAACTCAAGTGAATTTTTAAAACGTCACCGGATCAATAAACTCTTTATGGGTAAATAGAAAAACATTATTTAGATCGTTGGTTGGGTTGACTTGTTTTGTAAAACGACATTATAGAAATAAAGAAATTGATAAAATTTTATTAAAATATGTTTAAACTTTTGTAGACAAAACGAAATTTTATCAACAAGTTTTTTTTTTTTAATATTTATTTCTTATATAGACTTATCAAAAAAGAAAAAACAAACAAACATTATTTATTTAGCCATAAGCTCAAGCACAGTAATAAATATATATTGAGGAAATCTATAATCAATATTTTTATAACATTTTTTTATTTTTAATAAATATAATCGAAAAACAATCTTAATACTCTTCCGTCACTGGTATTAAAATTAAAGCGATTTAAGGTTTAACAAAATTTAAACGAATACACAAAACACAAAAAAGCGTGAAAATTCAAATGACGACCGACCGTTACCAACTAAAAGTGCAAAAATTGTATTTTTGTTAACCAACTCATTAAACGAAAAACAAAATTATACAAACATAAGTGGATATTTCGAAATCGTATTCATTCAAAACTAAAAAAAAATTATCTTTTAGTAGACTCTCAACAAGAGATTAGTATTGTAGAGCAGAGTAAATTGGTGTAAAAAAACTGCGCGCGCGCTTTATTTTCACAATTTTTTTAAATCCAACTCTATGTAGTGTAAAATACATGCTCTCGAATTAACAAAATTTTAATTTCTTTTAAGGAATAAAAAAATGTGTTGTGCACATACATACAATCATTTAAACAAAAGCTAAATGATCATTTTATTTTGGTTTTTCTTTGCTTCTTTTTCTCTGTTTTGACCAAATTTTATCAAGAGTATTTTTAAACGCTAGAAAAAGTGTTGCCGTTTAGTCACATTTATTGCTTTAAGTATTAAGTATTTACTTTGTTTACTAAAAATGAATTCAGAAGTTTTTTTAACAGTAATTTATTTTGATATTTGAATTATATTAACTCTGTTAAAAATTTTTTTAAACCAAATTTTTGTTTTTTATTTCGGCTTAAGTTTAAAAATATATGTATATTGTAAAAATAATAAAAAAAAAATACAAATAAATATTAAATAAGGTCAACCCCACTTAGGCTTTTCTTTAAGACAACTTGGGTTTACGCGGAAATACGTTGAAAAAATCAAAATTGCGCGCGATTTCTATAAAATGTTTCACAATACAATCTAAAAGTCAAAGTTCTTAAAAATTTTTATATGAAAGGTCACACCCATCACAGTCTTCTAGTGACCAATATTAGCAAAAAAAAATCATGTTCTTTCAGTGTAAACCAAATAAAACGTTTAAAATCATACCATCCTTGGAAACTACATCCTCTTTTAAGTAAAAATTTTAAAATGTTTAAATTATATTAAAAAGTTTGAGTAAAATGTTCACACCCCCATCACAATTCAATTGCACATAAAAAACAAAAAGAAGCAAATAATAAAAATAACTTTTGTCAAAAATTAATAAGCAGAAAATAAATATTTATGTCAACATTAAAATTAAATAGTTGAAAAGCATACGGTTTTGTTAAAATACAAGATGATGTAATGCCGGCTTTTTTTCTAAAAACTTGGTCACTGAATTAAGATTTTTTTTTGAAATTTTATATGAAAGTAAATAACAAAACTAAAACAGGTTTTAGCTGTTTATTGGAAGTGCTAATTATCGTATTTATAAACGATTAATAATTTTACAAAAGGTTTAGAAGAAAGAACTAATTTTGTATGAGAAGGTTATTTATTATTGCTAATAAATATAGAAGTAGGCTAGGTAAGTTTAAAAGAAGTCCTCGAAAAAGAGTCTCAAGTCTCGCAAGACGTTAACCTTAGCTAGTGATTGGCTTGTTGTGCTCTCCCAGCAAAATATAGGACAAGGCATTTACAAAAACTCTTTTTACTTTTGTCAAGCATTTTAATTTTATTTTCTGGCAACACTGAATGTCAATTTTAAGTTCATCAGTAATGGTTGGAAAATTATATTAAAAAAATTAAAACGGAACTAATGGGAAGTGGAACAAAAGTAAAAAAAAATATATGTTTGTAACCCAAATCTAATTTTTATCCATTTAAAAACCAACGAAAATTGTTGCAAACATAAAAAAAATAAATTAAAAACAGAAATTGTTCGACCTAAAAAATATGTGAATGTATGTACTTATCGCTTGCTTAAAATTACAAGGTTGTAGTACCACAGATGTCAAGAGAATGAAACAGTGTTGTTTATTATACGTCTTGATACCGGATTTTTTTAATTTAGATTTTGACATTTGTCTAGGCATGAATTTGTCTAGTCAAGGCGTACAACTAAGAAGACCAAAGGCGTTCTGTCATCTTTAAGCCTTGTCACAAACTGTGTTAAAACATTATAAAATAGCTATGACAATTATAATAAGAGGCATGGTATAATTACAATTACCAATTACCCAAGGTAAAGTCGATTCAACAGCTGATTGTTGTTTGTTCGAATTTGCTTGCGTGTTAAAACTGTCCAAAACAGTATGTTTTTATTACATTACAGACGGAGTTTTTACAACAACTTCATAAATTTTATATCGTATTTTTGTAGTTGTTGCCGTAAAGATTAGGGGATTCACAAGGTGTTCTATCATGTCCTATTGTGATATTGTTTTAAAATTTCACAACTGAACAGCACACTATGCAGTCACTTTGAGCGGGTGTAATGGCTTTTCTTGCATTTTCGGTGCCCCAGAAGCGATAGTTTTGCTTGTTCACGTACCCGCTGAGGTGGAAATGAGTCTCATAACTCATTATGATTTTGGTCGAAAAATGGTCTACTTCGGCTTCGAGATTGAGGATGCCTTGGGCGTAGGTTACACGCGTTTGGCAGTCGACAGCCAGCAGCTGATGCACAAACTGGACTTTGAACGGGGTCTTTGACAAAAAATTCGCCTAAGGGACAGCGGGCGGATGGCTAATTGCGAGGCATGGCGAATGGTTACGCGAAAAAATAGACACGATTATTCCGCGTTCTTGGGGAGTGTATTGCTCCATGACTTGTTTACTTGTATTCTACATCTGTCTTATTCACAAATGTCAAAACAGTTTTGACATTGGCCGCCACTTTGTACATTCATATGTCTTTTTTTATTTTTTTAATTAAAATAATTGTATAAAATTTTGGTTTGTTTCCAAACAAAAAAACTTTGTTTTATAAAGAAAAAGGAAATAAAAAACTTTTATAAAATGATCGTTTTTGCGGCACAATTTGCTTACAATACAAGTATCAATGCATTTTTTTATTTTTTAATTAACGTCTTTAGCTTAAACCCTTTTATCTTAATGTTTAAATTTTTTAAAATAACATAAAATTTTTACCGTTTTTTAAAATACGCTGAATACATTGTTCCACTTAAAGTGTTAATATGTTCTCTAAAATTTTATTGATTCCTAAACGCTTTCTTTTATGCCTCCTTTTTAGTGACCTCCCACAACAAATTCTATACAACAACTAAACTGTTTGTTATGAATATGTAAAACAATATAAAAAATCAATTCGCCAATATGATTCCCTTGAATAAAACTATGTTGTCAACATTTTTTATTGTACTTGTGGAAAAAGTGATATGCATTTGAAAAAAACAAAATTAAAAAATCACTAAAATGCTTCAAAATATAAATGTTCATATCGCACAGTAAGACCAAAACAGCCTTAATTCAAAATTACTTATTTTCAGAAAATGATTTGTTCCGTTTTTTTTAAGACATGGTTGTAATTTTATAGCCAAATCGGGTTGAACAGTACAACCCGTCTTATAATTCAGTTTACTTAAATGCAAATAAAATTTCGTGTTAAAGGTTTAATTTTGATGAATTTTGAGTTGTGACTGTTTGTTATTTAGTGCGAGATATATATGCATGGCTTTAATAAGGGAAGGTATAGACAAGTATGAAGAACTAACAGATACAAAAATGCACATTGGTCAAAAAATACAAGGTTACTTTTGCTTTAGTTTCTTTTTTTTTGTTGCTGCCCTTTTTAAACTCTTGTATTCATTTCAAAACAAGTGCAATACTGGTACTAACTTGTGCCACTACCCCAATAAACACTAATTAGGCATTATTGAACTGAACTGAGAGAAACAACAAAAAATTGCAAAAATTTGTTTACTACGTTCACTTACCCATTCACTTTTAGCAAAAAATGGCACTAGAAATACGAATAATAAGTAAGAGGATGGTTTTGTCCAAGGAACACTGAACAAGGTAGGAGCATCCAAACAGCTGACTTTTATTTTCGCCATATGTTTTCCAGCTTATCTTGGCTAATTTTTTATTTGATATATTGGTTGTGTATACCGTGTGTATGTGTGATAGCAATATTTTTGACAACTTAGCTAGAATTTATCAACAACCATATATGTAGCTGCTAGATTTTTACAGGAAGTTGTTGTTGTTTTTTTGCTAAAACCCAAATTAAAAATTATTTTTTTTAAAATAAGAAAATGTTTAATTTCCAAGAAAGCTCCTTACGAATCTTAACAGTTCAAATTGTCAGCAAAGCTTTGTAAGTACTAATTTGACAGTTTCGGGTGTTATGGGGCTGGTTTACATAGTGATAAGGGTATATATCAGTTTGCCATTCCGTTTGTAATTTCTTTATTATTCATTTGTGACCCCATAAAGTACATATTTATATTCTGGATCCTTATATATAGGGAAGATAGAGCTATGCCCGTCTGTTGAAATCAAGTTTCCGGAATCAAATAAAGTATGTAATACAGATCAGTTGTTGGTGTCAAACTATAAGAAATATCCTGGAGACAATCGCTATTTAAAATAAGCAAAACCGGTTTACTATTGAACGAGATATAAGCAAAAACCCAAAACAACCAATTTTTTTAAACAAAATCCGTGCATTTATCCCTATAATAAAAGAAGTACAGAAAGCCGATACACATTGAAGCAGAGATCTGCAGAAAACTCCAAATCAGATATGAGAAAATGTCTGCTCAGCCACATATTCTATTAAAGACCCCCAAGAAGGAAACGCTTCGTCCGTGGATCGGTAATTAAAAATATGAGCATAGTGCCAATTCCGGGGTGGCAGTCATAATAATGATCTTCGTAACCTTCAGTGATGAAATGGTCCGTGATCATATTTCCGTGACCATACTCAACCTAGTTTTTTCTCTGGGTGTTTATGGTATTAAACTAAATTTTTTTTTAAATCAAGTGCTTTTTAAATTTTTTGATTTTGTTAGTTTTTATAAGGGGCTGTAAATAATAATTATTTTCGGATTTTCATGAAAAAAAATCATGAAAAAGCAAACATCAGCAAGTTAAGTGAAGGCATCAACTTGATGGTATTCAGCTGGATTTTTTGAAAATCAAGTTCTATTTTTATTTTTTGCCAAGAACTTTAATAATAATTTTTTTATTTATTTTTTTGCAGAAATAATTGTTATAAAATATAAAAATTAAAAAAAAACAATACGGAACATAACGGATTTTTATAAAAATTTTGAAAATAATTATTTCTGCAAAAAATAAAAATTATTTTTTCACAAAAAAAAATCAAAAAATAACAATTATTTTTTAACAAAAATTATAAAAATCAAAAACTAATTATAAGTTTCTGAGATTTTTTTTGCATAAATATAACCATCCCTGTTTCAACTTATTTCTTCTTCAAAAATAAAAAATACGTTAAAAAAATAGTGGCCAATTCTATCTTTTCAAATATTTGCGTAGTGTGAACTAAGTTTTACTTATTTTAATTGAACAATGCTTTTGGGTTAATTTTTTTTCAACCTTTTGTACTTTCACAAACAAACAAAACATTTAATACATTTTACGAAATCACTCCGTCTACCTGCAGCAAAAGTTTATGAATGTTAAAAAATGCCTTAAGAAATATTTCTCGTTTAATTAAGAACACATTAGTTAATTTTATTTTGCTTTGAACGTTTAGGGTCTTAACGTTAACACTAATTATTTTAAATGTTTTTAAATGCTACCAAAAACTAAGCACCAAAAATATTTTACAAAAAACCCTATTAAATATATAATTGTGGCAAAATAGGAAGAGAGTTAGAGAGATAAAGAAAACAAAACCTTAAATTACATAAACTTTAAAAACAATTTAGTATTTGTTTATAATAAACTTATTTGACTCATAATTTAATTTTTTCTAAAAAATAAAAACATAATTTTCAACTTAAAAACCTATAAACCGCCACATCAAAAGGGAGTTACCACTTGTGAAATGTGTGCAATAAGCTTTGAATATAAATAGAAAACAATTAAAAAAGAAAACAAACAAATGGGTTGTGTTCCAGTTAGTGAATTTAAACAGTTCAAATTCTCTGAATTTAAATTATACACGGCTGTGTATATAATTTTTTATATTTGTTTTACTTTTATTATATTGTATTGTATTGAATAATTATTGTTAAAAAGAACTATAATCATGAAAATACATGCGCTTATACACATGAGGTTTTTAAATTGTTACGCTTTTGTTTTATAAAAATTATTTTATATAATAACAAAAAGTCTTGCAAAGTTTTAAATTTCGTTAAAGTTTACTTTAAAGTTTAAAATTTTCTTTTTTTATTTTTGCGTTTAGGGGGCAAATATGCAAATTTCGATTTAATGCTTACAATTTTATGTTAATCTTATTTAAGTTTATAGCTTATAAAATGAATTTTTTGTCAAGTCATGATTGATTTTATGTTAAGAAAAAATAGTAAAAGTAATTTTAGTTTTAAAGAGTAATAATTAAAAATTTTTAATATCTATTTTAAGCCTTCAATGGTTTTTTAAAAATCCATGTAACCTCAAAATGTTTTTGCAATATGTTTATTCAAATAATAAATAGCTTAGAAAGTTGTTTAGGCTATAAAAATTGCCAAAAATTTCGAAGAAGACAAAATAAATTGATCAATCACAAGTCAAAAAAGCTAACTAAAATATTTTTGTTTTAAAATAACTACAACATAGTGATCGTTTTAATAAAATTTTAATACTTTCTAGCTGGGACCGTAAAAAATAATTTTCTTCAAATTTTCAATGAAAAAAGTCATGTAAAAGGAAACATCGGAGAGATAAGTAAGTTCAACATCTTGATTCAAAATTATTTTCGATAACAATAATCGTGATTTTTTTTAATTTTTACATTAAATAAAAATTATTTCTGTCAAAATACAATAAAGAAATAATAATTATCTTTTTTATTTACATTTTTTTTTAAGAATATTTATTTTTAATTTTTTTTAAAAATCTAACAATTATTGTTATTAAAATTAATTTTTATATAAATTTAAAAATAATAATTCATTTTCCAAAAAATTAGAATTGTTTTTTGACAAAAAATAAAAATATTATTATTAAATTTTTGAGATTTATTTTTTTTTGGCATAATTAAAACAAAAAACAGGTTTCTTAAGCAGTTTACAAAGCAAAAACAATTAACTTTTATTCATTCAATGTGTTTAAGTTGAATTAAAGCTAAGCTTTAGATTTAAAAATCGTATGCGACGATTTTGTTTTTATTACTTTAGGCTAAAGTTCAATTCCTACTAAATTAAAATTTTTTTATTTTTCACTTTATTAGCGTTAGTTTAAAGAAAAACAATTTTTTTTAAAGCAATTTTTTACCGTTACTAGCCGGAAGCACCGCGTTGTCAAATTTAGCTACGATTTTCATCATCAGTACTTTTTGTTCGGTTGTTAGTTATTTGGTTGTAAACATCAGCTATTTAACCCTCTGCCCTTTGTACTGTAGTGAATAAGCACAAAGATGTTTTCATTTCAATCTAACTAAACTTAAGCTTTTCACTCTCTTAGTAGGGACTGAACTTGAACCAAAAGAAATAATAACAAAATTGTCTAAAAACAAACAGTTCAACTATTAATTAAAAAAACGCAATCTTATACGTCTTTAAAAGATTTTTTATTCGCTGCCCCAAATTATAACCAATTAAATCGGGGGTTTTACAGCAAAATTAGCAACAGTTATTAGGTTTTCGGCGAATAATTATCAAAAAATACAAATAAAAACAATTAACAGCAAATGAAGTTTGACACTCTTAACACGATTAATTAAAAAAAATTTCATAACTCGAGTAAGGTGATTACGGCTTGTGGCCGCTGGTATAAACAACATTTAAATTTTAAAATTAAAGTCCATAATATATCTATTTAAATATTAAAATTTTAAAACTACATATTCGCTTTTAACACGCTGTTAATCGCTCCTTCTTTCTTATGAAAAAACATATTTGTTGATTTTGCTGGATTTGTTAGATTTTGGAATGTGCACGACAGTGACTATTTATAACAACTGCATCTAAAAAAAAATATTTGCTACGACAAAGTGAAATGCTTTTGTAGACTTAAAATTAATTTAAAAGATTATTCTTCACGAGAATTTTTTGTTATTTTTTTTCCTGGCGCATTACAAACTTCAACATTTTGTATAAAAGAAGTAATGAATAACATAGCAGACGGATAGAAGTAGAGATGAAAAATATATTTTTTGTTGGCTTAAAGCCAAAACTGTAAAAAATTGTCTTTTTTAAAATTTGTGTGGATCAATTTTGTGCGTTTAAGCTATTTTTAAAAAGACAGTGTGTGTATTTTTTTGAGAAAATACATTTAAATCAATATTAAACAATTTAATGATACGGAAATGTATATTAAAAGCTTGTACAATTTATTATATCGCTGGTTTATCTTGCAAAGGCTTTAAATCCATATTTTAAAATTTTACAAAGGAGACAAAAAACTATCAAATTTTTTTTGCTTAAATAATTTCAACTTCTGTAAACGTAAAATATTATAAAAAATTATTTCGATTTTTTTGTAATCTTTATAGGGATTTGGAGCTTTTTCTGTAAAAAATAAGACTCACCGCTTTTAGACACGTTTTGTTTTAAAAGTTGAATAAAAATTGTCCATTTGTATAGGGGCTATCCCTCCCTGATCCTATCCAATTATTTTTTTTTTAATTTAGGTTTTATTGTACAAATACTTTGTAGGATATTTAATGATATAGCGCTTATAGTTTTCGAGGTAGAGCGTATATATGATAATGTAGGTTTTAAGTCTAAAACTCTTATAGTTTCTCAGATTCATTGCATAACATATTTGAAAAATGTGTGTAATTGTAGGGGATACCACATACCCTTATCCTATCCAAAAAATTTTTCCCCTAATTTGACTCTATCTTCAAAGTATCCATGCCAAACTTGTTGGCAAGAGTGGCTGTATTTACTGAGATATATAGGGATATATGCACGGATTTTGTCCTAAAAAATAGGTTTTTTTGGGAATTGGCATATATTTCGGTTAATAGTGAACCGATTTTGCTGACTTTTAATACCGGTTGTCTCAGGGATATTTTTGAATGTTTGACACCAAAAGGTTTTCTATTCGGCTGTATTTGGCTCCGGAAACTTGATTTTAAGAGACCCACAGGCAGACAGACTGACACGGCTATATCGACATCCCTATCTATAAGAATTTGGAATATATATACTAGAGGCCTGCATCAAATCCTATTTCAAGCTAATCCAAGACCCGGATAATTTTCTAATTCTTGTGCGGTTGTGCGATTAAACTGTTTAATTACTGTAATGTAGTGTAGTTGACACAATGTAGTGTAGTTAAGAATAAAAGTGGTGTCATGCACTGTTGTTTACGCAACTTATATACTGTCATGATGTGTGTTGGATAAAAAAAATGCTTGTGATGATGTGTGGGCAACAACAACAAAACTGTGTGTACATTACACACAATGTTGAATGGATAGATACACAAACATATATACAAGCAGGCAAATCAATATAAAATTCATACGTAACTACATTACATTACATATATACATTAAAAATAAATCCCCGTTTTTAAAACTATCATACCAGGAACATCCCGTCAACAGTAAAGTTTCGAGATTAATTGAAATGTAAGTGTATGATCATGATGAATTGATGTGCCGTTGTTGTTAACTTAAGTGTGCTTAAGTGTGAATAATTTTTTCATTTAAGTTAAGTTAAGTAAACAAAGGAGATGGCGAACAATACAGCACAGCACTTATTGTTGTGTGTGCATACGTAAGGTATATGAAATGAATTGAAAAATCAAGATGATACTTGAGCTGGCCTCTAATATATACTTTATGGGGTCGCAACTGAATATTGTAGAAATTACAAACGGATATATGTATATTTTAATTACTATGTGAAGGGTATAAAATCAGATACACATATCAGCCGTATTTCAAAGAAAGGAAAATACATAACTGTTTAAAGTGATCAAATGCGATACAAATAGGTTTTGTCATTATTTGGTTGAATCTAAATAAGCTGTAAAATATTGCTTGAAAATGTATTCGAACTTAACCATTTGTTCGAAACCAATGTTTCTTTCGACGTTTTTGTTTAGTAGGTTGCGGGAGCGGGACTTATGTAGTGTCCATGCTATATTATGGCCCGATCATAATAAAATTCTATATTACATTTGGTAGGATAAGATCCATAATTTATGCAAAGTTTTGTGGCATTAAAGCCAAAAATGTCTATTCCGGAAGAAAACTTGCATGCGTGGCATACGAATGAATGGGTGGTCATAATACATATAATTTTTTTATTACGTGATCCTTTACACGTACAAATGTTTGTGAATATAAGTAATATGTATTAAAGACAGTTAAAGCCTAAAATGCTTACTTAATAGACTTGGTTCCCATACAAAGAAACTTATTTGTGCCAAATTTCATTGAAATATTTTCAAAAATGCGATCTGTACTTTGATGATGCACTGATTCGCATTATTGCCTTTTGCAGATAACCCACTTTCTTGGTATTTATGCATAAGCGATGCGTGTTGTAAAATTTCTATATTATTATTAAATTTGGAACTTTTTCCTAAATTTTTTAAAGCACTTTTGTTTTGGTCAATATGTTCCGAAAATGTTTCTCAACTATGCGGCTTTAAAAAGTTTTTTAAATGTGCACCGATCTGGAACGACAAAAATTGGTACACAAAGCGCAATTTGTACCGATTTTAGGATACTAACTTAGCGTTACATTGTAAGTCGCACCAAATTATTTCAAACAAGTGCTTTCTAAAAAGAGTTCCAATTCCATTGTGACGGGTGTGACCATTCTGCTAAAGTTTTTGTTTATAACTCAAATAGTTAAAAATTTTAATTTAAAAAACGGCGTTGATTTCCAATGATGTTCTTAACGTTTTATAGTAAGTAGACACCAAAAGAATATGATTTCTATTGATAACTTTAAGACTGTGAATTAAGGGGAATTTTGACTTCAGGATCCTGTTCCGTAAAATATTTTTGAGAATGGGCTTGTTTCTTTCCATGGTAGTCTAAAGTGTTTTTAGTTATATTCATTACATTATTTTTACAAAATAAACTATTTTTGCTTAAGCAAAAACCTTTTAGAAAATGCGACGGGTGTAAAATTTTCATCAAAACGTAAAAAAAGAAGAACCGGTTATTTATTATGTAATCATTTTACACTGTTGTTAAATTAAAATAAAATATTAACCAAAATATTTATATATCGATCATTTTCAATTTCTTTTTAACGTTAATTCATCGATTTAAAAAAGAAATGAAGATGAGTTTTTCCCATTTCACCGTTCTCGTGGAATTAACCATTTAATATTATTATTTTTTCCTGTTTCTGATTTTATTTATTTTTTTTAGTTTTTGATTATTTTTAGAATCTTCCATATGAGCCTACTTTAAAATATATTTTATTTCAAGAATTTTTGAAATAACTTTAGTACTTACAAATTCTTTTCATCACTGGTTATCGGTTGAGTTTTAAATCTATCCTTGTAGAGATCACGTCTTATGACACTGGGTTTTAAAATTTTAACATCACCGACATCCGCAGATAAACTATTTGAATTTTTTTGCAATGAAGGCTGGCATGTTGCATTCACTGCAGCAGTGGTAAATGGAGGTGTGGCACTTTCAGTTGGGGATAATCGTAGGCCACTTTGATTGGCAAGGAACTTTTCCACCGATTTTATGCGCTCAGCTACTGAAACATTTGAGCCGGCCGTGGAATCGGTTAATGATGTAACCAATTCGCTTGGCAGTGCTTGTGACGTGGCAATTGCATTGAGGGCAGCAGCTAAATCAATCACAGGTGCTTGATCTTGACGTTCAAGAGAACGTGTACGTCGTTTAAGTGGTAGAGGTGCTAACGTTTCTCGTTGTTCAACCTTCTGATAAACATTACAACTAAAGGGTTCTCCAAGCGAACGGCGTTTGGAGGGAGAATCCGTTTTAAGTATTGGCCTAACCTGGTGTTCCTGTTGAATTTCGCTATCCGAATAGGGACCAAATTCGAACTCTTCTCTACTTGATTTACGTGAAGTCTTAAGAATTGGTTTTATCTCATATTCATCTGAATCCCCTGAAGATTTTTTCTTGAGTATAGGCTTAGGCGGTTTCACCACTTCATCACCGGTGTAGGAGTCTAACTTAAGTATGGGCTTTATGTCATACTCTTCATTGCTGGGTGTATAGTTATCATCATTTGGGAACTGTTCACCCGTTTCATTAGCAGCCGATAGTTCGGCTGCAGCTAAAATCACAGCTTGAGAGATCGATACATGTTTAGGAGCATGGTCTCCTCCATCAGAGGGCGTCGATGTAGAGTCTTTTTTCTTGAGTATACTATGAGGTTGTAGGGGTTCTCTGGTGGCTGAAGGACAACCATCGCTTTTAGAGCTGTCATAGCTGCTTTGTTTTAAGATGCCATGATAGCTGGTTCCTTGAGAGGAGGATGAGGACGAACTGCCATTAGCTATTTCTTCAAGAGAATTTCGACGAGCTGATTTGATCAAAATACTGCGTTCGTCTGGAGAATGAGAGCGTGAGTAGTAACGCGATTCATCTAGAGATGAACGTTTTTTAAGTATACCCGCACGTTTGTGCTTTAAAGGAGTATCCATGACACTGGACGAAAAGGTGACGGGTGAGACATTACTAGAAGGTGAGCTTGACTCTCCCGTCGACAGATGATCTTTTTTCTTGAGAATCGAAACAATATGATTTGTAGTGACTAATGCTGTGTTAGGTTGTGTTAACGAATTGGCTGGACAATCGGTGCTCTTTCGTCTTAAAATAGGCGAAAGTTTAGCAGGTTCATAAGTTGGAGTTTCTCTTTCTATGCTTCTTGCCTTGAGCAAATGCGAAGAACGCGACATTTTAGCTTTTAAATTCTCTGTTTGACCATTGAAAATTTCATTATTATCAGAAGGATCTGGTTCATAGTATATACGTTCTTCCTGAAAAAATGTTGCATGTTTTACTGGAGATGGTCTGCGTTGTTCTTCGCCACATATAGAGGGTAAATTAAGTGCTTCAATTCGATTAACACTTTCTCTTTCTTGGCTGGCTCTTAAACGACTCATGGATTGGGTCAATTCGTTAATGGCATTCCCTGAATTCACAGAACTATCACTGACATTTTCAACAATTTTCATTATTTCTTCTAAGCCGGCACGGGTGCTTTCATTGACTTTGCGATTAACCTCCGAAGAGCGTTCCTTACGCAATTCACTTATGACAACAGTCTCATTACGTTTACAAGTTTTGGCAGGCGTTGTATTAGACGACTTGGTGAATGAATTATCTTTAGGAGAATTTTTGGGAATAGCCGTTTGGACTCTTCGACGATCCGACAGGGAGGCTAAATCTAAGCCTTTCCTTGCCATCTCCATATGATATGATAAATCATTGCGATTTTCTGATTTGTTTGGCGAACAGATGCTTGACTTCTGTGGTGATGCTAAAGACTTTAGAGGAGAATCATTATCATTCACCGAAGGATGCGACACACCCATTTCACGGCGGCGTCTTCTGCGCATAGCGGAGTCATCTGAAAGGGTTAAAATAATAAATTTAGGAAACAAAAAAATAGTATTTAATTAAAAAGTAAACTAAAAAGGAAAACTCATAACGTACATGCATTAACGATTTCTATAAAACTACATTGAAAACAAATATATTTTACACAAGTCTTCTCGGTTAGTATTTTCAAGTAATGATCTTTTGTAACGTTTAATGTATATGATTGCCAATAAAAATGTTTTATTTTAGGTTTGAAATCAAATATAAACGCCATTGATTTCTAAGCTTTAGTTCCGTTACAAGCTTGTTGTTTCTTAAGACTAAATTTGTTATTTTTATTTTATGGAGATTTTGCTACTAAATACAAGCAATAAAGGTGCATTTTTGTTGTTTTTTCTTATAACTTCTTTAATTGCATTTTTATGCTTAAGTAATCGTATGCACTCAACCAAAACCCAAATTCATTTAAATTTTAATTGGTTTTCAAAGTGGAATCTCTTGTGCAACACCCACTCAATACTAAATGATGAAATACATATGTTGTTTAATAACAAGTCAATTATGATTAAAAATCAAAGGTAATAGAAAATATCAGTGGGGGTACGCTAAACGTTAAGAGTGGTAATGGTTCTATTCAGGCTCTATACTTCAATAGTCTACTTCTTATACCAAGCACTGGTAGAGATTACTAAGACTCTAAAGAAGGCCTGTACGTTAAAAACATAATCACTTGGAAAATCACGGTTTTTTACTAGCCGCTTTGCAGAAGAAAGCTCTTGACAGCAGAATAATAGATATCTGGATCCATTGTGCTATTCTTGATGAAACACTTACGCTGTTAAAACGAAAAGAGAGCTTTTGATAAATATTTTGTGGTCTGAAAGAATTTTACCCGTAAACAATTGATTGCTATGATTTTTGGTGAGGTTTTCGTTGGCAAGTAATGAACAAGAACCTGCCTGCCATTACAAAAAATGGCAAGCGCTATGGAGCTATTGTGACTAAATTTCGTTTCCAAAAAATAATTAGCTAAACAATTACAATCTTTGGTTTCAACAAGACAATTGCAAAACAATTTGGTGAAATGAAAAACTTCGATTTTGTTTTTGGATTGTTTATCTGAACTTTTATAATTTTATTGGTTAAGTCGAGAAGATAATATTAGCCAAATGGGCGCCGTCACCATTGTTTGCTATACGGGCTCGTTTTACAAGATTTTTCATCGTTTTGGCGAGAACTACGGGCGACAGATTTTCGCACTCGTGTCGAATGTTGTCCTTGAGGGCTTCCAGGATCTCTGGCTTGTTCAAGTAAACACGGGACTTCAAAAAACCCCACACTTTGAGCGGGTGTAAATGTTCCTCGTGCATCATTTTTGATTCTTCGGTTCCCTAGAAGTGATAGTTCTGCTAGTTCACGTACCCGCTGAGGTGGAAATGACCCTAATGGCTTATTATGATTTTGGTCGAAAAACCGTCCACTTTGGCCCCGAGATTGAGGATGGCGTAGGTTACACGCGTTTGGCGTTCGACAGGTAGCAGCTGATGCACGGACTGGACTTTGTACGGGAGCATGCGCGGGTGTTTGACCAAAATTCGCCTTAGAACGACCGGTTGATGGCTAATTGCGAGGCACGGCGCCTGGTAGATGTTTCTGGCGATAGCTCGACATCCAACGGCGATATTATTGGCAGAACGGGCACTCCGGGGCCGCCCACTTTTGTAGCATCTTGTATGGTCCGATACTCTTCTAGGTTGGTGCCCAAACAGCGCAGTTTGGCGCAGTCGGTGCCGAAATACCAGGGAATCGGCGACGGAATTCGCGCTGCGCCAACACCACAGACAAATTCTTACGCAAAAAAATAGACATGATTATTCTGCGTTCTTGGGGAGTGTATCGCTGCATGGCTTGTTCACTTGTATTCTACATTTGTCTGGTTCACAAATGTCAAAACAGATTTGACATTGGCCTTTTATTTGCAAAAATAGAAGCATCTTCCAATAGGGTGATTTCTTTTGGTCCACATAGTTTAGGATTTCGCATTTAACTAATTGAACTTTCTGACCCTTGTGGATGTTGCTGTTTTAAATATACCAATAATAAGGTTACAGTCGAGATATAGCATAGAGTTTCTACCAATAAGCCAATGAATTTGGGCGGCTTTAAATTTTATTTGCGTCAACTTCGCATCTATATGTGGCTTCAATTTGAGGCAACGATCCAGGTGAATGCCAAGTGTTTCTTCTCAAATTGTTAAGGTTGTTAATAAAGAGGGCATTTTTCTTGCGTAAGGTAAAAGTAACGTGGGTGCATGTTTGTTCATTTATTTTTATTCCCATAACTTTGGACATTTATATTTTTGGTTACGTGAAGCTGCAGTTGGTTCGAGGCCCTTTTAGGGTCTTTGTGAGTACTAAGGAAAGTGGTATTATCCGCAAATGTCGAGCTGTGTGTGAGACTGCTTGAGGAATGTTTTTTGTGTAAAGTAAGTACAGAATTGGTTCTATAATATCCGTTAAGGTATGCCAGTTCCAACTAGTTTAGGAAAACTTAAGTAGTTTACTTCTATGATCATACATTGTCGACCAGTTATGTACTTTTTTAAAGGTCAAAGAGTTTAACTGGAGAGTTCAGCTTTAATTTTTTCAATAAACCCTCATGTCATGATTTATCGCATGTTTAAGAGACATCGATAGCAAGCGCAGAGCAATATTTCTTTTCCTCAAACGATTTTCTTATAGTTTTTACCAATTTGCGGTTTTTTTGAAGGTACAGTGTTGACTTCTAAAGCCAAATTGATGATTTAAAATGCATTCAATATCGGAGCCAACTAGTTTTTAAGCAATTTCTCAAATATTTTGGACATAGTTGTTAACAGACTTAAAGGCCTGTAGGACTCCACTTTCAAAGGATTCTATTTAGATTTAAAAATATTAACTGTCAAAAGTAGACAAAAATTGCACCACGGCACTGGTCGCTACGGCGGACAACCAAAAAGAAATTGTCTTGCCATAAGTAATTATACAGTTCGCCTATAGAATACTTTTATCGTAGAGGTCCTTTCAGCTAATTACATTATCTTAATTTAAATAAAATGTTCACAAACACTACTTTCTCTATTCTCCTTCCAAAATTCATTGTCCCCTTACTAAAACAATGCGCTCCATTTATGAGTATTTATGGGCCAAAATATTTTATAAAATCCATAAAATACGGCCATAATACAATTTAACTTACCACCATCAGGTGTAGCCTCTTCATTTAACGAACGATTTAAATTCGATTTACGTTTTGAAGACTTATCACGTTCTTCGTGGCATCCAGGTGATCTGTTTAACTGTAACAAAAATTAATTATTTTTAAAATAAAATCTTATTTACATTTTGAAAACTTTACTTACAGTTCTGCCTTTATGTACCGGATGCAATTGCAATAGGCCGTTATTGCTTTGTCCACCATTACTCGATGAAGATTTTGATTTATCTGAATCATTATACATTGTGGAACAACGTGGTCTTATATCCTCGTTATTTAAGAAACTCATGGGCAGATCATTAATTTCTAAGAAATCAGCATCGATTTCGTCATCGTTATCTACATGTTGCATACGCTTTTGTTCATTACATAGTTTTGCTTTTGCCTTAGGGGAAGTGGTAATTTTAACTGTACATTCTGCGCTATTCATCGGTAGTTTTAGTTTAGGAGATTTGGGTGAATTTGCCGTCGAGCGGGTGACATTCGATCGAGAAGAAGTGCATTGAGTTTCATTAAGGTTTTGTTTTATTGAGACCGCAACTGAGGGTATTAATCTTCTATTTGCACGATGTGTTGGAGAGCTATTAGCAGATGACATCTTGCAGGGTTCTACTTCTGATCCACTTAATGATTTATGATTATCTACAGTGAAAGTGTTAGAGGGCGAAGCACGTGGAGTGTGCGCTGAGTGATGTTGGGGTTTAGGTGATGTGGGAGAGGTAAAACGTTGTTGATTCTGTAGTTTTTCTTCGTCCTTTTTCTTGTCTGCAGGAAGGTAAATAAGCAACAAAAATCGAAGGAAATAAGTCATAGGGTTTACAGGTTAGTTTTATAAATGTTTAATAAGATATTTGCTTAAAAATTTCAGGCATTTAGAATTGCGTTAAAAACACAGTTAAGTGGAAAGTAATAGGAAAGGAAAAGCTACGGGAATAAATTAATAAAGTTAAGATTTAGGTTAGAGATCATACTTTAAAATAATAATAAATTTCACCAATTAAAAATAAATTAAATTTAACAAATCGGCATTGTTTTCGTGTCAAGTAGCTTAAAAAGAAGAAGCCATTAACACACCAGTTTAATAATTTTTTGTAGCAATTTGTCAGTAAGCATCATTATTGGTATTTAAGTTATATAAGCAATTAAATATTTGGTTGGGGCAATAAAAATTTTAATTAAAGAGGTGACCCTTTTTTTTCTTAATTTAGGTAAACAAAAGAGAATAATTTTTTTGGTGTCTAAAAAGGGTTCATGGAAATTTAAATACTAAGGGAGAAGCAATAAACGAAAATAATTTACAGTTTTATATTCCTACTTCGAGTCAAAGTCTGAATAAAGGTGAAAAAAATTTAGAAAACATATCAGTACTGGACCGGAGTCACATTAAACATTTTTCAAAAGTTTTGAAACGTTTATTTTTAGATTTTTGACCTCCAATATAAAGTCGAAGATTAAAAGAATCGAATTTAAAGCCAGTATTTATTACGAAGAGGCACAAACGGAGACACGCCTGCAGGCTATGGGGGAATGTACATTTTGGAGACACTTGGAAGATATACAGAGATAGTGAAACTACCTGACCTTATACCCCAATTAAAGGCTAAGGCTATGTTTGTCACGATGACACCAGGTCGACATTCCCGGCTAAATAAAACTCTAAGACCGCGGAAAGCACGGGACTGAGTTTCTTTTTACGAACTCGGAGACCAAGATAAATTTTCCCTCTCCCAGAACACAACACAATTCAACAGGTAGAGGTCCTAACAATCGTGAAATGGTGCATGGCATGTGCAGGTCCAATAAACGCAAAAATCTGTACACATAACGGCAATAATATTCCAGGGTACCAAATTTAGGACAGTGTTAAAACGTAAGAGCATGATTAATGATTACTTGAATAATGACCAAGTACGTATAAGTAACACAGGTGCCTAGACATTAGGAGGTAATCAGGAACCACAAGCTAATAGTTGGAAGATAAAGGCTAGAAACCTGCAAGCAGTTTAAATAAGGAAGCCGAAGCATTTTGTTTCGACAAAGGCAGGGTTAGTGAGTAGAACTTGCCTACATTAACGGGTGGGAAAATTGATGAGAATTTCTTAAGATAACCTGTTGAGAATATGTTCAAAGAAACGCTGAAGTTGAGGAAACCTAAACTAAGAACGATGACAAGTGCACTTACGGGTCACTCATACCTACAAGCTCAGCTTTCCAGATAGGTGAAGCGAAGAACAGCAATGCAGGGCCTGCAGGGAGGACATCGAATCGATGAAATATTTTCTGTCGTTGCCTAGCTTTTGCACAGGCCAAAGTTAAAGAGGCTAACTAGAGAGGTGTATGATAAAACACCTTGAGGGAATTTCCTTGCGTCATCGAACTCTTTTAAATCTCTCCTTTTCATTTTTTTCATAGCAAAGATTGCACAACAAGCACTTCACTGGTCTTACTTTAGGTCCTGCGAGTTAATATCTTTAAATCAGTGTACCTACTTGCTTTACAATTTAATGGGTTATTTTAAACATTATTTGGATACATATTTTGGTTCATTTTTAACACCTGAAACCTTCTTCTATTTACCTTTAAAAAAATTCGTAAAGCACCAACTATCAAAGATTTTGTAATATGGAACAGCGGCGATGATTTCAATTGATTTGGCGTTTTCTTGCCTAATAGGTGAGCTGTAGCTAATTATTACCCAACAAATTTCAGATGCAACTAGCCCACCATTTGCTTTAACAAAGTACTTAGTTGTGTAACTTGCCATTGAGATTTGGCATTAGTTACTAAACAACAATAAACAATAGATTAGACAAACTCTATCAAAAACAACAAGGTCGCCAACACTAATCCGCGAATTGAATAACCCTTTATACAGGTATAAATCTTTAAATTTGTAAGTTTTTTTTACTAAAACTTAAGCCCTAACTGTAGTAAATAACTTGTAACTCTAGCTTTAATATATGTTGTAAATAGTAGTAATAAATGCTTTTAAGGCATTCAATACTTAACAAATAAATCTTTTATGATGGTGTTTTTAAAAGATACGTCATTGAACTTTACATTATATTGACCTTTAAAGTTAACAAGAAAATAGTCTCGCCATATGTTACATTAAAGGTTAGTAGATTGATTTTTTCTAGGTGTAAAATATGTTGGTTTTTTTTTTAACGTCATTGAGTTTAAAGCCTATTGTAAGATTTATTGCATGTCATTTTAAAGGTTATTAAACAGACACCATAAAAATTACGAAACTTTGTTTAAAATATAAGAAATAAATTTTGATGGATTTTAATTTTTAATTTAATTTTAACTCTTGAAAAACAGTTGCAGGTTTGATATTTTTTTATGTAAAACAAGTAAAATATAGTTTAAATAATAGTTATTAAAGTTTTTCAAAACCTAGTTTTGTTATTTTAAAATCACTATTTAGCGAAACAGAGAAAATCTGGGGTTACAAAAATATACGAATTAAGGCTATTCTATATTAAGGTAACGATATAGAAGTTTATATATAAAAAAAATAAAGAAGAAAACCTTTTCTGTTTAATGTTCTTACTCCCCTTAGAAAACAGATGCACATTCGGTTGCATTCGAAATTTTCGTCCTAGTAACGTTCACGCAGAATTACCGCCTGGAAAACTCTACATTCATCCGGAAGTCTGTAGCAACCTTGAACCTCCATATTCATTATATAAACCCCAGCCCCCGTGTCTGTAACCATCTTCGATCCCTCAGTAAAACTGTACATTCTTCAAAGAGTTTTCTAAATTCTTCTCAGTCCTTCTGTAATTCTATAGTCCTGTAATCATTTTAAACCGACTGCAGCAGAGTCGACCTACCGACCTTTTTCAGTATGCTAGCGTGTCCTATTGACCCTGCGTAAAGCATACCCGATTTACAAAGCCTAAATAAACTTCTTACCGACGTTTCTGTCACGAAAATCTCAATTGAAAAAGATGTAGAAGATGTCCAGGGCTGTTTGTTCCGTTATACTTATTGCACCTGTAATGCCAATGGATATTTGGAAAGAGTTTCCTTATGTTTTTCCTCTTCAAGACCTTTTACCAGGCGAGACTACCATTTGTATGCAACAGTCTTACTAGCCCCCAGTTCTTACGTATGAAGTTTCTGTTAAGTGGGCGTTAAATGCTTAATTGGCTCCCTTTCCGTTACTCACCTTTAAAGACAACTTGGTGCTCATGATAATGCCCTTTCACTGTCAAGCGCGCATCAATAAGTCGGTCTAATATTCTAAACAAAAAAATTATAGTCTGATCGGTCTGAAATCTTTGGGTATAAAAATAACCCCTCCCCCCTTTTCACCTCAACGGTATATAACCGGAAAAAAACCTGTTGGAAGTAGTAGTCCCTGATCCGGTATATTATGTATGATGAAAAAGTAACTACTATCCGGACCCAGTAGTTTTAAGGTTTGAAAAGTATTATCAGCCCAGTTTACTTATCGAACATGAACAGATTTTTTACTTCAAGGTAGGCCAAAAGAAATCATCACTATTGGAATATGCTCTTATTTTTGCAAATGGCGACCAATGTCAAACCTGTTTTGACATTTGTGAATTAGACAGATATTGAGTACAAGCGAATAAGCCTTGGAGCGATAAACTTCCCAACAACTCTGAATAATCGTGTCTATTTTTTTGCGTAACAATTGGCTGTGGTGTTGGCGCAGCGCTAATTATGTCGCCGATTCCCCGGTCGTCCGGCACCGACTGCGCAAATGCTGCGCCGTTTGGCCACAAACCTTAAAGAGACGCTGCCAAGAGTGGCCGGCCTCGGAGTGCCCATTCTGCCGAGAATATCGCCGCTGTTGGCGACAATGTTGAGCTGTCGTCAAAAACATCGACCAGACGCTGTGCCTCGCAATTGCCATCAGCCGGTCGTCCCTTGGGCGAATTTTGATCAAAGACTTGGGCATGTTCCCATACAAAGTCCAGTCCGGGCATCAGATGCTGCCTGCCGACCGCCAAACGCGTGTAACCTACGCCTAAGCCATCCTCAATCTCAAGGCCGAAGTGACCAAAATCACATTGAGCGATGAGGCTCATTTCCACCTCAGCGGGTACGTGAACAAGCAAAACTATCGCTTCTGGGGCACTGAAAATCCCCGAGTGATGAATAAGGAGCATTTACAACCGCTGAAAGTGAATGCATGGTGCGTTGTTCTTGCTGAAGGAGCCATCGGGACATTTTTTTTTCGAGGACGCCGCTGGTCAAACGACAACAGTGGACAGTGCGCGCTATAGGGCCTTGTTAGCCGAGTTTTTTTTACCGCAATTAAACGAATTAGGAGCGGAGGACATGTGGTTCCAACAGGACGGCGCAACGGCACACAATGCGCGAACCCATTTGGCGAATATAATCTTCTCGACTTGACCAATAAATTTTTAAAGGCTCAAATAAATATAATCAAGAAACAGAATCGCAGTTTTTCCTTTAGAAAAAAATAAAAGCCAAACAACAGCGGATGATTTCTTTTGGCCCACCTTGTGTCACTGTGCTTTGAACTAACTCTTCGGCACTTCAGATTTTTCCCTGATTACTGCCCCAACACCTCAACACTTTTCTGTATCCTGCAGGGGTTTCACCCAAGAGATATGTGTCATTTGAATGTATTTATTAACACTAGGGTCCTTTTATTATATTCTTCTAAGTCTTGATTTCTCTGTACGCTTTCCTGAGATCTTAACACGTTTTGAGAAATGTTTTATCGTAACACTAAAAACAAACTAAAATTTAGTTTATCTAGGCTCCTTTTTTGCCAAAAGTATTCTAGCTTTAGCATTTGCTAAGTTGTAAAAGCGGTTCTTACTATAATAAAATGTTCTTTCGGGGCCCAAAAAATTTAACTTTATGTGAATTACTAAGCCGCATCGTTAAGTGCAAGTTAGAAAGATCAGAGTAAGGCGCCCTTACTTCTCCTCGTAAAGCGTATTCATCATTAAAAATGTTTTCTTACGATGTGCTGGTTTCGAATTTTATTTTAAAAAAAGGTGGTAAATAAAATTTTTTAATAATAAAATAATTTCTTATAATCCATTTTTTTGTTATACAAACTCTTCAATGTGTTAGATCCTAACATTAACCATTAAATTATTTTCTAATAAAACTTTTAAGTTTTACACCGATTTCCCATTGGGTTAATAGGAAGCCACCAACTTTTTTGCTGAACACGAATTGGAAAATTCAAATGTATGATTTGTTGATTTATAGCTTTCAAATATTAATTTAATTTTACCGATTATTTTTTAATATTACCAATATACGCTGTGAACGGCACTAATATGAATACGTTATTCTTTTAAAGTTATGTTAAGGCTCTAAATTGTTTTTTTTTTAATTTATTGGGTTAAAACTGTTAACAATGTTATTAAAGTGAAATGAATTTAAAAACTGAATTTCAATATTATTTCGAACTTTTAAAATTAGTTCTAGTTTTTTTTATGGGAACAAAATATTAGTAAAACGTGTATGGACAATTAAAAGGTAATTTGTTAAACCACTGAATAACACCGTAAACAATTATATTAAACACAAAAAAAATATATTAGCAAAAGCGAATGGAATATTACTTGAACTTTTTTAACCAAATTTTAATCAGGGAATAAAAAATTAAAATTGTTATGGTTTGGAAAAGGGACTATTTAAACAATTCGTTTAATTTTTTTCGGTGTATGTATGTCAATCAAGCAAACTCACCTAGTGCGGCGGCACGTAAACGCGTTGTTTTCGTGGTACGCACTAAATGCACTGGCGACGAAGAATTTGGCGACAGTGGCGAAAGATTTAGGCCCAAAGTTGGACTGGCAAGTGATATTTTGATATGGTGTGGTTGAACCAGCGACTGTAGCTGTGGTTGAGCCTGCACTGCAGTAGTCACCAATTGCTGTGATGGTGATGATAATGTTGATGTGTTTGAATATAATGCTGGTAAATTTGTTGCAATTGAAAGCGGTGATAAAGGACATTTACAATTTTTTAATGGTGATAAAATTGCAGCAGCGTTGGTTGCGATAGAAGAGCAAATAACGTTTGAATTTTGTTTGCGTTGCTTTAGCACTGACGAGGCAGTAGGCGTGGCATAGTTATTATTGCAATTATGATGATAATTATTAAGGTTATTGAAGTTAAGATTATTTTTTAAATTATTTGATTGTATAAAAATGTTTTTATTAAAATTTTTTAATTGTTGCTGGTCCATTATTTTATGATGTAAAGCAGACATTGTTGGGCAGGCGGAGGCAGAAGCTAAAGATTATTGCAATTTTTGTGTTTTAAATATTAAACAAAAAATTAAGGGGAAAAAGAAAAATATCGTTTAACATTACTTAAAATATGCCAAAAGCCTTAATTTTTCATAATGTTGGCAAAACGGTATGTATTGATAAGTGAAATTTTGCACCTCTATAAAAGAAAATAAAATCACCTTTAAAATTCAGAAATTTCGCTAAGTGTGTAGTGTTTGCATACATGTTATGTATGTTTTTTAATATTTAAACAAAAAATTAATTTAAAAAATTGTAAAGTTATTCTAGCATCAAGCTGTCAAATATGTAATTTTAATAGTGCTGATAAAGGCTTTGATGATCTCAAACCCCTTATTAAAAAAAAAGAAGAACGAAGTCATTATTATGGTCATGTTATTAAATCACTCATGCATACAGATGTCTACATATATTGGCTCTGCTTAATTTGGTGGCCATAAAATTAGGGCATTTAAAAAAAGAATTTTTTATGGTTTCACTTGTGTTTTTAATACAGATGAAATTGTATTACTCTTTTTAAAAATTAATTATCTGCAAATCATTTTTGTATTTTAGATTATTTTCTATTTATTTTTTGTCAACAATGCTCCTGGTCAAAAAATTAATGTTAATGGCAGTTATGTGCCAAAATGCTTATTACGGAAGGACATTTGTGTGGGGACTTTGGCAAAAAACGGACCGATTATTGCCATTTTAATACCTAAAAACTACTTCTCTAAAAACGTCAGTAAAATATCTTTTATAAGGCGACATGAACTTTGATCACATCTTATGAACACCCAGTTAAACAAAGAGACGGACGTAAGGACATGATTAAATCGATTCTGGAAGTGACTCTGAGTCGATATTACTAAAGGTGGGTATCAGACTATTGTGTTTTCGCTCTAAAAAAAACATCTACACAAACGTATGTAGTAGCTTTAGTTTTTAAACCTTTCACTTGATTAACTTCTTTGCCGCACGGCATTTAAAAAAAAAAAACAAGATTTATTTATGAATTGATTACTTTACGTATGATTGTGTAACCTTTTAATAAATCCGAAATCCATTGTTTGGTATCTCGAATATACTCGAAGAAATCATGGTCCAACCTTTTATTTAATCCACATATTCACAGTTAAACTGTTCATTATTTTTTAAATAATTTACTTTTACCGATTTTAAGACCCGTAAATTAACAAAAAAAAAAAAACATTTAAATTGCATTAAAGAAACATTTTTCACTCTCCCACTTCTAAGAAATAAAAGTTTTTTATTCTAAAAATGATCATAACAACAATTTTTTGTATTTCTTTTCTTAATATTTTTTTTAAAGTTAACTGGTATATTTATCAGAAAATTAAATCAAACATTCTCTTCGTTTTTCTCGGGGACCATTTGTTGTGGCATGCGGTAAACAAGTATTTACCCAACGTTACATTGCAGTTGGCGACCATATAAAAATAAAATAAATAAAATTGTTTCCTAAGTCGTAATGTCTAGTTGTCGGCCCTTGAATAAATTTTTCACAGCCTAATAAAGTCTTACGGACCTGTTACTGATATTAATTTATGATAAACCTTCGCAAAATGTAAGAAATTCGAGAAGAAGCGCAGAAACCCTAGGTGGTTGGAAATCCATTCTCAGTTTATTTAATGACCCACTTAGTAATAAATTAAGTGTGGTCAAAACAAGTGCTGTTGAAAATCAGAAACACTGTTTTACATACGACTTAGATATCACATAAGTTTTCTTATATATCTTGATATCTGGGGATTGCAAAAGGTTGGAAGATTAAAAAAAATGCACTAGAATGTTATCTTAAGGTTTTTTTTTTGATTATTTGATATACGACAAGATAACTTCGCCACGACGATATGTATTAGGGATGCCACTCTACCTAATTGTATGACCAAGACTGTGCTTGTTAGATTTCTCTCTAAAACATGTAGATAAAAATGTCTTTTAAAATAAGGAAATATATATTACTTCAATGGCATTCAAATTAATTAAAATACTTATAAGATTATTCATTTATAATAATAGAAAAAACAAGTAAGAGCGCTATATTCGTCTGTGTCGAATTTTATAAACCCTTCACATTGGACTTTCGAAATCCCAAAACTTTTTTTTACACGTTTTTTATGATATATTTTTAATTTTTAAATAGGGGTCGGTGTCATATTTTAACCCTCTTAGGGTGATTAGGGTCCATGTACGGGGTTTTACCCTAATTTTGGTAGGGACTTTTACTCAAATTTATTAAAATTTTGTATGGCAGCCCGTTTAGGTGATAAAGATAGGGGGTAAGTATGTCCTAGGAATATTTTTGGGAGGGAAAATAATGGGGGTCTGTGATACATTTTATTCCTCTAGGGGCGACTCAGGCGAAGTTGTAGGGGTTTTTACATTATTTTTTAAAAAATTTGTATGGCAACCCCCTTAGGGCGTGGAGATAGGGGATAAACATGTTTTAGAAATATGTTTGCGAGGAGAAACTAATGGAGGTCGGTCGTACTCTTTATTTTTCTAATGCCGACTCTGGGGGAGTTATTTGCGTTCTTACATCATTTTTGTTAGTTTTGTATGGCAGCCCCTTTAGGTGATGGAGATAGTGGGTAAATATACGTTTGGAAGAAAAAACTAATGGGGAACTGTGATACATTTTATTTATTTAGGGGCGACTCTGGGGTTTTTACCCAATTTTTAAAAAATTTTGTATGTCAACCATGTTAAGGGCTGGAGATAGAGGGTAAGTATGTTCCAAAAAAATGTTAGGGAGGACAAATTAATTGGGGTCGGTTTTACATTTTACCTTTTTAGGAGAACCTTGGAAACAGTGGAAGCGATTTAAAAAAAAAAATAAATTTGAATGGCATCCCTGCTAGGGGTCGGAGATAGGGTGTGGGTTTCAAAAAAATTTTCGTGGGGAGAAATTAATGGGAATCGTCCTTACATTGAACATTGTACGGGGCAACTTTGGGGCAGTTAAAGAGGTTTTTATGTACAAATTTTAGAGAAATTAGCAGAGGTAGTCCTGGTATTTGGCTTATTTGGATTTCAATAGCGATTTTCTCGCAGATGATTCTGATAGTTTGATAACACCTACTGGTCTATGCGACATTGGGAGGCTTCAGAAAGTTTCAACCATAACACGGATAGACAGACAGACGGACATGGCTAAATCGACTTCCCTATCTGTAAGGATCTAGAATATATATACTTTATGGGGTCGCAAATGGATAATAAAGAAAATATACTATGTGAAGGGTATAATAATATTAAATTTATTTATTAAATAAAACAAAAAAAAAATCATTTGAAGCGCAATAAATTTCCTTTCACATCTCCAATCAAAGAAGCACAATCAATCATCAAAGAGCTTTTGTTTCAAGTGCATGTTTAAAATGTTTTTTTTTTTCTTGATATTCTAATTCAATAATTTTTTAAGTGTCCACTTGTGAAACACAAAAAGGTTCTCCTCCTTTTTAATAGCCAACATACAATTTTTACTCAATGGAGTATTTATTATTGAATAAAAAATAATTTTAAATAAATTTGAGAAAAACATTTGCAGTAACTTGCGTAACAATTTAATTTTGTATCAAAAGGAAACAAGAAGCTGCTAGTCGTTGTCGTATAATAAAGAGGCCACTACCAATAGCTGGCATTTTGTGCAGTCAGGGAAATTTCTTACGAGTATTAGATTCAGACTTACCATGCGAGTTAAAATAAAAAAATACTCCGCTTCGATTAAAACTTTTTTGTTCGAGAAAAAGAAACTAAAACGCATATCGGATTTTTGGGCTTTAAGAAAGACAGGCCATAATCGGGCTAAGAATCCTTAATCAAGCCTTTAACACAATCGTAAAAGTGAATAGTTGGTTACACTTAATATGAAATATTGCAGAATATTCAAATTTATATGTTCCTCTCTTCGATTAGATATTTAAAATACTTAGAATAAGTTTCAAAAGTAGCCACTTACACACACACATACAAAACAATTGTAAGCAATGGTTTATGGTATAATAATGACTTAAATTTGTTTTAAGGTAATGCAAGAAGGATAGCTTAAAAGCGAAAGTTTTTGAAATATATTAATTATTCATTTCTGACGCAATAAAGCAAAGTATAAAGAAAATTTTAAATACCGCTTCCATTGAATAACGATTGAAGTACGGTACAATGTTTTAACAATAAATCCAAAGATAAGAATATACTTTGTTTCGATTTTAATATTTAAATAAACAAAGTTTTGAAATTTAATAAATAACACAAACACACGTATTGTTTATAAAATCTATTATATCATCATAAAGTTTAGTTTGAATTTGAAAGCATTTTTTTTTTTATCAAATTGCATCATGTTTTTAAAGAAATAAACATTAAACGAGTTTAGGTAGGGCATACAAATATAAAGCTCTATTCACATTTTCTTTTTAAATTATTTAGAGGATTAAAAGCGTAAATACTTTTTGAAATAAATTAAAATAACAGATTTTCGTTTTTTTTATTTTTTTTTTAATTAAACACATTTTTTTAAACTTTACGCTCCAATAAGGTGTTATGCATTTGTTTGTCCCACAAGCATTATTAATCGACGATATAAATTTTAAATACAGGGTGTCTGGTGGCAGATTTATTGCTTTAAACTTAAATGAAAAACGTAATAATTGACTCAAGGTTTTATTAAAGGCATTGAACGATAGAACGGAAATGTGGATTTTATTTCTAAAAGAGTATGCCATCCAGATATCTTTCGTCGAGTTGAACGCACTGTTCAAAATGGAGCCTTGTTTGCTGCGCCATACAATGAACTTGGTTTTATTGAGCTGATATCTCGACGTATATTTTTCTTTAAAGCCACAAGAGATTGGGGATTGTCATTATAAGCCCTCTATTTGCGGTAACCCCATAAAAAATCCATTGGAGTTGAATCGGGCGACCGCGGTGGCCATGGGTTGTCCCCTAAGCGAATGATCGGTTTTTAGGGGGAATTTTCCCGAAGCACATTCATCGAATCTCTGGCAGTCGTCTCATCCTGTTGAAACCACGTGTGTGAAGAGTACGATCAATGAGCTCGCAGGTTTGGTAAAAAGAGTTACGTTATCATGCACCATTAGTTTTTACCGTTGACATTCGTCGTCTGGCCACAATATATTTCGAAAAAAAATAGTTCAATTATCTCAGGCGCGCACACCTAACAGTTACCCTGGGGCAATGCAATAGTTTTTAATGTTTCCATCGAGGGTTGGTTGGTTCTTGGAGACCAGTAACGGCAGTTTTGCTTGTTGGCGTGGTCGTTTAAGTAAAATTAAGCCTCGTTGCTCCAAAAAATGGGAATGACATTGCGAAAACGCTCCAACATCGTTTCACAAAAATTTTTGTGTAAATCAAAGTCACTTTCTTTCAGAGATTCTTTTTTAAAATTTCATGAATAATAATCTTGGAAGTCCCAGTGAGGCTGCTCTTTTCCATATTCAAAGTCTCGGAATTCTACGTGAACAGATCAATGTTTTAGAAAGTCCTTAAAGATCGGCTGGGCCCTGGCCGTGACACATTCATAGCCGAAACAGTTGCGCGGAGTCTCTGCACGAACGAATTAAATTTACAGTCGGTCCATCACGTATTCGCTACATACCAAACTTTGAGCCAAATTGTCGACGAACCATTACGCAAGAATCGTTACTCTCCACCGCAAACGCGCGATGCTTACTCGACCACTGCGACATTTTGACTGAAAAATTCGCGCTATCGATAATTCCAACGGCGTCACCATCCCTCCGCACCGTTTATTACGTTTTGAAATAATCGTATTTAAAACTATACATTTGCCCCCAGACACCCTGTACTTTTTGTTTAGTTAGTTTTTTCAAATCCAGCGAAATTTTTGCTCTGAGTCCAGTTGCTCCGTTTCATGAATGTTGCAACCCTATGTAGGGCACAACATGATTCGGCTTGACTTAATACAACTTTCATAATTGTTTTACTTAAAGAAAAAATGTGCAGACCAACAACCAAATGGACAATAATATATGTTTATTATATTAACAGTTTCTATTTGTTTCAAGACGTAAAAAGTGAATCTATTGATTTATTTTATTCAATTTGCATAAACGACACATTATGTTTGTATTTAGTGGGTTGACTGGCGCGAATGTCGTTGCTGTTGTTATTGCTGAAGTAGTTGTCGCTATTACGAGACAAAGCTCTAATGACATGTAAACATATGGATAGATTAAGAGAAAAACAGACATCAAGGGTAAAAAATATACTCAAAACACTTGACTGACATCAAGACATTAAGACAGACAAAAAATAGGGAAGAAAAAGCTTGGTTTATGAATATGAACTTGTATAACACTTAAAAGCGTTTAGACGAATATATTAGTTGGAAGCCATAAAGTGTTTATTTTCTTTAATTCGTTGATATATTTTTTGTTATTAAATACTTAACAAAAATACAGCAGAAATATAAAAAAAACAAAAGAAATCAACTATTTAATACCAGTGACATAATTTGAAAGAAAAACAAGTAAGAGCGCTATATTCGGCTGTGCCGAATCTTATATACCCTTCACATTGGTCTTATATACCCAGCCGAGTAATTTTGTACTGCAAATAATATAATAAAAAACCTTGCGCGAATTTTAAAGTACATAGAAAAATATACAAAATTTTAACGTTCGTATGAATAATAGAAATAGATGAAGCAGATTTGAGGTCGAAAGTTTTAAAAGTTTTCGACATTATCCATATTTAAAGGTTAATAAAACTTAATAAATGTTCTAGTCCCGCTGCTCTTCTCCAACTTTTTTTCCAAAATGTATAAATTATTTGATTATTACTTTTTGTAGAATATTCGAAGTCGATAGCTGTAATAGTTTTCCAGAAGAAGCTTATCGAAAATTTTATAAAAATTGTAAATTTGTATGGGAGCTATCCCTTCTTCACCCCCCATCTTAAAATTTTTTTCTTAAAAGCGTAGGCCTTGTGTTCCAATTACTTTTTGTAGAACATTTGATGTGGATATCTGTTATAGTTTCCGAGATATGGCGTATCGAATGTTTCATACAAATTGTTAATTTGTATGGGAGCTGCCCCTATTTTTGCCCCCACTTAAAAAATTTTTTCTTTAAAACGTAGGCCTTCTTGCCCAATTACTTTCTGTAGAACATTTCATTTCGATATCTGTTATAGTTTCCGAGATATAGCGTATCGAATATTTTATAATAATTGTCGATTTGTATGGAAGCTACCCCTTTTTTTGCCCCCACTCAAAAAAATTTTTCTTTAAAGCGTAGGCCTTCTTGCCGAATTACTTTTTGTGGAACATTTCATTTCGATATCTTTTATAGTTTCCGAGATATAGCGTATCGAATTTTTTATAATAATTGTTAATTTGTATGGGAGCTACCCCTTTTTTTGCCCCCAATCAAACAATTTTTTCTTTAAAGCGTAGGCATTCTCGCCCAATTACTTTTTGTAGAACATTTCATTTCGATATCTTTTATAGTTTCCGAGATATAGCGTATCGAATTTTTTATAATAATTGTTAATTTGTATGGGAGCTGCCCCTATTTTTGCCCCCACTCAAAAAATTTTTTCTTTAAAGCGTAGGCATTCTTGCCAAATTACTTTTTGTATAACATTTTATTTCGATATCTTTTATAGTTTGCGAGATATAGCGTATCGAATATTTTATAATAATTGTCGATTTGTATGGGAGCTACCCCTATTTTTGCCCCCACTCAAAAAATTTTTTTCTTTAAAGCGTAAATATTCTCGCCCAATTACTTTTTGTAGAACATTTCATTTCGATATCTTTTATAGTTTCCGAGATATAGCGTATCGAATATTTTATAATAATTGGCGATTTGTATGGGAGCTAGCCCAATTTTTGCCCCCACTCAAAAAATTTTTTCTTTAAAGCGTAGGCATTCTTGCCAAATTACTTTTTGTATAACATTTTATTTCGATATCTTTTATAGTTTGCGAGATATAGCGTATCGAATATTTTATAATAATTGTCGATTTGTATGGGAGCTACCCCTTTTTTTGCCCCCACTCAAAAAATTTTTTCTTTACAGCGTAGGCATTCTCGCCCAATTACTTTTTGTACAACATTTTATTTCGATATCTTTTATAGTTTGTGAGATATAGCGTATCGAATATTTTATAATAATTGTTGATTTGTATGGGAGCTACCCCTATTTTTGCCCCCACTCAAAAAATTTTTTCTTCAATGCGTAGGCATTCTCGCCCAATTACTTTTTGTAGAACATTTTATTTCGATATCTTTTATAGTTTCCGAGATATAGCGTATCGAATATTTTATAATAATTGTTGATTTGTATGGGAGCTACCCCTATTTTTGCCCCCACTCAAAAAATTTTTTCTTTAATGCGTAGGCATTCCCGCCCAATTACCTTTTGTAGAACATTTTATTTCGATATCTTTTATAGCTTCCGAGATATAGCGTATCGAATATTTTATAATAATTGTTGATTTGTATGGGAGCTACCCCTATTTTTGCCCCCACTCAAAAAATTTTTTCTTCAATGCGTAGGCATTCTCGCCCAATTACTTTTTGTAGAACATTTTATTTCGATATCTTTTATAGTTTCCGAGATATAGCGTATCGAATATTTTATAATAATTGGCGATTTGTATGGGAGCTAGCCCAATTTTTGTCCCCACTCAAAAAATTTTTTCTTTAAAGCGTAAACATTCTCGCCCAGTTACTTTTTGTAGAACATTTTATTTCGATATCTTTTATAGTTTCCGAGATATAGCGTATCGAATATTTTATAATAATTGTTGATTTGTATGGGAGCTACCCCTATTTTTGCCCCCACTCAAAAAATTTTTTCTTTAATGCGTAGGCATTCCCGCCCAATTACCTTTTGTAGAACATTTTATTTCGATATCTTTTATAGCTTCCGAGATATAGCGTATCGAATATTTTATAATAATTGTTGATTTGTATGGGAGCTACCCCTATTTTTGCCCCCACTCAAAAAATTTTTTCTTTAATGCGTAGGCATTCCCGCCCAATTACTTTTTGTAGAACATTTTATTTCGATATCTTTTATAGCTTCCGAGATATAGCGTATCGAATATTTTATAATAATTGTTGATTTGTATGGGAGCTACCCCTATTTTTGCCCCCACTCAAAAAATTTTTTCTTTAATGCGTAGGCATTCCCGCCCAATTACTTTTTGTAGAACATTTTATTTCGATATCTTTTATAGCTTCCGAGATATAGCGTATCGAATATTTTATAATAATTGTTGATTTGTATGGGAGCTACCCCTATTTTTGCCCCCACTCAAAAAATTTTTTCTTTAAAGCGTAAACATTCCCGCCCAATTACTTTTTGTAGAACATTTTATTTCGATATCTTTTATAGTTTCCGAGATATAGCGTATCGAATATTTTATAATAATTGTTGATTTGTATGGGAGCTACCCCTATTTTTGCCCCCACTCAAAAAATTTTTTCTTTAATGCGTAGGCATTCCCGCCCAATTACCTTTTGTAGAACATTTTATTTCGATATCTTTTATAGCTTCCGAGATATAGCGTATCGAATATTTTATAATAATTGTTGATTTGTATGGGAGCTACCCCTATTTTTGCCCCCACTCAAAAAATCTTTTCTTTAATGCGTAGGCATTCCCGCCCAATTACTTTTTGTAGAACATTTTATTTCGATATCTTTTATAGCTTCCGAGATATAGCGTATCGAATATTTTATAATAATTGTTGATTTGTATGGGAGCTACCCCTATTTTTGCCCCCACTCAAAAAATTTTTTCTTTAAAGCGTAAACATTCCCGCCCAATTACTTTTTGTAGAACATTTTATTTCGATATCTTTTATAGTTTCCGAGATATAGCGTATCGAATATTTTATAATAATTGTTGATTTGTATGGGAGCTACCCCTATTTTTGCCCCCACTCAAAAAATTTTTTCTTTAATGCGTAGGCATTCCCGCCCAATTACTTTTTGTAGAACATTTTATTTCGATATCTTTTATAGCTTCCGAGATATAGCGTATCGAATATTTTATAATAATTGTTGATTTGCATGGGAGCTACCCCTATTTTTGCCCCCACTCAAAAAATTTTTTCTTTAAAGCGTAAACATTCCCGCCCAATTACTTTTTGTAGAACATTTTATTTCGATATCTTTTATAGTTTCCGAGATATAGCGTATCGAATATTTTATAATAATTGTTGATTTGTATGGGAGCTACCCCTATTTTTGCCCCCACTCAAAAAATTTTTTCTTTAATGCGTAGGCATTCCCGCCCAATTACCTTTTGTAGAACATTTTATTTCGATATCTTTTATAGCTTCCGAGATATAGCGTATCGAATATTTTATAATAATTGTTGATTTGTATGGGAGCTACCCCTATTTTTGCCCCCACTCAAAAAATTTTTTCTTTAATGCGTAGGCATTCCCGCCCAATTACTTTTTGTAGAACATTTTATTTCGATATCTTTTATAGCTTCCGAGATATAGCGTATCGAATATTTTATAATAATTGTTGATTTGTATGGGAGCTACCCCTATTTTTGCCCCCACTCAAAAAATTTTTTCTTTAATGCGTAGGCATTCCCGCCCAATTACTTTTTGTAGAACATTTTATTTCGATATCTTTTATAGCTTCCGAGATATAGCGTATCGAATATTTTATAATAATTGTTGATTTGTATGGGAGCTACCCCTATTTTTGCCCCCACTCAAAAAATTTTTTCTTTAAAGCGTAAACATTCCCGCCCAATTACTTTTTGTAGAACATTTTATTTCGATATCTTTTATAGTTTCCGAGATATAGCGTATCGAATATTTTATAATAATTGTTGATTTGTATGGGAGCTACCCCTATTTTTGCCCCCACTCAAAAAATTTTTTCTTTAAAGCGTAAACATTCTCGCCCAATTACTTTTTGTAGAACATTTTATTTCGATATCTTTTATGGTTTCCGAGATATAGCGTATCGAATATTTTATAATAATTGGCGATTTGTATGGGAGCTAGCCCAATTTTTGTCCCCACTCAAAAAATTTTTTCTTTAAAGCGTAAACATTCTCGCCCAGTTACTTTTTGTAGAACATTTTATTTCGATATCTTTTATAGTTTCCGAGATATAGCGTATCGAATATTTTATAATAATTGTTGATTTGTATGGAAGCTACCCCTATTTTTGCCCCCACTCAAAAAATTTTTTCTTTAATGCGTAGGCATTCCCGCCCAATTACCTTTTGTAGAACATTTTATTTCGATATCTTTTATAGCTTCCGAGATATAGCGTATCGAATATTTTATAATAATTGTTGATTTGTATGGGAGCTACCCCTATTTTTGCCCCCACTCAAAAAATTTTTTCTTTAATGCGTAGGCATTCCCGCCCAATTACCTTTTGTAGAACATTTTATTTCGATATCTTTTATAGCTTCCGAGAAATAGCGTATCGAATATTTTATAATAATTGTTGATTTGTATGGGAGCTACCCCTATTTTTGCCCCCACTCAAAAAATTTTTTCTTTAATGCGTAGGCATTCCCGCCCAATTACCTTTTGTAGAACATTTTATTTCGATATCTTTTATAGCTTCCGAGATATAGCGTATCGAACATTTTATAATAATTGTTGATTTGTATGGGAGCTACCCCTATTTTTGCCCCCACTCAAAAAATTTTTTCTTTAATGCGTAGGCATTCTCGCCCAATTACTTTTGGTAGAACATTTTATTTCGATATCTTTTATAGTTTCCGAGATATAGCGTATCGAATATTTTATAATAATTGTTGATTTGTATGGGAGCTACCCCTATTTTTGCCCCCACTCAAAAAATTTTTTCTTTAGTGCGTAGGCATTCTCGCTTAATTACTTTTTGTAGAACATTTTATTTCGATATCTGTTATAGTTTCCGAGATATAGCGTATCGAATATTTTATAATAATTGGCGATTTGTATGGGAGCTACCCCTATTTTTTCCCCCACTCAAAAAATTTTTTCTTTAAAGCGTAGGAAATCTCGCCCAATTACTTTTTACAGCACATTTTATTTCGATATCTTTTATAGTTTGCGAGATATAGCGTATCGTATATTTTATAATAATTGTCGATTTGTATGGGAGCTACCCCTATTTTTGCCCCCACTCAAAAAATTTTTTCTTTAAAGCGTAAACATTCTCGCCCAATTACTTTTTGTAGAACATTTTATTTCGATATCTGTTATAGTTTCCGAGATATAGCGTATCGAATATTTTATAATAATTGGCGATTTGTATGGGAGCTACCCCTATTTTTGCCCCCACTCAATAAATTTTTCCTTTAAAGCGTAGGAAATCTCGCCCAATTACTTTTTACAGCACATTTTATTTCGATATCTTTTATAGTTTGCGAGATATAGCGTATCGAATATTTTATAATAATTGTCGATTTGTATGGGAGCTACCCCTATTTTTGCCCCCACTCAAAAAATTTTTTCTTTAAAGCGTAAAAATTCTCGCCCAATTACTTTTTGTAGAACATTTCATTTCGATATCTTTTATAGTTTCCGAGATATAGCGTATCGAATATTTTATAATAATTGGCGATTTGTATGGGAGCTACCCCTTTTTTTGCCCCCACTCAAAAAATTTTTTCTTTAAAGTGTAGGCCTTAGCGTACAATTATTTTTTGTAGAACATTTGAAGTCGAAAGCTGTTATAGTTTACGAGATATAGCGCATAAAGTATTTCACCAAATTTGTGCAATTGTAGGAAAAATACCCCTTCCGCTGGTCCTATCTGAAAAAAATTTTTCCATCATTTAGGTCCCTTCTTTAGGAGTATCCGTGCCCAGTTTTGTGGCAAGAGTGACTATACTTACTGAGATATATAGGGATATATGCACGGATTTTGTCCTAAAAAAATGGGTTACTCTGGGTTTTCGCTTATATCTCGGTCAATAGTGAACCGATTTTGCTGATTTTAAATAGCGATTGTCTCCAGAATATTTCTGATAGTTTGACACCATTAACTGGTCTGTATCTTTTTATTTGACTCCGGAAACTTGATTTCAACAGACGGACAGACGGACATCGCTAAATCGGCTTCCCTATCTATAAGGATCCAGAATATATATACTTTATGGGGTCGCAAATGAATAATAAAGAAATTACAAACGGAATGACAAAGTGATATATACCCTATCACTATGTGAAGGGTATAATAAAAATTTTAATATAAATGTTTGATAATAGTTTTTGGTTACCTAAACTAACGGTGAATTATTAGAGTTATTTAGTTAAACAATTATAATATTTAATTGCGAATTAGGTTTATTGGCTCTTAAAGAATTATTATTCTTATCCGGGACATGTTTTAATTGTGTCGAAAGAAGCCATCTTATCTTTTCACTATTTATACCACCTATATCCGGCCGAAAATAAAATATAACTCTCATGTATGGGCAGGTATTCCGAAATCTATTATAGAGCTACTTGACCGCGTACAGGAACGGGCGAAGGTACTCATGGGTGACGTCGGGGTATCCAACCGCCTAAATTCACTTGAACATCACCGCAAGGTGGGTTGTGTTTCACTATTCTATCGATACTACAATAGAAAGAATGTGCTCTAAAGAAATCAGGGAATTTGTTCGTAAAATCCGGGATTTTTTGCGTGAAACTCGTTTTTCAAAAAGAGCACTCCAATTTGTGGTCGACTTGCCAGTGAATCACTTTACGCATTGCAGAGAAAATTCGGTCTTTAGTCGCACGGTTCGTATGTGGAATAACCTTCCTAAGAATGTCTTTCCTGTCACAATTCATATCGAGCAATTTAAATCAAATGCCCATAAAAACTTTTCCCTCTATCCTCCTTCCCTTAACCTATTTTTCTGATACCAACACAATGCAATGCATGTGTAGGGGCCATCGCCTGAGTGCTGTATAATAAAAAAAACATAATCCAAAGAATATTGGGTGTTTTTTAAATTATATGAGATATCGCAAACTATAATTTGTGAGTTGAGAATAAATTATCGAGCAGTAGAACAACTCTTCCGAATTGTGGAATTCCTTTTTTTGTTTTACTAAACCGGTTCAAAGCTCATAGATCACGCACTTTGTCCTTTTTACAGACAATATAATAGGCTAAGTGTTTTCCTCACGGGATGTGACCTCAGGAGTTATGATTTTCTACTTCCGACAAGAATTTGGCTAATTTCTTGACTTGCAACCTTTGCTGTTTCAACCTGGAGGGTGTTGTATATATTCAGCCTTCCCACGCAACTTTATTAGCCTGTAGACAAACAAGCGGCTTATCCCGAGCAGGCAAAACAACTGGAAAATAGGAACTTTTTAAAATCACACTTATCAGGGTCTAAAACACAGTAACAGCTGACGCAACTTTGTATTTCCGGTAGAGACCACTGCTATGCAGATTAGCAAATACGACAATTTAATCGTTTGTTTACTTCCCAATTAAAAAGGCAGGGCAACCAAAAATATGCAACATTTTATTTTTTTTTCTGTACGTTGTATTAACCTATAATGTGGTTATTCATCCGTTTTAGAATTTTCGCAAAATTTTGCCATCAATTTGTTAGGGCATATTTTTGCATATTTTGCATATAACAGAATATCTTTGCTTTAAGAGCATATTTCTTTTGAAAAAATCTTTTTTCAATTGCTTTTGAATCTTTTAATTTGCCCCCTGTACTTTAATCATAAATTTTTCAAGACACTTAAGCCGATAAACGGACGGACATTGTTAGTAGTTAGACCGAAAACGTGTTGAAACTTAACTTTCGGCGTTACACGTCAATAGTCCGGGTGCAATTAACAGGGGCGCAAGTATTTTGAAACATTAACTGTGGTATAATACGCTGGGGGGCTTGACCAAAAGTAACTTTCTTATTTGTTGTTTAAAACAATTTCTTTTTTGATAAAATTGTTCATACTTTGTGAAAGGTTAAAACGACATTTTTCTATATCTGTGATTTTTTTCGAAAATACATATCGTTACCTTAATAAAGAAAGGCCCCCTAGCTCGTATTTTTTATAGAAACAACAATAGCCAAAGAATTCGATTTAAAAAACACGAGTTAGGGTATTTCTATATAATCGGGTAATAATATGTATGTATTTGTAAATACGTATATAAAGTGTTTGGTAATTCGTGGATATGCACATATCTACATATCATCGGGTAATTACTTGTTTGCCGCATGGCATATTTTCAAAAAAATTTAATCAGAAATTATATAATTTATGTGTCCTGTTTTTTAAATCCAAAATCCATTTTCAGTATCTTAAATATATTAAAACATATCAAACTTCTACCGTTGCACATATCTAAAATTTTTAAGTTAACTTGGAATTGTTTTGCTTAATGATTAACGTTTTTGCGATATTAAATAATCAACACAAAAATTAATACAAAAAAAATGTGGCATAATATAAATAAAAGATAAAATACTTTGTAGGAACAAAATAAATTTCTTTGCCGCACTTCACACAGCTAATTAATATGATTGCAAAAACTGATGAAATGCGGCACAAAAACTTTTCTTTTTTTGGTTTAATCGTAACTAGTTTTAAAGTTTTATTAAAAAACTAAGCTTAAGGTTTTATTCGAAACACATGTATATTTTATTGTTTTATTTATAAGTCAGCTAGAGTATATATTTGTCAAGAACTCAAATCCGTACGCCACACAAATAATCGTCCAACGATATGTTTATACAAATGTTTGTATGTGTGTGCAATATAAGAGCACTTTAAAAGCTTAACATTTGATTGTAATTAAAAATAAATATTTATACTGATAAAAAGCAAATGTTTATTGAAATCAAAATAAACACCCAACTTGAAAGATGGAAACCACAAAATCACATGAAAATCACCAGCAGGAAAAGTAAATAACCGATAAGAGCGTTTAAAAAATATAAACTATATGAAAGAAAACAAGAACTTAATAACCATGCGACAATTAAAAATTAAAAAAAACGATTGAACAAAAATTAATAAACAATAAATGACAATGAAAACTTTTTGTTTAATTAAAAAAGTAACAATAAAAAAGAATGGAAAACAAACGTGCATTTTATTAAAAGTAAGAACAACAATTGTGTTGATTTTTTCAAATCCAAAAGCATTAACAAACTTTACAATTTACCTGTAGTACTTGATCGTGAAACGTCGAGTGCAGCAACAGCTGAAATATTTGTTGTTGCTACAGTTAAAGAAGTTGTTGATTCACTTTTGAGCGGAAAGTTATTTTTTATTTTTAATTCTTTAGCAGTTGTTGTCGCTGATGCTGTCGCAGTCGTTTTAGATTTTTTACCCGAGTTATTTGTCATTTCTTTTTGTGTTTGTTGTTGCTGTTGTTCTTCTTCTTCTTTATCTTTACAGTTCGTTTTTATAGTATGTCTTTTGCTTTCAACTGTTGTTGCGGTTGAAGTCGTTTCAGAATTCGTAGACGGATTTATATCTTGTTGTAATGTTGCATTTAGGACTGGGTTAATGGATGATAATGGTCTAGAGTCGTTTGTTTGCTGCTGGTGATGAGCACGTTGCGAACGAGTTATATATCTGAAAGAAAAAAAATCATTGAATAAGCTTTTGGCTTTTTTTGCTTAAAGTAGATAAAAGTAAGAACGAAAACTCTTTAACTTCCCTAATATACCTATAACATTAATTTTATTTTGCTAAAAAAGTTGTATAAGCCAAGTATGTTTTTAATTAGGAATGATGCTGGTTGATTTCGCCGCCGCTAAATATATGGTTATTAGCAGTTTAAATCTCGCGAAAACCATATAGCAATACGGCCGTCAACTTAGAGGCAAAACAAAATCAAGCCAATCATATTGTGATACACGGAAGTCATGCATTCAGCTTGCTGGGCATAGGAACGTCCCAAACTTTAAATAAAGATTCGGACCTTGTAGGAGCAAAAGTAAGCAATCGACTAATTGACGACACAAAGAAAGAGCTAGACGTATAGAAGTGTATTCACATCTAACTGCCCAAGCCTTCTCCTCGAAGATATCCTAACTTTTTCTATTAATTCTATATAACCCTCCTTCTTCCCATGATGTCGGCCATCCATGGTATTGGACCAAAGGATCCAATGATATGGCGGCGAGTGAAATGCTATCACGGAAGCTAACAATTTGGCATATCGGGCAACACTTGTGTATATGGCAACACGAGCTATTTTAGAGCGAAACTGACAGCTTAGAAGGAAAAAAGCTCTTACATCTAAGAAAGGAAGGAGAACTGGAAAGACAGCAATGTAAGTAGATTGAAGACCCGGGTGTCAGGTGGCAGATTTATATTTTCAAACTTAAATAAAAAACGATAGAATGGTAATGCGTATTTTACTTTTTTAAGGAGTATGCAATCCAGATGTCTTCCGTCGAGTTGAACACACCGTTCAAAGCGGAATCTTGTTTTCTGCGCCACACGCTTTAGTGAACTTGGTTCAATTAAGTTGATATCTCAACAAATATTTTCCTTTAAGGCCACAAGAGATTGGGGATTGTCATTAAAAAACCCTTTATTTGAGGAAGCCACATGATTGTACCCAAGGCGACTGATAAGTTTTTAGGAGAAATTTTCCCGAAATCATCCCGAAGCTGTATGTGCAGTCGTTCCATTCTGTTGAAACCATGTGTGCGAAGAGTACGATCGATGAGCTCGCAAGTTTGTGTCGATAATTTTCACCATTGACATTCATCGCCTGGCCTCAAGAATTTTTGCAAAAAAAAATCTCCAATTATGTCATGCCCTAATAAGCCACATTAAACAGTTACCCTGGGGCAATTCAATGGTTTTTGATGTTTCCATCGAGGGTTGCAGATTCTTGGAGACCAGCAACGGCAGTTTTGTTAGTTGACGTGGGTGAGATTTACAGTGCGAAAATGCTCCAACATCGTTTCATAAACAATTTTCCGTAAATCAAAGCAACTTTCTTTTAGTTCCTAAACGATTTGAATTTTAAAAGGATGGAACTTTAGATCCTGCTCTAAAATTTCATAAATAATCGCTTTTGGAAATCCAGGTGAGGCTGCTTTTTTCCGTCGCAAAGTCGAAAGTCGCGGATTTTCCCTTAAACTGCTTTCAATTAGTTCAATGTATTCGAGAGTCCTTGAAGATCGACTGGGCCCTGGTCGTGGGAAATTAAAGCCGAAGCAACTGCGCGGAATCTCTGCACCCACGGAGGAATTAAATTTACACTCGGTTCATTACTTATTCGCCGAATACAGAACTTTGAGCAAAATTGTCGACGAGCGATTACGTAGAATCATTACTCTTAAAAAATGTCTCCACAGCGAACGCGCGATGCTCACTCGACCACTGCGATATCGTCATTGGCAAATCCGCACAATCGATAATTCCTTTTTGAAATAATCGTATTTAAAAATATTAATTTGCCACCAATTGACACCCTGTATATGGAAACAGGAATAACGCAGGAAAATTTTACCAGCAGGTAAAACGTCAAGCAGAAGACATACTGGATTAACTTCGGTGCAAATAAAATAGGAATCTGGGGACCGACACACCGATTGTGCTGAGGTTTTGAAAAAAAAACTTCTTGAGCTTGTTAGCGGTTTAACAACCGTTTGAGGAATGCAACTTATAAACTCATAAACAATTGAGTTGCATGCCCGCCAAATAACCCAAATAAGGTAAAAACAATTGGCCGGCTAAAGAACAACAAAGCCGCTGTATATGACTGGAGGAGAAAAGCTTAAAAGGTGTATGCATCATCTAGTCTATTTAATCATAAGGAACATGAATCGTAAGCTGTTTGCGCGATTGCGCTGACTGGGGCATGTCGATCAAATGAACTTAAATGATCCAGCCAAAAAGGCGTTGGATGACAACTACCATGGCACTAGTGTGACAAAGGACTGGCACCAATCAATCCAAAGATGTTCTTAGCAACTTGGTCTCTACTTCTCCATTTTTTGAAAGGGGCCTTTAAAAGGCTCAAATCAAAGCAAAGTCTGTAAAGTAAAGTTAAAATTAAAACAATATGAAATATGTATGTACATTTATTATATATTATTTGATAAACTGCGTGTTGAGAGCAGTAAAAGTATGCAGGGTTGCTATAGGTAACAAAACGTTGTAACTAAATATCACAAAAATTCCAAAAATAAACTAAAATTAAATGCGCAAAAACAGTAAACCAAAAATAAATAAAATACTTTGCAGACTGATAACTAATATGATTGCAATGTAACCAGTGGCAACAGAACTTAAAGTTAACAAATCTACAATAAACTATTACAAACCATTAATAAGAAAACCCGGAGCAACATATTTTGTAAAAAAAATTTATAATTTGCATTGCTAAAGTAGCAATTTCGGAATTTTGATCCGAGTTGGATGTTTAAAATTCACACGCCTAAATTTTTACTCGAAAACCTTTCCTTAAGTTCATGGGCACATCTTAAACTGTCGAGCAATTCCTCGCCATTGAGACTTTATGCCCCTGAGACACAATTATGCCATTTGACACATAAACTTACAGTTGGAAATGATGTTTCGTCTGTTTTAACGGAGTAGGGGACAGAAAATCTTTACGTTCTGGGCATGAAAATATAGAGCAATATCCTCTATAGAACAAGGCCTATACGGAACCCGTTTTTTTCTTTGGTAAAAGAAGCGTCCAAGTGTCTTGGTTTTTCAAACGCTGTAGAAACTACCTTACACCTTTTAATTCTTCTCAAATTCTGTACGACCTTGGTAAAGCAAGGTTTGGTTTAAAGGAGAAATCCTTAAAGAAGGGTTTCAAGTCACGCAAGACACACACCCACCTTAGCCAATGATTGACTTGTTGTGTATTAGCGCACAAAAAAAAATAATTGTGGGGGAGTTTACAAAAATTCGGTAATTTTCCATTTCACACCCCGCTCCCAAGTAAGTCACATCTGGTAAAACTTCAGACATAAAACATCGAGCCCGAGCCCTGGCATGTGTAAAACTGGGCAGTGGCACAGAAAATGCTCCACAGATTTATTGGCCTTCCTGCATACCGTTTTATCGCTGTTCTCTTTAACTTCCATTGAGTGCTTGTAAGTGTAAGTGACCCGTAAATGTACTTATCTTCTTGTTTAGTTTAGGCTTCCCAAGTTTGAGAATGTCCCTAGTCTTATCCTCATCAAGGTCGCCCCAGAGGGTTTTCATCATTTTTCTTGTAGCTGTCACTTTGTTCAATAATACCCTGTTGGAATTTTTTCACCACTCCTTAAGCTTGGCCTTTATCGCAACGAAAAGCTTTAGGTTATCCAGATTTGCCACCCACTTTTTCACGAGCCCTAATTGCCAGATTATTCGTCCGTTCATTACTAACCACCCCTTGATGACCAGGCACCCATACAATGCCAACCTGGCCGTATTCCAAATAATAGTTATTAATCCTCTTGTATTGCAACACCACCCTAGATTTGGTGTTCCTGGACATTATTGCTTTTTGCGACGCTTGGCTATCTGTAAAGATATTCACACGCATATATGATGTGCGGTGTGCCTTAAGCCAGGGAAGACATACCATATCCGAGTTATTTCACCGTATCAATTCACTTGAGCACCGTGGTATTTTGGGTTGTGTTTCTATTTTAAAGATACTTTAGTGGAATGTTTTCTGAAGAAATTAGGGAACTACACAGCAAAAGCTACTGCTTCGCCGGAAGTATGTTTTTAAGGGAATATCAAGTTCGCAAAGCTTACAAACCTGCTTACGTATGGCATGATATTTGTTTCCGATGCCCTACTTAGTTGCATTTCGTGTTAAACGCTTCTTTAGTTGTTAAAATGTATTGCTTAATCCGAATATATGTTTTGTCGTGTTATTATGTTCGTATTTGTAAAAAATTAAGTTTGTTTTCACTTACTGCTCTACAGTAGCGCTTTCTAGTATGCACTGCAGTAAGCGAGTGTGTAAAAGAATAAGTTTTACATTTACGGCCATTTATTAATGCATTTTTTAGGGAAATAGATAAGTGCTTGCTGCGAAGCGGTTTCGTATTATAAAAAAAAGAATATGCTGCTTACGAAATATCGATTATTTTTTGCTGGGTAGTTCCTGAAATCCGGGTATTTTTGCGTAATATGCGTCTTTTAAGAGGGTTACACTTATTTGTGATAGATAGAGGGATATTTCATTCTTTTGTCACACAATTTATTATGGAATTAACTTCCTTGAGAGGTTTTGCTAAAAATACTCCCTCCTTTACATAACCTATTTTCCTTATATAGGGGCCATCCCCTGAGTAATGGTTACTTTTAAAAAATGGTCTTTAGGGCATTGGAATTTGACCACTTTAAGTAGCATTTTTAACGCCTACTGTACTTTATACTGCATTTCCTTACTAATTTTGTGATTAAATTGAAACTAAACAAATATTTAAAGTATTTTTTACTGAATTTGCATATTTTTATTTTTATTTAAAGCGCAATCAAGTTATTTTTGCAATATTTTTTTTTAGCTGCGCTTAGGTCATATTTTAGATAACTTCGTTTAGAGATAGAGCCATAAATAAAGAAAAACAAATAATTAATTCGTTGGGACTTTTGTATCTTTAGAGATTTTTTTATTTTAATTTCGAAACATTTCATATAAAAATCAAAATAATTTATATGCGCATAAAGACATTTCATTTAGTTTTATAGACTTTTTTGTTTTACTTTTTATCTTTAAGATATCGCTGGTGACAGTGACAGTTTCGTTATTGTTTATTTTCTTGTTTTCATTTGCAATTATCATAATTTAAACATGAATATTTCAAAACTGTGTTAATAGAAAAAAAAGAAAAGGGGGTTTGTTTTCTTTTCAATGGCAGTATTAGTTAAAGAAAAGACAAACTTTCAAAAATTGTTATGTAAAAGGTTTCAAAAGTGGATTTAATTTGTGACTAAATGTTATAACGTCATATTGTTTTTTTTATTAACAAATAGTTTTATAAATTTAAATTTTTATATAAGCATATGTATACAAATGCATTTTAAATTTTTTTTTAGGTATTTTTCCATACACAGCACTTTCAAAAAAATTAGCAATTTTCTTTGTCATATTTTGTTTTTTTTTCGTTTTCTTGTATTAAAAACGTGCTTTTCGTAAAGATTTGCGGATGTTGCAACTAAATTCTTAATAAAATTAGTAATTTTCCTTTATGCCACAAAGAAGCAAAATAAAACATTTCACTTTTTACTCACCTTATTTACTTTCAACATTTGTTGTATATAATTTTTCTTTTGTTTAAATTTTTTCAGATGTTAAGTGAACAATTTAAGCATTTTGTTATCTCTTCTATTAAGTATTTTTCTTAAATATCCGTTTAGCAAATACTCTTTGTTCAAACGTAAATATCTTATGAATTTTGTTATTATTTTCAATTACAATAAAGAGAGCGTGTTAAAAACGAGTGAACAAATTGTATCTTGGTGGTTGACGGGCACGCACGCACTCTCGTAAGGTTCGCTAAAAACTAAACGTAATTTTTATGTAAAATTATTTGTAGAGCGGCAGTCATGATACAACTAATCAGGTAATCTCGTCCCTGCAACAACTACAAATTCGTACCAGCCTGTCAAACAAAACTTCATAGAAAAAAAAACGATGAGTAATTATTTTTGTTGTTTTATTTCCACAGGGAGAGCATAATTTTGACATTTTGGCACTAATCAGCTGGGCGGACGAGACTACCTTATTCTTTGTATCATGGCGGCAGTCATTCAGGTAAAAGACCGAACGAATATAAAACAAAACAAAAGCGATATTAACAATGAAGAAAACAGCAACAACTAAAACAACCACCACCAGTCAATCCAACTCAGGGTACACTTAACAGGTAGCCTCAGATAAACAGCTGAGTAACGGTATTTCGTTATATTAATGTCAAATTTTGTTTATGTTTATGTAGTTTCTTTTTTTCTTGTTTACAAACAACACTTTTACTATTCTAAGAAAAGCTAAAAAAGTGTTTAAACAATTCTTGAATTTTTTCTATTTTAAAGTTAAAAAAAGGTGAAAAATAGTGTTTTATTACAAAAAAAACTACAAACAATTTTAATATTTAAAAACCGTATAGTTTTAAAAGTTGTTTTAAGTTTTCATAAAACGAAACATGCGGAAGTGCTGTGTGTGCAACAAAAAAAAAAAAATTGTTGGGGAAGCTTCTTTTTTGTTCCAAAAGATGAACTTGGTCGTATAGGTGTCGTGGAATATAAACATTGTCATTACTTTGTGCGCATAGAAGAAGGTATACAACCAAAAGTTTACTATTTTCCTGGGCCTGAAACACCTTCCGAACAAATTGAAAAATTGTTGGAGCAAAGTTATTACTCATTAACTGAACTATATGAAGCTATAAGAGGACCACAAATGATAGTTGGCATGAAATTTATTTCAGTAGCCTTTGAAGTGCAAGATGAAAAAGAAAAATATCAATTGATAACATTTTTAGGCTATGTTTTGAGTCCAGCTTCAGTAATACTATGACCGTAGGTGTCGTTAAAGAATTATATTCCTAATTTTAATATAAGATTAAAGATAGGTTATCAAGTGGGTAAAGTTGTTATAAATATTATTTTTGCAATTGTATTTTTAACTCTTAATATTGTTTGTGTTTTATAAATGTATTTGAAATGCGAATAAATAAAAAATTCTATGAAGTACTTAATATTATTTTTTAAATTGCAAAATAATGTTTTTATTTATGATCGTGTGAATATGGAAGTACTAAAAGTTCTGAACAGTTATTTTAAAAACATTTTTAATAAATTGTTAATAATAAATGTTTTATTGGTTTAAAATACAATAAATAATTTATTTATAACTTTTATCGTTGTTTTTATTTTCTTTTATACGACCACCCCAGTTTTAAAAGATCCTTATTTTCATACGACCACACGGTTATAACAATTATAACGCTTGTTATGCCCAGCGAAAGACGCTCCAGCGTGGAATATATAGCCATTAGATGGCAAACATGTAGCCCTCAGTTATGCCATTAACTGCTAAAAAATAAATAGCCAAACAGTGCCACTTCAGGAGCGTTATCGGCAAGCCATCTGCAATAAAATCAGCACCACCATACAACAGCAGTACGATGTGTGAATAACTATCACCAAAAACCAAAGCAAGTAGTCCTATTGATGATACAACTAAAGATAGATGACTAAGAACTTGAGAGGCTTGCTGTACTTTACATGTACTTACGTGAGCCACTGTTGGTTGAGCATTTTTGTTGTTGCTGGGATGTGGCACTGAGAGCTGCTCGATTTTTTGCATTTAGCAGACTGCTTTGTAAAACATTACGTGACATCTTGTAATAAAATAAGTTGACCTGGGGATTTAATGCTTATCATAACTGTCCACACATTGTTCTCTGTCTTGCCTTTGATTGTTGCGCGAATTGTTCCTACTTTTTATTTTTTGGTTTTAAATACGGTTAAAGTGTAATGTCAGCGTACACTAATATCGAATTTTTAGTTTTTGTGTAAATTTCTCCTCACAAAATAAGCATTTATACACTTTTGGATTATCGTGGACCTCACACATGTGCCGGTGCATATTGCAAATGCTTGTAAAGAGTTTATTACAAGACACGGACACACTTTAAAGGTTTCCTCGTATTTTTTTCCACTGCCATTCTTAATAAACAATACTTTTACACAAATTTTTAACAATATTATTTCATTTTTTTATTTTAAACAATAATTTACAATTTTCCTGTAACTTAACCTTCAAGAAATTTTAATCGCAACTGATTCTGCTTCCTACTACTTTCGTAAACAAAAAGTATCTATTTTGACATTAGTAAGACGATTTTCTACCAACAAAACTCATTGTGTAACTGTAATTTTGTTGTTTTTGCAGAACCGCTCCCACCTTCTATAGATACACCTTGATCCAACTATTCCACTTTAGTTACAAAAAGAATAATTGTATCTTAGAGATACAATTTACATTGGAGTTGCCATTTTTGGGGATTTTATAAGACATAACGGAAAGAGGCCCAAAGGTTTTTGAAGGAAACAGTTAAAATTATTATCGGCAACAGGTGGCAGCTTAACGTGTATCAATATTAAATTGAATTGAACTTTTTTTCAATTTCGCTGCTTTCAAACCTTTTTTGGAGCCACTAGTTCCTGACAGTGGTCGAAAATGGCAATGGCAACGAGGGGTGACCATTCCTAAACACTTTAAAGTTTAACGACAGTTAAAAGCCAATGGAGTTTCGGCTCTGTCCTGGCAATGGTGTGGTGCATCTTGGAGGATCGTAGTGGTTGCAGGGTACAATAATATCGAGGAAAATTTAAAAAAACTCGCCCTTTGCATTTGCTTTTTGTGTTTCAGAAAGTGAATGTCAAAAGAATTTTTAATTACAAACAAAATTAACAAAATCACTCACAAAATTTTAAGACGTATTCATTATCAGCTGGGTTCTTAACACCGCTTGTATAAGTGTATACTGTATTCGTTGTAAATTAAAACCAAATCGCAGGAAAAGTTTTTGCTCGGTGTAGAGTTGCATTGAAACCGTGACTCATACATCCAAGGGAGTGGTAGATAGGCTTTGCTCCTTCTCAAGGCGATGGGCTTTGCCCTTTGCATTACTCTAAATTGGTACTCATGGATACTGTTTTAGGATAAGCGAAATGTTATTAATGAGAGCATAAGTTCACAAATTGTATCTACCCTGTGCGAAGTGCGCATTAAATTATTGGACTGGACTGTATTCATGTTAAACCCAATACAGGCTTCAAACTCTAAAATATCACCTTAAAGGTACGCTGAAGCCCACCGACTGCTCACCGTAGATTATGGTGAATGTCTATGGTCCATCTGTTTATCGTAAAAGAGGTTACTTCCATAAGGAAGACATAGATAGCCAAGGCAGGCAAAAAAGTTTTAAAAGCAAGAACTGAAAGCAACACTCTATGAAGATTGCTGTCAAAATTAAAAAGAAAAAGCAGGGATTTTAAAATGTTTGCGAGCAGCAGTATTAGAGCCAAGAAAAAAATTTTGTTAACAAATAAATGAAGCGGAGGCAACTTGAGTCACAATTTTGCGTGTACGAAATACTTTTGCACTGAAACATCCCAGGAAATTTTTTTTTGAATTTGAGCCATGAGCTGCCATTACTTTATATGTTACAAGGTAATGAGTTCGTTTCGACAGAAAAACTACCTTTTAGTTAAGGCGGTAATAATTACATGTGTAGGTATATATGCAAAAGGATTAGGAAACAGGCTTTATAGCATGTTTTTGTTTTCTAATCCTTTAATTTTAATTTTTTTTCAGTTAATCGTTGGAAGCTACTTACTCGATTGATCTTTGTAAGTACATTTGTATGCAGGGGTCGTGATAAAAAATCTTACCTTAAGCACTGACTAGACAAGACCATCTTAGGGAGTCGGTACTACCTAACCGCAATTCAACTCAAAAAAGACTTTCAAAAGTAGGATTTTAAAGAAAACTTTAAAGCGATGCCAGGAACTTTTGCAAAAGTGTTTTTGTCATATGAACATTTTCCAGCCCATTATTTATTTCGATTTGTTTTTAAGACTAATTCAAAGCTTAAAATGGTTTCTGGGTAAAGATCCATTTTGGGAGGTTTCTGATTTTAAAAGGCGTGAATATTTACGCTTATTAAAAATTCGCAGTGCTAAATGTGATTTCCGGAAGTAGTATTTATATGAGATGACCTAATGATGACCGATCGGAACGTTGGGTACAATGATTCACCAACGTTGGATTATTAACCTGTATTTCAAATTAAATTGTTTAAATTCATTCTAAGGTCTTAACCATTCTATTTCGTCAAAAAGCTTTTAAATAGCTATGAAATACGTTTGATGCCGTCTGGTGTTATCTAGGCTGGACCCGCCTTTGCTTTTGGATATGCAGTCCACCAATGAGGTTTAAAAATTGCAGTAAAACGCCAAAATATAAAACAGATGAGTCCTACTCGAACCAGGGGACAATTGGTTATCCGATTTTTTTTAACATTCTACTAGAAAAGGTCATATGAGACGCATGAGCAAATAAAATTGTCACATTATACTTAAAACGACACACACGAACTTAGTGATTGTTTATGCAAAAAGGAGTGATCAAAACTTTGATGGAAGATCAAGTAGATGAAAACATATTTAAGGTAAAGAAGTGCAGAGCATCCATATCTATTTTACGTCCCGCTTAAAAGACGCAGAATTATTCCTTATCTTTCTATAAAGATTATTTTTCGTTCTGCACGATTTCTTTTTTTTTCTTTTTGTTATGGCTTAAGTTAATGATTGATTGCAGCCAATTTTAAATTCGTTAGCGTGTTTATAGGTAAAATATTTATATTTGATAAAACCAGATGGCACCACTGCCAAAAGCGATCAAAATAAACTTGATGATAATGTAAACTATAAATTAAATTGAGATGAGATCGTGAGTAACTTTAAAATTTACACAATCATAAAACTCACGCTGACAAAATACTTCCAAAAAAATAAATGCAAATTTAATTTTTTTTTAATAAATTTTATTTAAAAAACTAAAAATCAAGAATTTGTATTAAAAAAAAATTTTAAATTATTGGGGTTACCCTCGCTAAACTACGTACAAAGATGAGTTCACTCTAGTGTTCATTCTTGGGCGACTAAAAAGAATCACGCACGCAGAGCAGTTATCATCTCTAATACAAAAATTAATATTTAAAAATAAACTGAGAGAAATAATTAAAAATAGAACTGGAATCAAAGAGAGAGAGAGAGAGAGAGAGAGAGAGAGAGAGAGAGAGAGAGAGTGGTTTATTTAAAACAGCTTTTAAACCAAATTAAACAAATAAGCGTTAACTGCTTTTTCTTGCAAAAACTGACACACAAATGTTAAAGCCAGTTTGTTCTGTTTCTTAACTTACATATCTGTCGGTATGTGTGGATACAGTGCGTTAAAAAAGCGACCATTGTGGAGATACACATGCCTACACATTTATTTATTTACATATTTAGTTTTTGTTGCATATTATTTTGTATTATTTATTTGTTGTATTTAAGTATGACAGTTGCAACTTGGTCTTTGTACATATATTACAGTTAGGAAATCATTTCTTGAAGAAACATAAACACTGCATTGTGTGTCAAAACGATTTGACAGAGCGTGCTTTACGATTTAGAGCATAAAACCTCTACAATAATAAGTAAAATTTAACTGGGACTTTTTGCTTAAATTGTATTGTATATACGTATATACAAATATGTATTTTAGAAAATTTTTAAAAGAAGCTCATTTGCAAAATAGAATAAGTATTTACAAATTGTAGGTTTTAAAAAACTCGAACGACAACTAAAATAATTAAAAATAAAACAGCACAAAATATTTTTATTTTATTTTTGAAAGATTTTATAATTTTATTGAATATTTCTCTGCATCGTAGCGAAGAAAAGCCCTTGAACATAATTTTTTTTTATAACTAAATTCTAAAAGCTTTTTATACCCTTCACATAGTGATAGGGTATATATCACTTTGTCATTCCGTTTGTAATTTCTTTATTATTAATTTGCGACCCCATAAAGTATATATATTCTGGATCCTTATAGATAGGGAAGCCGATTTAGCTATCAATCAAGTTTCCGGAGTCAAATAAAAAGATACAGACCAGTTAATGGTGTCAAACTTTTAGAAATATTCTGGAGACAATCGCTATTTAAAATCAGCAAAATCGGTTCACTATTGACCGAGATATAAGCGAAAACCCAGAGTAACCCATTTTTTTTAGGACAAAATCCGTGCATATATCCCTATATATCTCAGTAAGTATAGTCACTCTTGCCACAAAACTTGGCACGGATACTCCTAAAGAAGGAGTCTAAATAATATAAAATTTTTTTTCAGATTGGACCAGGGGAAGGGGTATTTTTCCTACAATTGCACAAATTTGGTGAAATATTTTATGCGCTATATCTCGTAAACTATAACAGCTATCGACTTAAAATGTTCCACAAAAAATAATTGTACGCAAAGACCTACACCGTAAAGAAAAAAGTTTTTGAGTGGGGGCAAAAAAAGGGGTAGCTCCCATACAAATCGACAATTATTATAAAATATTCGATACGCTATATCTCGGAAACTGTAAAAGATATCGAAATGAAATGTTCTACAAAAAGTAATTGGGCAAGCATGCCTACGCTTTAAAGAAAAAAATTTTTGAGTGGGGGCAAAAAAAGGGGTAGCTCCCATACAAATCGACATTTATCATAAAATATCCGATACGCTATATCTCGGAAACTATAAAAGATATCGAAATGAAATGTTCTACAAAAAGTAATCGGGCAAGAATGCCTACGCTTCAAAGAAAAAATTGTTTGAGTGGGGACAAAAAAAGGGGTAGCTCCCATACAAAGCGACAATTATTATAAAATATTCGATACGCTATATCTCGGAAACTATAAAAGATATCGAAATTAAATATTCTACTAAAAGTAATTGGGCAAGAATGCCTACGCTTTAAAAAAAAATTTTTTTGAGTGGGGGCAAAAAAAGGGGTAGCTCCCATACAAATCGACAATTATTATAAAATATTCGATACGCTATATCTCGGAAACTATAAAAGATATCGAAATGAAATGTTCTACAAAAAGTAATTGGGCAAGAATGCCTACGCTTCAAAGAAAAAATTTTTTGAGTGGGGACAAAAAAGGGGTAGCTCCCATACAAATCGACAATTATTATAAAATATTCGATACGCTATATCTCGGAAACTATAACAGATATCGAAATCAAATGTTCTACAAAAAGTAATTGGGCAATAAGGCCTACGCTATAAAGAAAAATTGTTTTGAGTGGGGGCAAAAAAGGGGTAGCTCCCATACAAATTTACAATTTTTATGAAATATTCGATACGCTATATCTCGGAAGCTGTAACAGATATCGAAATAAAATGTTCTACAAAACGTAATTGGAACACAAGGCCTACGCTTTAAAGAAAAAAATTTTCGGATGCGGGGTGAAGAAGGGGTAGCTCCAATACAAATTAACTATTTTTATAAAATTTTCCATACGCTTCTTCTGGAAAACTATTACAGCTATCGACTTCGAAAATTCTACAAAAAGTAATAATCAAATAATTCATACATTTTGGAAAAAAAGATGGAGAAGAGCAGTGGGACTAGAACATTTAATAAGTTTTATTAACCTTTAAATATGGATAATGTCGAAAACTTTTACAACTTTCGACCTCAAATCTTCTTCATCTATTTCTGTTATTCATACGAACATTAAAATTTTGCTATTTTTTCTATGGGCTTTAAAACTCACACAAGGTTTTTTATTATATTATTTGCAGTACAAAATTACTCGGCTGGGTATATTTAAAGACCAATGTGAAGGGTATATAAGATTCGGCACAGCCGAATATAGCGCTCTTACTTGTTTTAATTTAACCTTTTTCGTTTTAAAGCATATTGTTAAAGAAATTTTTTATTGCACAACACAAACAAAAGCAAACTTGTTTTTATAGGCATAACAACAACCCCTTGCACATTGAAAATCTTAAATGAAGGGCAAAAAATTCGAAAACCCCAGTAGTTTTGTGCAACAAGATTGACAGTGTAAGTACTCTTATTAATTTGATGTACTTCTCCATATTTCAGTTTAAAACTTTACAACATACATAGGTAAGTAAACGAGGGGTGATGAAGACAAGCACTGCCTTTCAAATATTTGTATTTTAAGACCTCTTGGCTTCTTTAAAGAAAAAAAGAGCCAAACAGGCCGTGTAAAACCATTCTATCCCTTATTCCACAGCCACCTTTTTCCAATGGTGAACTTAATGATGTTTTTGGGTGAAACTCGCTCAAAGCTTCGATGAATTTCCTAACCAATCACTTAACTCTATGGTTCTGTATTTTTTTAAAAGTGAAGAACAACAAAGTCCTATTTCCTTCTTATTCTACTATAAGCCGAAATCCGCAATCCCATCTGCTTCTCCTCTAAATATTTTTCTGCAGTGATTTATCTGAATTGGCGACCATAGATAGAACTGAAGGATTTCAATTTCGCTATATGGCTATTATCGGCCTCGATAAAGACTCTCCCTGCATTGCTGACCTATAGCCTGAGGCCAACCTCAAGGGTTATCTCTTCTTGACAACGCTCAAATCGATTTCTCTTGCAGTTTTTTTCATTTACAGGCTTCGACTGACCCCATGAGTTTTATCTTCTGGGGTAAATTCAAAATTATCTCTGCCTACCAGCGGCTTATGCTGCTTTTGTACATTTCCTAGAGAAGATAAACTTTTAGCTAGATTTAAGGGAGGCACCACTGCACCAAATGAAGAAAGTTCTTGAGCCTGGCCGGTAACGTTTTTGATGGCTATCTGTTAGTGTCAGGCCAAAAAGGCATAGAAGTTATAGTGGAACCCAATCGCATTTAACCAAACCTTTGCGACAAGTGTTTAGGCGACCGTCCTGGCTAGAAAAGATTTTGAGGGCAGATGTCCGAAGGTAAGTGTTATTATACGAATAGCTGTAGGTACAGTACGGCATGCGGTGGTCCGAACAAGCACGGAATGTTTGTCCTAGCTCAGAACACACGCTAGTCTAACGGATGTAAATATCCACAAAGACTAGAATGACAAGAAACAGCAGGCAGTTGGGCTGGGGAGCACGAAGCATTTCTTTGCAATGAAAAAGTGTGCGAAAATTGCTCACAGAGCACGGTAGAATAGTGCCACAATTGGCAAAATGACCAAAAACCCTTTCGAACGACCCGGATAAGGACAAGCCAAGGAAAAAATTAAACTGAGGCAACCTTAATAGAGTTAGATGATGGCTTTGCTGACGGGTCACTCAAACCTACAAGCACCCCCTTATCGGATGAGGGTTGGGGAGAACAGTAATTGCAGGGCATGCAAGGATGACATCAAAATAATAGTACAGATCATAGTTAGAAGTTTTTTGTGTTAAAGGAAATCATCGGCATCACCGCATTTCTGGGAAGTTCTCCGGCAAAATGATATTTCCAGTAAACCGATTGATGGCTAAAGTGGTGTTCTGCAGAATTTAAGGCCTTCTTTAAGGGGTTAGCCTTTCTGACTTAAGTTAAACTTTTCTTATTAATATAACTTAATATGATGGGTATACGATCGGACAGCTCTAGTTGAAGTAAGGGCTAACTACACTGCGCTGACAACAGATGGGCCGTCTCTGCTGAACGGAAGCCTGGGGCAAATGCCAGGAGAGACATGTTGGTTTACGAATGACTCTAGGGCGGAGGGAAAAACATGACCGGATATCATTGTTGAACACACGGTGACCGAAATTTATTTCCACCTCCCTGAGCGAAGGTCTGCGCAATCAGGGAATGTCTGGCTCAGGGCACACGCAGATGCAACGAATGTAAACATCAATAAACATAGCCTAAATGCTTGTCTGCGAACACCGGACATAGGACGGTGTTGCAGTACAAGAGGATGAAAGATGACTACTTAAAATATGGACACGTTCGCATAATATAGGTGCCCAGTCATCAGGGGCGGTGAAAAACAAATGGGCAATTGATCTTTCGATTAGCGCTGGGGAGCAGCGGGAGATTGACGTAGTAAAAACAAAGCAATTTTCTACGAAAAAGACCGAGCTGAAAGAGTGGACGGAAAATGCCCACAGGCTGTAATGTAGCAACGAGACAGTTGGGAGATTGACGAGAGTCCTCTGGGGCGACACAAGTGAAGTTAGAACTACGGGCATTTTGAAACTTGGGACGCCTGAACTAAGCAAGATAATGAGTGTGCTGATGGGTCACTTAAGCTTACGAGCACACTTCTATTTGGCTGGAGCATTTTTTCGGTCACCGCCTGGCTTTTGCACAGGCCAGACTGCGTTGTTTTGCCAGATGTGGATTACTTTGGAGATAGATAATGGAAGGTGTTGGGGGAATCGTCCGTGTCACGGAATTTATGTGAACTTCTCACCCGAGATTATTTTTCCTTGCTAGCAGCGCACAACCCACTGATCACTGGCCTAGGCGTATGTATATCCTGCGGGACTTGAGATCTTTAAGGCCTCCTTCTTTTAGCTTAACCTAACATATATAACTTTTAGCAAATAATTTTTAATTTCGTTAAGCTATCTAAATATTTATTAATTTGCGTTTATAAGCCAACATAATTTTTTTAGCAGTCATTTCACTCTTTTACTATCCCAAACTTTTTGTTGCATTTTAAAACCACAACTGCCTACTACGAAGCGCGAATACTTTTAAGCGAAATTAAGTTTAAGATTTTATTTAAAACTATTTCCGTATTTCAATATTGCTACTTTTGTAATATAATTTATTGATTTGCATTTTTAGTTTGTTTGTTTGTTTCCTTGTGGCAACTTAAATTGTCGTTAATAACGAATAAATCAAAAGCAATTAAAAACCAAACAAAACTATTAATTTAAATGCCATTGAGAAGGAAACGAAAAGGAAAACAGTACAACTATTACAACTTTCGCTTATCGGAATAATACTAACTATTACTTTGAGTAATGCATGATAGACTGCTTACCTTTTGATAGAGAAAACCCAGATATACAAACACTTTTTTTATTACTGTCGTCATGTAAACAAATCATTATTTTATTTTTTCCACTAAACAAATCAGTTGCTTTCCTACTACATATGACAATTTCTACAGTGACTTCTATTATTAGATTGCTTTCAAGCTAAGCTTAAAGCATCATCTTTATTAACATTATCCTTAGTTAAGCCACACCAGCCACGTTATTGTCATCGTCATACAAAAACTATTACAACAATAATAATAAGTACCACACAAATACAGACAGACAAATAGGTTTTTCAAAATAGGCGGCATTAAATGAAAAAAAAATTTGTTTTTCAAAACAAACCACATGTATCCATATGAATTTCAACCAATTAGATAGTAAATTTATGAGTACAATAGTGATAAATAAAGTGGATGACTGACTCTTTTACTAAGTATGCGACTGTAAAGTGATGCCATTTTCTAAAAGTGCGAAAATGATTTGAATTTTGAAATTTTCTTTAGTATTGCAAGTGCCTTTTTTTTTACTAAATATGGTGTTTTAAAGGTGTGGATCAGAAAAATTAAACTTTATTACATAACTATACGCAAACTCTGGCAACTCTCTTTGATTTCCAGTTAACAATAAACAGTGCATGGCATCAAACACTCAAAACAATTGTAAAATAATGTAATTTGCTTACATTGATTGTAAATAGTATCATTGCACTAAGATTCGCAATAAAACCAGTTTAAGTGCGTTTTAATTTAAATATAAATTAAAATTTAAATGTGAATATGAATATGAAGTACGGTTTAATTAATTATTTTTTACTTGCATTCAAAAGCGGTACTAGATGTTACTTGTCACACACGTTTTTGCTATCGTTGTTTTAATAGGCGATAGTCAGATTGTTTTTAAGATTTCATAAATTTAAGTTTGTCATCCGCAAGTTTAAATATATTTTTATGTTGTTTTTATATTAAACATGCAAAAAGTCGTAATTTTTTTATGTTCTGTGTGTATGGTACATGAGGTTACAGATGTTTTTCTTTTGTGCGTTAGGTCTGCACAGACAGTGGGGTAGGATAAAGTAAATTGTTTGGTGATCAGATCCATAAATTTATAATTTAGTGATCAGATCCATAAATTTATAAAAGGTTTATAAAAAAAAGACTGTTTTATAAATCATTTTTGAGCTCCAAAACTTTTTATAAATAAGGGATGACTTGAAGAAAATATATGTATTTCCAGAATGTAGAACGCGACATTCCGCACGTCTTTAAAATAAAAAAAATATGTAAAGAAATCTGAAAAAATTGTTTTCTATAATTGAATTTCAAAGCATTTTAGTAGCAATTAAAAAAGTGCAAAAAATTTATTTTTTGTTTCTAATATACAAACAATTAATTCGCGGCCTAGCACGCGACAAAAAATGGAACTTATTTTCGACTACAACTAGAAAAATGCAAAAATCTGCGAATTAGAATGCAATATTTTAAGGATTTTTTTTAACCAATTTCGCTCCTCTAAACTAAAACGTTAAGTTAAAATATTTAATTTTGTTTTATTTTTATTAGTTTTAGCATGTGATAGAGCACGCGACATTTAGAACGTAACAAAATATTCCATTCCATTGAAATAAATATTAACTTATTTTTTTTCAAAACTGGATTTAATATGTATTATTCCATTTAATATTATTTTGTTGATAACGTTTTCAAATCCATCACCTAAAAGTTATTTTGTTATACCTAAAACAGGGTGCACTAAGCAAAGCAACAGCAAGGCAAATTAAAAAAAATCGCCCTCTGCACTTCCTCTTTGTGTTTGAACGGTGGAATGTCAGAAAAATTAAACATTTCAAACAAAATTTAATATTTGTAACGTGAAGATGTCAAATTTATTTTAATCAGCTGGGCTCTTAATATTACCTTCCCGACTTTTTTGTGGCGTTTTTAAAAGTCCCGTGTTTACGTCAACAAGCCCGAGAACCTGAAAGCCCTCAAAAATAACATTCGACGCGAGTGCGAGAATCTGTCGCCCGAAGTTCTCGCCGAAGTGATGAAAAATGCCATAATGCAATCAATTGTGACGGCGCTCATTTGACTGATATCATCTCCTCGACTTGACCAATATAATTTTAAAAGTTCAAATAAACATAATAAAACACAGAATCGAAGTTTTTCATTTATAAAAAAATGAGAGCCAAACAACATCGAATGACTTCTTGTGGTCCACCTTGTATAACCTTGCGATTTTGTTGGAACCCCCTTTATTTGTAAGAGCTTAGCAAAGTTAATATGATGTTAAAAAAACGTAGTTAAATTGTAACTCAGCAATAGTCTGCCATGTTAAATTAAAATTAAGCAAACAATTTTTGATGTTTTTTTTTGCATATTATTGTCATCACAAATGTGAAAGGGTCAATCATGATTTTTTACAAACTTTTAAAAGAAATTAAACACCTTTTAGAATGGCAGTAACAAAGCAATTAAAATTCCCATTTTTTGTTGGGATTTAAAAAAAAACATTTATAAAATAACTGTTTACAATAAAATTTATTTAATATCTTAATTATGATTTTTGAAGGGTATATATGTATTTATACACATTTTTAAAATTTAAAATAGGTACAAAATCTGGGTAATATGAAATAACTCCCAACGAAAAAATGAAATAACTCCTGATTTGTATTGAAAAAAGGTTTAAGATTCACTATGAAATACCTTTCTGTAAGAATTATTTGAATATTAACTTGTTATATTTATACTTGTTTAAATATTATTATACGAAATCATACTTCACATTGTATTATTGGTTCTATGTTTTTCTTTCTAAAATAAATTATTAAACTTTTTCCTACTCAACTAAAAGGTTATGAGCCCAGGCACTATAGTTTAAAAAAAAAGAATTAACGAATTTGTAAAATGGCTTATGGACAAAATGAAAAATTTGAAAAGCTGGTTGGTTCTGAAAACTGGACAACATGGAGTTTTGCCATTGAAACTCAATTACGATTGGAGAACTTATGGAAATACGTAAATTTTGAAATAGAAAATTATGTACCCGAAGATGATCAAAAGGCAAGATGTCGTATGATTTTGGCTTTGGACAAATCGTTATATGTATATGTTCGTGAATGCGAAAAAACGTGTCAGGTATGGAAAGCACTTCAGAATCTGTTTCAGGATTCAGGTTTAGATCGAAAAGTTGGGTTGTTACAAAACCTATGCTCAATTCAGTTAAATGATTGTTGCTCAGTTGATGAATATGTGTCTCAAGTTGTATCGACGTCTCAGAAATTGGCATCAATTGGTTTCGTTGTGGATGACGAATGGTTGAGTTGTTTGCTATTAAAAGGGTTGCCTGATATGTATAGGCCCATGATAATGTCTCTTGGAAGCTGTGGGTCAAAATTAACATCAGATTCCGTTAAGATGAAATTACTTCAGGATGTTCGTGTAGAAACATCAAGCCAAGCGTTAGTAAGTAAAAAAATATTTCAAAAAAAGAAAAAGGGTAAAGAATCCGAACGATCCGAACGCAGATGCTTTGGTTGTAATGGTCTAGGACATTTTAAAGCTGATTGTCCAACTTTAAGAAAAAAAATGAATAAAAAAAATAATGTTTCATTTTATGCATTGAGCGGTAAGTATGTTGCAAGCAACATAAAATCAAAATGGTATATTGATAGTGGTGCTTCGGCACATATGACGAAGGAAAAAAAGGTTTTTAGGAAATTTAAACCTTTTGATGGTGAAATAAAGACAGCAAGTGGTACTGCTCTTCAGGTAAAGTCGAAGGGTGACATTGAAATTAATATTAATGGTGAGTTCGGGGAAAACGTTATTCCAGTAAAGAATGTTTTATATGTCCCAGAAATAACTGAAAATTTATTATCGGTGAGTCAACTGTGTAGTGTTGGTAACCGTGTAACATTTGAGAGAAACGGAGGAAAAATTCTTGGTTCAAACGGAAATATAATTGCAAGTGCCATTTGTGAAGATGGTATGTATAGCCTATGTGCTTCAAATCCCGAAACAGTACTAAATGCTAGCTTAAGCAATTCAATGGAATTGTGGCATAAACGTTTTGCGCATCTTTATTATGATGGTTTAAAGAAGCTTAAAAATGGTATGGTTATTGGAGTTGATTTTAACACAGAAAAGCAAACTGAAAAAATATGCGAAGGTTGTGCTGATGGTAAGCATGTTAAGTTGAAGTTTCCAAATGAAGGAAACCGAGCTTTAAAAGTTTTAGAAATAGTACATACTGATGTCTGTGGACCTATGGAAAAAAAATCGCTGGGTGGTAATCGTTATTTTTTAACATTTGTGGATGATTACACACGAAAAGTTTTTGTTTATTTTTTAAAAAATAAATTTGATGTTTTCGAAAAATTTCAGGAGTTTAAGTCAATTGCAGAAAATCAAACAGATCATAAAATTAAAATATTAAGAAGCGATAATGGCACAGAATACATCAACAAAACTTTTGAGGATGCCTTAAAAAAGTGGGGTATACAACATCAAAGATCAGTACCATACAATCCCGAACAAAATGGGTTTGCAGAACGAGTAAATAGAACGTTAACCGAAAAAGCTAGATCTATGCTGTGTGATGCGGAACTTCCAAAAGAATTTTGGGCTGAAGCAGTGCAGACTGCAGCTTATATTGTCAATAGATCACCTCACAAGTTACTGAAATGTACACCACAAGAATTATGGTCAGGTAAAACACCAAATGTAAACCATTTAAGAATTTTTGGCTGTTTAGTAACTTCGCTTGTACCAAAGGAAAAACGTAAGAAATGGGATTCAAAATCTAGTAAAGGTATTTTTCTTGGATATGGTATTAATGTTAAAGGTTACCGGATATATGACATAGATAAAAAGGAAGTTATCACAAGAAGAGATGTAAAATTTGATGAAAATAAAAAAGGTTTCTATTTATTACAATCAGAAGGTAAAGAATATTATTTTTTCAAATATGAAAATCCCACAAAAAATAAATATAAGGAGGATAATGAATCTGATGAAAGTTCATTGTCATATAATTCTGTAGATGAAAATGAAGTGGGGGAATATCAAGTTCCCAGTCAGGCAGAAATCCCGCAAGTTTCAAATAGTGTCGAAGATACACGTATAATCAATGATTGCCAAAGTATTGAAACTGTAAACAAAAGTAAAGATTTGTTAGAAGCAACTGTTCCTAGAAGAAGTGAAAGAATTGCCAATAAAGAAAAATCAAGTTGGGATTGGCTAAGCTATTGTGTTGAATTTTCCGAAAATGAACCAAAAGACATTCAAGAGGCCCTTTCATCAAAAGAAAAACTCGAGTGGCAAGAAGCTATTTCGAGCGAGCTATCATCAATAGAATAAAACAAAACATGGATAATAGTTCCTAAGCCTGATAGCTGTAACCTGATTAACCCTTTAATGTCAAATGTTGCTTGTAGGCAACATTGTATATTTTCAGTCATAGTTACTACAGTTTTTAATATTTTTGCTAACGGGTTTTCTCCAACTAAAATTAACATGTGTGAGCATTTGTTTACGATGTTACATTTTAAAAATCATTACAAGTGTTAATTTGAGAACGAGTTGAAGTGGGGTTCAGACGTGTGCAAAAAAAAGTCGAAAAAGTTGTTTTACAAAAGTTCAAATAAAATCTAAATACGCAAGAATTTTTTTATAAAAAGTGAATTTTATTATAAATAACAGGTAAGAAAATTAAATAAAGTTTGCAAAACTTAAAAAAAGTTGTTATTGTTATGTCAGGAATTTCTTGAACACAATGTTGCTTATAGGCAACATTTGTCCATAGAAGCAATAAATTTAGTTTTGTTTCTTGAACACAATGTTGCTTATAGGCAACATTTGTCCATAGTAGCAATAAATTAATAAAAATAACATAAAATATCAATGTAAATTTGTGTTTTAAAATGTACCACCAATGCTCAATGTTGCTTATAAGCAACATCTCATAACGGTAAAACCAGAAGTAGTAGAGGCTTTAAATTAATATCAGTTCATATTCAAGGCTCCAACAATAGCCTAACATATTCAAAATATTTTTAACCATGCCCACTTTAATTCTGACATGAAAGGGTTAAAACCAAATGGATTTTTAAAAAGAAGATAGAACTAGACAACTCCTTTCGTTACAAGGCAAGACTTGTAGTCAAAGGCTATGCTCAAAGAAAAGGTATCGACTATGAAGAAACTTTTTCACCAGTAGTTCGGTATACATCAATTAGATATTTAATGGCTTTGGCTGCAAGATATGACTTGATGGTTGAGCAGATGGATGCAGTAACAGCTTTTTTGCAAGGTGATTTAATTGAAGACGTTTATGTTGAGCCACCATCAGTTATGAAAGTTCCTGAAGGTCATGTTTTAAAATTAAAAAAAGCGTTGTATGGTTTAAAACAAGCAAGTTATGTTTGGAACTATAAGTTAAATAGAGCATTACAAAACTATGGTATGAAACGTTCTGAACTTGATCCTTGTATTTATTATAGAAAAGAAGGTAACAGAATTACTTTAATAGCTCTTTATGTAGACGATATGCTTTTATTTAATAATGATAAAGTTTTTTATGAGTCACTTAAATCAAAATTAATGAACGATTTTAAAATGAAATTTTTAGGGGAAGCACACCGTTGTTTGGGAATGCGTATAAATAAAACTAAAGAATACATATCATTGGACCAAGAAGAATATATTCTAAAAATGTTGAAAAAATTCAAACTGGAAAACTGTAACCCAATATCTACACCAATGGATATCAATCAAAAATTCTCGAAAACTGAATGTGAAGATAAAGTTGTGGAAAATATTCCCTATCAACAAGCTATTGGAAGTTTGTTGTTTACCGCTCAATGCACTCGTCCAGACATATGTCAAGCTGTCAATTTCTTAAGTAAATTTAATAATAACCCATCGCAAATTCATTGGATTGCCGTAAAGCGAATTTTTCGTTATTTAAAAGGAACCATACATTACAAGTTACATTTTAAAACTAATGGTAATCCCAATATTGTATCTTATACAGATTCTGATTGGGGCAATGACTTGGAAGACCGAAGATCTATTACTGGTTTTGTAAATTTGCTACAAAATACGGCAATATCTTGGAATAGTAAACGACAACCAACCATTGCGCTATCTACAACAGAAGCTGAATACATGGCGTTATCAGCAGCAATACAAGAAATAATGTGGTTACGAATGCTAGAAAAGGAAATAAATTTTGAATTTAACGACCAGATACCAACTGAAATTTATTGCGACAATCAAAGTGCAATTTATTTAGCTACAAATGAAGTATACCATCCTAGAACAAAGCATATCGATATACGACATCATTATATAAGGGAAAAACGAATTTTAAATCAAGTTTCATTTAGTGGAATATCTACAAATGATCAACTTGCTGATTTTTTAACTAAACCTGTTTCTAAAGAAAAACAGTTAAAATTTTGTAAGCTTTTGAGTTTATACTAAGTAGATTTCGAGTGGGGGTGTAAGAATTATTTGAATATTAACTTGTTATATTTATACTTGTTTAAATATTACTTTCAAACTTAATAACTCCCCAAAAAATATTGTTAAAGTCCAAGTGTTAGGAGATATTTCATTTGTGTTAGGAGTTGTTTCATTTTCTATTGTTGAGAGTTATTTCATTATATTTGAGAGTTAATTCATTGATTCACTGATTACATTTAAAGATTTTTTTTTCAATTGGGGGTTATTTCGTATTTCTTGGGGCTTATTTCATTGGGAATTATTTCACTTTTGTTTGACTGTTATGAAATAACCCCCAGTGATTGGGAATTAATTAATTTTTTTGGGTTGGGAGTTATTTAATTGTTCCCAAAATCAGTATTAGCAATCTACTTTGAATTTAAAAATTTTTTTTGGAATATACCCCTGAGTTTTTATTTAAGTTTTCTTTAAAAGGTATTTAGCAGTTAAGTTGTATAATTTTTTCTTAACCTTTTGATCTCTCCGTATCCACTGTCTACCATTTCACTGCGCATGAGTATTACAAGACATATGCGTGAAACTAATAATTTTGCATATGTTCACGTTCGACATAAATGATCATAAGCATGTAACCCAAAATGCATAATTAAACCAAATGTCTAGCAAAAAACTACGACAACAACAATACCAAGTCGTAAATAATGCTAAAATTTTGGTGGTAAATGAATTAACGTGTTTGAAATATTGGTTACACCTTAAATTGTCTGAAGCTTGCTTAACTTAGAAATTGTTTTGAGTTTGGTTAAGTGATAAAATTTATTAACTTTCGATGGGTGTTTATTTTATAGTTACTTGTTTTTTTTGCAAAAACCACATTTGCAGTGAAATGAAAGTGAAGCGGATCTCAAGAAATAAATTGAACGAAAGTAATATTTTTACTCAGTACATGACAACATTTTAGGATAATGTATAAATTTTAATTAGAAATATATAGATCCGCATTTACTGCAGACTGAAAGTAGTCTAATTTACCACAAGTTTAAAAACACAATTGGTTTCTATGGTTATGGTTATGGCGTAATGGTAAGTCACTTAAGGTTCATTTATACGTGACTTAACAATACCACAGTAAACACCTGTTTAAACCAAACTTGTGGGCAGCACTGTATTTGTCCTGTGAGCATTCGATTCGAATCGAAATTTAAAAATTCTTATAAGAATTCCGATACTAAAATCATTTAGAACTCGATCGATCCAGTAGAAATTTGATTAGAGTCGAATGCCATAATTTTCCTCCTGCTTTGTAAGAAACCTCAAACCTAAGGGTAGGTAAACACTTCGCAACATGTTAATCAAACATGTACATAAAACCTCGAATGCAACACAAAATGAAACCATAAACACGAACTCACACTGTGCAACCAGCAACGAAGCATGCCTGGAGACTGGGTGGGTAGTGGCATGGTTTGTTCTGCAATCAGTTGGAGAGCTAAATCGCGCTAAAATATGTTCATATATACAAAGGTGGTACGCGTGAAAAGGTAAAAGCTGTTTAGCGTCCTGCAGCAACATACGTGGAACCGATCTCAGACAGAGAAATCTAAACTACTCAAAAGGAGAAAGGTAATCGGAACAACAGCGACAACTACGATGGCTACAGCAGCCGTAGGACTTTTTAATTGGGTCGTAAAAGAAACCTTATTATGGCTCTGGCAAACGAAAATAAAAGTTCAATTGGCCCGGTAACATAATGGCATGCTGTCGAATAAAACACGGCTGGCCCCGTTTTGACTTCGGTGTGATATACCGGGGCTACACGGCCACAAAATGCTTTTACGAATTCGCAAAGTACTTTTTCAGCAATTGCAAAGCTATAATCACGAAATGATTTAAGTCCCAATCTGATTTTCCGCTTGGGAAATTCCGACGATAACACCTGCAAGGATTTGGAAGTGTCGTTGGCTGTAGAACTCCAGTATCTTCGAGTCAACGAAGGCTCAATCATTTGGCTTGACGTATTAGGGAAAAATTTTAGTAAACACTTGGCAAAACCCTTTAAGGTTTCTTGTCCTGAGGTTAAGAATAGCTTTCCCCCATAATCGAACTCGGAGCTAGGCTACGTAAAGAAAGAAACACAAAGGGCCTTAAACGAAAACCGATATAGCAAACTGTGGCAGTCTTACCGCCGTAAGCTTACAAGAAGGCTATAGCAGTCGCTAAAAGAAATTTTGGGCGCCATGTTCTCGCACTCCTGTCAAACCTTTAAAGTTTTTGGGTAACTTGTATATACTCCTGGTTTCAGGAACTCTTAGAAAAAGGCAGAAATTATCAAGTCGGGCGGTCTTGCCCGATGCTGATGCTTCCGGGGGGAAATGGGTTTCAGCCCCGAGTTACATTGGAATGCACTAGTGTCTGAGCAAAGTCAAAGCCACGGAAATCGGTACTCACGCTTCAGTAGTTTTACCGATACTAATTATTGGTGAGGTGACTTTGGTAGACACGTGGTGGCTGTGATAACCTGGACTTCCATGTAGAGGGTTTAAAGAAAAAATTTCAATCCACCTGACGCTGAGCTCGGTAAACTAGCCTCGGGTGGCTGGCTAAAGCAATTGTAGATAGCCCAAGCTCTTAAGCAAGGTGCCTTTTAACTGCCCAATGTCGTAGAAAATAGAGCAAGACGGTAGTGAAGTCGACCATACTACATTTGACGCGTTTTAAAAATTTCTTTGCCTTGTTTAGGTGGCCCATAAAACGTTGATTTTAAGAATTTTATTACTTTCTTTCTAAGGGTCATTCCAAACTCTTTGGTGTTAAACAGCAAAAAAAAATTTACAGCAGAACTACTTCGCAAGAAATAATCAGTCGAGCATTTTTTTGCTGATTTTTAGAGCCTTTATCAACTGAGAACCTTCACAATTTACGCAAATGCTTTCGCCGGCAATTTCGGCCGGAAAGCCAAAATCTTTCAAAATGACGACCGTCAAAGTGCTTTTGCTAAAACAGATTTTTGGAAAAACTTTGCATTTGCCAGTGAAAACGCGTTTGGCATAAAATAGTTTCTTAGAAGTTTTTTTTTTTCGTAAGGAAAGCGCGTAAAAAATGATGATGACTACAGCTTTGGAAATAGGTTTCTCAACATCATTTCCAAATTTTGTAGCACCAGGCGTTTTGAAAAGCGCCAACTGTACATAAACTACAAGACTACAAAAACCGCAAATTCTGCAGAATCTAAAACGAAATAGTTTTTTACAATTAAAAATAGGAACCCGCTACATTCGTCAAAATAAAAATGAAAGTCTTTTGCTTAAAGAAACTATTTCCCACAAATTTCTTTTTTACAAAACCTTTAATTTTATTTTACTTAAACCATTATAAGATAATAATTGGGGCGTTGTATTTACTAAGTTTAATAAACTGACACATTTGTATTTAGTTTGCAAAATCTACTATTAAATTAATAATAATGTATGTTTTTGCAGACATTCAAGTTCAAGGATAATTACAAAATTACAAATTTAGAGTTTAGCTAAATGATTACTTTGGTAAAAATATAATATAACAAGCACACTTTGCATGATTTAGTTTAACTACTATTCAAATGAAAACAAGCGATATTTTCCAAAGCACTTACCTTTTAGCATTTGAAGCAGTATTACCAGCTGAAGTATGCAAATCGTGACCGGCACCATTTAAATCATGATATTGTAAAAGATGGTAGTCCTTGTTATCATCACCATCATCACTGTCAGCGTCATGATCACTTTGGTCATCACCATTATAAACATGGGAAGGCTGATGATAATTATCAGCATCAGCATTACAATCGAAATCATTTAACTCAGTTGGTTTGAGTTTTATGGCACCATCAGTGTGACGTCTGGGTTTGCCTTCGCGCAAACGTCGATGTTTACGTGAAAAACGATTGAATCTTGGTGAAACTGTTGCAAAATCATGGCGCTGCAGCAGCTGATCTTGTTGTCTCTGTTGTGGTGATTGATTATTGGTGCCAGCACCTGAATGAGATTGATCTTGTAGCGAACTACTACCTAAATGCAAGTGAATGGGTTCTACGCTTAAAGAGGTTGTGGTGTTGTTTGATGATAATAATGAATTTGATGATACTGCATGATCAACACTAGAACTTGGCAAAGATTTACTATCACAACTGGTCTTTAAAACACACTCTTTAGCTTTTGGGTGATGATTTTTTGATATGTCAGTCAATGAGTCATGACTATTATGATTAGCCAAGTTTGGCGGCAGGGAAGAGGACTTGTTCTGCTGCTGTAATTCATTCCCAAGATTGCATATTTTGTGCGAGTTGCGCAAACGGACGGTTTTTCTTGAACAACCACCTTCTACGCGAGTGATGTTTTCGTCATCGTCCTCATCGCTGAGATCATTTATGCAAACAGTATTTGGGGAGTATTTCTCATTACGTTTCTTTTGCTGGAGAGCCAATGTGTGCTGAGGATGATCACCACCTGATGAATTGTTACCTAGACCACTGGACATTTTACTATTGTTGTTACTGGCCATCAAATGCTTGCTTTGACATGAAACTGATCTAGAATGAGGTCTACGTGTTCGGCTAGTTGTGTGCGATTTTTCTTCGTCGTAACTATGAGCGGGAGAGGAATCTTCGTCGTTCGTAGTGGTGGTAGCGAAACCGTTTTCTTTGCATATTATATCATACAAAGCACTTATCGGACGCGATTCACTGCGTACTCGTACATTCCGTTTGCGGTTGGAAAAACGTTGGTTATTACGACTACGACCGTTTGAGTTTGAAAGCGTCGATTCTACGTCGGCTGTAACACAAGGCTTAAAATTGGTGCAAGCAAAAACTACACTACCATCAGCCGCTTGATCCGGAGCCGCTAATGGCGAATAACTGCTAGCTTTTTTAAAAATTAAATCTGAAGGGGAACAACTATTACCTTTGGTAGGCCTCAGAGATCCTTTGCTTGATTGCATATAAAAAGAATCGCTGTGATTTTGCTGTCGATTCTGCTGATCGCTCTGGGGGCAAACCCCACGAAAAAATGATGGCTTTTGATTTTCAACGGTTTCCTTGACCAAATTTTGTTGAGAACTTAGAGGTAACGGTGCTAGTAATGTGACTGTTGTCGTTTTTGGAAACTGATGTTCGTCCTTAATAAGTTTCGATGGTGTCCGATAGACGCTTTGATAGTTTTCATTTACCGAATCTTTAGCTTCGGGTGTATGGATCTTAAGATGAAGATCCGTATAGTAAGCTGGTGCTGTATGATGATGAAAGTGCGGATGATGTCCTTGATATCGTTTGGGTAATTTTCTAATTTGTGGCTTGGATGATGATTCCTGTTGTGTTGACCCAGGTTGTTGCTGGCAGCTAGTTTTGGCAGTGACTGAATTTGATGAACTTAAGTCATTCACAGAAACGTCAGTAGCAGATTCTAAAAGTAGAAAAAAAATTTCATTTATAAAAAAAATGCTCAAAAAAAATATAAAAAAAAGATATTTAACTTCTATTTTTAAAAATTTCTATTAAAATAAACCCATCAATCTGACAACTTTCCTTAATGTCTTTTAAAACTCAATTTTTGTATAAAATTTATTTAAATTTTAAATTACACTACAAGGTAGATGTATTTAAATTATTTATTGAAATAGAGGTAAATACTTCCCACAGTTTTAAATTAACACTTTAGTTCTTTCCATTATAACTTTAGTTTTACCTTCAACAACAGCAACTGTGTAAAGATATTTTTGTGAAAAAAACCTACTTTCAATTACGCTGATTAACAGCTCAATGCTATAAATAGTACTTATATACACATATACATACCTACAAATAATAAACAAAACAAGTACGAGTGCTATATTCGGCTGTGCCGAATCTTATATACTCTTCACATTGGCATTTATTATTTTTTTTTTTATTTATAAAACATTTCTAATTTTTAAATATTGTTCGGTATCATATTTTAACCCTTCTAGGATGACTACGGGGAAGTTGTATGGGTTTTTAACCCAAATTTTTTTTAAAACTTTGGTTGGCAACCCCCTTTAGGGGGTGGAGATAGGGGGTAATACCATGTTCAAAAATACATCGTAAATTGAGAAAATTTAAAGTGAGTTGAACAGTTAAGTTTTCTGTTCACACATAATTATTTAGGCTTACTCAATTAATATATGACAGTTAAAAAAATACTATTTTCATTTTTAAGGTACATTGAACATGGTAGGAGCAACTGATCAGCTGACTTTTAATTACGTCATATGTTTTCTAGCTTAGATTGGCCAATTTTTTATGTTATATTATAGTTGTGTATACTGTATGTGTGATAGATACATTTTTGACAACTAAGCAAGAATCTGGCTACAACAAAATATATGCAAAATTTTTACAGGAAGTTGTTGTTGTAGAGACGAGGTCACCTTACTATTATTACACCATTAAAAGCTTTCAAGCTTGAATACTAACTTAACACAGGTCTTATTAAATCAACATGGTTGCTCTTCGAGTTTAAGTCAATTAGTGAAGCAGTTTACTATTAATTGCTCAATTTACTTATTGAAATCTTGTATGGCGAATTGAGCTCATTTAAGGCCCTAATTAAGTAAATGTGCTAAATACGCAATAAAGGTGTATGTGTAAACATCGTATAAGTATGTTTCACAAAAATATTTAAGAGAAAAAAATTAATTGGGGTCGGTCTTGCATTTGACCTTTGTAGGAACACCCTGAAAGCTTTGCGAGCGATTTAAAAAAAATTAAACTTTGTATGGCAATCCTGTTAGGGAGGGCAGAGAAACGGTATCAAAATGTGAAAAAAAAATTAATTGGAGTCGGTCTTACATTGTACCCGTGTAGCGGCACCTCCTGAGCAGTTTTAGAGGTTTTAATGTACAAATTTTAGAGAAATAAGCAAAGGTAGTCGTAGTTGCTGACTTATATCTGTCAGTTATCAAAAATTTCACTGTTTTTCATTTAAAACGCATGTGATTAATAAAAAATAAAATTAAATATAAAAGAAAAGGTAAAAAAAATTTAAAAAATTTTTCCCGGCCAGGAATCAAAAATAACATCTTATAATAAATACGTGAGGGGTATAAAAAATAGGAGATAATCTTGGTTTTGTGCTTATATATCCGACATTTATCGGGCAATAAGTGCTTGCAGATATTTCTGATAGTTTAATACCACTAACGGTTCTATGCGACTTTGGGGGGTTCAAAAAATTGATTTTAACTATAAAGGCTGGATTAGCCGAGCGCAACCGTACTGTGATGTATCAGCTGTTGGCTTTTGTCTTATGAGAAGCAATGCAAAAGCTTAGCGAAAAAAAACGTACTGTAACCGCAACGTACCATTCTGTATAAAATAGAATTTCCTTACGTTGTTGCGTGACATTTGTAAGCCAGTGATGGGCTACTTGTTTGTTTTTTGATTTGAGGGTATTTTTGCTCATTTCATGGTACTTTTTTTTATATAATTTTATATGCGAAGAAAAATAAAAGAACGTTTAGTACTTTGCGTGTTTCTTTTTTTTTTTATTTCATTTCACGCATTTTTGAAATGTTGTTTTGCGAACTATGAAGATTTAGGTATTTTCATTGTACACTTGATAATATTGTCTATTATTACACTTTATAAAATGTTTTTTTCAGTATTGTTTTTGTCTTTTTTCGCTATACTTGCTTTACAGTTAATTACCACTATTTTATATTATTTTCGCTTGCAAAAAAATGCACAACTGGAGACTTTTAAGCGTCTTGCGCATACGTTTAGTACATATATTGTGTATAATAAATGTGAAATATATAAGGATTTAAATTGTATAGAAATCTATTATTGGGTATACACATATACTAAATAAACTATAATTTGGGTATTATATTTAAATAATATTTAAAGACATACATAAACATATACACAAAATATTCTCTAATGCCATTAGATACTTTTTCTTCATAACGAAAACCCATTTGAAAAATTTTAATTCCCATCACTGTCTTTTAAACAGCTGTTTATTTATCATACCAAAATCAAAAATAAACAAGTCAAATAAAATACGTTTTAAATTAATTTATAAATTAAAAAAATAAAAGTTTTCCTGCAAATTAAAATTGCTTTATTTACCTTTACTAATGCTATTTTGTTTATGAATATAAGAAAAATATGTCACGTTTTTAAATATTCTATAACTGCACCAACGTGCTTACAGTACGTTACATTACAGTACGGTTGCAGCAACGCTCGGCTAACTAAGGCTTAACACAGGACAGGCGGACATCGCTAAATCGATTTTCCTATCTATAAGGATCAAGATAATATATACTTTATGGGGTCACAGATAAATATTCAAGAAATTACAAACGGAATGACAAACTGATATATACCCTATAACTACATACATTTGTGTAATGAAAAAAACCAAAAAAATATTTTTGTATTAAAAAGGTATTTAACAAATATAATGTTCAAATATCAACATTTTCTTGTAGATAAAGAATACTAAATATTTAACAAGTCCAATTATGATCATCTTTTAAATGAGCTGTGAAATTATTTGGCAAAAATAGAAAACTATTATTTGTTAGGCGTAATGAAGTTTCGAAAATAGAGAAGAAATATCATACCGAAATGTTTGTATTATTAAAACTTTTTTGAAACAAGTTTATAACAAATTACCAATTAACCCGGTGCTTCGTAAGTGTAGTTTTAAATACTAGCCAAACCAAAATTCAAAAGAGTACTATTGGCATAACAAAGTCAAATTTTTGAAACAATCTTATTTATTAACCTAATTTTGTTTCTTTTAGAATATGTATGAAAAAGGTACTTTTTCTACTAAAGTTTTATATTTCTGGAGTCAAAAACTCCAAAACTGGGAAACAACTACCAAAAATGTAAATTAGTACTTTCGCCCCATAAGTTGACTTCCGACCATAATCTAAGTTAATAACCGTCCAATTTTATAATTGAAGACTCATAATCTCCAAATATGCAAAAATATACAAAACATGTGAAAACGTGTTTTTTGCCCGCTTAGTTGACATACTCAATATGGGTCAATAGTTCTTGGTTTTTAAACGCATAATTATCCCTTCAATCGACTTTCGACATTAAAACAGGACAATTCCGCTTATTTTTTTTATATTAAGACTTATAATCTAAAAAAATTGCAAGATAGTATCAAAAATGTGAAAGAAAGTACTTTTTATCCATTTAGTTAACATTTAAAATTTCAAAAAGTACCAAAGGTTTTAAAAAAAGTAGCTCCTGACCACTTAATTGACTTTTGGTCTCCCACATTGGTTCTCGATTTCATATTTTAAAATTCATACTCTCAAAAAAGTCCCAAAAATGTGAAAATGGTACTTTATATCGACTCCGTTTGATTCCGACCTCAATTTGAGTATTGTCCTCCATCGTACATATTTCTAACCTCAAAATCCCAAAAATGCAAGAAAGGAAAAATGTAAAAGAGTACTCCTTAATTTTATAGATAAAAAAAGTATTTGCAGATTTTTTGCAATTAAAAATTAAGCTAAATTTAGTTATTTTCAAATTTTTTTAATTAAAACAAAACGTTTTGTTTCTGTTAACTTTTTAATTTATATTAAATTTTTCTTAAAATAAAATGTTCATTCATTTAATTAAATTGCTTAATTAATTTTTTTCTATATGATGTAAATAAAATAAACATATGCATGTGATACATGCGTTCTGTTAGGGGCTATCGCCAGCCTCTACCAGGGTTTCCATACAAAATTTGATAAATTAGGGTAAAAACCCCTACAACTTCAATGTAGTCACCCTAAGAGGTTTTAAATATGACACCGACACCTATTGAAAAATTAGATTTATTTTATAAAAAAAGGGGATAAAAAAGTGCGGAGTTTCGAAAGGCCAATGTAAAGGCTGATTCGGCACAGCCGAATATAGCGCTCTTATTTGTTTAAGCATACACATATAAATATGTAAATGCCAATGTATAAAATACTATTACTATTTAACTATTTTATACAAGTAAGTAATAAATTGTTTTAAAATCGGCGGAAAATTTTGGAATTTTAAAAATTAAAAAAACAACTGTCAAAATTATGAACAATATTTTTAACGCCATTTTACCGGACACAAAACTCGTGTTAACAATAAATTTATTATTAAACTATGTATTTGGAAAAGTTTTATGATTGACCGAAAGTAAGAGGGAGATAATACAATAAACAGCAAAAACAACAGCTACAATAATAACAATAATAAATAAATTAATTTAGACTAAACCAATTTATAAAAGAATTTTACTTAGAAATAACACACAAAAAGCAAAGCAGCCACAAAACTTAATGTGCGAAATAAAACAAAAATGATTTTTTTATTTGAATTTAAATAAATAAAATGAAAAGTATTGAAATCGAATGAAAAACATTTGTTTGTAAATAAATTAAAATGTCTGCCTGAATTTTTTTATGCCAACGAAGAAAAAAATTTACTCTTATTGTTTTGTTGGCCCAAAAGAACTTAAATGCTTTAAGAAGAATGTTCTGAATGTGGAGGTACATAATTAACGATTTTTGAACATTGAGCATAGATGTGAATGATGTATGTAGAAAATGTTCTTAAAATGCTTTATGTTTTATCAAGGAAATGTACATATGCAAATAAGAATGTATATACAAGGTGGGCCAAAAGAAGTGATCCGCTATTGTTTGGCGCTCCTTTTTTTCTAAATGAAAAACTTCGGTTCTGTTTTTTGATTATGTTTATTTAAACCTTTAGAGTTTTATTGGTCAACTCGAGAAGTTGATATCGGCCCAAGAGACGCCGTCACAATTTATTGGTATACGGGCTTCTTTAATGGCAGTTTTCATCACTTCGGCGAGAACTTCGAGCGACAGATTCTCGCAATCGTGTCGAATGTTGTTCTTGAGGGCTTCCAGGGTCTCGGGCTTGGTCACGTAAATACGGGACTTCAAAAAACCCCACAAAAAAAATATGGGACAGTTAAATCGGGCAATCTTAAGGGCCAATGTAATTCGCCAAAACGAGAGATGACGCGACCCGGGAACGCCGCCTTCAAAATATCGGTTATGGCTCGCGCAGTGTGTGCTGTTGCTCCGTCCTGTTGAAACCACATATTTCCCGTCATATTTCGTTCAAAAAACTCGGCTAGAATGGCCTTATAGCGCGCACCGTCCACTGTTGTCGTTTGACCAGCGGGGTCCTCGAAAAAATGGACTGATGACTCCTTCAGCGTGAACAGCGCACCACACAGTCACTTTGAGAAGGTGTAATGGCTCCTCATGCATTACTCGTGGATTTTCGGTGCTCCAGAAGGGATAGGTTTGCTTGTTGACGTACCCGCTGAGGTGGAATAAAGCTTCGCCGCTCATTATGATTTAAGTCTAAATATCGTTCACTTCGGCCTCAAGATTAAGGATGGCTTGGGCGTAGGTTACACGCGTTTGGGGGTCAAAGGGCAGCAGCGCATGCACGAACTGGACTTTGTACGGGAACATGCACAGGTCTTTGGCCAAAATTCGCCTAAGGGACGACCGGTTGATGTTAAATTACGAGGCACGGAGTCTGGCCAATGTTTCTGCCGACAGCTCGACATCCTCGCCAACAGCGACGATATTCTCGGTAGAACGGGCGATCTGGGGCCGGCCACTTTTGGCAGTGTCTCGTACTCTTCAAGGTTGATGACCAAACGGGGCAGTGTTTGCACAGTCGGTGCCGGACGACCGGGGAATCGGCGACGGATTTCGCGCTGCGCCAACACCACAAACGAGTTGTTACGCCAAAAAATAGACACGATTATTCCGCGTTCACTTTATTTTACATCTGTCTAGTTCACAAATGTCAAAACAGGTTTGAAGTTGGCCGTCATTTGCAAAAATAAAGGCATCTTCCAATAGGGTGATTTATTTGGTTACGTTATAGAATTAATTAAAAGTATTTGATTTTAAATAATTCCAATTTAAGCACAAACAGACCATATCGAAAAATTAGTTTAGAAACTACAGCTTTATTTCTACTGTATCTATAGTGTGTCGTTAATACCTTTAGTAAAAATTTAGGGCCTAATTACGTAAAACGCAACGCAAGGTATCGCAAACAATTGTATGGAAAAAATTAAAATTTAAAAAACTTTTCCATACATTTTGTTTTTGTTTTAGGGCGTTGCGTTTTAGGAAATATGGGGTTTAATTATCAAAAATAAAAAAACATGCATTAAAAAAACTATAGAAGTGTCACAAATATTTACAACAAAACCAAGTGAAATAAATGGAGGCAGAAAAATTAACCAACAAAATTTAAGCCAATTTTCTTACACTAAACAAGAACAACAAGTGACAGATAAATTGAATTAAATATAGTGGGAGGGCGTATTGAAATCGGATTAAGTATGTATTTTTGTGTGGTCATTGTTTGTCTATTTTTTTTTTTATTTATTATAAAAGAAAACGAAAATAAAAGTTGGCAAAACATTCAAAATACCTACATACACATGCCTACATACTTATGCATGCACCTGTATATGTGTCAAGGCTAAGTTAATGAAACAGAAAATAAGCTTTAAATTAGCAGAAATTAAATAAAATTTTACTTTTAATTGGTTAATTCTAACAATGTCAAATTGTTTGAAACCTTTAAAATATAATGCGGATTAATGTTTTGCTTAACTTGTAATTGCATTAATTAAATTTTTAACAAATTGTCTAAGAGAAATTAATGAAAGAAGTGTGTCATAAATAAAGAAATTAGCGCAATTGGATAAGTGATTTAAAGATTTTAAAAATTAAAATTGACATTAAGAAGAAAATAAAGCTGTAGAAAGAAAATAACTGAGAAAGGTAAAGGCAAAGCATCGCACAGTGGGTTCGATGACACCAAAAGTGGCGATAAATTCATGGGAGCCGTAATTAAATTTTTTTTGAAATTTTATTTTTTTTTGAATCGCTAAATATGCATAAAAAGGCAAATTCTGAAAAGAAGATACACGGTTTTATAGACATTTTTATTTTTCGGAATATTATAGTTTGTTTCAGAATTTTCGCCGTAATTTTAAAATGGAAATTAATTTTTTTAAAAAGTGAGAAGCAAACAAAAGCTTATATTGTCTTCTTTCTAGAAAAATAAAAAATAAATATATATTTTGCATAAATATGAATATAAGTTTAATTTTAAGTCTGAATTTGGGTTTTGAAGGATTTCGACAATTTTACAACTTTTTTAAAAAAAGTAACAATAAATTTTTATAATTATTTTTTGTTTATCATTAATTGTCATACACTTAAAAAGAAACCATATTATGTTCATCCTCACCTTCATCATCATAATCTTCGCTATCATTACTCTCACTTTCATGTATTTCTTGAAAAATAATAGGAGATAACAAAAGCTGTAGTTCGGAATTTGATAATTGTTGCTTTTCTTTCCGCTGATTTTGTTTATTAATACTAGACATGCATGGATCTGAACTGAGTAAAAATCTATTTAAAATATCTTCATTCGACTTTTATCGGCTGCATTTGTGAGCAAATTGTTCCCGAAAAATTTTAAAATCCTTATTTCTGGCTTTCTGAGCTTCTTCTGAAAGTTCTCCAATCGGTAAAAGGGCATATTTTATGATTTCGGGACCATGAATATAAAATGTATGTATTGTAGGAGTCATACAAAACCATTTTAACACCCTCGTGAATAAAGATGACTAAAACTTGTTCACGCACCTATCTCCGGCAACAATAGTAAGCATTGAACGAACGTTAGTTTTGTTAAATACATGACTTTGAAAAAAACACGGCTTCAAACAGAAAAATGTTAATAGCAAAAAATGGAGCAACAAAACCGCAAATTTTCTTTTTTGTAATATCAAGCTAAGATTTCATACTTTTAGAAAATATAAGATTCAAAATCCAACCTTAACTAACTTAAAAGTTATGGTTCACGAAACATTAAAAATAGGCCAATTTCGGACCTTTTTTAAGAAAATCGTCAAAAATATTTTCACACATATGTATTTTCAAAAACATCACATCATTTTTGTGCATTTTAATACCTGAAGTTGGAGGTTTCATTCTTAAAGTAACACTTTACTAACGTTAAATTTGGAAATTACGGGCTTGTTTAATGCAAAATTTTACTTTTTTCGCTTTTTAAAAAAATTGCAAAAAATTTTGTACTTTGACACGTAACTATGGAGTCAGCTGACAAGATAGATGCTTGAAAATTTACATGGTGATGCAGAATTTTATCTAGTTTTATCCGATACCAAATATTAATACAAAAACTTAATTTGAAAAATTCAATTAAGCGTCACTTTCGAACCATTTCAACCCAACGTGCAGCGTGCTAAACACTCAATTTTTTTTTAAAGCAGTCCAGTTAACTGGTCCCCTCTTTCGTGTGGTTGCCTCTGATATTGTTTTTGAGACTATGCTAAGTTATTGGCTACTGCCGCCAAACTTCCCAGCAAAAACTAACACTGCTTTGTAATGAGTTAAAATCCAAAAAAAAACTCCTACTAATTGGCATTTTAACTCATTACTTTAATATGGCGATGACATTGAAGGCAAGTACTTACCATGCTCGCTTACAAAGAGCGAGTTAAATAAGTACTTGCCATGCTCGCTTACAAAAAGGGACTTACATAGGCCATTACTTTGCTGGCATTAAAATAACCTTTTACTGGGGACCCCAGTTACTCATTGTTGCATTTAAAGTTTTTTTTCTTTGATGTTTTGTTTAAAACTGGCTGAAAATATTTAGTTATAATAAGTTAAGAAATTGTCAAACCGAAACTATCTGCCTGAATTTTTGATAAAAAGTATCTTATTATCTAACAATGGATTAAATGGATCATATATGTAGCTCGTAGCCCCGGCGGGCGTATATATGCTGGATATAAAATTTAAATGACATGAAATTATTTCCCAGATTAAGTTAAATTATTAAATAAATAATTAAACTGACAAATTAAAGCTAAGTAGACAAAAATTTTGCTACCACACATACGGTACACACAACCATTTTGTGACATAAAAAATTTGGCAATCTAAGCTAGAAAACAAAAAAAGTTAGCTGATCAGTTGTTGCTACCTTGTTCAATATACCTTAAAAATGAAAATTATATTTTTTTACTGTCATATGCCAATTAACTTTAAATTGTTTTAGTTCAAAATGTATGTTTGAACATGTTATTACATTTATTTATTTTGATATTAATTTGTTTTGGAACCTAAAAAAATACTGTTTCCAAATTTATATTGTTTTTATTTTTATTTTAAACTATGAAAGTAAATATATTATTATAAATAAAGGACACTGCTTTTTTTGTTAACTACATAGTTGTTGGTGAGAACATGGCCTCGAATTGATTAACTGGTTTATTGCGAAGATTTGCAATCTGTGCATTCAAATTATCCGGTGGCCATTTGTGATTATGAAGTGCTTCGCTGCACATAAATTGCACAGAGTCGCAGAATTTATTTTCATAACCCTGGTAATCTAAAAATAAATTTAAGTTCATGGTTGGTAATTAACTGTAGGTAAGATGGCAAAAAGGACTTAAATTATAATTGTAAATAGGAATTTAAATAAATTTTATATAAAACAAAATGTTCTGTTTTTACTTAATATCCTTTTAATTAATCCTTTATTCTCACCCGCATTGTGCTCACAAGCTGATATTTGCATTTCACAATTCGTTTTGAAGTATTTAAAGCAACCTCTTCTTATGTCAAAATAACACGGATCGATTTCGTTAATTGCACAAACAGGTTCGATTTGCTTTCGACACCAACTGGCGAAAATTAAAGGGACCCATGATATTAAATATACTAGAAAATTTTGGGTCACAAACAAAGATATATGAATATGGTCAAGTAAGAATTTTTTAGTTTTCAAATTTGTTTTATAGTTATAAGCACTTACTTAAAAAATAATTTAATTTGACCAACATTTCAGTTTTAGGTTAAGTTTAAGACTAATTTAAAATTGTTCTTGTTACTTGAAATGAAATTTGTTAGTTTAGAATTGTTTAAATATTAAAAACACAGACACTTAACGTATGGTGTTTTAAATTTGATATTATTAAAAACATATTTTTCTACTTATTTTCTTGCATCAATTGTTCTATATGATGTCAACGTTATATTATTTTAGTTATTTATTTTGCCGCGTTCGTTTAAATTTATTTATTTACAAAACAATTGTATAAACACATATTTTATTTTTCCTTGTTTTTTAAAAACGTTTAAATTTTTGTATAGAGTTTTTTCCTTATTCAATACAGGTATTGGTATTTTGACTACTTTGTTGCTCTAGTTTTTTTATTACCAAATGAAGTGCCGAGTTTCAAAGCTGGCTACATTAATTTTTTCTATAATGGTGATGCTGAAGTATCTTAATTTAAAAAATTTCTTATATGAATGTGGAATAGGTTTCGAAGCAGTAATATAATAAAATGGAAACGTTCATTTTTGTATATGTTATATTTAAATGCAGTACTGGAGGTGAGTAAATTTATTCAAAAACAAGTACAGAGTTGTATTCGACTGAGCCGAATCTTCTATACACTTTGGTAAATAAACGACATTAAAAACTCATTACTTTTCATCGAATTTAAACATTATTACAAAATTATTTTGCAGGTAAGAAGTCAAAAGTTTTTACAGGTCCGAGGTAGAGCATTACAAAAATTAAGTAAAATTGTTATTTCGGTTTTGGGAACTCTTTCCTAAACATAAACCATGGTGAAATAATTTGTGAGGTTGTAACAGTTTGGAGCCTCTCTTATCTTTTAATTTCATATATGGAGTTAGTGACAGTCACGTTTGGAATTTTCTCTTTTATGAACGGGATAGTTTCAAACTCCGTTTATAAAAAAGAGAGGCTTAAACTTTCTCTCTCTCACTCCCTGCAGTGCTACTGCTGCTAATTTCACCATGATCAGCGTTGCGAATAAGAGAGGATGATTTATAAGAATGTATGGGTGCTTTTCACTCTGCTTATTATTAAAAAAACAATGCAATATCCCCTGTGTTGTTGTTGTTACATTTCTTTTGTTTGGCTCTCTTTCTTATGGTCTCTTGTAGATGCTCGTGTTCTGTACATGCAAAATTCAATTAAAGTTCGTCCGCCGTTCACTTTTGGCCAACATTGACCATGATGTAAACATTACAATAGAAAAGAAAATACTGAATGCTTGGTTTAAAGTCAATATTCATTACAGTTTTAAGGTAGTATTTTAATTGTTTTTAATTTAAATAAAATACTTCATAATGTATACTTTCAAGAGAAAAATAATGTTTTGGGAAATAAAATTTTATTCGTTTAATAAAACTATTAAGAAACGATTCGCTTTAATCGGTAACTTCGACGTTTCATCTATCAAAATGCAACCCGTTCAGTAACGCTACAAAGTTTAAGAGTTGCTCAGAGCACAGCAGCTGGCAATACAGCAAATAAAGGGTGTTTTAAAACAGGTATTAAATTTAAAATAAGAATTAAACAAAAATGCTTTTTTGCAAAAGCTAATCTTCTGGCTTTTTAATGTAAATATGATTTCTGGAATATGCCACTCGCATATATCCCACTTATACACTCACAGAAAATTGTTCAGCAGCGGATCCGAAACATGAAACGTTTCTTTCAATAAATCAAATTTTTGCATGAGCTTTGTGACATGTTGCGCGATTCTGTTGAAACCACAGTTGCTGCACATCGTCGTTATTCAATTGATGAACGAAAAAGGCAGTACTCATGACTCTATAGCGCTCACCATTGACGGTGCTTGTTAGCGAATAGACTGATTCGGCTGTCTACGCTACGCAGCAATGGTTTATAGTTAATAGAAGTAATTTCTCTGATGGACGATTATGTGGACCGTAAATTGGACTGAGTTCGTGACACGTCTTTCAAACAGAAACCTGTTTTTGAAATAAATTTGCAAAACTTAAAAGCGTTGTCCATGCCTTACCTATTCGTGTTAAAATGCCATACTAAACTTAACGTTAATCACTAAAGGTTCATTTATACGTAACATAACCACAGAAAACAGCTGTTTGAACCAAACTTATAGGCAACACTGTATTTGATTATGGGTGACTTACCATTACGCCATAGCCATAACCAATTGATCAATTGAGTTTTGGTTTAAATGGCAACGGCTATGGTTATGACATTATGTTAAAGCACGCATCAAGGCATATACAAACAAGCTGGCCGCAAGAAAAAAATTAAGAGTCATTATCTTGCTCTTTACTTTTTTAATATGAAGTTTGACACTTAAATTTAAAAATAATTTCAAGTTTAGTGTCAAACTCCATATAAAAAAAAAAGAGTAAGAGAACGACTCTTTTAATTTTTTTCTTGCGGCCACCTTGTTTGGATATGCCGTGGGACGCATAATTGAATTTTTAACAGCTGACAAAATGTCCGCCAGTTAAAAAGGAGTTGCCAACTTGAAATTTTAATCCTCCCTAAAATCACCCAGTTAAGTCACCCCGATTCTAGAAAGAAAATCCTGTCTTTTGGTTTGAGAAAGTTTAACCACAATTTACATTAGAAATCAAACGATATGACGAAATATTTTATCTTGGCTGACTTTAATACAGAAATAGTAAGCCAGGTGGGTGACATTGATACGAATCCTTCCAACGACAACGCCTTATCGATCATTACTCTGCTTCGAAATAAAATAGTATCAAGACTTTGCTAACGAACTTGAAAATAGAGAAACGAGTGTTCTTTTTTGGGAAGATTTTCTAAGAACGATGTGGCTTCAACGACTACCATCACAAACCCAAGCTATCTTAACTACATTATTTGAGTCACTAAATAATAACGTTAAGATGGCTAAGAATTATTGACTCTATATACCTCAAAACCCAAAATTTCCGAAAATGGTACTTCTTATAATCTTTCTGATATAAAGGCACAAACTCAAGGCATCAAAAATGCTTTAAGTAATTTACAATTAATTTAAAATATTTTATTGATCTTGAAAATTTATATTATAAAATATGATTATAGACTCTATGATTAAAAGTTAAAATTTTAATAATGCAACAAATAAATAAAAAAAATGTAGTTTTTTTTAAATAAATTGCTAAACATTTTAATTTTAATATTAATAATTATTTTATTAACTATAAAAATAAAACATTTTTATTAACATGTAACCAAACAAGATCATAAATAGTTTTACATGGGGTTTTTGTATGAACTAAATACTTTTTATTTATATTTGCCTATGGGAAGAATGCCAAGTTGTTTTTTTTAGATATATAAAATTCTTTAATTTAAAGACTGTAAATACCAGTAGGCGAATATGCAACAGCTTACGATTAAAACAAAAAAACTTTTTAATATAATAATTTAATGTTATTATATACAAACCAATAATTTTCCATTATTTACATGATGCAAATTGTAACGTCAACAAAAACCATAAAACGTCTATGTGCTTCTTCTTGATTTAAAAAAAAAAAATTACGCGTCAGTTAGATTATTAAACTAAAAATTTTAAAAAGTGTTCTTGTGCTTTGTGCAAAAAAAAAACACTGTAAAATTAATTTTATTCACGTTTTTCTTCTGCAAATAATTTGTGTTTTTTTTGTTTTAATGATGCCATATACAAATAATTTGTGTTTTTTTTTCAATAATGCCATATTTGTGTTTGACATTTTAGATACGAATTATTCGCCTGCGTCCACCTTGCATGAATTCGCCTTGAGCTTAAGGGAGCTTTACCTTTAATATTTGACATAATAATTATTTATTTAAAGTTGCCGTGTTCATCGTTCATTTGTTTGTTGTTGGTGTGAGCAGACAAATGAAAGCAAGTCGTTGCCACTACATTCCAAAATGTTTAAAAAAAGCCGGTTGCCATACTTTAAAGAAATTTTCTATTTAACCTAAAGGTATGTAACCAAAAATTTTAAAGGCCAATTTATTGTTTACTTTAATTAGATTTAACTTTAGTTTAAGTTTACTTTTTAAACAATATATAATAATGACCCTAAAAGTTTGTTAGTCTTTTGGAATTTTTTTTAAATTTTTCTTTCTAAACAAAACTTACACGAAAGTATTAAACTGCGTGTATAAGTAAAGGTTCGTTTTTTTTATTTCTACTTGTTTTATTTTCCATGACAGGAAAATTTAAAGACCTTGACTCTAATTAAAAACCACATGCAAATTTTAAGTAAAAATTCTAGGGCATAATATCATTTTATTTTGTTGCTTTTCAACCGTAATTATTATGTTAAACTTGAGAATCTGAAATTTAATATGTTTTTATTAATAAAAAAATTTAATTTAATGAATATTATTTGGTTTTCATTTTACTATGTACGTTTGAAATTAGTTAATTAAACAATTTATTTTGCATTTATGTAGTTATAAGTTAATATTTGATTGTTGGTTGAGCTCAGGGTTGCCATACGTTTTTTACACACTGCTGCGTTTTTTTGACGTTTAGGGTAACGCTTAGGAAATGCTCGAAGTTATCTTACAATTTGCACTTTTTTCGAAGTTAGCAGCCACGCGTTCAAATTTTGCCTTTCAAGTTACAACACACTCAAACTTTTTTACTAACGCAATCACATTTTTGAACTTGAAACCGTTTTGATATCAATTTCTTCAATAAAGTCGTAATTCAACTTGATGCTCAACTAAAAAAAACAGCTGATTACAGCTATTTTTTTTATAAATTTTCGTTTCTTCACGTGTTTGATTAAACAAACTTTCTGCCACAAATAACTTTAACTAATTTTCGTATATTAACAAGTATAAATAAATTAATTTAAATAGGCTTTTCGTTGTACCGCAGTTCAGTCGCAAATTTAAAAAATATCTAATAAAGATATATATAAAAAAAATTTTGTGTTTTGTTTAACAAATATTCTTCCGCAAGGCGATCATTTTAAGTTTCTTCCTTGAAAACGGTATTTACAGAACTAAAATTGATTATTAAGTTGCTTGCAGCCTACGTCACAACCGCAATTTCGAATAAATTTTAAAATTTCTTTATTCTGAAAATCGCTGTATTATTGCCATTGTTTTAGGTGGCTTAACATGGTTTTCAAAATAAGATGATTTTAAGTGGGTAAAGAAAATGTCAATACTATACTATAAAAAATTGGCTTTTTATAGAAAGATCTGTTACGCTTAAGAAGAAAAAAACTAAATTATCGAATAAAATGAAGGCAATTAGTGAGTTAAACAAACAGTTGTTCCTATTTAGAGCCATAAAGCTCTGCTCAAATTAGACGTAATTCAATAAAAAAATTAATTTATTTGCTTTAAATTTTTTATAGCGTTGTTGTTATTTAAATATTAAAATTAAAAAAATAAATATTTTTTTGGAGTTGACATTCTTGTTTTTTTTTAAATTGATACGGCAACCCCCGTTAAACATTTTACATGGTTAAATTGTAATTTAATATTTTTTGTAGATGGTTGTGTGTGTCCGTTCGAATAGAAATTGTAGTATGAAAACTCTTCTGCTTTTTCATTAATTCTTTTAAAACAAATTTGTTCTACTTTTTCTTTTCTTTGTAATAGTTTTAATATTTAAACAATAATTTGTTTTTCTAATGCCTTTTTTGGCCTTTCTTTTAAAGCTTTTAAGGGGTTTAAATTGTTTTCGTGTGTTTGTTCAAGTAAAATTTAGCAGAGTTGTTAGCACCCTAATCCCTAAGAGACCGATATAAGTTATTTTAAAGATGTGAATGTTAAACTACAATTTTTTTGTTGCAGGTCCAAGGTCGTTAGATATTTTAGTTATTGAGATATTGGGTGGCGAAAACTTTAGAAAATTCGTCCTCCTACTTCTACCCAACAATATTATTTAAGCATGAAGCCATAATATTAAAACGACATTGTAGCAGTTTGCAAGTGATAGCTGTAATACAAGCCGATTTGTCTCTCTCTTAGATAGGGTGGTGCCTTGTCTGGTCGCTAGTCCTTAAATAGGGGACAGACGTAAGAAATATGTGAAACAAATCAAAATGTTCGCTTTTATAGGGGATACGGTTTACCTTGCTTCTACCAAACTACTGTTTTTCGACAAGAATTATTTTAAGACAGGTTAGACAAACAGGTAAAAAGCTGTACGTTTTTTAGATATTGGATTTTAATAACGTAAAAGAACTGCCCGCATGTATGGGCTTCCATTCTCTTTGTTTCTTTAAACTATTTTTTTTTCAAAATGTACTTATAATACTAAACTACTTTGTAGCAAGTTGTAGGAAGTACTAGATAAGTACAAGTCAGATATAACTGCCATCAAAGAGGTACGAACAAATGGGCATGATTTTATAAAAACAGAGAAAGGTGACACTTACTACAGCTGTAATCCAAACAGTCATGAACTCAAATGCGGGTCTCTTGTAAGCAGGAGAATCAGCACGTAGTCTCACGTCTTATTCTAGAGAGTAAGCCAATCGCTACAATCCGTCTCAAAGCAAAATACTTTTGCATTAGCCTTATTTTTACTCAGGCCCGGCGGAGAAGAAGAACGACTACATCAGAGATGCTTTTTATGATAACCTAGAAGAAGTATACGATCGATGTTCCAGCCATCATGGTAAAATCATGCTAGATAAATTTAGCGCGAAAATAGGAAGGGAGAGCAACTTTAATTCCACATTTGGAAATTCCAGTCTCCACGAGCATACAACCGATAACGGCATGAGACTTATCTCCTTCGCCGCAGCTCGTAAAAAAACAATCAGTAGCACCAGATTCCAATATCGCGATATACATAAGGCGACCTGGACATCACCTAATCGAAAAACAAGTAACCAAATCGATCACGTAGCTGTGGATAGGCGACACTCTCTAATTGTGTTTGATTTGCGTACATCCGTGGAGCTAACATCGACTTCGATTACTACCTTGCCGAAGTAAAGGTCCGTACGTGAGTAAGCGTTTTGTGCAACGAACAAGCAAAAAAACGCAGAAAAATAGATGTCGCGAAGCTGCGAGCACAACAAAATGCCAACGTCTACTCTGCTCGATTAAACAAACTCTTTCTAGAAAGCATTCCTTATCCGTCCCGATATCTGCGCTTATTGGCAGAATATAGCCAACTCAATGTTATATGCTGCGAATACCGTGCTTGGATACCAAGAAGCTGATGTCATACTAGGCAGCTATTTAGGCAGTGTGCCATGTTCTAAAAAATGGGTTGTTTCAGATTAGGTACACCCCGGTCCCTAGTTAAATGATCGAAAGGGTTGGACTGGACTCAGGGAAATTGACTTAAATAGACGGAAATGTCAATCTAGAATACATGTATATACTTTAGGGGGTCGCGAATGAATTTTATCACTATTTAAAGGGTATACAAATGTAAAAAGCACACGCCCTTATAAAATGATTTAATTGTCATATTTGGCATGGCATTTTGTTTTCTCTTAAGCAAGCTTTTTGTATTTAAAAATTCAAAGTTAACGTTAATTAAATAGATAATGATAGAAAGCCCTATTCCTAATTTCGATTTGAATCGAAATTTTCTCCGGCGGCCTTCTTTAATGTGGAATAGTTTGGCCACAAATACGCATTTTTCATTTGTCGTACTAAAATTTTGTGCTTCTTAATTGGTTGATAAGTGTATAACACAAGTGCCTAAGTCTACCTCCTAGCGGTATCAACCGGGCAACTTTCAGTTCAATTACTGGAAGGCTAACAGACATGGCTGAGACGAAAACAATCTGTCTTGGGTAAATGTGTGATCAGTGATTCACTGGTCTGGCTTAAAGTAGTTGTCCTTGTTGCGCTTTGTCATGTACATCGCTATAACTGGCACAGCAATACAGGGTTCTAAGGGTACCAATACCTTATCTGTGTAAAATAGAAGTTGGTAGGAACGTAGAAGTAGAAGTAGATTTTCGATGCTGGCCAGAGTCCTATCTGGTACCACGGGAATCAGTTGGCCCCATGTGCTTACCAGTGCATGAACTGATTAATGGTGAGGTTTCCTTCGGGAGTTCACGTGGTGGCTGTGGTTATCCCCAAGCGGGGCAACTAAGAACGAAAGTTGATATGCTGGGGTCCGTCCTGTACGGGCCCCAGAATGACCGTGCAAGCGGTCTTATATGAACTTAAGGTTTACATGATAGAATTTCTAGGTTTGGCGGGTCTACCCAGGCACATGAGCAACTGTTGAAGTAGGCTATTAGCTGAAAAGATGTAAGTGTGCTTGGAAGTAGGTGAATAGGGAAACTGGCTACGGCTGGGGACCCTAGGATCTAAAATAAGATTCCGTCAAAGTAGTAGCAAATAATGAGAAGCCCGGCATTGGCATGTTGAAGCATGTGCGTGACTCGGTCCTGTCTGGCGGTTAGAAGATTATGAAGCATTGATGATGGTGGAGTAATTGATTTGTCTAAATGAGAAAAAGATCCTTCTAAGAGAGCTGGGTGTCGCATTCGTTGGATGCGACATGATAATCATAATCTTTCTTGCTTAAGGTTGGGTGCTGTTTCACAAGCGTGTGGAGAGGTGTCTTGTCGGCGCGGATCTGTTTTGATTATGAAGAAGCGAGATCAAAACTAGAAACGCAATTTGGGTTTAGATAGCCCAACTTCTTATCGAGGGGTCTGTTGTGGCTACACAGAGTCATGACAGAGAATTGGTACCTGGGTGGCCGGGTAGGCCATTCTGGGGGCGCTGGAGGACGCTTTTTATCCACCAGTGTTGAGAGAACCGTGAGTTATTGCCAAAATGGCAGGTTTTAAGTAAAACCCTTAACGTCTGTGCTTCTTAATTATAAAATTGGAAAAATAAATTTTTTATTTCTATTTCGAAACATGCGTATTTGCATGAGGAGTCGTAATCGAAATGCAGAATAAATCCTAATATACCTGAGCTCGACGGTAACTAAAGTGTAATTTTAACTTTTAATTAAGGCTTTAAAAACGAACAAAGACATTAGAGACCTAGACTTTTAAGTTGTTGAGATTTTTAATTCGAATGACATAAATAAAAACAAAAATACGAATACGGCATTTAGGTGAACTGACCCTTGAAAAATCTCATCAAGTGCAATGTCTGCGTGTATTTTTTTTATCGTCGTCAGCTTTTAAGAAACATGAATAGACAACACTTTAAATATAATATAGAGAGATATATTTAACATTGTACGTCTTATACAAACCAAAAATGTTTTAAAATAATATCGCACACCAAAACGAAAGCAGTTCCAACTCAAAACTTATCAAAACAGTCTTTTTGACGTGACCTAATGGCCAAATCAAATCCTTTAACAAACGCGAAAATTTGGATTGTCTTTGAGTAAACATTCTTTGGTAATCAAAAACAGGTATATTTGGCTGTGACGAATCTTATATACCCTTCACATGGCCGTTTCGAAACCACGAAATCTTTTTTTATCTATTTCATTTTTATTTAATAATTATTTCTAGTTTTTGTATAGGGGTCTAGGAGAAAGTCATAGGGGGTTTTACCCTAATTTTTTCAAAAATTGTTTATGGCAACCCCCTTTAGGGGTAAGTATATTCTTGGAAAAGGTTTGGGAGGGGAAACTTATGGAGGTCGCTTCTACACTTTTTTTTTCTAAGGCTGACTCTGACGAAATTATGGGCGTTTTTGCCTTATTTTTGTAAATTTTGTATGGCAACCCCTTAGGTGATGGAGATAGAGGGTAAGTATGCTTAAGGAATATGTTTGGGAAGGAAAACTAATGGGGGTGTGTGCTACATATTATTACTCCTAAAGGCGACTCCAGGGTAGTTTTAGAGGGTTTTGCACAAATTTGTTTTTATTTTGTATGAGCTGAAGACAGGGGGTAAGTACCTTCCAAAAAAATGTTTGCGAGGAAAAACGTATTGAAGTCAGTATTACATTTGACCTTTGTTGGAGCACCCTGGAAAATATGGGAACGATTTAAAAAAATTTAAAAAAAAAACTTAAACTTTTTTTGGGAACCTAGTGAGGGGGCGGAGTTAGGGGGTAAGGATGTTTCAAAAAATGTTCGTGAGAAAAAACTAATGCAAGTCGGTATTACCTTGCACCCGTGTAGGGGCACCTCAAGGGCAGTTGTAGAGGTGTTTATGTACAAATTTTAGAGACATAAACAGAGGTTGTCATGGGGTTTGGCTTCTATCTCGGTCAGTTATAGGGCGATTTTGGTGATAGTTTGATATCATCTGCGAGCCTATGCAACATCGGGGGTTGATTTCAAACAGACAGACAAACGGACATTGCTAAATCGACTTCCCTATCTATAAAGACTAAAAATATATACACTTTTTGGGGTCGAAGATAGATAATAATGAAATTACAAGCGGGATGACAAACTCATATACAACCTTATCACATATGTTAAGGTTTTAATTAAAACTGATTTTTTTTAAGAAAAAAAAAACTTTTTCATGAACATATATGATTTCGAGTTGTATATGATTGAGTCTGCGATATATGAACCCATAAATAAATAAAAAGCAAATGCAAACAGACAGATACAAAAACAAGTTTTAGAAGAAAACCGACAACTGACTTGAAAGATGAAGAAATATTTATTTAAATGATTATATGCACAAGTAACAATATACAATGTACGTAGTTGTATCTAAACATACACACACAATTTGTTGTCGTATCAAATGTAATTCGTTACACTGTTCTATTTTTCTGACACATTACATGCATCCATCCTAACTACTGCTTAGAGATAACAACAATAAGTCGTAACTACTACGATTATACAAGTTTTCTTTGGATTTCTACTAAATTGTACGTTTAACAAACATGCTTTTTAAAACCTTTAAAAAAAATACGAAACACAACAAAGCCACTTAACAAATTTTAAAACCAATTCTAATGTTTAGGTGGTTTTTTTTTGTGTATTTACATAACAAAACATATTATAAATAATATACTATTAGAGAAATAAAATTTTTTTTAAACGAAAAAAGAAGAAAATAAAAATGATATTTATGAGAAAACGACAGCTTAATTTTTACGTAATAATACTCGTTATATTTGTATTTAAGTTGCACGTATATACTAACATACATGTGTCTGTATACAGGTAGTTTAAACTTAGGTAATGGAAAAGTCTTAAGACTAAAAAATCAATCTAATAAAAGATTTGACTAAAAGATTTAAAATTCTGAAAACTTTTAAACAATTTAAAACATATTTTAATTAGGGTTTAGATACAGTTTAGGACCAGCTATGGACGGCAAAGCAAAATATCTGTGTTGCCACACAGTTGAGTTTCTTTAAAGCGTTTGTGCGTATAATGTAAAAAAGAATCAATAGCTTCGGCTTAGGGCAGTGTGGAAGGTAGAATACAAAAAGGTAACATTCTTTCGCTCCTTTTGTGGCTGGCTAAATTACACAGTCTCCTAAGGATATTAACTGATGGAGGATTTTACCCAGTTTGCTACGCGGACGATGTGACACTTCTGAGGGCAAAGGATCTCAATCAGCTTTAAAGAAGGGCAGAGGGCAGTCTCAATATTGTGCATGAGGCCGGACAAGATTGAGATTTGCCTTTTTACTAGGAAAACGAAAGTCTTGTACAATGACAAGCTTCGTTTCTTGGATAGAACAAGAGGGTCAAGTACCTAGGAGTAATCCTGGATCGAAAATTGAATTGAGAGAACCACTTGGAGGAAAAGGCTACGGGGGCCCACCGATGTTGGCCGCTATGTAGAAGGAATATATGCTTAAAATGGGACCTCAGTAAAAACATGACACACTGGCTATACGGGAGTTTAATAACACCAAAACTTACCTACGCTTCAGTGGTATGTTGGAGAGAAAGCGCATAAGCAACCCTACAGAAGGTCTAACGTTCATGTTGGCAGGGAATAAGCGGGCAATTTGGACTACTTTGACGAAGGCTTTGGATACGATTCTTAGTATACAGCCTATAGAAACCCGCGTATGCGGTACCTGTGACGAAACCATTCAGGCGACGGAGAAATGAATTGATGGGGGCGTTAAATCTTACCATCAACGCATTTTTTAAACACCAAAAAAGGGTAAAGGTAAAGGAGAATGAGCTGATACCAGATCGGGCAACCCCTGGATGGATGGAACTCCGGAGCAAATGCCCGAAGAGACGTTTCACGGGTGGCTTTAGGGTGGAAGGGAAATCAAGGTTGGGCATCCCTGTTGAACACCCGAAGACCGGGATTTATTTGCACATTTCTGACCACAATACTGTGCTACAGGCAATCACGGAATGCCAGTTCTGGCTCAGGGCATAAAGAATGTAAACATCTATATAGAGCACCAAGCATCGAAAAGGCAAATTATGTCTGCTAAGACCAGATCCAGGACGGCATTGTAGTGCAACGGAATGATAGATGACTGCTCGAGATATGGACAGGTTCCCATAATATAAATGCTGGGTCATCAGGAGGTGGTCGGAAACGAATGGAAGAATAATCTGGCGATTAGGGCTAGGGAACAGCGTAAAGTTGCCTAGGTGGACCCGAAGCTCTTTACTGTGACAAAGGCTGAGTTGAAAGAGTGGGCCCACAGGATGCAATGGAATAACGAGACAGTTGGAAGATTGACAATTGGAAGGGCGACCCAAATAAGGTTGGAACTAGGGGCATTCTGAAACTTGCGAAGCGTAAACTAGGCAAGATAATGGGTGTGCTGACGGGCCACTCAAAATTACGAGCACACCTCCATCCACCTCCATAAGAGTGGCGAAGGATACCGTGTGTAGGATATGCAAAACGGACATCAAAAAGATGGAGTATTTTCTGTATTACTTCGTGGTGCGAAATAAAGAAAGATTTAGTACAATACACAAAGGAATTTGTTTATAGATTGCATATATTTTTTGAGTGTATTTACGTGCTATTTTATTTCAAACTAAATCATTCAAGCAACAAAACAGAAATATTCAAATGTCATATAAAAGCAATTTGGTAAATTAATAAATTAATAACAATATTGAGGATTTTCGGAACTTTTTAGTGATTAAACTGTTTTCTTTGTAGTAAACATAATAATAATAAGAGTGTTCACGAAGGCAAGCATTATGAAAAGTAAACCCGTAAAATCTTCTTGAATTAAGGTAATAGGCTGTTACTATTTCATAGGTTACAAGGTAATGAGGTCTTGACAGAGAATAATCATCTATTTGAAAAGGTCTTATTAATTATATTTGAAGGTAAATATGCAAAAGCAGGATCATGATATAGACTTTGCGCAATATTTTTGTTTTAAAACCTTTAATTTGCACAGGGGGTCTGGTGGCAAATATATATATTTTTAAGTACGATTATTTAAAAAGTAATAAACGGTGTGGAGGGAGCGTGGCGTCATTGGAATTATCGATTGTGCTGACTTGTCAGTCACGATGTCGCAGTGGTCGAGTGAGCATCGCGCGTTCGCTGTGGAGACATTTTTTAAAAGCAATGACTCTTACGTAAGTTCGGCGTTCGGCGAAAACGTAATGGACCGAGTGTAAATTTAATTCGTTCGTGGGTGCAGAGATTCCGTGCAACTACTTCGGCTACGAATGTTCTACGGGCAGAGCCCAGGCGATCTTCAAGGAATCTCGAAAACATTGAAATGGTTAAAAGCAGTTTACGTAAAAATCCGCGGCCTTCAATACAGAAAAGAGCAGCCGCACTGGAACTTCCAAGAGCGATTATTCATGAAACTTGAAAAAAGGATCTGAAGTTCTTTTTAAATCCAAATCGTTTAAGAACTGAAAGAAAGTGAATTTGATTTACACAAAAATTTGTGTTAAACGATATTGGAGCGTTTTCGCTCTGTAAATCCCATTCTTTGGAGCGACGAAGCTCGTTTTCACTTAAACGGCCACGTTAACAAGCAAAACTGCCGTTACTTGTCTCCAAGCACCCGCAACCTTTGATTGAAAATTCTCGAGGATAATTTCGGAATTCTTCTTGCCAAGCCTGCGAGCTCATCCATCGTACTCTTTAGACCCTTTGTTTCAACGCGGTAGCGCACTGCACACACAGCCATGGCTTCGGGAAAATTTTCCCCAAAAACTAATCAGTCGCTTTGCGGAAATCCCATAGCCAAAGAGGACGCCCGATCTTACTCCCATTGATATTGTTATGGGGCTACCTCAAAGAGAAGGATTATAGTGACAATTCTCTCTTGTGGCTTTAAAGGCAAACATTCGTCGAGAAATCAACTCAATTGAACCAAGCTTACTGCAGCGTGTGGCGCAGAATACAAGGCTCCGTTTTGAACGGTACGTTCAACTCGATGGCAGTCATCTGGATGACATACTCTGTAAAAAATAAATTCCGCATTTCCATTCTATCGTTCATTGCGCTTAATAGAACTTTGTGTCAATTATTTCGTTTTTTATTTAAGTTTGAATATATGTAGGAATCTGCGACCAGATACCCTGCTTTTAAATTTTCAATAAATGCTTGGTAACTAGTTATTTGCTTGGTTTTTGTAAGCACATTTGTAAGCGAGGATCGTGAATTTGGGGACAATTTAATCAAAAATAACTTGGCATTCGGTCAATAAGTAATTAGCATTTTTATACACAATTTTACATTTTTACTTTTAAATTTAGAAAAAATTTAAATATTTTAGGGTTTAACAAATAATTAAGTTTATATCAAGACTAAAATCAAATAAATTTTTGACCACTTAACAAACAGACTTATTTACTAAACTGTGAATACCCCTATTTACGATCAAACTATTGTTGTTATTTTGATTTATAAAATTTTCACTAATACTCGTGGTTTCGGAACTTGTCATTATTAATAGATTTTTGTCGTTTTTTATTATTTTTTTTCGTAACATTTTTATTTTAACGTTTGGTTTTTCTTCTTATGTTGTGTCTGTCTGTAGTTTCTTAATTGGCTGCAGTTTTTAAGATTTTTCACATTTTTTTCTTTGGCTTTGATAATAAATATTTAAAAGTAGAACACAAAACAATATATTTTTTTTTAATTTTAAGATTTTGCAATAAGCACATTTAAGTGAAAAAGAAAAATACTAACTTTTTGGTGAATTATTCAACATGTTGAGATTTGAGCCAAAACTATAACGATTTTTATGCAGAGCATAAGGAGAGTTCACATCATATTGTGTTGCTGCTAAATTCGTGTATAGTGAAGTATCTGCAGATAAATCCGATGAATTTAGGCTTAAGACGCCTTCACGTATTAAACACTCTTTGAGGGCCAACATGTTTTTTTTAATTGTTTTTATTTTATTTATTTACAGAATTTTTTTTTGTTTAAAGTTTGTTAAATCACAACTTCTCTTTTTTTAAAAAACTGTTTTAATTTTTTTGTAAATTTTCAATATTTTTTTTTAACAATAAGCACACACTTTTAATACTTTAAGTTATTTACATTCTTATCGCACATAAAATTCAAAGTTGTAACTTTAAGCTGACAAGAAAGTCAGACAGATACACGTAGAAAAAGAATTCTTATTATTTACTTGTGTTTTCAAACACGCTGTTTTTTATTTTTAATTTTAAAATTATTTTTATTTTATTTTTTATTATTTTTCTTAGACGTCTAGTAGCGGTCTTTTGACAAGATACAATAACCAAACAATGCGCCGCGATACTACAGTGTGATACAATCAAAATGAAAACAAAATAAATTTAAAATACTTTAAGACGACGATAACGACGACTTGCAGCAGCAGTAGCAGTAAAACTAAACAAATTAAAAATTGTACAAATTTCTGGGCTCATCATCATTCACTCATTTGTTCACTAAGTCGTCTAGTCCGTTAGTCAGTCTGGCAGTCAAGTCGTTATTTATTCATTTTCTTAGTCGCATTAGTAGCATATGTATAGCTGTTTGTGTGACTGTAGTACTGTTGTGTTTACAATACAAAAAGATTGTGTTTTCACAACGAAAGTATCTAGAACTCTCACCTCCAACAACAGCAAAAGCAGCAGTAGACAAAAGTGCTGACAAGAGAAAATACAATAATCAAGCACAGTGGGTAGATGCATTCAAATATTAAGATAATTTGAAATAAAGAAAAAAAATATTAAATATTTTAATGATGACGAAAGAAAGACCGCTCCATATGCAAAAGGTTTGTTCATAATGGATAGGGTAAGGTAAGGGATAGGTATCTTAAAACAGCAGGGAGATAATGCAATCGGAGTTGTGTGCATTTTTTGTGGGTGTAAGGGAATGAGTTGGGTATAAATCCTGACAAAACAGAACAAGTCCTCATCAGCAGCAAGTATGAGGTCAAAGATTTTTAAAGCCCGAAACTCAGTAGGGTGAAGCTAAGATTAGTAGGTGATTCCAAATATCTTAAAGTATAGCAGTAGTAGCAAAGGGTAAAGTTGGATCTCAACGCCTACTATAGATGGAGAAATTTTACAGAAATGAGGCTTGTGGCCAAAGGTGGTCAACTGGGTTTAAAAAATGTGTCAAGACTAGTTTTAACCCATGGCTACACAAGCATATTAAGGAAATTTGGTATTGAGGATCGTTAAGGGCAAGTTTTAGAAGAACACCACAAGTAATTATTCTTTAAAGCGTTTTGTTGGTTTACATCTCTTAATGTGTATGAGAGAAATGCAACTCTGCTGAGGGATCCAAGAGAGAAGGTACCGCAGCCAAGAGGAAGGACATTATATAGATCGTACTATAGACTGTCTGATGATTTTAGTGAGTTTCAGGCAACGGTACTGGTCATTTTCAGAGCAAAGAAGCCTATAGTGAAACATTTCGAATAAAGGGGGTAATTACCATTTATGGGGGTAGTTGGGCAAATCTTTGGGTCGTGAAGGCTTACTGCATTAAGTCAGGGATAATAAAGGACTGCTGAAGGCCTTTTGGTTAGATTAAAAACATCTTGAACGTCAGACTATCTTGAGTTCCAGGATACTGCGACAAAGTTGAAAATGAAACTGGTCTTAAGGATCTTATAGTGAAACATTACTATTTATGGAGAAAGTAAGGCAGCCCTTTAGGCCGTGAAGGCTTACTACATCAAGTCAGGGATGGCAGAGGACTGAAAAAGACCCACTTGTTGGATTATGAACTTCTTCACAGTCAGACTATTTTGGATTCTAGAATACTGCGACAAAGCTGTCAATGAAACCACAGAGGAGCAAGCTCGGAGTAGTTCGCCTTTGAGTGGGAATATAAGGATAAAAATGTAAGACCACCAATGGATTGCGGTATTACTAAATGGGTGCTTAACGTGAAAAATCTTAAGTGAAGGAACATGATTGCTACGGCTATATGGCTAGAATTAGAACATTTTCTTATTATTGACCACACAAGAATTTTAAGAACAATTGGTTTTGAGGATCTTATTAAAGAGCATCTTAAGAGGATCTTATCACAGGCGGACTATATGGTTGCAGATGTCAGTTTTGAAAGAACACCACTGATAATAGTTCCTAAAAGAGTTTTCAGGTGGGACCTGATAGTCTGTGTGAGATGGATGTTTCAAGGTATAGTGAAGTCACTTTTTTTGTGGGCAGTCAGGAAGCCTTTAAGACCATAAAGGCGCACTGCATCAACATAAAGTTGGTTAGGAATTGAAGAAGGGTCTCTTGTAGGATTATGGACTTATTTAACGTCCGATGCGCGGCGACATGGTTGGCAAAGAATTTACAATGCGCACACTTGTACTGGCTTGGACGTTAATTGAACATAACTATAAGGAGGAAACTGTGATATCCCCAACATGTTACTGGGAGGATGAGGACATAGGTGCTTGGAACAACGAAACTTCAGAATTGCTTAGGGTCACATGGCCAGAGTTAAGCTCAGAAAACACTGGGTTTATTATGAAGTAGGAAATATTGGTTCTGAGAACCATGAATTGGAGCATTAGTAAGCTACATTACATTATATTATAATGAGCTAATGGAACCACAGCACTTTGAATTCTGGTAAAAATAACACATGTTGCTTAGAACTGGGGTCAAATTACAGCATTCGATTCGAATCGAAACTAAAAAAATTTTAATTAGAATTCCTATATTAAAAGCATTGACAATTCGGTCTATCGAGTAGAATTTCGATTTGAAACAGATGCAGTAATTTGCCTCCTGCACAAGATAATAGAACCATAAAGCTAACTGTTTTTAAAATAGACTCCACAAAGAACTAAGCGAAATTTCAAGGCGTAAACTGGAAAACCTAATTGGGTTTACTATGAGAATTAAGTGGCTAAGTGATGGGTAATAAAGAGGCCTTAGTCTACCATTTCTCGGTTTTATGCCCATAATTTTAACAAATAGATAACCGCTTGTTTAAGTGCCTAATAGCTTTCTTTACCTATTAGGTTCAAAATATAGATGAAAATATTAGTAGGCAGGCGATGCCTAAGTGTAAAGGTTACGAAAATTATAAATATATATACACACCCCGATATCTATTTGTTGAAATTAGTATATTTTCTTGTTTCTTTTAAGACCTTAACTTATTTAAACTTAATGTCCTGCTTAGGGAGTCGCAAAACGTACACAGAAGTTTGTTAAGTTCGGATGTACGAGAGGTGGTGCCGTTTTTTTTCACTCTACGTAACCAAGCCTTGCCTTACCTATGCTATATAAAACCCGCTGAATATTTAACTAGCGACTTCCAGATTTTTACATGACTGGGGCCAACTTGAGGAAACCGGCTATGATTCTTAGAAAATAACCTTCTTGCCTTCTAGCCAAGTGATTCCTTCTATGGGCGTAGTTGTTTTCGACTCTACAGCGTACCCTGATATGTAAAATAACATCTTTTTGCAACATAAATTAAGTTCAAAAATATACCATCCCGTTTCCAATTTATTTAATTATTATGTTGAGAACACCTTTTTAATATTCAAGAATATCTGAAGAAGTTAAAATAATTACTATTAAAATTAATTTTTTTAACTGCTTTTTAATTTAGCTGGCAATGATTTTTTTTCTCTTAAAATTTTTAGACGAAAATTTATTAAACAAAAAAATGTTAAAAATAAATCACTAAGTAAAAACGTAAGATTAAATTAAAATCGTTTTCATTAAACGAAACCACTGTGATTATCGCTCTATATTATAGAGTCTATAACAACAACACACCTACAAAACAAATTTGTAGGAAAACAAAAAAATTAAGGAAAATAGTAATATGTAGTATAATAGCAAAAACAACAAACACATATGCCAGGCACTACTCACTTCACACATCCATATTTGTATCTATTAAAAAGATGTTCAACAGATTTACCAAAGAAGTACGATTAAAAACTACAAAAGTGTTAGGAAACTACCAATAATAACAAGTAGTAATGTTATGGCCAATAAATCGGAATCATTTAATACCCTAAACGAAAATATTTTTTTAAACAACTTTTCCTTAAATGAATCGAATTTGGAGAGATTTCCGAAAAACTTTTTTAATAAGAGTTAGTTAAAGATGCTTAAGATTATTTAATTCAACGAAATCTTTTAATGATGGCTGGCAGAAATCATGCATTTATTAATTCTGAAACGCCTGTGGCTTGAGTCAAGAATGTATTCAAAATTATAACACATAAAGATGGGTATAAAGCTATCACAATCACACAACTATAATACATTTGGTAACTATTATGTCTTTTTGTAGGGTGTTAGAGCAGCAAGCAATAATGTACATAGAGTGGCATCCTTCATCTTTCGCTTATCGTTGTGCACTTGTGTATCTTAGAGATACTTATTTTGTTTTTATTTTTTCCTATGTTTTCATATTTAATTTGCAGTGTTGTCTACTTTAAAATTTTAGAAAGCACTTGGGTCATGAAAGAGTGTTTAAGTTCGAAAAAAGCGCTTAATAAAGAGTTTATCCGTTTTAGTTTTATCCTTTATATGTGTGTATATAATATTTATATGTGGAATAGGGCATTAATTAATTAAAAGGATATTCGATTACGAATTTTTTAATTTGTTTAAATTCGTTGCTTTACATCCGGAAGAAATAAACCTCTAAAAACTACATATATATATTCGATAATGCGTCGAATGCATAAATATTAAAAGCATCTGTATAAGATTTGATTTCAGTCCAAATATTTGTTTAATTGCATAAAAAACTAGGTACTCGATGCCAATTCGCTATCAATATTTAAACTAAAAAGCAAACTAAGAAAATACAAGGTATTCTTTAAAAAAATGTTGGTTTTTGCCTATCAGGTGTAACCAAAAATCAAATAACACAATAAAACCCAAAAAATTACTAAGTCAAGCCTAACTCAAATATTTTTCACGCTAAGATGATTTAAAAGAACTTAAAATAGTGATAAAGCACTAAGTTGACTGCACTGTAAAATTTGTATGAACATACATATGCACACACTTACAAATATTTAAATGATCACAAAAATTTCCAAATTTTAAATAGGGGAGTGAAGAGACAGGAAAGAGGAATCACATGTGTTTATTAAAATTTGAAAGAATCAAAACAAATATTGATGAACAAAAATAAAAAGAAGAAAACTCTGCATTAAACAGTAAGCAGGTAATTAACTAAAATCCAGATAGAAATTTACTGACATCTAGGTAGATAATTTCTGATTTGGGTATCTTATTGCTGACATTTCCTTTTTAATATTTCTTAAAAGAGATAAACAATGAAAACGTTTTTTTTACCATAAATTGGTAAAAATGTAACATAAATTTACAGACAAGTTCAATTATTTAAAAAAACCTTTATTCTAGTCTTTCTGTTGCAGATTCTTAATTTTATCTCCTCTTAAGTCAGGCTATTGTTTTCGCCTGCTCTAATGTTTTTTTTTTTGTTTAGAATTTTAATCAAAAATTGAGTTTTAACCAGCTCATATTCTCAAAATTTAGTTTCCCCGATAAACCAAATACATTTGCTTGACGTAATTACCTTCACTAGGCTGTTTAACAATATGCTCCTGCTTACCTGCAAATAAAAAAGTGTAAAAATATTTTTTTAATGCAACATTAAATTAGTTTTTTAATTAAAAAAAAATTAACATCAATTTTAAGTTAAATACGCAAAAATATTTAATTCAATATATGGAAAAAATTTTTTTTTTAAACAAATAGATATTTAATTGTCATTTAAATTTGCCTTTAATTAAATTTTTAATCAATGTAACAAATTTTTCATTTAAAAATTATTTTTTTTTAATTGTAATAAATGCCTGAGCATCTGAAAAAAACTCTAAAAATTTATGAGAAAAAAAAATTTTGCTCGGTCGATATTATATGTATTAGGTTTAAGAAATATATCCTGAATTGAAATTTTTTTGTGTAAAAAGGACTAAATAACCTTTTGGAAAAATTAGGAAGATGTAAGTTTTGAAAGAGTCGAATATAGCACTTATTGTTAATATCTTTTGTTTGTTTTCTTTTTTACAAATTATTTCTTAGTTTTGCACTTGCATATGTAAATAGTAGATCAAGCCAGAAACATGGGTTAACAACGTGACAAGCGAAATATCTATATGACGAAGCTTTAAAAGAAATCCGTTAATGTATTGAGTAGTAATATGGCGTTGGCAGATAGTAATATTTGATATGAATCTAGATATTTAAAAAATTATAAAATATCTAAATTTAAAATCTCCCGTTAAATGTTTTATATTATTAATCGAAGTAAAATTTTGAAATAATTTTTACCCCGCAAAAAAATTGATGGCAGAAATATGTGATCTTAAATTTACCATTTGCTTGTTTTAGTTATTTTCATAAATTAAAAAAAATGTCTACACAAAGTATGCATATTTTATTTTAATCTAAATTGAAAATTATTTGTCACATTAAATAAAGATTATAATTATTTAACATATTGCAAATCAACATCTATATTTAGATTTTTCGAAAATTCCAAAAAGTTTCTGCTGTTTCGTTTTCATTGTTGCTGAGTTATTGTCATAATTATTGCAGTTGCTAAAACTACAAATTAGTTTGCAATAGTTTACATTTCCTTTATTTATTTATTTATTTATTCATTTATATATTTAGCAACCGCTTTATAATTTCTTTCTTTTATTTTTCTATTGTATTTAAGTTTCAATATCAATGTACTGATGAGATCATGTGAGTCAATAGATATGATAACAAAAGCAAAAAGCAAACAAATAGGATGTGATTTTGTTCTGTTTATTTTCCTACAGAGTTGTCAAGTTCTTATAAAGCAAGAGCCTTACAAGTAAGAGCATTATATTCGGCTGTGCCGAACCTTATATACCCTTTTCATTGCCTAGTCATACAAGGTGAGCCAAAAGAAGCCATCCGAAGTTGTTTGGCTCTCATTTTTTTTTTCTAAATAAAAAACTTCGATTCTGTTTATTTGAACCTTTAAAATTTTATTGGTCAAGTCGAGATTATATCGGCCAAATGGGAGCCGTCACAATTGATTGCCATACGGCCTCGTTTTATGGCATTTTTCATCACTTCGCGAGAACTTCGGTCTACAGATTCTCGCAGTCGTCTCGAATGTTATCCTTGAGGGCTTCCAGGGTAACGGGCTTGTTCACGTAAACACGTGACTTCAAAAAACCCCACAAAAAAGTCTTAAACGGTTAAAACGGGCGATCTTGCGGGCCAATGTAAATCGCCAAAACGAGAGATGAGGCGATCCGGGAACGTCGCCTTCAAAATATCGGTTGTGGGTCGCGCAGTGTGTTCCGTTGCTCCGTCCTGTTGGAATTACATGTCTTTCAGTCCTAATTCGTGCAATCGCGGTAGGAAAAAACTCGGCTAACATGACCCTATAGCGCGCCTCGAAAAAACTGGTCACATGACTCCTCCAGCGTGAACAGCGCACCATGTAGTCACTTTTAGTAGGTGAAATAACTCCTCGTGCATCACACGTGGATTTCCGATGCCCCAGAAGCAATAGGTCACGTACCCGCTGAGGTGGAAATTAGCCTAATTGCTCGTTATGATTTTGGTCAAGATATCGTCCACTGAAACAAAATTTTGTTTCAAAATCAAATTATATTATAGGTATAGTAATTATTTTGTTTTAAACGTAAAGTCAACAGCTGTTATAGTATCTTAGAGGCTACCTACCGCTCTTCCCTGATCCTGCTAAAATGTACGTATTATACTGTTACTATTTTTAGGTTAACAGCTGTTATAGTTTCTCAGATTTAGCTGATAAAAAATTTTTGCAAAAGTTGTGCAATTGTAAGAGGAATACCACTTTCCCTGATTTTACCGAAAAAAAAGTTTGGGTCCCCCTCATCGAAGCTTTCGTGCCAAGTCTTGTAGCAACCTTGGCTGCATTTACTGACATATATGTCTTAAGGTATTTTCTTATATAACGGTGATTTTAAATGGCGATTGTCTCAGTAACACCGTTGATAGTTTGAAAGCGTTTTTCGTTTGACTTTATATTTCGCTCCGAAAACTTGATTTCAATAGACGGACAGATGTACTGACAGACGGACATGGGTTAATCGACATTCCTATCTATAAGGATTGAATATCTATATATAAATAATGGGGTCGCAAATGGAAATAAGCAACGGAAAGGTAAACTGGTATATACCCTAATGGGTGATGGGTATTAAAGGGAAAAAAAACTCCATTTTCCAATAATAAAAATACCTGAAATGGCAACACTTAATGATCATTTATTAAATATGTATGTTTACAAAGAAAGGAAAAACATACTCTAATATTAGCATTTAAATTTTTAATTTTTTTTTTACTATTTTTATTTGTGACCCCATAAAATATGTTTATTTTGGTTCCTTAAAGATAAAGAAGAAAACAGAGACATTCCAGGATGTTTCCGCAGTTAAGAAAAGTCCTGCGAATACGGCATTAAAATTACCTCTTGAATACATTAGACACAATCGCCACCTTAAAGCCTGCATGAAAAAATCCTATTATAGTTTTTACATTATGAAAAAAACTGACATCAGAGTTAAGGAATGGTTCCCCATACAAAGAGATGCCATATCTCGGAAACTGTAAAAGCTGTCGATTTCTAGCCTGGTACGAATAAGTTTTCTTATATTGTTTAAATATATTTTATTAAATAATTGAGACACGATTAAGTGGCGAAGGATGTATATACGTATTTACTACAACTGTCATTTTGTTTTTCTATTAATTTATATTAAAAACATAAAACCTAATAGGGTCCTTGCAAAAAAATTTGGAACTCTCTGTTAAACTTTACAAAGTACCCAGCAAAGAGATGGTCGGATGACAGACTTGTTGTCAGCCAGTCTAACTAAACGGTTACAAAATATATTTGTTGCATGTAGAGGATGAGTTTAAAATGCAGTAAAACCCAAGAAGAAATAAACTAAAAAGAGTCGTTGATTTGTTAAAATTTTGTTTGGTTATTGTTAAGCTTTTGTTTTAATTTTTTTATTCATTTGATTTGTTTTGTTAATGTAATTGCTTTTGCAGTGACTTTGTTGTTGTTTTTCTTTTAATTTATATTTGTGTGGGAGTCTTTTAATTAATGCTTGTGTCTCTCATTGGATTTTGACTTACAGGGCACATTTCAAATTGTGGCACAACAGAAATAATAAAATTTTATGACAAACGAAAAATTAAGAAAATAAAATTAATAAAAATAAATTGTTTATTTATTGCTGATAGTAATTAATTTTTTTGTTGTTTGACTGAGATTTACTCATGATGGCTTGTTATTTCCTGGACGTGTGTGTGTAAAAGTGCTGGTGCCTTGTTGCTTGTTGGGGGTTATTTTCTTAGGGGTTTTTATTATGAAAAATAATTAATAATCTTTGCTTGGAGAAACGTACCAAATTTCTAGAATTTTTTTTTGTAAAGATATTTATAAAGTAGGTATTTCTTCTTTTTTTTTATAAAATGTGTTCTAAGATATAAATAATTTTTTTATACCAGAAATAATAAAACTATATATAAATTGCTTTGAGAGAATTTGTTGAATCTAATTCTTACTTTTTTAAGACTAAGATTTGAGTGAAAAGTTCCTTTGTTTCTAAAATTAACATGCTGGAAATAATTTTGTTTAAAAATTGTTTTATTTTTGTAACAAAAATGTGTAAATTATTTTTTTTTAAGGAAATGCTTAAAATATTAATGAATTCCATAATATTTTCTTATTATTAAATGTTTACGAAAAATTTTAACTTTAAAATATTTCTTTTCCGATTTTTTTTCAATTTTAATTTTGTTTATTTTAACCACCCACTGTATCTAAAATAATTACAATTTTATTAAATAAAGCCAAAACCAATTTAACAAACCAAAATCCGACAATTTTACAATTGTTTTTAATACAAACCAAAACAAATTTAATTAACAATAATTTAACAATCTTACACAATTACCCTACCACACACTCATGATGCAATTATCAAATCTTTAAATAAGTGAAAAAATTGCCCCTCATACCACCTTCACAAACTTTTTCTGAAATAAGATTGCATGTCAAGTTATAAAAAATTTTAAATATAAAAATAAATTAAGTTGCAATGCAGAGTAGTTAAACAAATATACGGATAGAAAGATAGACAGACAGACGTAGAGTAATTTGTTAACTAAAGTTAATTGTTTGTACAAGATAGCTGAAGGGGTAGAATGGTAGACACACATACACCTACAACATTTAATTGAACTCGATTCCCAGCATACCACCCAGCATACCATTATCGGAGCGCTCTTATATTTGAGCTCATATATGAGCGATTTTATGAGCTTCTGTGAGTGTTTCCTGCGTGCATATTTCTGAGCTCATAAACGATAGGTTTTATGTGCTTTTTATGAGTAATTTCTGCACGCTGACAGATAACGGTAAATTCCAGCTAAGCAGAAGAAAGAAGTTACACAAATTGATTCATTTGTGAATATTTTTGGAAGCGTAAAGACAAAATTGTGAGTTATCTTATAATAAATACAAAAATAATACATAATTAAAATAATGAAAAGAGCAAGCTTAAAAGAAATCAAATTAATAATAAGTGAACTTCGTTCAAACAAATTAAGAAAAGAAAATCCAGCATGTAATATTAAAAATAATAGTGTGTTCCAGTGCACTGGAATAAGAGCTCAAAATGCGTTTTAAAAAAAAGAGTCATAAAATACTCTTTTATGCATAAAATTTAGAGCTCTTTCATGAGTGACCAGTTTAGTGTAAAAAGCCACTCAAATATGAGCGTTTTACGACTGTTTATGATTATTTTATGAACTCTTTATGAGCGTCAGCGCTCCGACAAAAGAGTCTTAATGAGCTCATTTAGAGCGCAAATGGTATGCTGGGTTCCCAGCATACCATTATCGGAACGCTCTTATTTATGAGCTCATATATGAGCGATTTTATGAGCTTCTGTGAGTGTTTCCTGCGTGCATATTTCTGAGCTCATAAACGATAGGTTTTATGTGCTTTTTATGAGTAATTTATGCACGCTGACAGATAACGGTAAATTCCAGCTAAGCAGAAGAAAGAAGTTACACAAATTGATTCATTAGTGAATATTTTTGGAAGCGTAAAGGCAAAATTGTGAGTTATCTTATAATAAATACAAAAATAATACATAATTAAAATAATGAAAAGAGCAAGCTTAAAAGAAAGCAAATTAATAATAAGTGAACTTCGTTTAGACAAATTAAGAAAACAAAATCCAGCATGTTATATCAAAAATAATAGTGTTGTTGAAGAAAATAGTGACATTGCACTGGAATAAGAGCTCAAAATGCGTTTTAAAAAAAGAGTCATAAAATGCTCTTTTATGCATTAAATTTAGAGCTCTTTCTTGAGTGACCAGTTTAGTGGAAAAAGCCACTCAAATATGAGCGTTTTGTGACTGTTTATGATTATTTTATGAACTCTTTTTGAGCGTCAGCGTCCGACAAAAGAGTCTTTATGAGCTCATTTAGAGCGCATATGGTATGCTGGGAAGTTATAAGAACAGCAAGCAAATCAAAGTTATAGACTGACAAAGTAATTGAGTCAAGTAAATAATACAAACAACTTCACATACTTGATAAATTTATGTTCCTTTGGCGTTTATCGTTAAATTACCAAAACTTTTATTATTAATAAGTTTTTAAAAAAAGATAAAAAACAAATCATGGAAAGAAACTACAAACAAGATCAACTTTTTTGGTAACGTGGGATAAACCGGATTTATTTGTGGTCTCTTCCGGTACCAATCTTATCTTCTTAAAGAGAGCATTTGTTACAAAGATAAAAAATTTATTGAATTTTCAGCCATTAAACGAACACGCAAGGAACTACAGGCTCGGAAAGACGTAAGACTAGTTTTTCTTGCCTAAAACCCTAGAGACTGATCGACGCCCATCCACGTGCTATAGTCGATACCAGTTCTCTGTCGAATTTCCAACACGCCTACATCAGGCGCAGATCGGTGGAGACGGCTTTCCACTCGTTGTTTGATTATAAAGAGAGGTTTCTTGAATTAAAGAACTATAAACTTGTATCCTTACTGGTACCTTTGATTACGTTAATCCATCATCCATCATTGGCGCCCTACCTGAGATGGAGGTTGCCAATTCCCTGATTTTTTTCATTTCTAACCTACTAGAACGCAGGATTAACAAATCTACTATGAGACGAGCTGGTGTCATACGAAGAGAGAAACTCCTCAGGGAAAAGTTGGGAATAAATGGGATAAAGAACTTTCGCCTACGCAGATGATGCTGCAGTGGTGATATCTGGCGTCTTTTTGCATTTTATCTCCAAAAAGTTGAATTTGAATTTGAAAACACTCAGTATGGAGAACAGAAAACGGGCTGTCTATCAGCCCTTCAAGAATGGAACAAATACAAGATTCCATCTCTTAACTCCTCAACACTGAACATAGTGATACTGACTCTGTTAGGTACGCGAAGTATCTGGGAGTTATTTTGGACCGTAACCTGAAACCCAACCTTGAAGGCGGGAAAGGCGAGGGCGCTGATGGCACAGTATGTGTCTTTTGCTAAAATTACCGCCTTATTTAAGTAACATAATAGTAGTAGAGGGAATAAATGGCGTTGCATTGTGGTATCATGGGACATTCATATATATGTTATGCTGGATTTCACGGAGGGACCTTCAGTCTCTAGTGGGAAGACTTCTGTACTTGTCAGAACACCGCCAAGAACGGTTTTGGATGTGCATAATCCACAAGGAGCCGCCATGCCAGGGCTTTAAAACAAATTTTTTTAACGGAGATTTCATTTCATTATTCTGCAAGTATAGGTGCCTATCATGGTTGGCAAGAACCCCTTCCAAATGACGAACTTTAGCCGGATCCGAATGTCTGCATGCCAGTACCGCTTGCAACACTTTGTGCTGCGTTTCGCACCAAAAAGCTGTTCAGTCGGCGATGACTACCATATAATTGAGAAACGGTGTTAGAACCGATTCTCTTCTTTAAAATTCAAGCCTGGTGGAAGAATTGACTCTACCGAGAATCCTCTATATATTTGAAGCATGATGAGCAATACCGGCTCCTCGGAATTTGCTGATCTGGGAAAATTTCCAAACAGGTCAGCAAAAAGCTGGTGTGGACTAGTTTATTGTATCAACAGGTGTCCGGATTTCATTCAGATTTATTGACGATTGCAGTGTACTACGAGTTGAAGTGTTATAACAGTTGGCAAAGCGGCTTACTGGCTACGATACCTCTAGATAATAAACCTTGCTAATGTATACCTTACATCACAAGTAGTCCGCAGACGTCGAACATTCTTAAACTGGAAGGCGATAAATTCTAACATGACTCTAGTGTGGGTGCAGAGACACGGGAATAGTGCAGGAAACTGCGTTAATGATACACTGGCGAAATATGATTCAAAATTGAGTAAGAAGGCAATTGACTATTTCTGCGGTACTACTATCCATTCCTGCAATCTCCACGTGGATAAACACACTGGCAGGGCTACAAAGGCCAGATGGCCTATTAATCCAAGTTGCAAAACCACGAGAATAACCTGACCATGGCTAGATTCGAGACGTTCTAAATGTCCCCCCAATTCGACCACTGTCGAATTTCCACCCATGCCAGTATATTGGGAACACCTATTAACGACTTCTCTAGGAGCTGTCAAGATGCACTGAAGTTAAAAAGTATCCAGCACCTCTTGTGTTTTTGTCTGGCACTGAATGATGCTCAGATAAGCCACTTTTAGGCCGGTCTTTCGGATGTGGCTAACATTATCTTTAATCTTTTACCAGGCGTCATAAGCAGCTGGTTCTAAAACCGGGATCAGGACGGACGACTTTAGCCAACTATTTACTTTGGCCTTTAACTTAACTACAATTTGAAAGTTTCAATCAAATTTCCTCTCTTCCAAAGGCACAAAAAAATGGACTGAAGTGGGCTGCACCTCGTTTTTCTAAAACTTCCATAGCTGCCTGCTCTACATATGCAGGTTACGGGTAGTATCAAAGCGATTTAAAAAAACACGCCTTCTACATTTCCTTTTTGTGTTTGAGAAAGTGAATGCCAAAAAATATTTATTTCAAACAAAATATCAAGATTAATTTATAATCAGATGTGTTCTTAACATTACCTGTATAAGTGTACCCTGTACCGAACCAAACCGAATCTACATTTGTTTTAAATAGATCTTGTATTTACAATTGAGATTTCATTTGCTACCCTGTTTATTGTATATGTTGTACATCCTTATAAAAGGGAATCCATATACTTCTATGAGTCTGTTGTAATTTAGAATCAAATCTAATTATATAAAGAAAAGATTCACAAAATTAGGTTTCATTGCATATTTCCTCAATATATTTTTCTTTGTTTTCTGTCTTAATCATTCATAAATTCAAAAATATATTTTACTTTAAGTTGATGACTGCTGACATCAAAGGTTAAATAAAATAAAATCATTATCTCTGATTAAGTTTACTTCTTTCTATTTTACAAATGAACTTTATTTATGAGTTTGTTAACTTTGAGTTACGAGTTAATAAAAATGTTTGCAAAGATGAAATTTTATTATGTATCACTGTATTTTTATAGAAATAAAGGTTAAAGGAAAATAAAGTCGATTAAAACAAGACGAATGGTTGTCATGCAAATTTGATTAAAAAGTTGTTCATAAAATTTAATACTTTTATTCTTTTATTGTTCTTGAATGAAGTAGTAAATATGGATTAAGTAGAGCAAAGTAAAGTTAACCTTATGAATGTTTGGTTTTCACTTAGCGAGGAATCTTTTTATTAAGTTACAAAAAGTATGTAAAAAGTACAAAAAAGTAATTTTATTTTCACAAACTTTTTATATATCATGCTTTTCTTGACACCTGTCGAATGTAATTCGAATTATATTTCTATTTTAATTAGTTTTTAATTTTAAAAGGTACCTAAAACGGACCACACTTTTGTTACCTCTAAGGGTTAAAAATTACAAAAAGGTATTGGAACTGTGTTCACAGTTGTTTAAGACCTGACAAACGCATTTGTAGTGATACCCTTCACACAGTATTTACCTTATGACCCCTAACGCTTTAAAAAAAAATTTCAAACGCTGAATTTTTTAATTTTTATACAGTACAATACGCATATAAGAAACTCGCTTATAAGAAAAACTCTGCTATAAGAAACAAATTTTTATGAAAAATTATATACCTTCCAAAGAAAATTTTACGTGTATAAGAAAGCGTTCTCACAATGAAATTTTTTCTCAATTTGGGGAAAATATAAATTTTTTTTATTGTATTTTACAATTTACATATGTGAACACTGGTCTCCAAATGTCAAATGAAGGCCTTAATTTTTGTGAAATCAGCCTTCGTGCAAAATAATATGTATTAATTTAATTTCAACTATATATCTGCATACTTCATAGGAAATTTTTTAAATTTTGTTTCCGACGCATATAAGAAAATATCTTTCTTCTATGCGTGTCCTCTTTATAAGAAAGCTCGCATATAAGAAACAAAATTTTTACATTCTCAGATTTTTTTAAGTGCGTATTGTACTGTAACCTTCAAACAGCAAGATCGAGATATGGGCAAAACAACCTAAACTTAATATATACGAGTTAGGGCCTTTCTATATTAATGCAACGATATACATATGTATTGAAAAGTTTAAGCTGTTTTTTTCCTAAATATGGTAATTTGTATTAAACGACTCAAAATCTATTGTAGCTTCTATTTTTATACCCTTCACATAGTAATAAGGGTATATATCAGTTTGTCATTCCGTTTGTAATTCCTTTATTATCCATTTGCTACCCCATAAAGTATATATATTCTGGATCCTTATAGATAGGGAAGTTGATATAGCCATGTCCGTCTGTCCGTCTGTCTGTCTGTCTGTCTGTCCGTCTGTTGAAATCAAGTTTCCGGAGTCAAAAAAAAAAAAAGATACAGACCAGTTAATGGTGTCAAACGATTAGAAATATCCCGCTTACAATCGCTATTTAAAATCAGCAAAATCGGTTCACTATTGACCGAGATATAAGCGAAAACCCAAAACAACCCATTTTTTTTAGGACAAAATCCGTGCATATATCCCTATATATCTCAGTAAGTATAGTCAATCTTGCCACAAAACTTGAAACGGATACTATTAAAGTAGGCACCTAAATAATGGAAAAATTTTTTTCAGATAGGATCAGGGAAAGTTGTAGTTTTCCTACAATTGCACAAATTTGGTGAAATATTTTATACGCTATATCTCGGAAACTATAACAGCTATCGACTTAAAATGTTCCACAAAAAGTAATTGTACAACAAGACCTACATTTTAAAAAAAAATTTATTTGGGTGGAGGCAGAAAATGGGGTAGCTCCCATACAAATTTACAATTTTTATTAAATTTTCGATACGCTATACCTCGGAAACTGTAACAGATATCGAAATAAAATGTTTTATAAAAAGTAATTGGACAACAAAACCTACGCTTTAAAGTAAATTTTTTTTTGGTGGGGGGTGAATATGGGGTAGCTCCCATACAAATTCACAATTTTTGTAAAATTTTCGATACGCTATACCTCGGAAACTGTAATAGATATCGAAATCAAATATTCTACAAAAAGTAATTGGACAACAAAACCTACGCTTTGAAGTAAAAATTTTTTGGGTGGCTGGTGAGCAAGGGGTAGCCCCCATACAAATTCACAATTTTTATGAAATTTTCGATAAGCTATATCTCGGAAACTATAACAGATATGGAAATCAAACGTTCTACAAAAAGTAATAATCTAATAATTCATACATTTTGGAAAAAAAGTTGGAGAGGAGCATGGGGACTAGAACATCCCATAAAAATTAACAACTTTAATTAACCTTTTATAATAAATAATGTCAAAAACTTTTATTACTGTCGAACTCAAACGTTCCTCATGTATTTCTATTATCCATACGAACGTAACATTTTGTAAAGTTTCCTATGGACTTTAAAACTCACACAAGGATTTTTATTATATTATTTGCAGTACAAAATTACTCGGCTGGGTATATTAAAAGACCAATGTGAAGGGTATATAAGATTCGGCACAGCCGAATATAGCGCTCTTACTTGTTTTAATTGCATTTTTCTTAGATTTTTAATACCTACCAGTTTACAGGGCATTTTGTTTAAATTGTAATTTTTTAAATGTATTAATTAAAATCAACTTGTAAGTGAATTATCTAGCATCTTGATATGCTTAAAATGGCCTTCAAAACACGTGAACTTGGCCTTGAATTATTTCACTACAAGCAAGGCAAAGTCCTTCAAGTAATAGTGTTAAAAGTATAATAAAAGCTTTAAATGAAACGAAGAATAAGAAACAACGAGACAAGCAAGCAAACAACCTTAAAGATGGGGGTTTTTTACAAAATTGTTTAAAGAGACTTATACCATGTTTAAACATATATCATAAATTGAGACAATTTAAAGTAAATTGAACAGTTAAGTTTTCTGTTCACACATAATTAATTATGCTCACTTATCTAGCATATGACAGTAAAAAAATATTATTTTCATTTTAAGGTACATTGAACAAGGTAGGAGCAACTGATCAGCTGACTTATTATGTTTTCTAGCTAAATTGGCCAATTTTTTATGTTATATTATAATTGGTTTATGTCATAGAAACATTTTTGGCAACCTAGCTAGAATCTAGATACAACAAAATATTTGCTAAATTTGTACAGAAAGTTGTTGTTGTAGAGACGAGGTCACCTTTTTATTCCACCATTTAACACAGTTCTTTTTAAATCAGCAGGGTTGCACTTCGGGTTTAACTCATTTAGTAAAGTAATTTACTACTAATTGCTTAATTTATTAATTGAAATCTTGTATGATGAATTGAGCTCAATTAAGGCCTTAATTGCATAGATGTTCTAATTACGCAATTAAGGTCTATGTGTAAACATGGTATTATGACATTTTCATAAACATATGTACATACAACGATATGCTTTTTTAAGGGCAAATGCTGCTTGTTGTTTTAAAATTTATTTAATAAATGTTAATGCCATTATTCAACTTGGGCAAACATACGTTCATTTAGTTGTTCCTTAGCATTAGACTATCGATTTCAAAAACCGATTTACAAACAATTTTGATGTGCAAGTTAAATTCAAAATGCATTAATTACATACAGACAAAAACTTTTTAAGGTTTTTTTGACATGCCTTAAATAGCAAAGAATTCATAATATTAAAGAAAAAACGTGGAAGTACGATTGGGTTTAAGTGATATTTTTATGCTTCAGAGTATTTAACATATTCGAACACATTCTAGCAATTCAGCGACCAATAACAACACAGCAACAGCCGGAAACAATTTCTTGCGGAAACTCATATTATGAATCTTGATAATCGTTGATTATAAATAATTATCGGATGAAATACAAATTAATAAAAACCGCAAAACATGTTAAGAAAATTGTCTTTTATTTAAAAATATTTTTGCCATATTTTCTTTTCTTTTTATGCTTTTGGTATTGGTTTAAAACAAGTGTTTTAAAATGACTTCCTAAATTAAACAAATATAAGTAAAAAATGTATGAACAGATTGTATATGTATGTGCAAAAGCCAAACTTCAACTCTATGTCTGATTAAAGTAGATTTCATTTTAAAAGCAAACAACCCACATTATCATCATATGCTAAAAACACAAGTGGAGCGAACAGCGAACTTTTCGAACCGAACGAGCACAAGTTGTGCTTTTACAAATATGTATACATAGTACGACAGAATTTCAGAATCAAATATAACAGTTGTATTCTTCAATGCGTTAGGTGTTTTAAACATAACACCTCCGCAACAATGAAGTCGAAAAATAAAGGAAAATTTTATGGTATAATAGTAACGACTTGAATTTGAAGGAATTTTGCCAACCGTCGACCACTGTTGATTGAGAACTATAAGAACTTCCCAGCAAAACCTTTGCCTACCTGGTAGGTTAGCAAGTAATATTGGAGATGAACAAGCACCAGTTACCTTTTGGCCGAATAACTAGTTATTTTTGTTTGAGTTGTCTTGAAATTCATGACCCCTGCATACAAATGTGCTTACAAAAATCAATCGAGTAACTAGTTACCAATGATTAACTGAACAAAAGTAAATAAAAATTCAAGGATTTAAGAAGAAAAACATGATATAAAGCCTGTATCCTAATCCTTTTTTGCATATATACCTGCAAGTTTAATAATTAACGCCCTTACTAAAAGAAAGTTATTCTTTCAAAACGAACTAATTACCTCGTAACCTATGAAGTAGTGACAGCTGATTACTCAAATTCAAAAAAATTTTGCTGGGTTGTGTATCAGTTTTTTTATTAATATATCTAATAACCTCACCATAGATGTTGAAGGTGATCAAAAAGAAAACGTGGAGGGTTTAACGTGAAATAACCGCTTCAATGAAATTAAATGCAGAATGGAATTGAAACGTATTTGAAGAAATTGTAGCAAAATATTTTTTTAGATATCTTAAACAAAAAACTTAAAGTGGCGACTTAAAATATTTAATAAAAGCACCAAAACTGTGTGAGAAATACTATTTGTCTACTTAGTGGGCGAATGGCCTTAACCGGGGTCTATATATTCAAAATTTTAGATATTCAAAAAGTACCTAAAAAGTACCAATATATAATATCTACTCGTTTTTCGAGCCAATTGGCACAAAATTTCAAAAAAAGTTATAACAGCATATTTATATATTTTCAAGACCAGTCAAACGCAAACAAAAAGTACCTAAACAATATATAAATTTTGAGGTTTTATCAATTAAGGTTCAAATTAACAAAAATGCCCAAACAAATACTCATCTTTTTCGAGAGCTGTCGGTAAAAGCTGGAATAATGTTTGTATCTTTACTGGTTTTAAGGTTACAAAAAGTACCAAAATAATAATTTTTACTACTTTTTTACTTTTTTGGGCCTGAAATTTTTATAAAGTACTTAAAAGATATTCATATTTTTTTAGACCATTCAAAGCTAATTTGCATTTTGTTTCTATTTTTATTATTAATTACGTCTGCCCTTTTGAGGAAAAGACAAATGGTTTAAAATTTTAAAAAAGTACGAAACATGTCGAAGATTTTTTTCTTTATGTTTTACCGTTATTGGTTTAGAAGTTACAAAAAGTACCTTAAAAGTAACAATTTATAACTTTTGCCCCCTTAGGGTGTAAAATCTCAAAAAGGTTCTAAAATCAAATTCATGTGTTTCTGATACCTGAACGGACGCAAATTAAATTTTATTTCCATTCTTATTAGTTTAAAAGTAAAAAAAATACCAGTTATAATTAATACCCTTGTTTTAACCCCTTAGGATTTAAAATTTAAAAATGGACCAAAAAATATTGGTATTTTTAAAGAACTGTCAAAAGCAGTTTAAATTTTTTCCTGCTTTTGTTATTTTAAAAGTAACGAAAAGTACCATAAGTTACAAAAGTTCCATACATAAAGTACCCTTTCCCCTTTTTACTCTTTAGTGTCAAAACTTCAAAAACAAACCATTCATATTTTTTTGAGTTCTGTCATAAGCAGCTTGAAATATTTTATGTCGTTATTGGTTTAAGAAATTATAGGGGGTATCTAGGCGGCATCAAAATATAGTTTTTGCCCTGATTGAACTCCCCTTAAGGTCCAAAATTATAAAAAAGTACCAGACAAGGGTCCGTTTTTTTGAGCAAAAAACAATGTTTTTAAAATTTTGTTTCTTTTGTGTATAGTTTAGGAGTCCAAATTTTCCGAAATTCCGCCTTAGTAGAAATTTAGGCGTTTGGACTGTACGATGATAAATAAGTCAGTCAATCTGTCAGTCACCAACGCTATTACATATTAAGGTGATCACAATACAATGACTTCTTCTGCTTAATATGTATTTAGTCTATTAAATAAATTCAAAAAAATTGCCATTGACCCGGTTACTATTTGCAAGAGAATGCAATTTTTACGATATAACTACACGTTTAGTGTGCGATTTTATTGCTTCATTATAATTTATAAATTATAATGTTTTATTTCCATTACACAAATACTTAATAGTAATTGTTGCAATGTTGTTATTGTTGTTTTTTTGTTGTTGTTGCCACACTACCGCAACGATTAATGAATGATAACATAGCGGTGAAAATATGGTAAAGCAATGTACAACCACAAAAATATCATAATTATCAGGATGTTATTATGTTATGGACATAATAAAAGAAATGTTAAATAAAAATGGTTATGAACAAGTTAAAACAAAATAACTTAAGTGTGCATATGTGTTATAGATAACTTGTCACAAAGTTTGTAAGTTTGTAATAAGTTAATTAATAAGCCATGTTGAAGGAATTATAAGTGATTGAAGTTCGGAGAAAAATGTATGAAGTTCTGACTTGAGCGGAGTATTAGCTGACAGCAGTTTTTTTAGTTTTTTATAATTCTATTACGGTAATAAGCCTATTTTAGACTGTTATACAGTAGACGCTCGTAAAAAAGAATTCTTTTTTTTTAAATTTCTCAAACATTGTAGGAGCCCGCTTACGATGGAGACATGTATGTTTTATGAATATGATTGGGAGGGGACACCAATGGGGGTCGGTCTTACATTTTATTTCTCTAAAGACACTAGGAAAGTTATGGGCGTTTTTACATAATTTTTGTAAATTTTGTATGGCAACTCCCGTAGATGATGGAGATGGAGGTAAGTATAATGTAGAAATATGATTGGGAGGGAAAACTAATGGGGGTCTGTGATACATTTCATTCCTTTAAGAGCGACTCCGAGGAAGTTGAAGGGTTTTTGCCACAGTTTTTTTTAAATTTGTATGGCAATCCTGTTTGAGACTGAAGATAGGGGTAAGCATGTTCCACAAAAATGTTTTGGAGGAAAAGTTATCTGACCTTTGTAGGGGCCCACTCGATGCTGGGGGAGCGGGCTAAAAAAAACATTAAAACAAATTAAACTAAAACTTAAACTTTGCATGGCAACCCTGTTAGGGGGTCAAAAAAGTGTGAAGGTATGTTCCACAAAAATGTTTGTTTGGAAAAATTAATGGGAGTCGGACTTATATTGCACCCGTGTAGGGGCAACTCTGGGGCAGTTGTAGAGGTTTTTATGTAAAAATTTTATGGAAATAAAAAAAGGATAGCCTTGGTTTTTGGCTTATATCTCGGCCAGTTATAGGGCGATTTTGCTGGATTTCAATAGCGATTTTCTCGCAGATGATTCTGATAGTTTTATACCACTTACGGGTCTATGAAACAGCGGAGGGCTTCAAAAAGTTGATTTAAATCATAACACGGACATAAAGGCAGACGGACATCGCATAATCGACTTCCCTATCTATAAGAAGCAAGAAAATATATACCGTATGGGGCATTACAAACATCTGCACACATATATATAATACCCCTACCATGTATGGTTTTGACATAAATTACTTTAAATTATTTACCTTAATTTTTCTTATTTAAGTAAAGTATGAATTTCGTTGTCGTACCTGAAAATAAAAAAAAAATAATTTTAAATTTTAGTTTTTTTTTCTTAATTTATTTAACCTAAATTTTACGTGTTTTTTAACCGAATTTAAAATAAATCTAGGTAAATGGGTATGTTTCTTGAAATTTATCATCATGTTGTTTTTTGCCGACAATGCAGAAAAGAAACGATTGCAATTCTGTTTCCGTTTTGCCTAAAAGTCCAACAAATAAATAAATGGAAGCTTTAATGCCACCATTGTTAAAAAAGAAGCCCAAACTTTGCAAAGGCAGTTACATTTTAAAATGTTGGAGATTTTACAGTGAAAGGCATAATTTTTTTGAATTTATTTTTTGCTTCAAATAGATCTACTTAAAGGTGTAGGGTTACTTATATCACGCATCCAACGCCGCAGCGCATTTAACATTTTAAATTTGCAACCTTCACACATTGGTAATAAAGATGCCCAATACGAGCGTTATAACTAAAGTTAAAGTTGAAATAGTGAAGCGATCTGCTCCTCAAAATCTTTAACGTCAATTTGTGTGCTGTTATCTAAGTATACAAGAGCCAAAAGTTTGGGAACTTCTGCTTTTTACTATTAAACTTTCAACCAATGTGCCTGCTAGCATGACAACATACATTCTTATATACAAAATATGCATTTATGTCCATGTGTGTGTAGGTTACATAACTATTCAGGCCAACTTCTAAATAACCTGCCTACTTTGTTTTTATGTCGCAGAGTCTAGTTGTTTTGAAAAATTATTTTATTTTCACTATTTTAGCCTACAATTGCAAATATAACTGGCTTTGAGCCAACCTCAAGCACTCTTTTAAATTACATGCTGGCCTTAACGTAGCAGAACAAATAAAAATAGTAAATAAATAAAAAAATAATTATACGAATATAAAATACACTTTTAAATTAATTTAAGTAAAGTTTAAATTACTTTATAGATACAAAAACTTATTCATTACAAAAAAAGGTTTTTTTTTAAATTTGGCTCTTGTTCTCTTGGGAAATCAATAAACTCAGTTCAAAATCAATTCTCAGTTGGCGGAATTATGTGTTTAGATAATATAAAAGTATTATGGCTTTATTGGTCAGAGGTCATAGGTAAAAGTTCAAATTTAAATTTCAAAAATTACTTAGTATAGAAGTGCTTTAAAAAATTATATCAAAAATAGGGTTGCCAGACGGCCTTGATTTGGCCTGATTTTCAAATTTTTTAATGCGCGTCAAGTGTAAAGTGAAAAAGTAGTTTGTCAAGTTTTTTTATAAGTTAATTTTGTTCTCAAGTTTATTCTAGCTATGTAATAATACTTAAAAAAAGTATGTTTATATATGTATCTAGAAAACAAATCTAAAGCCAAATTTTTATTATCAACACAACTAAGGACTAATATGATACATTTTTTTTGTGCAATTAAAGTTTAAAAAATATAGTTCTCTTTCAGTATAATTATAATAAAAGTGCCAACACTGATATTTACCCTATAACTCAAAACTAGTAAATTGATATCATTAAACAGCTAATTTCCAATACGTACATAGAAGCTTTTGGATATAAAAATTGAGTTTATATTTTTGTTTGTTAATTGGTGTCTGCCATTTTTACTTTTTATGATATTCTTGTTTTTATTCTAATAATTTTTATGAAAAACTAAACAATTAATGAAAAAAACAATAGCATGGGTGGCGGTCAAAGGGCAGCAGCGGATACACGGACTGGACTTTATACGGGAACATGCGCAGGTCTTTGACCAAAAATCGCCGTGGGAACGACCGGTTGATGGCTAATTGCGAGGCACGCCTTCTGGTCAATGTTTCTGGCGACAGCTCGACACTCTCGGCAGAAAGGGCGCTCCGGGGCCGGCCACCCTTGGCAGCGTCTCGTGTGGTCCCATACTTTTCAAGGCTGGTGGCCAAATGGTGCAGTGTTTGCGTAATCGGTGCCGGACGACCGGGGATTCAGCGACGGAATTCGCGCTGCGACGAATTGCTACGCAAAAATAGACACGATTATTCCACGTTCTTGGGGAGTGTATGGCTTGTTCAGTTGTATTCTAGATGTAGAATAGTTCACATATCTCAAAACAGTTTTGACAACTTGATAACCATGTTATCGCCTCTCACGAAAGTCATCTTAGCCTGCATACAGTTTTTGCATGTTGTAAATTAATAAAAAAAATATTATGTACTGTAGAGTGTTAAATAGTTGGACGTAGCCGACTATAACTTTCTTATTATTTTTTTATTATTGGTAGAACAGTTATATATCAATATTTATACCCACAGTTCTATAAATTTCTAATCAGATTTCCACTTAAAATTTTTGTCAATATTATGGCTAAACACTTGTATATTAACGCATGAAAATGATTGTCACCCGTTGTGCCGTGATTTACATTTTGGTTATGCATCTACAAAATATCTTGCCAAATAAACAAAAAAGATTCTTTTGTTAAAAATCTTTTTTTAATATTTATAAAATAACAAAAAAGGAAATAATGAAAAGATCATTAAACCTTAAATTTATCAACATACTTAGATATTGAATTAAAAAAGAAAACAAAGGATGAATTCATCATACATAAATAAAAAAATTTATTAATTCAAATATCAACTTATTGCAAAGTTATTGTTCTCCAAATAAATGCAGACAAAAGCTGAATTATAATTTTTCAATCTTTTGAATCGGCATCTATTGACTTGACTTATTTTCATTGACGCGATGTACTTTCTTTTTTTTTATTAATTTATACATTTCGTATTATTAATTTAAAAAAGACAAATTAAAAAAAGGAAGGGATCAATTTTTTCTAAATACAACGATATCTATTTTTGGAGGTAATCCCAATAGATTTGATTTAAGAAAACCAAGTAAGTACGGATCGTACTTATAAATTTTAAATGAGATTTTGGATAAGTTTGAGAATAAAACATTTTGATTTTAGAATGTTTTTTGTTTTCTCTGTAAAGACATTTTTCTGCCGACCTTAAACTTGGCATGAGGATTTTTAATAATGATTTAATCACATTTAAAAACAAGTAAGAGCGCTATATTCGGCTGTGCCCTTCACATTGGACTTTCGAAACCCCAAACCTTTTTTTATTTTTATGCCTTATTTATTTATAAAACATTTCTTTTTTTAATAGAGTGCAGTGTCATATTTTAACCCTCTTAGGGTGATTGGGGTAGCTGTAGGGGTTTTAATCTAATTTTTTTCAAATTTTGTATGGCAACCCCCTTGGGCGATATTAATAGGGGGTTAGTATGTTCCAGGAATATGTTTGGGAGGGAAAATTAATGGGGGTCTGTGATACATTTTATTCCTCTAGGGGTGACTCCGGGGAAGTTGTAGGGGTTTTTACCTTATTGTTTTATATTTTGTAAGGCAAACTCCTCATGGCCTGGGCATAGGGGGTGAGTATGTTCTAGGAATATGTTTGGGAGGGAAAAATAATTGGGGTCTGTCGTACACTTTATTTCTTTCAGGCCGACTCTGAGGATGTTGTGAGCGTTTTTACATGATTTTTGTAAATTTTTTATGGCAACCCTTTTAGGTGATGGAAATAGGGGGTAAGTATACTCTAGGAATACTTTTGGGAGAAAAAATAATGGGGGCTGTGATATATTTTATTTCTTTAGGGCCGACTCCGGGAAAAGTTGTAGGGGGTTTTACTCTTATTTTTTTTTTTAATTTTGTTTGGCAACCAAGAATGTTTAGGAGGACTAACTAATTGGGGTCGGCCTTACATTTGACCTTGTAGGAAGCTGTGGGAGCGATTAAAAAAATTTTTAAATGAAACTTTGTTTGGCAACCCGACTAGGGAGCGGAAATAGGCTGTAAGTATGCTAAAAAAAATGTTGGTGGGGAAAAATTAATGGAAATCGGCCATACATTTCACATTATACGGGGCAACTCTGGGGCAGTTGTAGAGGTTTTTATGTACAAATTTTAGAGAAACAAACAGAGGTAATTTTGGTTTTTGGCTTATATCTCGGTCAGCTATAGGGCGATTTTTCTGGATTTCAATAGCTATTTTCTCGCAGATATTTCTGATAGTTTGATACCACTTACGGGTCTATGCGACATCGGGGGCTTCAGAAAGTTAAATTCAATCAAAGCACGGACAGACGGGCATGGCTAAATCGACTTCCCTATCTATTAGGATCCAGAATTTATATACTTTATGGGGTCGCAATAGATAATAAAGAAATTACAAACGGAATGAAAAACTTATATATACCATTATCACTTATGTGAAGAGTACATATAAAAAATTATGTGAAGGGTATAATAGGCAACTAATACTAACATTGATTAAAATTTCTAATGCTTTGTATACGTGTAGTAAAGATAAGAGATGGAACTTGGGCGGCGTTGCAGAATGCCTATCCATGGTTTAGATCAAATCATGGGGATGGCACCCCCGATACCAGCAGTCCAATATTATACCTCGAAACAAAACTGCAAAACTTTTTTAAGATGTACATACGAGTTAATATTACAATATCAAGGTTTTTTTTTATTTGTTTGTACAGAGAAAAACATGAGACACGTAAATATTAGAGACAAAAAAATTGTATCATGCAGTGGCTATAAGTGTCAGTCATTGCCAATCATTGTCATTCAGTCAATTGCATACGTACTAGTTGTTTGATTGACAGTTGACAGTTAAACAGCAAAACATTTTTTTGAAATATAATACATATCGTTTATTTACTCAAACAATGTAATAACTCAAAAAATTAATTTCTGAAGCTAACGATGCAGAACTGTTGATTATTTTATGGTTTATACTGTAAACAAGTTTTAATTTTTAAATTGATTCTACTTTTTAGGTTTGAAAAGAAATTGCCGCTTGTCTTTCCTGGTAAATGTTAGCAAATCGGAAAACTGCAAACGCGTTCTTCTTTTTTGTGAATTATGACATTGTTTGAGCAATATATGTATAAATATTTTTAATAAGAAGGCAGGTCGGTCAAGGACGATTTTGGCGCTATGATAGCACAACTATGTTTATTAGTATTTAAAGTTTACTTAATCGCTTTGAAAAGTACAGGGTGACAACGCGTTTCGTTTTTTTATCAGTAAAAATAGGTAAATTTAAATTGCTTAAGCACGAAAAAAAGAAAAAATTTCAAGGCGGGTAAATAAAAAAAATCTAAAAATAAGCTGACTTTACGTCATGTTTCTTATCAATCGTAAAATGACGCCAACAAGTGCAAATGAAATCTTTAAGAATAACCTTTGATTTAGAAGGCTTAGAATTTTCTTATCTCGACAATGCTTTGCCTCTAAAATTTTTTTCTTTTTATAAAATGCTTCGCTAATAAAATGCAACAGAATTTACTAAAGCGGACTTAAACCCATGATCTGTAAAATTTTTTTAGTTTTCACAAACATTTTGTTATTTTGCTTTTGTTTAATTTTTAGTTTTCATATCTATTTTGTAATTTTGTAATGAAGGTTTATTTTTGTTGCTAAAAGGTGCTCTTGATTTCATTGTTAATTATTGTTTTATTTGATGTTTGTTTTGGTCTGTTTGTTCTTTTGTAATAAAATGAGATAAAAACAAAATTATAGTTAACATGACACGCATGGTGTTTTGTTTTACTTCATTGTTTTTTTATTACAGACATTTCAAATAATAAAATTTACAAATAAATAGTAAGAAAAGTGAAGGCATTATTCATGCAAAATACGGGCACACTTGAAAAGTTGACTTTAATAAATAGCCATTAATCAAAGACTAATGTAAGTATTAAAATGACAAAGCAAAGTTTGAATAAAGGCGAAGCAAATACTAAAAGCAGTAACAGAACGTTCGCTTTCTTTAACATTTCTTATATCATTGTAATAAGCCATTTATAGAAAGATTGTTGTAAGCATCTGATAAACTTGATAGCCAAATCAAAAGTATAGACTCCTGCTGCCATAGTGGTTGAATTTGTTATGTCGAAGAGCACTCCAAATGTACACAGAAATTGTCTACAGGGTAGCCCAAAAAGTCTTACTCATAATTGATTTGGTATGTACGCACATTTATCTACAAGGTGGGCCAGAAGAAATCATCCGATTTGTGTGGCTCTCATTTCTCGAATGTTGCTCTTTAGGGCTTCCAAGGTCTCAGTCTTGTTCACGTAAACACGGGACTTAAAAAAACCCCAAAAGTCTGAACCGGTTAAATTTGGCGATCTTGTGGGCTAATGTAAATCGCCAAAACGAAAAATAAGGTGACACGGCAACGCCGCCTTCAGAATATCCAGCCCTAATTCGTTCTATTGCGGCAGAAAAACTCGGTTAACATAGCCCTATAGCGCGCACCGTCCACTGTTGTCGATTGCCCAGCGGCGTCCTCGAAAAATATGGCCCGATGACTTCTCCAGCGTGAACAGCGCACCATGCAGTCACTTTGAGCGGGTTTTATGGCTCCATGTGCATCACTCGTGTAATTTCAGTACCCCAAAAGCGACAGTTTTGTTTGTTCACGTACCCGCTGAGGTGGAAATTACCCTCATCGCTCATTATGATTTTGGTCGAAAAATCATTCACTTTGCCCTTGAGATTGAGGATGGCTTGGGCGTAGGTTACACGCGTTTGGCGGTCGACAGGCAGTAGCTGATGCATGGACTGGACTTTGAACGGGAACATGCGCAGGTCTTTGCCCAAAATTTGCCTTAGGGACGACCGGTTGATGTCTAATTACGAGGCACGGCGTCTGGTCAATGTTTCTGGCCAGCTCGACATCCTCGCCAACAGTGGCGATATTCTCGGCAGAACGAGCGATCCGGGGCCGGCCACTGTTGGCACTGTCTCGTACTCTTCAAGATTGGTGGCCAAGCGGTGCAGTGTTTGCGAAGTCGGTGACATACCGGGAAATCGGCGACGGAATTCGCGCTGCGCTTACACCACAGACGAATTGTTACGCAAAAAAATAGACACGATTATTTCGCGTTCTTGGGAAGTGTATCGCTCCATGGCTTGTTCACTTGTATTCTACATCTTACAGATTTGACATTGGCCGCCTTTTCCAAAAATAATAGCAAATTTTAATAAGGTGGTTTCTTTTGGCCCACCTTGTATAATATTAAATATCATTATCTCACTACTTTATTTAATGCTTATTATTTATAATTTTAAGTTAATTTTTTATCAGATGACTCAGATGACAATAGCCAAGTGGATATCGCAATTTGTGATGCCTTTTAGAGCCTTTTTACAAAAACATCAAGCAGTTTGGTCATTATATCAGGATATAAGTTCTTGCACTCTCGTTAACTATTTGCTTTACGAGCTAAAGCTGGCAAAAAATTAAGTAATGGGTATCGAGTATTAGCCCTTTTCGTTGGGTACTCAATACAAAAAAGTAGTTACTCGATGCTTTCAGAGTTGTTTTTAGGCTTGATTGGTTGATTCGTTTAAAAAAAAAATTGTGGCAGGTTTTAAGTCAATCTACTATTGTCTGTGATATAACGCTTCGAAAATTTCTCTAGAAATATACTAGAACTACCTTGTAGCAGATTTGAATATATTAGCTTTAATAGTTTTTTATGTCTCGGCCTGTTGTAACCAGACTTGCTGATTTTAAGTAGCGATTACCTTAGGGATATTTCTGATATGTGGTCGCAAACGAATATTGTAGAAATTACAAACGGAACAACAAATCAATATACACCCAATGTGGTGGGTATTACAGCCCTGGAGAGGAAAGTCAGCGGCTAAATGGGGCTTTCTTGCCAATCACAGTGAAAATACTGATTTTGTTTTTAATATTTTTACATTGTAAAGAGTATGGTTGGAAATTGTAGAACGATTTTATTTCTTATACATTTGCATATCCTTAAACTTTTCATGGCCGGATTTTGAGTGAACAATTACTTTACAAAGTACTTTTCATTAAAACACAAAGCAGCAAGGTTATCTTAAACACCCAAATGAAATAGTACTTTCAAGTTCAGAAGCAAACAGTTTGTTTGTAGCAATATTGCAGTTAAAATTGTTTAAAGGTTAGTTTCTTCGTTGTTTAAACAGCAATTTTTTGCGTTTATGCGTTTTTTTAAAAATAATTACAATAAATTTGATGTTTGAAAATACACACAATATATAAAACTCTTTGTATTCATTTTTTTCATGAGTATTTTAATCAAATTTTACAGATTCATAATCATACAAAGTTCTTTATTTTTAAGTTGTTTAAAAATAGTTTGCCTTGGAAAGATTTTTAAGTTTTCTAACGAAAAGCTGATGTGGAAAATCACCAGCATCATGCAAAAGCAACAACCACAAAAAATTGTGTAAATTTCTCTAGAAAGGTCAAAACATTGAAAGCGTAGTTCAACTGTGGCAGCTTCTGTGCACAAGTATAAGATGACTTTTGTTAAAGTGACCTTAATTTTGAAAAAAGAAAAGTATTTTAATATTAATGATAAGTGGAAAAAGCAAAAAATCATAAAAATAACGGACATATTGACACATACAAAAATACATTTCCATTAGAGACCAAATACTACCATCTTACCACAGCCACCATATGTTTTATGGTATGACCTCCACTAAAGTATACATAAATGATGTTTATTAAAACGAGTCTTAAAGAGAAACATTTTTTTTAAGAAATTTAAAATCGTTTACAAAAGAATTAGGTCATTAAAAATAAGTTTTTTTTTTCAAGATAAAAAGTTTTGGTTTAATTTGTTAATTAAGAATACATAGTACATATGTATGTATGTTTATGTGTGCTTCAGTATGTAGTACGTGAAAACATCTAATGCCTTAACAAAATTAACAAAAACTTTAAATTAGCGCAAATAGTAGGTTACATCGCTTATATTTTAAGAGGGAAATATTTTTTATTCTTACACATTTTTTAAATTTTTTAACTAACACACTCAAACTATGAGAATACGTACGTGTACAAAAATTGTATGAAAGTGCTTGCATGTGTAAATGCATACTTAATGTAACTTTAAAAAAAACTGATTTAATTTTGACATTTCTTTAAAACTTTCTATCACTTTAAAAATTGCAGATATCCATTAGTAAAAATTCTATTTGTATAAACTAAGTTTAAAGAGATTCTTGTGTTACTAAGTTTAAAACTTCAAAATATTGAGTTAAGACAAAGTTACGACAAATGAGCGGCATGTGTGTTCTTATTGCCGGTAAACGCTTAAAATGAGAAATTAAAAGAAAAACATAAAAAATTAAAATAAAATTTTAACAACTACATGACATGAATTTTGTTAAGTATAAATATGTAGTTTAATAAAAAGGAAAATTTAACTTTATCGTTTTATACAATCGGCAAATGTAAATCGAATGTCAGCAAAACTGATTGAAATTTTTAAATCAATAGATTTAACATTGCCTCTAAACTAAAAATATTTTTCGAAAATCTTTTTAGATACAATTAAATTTTTTCTGACATTTTTGATCAGAGTAAAACAGTGGTGCCCACCAGCAAGGGAAGACAATTAATAAAAATGTATGGAAGCTTTTTCCTCGTATGTTTTATCTAAAAAACAATGCAATGTCAACCTATGTTATTGTTGCCACTTTTTTGTTAAATGCTATCTTCGTAATGCGGTTTCTTTTGTTGGCCCTTTTGTTGTGTGCATGTAAAATCTGATTAGTGTTTGTCCACCAGAGACGCTAATGGTTGACACTGGAGTAAAGACATTTCCCGGTTTTATATTTTTTAAGGGTCTTAACCCTCAAGATTCTCTCTTTATGAGTCGGTTTGTCTTTATTTGGAAGAAGATAAAAAAAAATATTTTAAAACGAACATTTAAGTATTAAAACATTTTATTTTTATCGAAAAATATCAGTGGAGTGGAGCTCACTAAACTGTTAAATGGCAAGGTAGACTGTCTGCTTATTGTTTTAACATTATGAAGAAATAGGGAGCTGGAATCTTTTAAAATGGCCTTGAAAAAAGCCTTTAGTTGTTTTTTGAAGAAGGAAAATCACTTAAGGGTTAACGGTAATAGAAGTGACGGATGACGGAGAAGCACGGAAGATAGTACCACTTAGTGGTTTCGGGAGTGCGATACTCACTTTTGCACCTATTAAGATGACTCGAAAGAATAGAAAATTTCCTGCTTTACTACAGTGGGCATAAAACTCCTGCTAACTGCATCACGGAAATATTCTAATCTTTTTTCTTTAAAACCCATCCCGATTACCTAAAGACCATATGGGCTGCTTTTCAACAAGCCTGGAAAAAGACCTTTCAAGTCGGTTAGCCTGGATTTTTTTTATTTTGAAGGGAGTGATTGCGAACTTTGACTTTATGAGAAAAATATAGTAAGTAAATTAATAAATAATAAAATATAGCTCTTCTATAAACCTGTAACTATGTAAATGTGAAATATTATATACAACCCTGGTGCAAACATAGAATTTTTATTATCTCTCAAAACAGTTTGGGAAGATTCAAAAAAAGTTCCACAACTTAAGGCACAATTTAAGTCTAGAAAAAATATATCGCAATCTTTGGGTGGTGGCTGGTTTGCTGCTATTTAATGTATTTTCTAATGTTTTTGCGCCTAATTAATAAAAAATCGGCGATATGTCTTTGCATAAGAGTAAGGACAAGATTGCTTTATATTAATTTCTATTTAACCCGGTGCGCTTCGCTTCCACCATTAAATCGATGAAGCCAATCCTACCCACAAAATGAAAATTTTTTTAGCAAAAGATTGTTTGTCTCAGAACCAATTATCTGAATGAAAATCAGTACAAATGTAAAGGAAATTGAGCTTTGGTTTGCGTTACATAACTTCGGTCTCAATTTGCTATTAAAATTGTAGTTAAAAAAATTTAAATCCGCAAAACATCCCCCCTAGGTGGCGCTGATGTATTTTGTTTAACCTTTTAATTTAAAACAAAGTTAAGCCTGTCGGGAGTGCTAGTAGATCTATAGTTAGCATACTGTAAAGAAGGGTAAAATATGGCCGCTTAAACAGACTTGTATCTTTTTTTTTTGTTGTTATTATTCCACGTTCTTAACATACCTCTGCATATTCTTCAAACGAACCAATACAAACATATAGCAAAAACAAACTCTCTACCGTTATTAAATACCAAATATTTTTCAACAATTACTAAACGGTAACACAAAATTAACAATGAATTAAATTAAATGTATAATTATTATAACAAAAGCAAAAACGACTTCAAACAAAAATATGTTAAAATATTTTTATAAATCAAGATCTTCATGACTAACCACAATTTGTTTTATATTGTTGCCTTTTTTCAGTATCAATTTATTATTTCATTCTCATCTTTATCAACTTTTTTCGCACTTGTTTAGGTACTTTGTGTTGATATAGGTTTACAGAGTGCATGAGTGCAATGAACATATTTATGTTATTGTTATCAGCACTGGGCAAACATGTTAAAAAAAATTAATTTTTTACAAAATTTTTATAAAGAAAAATATTAAAAAAAAAAATTTTTAATCAATATGTAGCTAAACGCGACATTTTTTGCTTATTAATTTCTTAGTATTTAAAAGTATTTATTAATAGAATTTATATTGTTAAAAATAGTTAAAATAACTTAAACCGTTTTTATTTAACTATTAAAATTGAAATTATTCACTTGATTATTTAATTATTACTTTGTAAGTTTTAAGAACCGTTTCGTATCGCATTTATAAAAAGACTAAACACGTTTTCTTTCTTTTTTGTTTTGTTCAAAGTTATTGCCATTGTTGCTGGTCGCAAATACATACATACATATGAACATTAACAGACATACATACGTATAAACTTTTTACATATACCTTTTAGTATGATATATAACGAGAACATTCTAATATGTATGTAAGTAGGTATATGAAAACGATAATGTCGTTAATATTGTTGCAGGTTTTTTTTAAAAGACACCAACAATAAAACGGACTTTTAGCCTTTAACAAGCAACAACAATGCAACTCACCAACCAACAAACAAACATTTTATATTTATTGCAATTATCAACAAATCTGAGGGGAGAGAGCAATAAAGAGAACGAGTAGTAAACGAGGGTCGATCTTCGTTGAATATGAAGGTATTAACCTCGAAATATTCTTTTATTCAGAGCTTTAAAATGTATTAAAAGTTTTTATAAACTCAAATTCTTTTAACATCATCTTTCTTTGTTTTATTTAACGATCCTTCAGTTTTATAAACTACTGTTACCCGAGAAAAAAAAATATAAGTGTTTTTAATAAAAAATGTGACAAAACATTTACTTGTCTGACGTTTTGTTTTGTCTGATTCTTTAAACGTAAACGTGATTGCAAAGTATACATAATAAAATAATAATTTTTATAACCTTCAGATATCAAGTAAAGGGTTCTGAATTTTTTTGTGAGTCTGCTAATACAACTATATTTGTGAATGTTCGTATGACTCCTTGTAGCGAAACTTTGTTGCAAATATAATTGAAAACTTGGTCCTTATACGGACATGTTAAGCCCCACAGTTAGCATTATATTTTTGTTTAGGTAATGAGAGCTAGGGTTCATAATTTTTCGTTCTTTACAAAATTACCTGTCACTGTCATATAAAAGAAGGTTTTGCATGTGTGAATCTATCAATTTTAATACCCTTTACATAGTGGTAAGGGAGGGGCAGCCCCATACAAGTAAACGATTTTTATGAAATTTTTGATACGATATACATATCCCGGATATTACATCAGCTATCGACTTTATATGTCCAACAAGAAATAAATGTACAACAGTGCCTACAACCTGTAAAAAAACTTGTTGGATAGGAGTAAATAAACAGTTTTTATGAAACTTCTGATACAATATACCTCTGAAACTATAGCAGCTATCGATTTAAAACCTGATACAAAGTAGTTCCAGTACAAGGCGTAAATTTTAAAACAATAATTACAAATGAAAAGTTTTTATTAAAATTTTGATAAGAAATGTGTCGGAAATTGTTAAAACCATTAACTTGAAATATCAAGTTTTTGAGTTTTTTATTTAAAAAAAAAAAACTTGTTTAAAGAAGCTTGGAAGTAGCATCGCGCATACAAACGATAAAATTTTGTGAATGTTTTTATTTTAAAAACTAGGATAGCTATAGACTTCAAACTTGGTGCATTGTAATTTTATTATAATATTTGCAGTTCAAAAACAACTTGGCTAGTTTAGATAAGCCACAGTCGAATATAGCGCTCTTATGCTGTGGAGTAGCAAATAAACCGATAATTTTACAATATATCAATAGTTACTCAGGTATTTAACCAAATTAAATTCACAGCTTTTAGTTTTACTGCAAGCTACGTTCATATAAAAAAATATAATATCCTCTACCAACAATATAGCTTATACAGTGGAATCCCGCCCTAACGAGTAAGATAATATCAGGCCCTTACGTTAAATCCAGAAATCCGTTATATAAAACTCCTTAAAAATCTATTGTATTTTGACCACAACATACGTTTAAATAGCATCTGAGTGCTGAGCATAAATAATAAAATATGTTTTCAAAATAATGGTTGGCAACGACCTTCCGTTTTGCTGTTTTTATGCCGGGAGAAAATTGTTGGTCATTCATATATTGGGATTTTGAAAGTGAAATATTTAAATTTTCTCATTTGTTATAACGGATTTTCGTAAAACTGAGTATTTGTAATGCCTTCCACTGTACAAGGTGGACCAAAAGAAGTCATCTGATGCAGTTTAGATTTCGTTTTTTTTTTTCTAAACGAAAAACTTCGATTTTGTTTCTTAATTATGTTTATTTGAACTTTTAGAATTTTATTGGTCAAGACGGGCTCAAACGGGCTCGTTTTATGGCATTTTTTATCACTTCGGGAAGAATTTTGGGTGAAAGATTCTCGCACTCGTGTCGAATGTTGTCCTTGAGGGCTTGCAGGGTCTCGGGCTTGCTCGCCTTAACACGGGACTTCAAAAAACCCCACAAAAAAGTCTGGAACTGTTTAATTGGGCGATATTGCGGGCCAATGTAAATCGCCAAAACGAGAAGGGGCGACCCGGGAACGCCGCCTTCAAAATATCGGTTGTGGCTCGCGCAGTGTATGCTTTTGCTCAGTCCTGTTGAAAGCAATTGTCCTCCAGTCCTAATTCGTTTAATTGCGCCAGAAAAAACTCGGCTAACATGGCTCTATAGCGCTCCGTCCACTGTTGTCGTTTGACTAGGGGCATCCTCAAAACAAATGGCCCGATGACTCCTCCAGCGTGAACAACGTACCATGAAGTCACTTTGAGTGGGTGTAATGGCTCCACGTGCGTTACTTGTGAATTTTCAGTGCCACGGAAGCGATAGTTTCGCTTGTTCACGTACCCACCGAGGTAAAATGAGCCTAATTGCCCATTATGATTTTGTTTGAAAAATCGCCCACTTCGGCCTGGACACAATTAGTACGCCTTCTTAGGATTTGTGTCGCATCATGGCTTGTTCACTTGTATTCAACATCTGTCTAGTTCACAAATGTCAAAGCAGATTTCACATTGGCCGCCCAGCTGCGGCAAGTAAAAATTTTCAAAATATCCAAATAATAAATTTTAAATATGTTCAAAATGAAAATAGAATAGAAAACTCTTCTTCTTAAATAAAGCTTTGTCTTTGGATTAATACCGTTTACGCTTAAATCAATCTTTTTAAGGTTACATCAAGTATGGGTTAGAACTTAATGTGGCTAAAGGTAAGAAATTCTTACTTGTTTTATGAAAAATTCGTACTCACCGTACTCCTGGGACCGCTACAGCTTGATTAAAGTAAAGATCACTTGATTTATTTTTTGAATGTATGTGTCGAAATGAATGCAAATTAATTTTCGTAAGTGCATATTTGTGCATGTACATATGTGCAAACATATGTTTCCTTTGACACATATACAATTCTAAGCATTTCATAATTTTCTTAAGTTTTCCTGTTCTCCAATGTTCAAGGAACTTGCAATCTTGACATTAAAATTATTTTGTGTAGATACACAAATACATGCATATATGTATAGATATATGTAGGTATTCTCGTACTACAGCACACATCTGCATATAGTTTATGCAACCCATTTACTTTTCAAGGAAGATTCTATTTTTTTTTTTCGAGGTCATATTTTAACAAAATCCTTTAAGTAATGAATCCTATATACAAAAATAAATTTTAGTTAAAGAGATAATTATGTTCATTTTCTCTTATAGTTTCTAGTCATTCAACTCATAAAATCTTGTTAGTGTTAAGTGCTTGTCATAATTTTTCCTTAAAACTTTTGTGGAAAATATTGAAATAAATATATTAGAGAAAAAAAAAACTATGCTTAAAGCTTTTGAACATGCAACATCCCCTAGGAAGGACACCACCTTGTGTCATATGTTTTTTGAATGAAATTTTCTTCGTCTCAGAAAAAGAAATAAGGAGGAAAAATAGTTTGACCTTAAATAAATGTATTAAATAAAATGACAAGAAATATGTTTATAATGAGTAGAGAAATAATGGGGGAATAAAAATTCATATTCATACTGCTACACAACGGGATACCTAGAAAATAGTTATTTTAGGGGACATCTAATATTCAGTCATTAAGAAACCACAGTGAGTAAATTTATACTTCCTTTTTTATTTACAGTTAATTTCGTTTGTATTTGAAAAAGTTGAAAACAAGTGAAAAGTAAGTCAATTAAACCCGAATTTATTATGACCTACATTACGCCACTAAATCCTATCCACATTACCACAATACACAGAGTGTCCGCCGGGAAGGTATACTACTTTGTTTTTCCTGCCATTTGGTAAACATTAGTCCTGACAGTTAACAATTTGCTGGCGGCCTGCAGAACAGCATCTTTTAAGAAACATTTAAGAGGTCTAGACTCGACACCTTGAACGAGTTATTCTTTATGGCGACAATCCAAAGTCTTAAAAGACCCCAACTACCAAAAAAGCCCATTAGAAGAAGTGACAAAGAAAAATATGATCTTATCACAAATACTTACAGACATAAATGATTTACAGTTCAAATTTTAGGATTTTTTAAAGGCTCTTTGGCAACTTAAATGTTACATAACCTCCGGGGGATCGATAAAATAAGCAAAATGCTTTTAGAGCTGCCTTTCGCGGCAAAAAGATTAATTCTATTTCTTTTTGACCCCATTATACGGCTTAAATACTTTTCGCCAGTATGGCTAATTGGCTTAGTTAAGTTGATTCCAAGGCCTGAACAGGATTCTCCGAGGATGAAGTTTTACACGCCTACAAGCCTGTTACAAACTGTGTTGAAATTGTTTGGAAAACTGCTTAAAAACAAGCTGACGCCGATCATAAATGACAAAAACTACTGCATTCCATCATATTATCATAGTATCATCCAACAATACCACCTAATGGTACAGATTTAATAAAGGGATTCAAGAAAAAAAAAGTACTCTTTCGCCCTTTTTATCGATGCCTCTCAAGCTTTGGATTAAGTATGCATTAAGGGCTGTTAAACAAACTAAAGCTGTACTTGCCAATTAATTTTTTTAGACTTCTAGAATAGTACACAACCGGTAAGGAGGGAAACTACTTAAGTATCCCTTCACCAATTGGGTCCAGCGTCCTTCAATGGAGTATTTAAGGGCCAATTATCCACTTGCTTTATTACCCACAAACTGTCTCATACTCACATCGACATTTGAGGATGATACCGATTTTTGCAGTACTTATAAAATCGTGAAGAGGTCTTCAACCGCATAACGTAACCCAAGTAGAGAAATGGGCAAAGTTTCAGTAATAATTATGTGAAATAAAATTGTTCTATCAAATTTCGCCAAGATGAACCCATTTCTGATCCTACAACCTATGGATGAGATCATGTTAACTTCGATATACCTCGTATAAGTATACCTTTAAGTAAGTTCAATAAACTTTTTTTTTGGTTTTATGATGCTGAAGCTAGATCTTTTAACAAAGTTTAAGTAAAAAAAAGTATTTTAATATTTCCTTTTTTACTATTAATTTCAATACCATTTTAAACTTAATTATTAATTTCAAATTTATATTTAATTTTTTATGTCCTTATCCAACGGCAAACAAAATTGATTGCCTTAATTTATTAAAAGAAATTAAAACTTTATTATTTTTCTATGCCATTTTCTATTTGAATATTTACATGTTTAAATAATATTGAGAATATTTAACTTCCATAGCAATGAATCTCAGTAAAAAAATCTTACCATTTTAAAATGACAGTAATAGAGAAAATAAATTACGATTCATACCTGCAATGAAAAAAGTAAAGAGAAAACTGAATAAGAAACGTAATAAAAAGTTATAAGAAAAAATAAAATATTTGAAAGGTAGCAAAGGTTGCAGCATTTTTACATAACTTAATAATCTCTATATAACCTTTATTTAATACTTGAAACTTAAAAAATTTATTGTTCTTTAAACATGTATTAATATTTAAGCTTGCATTTAGAGAGCTAAAATAGAAACTGGTACAAAACTGTTAATGGGGTTAAGAGTTCTTATGATTTATTTATTATGAATACGAGGGTAAGATTTTAAAATTTATATATAATTTAATATCAGGTCAAATATTAAATTCAATTTTTACAGTTTAAATTTTAATGCTTTTGAATTTTCACTTAACTTCCGTGAATTTACTTTAAATAAATTTGGTCTTCTTTAATTTTACGGTCTAAAGCAGAGGTCGAATTCCTCGTTAAATTATTAGCGGCGGCGCGACTGAGCAAATATTTGCCGGCGGCAGCTTAAGGTCGACTGAAGCCGATACTATTAAACAGTATTTTAAAATAACATTTTATTTTTAAGAATATTAAAAGAAGTTGGCATAAACTAAAAAAAAATAGAAAAAAGTAATTCTTTGATATTAAAAGTAAATTATTAATATCAAATATGGCTCAACAGCCTCTCTATTGTCGAAAACAGAGAGTTGTTTTTTTATTGTTAAAATATTTATGTTGCTCTGCTTTTCGCAAATGCAACATTCCCGTTTAGAAAGACCCTCTACATGGCGGAATAAGAAGATGACCTCGTCCCTAAAACAACAACTTTCTGTAAAATTTAAGGTTGTATTTTGTTGTTGCTCAATTCCAGCTCGGTTGTCAAAAATGTTGCGATTACGCATACATAGAGTATACACAACCATTATAGAACATAAAAAATTTGCCAAGCTAAGTTGGAAAACATATGGCGGAGATAAAGGTCAGCTGATCAGTTACTCCTACCTTGTCTAAAACACTTTGACCCTCTATAACACGCAGATGCAGACAGTAATCCAAAATACATATTCAACTATTAAAAAATTTTTAAAAACCTGAAAAACAAATGGTGATACCCAGGATTAAAACTAGTAATTACTTCCGATTTTTAAAAGGAAACAGTAGGCACAAGGAAACTTTGGAGGGTCAAGTTAAGCACACCAATTTATTTGGATTAAACTCGATTTTTCAAAAACAAAGGACTTTTTGAATTCTTGATTTATTTTTGGCAGTTATAGCATAGATGGTCCAACGAACCCATATGTGGAACTACTTGAATAACCTGGCTGAGGATAGATTCAGGTCGTTCAAGGTCTCTCCTCGATATAGATAAACGAAGGTTAAGGGAAACCTTGGCCGCAATAACCGGCCACTTTCGATTTGTTACCCATGACAGGAGATTGGGATTGCCTTGCAATGACTTCTGTAAAAGCTGTCAAGACGCAGAGGAGACTGAGAGTATACAGCACCTCTTATACTTTTGTCCGTCACTGGAGGACATTTGGACCAGACACTTTGGCACCGGCAGACTGGATACACTGTCGGATGTGGCCAACATTGGCCTAGCCAACCTATAGTCTTTTATCAAGGATAGCGGTTGGTTCGAGGACAGAGCCCACTACGGGGCGGCTATCGCTAGCCATATACTATAATTCCCAATTTTTATCCGAATTTTCTTACTCAGGTTGATCTATTCTAATTTAATGTATTTTTCTCCTCCTATCTTTTTCTTCTCCAGGTATCACAAAGGGACAAAAGAAACGGACCTGCACAACATTTCTTTATCAATTCCGCAGCCGCCTGTTCTACCTAACCTGACCTTACCTAGCCTTGGTAGAAATAGTAATTATTTTTGTTTGTTATTTTTAAGCAAGACAATTTTTCTAAATAAAAATTAGCAAAAAAAAAGTTTTTTCAGCAAAAAAAATACAACTTTATGGGATGAAACAAGACGCTCCAAGCGGCGGCAGCTTTGAAATAAAAATTAAGTCGTTGGCGGCTCTTGGCCGGCTTTTAGCCATACGATTCGGACCTCTAGTCTAAAACATAGCTATAATATAATACATTCATAAATATGTAAAACATGTCAAAAAAAAAGGAAATAAATCCTTTGTTAATCGGATTGACTGGAATGCAAACACAATATAAAAGAATAAATCATGAAAATTTATTATTAAACCAGAAAAAAAAAATAAATTAAATAATAAAGCACTCTCATACAAAATTCAGATGCTGACTGGAATTTTTGCATTTGTTTTTTTTTTTTGTCAAACACTTTAAAAAAAAAAAGGAAAAGAAAAACCATCTGAAAAGCTCAATAAAGGATTCTATTAAAGTTTATAAATTAATTAAAAATTCCAAGTAAAATTCGTTAACTTTTAATTATCTTGTAAAAAATAACGATAAAGTTTGAACAAGTCAATTTGTAGTCATTAAATAAAATAATTTATTCTAAGGTTGAAACGTAAAAAGAACTTTTAATTAGTCATTAATGATGACAGGGAAAAGTATCAACAAGTAATCATTTCCATTTGAATATTTATTAACATTTTTTCTTAAAATCTATATATGTATGCAAGCAGAGGAGGGAAGTAAATAAATAACAAATTATTAATCGTACAGTCCAAACGCGTTAAGCTATAGACCTAAAATAGGGATTGCAGGCAGTACTAAGAGCGACCAAGAAGGGATGAAAAAAGTTAAATAAAACAAAATCGTTAATTTGCTAAAAGGTATCGTATTCTATTAAAAAAACTATTGAACCAGTTTCTGGTACTTTTTTAAAATGCTGAACCCCGAGGGGTGGTAAATATGGGGGCTATATCAAAACAGGTGCGATCATATTAATTTTGTAAAATTAAAATAATATTTGAGTCAGTTAAAAAAATGTCGAAAAATGGACTGATAATCATCAAAAACTATAGGCTTTGTGCAAGGGCCAAAAAACTTATTTTTGCCGAATTTCATTAAAAAATCTTCAAATTTGCGACTTGCAGCGTAGCGAATACATGGACACCCAGCCTGACAGACGGACATGCCTTAATCGACTCAGGCAGTGATTCTGAGTCAATCAGTATGCTTAAAGGTGGGTCTTAGACCATTACTTTTGAGTGTTACAAATATCTGCACAACCGAAAATTACCCCTACCACGTACGTGATTATGGTTATGATGGTTATAAATATCAAACAAAGGGCTATGAATCCCGATTAAGGACGGAAGTCAACTTACTGGCCCAAAAGTACTCATTAAAAAATTTTGTAGCTTCATAAACGTTGTTGTTGTTCTTGTTGTTTACAACTCCACGTACAGCCAATTCTGACATAAGAAAATGAATGTGTTACGCGTCGAGGTAAAATAAGAATACTACCCTACGGTGAAACCTCTCTTTAGAACTACTTTATAAATAAATTTTTGCAATGCTGCAGCAGCTCACAAAACTCGACTCTTTAAGTTTTAAAGACGAAGAGATATACCAGACTTACACGATGAAATTTTATATTTTTATTCACCCTTTTTACAAACAAACAAAAAGGTCATGGAAATAATTTCATGAAAAATTTCATCGTGTAAGTGTGGTATTATACATATTTATTTCATAAAATTAAAGTGTACATTTCATATTTGTGGGAATTTTATTTTGTCACTCCATAATTTAATTATCCAAAAATTGTATTAAAACACAGGCCAGACAAGCCACTTAACTTAATATGAGCAAATAAACAAACAAGACAGCTTACGAATGACAAACCAAGAGATAGCTAGACACAAGGGAAATTTTACATTAACAGAGTTAAAAACGCCAACGACAAGAGGGAGCTGAAAACTGTCAACTCTCATTCATACTTGATATTGAATGAGAGAAGTGGTTCAGTACATCCGGCAGTCCTACCGTTATAATTAAATAACTTGTTTGCCGCCCATTCTTAACTGTTGTTGGCATGATATTTAATTTTTTAATACATTTTTTGTAGCGTTATTTAGCTTTCATTACATTATTATTATTATTTTTTGGCAGACGTGACATTCAATGGACGACAGCAATTATTATATTTGTGGTGTGTAGGTCGTGAGTTTTTCTGTCTTCCTTGGAAAGTATCTGTCGGTTATTAAACGTTGTTTCACATGCAAACTTTCAATGTTTGTAATTAGATGTAAATAAATATTTGTATGCAAAAAAAGCAGCAATTAAAAGCAGTTTATCAATTTGTTAATTAATTAATCAGTGTCTTAGTAAAAGTTGGCATTAAAATATGACGTTCGTGTTTAAAAGTCCAAATGAAGCAGAAAGAAAATCTGACATTGTGTTAGACAAATCATTTTGCAAAAAAAAAAAAAAAAAAATTAATCAAAAACTGCAAACATATTATTTATTTGAATAAAAGAAGATAAAGCCTTTTTGTCTAAATTAAAAAATTGCATGAATAATTGCTTTTGGAAGTCCAAGTGAGGCTGCTCTTTTCTATATTGAAAGTCGCGGATTTTAACGTAGACGGCTTTCAACGTTACTGACAAATCCGAACAATCGATAATTTCAACAGCGTTGCAGCGTTTGCACCGTTTATAAATTTTTGAAATAATCGTACTTAAAATAATAAATTTGCCACCAGACACCCTGTACAAAATTATAGGAAACTTTTACGATCAAGTAAGGTTTCGATTCAAAGGCTGTAATTTACCCTTTCCATCGTCTTAAGGATCTACTTTTATGCAAACTGCTCCCAACTAGTTCAATGTTTTCAGGAGTCCTTAAAGATCTATAATATCTTTGAAATTGCGACCTGTACTTTAATCACACATCTGGTGTGGGTATAATTACCCAAATTTCAGGAAAAAATATTTTTTATTTTACGAAATTATTTTTTTTTAATTTTAGCGTCAATGTTTCATTTGCTTTTCCTTATTCTCAGGGGATCACAATGAGTTAAAAATCCCTGGCGAAAGTTCTTCGCTACTATCCTTTGTAGTTTAAGAAATATGTATACATGAGTATGCAATATATCACTTGAGTGTAAACAAATTGCTGACAAAAACAAAGAGCACAAAACGCGTAGCGTTGACAAAGCACAACAAAAAATATTTGGCTGCCGTTTTGGGGACAACTTGTAAAACAAATACAACTTAATAGAGACATTAATTTTTTAATCACCTAAGTAGACGACAATGTATTTTAATTGTCAACCTTTTATAGATAAAATAATCGTATTTTAATAAAAAAGAAATACATTTGCTGTCCAAAATTATTAAACAACTTTAAATAAAATTTGAATTTCTGTAAACAATTTGATCTCAATTAAATATAACCGACAACTATTCAAATTAAAGCGCCAGATGTGGGTTTATTTTGATATTTGAATTGGCATTTCACATAAGTTCGAATTAATTAATTTATATTTTATTTAACTACAACTATATATAACTAAGTATGTTTACTCGTACATATGTGACAAAAGGGCATAAGTGCTTAAGTCGACTTAAGCAAAATTTGAGTTTATGCCACCTTTGTTATCTCCATATTCAAAGTTGCCCAAGAGCAAAGTTTTATTTATTTTCTATGATTTTTCAGCAAGTTTAAGCAAAATGACTTTTTAATTAAACATGAAAAGTCCTATCTTGGCTAATTTGGAATAAGCACTTAAGTTTTGTTATTGTGAATAACCTATTAAATACAGAGTGTCCGCCATTTTGGCAAACAAATTTATTATGGAAAACTATTCGGTAAACCAACGTGTTTAAATCGTTAAAACATGACAACCCCGATTTCCATTAAAAAATCATAATGAGTGACGGGGCACATTTTTATTTGAAAGGATATGTGAATAAATAGAATAGTCGGTTCTTAACAATGTAAAACCCTAAAATTATTCATCAGGCACCTTTGCATCCATTAAAACTAACAGTCTGGTGTGCAATTTGATCCGGAGGAATCATTGTACCTTATTTAAACGGCGTAACGGTAACTGTCAATGGGAAGCGATATCGTGATATGATTGCTATCTTCTGAAAATACAAGCTCGGAAGGTATTTTTGTTCACTTCTGCGATTTCATTTAGATGCCGGAGATAAAGTTTTAGGCCACCGATTCTTATATATCCAAAAAACAATTTAAACTGAATTTAATTAAATTTTCCAAAATTAATTAAAATGATCCAAAATTTTATTTTAGAAATTATAATAAAAAATATTTATGACGCCAAATACTATTCGATTATTTTTGATGAACCCACTGATTTATCAGGAAAAAAACCAAACCACTCAATATCGAAAGGCAACAAGGTACCAATAATACAAAAAGTTGTATCGTTTGTTAAAGAAACCAGCAAATTTATTTTTTAAAAAGCATTATCCTAAGCGTAACGCAGGTTTTTTTGAAATATCCAGGTACAAAGTTGACTCCATTATGCGAAACATGATGAGTGGATCGTCATTAGTTAATTTTGCAACTTGCAGTAAGGCATTGGAAAAGGTACCCGAGTGGAAAGATAGGGATACGTCTTCAAAAGCCTAATTATTAAGAACTTCTCAGAGCACTTTCCAATTTATTTGCGAACTACAGATTCGAAATGATATACTTACTGTCACACAGCCACTTAGTGTAATTCAACAAAAAGGATCATCTCTTATAAAATACCTGATAATGTGTCTTGAGACTAAAAGGAATGAAGCCCAAACAGAATTTAAAATTATTTTTGAAGAGGCAAAAAATATTTTGGGAATTTTAGTTAAAAAGCGTAGATTTGAAAGAAAAAATCATTTTGAAGATGTAGAAATATACTACCGCATGGGGGGCTCCCTACTCTTAATTGAGTCGGTTTTACAAGAGTTAAAAAAGCGTTTCTCAAAGGACGTCCTTTATTTGTTTAACATCCCTCAGCTTTTGCCTTCAGAATATTACTTCATTTACTGATTTAGAAATTTTAATTTCATAATTTGCAGATTTAATAAAATTTGAAAAAATTAAAAAAAAAACTGCTTATATCGAAATGAAAGGCTGACATTTTGCATTGGAAGCAAAAATGAAAGATTTTGAAAGACCGCCCAGAGAATATAATAGATGTTTTAGCAAGATGTGACCCAGATATTAACCCAAATATGCGAAAAATATGCATAATTTTTGTTAAAATGCCGGTCAGTAATGCTGCGGCTGAAATGTCATTTTCCACCCTTCGCCGTTTTAAAACATGGCTGAGATCCATCATGACAGAGACAAAAGGCTTAGCAATGTTGCATTTCAAAATAAATTGAAATTGACGCAACTGTCGTGCTTAAGTTGGCTTAACATGGTAATACAAAGTATTTAGATTTTATGTAATCAAAATATTATGAAATTCTCTCCGTGTTTAAGAAAAAAAATAAAAGTCTGTTCTAAGTATTTTTCATGTTTACACGGATGATATTGGTAAAATCAAAAGCGGTTATTTCCTTGCCAGTATCCTGTTGGGGTAACGCCATATGGTTAAGGTTCTACAATATTAAAAGAAACATGAAAAAATTCTGCATTGATTTTGATTGTTTGTGTATTGTTTCATTAAGTGTAGCCACCTTCATTAGATGCTGTAAGTGCTGCCAATCTTTCACACCTCTGATGTGATGAGAATACACAAGTTTCTAAAATGGTTTAGAAAATAAACATTTACCGAACACTTTTTTGTATCCGTATTTGCTCCCACTCAATACATGATGAGATTTTTTATTATTCTACAACATATTTTGACAAGTCATAATATATGTATTACCATGTAAAAGTACCTTTAACAAATTTGCTTCAACAGGAAACCATAAACTATAAATTGAATAAATATGTTTTTTTTTTGCCTTTTATGTAATTATAGTTATTTTAAATGAATTAACCTTTTTTGTTGAGTTTTGGTTTTAAAAAACCGCTAAAAGCTAGTTTTTCAATTGTGTGCTGGAATTACAAGATGGCATGCTTTGCAGTCAGGCGCGGATTCAGGGGGGAGGAACAAAGGAAATACCCCCCCCCCCCCAAATCTTTAAAACTTCATACGTAGCTACGAAACTAACATTTTAATTTGTGTGCTTTATTTAGGATTTTTCCCCCAAAAGCTTGAGCTGGATCCGCGCCTGTTTTAAGCGATTAATGCATGGAGACACTGCAAGAGCATAATTTCACTTGAAGAGTGTGACGGGTGCGACCCTACAAATTGGAGTTTAAGAGAATTTTGACTTTAAAATTGAGCTGTGCAAAATATTTCTGAGAACGAGCTTAATTTTTTTTGGATTTTTAGGGTAGCTTTAGGTGTTTTTAATCGTATTTGATTCATTATTTCTACAAAAAAACTGGTTTTGCTTAAGAAAAACCCTTTTTCAAAAAGTTTTTTTTAATGCAAAATAAATCGGTTTTTCCCAATTTAGCCCATTTTACGTGAAATTGACCATATATAATTTAAAACAATTATTTTCTTTTAAGAATGATTTTATGAGAAAAACAAACTTAAAATAGAGAATAGACCTACAGTTTGTTAGGTTTAAAAAAAATCTTAAATGTTTAAATTTGTTGAAAATAATTCTCAATAGGTTTCCTGAAATAATTTCATAAGGGCAGAAAATATTCATGAGGTTTTTAAAGAGTTTGGTTGAGGTCTTCTAATGATTTGCCGGATGAAGTATTAAAATGCATGTAAACAAAATAAAATCTAAAATACACCCTATAAAAAAACTAGTCAAACAATATTACAAATGTAAGAAAAATTGTGACAGCACCCAGTAACAATGAAATTGCCATTATGTTTTGAAATATAAATTGCAGCATCTTATTTATTTGTTTTTTTTTCAATACTTGTATGTATGCGTTTGACATGTTTGTGACGAAATTAAGAATATATTTAATGAATTAAAATTTTTTTAAAATTTCCTACTTTAAAGATTTTGCAAGGTATTTAATAATGAAACAATTTTAAGTTACTGGTATTTTTTCTAAATTTTTGCTACATATCTAGCTATAATTGCACACAAATGTTTCGCATTTTATTTGTAAACATTCATATAACTATAAAAATAAATTTCCAAGTCTGAAAAGCATACCAGAAACAAGCAACTTTTATAACTCTTTTATACAAAAAATCAAAATAAAAGCCAAATATAAACAAGCTGAAAGCCGAATGAAAACAACAACTGAAGCACCATCATACAAATGCACTTGCTGTAAAGTTTTGACTGATACAAACTACATCCACAATTTACTAAAAAGAAAAAACAAAAAATCAAAAAGGATAAAACAAACTTTGCTTTTTGGCTCTCCAACAACTCTTTAAAAGCACTTCAAAAATTTTTTAACAAAAACTTGAATATTTTTGTATTAATTAAAGTAATTTGCTGAAAATAATCCTTTCACATCTTTATATGTATATACATACAAATAAATGTATGTTTGTAGGTTCAATTTGGCCCTTGATTTTATGGGCGAATTGAAGCCATTTATCACTAGTGTCTTTTTTAATTTTTTTTTTGTTAACTGAATGTTGAGGTTTTAATAATGATTCACTCACTTTTTATTAATCTGATGGGTGTTTGTTTTATGTTGAAAATTTTTATTAATTTCCTTTCATTTATGTATGTTTTTTGTTGCTTTTAGTTTTATTGTCTGTAAACAACCTTACAACTTTCTTTTCTTATTTTTTTTTATTAATTTCTTTCTGTATATTTATCCATACAATATGATTTTATGTTGCTTTTGCGGCAACTACACTTTTACAACTAATTTGGCCAATATGCAATGATGGCATATAAAGGTTCTAGATACAAGTTTGCAAAAAAGCGAAACAAACACAAAAGCTATGCAGACAGGTTTTGTTTAATCATATTGTACCAATTTCAAACAAGGCTTTTCCTTCATTGTTTTTGTTGTTGTTGTGGCAAGTGATGGTAGAATCATCATTATTGTTTCCATTATCCTACGTTTATAATATCGTACAAGTATGTAATTATGTATATACAAAAAAGTAAACTTAAATCAGCTGTTTGTTCGGCTACCAATACTTTTAAAAGCCGGGGTGTTGCTTAAGCAACAACAATATCAAAGAGTTGTAAATTTTTCTGGGAGCTGACAAGAAAAGAAACAAAAGCCGAAATTAAGACAAAACTGTAATATGTGAAGAGAGAGAGAGAGAAATAGGAAGCCTTTCCTTTTTTCGAGATAACACATTTTCGATAAATGTACAGTTTTTGTTACTAAACAGCAGAGATGTTAACTTAAGATGTATTGTATTTGTTGATATAAGTTTTTAAGCTTGTAATTTAAAAAATAAGTTATGTGTGATTGTATTTAAATGGGATTGTCATCGTTTAGCTTAAATTTTTTTAATTTTTTTATTGCACAAAAATATTTCTTTCATCTTTTTTTTAGCAAACTATTATGGGTATTCACAAAGGTTGTATTCAAATTAAGATGAGGGCAAATTTATTTTTATTATGTTCTAATCTATAAAAAATAGCGTTAAATAAAACTGTCTTTTAGACTTTTTAGAGGGGAATTTAATTTACTCACAAAAATAAACTTCAAACTTGTCAACACATGTTAAAGTATTGAAATACAAACGTCGAAATATTAATACATACTTAAGTATGATTTTGTGAACAATTTTATTTTGATTTTTGTTAAGTGTCGTTGAAATCTTTGTTTTGAAATTTGTAGGTTAGGTTAGGTAGAGTTAGGTGAGAAAAAGTTAGGTTAGGTTAGATTGGGTAAGGTTAGGTTAGGTAAGGTGAGATTAGGTAAGGTAAGGTAAGGTAAGGTAAGGTAAGGTAAGGTAAGGTAAGGTAAGGTAAGGTAAGGTAAGGTAAGGTAAGGTAAGGTAAGGTAAGGTAAGGTAAGGTAAGGTAAGGTAAGGTAAGGTGAGGTAGGGTAAGGTAAGGTAAGGTAAGGTAAGGTTAGGTTAAGTTGGGTTAGGTTAGGTTGGGTTAGGTTAGGTTAAGTTGGGTTAGGTTAGGTTGGGTTAGGTTAGGTTAAGTTGGGTTAGGTTAGGTTAGGTTAGGTTAGGTTAGGTTAGGTTAGGTTAGGTTAGGTTAGGTTAGGTTGGGTTAGGTTATGTTAGGTAAGGTTGGGTTAGGTTAGGTTAGGTTAGGATAGGTTAGGTTAGGTTAGGTTAGGTTAGGTTAGGTTAGGTTAGGTTAGGATAGGTTAGGTTAGGATAGGTTAGGTTAGGTTAGGTTAGGTTAGGTTAGGTTAGGTTAGGTTAGGTTAGGTTAGGTTAGGTTAGGTTAGGTAAGTTGAGGTGAGAAGGATCCTAAGCCCCCGCTTCAAGCAAAGAGAAAACAACCTTTGTGGGAAAGTTCACAAAAATTTAGTGATGCGGACAAATTTCCTTAACAATTCCCAGCCCACGCCCCCCGAATCCACATTTGGTAAAATATCTATACCACGTAAGATGCAATCGATGTCGACTTTGAATATGCTACAATGTATTTTTTATTTAATGTTTATATTTTGAAAGAAAAAAATGGTTTGGAAAAAGCAAACGAAATAATACCCCCATACGAACGGACCAATTTGATAAAATTTTTGACACACTATGTTTCAAAAACTATAACAGTTATCGGCTTCCATCTTAGTACAAAGTAGTTGTGCTATAATATCTACATTTCAAAAAAACCCTTTCTTTTGGTACACAGTTATTGCAAAATAACATTTATATTTTGAAAAAAAAAATAGGTTGGGGGGATAAGCCCGGGGAGCTGTAGTCCCCAAAAAACAAATAAATTCCATAAATTTTGAATACGGATTTTTTGGAAACTTTACCAGCTATCGGCTTCAATCCTGGTAGAACGTTTTTGTGCTATAGTATCTACATTAAAAATTTGTTATGGTGGGTAAATAAGACTCCTCTCAGTTGTATTAAGCGCTCTTGCTTGTTTTATAATGAGATTTTCTATTTCAAGCAAATTGCTCCCAAACAGTTACCATCCAAGAAGTAAAAGTCTTATTAAAATAACAAAAAAATGTTTTGCTTCATTATCTGCGTTATTATTGCGAAAAAACATTTATATATTTTTTACTCAAAACATTTTAAAAACAAATTTGAAAAATAGACTTGGAATCTTAACACTGAATTGTCAATTAAAAAATTTTATGTTCTTTTATTAGCTCTTAAATTTGTATTTAGTACAATGGTACCGCCCAACGTATTACCTTGGAAATTCCAAAAATTTTTGGTAAAAAGTGTTAAGTGTGAATGCAGTTATAAAATAAATAATTTTAATATTTTTTAATAGATATTTTATTTTGGTCTTTTATTATTTTATATTTTTATCCATCTGTTATAATCATTTACTTTTTAATATAATTATAAGTAATATTTCATTGAACTTTATGCACAAAAATCTTTTCATTCATATAAATTTATTTAATTTCAATCTAATTCAGTTTCAGTTTTTTGTTTTTTTTTATTTTATTTTTTCTTTTGTTTAATAATTTTAACTTTCTTTGACTAACTGGTATCGCTACGTTTACCCTCAGCCGCCAACAGTTTCTAACTGTTTTGATTTCCATCACTAACTTTGAATTAACGTGGCAAAAACAAGTCCTAGCACCCCCATCACCTTAACCACATGGTTTTTGTTTATTTTAAACGATAAAAACAAAGTACAGGACCTTAATAGGAAAATAACGAATATTTGTTTGTACCTGCGCACTGGCTGCTAAAATAGCCGATATGTGTTACACCCTGTCCCGGGCTTACTACCGCTAAGCATCAATATAATATACTCACTCATGTATGTGCGTACATCCCTGAATACAAAAATACTATCCCACATAATTGTTATTAATTCTTAATAACAAAACACGTATAAAAAAACAAAAACACGAAAAGAGGCTTTCGATTTACGATACGCATACTCCTTCTTCCAGGCGAATACATAATGTGCTTTACGTTCAATGCTTATACGTATTCATACACATGTTTTATATGTTTTGTTTTGAACTACACAAACACCCACACACATGCAGTACTTGAAAAAAAAAAAAACAAAAATACACGCGTAAAGTTTTTCCAATAATCTTGTCATACTTCAATAGTTAAAGTCACAATAGTGATTTAGAAAAAATTTTCTTTAAAAGTATGTTTGAGAAATTGATAATATTTCTTGTTCATCTTCCTTTTCATTCAGGAAATGTTTTGCAACCACTAATGTATCTGAGTAACAAAAAAAAATTCAAGTTTTACTAACAAAAAACAACAACATAACAAGAAAATTGCTGCGAAAAACACAAAGGCTTTTCTCGACTTTTTAGGTTGTTGTCGTCTCTACAATATTCATTGTCTCTTCCTATTTTTTAAAACAAAAGACACTTCAAAATAAGGTATAACAGGGCTATTAGAAAATATTGCTGAGGAAGTTTCGCCTAGAGAAGGCTTTTAGTGAAAAATCTCTCCATTATAAAAAAACGAATTTATAATATTTTCTACTTATTCGGTTTTAGGTTCGTTATTAAAATTGTGATTGCTTAGAATGAAAATTTTTATTAAAAATTAGGTAATTTCGATCCTAGGCGCGTGTAATGCATTTCCGAAATCAGCTGCGATTTCTTGTCAGCACTTTTTCTATTCGGTACTACTGTAAGTTGATAAAAGCAAAATAGAATGAGAATAAGATAACTAGGGTTTTATGGGGATTTAGTTCGGTCTAAACAAAAAAGAATATGAATATATTTCCAGTGTTCGAACTCTAGTTAAAGTTTGCTTAACAGATTCCTTGCATGATTGAGGAGCAATTAAGGTTTGCGGTAATCACCTTTATGGCGGCTTGACTATAGTTCGAAAAATTACTTTAGATAGGAACGACAGATCAAGCTGACCGCTGAGCTTAGGTTAGGTTAGGTTAGGTTAGGTTAGGTTAGGTTAGGTTAGGTTAGGTTAGGTTAGATAGAACAGGCAGCCGTTGAAGGAAAAGATACAGCTCACTTGGGTCCGCTTAATTCGGTCCCTTTGTGTTACCTGGAGAGGCAGATAGAATAGGTTGAGACGGAAGGAAAAAACACAGAAAGAAAACTCGCTTTCTAAAATCAAGAATTTTATTCTTGAATTTATCCAAAATCTTTCTTGAAATTTTTAAGTACGATCCTTACTTACATTTTTTTAAATTAAGCCTATTCGGATTGCTTCAACAAATCAAGCAGAAAATAGCTTGTTGTTTTAATATATTATTTTACATTTGAAAACAAATTGTCTCTGTGGCCTATAGGTAGAGCGCTTGTACTGCAGTGCGGAAAGTCCGTGGTTCGAATCTCAGCTTCGGTAAGTACAAAAAATGAAATTTTTAAATTATAAATTTTAAGTGTCTATAAAATAAAAATAAAATATAAAATTCTTCTTCTTTAATAAAGCTCCATAAATTAAAAAAAAATGACATTTCATTTTCGAATTAATCCCGTTTACGGCTTAAATCAATCTTTTTCACGCTTACATCAAGTACGGTTCCGAACTTAAATCAATCCTTTTTTGGCTTAATTGTGGCTAAAAGTAAGAAATTCATACTTGAAAAATTTTACTTGGAGTAAGAAATTTCGTACTTGATTTAAGAAAAACCGTACTCACCGTACTTTTGACACCGCTATGGCTTGATTTAAGTAAAGTTTTCTTTCATAATTTTTTGTGTGAAGAAATTTAGAGAAGGATAGGTAAGAAAGAAAGAAAAAATAGAAGAATGAAGCAGACTTACCAAGGTCTCTGGTGGAATCGAACCCACAACCGCCTGACTGGTAGACCTACCGGGGCACCCACTGAGCTTGTCCCATAGTGTCTCTGCCTGAAAAACACTGCAGTCATTAGGAAGTTTAAAGGACTCATTTATACCCAGCTCTCGATAGAGGACAGCAGCTCTGACCCTCCCTTCTATTCCTTAAGAGTTTGTATGTCCTGCAGTCTAGACGGCAGCCTGTCAATCAGCAGTATTATTACATAGTTACAGGTGGCCTGACATGAATATACAAATCTACTGCTTCATTTTGTATTCCCAATAATTATGCCATAGACAAATGACACCCACGTAATTTGTCCCAGTCAATTTGCCGGCCCTTTCGCAGCAACCTCACGCAGAGAAAAAAAGCATGGTTGAGTATGGTCAGGGGAATATGATCACAGACAATTTCATCTTTCTATAGTTACGAAGATCATTATTATGACTGCCACAACCATACTTAAGTTCCAGTAAGTTTTTGACGAAAAATGCAATCATAGTTATGATAAATATTACCAACAGCAAAACGATAAAGTACAAAAAAGCGACAACAAGCTTCAAAATTATTTTTTTTGTGGAAATTATAAAAAAATTATAGAAATCCAAATTTTTTTGACAGGGCCGTTTCGGAGGGTGGGATTAGAAGGATACCTCCCCCTGCCCAAAAAAGTTCAATAATTTTATTTTTATGGTATTTCAGGCATAAGTTTTAATATATACATTATTTTTTTTAATTTTATTTTATGTAACCGCCCTCAAAAAGGTGCGAGGACAAAAATGGAATTTTACAATCTTCTGTGTCCATGTTTAGGGTTTCCTTAACTGTAAAAGCTTTAGCTTTAAAAATTGCATTTGCCACAAAAAAACAAAAGTATTGGAAATTAAAAAAAATTAACTTTTCAGAGGCAGCATTAGTTCGTCTAAGGGAAACTTTTCCGCCCTTGGTTCCATTTTTCTTATTTTAAAGCTTGAACAGCATATGACCATGAACATTTTTTTGCCCGTTTAGGAGCACTAAGTAACTTTTAAAAAGCTACATTAACGAAAAAAATAAAGTAATGTCCGGCCAAATTGCCTCAATTTGTCAAACAAAGCATTTTCTACCAGGTCTTAAACCCAACACAACTCAAAGCAAACGTCAGCCAAAAAATGTTATAAACATACGTAAGTACATTTGTATTTACACACATTCATTCAACAAATGTACATATGTATATGAATGATTGTTGATTAAATTAGGTTAAGTATTGTTACAAATTGAAAAGAACTTCTTGCAGCTTACAAAAAGTTATTTTTTTTCTATTTATTTAATTACACATGAGCACAATATACATATGTAGTTTCATTTTAATTTTCTTAAACGTAAAACAGAGGTTAAGGTTTAATTATACGTGACATAACCATAACCACAGAAAACATAACCATAGAAACCAATTGAGTTTTGGTGTTAATGGCAACAGTTATGGTTATGGCGTCATGGTAAGTCAAGTGTAATTGAACCTTTAGGTATGCAATGGAGATATGTTTGTGTATAGTGAAGCTCTTGGTCTTACTTGGTCATTTGGGTATAAGAATGAGAAATAAAATAATGAAAATTAAATACTAATGATTCATTAGTAGTTTTCCAATAGTTTTTCAATGGGTGTGTGTGTATGTATGTTTACGATTTGAGTGCAGTAATAATAATTAATAATACTTTCTAAAATATTTCTTAACATTTTTTTAGCTTTTCTTCCTTAAAATTGTGTCACGTTTCATTTGTGTCTATTTGTGTTTTCGTTTTGTTTCCCTGTTTTTGTTGTTGTTGTTTCTTATTCATATCAAGGATGTGGTTGAGGTTTTGTTTTTGTACAGTTTTCTTTTTTATTTCTGGTGTTTTCTTTTCGGTTAAGTTTTGAAAAGGTTCACTGAACTTTAATGCAACTTTTTTTTAAGGTATGATTAATTGGTTTTTCTTCTAAAAGGTGGCATTTTTGTGGCAACAACGTACAAAAGTTAATAAAAACTATAACGGTTAACTAAAATCAAGAAGGGGATGTTAAGGAATTCTCTCATGAAAACAAGTTAGAGAGAATATGTGTGCCTTAAAAAAAAAAATATTATTAGTTTTAAGTTTATAAAAATTATTTTATATACATATATTAAGGACTTCTTTGGAAATATTTCTTTTTTTTTTTTTTTTGATTAAGACCATATATGTATGTATGTACGTATGTTTAAAAAAAATTTTAGAAAAAAAATCCAATCAAACTCAGTTTTAAAAATTTGGGGTTTTCCACATTTAATTGTGGAACAAAAAACAATCATTCAGGGAAAAATATCACACAATAGTCCAAACTGGGTTCGTAATTATTATACCAAAAAATAAAAATTGAAAAATTATTTTTTTTTAATTTTTTTTGCGCAAAATTAATTTTTAATTTTTTGATTTTTATTTATTTTGTTTTTTTTTTCACAAATAGTTCGTTAGGGTATTCACAAGGTTATAAAGTCATATGTCTTAAAAAAATAAAACGAGAAAATACTACTGTTGTGAGCATCCACTCACAATTAAGTGTGCTATTTTAAATTTGAATCAGCTGCTGGAGAAAACAGAAAAATAAGTAATTTTAAAATTATTTTAAAATTAATGACTGTAATTATATCAACGGCTTCACTAAAGAGTTTCGGCCGCCCGGCTCAGGTTTCTACTGTTTATGACAAAACTATAAAAACAGTTCAAAAAGTCTTATTATTATAGAACTTTTTTCTTTTAAGCACAACAATTTTTTAAAGTATTGTAAAATATTACAACTTTAAGACAATATGACCTGATAGCATACCGTTTGAATACCCCAATTATTTCCGTCCCTGGTAAAAAATGCTTTTGCCACTAAGATCAGTTTTATGATATTAACGCTGCTTATAAACTAGAGACCTGCACCAAGTCCTATTCAAGCAAATTCAAGAACCGCATAATTTTCTAATTCTTGTGTTATTGTGCGGTTAAAGGGTTTAAGTGCTGAAATGTAGAGTAGCCAAAACAGTTTTTGTGCTGCAGTGTAAAGTAGCTAAGAATAAAGAGTGGTGTCGAGACTGTGGTCGATAAAAAAAATTACTGTGCCTATGGTGTGGCAACAACAACAAAGACTTAAGAGTTATGTTGTTGTTATGTTAAAAAATAATAATACACACAATGTTGAGTGGGTACATACACAAGCAGGCAAATCAATATAAAACTCATGCGTAATTACATTACATTACATACATATGAACATTCAAAATCAACCCCCGTTTTTTATAACTATCACACCAAGAACATACCGCCAACAGTAAAGTTTCGAGATGAATCTAAATGGAAGTGTGCGATCATGATGAATTGATGTGCCGTGGTTGTTTGCTTAAATGCGCTTAACTGTGAATATATTTTTCATTTAAGTTAAGTTAAGTAAACAAAAGAGATGGCGAACAATACAACGCAGTACTTAATTTTGTGTGTGCACACGTAAGGTATATGAAATGAATTGAAAATTCGAGACGATGCCTTATTTAGTGTCGTCTTGGGCTGGCCCCTATTATAAACCTACTACTATTATAATTTGAACTTTTCGTGATCACATTATGTTTGTATATTATTCTTAAAGCAAATATGTCATATGGTTGACGCAATACAAACTTATTAATTTTTAATGCATAAAAATAAAGTTATTAAACTTGACAGAAAAAGTAACTACGTGCATGTGTGTACATTTATTTTTGATAGTTATTGGCATTATAAAAATGCCAGCTATTTTTGAATTCAATTATGTCTGTATGACGCACAATATTTTGCAATTGCACACAAAAGTTTACAAACTAACAGAAAAAAATAGTTTTTTAAAAAGAAACGCTGACGAAAAACACATAAAAAAACAGTTTTGTCATAAAATTCTTTTAGAAATCTTTACTTTTCCTGGATGCAGATTTTAAAATTAAAAAAAAATTCAAAAATTTTAAAATCCTTTAAAACGATTCTTTAGGGTCGTTAAAAATGGTTCGATTTTGATTTTTAACTGTAAAAATATTTTACTTAAATTTTTATCTAAGTATTGAAAAACTATTTCGCTTATTTCTAGAACTTTTGCCAAATTGATTTGGAAGAACGATGATTAAAATGTTTACAATTAGTTTACAATTAAGTGCGGTGTTAAGCAATAGCCAAATTAGTGGACATTTAAATTAACATTTCGTTATTTATGTAAACAAAAAAAGGTAGAAAGTGCTAAATTTATTTGCAGGAAAGAAACGGCATAAACTAACACCGCCTTCAATTTACTAATATTACAGAAAATTAAAAATGTGTTTGGGTTATAAAAACCATTATATTATGGTAAAACCAATAATATTTGTTATTTTTGTACTCGCTAGACAAAACCCTTTTATTCATAAAAACTGATTTTGTAAAAAAAATCGTTCTATATAACCTTTTTAAATTTAAAATGTTGCTTATAAATTAGTCCCATGATATATGTAAAATTGTGATTCATTCGGTTTATTGCTTGTAAAATATTTAGCTCCCATCAACATTTATTCCCAAAAACAAATACCAATTTTACAAGAGTACATGTATAACATTTTACTCCGAATATTAGTGTTGCCATAAACTGTTCTCCTGGTATAAGTCAAGACTAGCACCTTAGTACTAAGGCACCTGAAAAATTTAGTACCCATGCTATCCAACACTAGATGGCACTGCCATACAACAGTGCTACCCAGTTACTTGCTTTTTTTTTTTAACAATAAACTTGATATCTTTAATACTTGTTATTCATCTATAATAATTTTAATATTTTTGTTCCATCTATAATAATATTTAGCAATATAAAAATTCTTTTTAAACTTCGCTACTTATGCATATGACAGAATATTTGCTCAATTTTTAAAATATTAATACTTACCATTGAACATATTTTTTAACATTGAAACATCTTTAATTTTAATCGAATTTATGGTCAATGTTTAAAACTATTTATATAAACAAGGCAGCATCTTTTGTTCAAAAACAAAATATCGTAAGAAAATGCAGAACTTTCAAAATGTAAATTTAATTATATTTTTTTTTTAAATTATATTAACACTAACATACTTCTGTAAGACACTTTCTGGTTTTTTATTGAGATTAAATAAAAAATTAATATTTTAAAACATACATTATCATACAAAGGAAAATTGTTCATAGAAGCAGCAGGCAAACAATTGGAGCATACTCGGATTAAGTGTTAGCATTAATGAAGCTTTTTGTTTTATTAACACTTTTCGACTTAATAAAAAACACATTGTTTTTGTTGATTTTAAAAAGGATTCATTTATTTTTTTCAACAATAAAAAAGGAAAGCAAATTTTAACCAAGAAATAAGGAAAATTATACTTAAAGAAAGAAAAGGCAAAACAAATAGGAAACCAAATAATTTTCAATTTTTTTATAACAAAAATAATGAAAGGATTTTAAACAAAAATTGTTTGAAAGCTAATGTTTAATTGTTATCAAGCATTAAAAAGCATTTGTATTACAAGTTAACTTTAAAAGCATATATTTCACTGATTGACGGGCTAAATGACTGATTCATTATCGCACATCTAACTAAGACGAGATTTCCTTATAATTGACTTTATAAACCAACTATCAAGAAACTAAGATAAAACTTTAGTTAAATTGCACTCGACAGGCCCCAAAAAATATTAAAACGTTTTGGGTACTTTTTGGAAGTTTTGACTCTAAAAGTTTTGGATTCAAAAGAATAGAAAAAGGCTTCTAAACTAATTAAGATAAAAATATGTTATAATATGAATATTTTTTACGTAATTTTTTGATATTTTAAGCCTTAAGGGATAGAAAAGGGGTAAAACTTATAATTTGTACTTTTGAGGCATTTTTTGTAACTATTAAAATAATCAAAAAAGAAAGAAAAAATCAATTTGGGTTCCACAGGTCTTAAATATGGGGGATTTCATGTCAAGTGACCCAATTTTTTTTTTTTTCAATTGGAAAGAAATTTGGACCAAAGTAAGTTCTTGCAGAGAGTAGTTTAGACACAATTTTTTAGCACGATCGGTCAAAAACTCTCTGAGCTAGAGGGGTTCAAAATTTGACGTTTTCGGCATATAGGTGTTTTTTCTCATACATGTAGTTTATTACCTTTTGCTTTTTAACAAAATTCGTCCAAAATACTTTCGATAGCTTTTTTTTTCAATCTTTCAGAAAAAAATATTTTTAAAATTAAAAAAAAATTTTTTTTTATTTTTTTTTATAAAATAATTAGAATACATTTTTTTTCCAAATGTGCCAATTTTTTTTTTTTTTTTTTTTTAAGGAAGCTTAGGTCTTTTCTTTGAAGAGCTCGGAAGTCGCTTAGTGGGATGCGAGTGGGATATCTATAAAAATTAATGTTTTGTAACTCAAGGTAGAGGTTTTCCAATTTTCTCGTATATTCTATTTTGATTTTTTTTCTATTTATGTAAAATTATCTCTTAAGCAAAAAAAAAAATATTTTATGCTAAGAAACAAAATAATTTAACCTTTCCGTTGGTAGTCCCAAATAAAGTCTCATACACTCGACACTGTATTACCAACAAAATGGTAGTCCTCTGGAATAAAATCACTTTTATATGGCAATGTCTGAACACATTTTGTTAATAATTTCAATGCATACCGTCGGAAAGGTTAAATTATTTTGTTTCTTAGCATAAAATATTTTTTTTTTTGCTTAAGAGATAATTTTATAAACATAGGATAAAAAAATCAAAATAGAATATACGCGAAAATTGGAAAATCTCTATCTTGAGTTACAAAACATTAATTTTTATAGATATCCCACTCGCATCCCACTAAGCGACTTCCAAGCACAAAGAAAAGACCTAAGCTTTCTTTTGAGCAAAAAAAAAAAAAAAAAAAGAAATGGGCACATTTGGAAGAAAAATTTTATTCTAATTATTTTATAAAAAAAAATAAAAAAAATTTTTTTTTTTAATTTTAAAAATATTTTTTTCTGAAAGATTGAAAAAAAAAGCTATCGAAAGTATTTTGGACGAATTTTGTTAAAAAGCAAAAGGTAATAAACTACATGTATGAGAAAAAACATCTATATGCCGAAAACGTCAAATTTTGAACCCCTCTAGCTCAGAGAGTTCTTGACCGATCGTGCTAAAAAATTGTGTCTAAACTACTCTCTGCAAGAACTTACTTTGGTCCAAATTTCTTTCCAATCGTGATACATTTTATTCCTCTAAGAGCGACGGGGAAGTTGTAGTGGCTTTCACCTTTTTTTTTAATTTTGTATCGCAACCCCCTTATTTAGTGCGTGGAGATAGGGGGTAAGTATGTTCTAGGAATATGTTTGCGAGAAGAAACTAATGGGGGTCGGTCGTACTCTTTATTTCTCTAAAGCCGACTCTGGGGAAGTTATGGGCGTTTTTACATCATTTTTGTTAATTGTGTATGGCAACCCCTTTAGGCGATGGAAAAAGGGGGCAAAAAAGGTTCTAGGAATATGTTTGGGAGGGAAAAATAATGGGGGCTGTGAAACATTTTATTCCTCTTAGGACGGCTCCAGGGAAGTTGTATGAGTTTTTGTCCATTTTATTTTAAATTTTATATGGCAGCCCACTTGGGCGTGGAGATAGGTTGTAAATATGTTCTAGAAATGTAGTTGCGAGAAGAAACTAATGGGGGTCGGTCGTACTTTTTATTTCTCTAAAGCCGACTCTGGGGAAGTTATGGGAGTTTTTACATCATTTTTGTTAATTTTGTATGGTACCTAATTCCCTTAAGTGATGGAAAAAGGGGACAAACACGTTCTAGGAATATGTTTGGGAGGGAAAACTAATCGGGGTCTGCTATACATTTTGATTCTCTAGAGGCGACCCCGGGGAAGTTGTAAGGTTTTTCCTTTTTTTTAAGTTTTGTATAGCAACCCCCTTATGGCGTGGAGACAGGGGTTAAGTATTTTCTAGGAATATGTTTGGGAGGGGAAACTAATGGGTGTCTGGCCGACTCTGACGAAGTTATGGGCGTTTTTACATCATTTTTGTAAATTTTTTATGGCAACCCCCTTTAGGTAATGGAAATAGGGAGTAAGTATAGTTTAGAAATACGTTTAGGAGAAAAAACTAATTGCGGCCTGTGAAGCATTTTATTCCTCTAGGTGCGACTCCGCAGAAGTTGTAAGGGTTTTTACCCAATTTTTTTTTTCAAATTTTGCATGGCAACCATGTTAGGAGCTGAAGAAAGAGGATAAGTAGGTTCCACAAAAATATTTTGGAGGGCAATTTAATTAGGCTCGGTCTTATATTTTACCTTTGTAGAAGAGCGATTTAACATATGTATATTAAACTTTGTATAGCGACCCTGCTAAGGGGCGGAGATAAGGTGTAAGTATGTTTAAAAAAAAGTTTGTGGGGAAAAATTTTTATTTATATGTAGGTAGAGGTGAAGTGGCAATGACACTTTAACGTCGTAAACAACTAAAAAAAAGATTTTTCACCCAAATACAGGCGAAACATAGTCTGAAAACCTTACGTGCTGAATAAATCCTAAGGCCAGATTCAGATAAATCACAGTCCAAAACTATACTCTGGTCAAAGGGTTAAAAGCTTAATGGCCTGTGTAGTCGTGTACAAGCTGATCTCTACTAATCAAGTACTAAGTTGTACTTTTGTTGTATTTTTGGAAATTGTGGACTTGCACAAACCACATTAAATGATTAAAAACATATTTAATTATTTTTAATAAAAATATTTTATTTTTTAAGTATTTTGTTATTAAAATCAAAAAATCATTAAATAAGTACGTCATAATGTATAAAATTAAAATTATTACGCAGATAAACTTAAAAATAAAATAATTTAAAAAAAATTAAAATGCCAAAATTTAATTTTTTTACAAATGATTGAGGGCAAGAAAAAAATTAAAACAAATGCTTCTTTCTTTTTTCATTTAAAAAAAAATTGCTAAAAAAAAAGCACTAACAGTGCTGACTTTGAAGCAAAAAAAAATTAATTTTTAAAATTAATATTTAAAATTTTAAATGCTGCTTTAAACTACAAATTTAGCTGAAATAGAATGGAAGAGAAAAAAAATTTCAATCAAAAATTATATATTTAAAACAAATATTTATATTAACATAAATGAAAATTTTTAAATTATATTTAAGTAATAATTTGTTTATGTTTATGTTTAAGTTTAAATAATAAAATCATTGGCACAAGTTGCAGTCTAATAATAATAAAATCTTAAAATAATTATTAAGAAAAATTACATTCAAAAAAATATTGTTAATTATAAAATTAAAAGTTAAAGAAACAATATATAAAATCTGGGTTAAAAAACAAACAGACATTTAAGTAGTTAACATTAAGATAATTAAAATTAAAGGCTTTGATCTTTTAAAAAAAAGAAAATAATTGCACTTAAAATATATATAAAATATCGGAGTATATTTGATAAAGCTTATATAAAAAACTAATTTTAAAAAATATCAAAAACTAAACTATTTTAAGAAAATGTCTAACAAAATCCAAAAAGTTATAATTTTTTTATTTGTTTTGTGGAAAAAATAAGTGCACTTGAGTTCGTGAAGTTTTTCGAATTTTTTTTTTTTTTTTCAAAAAACAAATATAAATTTAACAACGTTTTCTTAGTTTAACTACTACTTTGTTTTAAAATAAGGCAATAGCTATAACAATTATGATGCCAATAACAATAAGACACAGTGTAACTAGATCATTTGTATTAACGAGGCCCAATGTACAAGCGACAACTAAATGCTCCAATAAAGTTAAACCATTTACCGCTTGGCGTTGCTCACCCAAGACATTTACCACCACGTTAGCGGAGGCTTTAGAACTGGTTGATGGCAATTCTTCAGTAGCTTGAGGTTGCCAGACACGTAATCTTAAATCGCTTTCATTTTCGATTTGTTTGTTTTCTTGTCTCACTCTATTATTTTCTAAATTTTCAACTTTATCAGTTTCCTGTAAATAATTATTAGCAAACTGTTTTGAAGATTTACTTTGAGTTAGACAATTTCTGGCCAATTCCTGTAAGCTTAAAACGCCCGACTCTGATTCGTTTGAGGTTACACAGAATGCATAATTTATTTTCTCTTCCATTATATTCATTTCCAAATGAGGAGTTTCTATAATAATACTGCGCTTGCGTAAAGGCGTTTTAACTTCTTTATAATCTAGACTTAAGGCATCAACGATATCCAGTTCCTTTTTAAGATCCCTTTGATCTACCATTAATTCATTTAATTTTTCTTTGTGATCTTTTTCTTTTAAGGACTTTTCTTCCAAGGCCTTTACCTCTGCCATTATTTCATCTCGAGCCCAAATAATTTTCTCGCCCATAAGCTCATGATCTTCTTTGGCCAAAGCCAATTTCTCTTTTAGTACATATTGTTCTTCTAAAAATTCTTCAGTTTCCCTAAGATTAAACTCCAGAGAACGTTCTCTTAAACTTTCCTCCAATTCTTCGGCGGTAGGAAGTCTGGGAAATTCTTGCATTTTATTCTCATCTTTAAAATTCTCTTCTCTCTCTTCTATTTCCTTTTTGGAATCTATGGTTACCTCAGTTTTAAAACAATTTCTAACCTCAAAACGTGTATTGTAATTAGATTTTAACTCTACACTAACATTAAGATTTTGCTGTTGACCTAAAGGAAAGTCTGCTAAACTAACATTACCTGAATCGGGATTAGAAGAAGACTCTTCTAAGGAACTCAATGAATCGAATTGTGTTAGGGGTTGGTGGGAAGAACGTGCCTCCTCCCCCTCCCCCTCCTCCTGCTCCTCTCTTATCTTATCCACAATAATACTTAATTTACTTGCATAGATTTTATTAAAATTAGCTGATAACTTTACACTTTCTTCTCTTCCTTCAGTTTCATTTGAGTCTGCCCCTAATTCGGGTATAGTTTCTAGCCTAGATAATGAAGCTGCAGATGATATGGGAGTTGAACTAGCATTATTATTAGTAGCATTATGAGTAAATGAATTGGGATTTGATAGCAACAATAAACAATCATTAGTTTTAGTACAGTATTCTGAGCTTTTGGGATTAGCAGTACATTCTGTTGGGGATGCAGCGTTAGTTTTAGGTTTTAGCTCTTGCTCAAGCAATAGCTCTTGCGATTTGGTAGTACCATTATGTGGTGTCACAACATCTTTACCTGAATTATTTTGTAGTTTTTTCGTTTTCGACTTTGACTCTTCAATACCAAAAATCATTGCCAATTCTTCAGAAGAATTGTACTGCGAGGGCGATGAAGAACGTCCACGCTGATTGTTAGATCCTAAAGTAGCACTACAATTACTGACAGGTGTTAAATTAAGCGGTGGCGGTGAGGGTGACAAGCTAAATGCGCTATTGGTCGTAAGATTCGGTGTTGCACTGGTTGTCGATTGTACATCGTAGGATGTAGTGCTGATGGTTTTAATGGGATCAGTGCTAGGTGCATGAAATTCACTACTGGGTGATTTTATATAATCACTGGACGAATAAGGATTAAAAGAGGTTATACTCGAAGAGAAACGCCTACTGCCTGAGGGACTGGACGATTTGGCCAAGCAGTCGCTCGATGAGGAAAATGAGGATGCATTAGTACTCGAGCCAGCAGCCTTAAAAACTTGTTGATGTAGCCCAATCTTGGTTGGGTAGCTGTGAGTTTGTTTCATTTGATCTTCGCATTGCTTCATTATTTGATCAATCTCCTCGATTTGTTGCTGCTTGGTTTTCAAGTTGAGTGGTTTTCGTGTTTCTGTAAAATTAGAAGTGGTCAAATCATTTGTAGTTTCGTCTTTTGTAACCTGTGGCGTATTACACGTTGTAGCTACTGCTATGTCCGCTTGATTCAAGTTATCATAGTCATGGTTATCTGCCAAATCGCTCAGTTGACGCATACACCTTCTAGCAATAGCTTCAATATTTGTCGAGCCAATCGGATCTAGTTTATTAATTAATGTTGGCATAACTATTTTTTCATCTTTAGCTGCTTGATTTTCATCCTTCTTTTGAGTTACTCTGACTGCTTCTTGTATCACCACTGGCGGTTCGGTCGTTACTATATCCTTTAAAATTTTCTCGCACACTTTGTTAGCAGCCTCTGATACCTGATCGATGGCCTTAATTAATTTCTCCTCTTTGTGTAATTTACGTGGCTTAGCCAACTCATCTTCTTGGTTGGCCGCATTATCAGGTAAAGTGTCTAATAACATTTCACCGCATTTTTTGGCCGCCTGTGAGACCTTTTCAATTTCTTGCAGCTCTTTTACCAGTTTTTCCTCTTCGGCATTTTTTGGCTTAGAGGGTGTAATTAGAGCTTCTTTCCTTAACTCCTGCAGTTCTTGGCTTAATTTTATGCTGCTTTCTTGTGCATCTTGAGCAATTTTATTTAGGGCTTCTTCCATCTTATGGGACTCAGTATTTTTCTGCGGTTCCGGCGTTAGAGTTTTGCGTGGCATAGGTACCGGTTTACAGCGTTTTTCATCATCCTGGCTAGCAGCACTTAGTTTTTCAGGTAGCTGACAAATTGCTCCTCCCTGACTAGGATGACGGAAGGGTATATGCATCTTTTTCACCTGATTATGTTCACTGTCCTGTTCTCTAAGGCTTTGCAGTAATTTTAGCGTAGTTGGTATATCGCTGGCAGAGTCATTTTTATGTATATTCGACATACTACCCGAGCGATCTATGGTATTTGTTAGCTCATAATAAGACTGCAAATCACCTCCAGAAGGCTTGGCAGCATCTCTTTGTATTAAAGTATATATATTGGCCGATTGTGTACGAGTTGCACGATTTTTCCTCAGCAAGCTATTAGAGGGATATTGAAATTTTTCATTTCCCTCCCCCGGTTCTTTGCGTAAGGCTCTGACAGCTAAATCATCTTTTACAATGTCTGGAGCTCTTGCTTCGTAAGGGATCATTTCTCTGCGTTTAGGTGTTACATGGAGGTAGTCAGTTTGAGGAGCTGGCACTATGGGACCCAAAGGTATGCCAAATGGTGGCTGTTTTTCAGTTACCTTATGTTGCAAATTAGCCAATTTTATATTGCGATAAGCAACATCATCTCTTATTGGATCAGGTTCTCCAGTAGGAGAATCAGCATCATCATATTCATTGGCATGAGCCAAAGCATATTTTTCAAAATCATTAGGTGTAGGTACGCGCTCCTGTTTGATCTCTGGTTTCTCGGTTAATCCTAAAGAACGGTAAATTGCTTCTAGCTCATTAATAGCCTCTTCCAAGTTGGCTGGCTTCTTAAATGGAAAACTGAATTGCTGGCTTTGTGGCAAGGCATTCAGGTTTCTTTGCGGTGGCTGAGGAGCATCAAACGAAGGATTATGATATTGCTCACGACGTTCATTAACATATTCCTCATACTTATTGGGTGATGTAGGTATTTCTCCAGAGCGCCTATGATAAAAATGAGGCATAGATTGAGCCTTGTTGCCATTCCGGTTACGTATTTCCACATAGCTATTAGTGCTGTCTTGAGCAGGTTTAATATGCAGTGAGCAACAAATAACACCATCAACTTCATCACCTCCTGTGGCCGATGAAGATGCAGTGTTTTTAACAAGTGAGACTTTCTGTTTGGGTTTGCAAATCTCTGAATACATGGGCACTGGATAAGTTTTCATTTCTCCTACTCTAGAACTAGAAATTGAACGAGGTTTCATGCTTATATCTACACCAGTAGACCGCTGCAAATCCCGACCCCGAGGAGCTGGTGTTGGTGTATTCACATTCTGCGAAGAGTTTTCTAAACGTTTCCAAAACTCTGTGGCATTAGTTTTAATAGGAGTCGATGGCAGGCCACTCTTGGTGGTACGCAAAGGCCCATTAGATGGAGGTTCATCTATATCTACATCAAATGTCGTGGGCCCAAGCATATGAATAGGCTTGCGAGAACGTGGTGTAGCATCAGCAACATAATGAAAATCTAAACCATTTGGAAGAGATTTCTTACCCGGATGGGCGTCTCTTTCAGCTCTACTAATAAATCTACGATTTATCTGCGCTGCTGTTTGTTGGCTTCCCTGATTAGGATTTATATTCAACGAGTGTATGGACTGGTAATGAGGCTGTTGGGCCCAAATCTTATCATCAGATACACAACGACCATTTAGCCCAGCTGTGGGCAAAGTTGGCACTCCTGTTTGATCGAAAGCATAAGATAAAGGTCTTAAGTCAGCAGCACTGCCATCTTGCATATGTCCACTAACATTCACCCTTCTAAATGGATCTCGTGGAGGAGGTGGCGGTGGCATTGGCTTATTTTGCAATCTACCGTTGGCATTTTGCAAGTGTATATGACTGTCATAGCTTATGCTACGTTTGGCATTATTTACAGAGTTTTGTAAATTCTTTGGCTGCTTTTGCAGTTGTTGGATTTGACCCCATTGCACATAAGGCTTTATATGCTGTAAGCTTTCGCTATTGTGCAATCCAGACCTTTGACCGCTTTGCGAAGAAGAAGAACGCAGTTGAAGCTGCGATTGCTGGGGAGCGGCTATTTGTTGCAAAGGAGTTTGATAGACCGATAATGGCACAGGTTGCGTCTTCCATCTATGAGTGGGTTGTTGAGCATAGAGAACGGGAACCTGCCCGTGACTTACCTCACCATCACGTGACAAACGTTTGAAGTAACGTTCATTGCGTGCAGCTCTTGATCGACGACTTTGGCTATTAATTTGCGCCTGACCACCACTATGAATGCTTTCATCACTGCGGTATTTGGCAAATGTGGTTGAGTTTAAAGATATAATTTCATCATCCGAAGAAGAGCCTACAACTGCTGCAGCATTATTTGCTGGCTTTTGTGTAGTTTCCTGTTGGGCCCGGGCCAATCTACGATCTAAAGAGTAAGCTGATCTGCTCATTAATCTTTGTTGCGTTTGAGGCACATGCGGCAGGTACTGTTGAGAATGATGCAAACGCTGTTGGGGCTGTACTGGCGCCTGAGCATGTATATTATTATTTTGATAATAAGGTTCTGTAGCCAACACAGTTTCAACAGGTAGAAAAAATTCATTATCCACAGAAGAGCTGTTGCCCACCGTGGAGGGGCTTATAAGGACATGATCAAAATTATCACTTATTAATTTACTGCTACGATTAGCAGATTTAGATGATTTACTTTTCTTGTTTGGCGTTGAGCTGCGGCTATATTTTGAGACTGGAAAGAACCCAGCCTTGCGATCTTCTTCCGAAGATGATTCTGATTGAATTTCCTTCCTGCGCCGAAACAAGCGGCCAAACGACCATTTTTTGTTTGAGCTACTGCCATTGTGACTGGCATTCGACAGTTGTGAGCCATTTAGGGAAGAGTCTTTTTTATTGTTGCTACTTAAATTAAATCGTTCCATATCGCTATTGACAGGGTGTATTTCGTCGATGTCGCCGCCGTCTTTTGGCTGTATGTTTTGAAAGTTGTTACGGTGGGTGTTCTCATTTGAGGGATGAACTTCTGTTGGTAGGGGCAATTGTGGTCGCCACGACGATTGAACAGTCTGCAAGAAGGAGAGAGAGATAGAAAAATTAGTTTTGATCTGACCAAATGGTAAGTAATAAACTCTGCCTTAGCTTTTACAGTTTTCTGATATATATATGGGGGATTTCATGTCAAGTGACCCAACTTTTAAAACCGATGTCTTTCGATTGGAAAGAAATTTGGACCAAAGTAAGTTCTTGCAGAGAGTAGTTTAGACACAATTTTTTAACACGATCGGTCAAGAACTCTCTGAGCTAGAGGGGTTTAAAATTTGACGTTTTCGGCAAATAGGTGTTTTTTCTCATACATGTAGTTTATTACCTTTTGCTTTTAACAAAATTTGTCCCAAATACTTTCGATAGCTTTTTTTTCAATCTTCCAGAAAAAAATATTTTTAAAATTAAAAAAAATTTTTTTTATTTTTTTTTATAAAATAATTAGAAAAAATTTTTTTTTTTCCAAATGTGCCCATTTTTTTTTTTTTTTTTTTTGCTCAAAAGAAAGCTTAGATCTTTTCCTTGAAGAACTTGGAGGTCGCTTAGTGGGATGCGAGTGGGATATCTATAAAAAATAATGTTTTGTAACTCAAGGTAGAGGTTTTCAAATTTTCGCGTATATTCTATTTTGATTTTTTTGCTATTTATGTAAAATTATCTCTTAAGCAAAAAAAAAAAATATTTTATGCTAAGAAACAAAAAAATTTAACCTTTCCGACGGTATGCAAGTACCAAATAAAGCCTCATACACTCGACACTGCATTACCAACAAAATGGTAGGCCTCTGGAATAAAATCACTTTTATATGGTAATGTCTGAACATATTTTGTTAATATTTTCAATGCATACCGTCGGAAAGGTTAAATTATTTTGTTTCTTAGCATAAAATATTTTTTTTTTTGCTTAAGAGATAATTTTACATAAATAGCAAAAAAATCAAAATAGAATATACGCGAAAATTTGAAAACCTCTACCTTGAGTTACAAAACATTATTTTTTATAGATATCCCACTCGCATCCCACTAAGCGACCTCCAAGTTCTTCAAGGAAAAGATCTAAGCTTTCTTTTGAGCAAAAAAAAAAAAAAAAAAATGGGCACATGTGGAAAAAAAAAATTTTTTTCTAATTATTTTATAAAAAAAAATAAAAAAAATTTTTTTTAATTTTAAAAATATTTTTTTCTGGAAGATTGAAAAAAAAGCTATCGAAAGTATTTGGGACAAATTTTGTTAAAAGCAAAAGGTAATAAACTACATGTATGAGAAAAAACACCTATTTACCGAAAACGTCAAATTTTAAACCCCTCTAGCTCAGAGAGTTCTTGACCGATCGTGTTAAAAAATTGTGTCTAAACTACTCTCTGCAAGAACTTACTTTGGTCCAAATTTCTTTCCAATCGAAAAAAAAAGTTGGGTCACTTGACATGAAATCCCCCATATGTATATTAAAATAGTTTATGTTTTAAAAAAAAACTAAAACTAACGTATTGTTTCTTTAATAAAATTAAAAATATTTTCAAATTAACAATGCTCAAATGCCCTTAAAAATTTAAACTTGAAAGTCATTACAACTTGGGAGTTTCCTTTATAGCCCCCTTAGTTTGTTTTTATATCTTTGAAGTTGTCTGGTCCACATTTTTTCAGATTTTTAAATTAGTTGTTTATTAAAAAAAACTGATTAAAATATTTTAAATGTTCGAGCCAAAACCAATCGAGTTTTAGTTTTTATGGCGTTACATAAAGGCACGTATAATTGAACCTTTAGAAAAACTAATCGCTTTAATTTTGTATGATGTCAGAGCTTGCCTTAACTTAAATCAGTTTTTATTCATATATTTTCATATATAAAACGATTTGTATTAATAATTATCACTTAATAACATACAATATACATAAGACAGATAATAGACACAGAAAAAAGCGTTTTTTTTTTTTAATATTTACAGTAAACACTATGTTTGAGGTTAAGTTTCATACGAATTAGAAGTGCGAAAAGGCAGGAAAACTAGATTATACTGAGTCGCAAACTTACTTTTCCGTAATAAATTATTTCAATTATCACTAATATAAAGAAAAAAACTTTATAATAAAGAAATTTAAGATATAAAATTGAAACGAAATTAATTAAAAACAATAAATCTTATTTAACTTACATATAACTTAGTTTAATAAAATAAGAATTTCTTTGTCAATCTTACCAATGTATTGACAAAAAGAAGCTTTTCTCATTTGCTATCTTGAAAAAAATTATCTTTATTTGCTTAATGATCAAATATCTATTTAATTATTTTCTTATCAAAAAGAACGTTTCAATAAAATATAAAAAAATTACTAAAAAGTAGTTTTTACTGATAAAGAAAACAGTTAGTCAATTGTTTTAAAGAACCTTTCATTTAACGCACATTTCAACGAAGTGCCAAACACAGCATGTGTTTAGATTTAAAACTGTTTCAAGAAGAAGAAGACAACTAGACAGATATATTTTTGGAGCAAAACAATCTTATTTTGGCGCAAACATTATCTTAATCAACGTAAAACTTAAGTTTATGTTGTAGACTTCCTGTTCACAACATTTGAAAAAAAAATATTTTTTAAATCATTAAAGATTAAAATATAAAAAAATTAGTCAAATTTTTACTATATATATTATCACTACAAATACAAATGTACAAATACAACACACAAACATACACTTTTTGCAACATTTTGATTAAAAGCATGATTTGGGAACTCGGGAATTATGCTGCTACTGCCGCTGTTTTTACAAACGCCATCTATGTTTCTTTTGCTGGTTTTGTTATCAAAATCTTTTAACTCATTTTGATTGTTGTAAGTGTTATTGTTAGATTGGTTGTTGTTGTTGCCAATATTATTGTAATTACTATGACCGCAACGAATAAATATAAATCCCTCATTACTACGTGATGAAGCAGATTTTTTATGTTGATGATTCTGATTGTTATGTTGACGTTTTAAAGGAAATTTAAACATCATGACTAAATTTCTTTAAAATTAGCGTTTATTATTTATATTTACACATGTTACCAACAAGTTTACAATAAGGAAAAAAGGTAAAATACACACAACAAAATATCAACTAAAATGAGAAAAAAAAAACATTTAAAAACTATTTAGTTTTATACCTACATATAAAGTGATTAGAAGCAAGAAGAAAATTAATTCTTTTTATGTCTGCCAACATTATAAGATTATGGCCGATTGAAAACATTTTCAAAATTATGTATTTTGTATTACTTTTGTCAATATTGTTTTGCTTTTTAAAGAATTAATTTTTTTTTAGCATGAAGCTTAAATTTATTATTATTTAATTTTTTTATTTTTTGCCGGAAAATTAAATAAATATTGTAGAAACATGAAAAATACACAAAATAAAACACAAAAAGCAGAAAATATTTTTTAAATAGAAAATATAGCAAATATAAGAAATTAAAGTACCGTGCAATTTAATAGCAATGTATTCAAATTTTGCATATACCTTCGATTAAAAGTACGAAGATTTGTAAACAAAACTCAAACAAATTTACAAAATTATCAGATTAAAAAAAAAAATTCGCTGGTAAATTGTGCTTTTTTTGTTATGCAACTAAAGCAATTGAGGTTTGTTCGTGGCAGCTCTTTTGTGCCAAGAACACACTTAAAGAGATTACCTCAACGTCAAACTCGCGGAGTCGACAATTTGCTTTAAAGGTAGCCGCCAAACCGTATTGAATGACGAACGGTAATAGAACTTATAGTCACAAGACTTCTTATTTGGTTAGGTTGAAAGGAGGAGATATAAAAGAGGACCCTTAAGTCCACCAGAGCATACAGCAAGTGAACGGTTTGTTGTACAATCCTAGAAAAGGATATTATATCGAAAATAGTAAAGGCATTTCGTCCCCTCACAGGTGGTAAGGTCAAGAGGAAGTTTAGCGGCGCCAGCCTTAAAAAGATATCCTAAAAAATCAAAAGGTTTACGTTCTTCAAAACCACCTATGCGGTAATCAGCAGTTAGAGTGAGAAGACGAAGTTCAAAACTGCGTTAAGGACTTCCTAAGCAGACGTAGGTCAAATTTTTTCATTGAATATAAAACCGTCTTCGAAGCGCTGATCAGAAAAAAATAGTTTGGAGCTATGTTTTCATTTAAATATTAAAACCAAAACGCATTTGTCAAATGACTCTGAGTCTTCAATAAACATAGGAAGCAGTATTTCCAAAAAAATTCAAAACTACAAGAGCTCTTCGTCAGATTAAAGACTTAAAATACCACTTCTTAAACTCAGGTAAAGGCTGTTTTTTTCCAGAATTGTGAAGAAACCGTAAAGATGGCTTGCAATTGCTAGAAAAACCTTTGCAGCATTGATATAGTAGAGTAGTTTGTATAACTTGACTCCACCAACAGAAATAATAATGTCAGCATTAAAGAAAGGCAAAAAATCGATATTTTATACAAGGTGGGCCAAAAAAAATCACACTATTGGAAGATTCTCTTATTTTTGCAAATGGCGGCCAATGTCAAATCTGTTTTGACATTTGTGAACAAGACAGATTTAGAATACAAGCCGTGGAGGCATACACTCCCCATGAACGCGGAGTAATCGTGTGTATTTTTTTGCGTAACAATTCATCTATGGTATTGGCGCAGAGCGAATTCCGTCGCCGATTCCCCGGTCGTCCGGCACCGACTGCGCAAACACTGCGCCGTTTGGCCACCAACCTTGAAGAGTATGGGACCACACGAGACGCTGCCAAGAGTGGCCGACCCCGGAGCGCCCGTTCTGCTAAAAATATCGCCGCTGTTGGCGAGGATGTCGATTTGTCGCCAGAAATACCGACCAGACGGCGTGCCTCGCAATTAGCTATCAGCCGGTCGTCCCTAAGACGAATTTTGGTTAAAGACCTGAGCATGATTCCGTATAAAGTCCAGCCCGTGCATCAGCTGCTGCCTGTCGATCGCCAAATCCGTATATCCTAAGCCCAAGTCATCCTTAATCCCGGGGCAGAAGTGGACACAATGAGGCTCATTTCAACCTCAGCGGATACGCAAACAAGCATAACTATCGCTTCTGGGGCACCGAAAATCCCCGAGTGATGCATGAGGAGCCATTACACCTGCTCAAAGTGACTGCATGGTGCGCTGTTAATGCACTACTATTGTATTGCACGGCACTGTACTAAAACACATTATTGGGCAAAAGGCCAATGGTTTTTTATAGAAAAAAAAAACAAATACTAAAAGGGAACAAAAACACTACACACTTTTTTAAAATAATGCTCAAACAAATTTAATAGATTATTGCAAAATCTTATTTATAAACTAACACGTAAGTATGAATGTATGTGTAAATCTTTTTTATTATTCCAAATTCTTAGAATTTTCAATTTTTATTTAATTCACAAATGATTCACACATTTTATTTTTTACAATTATTTCTTCTAACTTTTTGTGGGGGTATTTTTACACAAATGAATTTTGTCATCTTAAAAAAAAAACAAAACAAAAAACAATTAAAACATTTAAATAACATTCTAATCACTTGTCAAGAAAGAATTTACGTTTCAAAAACTCTATGTGTGTGTTTCTTTCCGTGTAGTCTATATGTCTAAATTAAGTTACAACTCCGAACGCTTTAACTGAATGTATGTTTGAATTTTAACGAGCAGCGAAAATCCAACAACGTGTTAGCTGCCTTTACGTGAATATTCAAGATCGTTTGTTTATTTTTTTTTTTTAATTTCCTAAATATTTACAAAAACTCGACACGAAATTTATAAATAAAAACTATTATGAAAACTAAAGAAAACACGTTACAAAACTACAAATCTAAACGTATTCTAAAGCAGCTGTGTTTAGCTGTCGTAGCGAGATTGGAGACTAATAGCATTGAACAGTTTTGTGGTACTTAAAAGCCACCACATTAGGAATTTGAATAGACAAAAACAAAAAACTACCAACAACAACAGCATAGCATATATGTATAAAAATTTAACAGCAACATTAAACAAATGAAGAAAATGTGTTAAAAATTGTTCACAATACGCCACAAAACATACAAAAAGATCAGTTTGTAAATATGAGAAATTAAAAAAGACATACGGACAACAACAAAATACATTATTATTACTCTCACATAAAAGTATAAAAAAAATAGAAAAGAGTAAAAAAAAGAATTAAAGAGAATACATTAGGGGATAAACCAACAAACATTGCACAAGGTAGGGGCAACTGATCAGCTGACTTATATTTCCGCCATATGTTTTCTAGCTTTAATTGGCAAATTTTTTATTTTATATTATGGTTGAGTATACTGTGTGTATGTGTGACAGCAACATTTTTGACAACTTAGCTAGAATTTACCAGCAACAAAATACATACTAAATTTTTACAGGAAGTTGTTGTAGGGCCGAGGCCACCTTATTATTCCACCATGGAATCATCTTAGGGATCATGATACAAATAACCAGGTAGTCTCGTCGGCCCAGCTGATTAGAGCCAGAACGTCAAAATTATGTTCTCCCTGTGAAAATGTAACAACAAATATCATTACACATCGTTTTTTTCCTATAAGCTGTTGTTTGACACGTTGGCTCTAATTCGTAGTTGCTGCTGGAACGAGACTACCTGGCTGTTTGTATCCTGATCCCAAAAGTATTCTTGTCTTAAGAGACAGAAGAAGAGATAAAGAGAGAGAGAGAGAGAGAGAGAGAGAGAGGAAGAGATACATAAAGAGATCGAATGCCTATGTTTTAATATAGATCGGCAGACTTTGTTTTTATTTTAAAACTGCATTAAAAAAACTATTACTACACTGAAACTAAAACTAAATCACATAACACTTTACTAGAACCAAACTAAAGCAAAGCTAAAACATCAACTGAACCAACTAGAATTATTGGAAAAGAAGATTAGCACAGATATAATTATGAACTCATAGAAAGCTACAGCTAAATCGGGAATGATAAGGATCTTAATTAAAAGTGAGCTAGAGTTTTACTATTCCATCAAAATTGAAGTACAATAGGACTTTTTAGAACCTGAGATTTATCTATAAATCTAGTCAGAATTTAAGGCAATAAGTTTCACAATCTTTTCAATTATTTCGTTTAAAAATTTAAGAATCATTTATCTCATTAACATATTTTGAAGTTCATGAAAAACTCCATAGGTCAAATTCAAGAGCTCCAAGCTAAGACGACCTTTCCGCCAATGCGAATTATCTTTAGTCTCTATTTATTGATTTTCGACCATAAAAACTCATCAATTAGGCCTTTGTAATGTTCTCAACTCTTTATAATAGTGTAAATATGACCGATTGACATACATATCTAGTGTAGGCAGTGCACCATGCTGTAACCTTAGAAGGATGAAAGAGCTATTACTAAATCTTGAATGCATTCTCTAGACCACAAAAAAACAATTTTTATGTCTGTTAGATGAAAATATCTCTCGTCCTTGACTATAACTTTGGATGAAAATCATTTACTTCATTTCTAAAATAAGTATTCAAAGTAACTAAATAGTATAACGTTAAATAAATGGCTTATAGGCGTCTATTCTATAACTGTTTACTTTACAAATGCCAAAATAAACTTAAAGTGGTCATTATTAAAAAGAATTTTAAATCATTCTATCACCCGCTTTCCACATTCATGTATCTACCAGCGTATGGGTTCCGATAAGTTATAGCTGAGGCCAAGAGTCAATACAGCCAATTTTAGACACCCCTTTTTGAAATGAATCATATCCTTAAGAGGGCTGTGGTGCAAGTTCTGGGCTTTAAGGTGGGTGAAGCAAAACTTTCCAGCCACTTCTTTCTTAATAACCTTTATTCAAGTACATATTGCAACATGTGACTGAGCATCATTGTGAGCGTTTCGCCAGCCACTTCACTTCAACCGAATCAAATGCATTCGGTATAGATTTTTTGTAACGGTCTGGCCAGATTTCAGCAGCCTTTTTTGTCTCACCAAATACAAAACATCAACTCAAATTCATTGATATTTGCTCTGATCTCGATTGGGCGGGTTAACCCGATTTAACGTATAATCTCTTCAGCTTTGGGTTTTCGCAATAAATCCATTTTTAATTACAAGTAACATTTTCGTACTAAAAAATTATTGACTTTTGTAGTGCCAAGGTACATTTTAGACGTTCAAAATCTCTTGAAATTATCTGATACCAGATTTTCATGCTGCACGCTAACTCCTCGAACCTCCTGCCTGAGTAGTTCACAATAATTTTACACGCTTTTGTTAAGTTTTTAGTTTTTAAGCCGCTTCTTAACCGCACAAACCATCTCCCGCACGTTAAAAGATCGGAAAAGACCTTTTCGACCCGTTCACCAACCCACTGGGCTTCAAATAAAACGAAAGCCTGTCGTGCAACCTCCTTGTTAGTTAATTGAAGAAGGTCGTTCGTGAGGCAGCAGTTAATAGGAACAGCACAATTTTTACCAAGAAGACATCGACCTCATGGGACGTACATTGCAAAATGTCACTGCTGCTTTTGCTAATATAGAAAAAGAATCCGAAAACATGGGTCCGGCATTTTGTGAAGACAAAACTAAATTTATGGTTTCAACGAACAGAGCATTCAAGAGATTAGGGAAACGTTGGCAATTCCAATTTCGAGGTAGTAGATGCTCTTAAACAGAAACTCAAGCGGTTGCTTATTTTAATTCGGCGAAGATTCTTACTTACTAAAAGTGGTTTCAGACGATATGTATTTTACACACGACTAGTCACTTTTGCAATCCACATGTATTTGCATATGTCTGTCAAAATTGTCATTTTACAGACGGTTTATAATTTTTGCTCTCACACGTACATATGTAATTACATCTGACATAACCTCCAAACCAAAATAAACAACTTACTTTTCCTTGTTGTTATTCTAAAAACAGCTGATGGCACATGCTTTGTCAGATGAAAATAGAGCACGCTCTAATTACGAATTTGTCATATGACATTTACATATGTGTTTCACACATGCAATGTTTAAACGCGTTCAGACGACAGATATCAATTTCGCACTGCAAAATTTGACAAGTAATGTGTAAAATGCATATCGTCTGAAACCACTTTAAAGGTTCAATTAAACGTGACATAACCACAGAAAACAGCTGTTCGAACCAAACTTATGGGCAGCACTGTATTGGATAATAGGTGACTTACCATTACGAAATAACCACAACCATAGAAACCAATTGAGTTTTGATTTTTATGGCAACTGTTATGGTTATGGCGTTATGTTAAGCCACGTATAATTGAATCTTTACTTACTTACTTAGTTTCCAAAGTTACCTGCGGCAACTTAGGACATCCGATAGCAGTCCAAATCTTTTTTATGTTTATTTAATTAACACATTTTTTGTTAGTGCATTTTTAATAAAAAAATTTATTAATTATAGATGAATATGGTAGTTAATATAACAAATAGTTTGACGTCAGCTTCTTCGACCTAAACCCGTAGTTTGTCACTGCCAAAATTTAACTTTATATCTTAACAAGTTTTATTATAGCGTTAACAAAAAGACTTTTACATTTAATATTTTTATTGTTACTTACATCGTTTTTGTTATAAAATATGTCAATTCAGCTTCTTTATTTGTTTTGGTTTTTTTTTTATTGTCTCATGTAATAATAAGAAAGTTGAATGAACTTTTAAAAACCATAAAAATGAGATAAAAACCTTTCTAAAGGTAAATCAAAACTGATGTAATTTATTTTTCTAAGAGCATTTAAAGATTTTTTAATTAAGTCTTTTTAAATGCTACTAACATCTGTATAATTGTTAGGTGGCTGAAAAAGAAAAAACGGACAGGTAAATGAATCGCTAAACAGGTGAGAATTAGAGATGAAAAAACAATATAAAATCAACATAACAAATTGGTTCGCATCAATAAAAGACAAGCCACATGCACACATAACTACATACATATTTAAGTATGTATATGTATGTAAATAAATAACTAATAAAATTAAAAAAAAAACAGAAAAATGCTTTCCACACCTAATTATATGGGAGCATATTAAGGAAACAATCAAAACAAACCAAAATGAAGAGGAAGCAAAGCTAAAAATAAACCGATTGCCCATCTTCTTCTGTCGAAAACAAAGGAAGACATATTTATATTCATACCCTGCAGAAAACAGGACTAGTCCATACATGCGTGTATGGACTAGTCCATAAAGGAGTAGGATTACTCCAAAACTAACCCAAATGCATGTAAAAAACATGGTCTTTTTAACATTATGATGTCCTAGGGCTGGACCACCTAACCCAGATTTGCATTACGTCGGAGTAGTTTCAAAACTACTCTATCCTACCTACAAACAACTTGGACCACATGGTCCGTTTTAGCTGAAATGGACTAGTTACAACATGGTCCTTGTGTAATGCAGTCATGGACCATGTCATGGTCAAACAAGAACTTGTAGTTATACTTATAAGTACACATATACACACATACATACATACATATATGTATTCATACTGGCAACAATTAGACAATCCACACAAAGATAACAAATATTTTTAAATTAAAAAAATTTGTTTTTTTTTAAATTTTCACATAAGAAAAAAAAACTGTCACATTTAACGAAAATTGAAGCACAAAACAACAACAAACATTAACAAAAAATTAAAAAAAAATTGCATGTTTTTGAATATTTTTAAGAAGTGACAAACTTGGAAGTTTTTAAAAAAATACCAAAAAAAAATGTTTTTGTTCTGCATTGGATTATATCAGATACTAGCTGACCCGGTGAACTTCGTACCACCTACCAATTATTGAATATATGGATTTTTTTAAAAGAGTTCAAAGTTTATGTAGTCAAATAGTGCATTGGAATATATTTACATAGAAAAGAAAAATTCAAAAAGATTACAAAAATAAGGCGTAAAAGCTGTTAAGAAAGCTATGTAGTTTCGTGCATGGGTTATGTTTAGGTAAATTCCCTTCAGTGCAGTACCTTGTGATATACAAAACTTTTCGTTTTATTATCAGGCGCAAGTACAAATAAAGCAGATGGTCTGCCCACCCGTGAACATGCAACGTATATTTGGCTATGAGAAAAACATGTATTTTCTAAATTAAGACCACAAATACTCAAGGATTATCCTTGTGATTTGTCAATCGTCATTGCGAATGCAAGACGGATAGGAAATTTAATTCGCTTGAACTCAAAAGGCATATCGGTTGGTATCATCGGAATTATCGGTATGAGAACTTCTTCTCCTTTGAATTTTCCTCTTAGTATAATTGCGTGTATAACACGGACCATCAGTTTCGGATTACCAAATGCGTTCCATTGCAAAGTTTTGATTGGTTTAAATTTCAAAGCACGATAACTACCGAGCCAACCTTCAGTTGTAACTTGTGCGGGGGTAAGCCAGGCACATTCAAGGAGTTAAGAACTTCAGTTGGATAGTTTGTGGCTTCATCTTCGTTTGTTACACAATCAAAAGATTCAAAAGAATGCAGAGTACCAACGATTTGATTCTGAACTATTTACAAAGTTTAAATCATCAACATCTATATTTTTCCCGTTAGCAATTATGTTGGAAAATAATTTCCAACTCTTCTTTTGACGATATAAAACTACAAAAATTTTGAGGAAACGAAATCAATCCGTTTGATTCGTCGACAGGAATACGGCCATTACCGATAGTCAACAATTGGTTGGAGAAATCTTGAGGTGATATATCGTTGAGCAATGTAACTTTCATGTTTTCTGTCATCTGCAGTATCTTTGGAAAACGCCACAGACTTGAGTATTTAACGCAAGCATTTTTTTGATCAGCCGCCGTCGATCTTGGAATGACTGGAAGTGTTTGGCGGAAATCACCAGACAGTAAAATCGTTGCACCTCCAAAACATCTTGAGTCACTGCGCAGATCTTTTAGTGTCCTTTTAAGAGCTTCTTTGCGCGTTTGTGTGCCATTGTGCATTCGTCCCAGATAATGATTTTACACGCTACTAAAACTTTGGACATGGCGGAGTTTTTCGCAATGTTACATGTCGGTTGCTCTATATTTTGAAGGTTTAATGGCAATTTTAACGCTGAGTGAGCTGTGCGGCAGCCTTCTTACAATGTGGCCGCTATTTCAGATGAAGTTTCCGCTATATCAATGTTAGATCTCGCACGAACAGTGGCTAAAATCAGTTCCACCGAGGGCATCCAAGGAAAAAAAAAACACTATTTCCATCATTAATTGCCTTCAATATTATATCATAGACTTCCTATTGTTGAAGGGAAACATTGGTTTGAACCAATTGGTTCAACTCATGTCGGTCGTATTTACGTTCGCGCTCCAGTTGTCGATGTAGAAGCTCATTTATTTCATGTTCTGGTGCTGGCAGTCCTAACCTGACTAACAAACTGCCGCAAATAAGGTAACACATGTCTTCAATTAAGAGCAAGTCCCGGTTATGCATCTTCGCATTGACTTCAAGATTTGGATTTCTCGAGCAGACACGATATTGACATAAAATGTCTTTTGACATATTGTCCTTGTATTTGTTCCACAGGTCACTTGGATTTGACGGGAAGCATGTAAAAATGATAATATCGAGTAATGTTCGTATCTGGCTTGGATATGCAGATATAATTGCCTCAGCGCTTGTCGTATACCAATGAGTATCGTTTTCATACAAATTGAGTTCTTGACACGCAGCACGAAATGTTGGGCAGACTATACCATAAACAGTACAAAATGCTGCAAATGATGTTGGACCACGAACATTCACCAGCAACAACCGCAATAAAAACATTCTTCGGATGAAATGTATAAATGCAACCAAGCGCAACTCAAACGCACATCCGGATGCCCAGGAACCATAGTGCCTTTCTTTTGACGTTAAAATTTTTTTGAAGAAGCGTTCCAAGTGTAATACCGTGGCATCTCCGAGTAAAGTAAAGTTTGTGCAAGCGGATCGCTTTGACAAACAGCAAAGAAACTTGTCAATGTTGCCGCTGGAGGTATTTCAGCACGTTGAACAATATTTGCCGCAGTAAAATACACTCGTTGGCCATTCTCCACATGCACCGCTAAATGTACAACAGTGGGATGAATAGGAAATGAGAAATACGCCACGCCGCCTCATTTCAGTTCACATATCGCCCAACTTGATAACGCGTAATTTCATCGTTGCCATTGGATGCTTAAAACAGCCATATCGCTGCCTTTCGTGACATATTTGCAGATGTGCTTGATCGACTTCACTAAATTTCAATATTCAACGTTGCAATGTGTCTTAAATGATTTGGAAAGAAGTGGCGAATATGGCACAGTCCAACTGTTGTCAATCACAAAATCGTTTCCTTTTACTTTCTTTGTAATAGTTTGACCATTGTCATTGGGCCATCAACGCCGATACAATGGATAACCGTCATGGCCAGTGATAGTTTCCGCCGTCAATTTTCGTGGATAATGTTTGGAACACTTGCCGTTGACCATGCACGAAGATTGGTGGTTGATGGTGCCACACGGTTCATGAATCATATATGTAATTACAACAACATGTAGTTCTTGATCTGTTTCGGGATCAGGGATCTCGGCACTTTTAATATCATCTATTTGGTCTGGTCGAACTTCTCTACTAACTATATAAGAATGTGTGCATGCGGCAATCCTCGTTTTTGCCATTTTATTAAATACATCCAGCATCGAGTATCTCCGAACACATATTGCCTAACAATATATATAATTAGCAAACGAATTTTTACCTTAACACACACAATTCACGAAACATTATCCTTAATAGCATGTCAATAACGTTATAAACATGTTTTTTTTTTGTTTCTTTGATAATTACTGAAAATTACTGATAAATTGTGAATAGAAAAGCTGTAGCCTATCGCATCTTTCATGATGGGAAGCTATTACCAAGAAAAACTTCACAAACAGTTCAGTTTATAATGGCTTCATTATTTTGTACCCCTTGTAAATATTTTTTTTTTTTTTAAATGTTTGTTGTGATTACAAAACAATGTATAGAAAAAAATTGCGTTAATGACTTGCTAACTGAAAGACAGATTAATCATTGCATAGCCTAAATGCTTAGGGCAAGACTTGAAATATGTAATCGTTAATTTTGTAGCTTCTGAACTAAAAAAAGATAAAATTATAATTAAATTTACGCTTGACGGGTTTCAAAGCTATGAATGCATTTTTCGTACTTTTTTTGAAATTTAAGACCATTAGGCGAGACAGGGTAAAAACCATATTTTGAAACCGAAAAAGATAAAAAGGGGCTCAAATTATATTTTATTGCATTCGGCAGGTCTCGAAAAAATATGAATATAAACATTTTATTGGTAATTTTTAAGTTATTTTTCTTACTTTTAAACTAATTATTTAAATTGTGTTCAACTGGCTTAAGAAAAATATGAACACGTTTTTTAAAGTTTTTTTTACAGTTATTGGGAGGTGCCATGCCCATTGTTCTCTTTTCTCCTAAGAATATTAGCAGACATAAACATCCATAGACAATTTTGAGACTCTAGCTATAAGAATTATTGAAGTACATGTAAAAAAAAACAATGGTATGGGAGGTGCCACACTAAAAAGTTTGGAGACCTTAGCTGTCACAGTTAATGATATACACATATAAATATTTCCACCCATAGTTCACTTCCTGCCTATACTCATCTTAGTTATGCATATTAGCATAATAAATATCCATACTAAATTTGGAGATTTCAGCTGTTACATTTATTGACATATGTATATATGTAAAAGATTTTTTTCTTGTAAAGGAGGTGACACGGCTATTACAATCTTCACGCCCAAACTCAGCTTAATTGTAAACATTAACATTGTAAACACCTACACAAAATTTGGAGACTTTAACCAATACACAGCTGAATTATGTATATTACCATTATAAACATCTTTACAAAGTTTTGAGAGTTCAACTGTCACAGTTATTGAGATATATAAAAAAACCTATTTTTGTTGTATGGGAGATGCGACGCCCATTTCTTTTTTCCCGCCCATACAGAGCACAATTATGCATATTAGCTCTATAAACATCTGTACGAAGCTTGGAGACTTTAGCTATTACAGTTGTTGAGATATATACAAAAAACTATTTTCGTTGTATGGAAGGTGCCACGCCCATTTATTTCTTTTCGCCTATACAAAGCTCAATTATGCATATTAGCACTATAAACATCCGTAAGAAGTTTGGGGACTTCAGCTATTACAGTTGTTGAGCTATATACAAAAAACTATTTTTGTTGTATGGGAGGTGCTACGCCCATTTATTTTTTTCCGCCTATACAAAGCTCAATTATGCATATTACCACTGTAAACATCCGTACAAAGTTTAGAGACTTCAGCTATTACAGTTATTGATATATATACAAAAAACCATTTTCGTTGTATGGGAGGTGCCACGCCCATTTATTTATTTCAGCCCATACAAAGCTCAGCTATGCATATTAGCACTATAAACATCCGTAAGAAGTTTGGGGACTTCAGCTATTACAGTTGTTGAGATATATACAAAAGACTATTTTCGTTGTATGGAAGGTGCCACGCCCATTTATTTCTTTTCGCCTATACAAAGCTCAATTATGCATATTACCACTATAAACATCCGTAAGAAGTTTGGGGACTTCAGCTATTACAGTTGTTGAGATATATACAAAAAACTATTTTTGTTGTATGGGAGGTGCTACGCCCATTTATTTTTTTCCGCCTATACAAAGCTCACTTATGCATATTACCACTGAAAACATCCGTACAAAGTTTAGAGACTTCAGCTATTACAGTTGTTGAGATATATACAAAAAACTATTTTCGTTGTATGGAAGGTGCCACGCCCATTTATTTCTTTTCGCCTATACAAAGCTCAATTATGCATATTAGCACTATAAACATCCGTAAGAAGTTTGGGGACTTCAGCTATTACAGTTGTTGAGATATATACAAAAAACTATTTTTGTTGTATGGGAGGTGCTACGCCCATTTATTTTTTTCCGCCTATACAAAGCTCAATTATGCATATTACCACTGTAAACATCCGTACAAAGTTTAGAGACTTCAGCTATTACAGTTATTGATATATATACAAAAAACCATTTTCGTTGTATGGGAGGTGCCACGCCCATTTATTTCTTTTCGCCTATACAAAGCTCAATTATGCATATTAGCACTATAAACATCTGTAAGAAGTTTGGGGACTTCAGCTATTACAGTTGTTGAGATATATACAAAAAACTATTTTCGTTGTATGGAAGGGGCCACGCCCATTTATTTCTTTTCGCCTATACAAAGCTCAATTATGCATATTAGCACTATAAACATCCGTAAGAAGTTTGGGGACTTCAGCTATTACAGTTGTTGAGATATATACAAAAAACTATTTTTGTTGTATGGGATGTGCTACGCCTATTTATTTTTTTCCGCCTATACAAAGCTCAATTATGCATATTACCACTGTAAACATCCGTACAAAGTTTAGAGACTTCAGCTATTACAGTTGTTGAGATATATACAAAAAACTATTTTCGTTGTATGGAAGGTGCCACGCCCATTTATTTCTTTTCGCCTATACAAAGCTCAATTATGCATATTAGCACTATAAACAGCCGTAGGAAGTTTGGAGACTTCAGTTATTATAGTTATTGAGATATATACAAAAAACTTCTTTTGTTGTATGGGAGGTGCAACGCCTATTTATTTTTTCACGCCCATACAAAGCTTAGTTATGCATGTTAGCACTATAAGCATCCGTACGAAGTTTGGAGACTTCAGCTTTTACAGTTGTTGAGATTTATATGTACAAAAAACTATTTGCGTTGTATTGGAGGTGCCAGGCCCATTTATTTCTTCCCGCCCATACAAAGCTCAATTATGCATATTAGCACTATAAACATCCGTACGAAGTTTGGAGACTTCAGCTATTACAGTTATTAAGATATATACAAAAAACTGTTTTCGTTGTAAGGGAGGTGCCACGCCTATTTATTTTTCCCCGCCCATACAAAGCTTAATTATGCATGTTAGTACTATAAACATCTGTACGAAGTTGGGAGCCTTAAGCTATTACAGTTGTTGAGATATATACAAAAAACTATTTTCGTTGCATGGGAGGTGCCACGCCCATTTATTTCTTCCCGCCCATACAAAGCTCAATTATGCATACTAGCACTATAAACATCCGTACGAAGTTTGGAGACTTCAGCTATTACAGTTATTAAGATATATACAAAAAACTATTTTCGTTGTAAGGGAGGTGCCACGCCTATTTATTTTTCCCCGCCCATACAAAGCTTAATTATGCATGTTAGTACTATAAACATCTGTACGAAGTTGGGAGCCTTAAGCTATTACAGTTGTTGAGATATATACAAAAAACTATTTTCGTTGCATGGGAGGTGCCACGCCCATTTATTTCTTCCCGCCCGTACAAAGCTCAATTATGCATATTAGCACTATAATCATCTGTACGAAGTTTAAAGACTTCAGCTGTTACAGTTATTAAGATATATACAAAAAACTATTTTCTTTGTATGCGAGGTGCCACGCCTATTTATTTTTTCCCGCCCATACAAAGCTTAATTATGCATGTTAGTACTATAAACGTCCGTACGAAGTTTGTAGACTTCAGCTATTACAGTTATTGAGATATATACAAAAAACTATTTTCGTTGTATGGGAGGTGCCACGCCTATTAATTTTTTCCCGCCCATACAAAGCTTAATTATGCATGTTAGTACTATAAACATCCGTACGAAGTTTGGAGACTTCTGCTATTATAGTTATTGAGAAATATACAAAAACTATTTTTATTGTATGGGAGGTGCCACGCCTATTTATTTTTTCCCGCCCATACAAAGCTCAATTATGCATGTTAGTACTATAAACATCCGTACGAAGTTTGGGTTCTTCAGCTATTACAGTTATTGAGATATATACAAAAAACTATTTTTATTGTATGGGAGGTGCCACGCCTATTTATTTTTTCCCGCCCATACAAAGCTTAATTATGCATGTTAGTACTATAAACATCCGTACGAAGTTTGGGGACTTCAGCTATTACAGTTATTGAGATATATACAAAAAACTATTTTCGTTGTATGGGAGGTGCCACGCCCATTTATTTCTTCCCGCCCATACAAAGCTTATTTATGCATGTTAGTAATATAAACATCCGTACGAAGTTTGGAGACTTCTGCTATTACAGTTATTGAGAAATATACAAAAAACTATTTTCGTTGTATGGGAGGTGCCACGCCTATTTATTTTTTCCCGCCCATACAAAGTTCAATTATGCATGTTAGTACTATAAACATCCGTACGAAGTTTGGGCACTTCAGCTATTACAGTTATTGAGATATATACAAAAAACAATTTTCGTTGCATGGGAGGTGCCACGCCTATTTATTTTTTCCCGCCCATACAAAGCTTAATTATGCATGTTAGTACTATAAACATCCGTACGAAGTTTGGAGACTTCTGCTATTACAGTTATTGAGAAATATACAAAAAACTATTTTTATTGTATGGAGGTGCCACGCCCATTTATTTCTTCCCGCCCATACAAAGCTCAATTATGCACATCAGTAAATAACTTACCTATACCAAATTTGGAGACTTCAGCTATAATAGGTATTGAGGTATGTGAAAAAAACTGTTCAATTTGTATGGGAGGTGCCACGCCCAGTCGGAATTTCCAAAAAATAATAAGCCTAAAACGCATTCCCAGATATCGGGTATGTCTTTTTTTCAAGTTTCATTAAAATCGGTCCAGCCGTTCTCGAGTTATAAGCGGTGTCACTAACAAAAAAAAAATTGTTCTTTTATATATAAGATTTACAAAGAAAAACAAATTTGAATTTTTTTTTATTTATGTAAAATATAATGAAATAACAGATAAGAGCACAATTTGGAAATATTTTTGTTAAATGCCATCACTTTATCACTAGATTTATGGTTCAATTAACTTCAAAACTTATGTCAACTGTTAGCCCTAATACATAAATTGTCTTCAATTCCCTCAAAGCCATTTAGTTAATATGTTAACTGATTTCTTAAAAATTTCTGTTTGGTTAGGCAAAATTCAAATCTATTAGTTCTGAAATAAATATATATTTACATAAATAGAATATTTTGGTCAATTAACTAAAAAATATTTTAGAGTGAGTGGGGTGCCCCAAAATGCACATTAGATTTAAACTTGCTGCCATAAAAAAAATATATATATATATTTAATAGCTGGCAGTTAAGGATTAGTGAAAGTGGAGCATTACGACACGAAAGACCAACGCATTCTTTTTGCTGCAAAGTATTTAAGAAAAATAATAAGATAATATTCCCACATAAATGTTGCTTTAACTTATGTCAAATGAGCTTGGAAAATTAACAAAAAAATTTATGTTTGTGCTGAAAGAGGTGTGGAGGTCATTTGTTTGATGTTTTGTTCTGTAGAACACCATGTCATAGGAGAAAAAACCGTTTTAGTAGTTCTTATTCTTGGGGATATTTTTATTACTTGTTAGTTTTCTTCGGTAGGGAAAAGATTGTTTCCAATGTTTTCCAATTATTGTCTGAGTAAAAAGACTAAATCATTTAATAAACCCTGTTGGTTTGATTACGTTGTTTTTTTTATTTTCGAACAAAAAACCTTTTTGCCAGAAACAATAAATTTTAGGTTGAGTATGGGCAAATCAGGGGAACTAATAGGGAAGCAAAGCGCTACGCACTGGTTTATACAACCAGCCCTTTTCAAAACTCTACCTCAGCCTCTTCCCATCATGGGGCTGGTGTGCACGGTTAAGCCACCGTACACACTTTGTATGCCTGGTAGCTGCAATGCAAGGTTCGAATGCCGTGGTCTAATAATCTATACGTCTTACTTAAATAACTTTTACTTATAAAACCAATACAGGAATAAAAAATAATGTGTTCTATATTAAGATGACAGAATGTGGTATAAAAACAAAGAATAGAATCAGCTCCTCGTCCGGAGCCTTAACGGCTTGCAAAGTTAAGCAAAGACTGACTTACAAACTTAGCCTACTCAGGCTATGTGAACCCAGATAGTGCGAGTTGGTAAACTCACCAAATCAAATTGCCTTACCATTCTCTTCTCTGGTAAGCCCTCACTGCAGTTTCCTCCATCTAGTCGGAGTCAGAGTTGCTCCTTCTAAAAAGAAAAGAAAGTGCGCTTATAGACTAGAAGCAACACCAGACAGAATTACTATCACTAGAGTCTGAGGTTGTGTTCAAAATATCTCGTTGGTACAGTCCCTACGGATTATTTTGAGAAGCCGTTGAAGGAAATGTTCTATGATCACCCCGATAGAGAATTCGAAACCCTATCAGAGAGAAACGTTGTAATATTAATGTATGATTTCAACAGACAAATGGGCCGCAAAAATTCAACAAAGGATTGCATAATGGGTAGACATTGATTAGGGCGTCTGGTGGATAACAGAAAGATGCTATGGAATATTTAAAGAACTACATAGTGATAAGGGTATATAAACATCGGTTTGCCATTCCGTTTGTAATTTCTTAATTATTCATTTGCGACCCCATAAAGTATATATATTCTGGATCCTTATGCAAAGATAAGTCGATTTAGCCATACCTATCTGTGTGTCTATTTAAATCAAGTTTCCGAAGTCAATTTAAGTACTACGGACTATCAGACAAATCCCTGAGACGATTGCTATTTAAAACAAGCAAAATCGGTTCACCAAGGACCTAGATATAGGCAAAATACTGCGGTTGTTCCATTTTTCTCCAGTTTTTTTAGAACAAAATCCATACAAAAAATGTAACAAATGTAACCAACTGGCAACGCTGTTAAGCATACATATGGATGTGAATAAATACGCATTAAGTTTCTGTATGCATGTTTGAACGAAGGGTTGTAAGAACATGTTTTGTTGATTTCGGCACACGTTTCACAATTTAAACGCAAAAAAGGTAAACCTGTTTTAACTTTACTAAAAGGTGATTTCAAGACAATTGGCTAAATTAATATTAGTGGTTAAGTTTTCTTTAGTATTTGTTACAAATGCTAGTACACAGAGAAAAACCCCTTTGAAAAGCACCAAGTTCAACACCATCCGTTGTCAAAAGTGAGTTTAGCACGTTTTGTTTTTCATTTGACAAAAAATAGTGTAAAATTTTTTGGAACCCCTGGTACTTATATAGACAACAAATGTTCCTTTTTTACGAATCTTCGTTATTATTTCGACAACAGATATTTTTTTTGACAACGATTTGCCTTATTTCGATAACAGCTTGTTCCTTATTTTGGCAACAAAGCGTTTGTTATTAAAGAACAGGGTGTTCACAAATTCACTACATCTGGTATATATAAATTTTTCGAACTTTCCTTGACCACAGAGCGTATTTGATTTTACGTCTAGTATTTTTGATAGTTTGTTCTTAATTTACAACATTTCGTTTTATATTTGTGAATGGATGTTCTACGAGAACTGAGAACAATTTGTTCACAATGCAACACACGCTCTTTATGAATTTAGAACTCCCTTTTTTTCTGTGTAACATCCACAATGCCCTTAACATATATTTACTGGAGGGTATTAAAAAGTTGAAAAAATCATACGCTTTTTAATGAGGAGATAACAATTGCGACATTACAATTAAGTTGCAACTATTTTGTAGATAAACATACATACGTAAGAGTGTTTGTACAATATGTATATTTACTTGTTCACTATTGAGTATTTTAAGAATTTAGGCCGATGATTTGGTATATTGATGTGGGACTAAAACTTGGCTGCTGTATTTTCAACTCTATGAAAAGAAAAAGTGTAGAGTTAGTGAAGATATGTTGAAAATGCGGAAGACATTTATTTATATATTTTTTCTAACAGATTCTTTTTGAAGTGGGCCGCAAAAAACAATTTGTAAACTGTTTGTGGTGGCGTGTAGGTATTTTTTTTTTTTTTTGCACAATTTGTGTAATTAATGATAGGCAGGCGTCTGGTAAAAGCGAAATAGCAACTAAATATGGGTTAATAGGTATTTTGGCATGGATTTTACAAAAAAATAAAATAAAATTAGGAAAACACAACTAAAACTTTGTAACGCAATTGCAATAGTATTAGCAAAGCCAAAACTAAAAAGGTTCTCTAACAACATACTTGAATAAAAACGGATTTTGAAAACTTTTAAACAAAAGGCAATCAACTTAAGCAAAAAGTCAATTAAAACATTAGAGATATTTTTATTTTTAGCCTTTTATTTGGAAAAACATATCATGTCAAATAGTTTGTGAGAAAGAAAAAATATTAAATTAATGATTACTGCTTGACTTCTGTGAATCATTCAATATAATATTTGGCAAGATAATAATTTAAGCGATTTATTTTATTTGTGATTTAATGACTTTTTTCACTGTTGCCATTTTCCTCATTTTTCACTAAAAATACATACATACATAAACATTCATATTTTCTAATCTTTTTTCTTTGCCAAAAAGAAGCGTGTGTTTAAAACTATTTTGATCACTAAAATAACAAAAAATGCTTTTACGTCAAGATTACTTATAATAAAAATGTATTTTATAACAAAAACAAGTAAGAGCACTATATTCGGATGTGCCGAATCTTATATACCCTTCACAACGAGTAGGTTTTTTTCAAGTTTTATATGGAAACTCCATTAGAGGTGGAGATAGGGGATAGGTATGTCGTAGGAAAATGTCTGCAAGGAAAAATGAGTTGTGGTCAGTCCTGCCTTTGACCTATCCACGGACGCCCTGAAAGCTGTAGGGGGGATATATTACAATTTCCCAAACTTTGTATGGAAGCCCCCTTTGAATAAGGTAATAGGGGGTAAGTATGTTTAAGGGATATATTTGGGAGAAGGAAACTAATGGGGGTCGCTCGTACGCTTTATTTCTCTAAGACTGACTCTGGCGTTTTTACCTAATTTTTGTAAATTTTGTAATGGCAACCCCCTTAGGTGATGGTGATAGGGGGTAAGTATGTTCTAAATATATGTTTAGGAGGAAAAACTTATGGGGTCTGTGATATTCTTTATTTCTTTAAGAGCGACTCCGGGAAAGTTGTAGGGGTTTTTATCCTATTTTTTTCAATATTTGTATGACAGCCCCTTAGAGGGAGAAGTAAGGGGGTAGATATGTTTTAGAAAAATGTTTGCAAGGAAAAATGAGTTGGGGTCAGTCCTGCATTTGACCTATCCACGGGCACCCCAGAAGCTATAGGAGGGGATATATTACAATTTCCCAAACATTGCATGGAAGCCCCCTTGGACGATGGTTATAGGGGGAAAGTATGTTTAAGGGATATATTTGGGAGAAAAAAACTAATGGGGGTCGGTCGTATGCTTTATTTTTTTAAAGCTGACCAGGGGTACCCAGGAAGCTGTAGGGGGGATTCATTACAATTTCGCAAACTTTGCATGGAAGCTCTTTAGACGATGGTGATATGGGGTAGGTATGTTTAAAGAATATATTTGGGAGAGGAAGCTTATGGGGGTCGGTCATACACTTTATTTCTTTAAGGCTGACCCTGGGGAAGTTCTGGGCGTTTTTATATAATTTTTGTAAATTTTTTATGGCAACCCGAGGTGATGGAGATATACGGTAAGTTTGTTCTAGGAATAAGTTTTGGGGAGGGGGGGGGGGACTAATTGGTGTTTGAAAGACATTTCATTCGTCTCAGGGCGATTTCGGAGAAGTTGTACAAATTTTAGAGAAATAAGCAGAGATAGTCTTGGTTTTTGGCTTATATCTCGGTAAGTTATCGGGCGATTTTGCTGGATTTCTTTAGCGATTTTCTCTCAGATATTTCGATAATTTGATACCACTAACGGGGCTATGCGTTGATTTAAACTTTAACACAGGCAACCTTAAATTTTTCAAACTTGGGTTATTACTACCGTGTTTACATCTTTCGTTTATTTTCGTTTAAACAACTCAAAGTGTATTGTTTAATGATAAAAACAAACATATAAAGTCGAAAAGCTATCAAAATCCTCAATAAAATTAAGACGTTCGTATTAATTTGTATGTAGAAAGCATTACTGGCATAGAAGTTATATTGACAATTAAATATTCAATTGGGACAATTAAGTTTTTCGTTAATAGAAAAATAGGGAATAATTTCTTCTGTGTGAAAAAACATCGTTTTTTAAATCGAAATTATTACTTTCTTCGCCATTTTTACACTTCTTCAGTTAAGAGTTTGGGACTCTGCATGCATTTACGTACTTTCTGGTGATAGATTTAACCAATAAAAATTGTCACTTATGATTTGTGGACTGGACGATTCCCGTCAAGATAATGGGACAAAATTAAGAACATGTATCGTATTTGGCATTGAGACAAAATATTTTAAAATCGGAATATGCTTAAGCGAATATTTATGTCTGAGAGATTTTATTAAATGTCAATTCGTCGTATAAAATTTGATTGTGATCAGTCTATAACATACTAGTATCATGCGTTTAAGTTCTACTTTCGGAAATCACATTTTATCACATATTTTCGGAAGGAAAGCTAGTATCAAGATGTAATTATGAACCCCAACAAAAATTTTTTATAGATCGCTTTAATATTATGCGTGTTGGTTTTAAAAATTTTATTTAAATACGTCCGTGATTTACCGTAGCTTCCATATACGTAGTTTATGCCTTTAGAAATAGCGATAGACCGTATAAAATGCGAAAAAAACTGGTATTAGTATGTTGGTAAGCACGCATAACTTTTTTTTTTTTTTGAGAAAAAAAAAACATTTTTGCTTTTATTATTTTGGCTTAAGTTCACATTTTTATTTCTTTTTTTCATAGAAGAATATTAAATTTTTCATTAATGTAGTCGAGTAGAAGTAGTAATGGCACACGGCCAGATTTATGGAAAAAGTAGTCGAAAATTTAACTGATCAAATGGCACATGCAACTCAAATAGGCTACAGGCACATGCAGGGAATTATATTTGAAAAATAACTCTCGAATTTAAGCCAGACCTTATTTATTGCAGATGTTAATACTTTAAAAGTAAGGTGTGAGTTATGATAAAGCCGGGCTTTAACAATGAGTCGTAGCTTGGCTACTTGTGTTTTGTTTTGGTTCCCATAATATACTTGTCTATATAATAAAAAATTGTAAAAAAATTAATTCATTATATGATAATACATACTTATGTCTATTTATTTAATAACATTTTTATATAAATTAAATTAAAACAAACTGTCTGATTTTTTTTAAACACGCAAAGTCATTTTATTAATTAAAAAAAAATATAAAACCTAAAGAAAATATAAAATTGAATGTCTATACTCTTGAACTTGTTAATGAGACCAATTTGTTTTTTTTTTAATATAATTTAAGTCATAATATTTACTTGTTTAATAATACTTTAATGCAGAAACATTTCAATCAACTCAACATCCTATCGTTGTAAAAAATTCATTACACTTTACAATTACCACTTGTTTTCACCGAGATTTTAAGTGAATACGTGAAGAAAACACCACACTTTCCTCATTTATAATCGGAAGTAATCAAGTATAATTTCCGTTGTCATTAACTTAGTTTAACCCTTTCAGTGCCAACTATTGGTTTGTGAGTAAATTTGTTTATATAGAGTTTATGGGTTTTTTAAACTACATATAATAGATTCTGAGATTATGGGCTAATTTCCAAGTAATCATAAGCGCACATCAATTTTTTAAATTTTAACCGCATTATGCAAACTTTTACAAATATGTCCCAGTCGACCAGTAATCCCATACTTTTTCCTTTAAAAAATAATGTTTAAGCTCATTTCCAAAGTCGCTCACTTTTTGTCTCACACACCACAACCCACAATATTTTTCTGCACCAAAACTCCCCAACAAATTTTTTTTTTTTTGGATTTTAAGTAATGATCTGTCATTACTTCATAGGTTACAAGGTAATGAGGTCGTTGCGACAGAAAAACTACCTCTTAGTAAGGGTGCTAATAATTACATTTGTAGCTGTATATAGATATGTACAAGAAAAAAGGACTTTGTAACAGGCTTTATAGAATGTTTTTGTTTTAAAAACCTTTAATTATTATTTATTTTGTTCAGTTAATCATTGGTAACTAGTTACTCGATTGATTTTTGTAAGCACATTTGTATGCAGGGGTCGTGAATTTGGGGACAATTCAAACAAAAATAATTAGTTTTTTGGCCAAAAGGTAACTAGTGCTTGTTGACCTCCAATATTACTTTCTAACTTACCAGGTAAGCAAAGGTTTTGCTGGGTAAAAACGCTTAAATAACAAAATCACATTTTTAAATAGATAATAAAAAACCAAAATATTCACTTTGATCCTTTTATTACCCCTACGCTGCAGACAGCGTTGCCAGAATAATGATTTTATCATATTTTTGATGAATTATTGTTAAAAAAATGATTTGATGATTTTTTTATTTAAACAAAACGACACTTTTAAATGTTAAATGCATCATCGTTTTTAAGTACTAAAAAAATAAGGCCCCAACTTTAAATTTCAGTTATTTTTTTTGATTTGTATTGGTTTGAGAAAACCTCTTCCATTCGTGATTCAAAATTATGATCCCATTTTTCATGAAGTATGTATAATAAAACCACATGTATGATTAAAAACGCTTTCGGTAGGACTTAGTTTTAATTTGAAATGTTTTAGTTTTTGGCCTAACTGAGATGGACAGTTTTAATGCATAAACAATATTTAATCACATAAAAAATTATTTTGAAAAATACAAATGTGATGTTTTTTTTCCTCAAAATATAAAATGCCAAATAATGATTTTTTTTACAAAGCTTATGGCAACGCTGGCTGCAGATGTGAGTTTGACATGCAAGCAAGCGCAGTTAAAGGGTTAAGCCTTTTGAAAATCTCTTTCTTGCATAAAAAATAAAAAAAAATTCTTTAACATAAAATATAACTTGCCGTCACATACTTAGCTTACAGAAAAAGGAAATTATGTTGAAACGATGTACTACTATGAAGACACAAAGGGGCTTTAATAATATGAGGGCCCTTTGTTGTTTAAACTTAAGAAAGGTAAATTTTAAAAAGTTTCATTGTCTTTCTTTACGTAATATTTAATATCATTAAAATAAGTGTATTTTGATGTTAAATAACAAAAAAAAATTTAGTGATAAAACACTTAAATGTGATCATTAATCATGCGGTAAGAGAGAGAGATTGTCAAATCTTTTTACAAGTAAATTTGTATGTTCAATAAGCAAGCAAATGATAAAATTAAGCAATTGGAATGAAGTTATAATTGATTCTTTTAATTAATTTCTGTTTTCAAAACAATTATGCGAACTCCCTTTAAGGTGTAGTCAATTCTAACTTATACCCGACTTACGCGAATAAATTTCTCACGAAATTACTTTTATCAAATTTTATGCTTTTAGGCGAGGGTTTTAGAAAAGCAGATGCTTCCTTAGCCTTTTGTCTACAAACAAAAAGTTCATGGAAGTAATTTCATTTAAAATGTTTTGTAAAAGTCTGGTATTAGTTGCATTTAAACCTTCTGGCTGTCTTTTAACGCCTTTCTAGCCCTAAATTCCATGCAGTGGATCCTTAAGACTTAACTTGCAGCCTTTAAATCGAAACCTTACTTGATCGTAAAAGTTTCCTATAATCTTGTGCAGGGTGTCTGGTGGCAAATTTATTATTTTACATACGATTTTTTCAAAAATTAATAAACGGTGCAAACAGAGGGTGGCGCCGTTGGAATTATCGATTGTTTGGATTTGTCAGTAACGTTGAAAGCCGTCTAAGTGAAAATCCGCGACTTTCAATACGGAAAAGACGACCTCACTAGGACTTCCAGGAGCGATTATTCATTAAATTTTAAAAAGGACCTGAAGTTCAATTTTTTTAAAATTAAAATCGTTTAAAAACTGAAAAAAGTGGCTTTGATTTACGCAAACATTTTTGTGAAACGAAATCGGATCGTTTTCGCACTGTAAATGCCATTTTTTGGAGCGACATGACTTATTTTAACCTTAACGGCCACGTTAACAAGCAAAACTGTCATCACGTGTCTCCAAGAACCCGCAACTATCGATTCAAACATCAAAAACCATTGCATTGCCCCAGGGTAACTGTTTAATATGTATGCATTATACATTTTATTTCGAAAATTCTCGAGGCCAGGCGATGAATGTCAACGATGAAAAGTATCGACGCATGATTACGGAATTATTTTTGCCAAACCTGCCAGCTCACCCATCGCACTCTTCACACACGTGGTTTCAACAGGACGGGGTGACTGCATACACAGCCAGAGCTTCGACGAATTTGCTTCGGGAAAATTTCCCCCAAAAACTCATCAGTCGTTTCGGGGACATCTCATGACCACCGAGGTTGCTATGGGGCTACCTCAAAGAGAGGGTTTATAATAACAATCCCCGATTTCTTGTGGTTTTAAAGGAAAATATTCGTCAAGAAACAACAACTTCATTGAACCCAGTTTACTGCTGCGTGTGGCGCAAAAAAACACAAAGCTCCGTTTTAAACAGTGTGTTTAACTGCACGGAAGGACATCTAGATGACAAATTCTTTAAAAAAAAATTAATCCGCGTTTCCATTTTATTGTTCAATGTTCTTTATAAAATTTTAAGTCAGCTATTACGTTTTTTATTTAAGTTTGAATATATAAATCTGCCACCAGACTCCCTGTAGTAAAAATAAAACACGTTTGTTAAAGTAAAACGTCGTTTCAAAAACTTGAAAAAGTTACCAAATTAGAAGTTGTTTGTAGTTTTTTTTAGTAAAAAAATAAAGGAGTGTCATCAGGGCACGTTGCTTTCACTTTGCCACCACATTTTAACGTTCTTTTGCGTCTTTAAAAATTACAAAAAAAATCATTGTCTGTAATACAGGTTCCCCTTAAAAAAATCTGAAAGTGTTTTTCTGACAACACGATTATTTAAATTCAAATTCGAAGCTAATTTATTACAGTTTTTAAAAGTTATTTTGTTATTAATTATTTTATTTTGACGTAACCTTGAATTTACTTTAAATTTAAGTAGCTGCTGAATTTATTAAATTTTGACAAACTTCCGTATTTAAAACAAATAATTTAAAACCTGCTCCAACGTATTACTAATGAAAAATCTTTCTAAAATGTAGTTTTATTATAAAAATACGATTTTAAAAAGAAATGATTAATATTTAATAAAATAAAATTCTATCAGTTTTGTAACAAAACATTTGCCTTTGCTGGTTCAAATGTCAACTTAATCAAAATGCAAAGTATTGCCATCCTTGATAGAACAAAAGTCTTAAAGTAACGTTGGACAATCTTACAAATTTACATACATATTTTAAAAGAGAATGTTGTGTTGCCCAGTAAGCTGGTTGCAACTTTGTTCGAAAGGTAACATCCACGAGAGATGATGTACCAAAGTTAAGGCAAAGTTCGTGAGACTGAATTGCAAGTGTAAGACAGTTGTGGTCCTCACCATCCTACGGTATGTTACGACAAAAAAACGGCTGCAATGAAAATGTGTAACTAAATCCAATCAAATCGATTACTAAACGGCCATGCAAATACTCTATAGGAACTCGGAATTTGGCGGAAAACCCATATTTTTTTGCGAGACACATTTTTGTCTCAGCGGCATTTAAAAACCGGGAAAAACGCACGTCATTGTCAGAATGATAATGCATATACGCTTCCAAGGAATTAAACTAGCGCTGAAGGCCTTAAGTAAGTGGAGTAAAGGGAACGGGTTGTTTTTTCAACCCCTTTTCAAGAGAAATTGTGCTGTTCACGAACAGATACGGGATCCTTTTTTTAACCCCTGATACTAAGCGGGATGGCACTGACTCCGTACAATAGTGCGATATTTTATGAATTCAAGCTGGACAGTTAACTGCCCAGAAAGCTAAACACAGAGGCGAGAATGGCGAGAGCACAGACGGCAAATCATGTTTGAAAACACATCATAGCTAAGACCTGGAACCTTCGTCCCAGATATGTCAGTTGGCGGCAAAACCGTATCTCCTTAAAGGAGTTATAGTCTGATGGATAATAATGTACTTCACTACGATTTGTAAATAATTAGAGAGGACGATGTGAATTATTTTGACTTAAAATACAGGCGCAACGAGATCGACTCCGACTAGGTCGCTTTCCCTTTAGTTACTTAAATGCCTTTCAGTAGACCTTACAGCGAAGAAACTGTGCCTGAATTAAGTCAGAGGAATATTACTGGAAATGTGGATCTAAATTTTAATGACTACTGCACACTTAAACCTCTTCTTTGCCGGAAATTTTCCTTAAATATCTTAGAGAGAGAGAGAGAGAGAGGAAGAGAAAAGGTGATGAAATCACTTCCTTGGAATTTGTTGGCCGAGAGGTTTATACGAACGGGTCTAAGGGAGAGCAGGTATATTTATTGCACAAACAAAAGCCCGGATTTAATTCTGACTTTCTAACGAATGCAGTGTCTACTGGATGTAGCATCAACGTTTGGTAGAGCGACTAGCTGGCAGGGGTACTACAGGATATTTGACAGAGAACCCAGCACCCTTATTAACAACTATACCGCCATCAAGTCCCTTACTGATGTATATATTCTCTGCGTCACGACTTGTCTGCGAATGCTGGATTTCCTTAAACTGGAAATCGATGTTTACCGATGTGACTTGCATATGAATGCGGGGCACGCATCTTAGACAGACAGATGCTAGGAGATAATGTGCCTGCTATTGCCCTTTACTGTTGTTGTGGCAGTCATGGCAGGAGAACGAAATTTTTAAAGACTTTTGTAGAAGCTGTCAAGATGCAGAGGAAAAGGAAACGACCCAGTAATTTGTATGCCTTGGTTCAGCACTAAGCGATGTGCGTGTCGGAAATTCTTGGACCAACAGACTGGAAAGTCTGTTATGTGGCCCACATTAGCCTATTGAGGTTATGATCGTTTATTAGGAATAACGGTTGGTTAGCGAAAAGGGACCAGGACGGGGCGACTATAGGCTTTCAGCCCAGTGTTGCCATAAAATAAAATTATGAAAGTGTAAAGAAATAAAAAACGAAATGCTAAAATGTTCTAAAAGTAAAATAAATGTGCGAGACTTTTAAAAAAATCTATTAAATGAGCATTAGATTTTTAGCGATATCATTAGTCATTTAAAATTCATAAGTGGTAAATATAATATAAGTTTTATGTTCATTATATATACATAATGCTGAATAAATTCAAGGTTAAACAGCAAGAAAATTAAATTCCATGACTTTTGCAACACACTTAATTAAGCATTTAAGTTCTGATTTTGCACTAGAAGTGCTAAAATTACAAGCCTGTTTCAATCGTAAACTTTCCTAATCGAAACTTTTTCTGTCTTTTTCTTGCTTTCTCTCTCTCTCTCTTTCGTTTACAGAATTGGCTGTATCTCACAAAAAGTAAATGTTTAGCATGAATTTTCGACTATATAAGAAGAAAGGTATGAACTTGGTTAATCTTGTGTGCTGTTATTGGAAGCCGAGTAGTGATCCTTTTGGGACAAATTATATGTATTTTGTTATTGTAAACAAAAACAAAATACACATAATTCGTCCCAAGACGATCACTGCTCGGCTTCCAAAAACAGCACATTAAACAAGCGACTTTTTTCACCACTTAGATCGGTAATAGTGTTCTGCGATTTTTCCGCTTAAGACTGGTGTGCGAATTAGCCAGAAAAGGTAAACATTTTAAGGCTTCTGTTGTCAATGCTGTTCTTGAAAAAAATTATAAAAAAAGTATAGTTACGACAGTTTTTGTACAGAAACAAATTGATAAGTTACTTGGTAAGTTCATTTTGGGACACCCTATATTAGATTTCGATAAAATTAAATAAAAAAGAATTTCATTATTCAGTTGTATTATCCCTTGCACTTTTCCAATTAATTACGAAACGGCAAAAAGGTTTTTCAGTCGCTCATGATTTCAATTGAAACCTTAGAAATAACATATGCTTACATTATTCGCATTATTCTTTTAACCTTTAAATGAAAAAAACAGCAAACTAAATCAAAAAAACAAAACCCAAGTGCAAATAAATCTAAAATACATACGTGAAGTAAACAAACGCAGATTTGTTTAACATTTTACGTGTAAATTCCTTTAAAAAATCAATAAATAACGAAAAATCGTTTAAAAAGCTTAAACATGTGTAACAAATTTAGCAATAAACGTTTAAATATTTGTTTTAATTTTTAAAAGGTTTTTGTAGTGAATAAAATGCAAAACTCTTTAACTGCTTTAGATGAAAATTTAAAAAATACACAAATATGGCACAAGGCAGTTTGGTTTAGTGTTTTAAGTTTTAAAAATATTTACATATAAATTAAACAAAAAATTGCAAAATTTTTAAAACAAAAAATTAGTTTAAAATTTAAAAAAAACTGGTTGCTTAAGAGTCTCTAATTATACATTTTATTACAATTTTAATTTGTACCGTTTAAACTGTTTTTGAATTATGACAGGTTGTATTTAAATACACATTAACAAGTTAGTTTTCTTGTCAATTTTGTTTATGTGAAAAATAATAATAACTTAAATCACACAAGTTTGACTAGTTTTAAAACACTTCGAAGAACTTATATTTTGTAACAACAAATTTTGGAAATATCACAAGCTAAAAGTATGTTAATTTTAAATGGTGGAATTTATAAACAATTTAAAATAATGTCGATGACAATAAGTCAAGAAAAACTAAAAAAAAATTAATCTGTACAAAAATCGTTTTAATTGTTTAAATTACACCTGTCACACCACCAGCTTAAAACCAGCCCAATAAACGGAAATTGTTTAATTTTTTTTCAAAATTTAATTGAATTTTTTTAGTTGAAAAAGATTTTCTTTTTAAAATTTAATATTATGTTTTAAGGGTCGTTTCTTTATTAATTTAAAATCAATTTAAAAAAACTTGAATTTCACTTCACTATCGATACGATTGCTTTCATTTAGAATTAATTTACTTAATGTAGTTCTCAACTTAACTCAGGCTACGGTCAGATCTGTTAAATATTTGCCGCAAAAAGCGTGACCACTAAGTATTATAGTCTAAAACCCCTTTATTTATAACGATATACATATTTAACATTGTAAAAATATTGATTAAAATTTGTTTGGCTTATTTAATTTGGTTTGCTTAAAGGCAGTTCCATTGTGACAGGTAGGACCCTCTTGCTCACGTTTTTGCTTACACCTCAAACAAATCAAAATATTAATTTAAACAAGTAAGAGCGCTATATTCGGCTGTGCCGAATCTTATATACCCTTCACATTGGTTTTCAAATATACCCAGCCGAGTAATTTTGTACTGCAAATAATATAATAAAAAACCTTGTGCGAGTTTTAAAGCCCATAGAAAAAATAACAAAATTTTAACGTTCGTATGAATAATAGAAATAGATGAAGAAGATTTGAGGTCGAGAGTTTTTAAAGTTTTCGACATTATTCATATTTAAAGGTTAATAAAACTTATTAAATGTTCTAGTCCCCCTGCTCTTCACCAACTTTTTCACCAAAATGTATGAATTATTTGATTATTACTTTTTGTAGAATATTCGAAGTCGATAGCTGTAATAGTTTTCCAGAAGTAGCGTATCGAAAATTTTATAAAAATTGTTAATTTGTATGGGAGCTACCCCTTCTTCACCCCCAATCCGAAAATCTTTTTCTTCAGAACGTAGCCCTTAATGTCCAATTACTTTTTGTAGAACATTTGATTTCGATATATGTTATAGTTTCTGAGATATAGCATATCGAAAATTTAACAAAAATTGTTAATATGTATGGAAGCTACCCCTTTTTCTGCCCACACTCAAAAATATTTGTCTTTGAAGCGTAGGCCTTATTGTTCAATTACTTTTTGTGGAGCATTTGATGTCGATAGCTGTTATAGTTTCCCAGATAAAGCGTATCGAATATTTTATAAAAATTATTAATTTGTATGGGAGCTACCCCTTTTTTTGCCCCCACTCAAAAAATTTTTTCTCTAAAGCGTAGGCTTTCTTGCCCAACTACTTTTTGTAGAACATTTCATTTCGATATCTGTTATAGTTTCCGAGATATAGCGTATCGAATATTTCATAAAAATTGTTAACTTGTATGGGAGCTACCCCTTTTTTTGCCCTACTCAAAAATCTTTTTCTCTAAAGCGTAGGCCTTCTTGCAAAATTACTTTTTGTAAAACATTTCATTTCGATATCTGCTATAGTTTTCGACATATAGCTTATCGAATGTTTTATAATAATTGCCGATTTGTATGGGAGCTACCCCTTTTTTTGCCCCCACTCGAAAATTTTTTTCTTTAAAGCGTAGGCATTCTTGCCCAATTACTTTTTGTAGAACATTTCATTTCGATATCTGTTATAGTTTCCGAGATACATATAGCTTATCGTCACAGAAAATGCAAAACGCCCTATCTAACATTTAAAAATTTTTTAAAAGGAGCAAGCATTTTTGTGTAAATGAAAAATATTTTTACAATTAACACAAATTTTTGCCATATATGTTAGTTAAAAAGGATCAACAAATTTATTTCTGCTGAAAAAAAAGAGTTTTTCGAGATGACGTTCATATTTGAAGGCTATAATTTATAAAAAGCCAATTTTAAATTGTTTGTTAGATAGGGCGTTTTGCATTTTCTGTGACGTTATAGAATATTTTATAATAATTGTCGATTTGTATGGGAGCTACCCCTTTTTTTGCCCCCACTCGAAAATTTTTTTCTTTAAAGCGTAGCCCTTAGCGTGCAATTACTTTTTGTAGAACATTTCATTTCGATATCTGTTATAGTTTCCGAGATATAGTGTATCGAATATTTGATAATAATTGTCGATTTGTATGGGAGCTACCCCTTTTTTTGCCCCCACCCAAAAATTTTTTTCTCTAAAGCGTAGCCCGTAGCGTGCAATTACTTTTTGTAGAACATTTTATTTCAATATCTGTTATAGTTTCCGAGAAATAGCGTATCGAATATTTGATAATAATTGTCGATTTGTATGGGAGCTACCCCTTTTTTTGCCCCCACTAGAAAATTTTTTCTTTTTCGCGTAGTTCTTAGCGTGCAATTACTTTTTGTAGAACATTTAAAGTCGATAGCTGTTATAGTTTACGAGATATAGCGCATAAAATATTTTACCAAATTTGTGCAATTGTAGGAAAAATACCCCTTCCCCTGGTCCTATCTGAAAAAATTTTTTCCATTATTTAGGTCCCTTCTTTAGGAGTATCCGTGCCAAGTTTTGTGGCAAGAGTGACTATACTTACTGAGATATATAGGGATATATGCACGGATTTGTTCCTAAAAAAAATGGGTTACTCTGGGTTTTCGCTTATATCTCGGTCAATAGTGAACCGATTTTATTGATTTTAAATAGCGATTGTCTCCAGGATATTTCTAATAGTTTGACACCATTAACTGGTCTGTATCTTTTTATTTGACTCCGGAAACTTGATTTCAACAGACGGACAGACGGACATCGCTAAATCGACTTCCCTATCTATAAGGATCCAGAATATATATACTTTATGGGGTCGCAAATGAATAATAAAGAAATTACAAACGGAATGACAAAGTGATATATACCCTATCACTATGTGAAGGGTATAAAAGTATATATGATATGTTTTTAAGCGGATAGTAAGTAAACTGAAAAAATATAATTTTTTGCTCACAATGATCACTCGAAGACTATTACAAATTTGAATTTTATAGAATTTTGACTTTAAAATCGATTTGCGTAAAATATTCTTAAGAACAGGCTTAGTTTCCTAATTTCCATAGTAGTTTTAAGTGTTTTTAGTTGTATTTTTTAAACTCCTTCCTCAAAAAACAAAAAAAATTGTACTAAGGAAAATCCTTTAAGATAATGTGACGGGTGGGACATTTTCATCAAAACCCAATATAAAAAGGACCGATTATTTAGTACGTGGTAGTTTTATACCAGCGATCGGCAAAACCCTACAAGCGTTTGGGGACTCTCTGAGCATTGAAGACAGTAAGAAAAAAAACTATTTTGCAGTCTCTTGTGCCAGACGACCAGTGTGACCAGTTAGGATTTTCAAAATGTTTAATGAACAAATTTTTAAACTACATTCAATGTTTGGTTTAACTTATATCTGCGAGTCTTCATTTTCGTTACAAAAAAAAAATTAAAAGCAAAATAAAAAATAAGATAAGTAATTAACACGTCAAAGGTCTTATCCGCGTAAAATATTGTCAATATGCATTTAATATCTATGAGATTTTGCAAAACTAAGTAGTATGGCAAAATTATTTCGCATTTATGAACATTTTAATTTAACATACGCTGCTTAATTTTTCATATTACATTCCAAATCTCACATTTTAAACTTTCAACTATGGTCACCCTAGTGGCATAAGAAACAAATAATTACACTTAAAAACAAGCAATTAACACAATCAAAACATAAGAATGTATGCGTGTGCCGATCACTGTTATATATCTTGCGAAATAAATCAAAAATATTTAAACTAATTTATTTATATTTTAATAATTTTTACTTTCTCGTAAGTTTGTCGACTTTTAAATTAAGAAAAAATCATTTTCCCTAATTTTGGGACGTTTTTCGTGATATTGACCATAAAAATAAACTTATTTGGGAAAGAAGGCATCAAACAATTATTTGCATAAAATAGTAAAAACGTTTTTGGGCAAATATTTAACAGATCTGATTGTACCTTAGATTGCCTTCTGAGATTCGACCCAACTTAGGGCTCAACTAAATACGGTTTCAAGAAAAGGCCCGCTAGCAAATAAAAATTTGTTTTATATGATTACTTATTAGTTAAATAACTTTTTGATATTTTCCAAAAAAAAAAATATTTGAAAATATTTGCAACAATTAAATAAATATTTTCAAACTTTCATACACATCTATTAATTGGCCCAATCAACAACTAACTCTCATTTTAATCTCTACAATTTTCAAATAAATGTCCAGTAAAATTTCCGTTCACAACTCATTTTTCATTATCTTTATTATACATACATAAATAATTAAAAATATTTTTTTTTTCAAATATTTTTTTATTTTCATCTCTTTACTTTTAAATAAAATGTCACTGACCTATGGCCGTTTCATGTCAATAAATTGTTTTTTTACTACTGTTGTTGCTGGTTGGTTTTATTGTTATTTTGTTTATTAATTTTATTGTTGTTTTACAATAACTGCATTTTCTTTCATATTTAAATTGAAAATGCACAACACGCTTTTTGAATAGCACGGATGTGTAAGGTTGATACATACGATGATAAAATTTAAAAAAAGGGGGAAAACATTTTATTTAAATTTGAAAAAGTTCTTTACGTGCGCAACACGATTAAAGAAAATGCTTTAAAAATTCTAAACAAGTTTCTATATAAAAAAAATAAATATTTTAATTCAATAGAGATAGAAAATAAATTCAATAAAAATTAAAAATGTGGTTAGAAATGAATAAAAAAAAGTATTTTACATCAAATTCTTAAATAATTTATTAAAACTTGATATTTTTTTGTGTCTCTTTTTTATTATATTTTTTATTTTTAAATACTCTATCTTCAATTTAATAAATGCGAAAGTTTTTCGGTGTATGGCAACATCAACAACAAACATTACAAATACTGGCGGAAAACGTGGCAAGTTTGTTAAAAAAAGTTTAATAAACAAATTTTATTTAAAAATCGGTCATGACGGATCTCATACCACAATTTATATTGTTTTATTTAAGGTTGACCATTTGATGCGGTTAAGGGTGATTTCCAAAAGTGGATCTCGTGGTACTTAATGTATCGATAGACGAATAACTTTGTGCAATTACTGTCTTTTATGTGAAAATAGTTGCAACAAAAGTTGGTTCTGATACCAACAAGCATTAGATATTTATGAAGGCGTAGCAAGATTTTCTTCTTAGACACTATTTGGGAGGTAAGGCCGACAATGGGCCGATTTTCACACAATTCGTTTTGTCCATTTTTTTTTCAAAGAAGACTTTTGCATAATGACATAACCATAACCGTTCCCATAAAAACCTAAATTCCATTGGTTTCTATGGTTATGGTTATGGCGCTATGGTGAGTCACTTATAATCAAATACAGTGTGTCCCATAAGTTTGGTTCGAACAGCTGTTTTCTGTGGTTATGGTTATGTCTCGTACATATAATTGAACTTTTAAGAAAACACAATACCGCAAAATTTTTTTAAATAGCCGCTCGAGCCAGGGACCTCAAAAATTTAGAGGTTTGCAATTTAAAAAAAAACCCCCGGGGGCTGTAGTGGTGACTACTAAGAGAAAATCATAATTTTTCTCAGAGCTTGCTTTGCCTAAACTATCTGATGATATCAGTGAACTTAGGCAGAGATACTGGCCATCCTGATCTTATAGTGGAACGTGCTTTAAAGAATGGTAATATCAATATTTATGTGAACAGTCAGGCATTCCTTAGGTCTGTGGAGACAATCTTCATCAAATCTAGTATGATAAGGAAATGTAAAAAAGGGTCTTTGGTGGCATTAAAGACTTCTTCAACATCAGACTGTGTTGAGTTTTAGAGCAGAACTCTTCGGCAAAGTGTTCATCATCCTCAAACATTTGTAGTACATTTTTTTCGCTTATAATTTTAAAGCATAAAACTGCAGCCATTAATAATTTTTAATTAAAATCAATTTAAATTTGTTTCTTTAGGTTCAACAAATCAAATATTAGATAAAACATAAGTGGGGTTTTTGTATAAAAACTAAGCCAAGCTTACAATGATTGAATAAAACACTTTCTTGTTTTGTTGGTTTTTTTTACTTTCTCTTAAATATTTTTATAACATATTTTACTTTACGATTTAAATATGTAAATATGAATAAGTATATGTAAACAAACAAAAAAAGTTTGACAGTGTTGCCACAATAGAGATTAAATTTTACAAAGTTCAAAAACTACAAAATACATAATTTTAAACTTAAAAAATTGCATAAAAATTCAATTAAAAATGACTTTTAATTTTAAAATATGAAGTTTGTGAAAGATTATTGATCACGTTGCTACAGATAAATATGTCTATTTGGTTTTTATTTCTTTGTGATTTATTTTCGTTTTGGTTTTTGTCTTTGCTGTAAAATATAAAACAAGATTTTTTGTCTTGGCTTAGTTTGAGTTTTTGTATTTTATTCTTGCTGCAATGAAAAAAGTTTTGGTTTGATTTAGCTCCAGTTTGAAGCAAGTAAAGTCGTGTTATAAATAAAAAAATTATTTAAAACGTGTTTAAAGAACAATTTAACAAAACTCTTAAGAAAAAGTCCCAAAAAAACTTACAGATATTTAATTCGATTTTTCATCCTGTGATACAGGGTTTACATAAGATATATCGGCTACAAATCTGTAACATTTCTGTTAGATATCTAACAGTTGTCGCCCAATTTTGTTGGTTGGGATTTTTTTGCTAAGTTTTAAGATTACTTAACAAAAAATTGGCAACACTGGCATAAGCACTTATGTATGGTTATAAGCATATGCTTATTTAATAAACAAACATACATATAAAGTATTTGTTATTATTCCATGACAACTAAAAGATACTTAAAAAGAAATATCTATCACATACGATCAGTTAATGCACAACAAACCCACAAAAGTGTTGTGTAAATAAAACAAAGAAATATTTTTAAAGATGCTTTGCTTTCTTTCTTTTTTCCGTGAAATGTTAATTAAATTTTAATTGCCTTTTCATATGTAAATGGTTGGTTTATTTCATAACAAACATAATACAGATTAAAGCAAGTCTGATGGACTTTTTGGCTAAATACTTATATGTAAGTATATTAGTTAGATAACAGGTGTTGACGTTTAATAATTTGAACTGCCATTTTTGACAGAAAGTTATTATCCTTAGATTTGTGTAAAAACAAAAGAGTAAAATAGCTAAACAAAGTGGCAATTATGTAAAACTAATTTGCTGTATACCTATGGAAGGTTTTTAAATGATATTTGTAAGCGCTTAAATATTTATTTTGTAAACAACTTTTCAGACAAACCGTTAGTATAAAAAATAAAAAAAAGTTTTAAATGCAACGGCATTTGCTATGAAAAGTAAAGCAGGTTCAAACTTATCAATTTTAAATCACTTAACAAATGAAAAAATAAAAATATTATATTCGGTCTCAAAACAAGTTTATTTTATGGCGCTTTCTTGTCTGACAAAAATTTAAAGCTATGGTCAGGTCACATTAAGCAAACATTTTACTAGAAAAACTTAACCACTAAAAGCTATATTTATTTACCCTTAATTTGTTTGTAAGCAGATTTTTAACAAAAATTTTTTATAGTATTAAACAGCTTTTCAGTTGAGCTAGTGGCAACGCTTTTGTGGATAAATATTTCACAAATGAAAAAAAAAATTGTTTTCTTAAAAATTATATATTTTTTCTCAATATACCGCACATTAAATGTAACACATTTGAGCTTAATCTAAATATAAAAATCAGAATTTATATGTTATTTTTCACGTTTATCAATTTCAATATTTTAAAAGTTGTTTTGAATTAAATAGGTCTAGCATGCCGACGGTCGTAAAAAAATTATAAATATTTTTGTTCTATTAAGATCATAAAATATATGGCAGCCTGTGATAACGAGCTCAACATTTTGAATGTGGCATCTAATTAAAAGCCAGCCAGAATCTTTTCATAGAAAAGAAAATATATAATAAATTGTTTTCTTTTAACGTGATAAGTTGTAAAAGAACTTGTGGTAAGTTTATCATTTTTGTGTAATAACAATAAAAATTAATTTAGTTGATCCAAAAAAAATCTTTATATTTGAGGTACTTTTGGTGTTCTTTGTCTGTATGACCGTTTAATGCGGAAAGTGTTCTCAAAATAAAGTGAATTTATAAATTTCGTTTTGGCCTTAAGCCGTAAGCATAACCGTTGCTATAAAAACCAAAATTCAATTGATTTTTATAATTATGGTTAAGGCGTAATGGTAAGTCCCCTATAATCGAATACAGTGTTGCCCATAAGTTTGGTTCGAACAGCTGTTTTCTATGGTTATGCTTATGTCACGTACATATAACTGAACCTTAAATAAGTGATTTAGGTCGTACTATAATTCTAGGGAAAAGGCTAAAAAATCAATTTAAATAAATATTCCTCAAACTGGTATTTACAATTTTTTTATACTTTACAGAAAAATTTTGCCTTTTTCTGTTCTTTCAATTATTTAATTGATGATCAACAAATAGTCATTGCCCAGTTGAAATCAAAGTCAAACCAAAAATTGACGTTCTGCTTTTTTTATTTGTAATGGAATATATACTTGATTTTGATATTAAAAAAAAATGTCGATAACATGCCGACACCAATCCATACTTCCAAATAACTTAATACGATTTTCGATTGAGTAGACGGCGAAGCACTTAATTGACTTCAGTTAAAAACTGACGGGTGATTGCCTTGGTATTTAAAACACTTTTATTTTAATATTGAGTTGTGTGGCATTTAACTTAGCTGAATAAAAAGTAGTCAGAAAGAAGTAAACCTTATTATTCAAGGAAAATCAGCATAAGCTTGCCTAATATCCTTAAAATTTTTTTCGCAATGCGCAAATTTGACGCTTTTTAAGCTACTTAAAATGAATAGGTACACACTCAACTATATACCCCTGGAGAAAAATTATGGCATTCGATTGGATTCGAAATTCCACTCGATCGATCAAGTTATCAATGCTTTTTATAAAGGAATTCTAATAAGAATTTTGTAATTTCGATTCAAATCGAATGCCGTAATTTGCCCCTAGAGCTGAGGCCTTGCTATTTTCACTAACGCTAAGGAGTGCTTAGGAAAGGGGTTCGTAACTAGGCGACACTTAGAGCCTTGGACTCATATGGGGTAAAACCAGCTGTACTTTATAACAATTCTTATGCTGGGACATAAGAGAGCAGGCTGGTGCTTCAACTCACAGAGTAGAATCTCGAACGTCTATCAAACCTAAACATTATATTTTAATTTAGAAGACTATGTGAAGGAAGGAAAAATTTTATCCCTGGATTAAGGATAATTTTCTCACGGTTGGGAAATAACTCTAGGCTACGACAACCAGAGGCTTGATTCAAGTTTGCGACAATCGGAGACTTTTTTACTTAAGAAGAGTGAGCTAAATTTCCTAACAGGCAGGTGTACCGAATATTGCAGCCTTTGAGCCTAACAATTTCTAATTGGGAACACTTACACCAAACAGTGCAGTTCTTTTGAATAAATAATGAGTCCCTGGAGCAACATTGATTTCGAAGGCGACGTTTTGTGTTTTCCGACGCCTACATATTACGGTTCATCAGTAGAGTAGAGTCGCGGCGTAGCTGTCTTTTTATCATAACACACCACGTCCACCACCATCCGCTAAAAGAAAAAGTCCAAAAACCGCCTTTCGTAAAATAAACTAGTAAAAACAAAAAAAAAATTTTGGTAAATACAACCATTTTTTAAATTTTTAGTAAATTTAGGGCCTAATTCGCATAAATACAACAACAATTGTTTGGACAAAAACTAAAATTTAAACAATGTTCAATACATTTTGTTTTTGTTTTAAGGCGTTGCGTTTTAGAAAATAAGAAAGCAAATTACCCCTTAGTTGATTTATTTATGTCTGTCTATAACCACAAAAACTCCAAATTGTGATAAAGCACGGATAAGAATCTTCTCAGCAGAGATCTTAAGTCAAAATATAATTAGGTTGGAAAAATTTTAATATTAAAAGCAAAATTTTTTTATTATAAATACATATTATAAATTATAAATTCTTTTCCTGTAATTTACTAAAAGTGATATATTAGCTACAGTTTCAAAAGCCACTTTAGCTACTTTTAGCTATCCAACAAAGGATTAGCATTTCGCAAAAACACTTTTTTGCAGAAATATAAGAACAATTAGCCTAACTACCATTTTTGCTTTAACTCTTACTCAGTTTTGAAAACGGCCTTAAAAAGATTCCAATTACAAAAAGAAACTACCAAAGTAAATAATGTGTTTATTTTAAAGTTTTTATAGACGGTGGGCACGTCTTGTAAGTAATAATTAATAAACCTTTTATTAAGCTGTCACTAATTTTTTTACAAATTTCTTGACTTAATTTGTTGTTGATATAATTGTAAGAGTTTTATTTGAATTCCTTATTCAAATATATTTACTTTTTCAAAATCACTATAATTGAACTCAATTATTGCGAATGTCATTTTAGACAGGGCCACAACTTAACAAATTGTTGTTATTGTTAAACAATTGATATTGAAATTAATTGGATTTAATTTAAAAGTTTGATATAGTCAAAAGGAAAATTCATGCGATTGTTGTTGATTTTTATTTCTGTTTTTTTATAAAAAAGTTTCAAAAATTAAATACATACTTAACTGTAGTAAAACGAAAGGCAGAGATTTAAAATACAACAAGTTCTTCATATTATACATACCTGCAAGGAGAAAGAAAGGTAAACAATACTTTTATTGAAATACTATAATTAATTTAAACAAAAAACAATTACAAATACAATAAAAAAACACCTTAACCCTAATGCCTAAAATAATGGGTGAATAATAAATAACATTAAATCAGATTCAAAATAAATAAAAGAAATAATTTTTTTATGTAAAAATAACGAAACCTGATGAAAAAATATGTCTGAAAGGGTTACAATAGTTGAAACAACACCTGCAATAATTACACCTACAATTAAGTCAATGTGTGTGTGTGTGTGTTTTTAACATTTTTATCGTCTAATGATTGGGAGTTAATAGTTGAAGTACTGCTTTGGAAAAGAAAAAAATCATTTAAATAATTGTGGAAAACAATATTGGATGACAGGCAAAAGTAAAAACTTAACACACAGCCATACATATATACATTCATTTTGTATTGCTTAGATTTTTTTATTAATACAAAAATTCTTTTGAATTTCAAGTATTTCAAGGTTTTTATTAAATACTCTAAGCCGGCCTAAATTTAATTGGTATTTTTAGAAATAATATTACAACATTTTTCATTTTAATGATGTAATAAAGTTAATAACATGTTATTGATTAATAGAGGCTTTGAATAAGTAAATGATATAAGTGTGAGTGTACAATAATTACTTCATAACATTTAACCAGATTTAAGGAAATAACATGCGAACAGATTATTGTGAACAAAAAACTTTTTTAAATCAACACAAGACCGTCTTATAGAGAAAATATATCCAGTGATTCTTGTATTCTTAATGATAAACAATAAAATAATTTTTGAAACAAAATTCTTAAGTTCCGAACTATTTTGTTTATAACTGGCAACACTTTTTTCTGTTAGTACTGATACGATAATTTTTTAGATATTAAGAATTATTTTTTTCCTTTCGCTACGCTTCGACTGATTCCTAAGGATAGTATTCTACATATTCAAAAAAATTCCTAAAATTATTTTTTGATAGTGAGTTTCACATGGGACCTTGGAAGGTTTATTTTACCGATTATCGAGAAATTTTTAAAATTTTTTTCTTTTACTAAAAATTTATTTAAGCTGAATTTTGTTTCCGAGCCGATAGAGGTAAGGCTTAAAGCAAGGATCGGCACATCAATAACCAATTGTGTTAATTGTTTGTTTTTTAGCGTAACTAGGGTGACCATAGTTGAAAGTTTAATATAATGAGAATTGCATTGAAAAAGTTTTAGAATGTAATAATAAAAATTAAGCAGCTTATGTTTAAGTAAAACTTTCATAAACTCGAAATAATTTTGCCATACTACTTAGTTTTGCAAAATCTCATAGATATTAAATGTATATTGACAATATTTTATGCAGATAAGACCTTTGACATGTTTATTACTTATTTCTAATTTTGCTTTTAACTATTTTTTGTTACGAAAATGAAGACTCGCAGATATAAGTTAAACCAAACATTGAATGTAATTTTAAAATTTGTCCATTAAACATTTTGAAAATCCTAGCTGGTCACACTGGTCGTCTGGCACAAGAGACTACAAAACCTATTTTTTTATTCTTACTCTCGCGAGTGGGGATTTGCACATCACTGGCTTAAAGTCCGATACGAAGTTCATGAACGTTTTTTTTTTGTGCAGCCTGGAAGTTAAGCCAGGGAGATGCAGGCTACAAGTAAAGCCAAAGTTCTTTCCAGTGAAAGATTAGATGTCTTTTTATGTATTGTTATTTGACCATTGAAAAATTTTAATACGCGAGACATCAGTGCCAGGGACTTAAATATAACATTCCTCCTTCACAAAATCTGCCCTCTTTGGCTTCAACATTGAAGTTGTTAGGCCCTTAGGCCTCAATATACAAGCAGCTACATGCTAGCAATCTGAAATGTCACTTTTGTCAAGTGATTAAAAACCCTGGGATTCGTTACAGCACAGTATAGTAAAAATATTTCGAGTGTCTAAGTTCAAAGTTTTTTTTTCAATTAAGAATAAATTTTGCCCAGAACCATAGTATCCTTAAATACCAACAAAGGGTTGTGCTTCAATTAAAAAATGTTGTGGTCATCTGTTGGCTTAACAGTACACCTGGTCTTTCCCAAAATGTCCGCTATGGCCAGGCACCCAGCATTGTATTAACCTATTATGGGCACCAGGACTAAAACAGTTCAAATGAATTTACGGCTTTTAGTGCCGCCTGGCTGTCTGACATTAGTTATGTTCAATAACTTTCCAGTAATTACTAGCATCGAGAGAGTAAAAAGAAATATTTTCAAAATTGCTCTCAAAAATATTTAAAAGTAAATGAACACTTTTACAGTCAAAACTTGCAAGCAAATGTATTTTGTTATTGTAAACTTATAAAAATTTAAAACATAAATTTTTTTCAAAGCATAATGACAGAAAGACTGTTTGAATAATTTCTGATAGTAAAATTTTTACTAGCAGAAATTATCAGAAACATTTTTGTGATAATTTTCTGTAAATGAACACACCTATTAAATTCCTAAACCTTTACTATTTTCCTCGAATACTCTTGGCAAAAATAAAACTAGCCTAAACCTCTGCTTGGAGGATTATCGGGTATAAACCAATTAGGTTTGCCTTTCAATAGATCGACCGCAAATTTTTGCTTCTGTGACCCATTGTGTCCATTGAGCCATTTTCAAAGCTGGTCCGAATACGGAAATATGGATTTTAAAATTTCTAATGCTGAAAATATTTGACAGCAAAAGGCAAGATGAATCTGGAAATTTCTTTGCAACGCAAGAGGGTCATGAGACAAGTGTTCCCAATACGCTCATGGGTCCTACCAGATTACTACTTGCTCAAAACGTTTAGCAGTATAGGTGCGATATGGATATTGGCAGGCCTTAATGGACCAGTGGTAATAGCCAAGCACGAAATTGTGCAAATTTTAATGGGAATAAAGCCATATTTGAGGCATTTATCACGCTAAAGTATTTTTTTTGCACTCGTATGAAAGCTTAAGAAAATTGTGGTTCGATGACCACTGTTTCTAATAGGCTACTTTTTTTTTTTAATTTCAACGCCAAAATTTTTGTAACTATTAACGAAAGCGTGACGAACAGATAGTGGGCATCGTTTCGACTCAGCAACTGATTCTCATTCCATTAGTATAATTAAAGATTGTTATTCGACCCATAGTGCCTTTAATACCTAGGTGGTGGTTTCTGGCTAGTCAAACCACAGATGATAATATGAATGGCCGCTGTTTGAACACCAAATAAAAAAAATTAAGCAAATCAATCAAATGTTTCAGCTAAACTATGAATTACAAAAAAGTTTAAGGCGGCTAATGTCTTTATTTTAAGATATAAAAAACATGTTTGATTTTAATCAGATTTGATTTGAAGCGCGTCAAACTTTTATTTTATAATCGAATTTGAAAAAAAAAAATCGCACTTCATAAAGAAACCTAACAAAAACATAGTGACACTCCCATATTCACCACAAAATTATAAGCGATATGTACAAAAATTAATATTGTAAAATTTTAAAAATTTTTATATACAGACAGCTGCCTGCATGCCATTAGAATTCACTGCCAAATAGCTGAAGGTCAAGTTTTAATTTTTTAACATTTTTATCTTCATTCATCTTCTCTGGGGCTTTAAACAACTTGCGACATCTTTATGTGATGTTTATTTATCCAAATTAAAAATTGTTAAATTGTAAGTTTTGTAGAAGAATTTAAGATAAAAGAACACATACAAACACTTATAAAAAAATTATTATTATTTAAACGAATATTTTATGGTGCCAGCCAGCGTGACCGTTCGTCAACTAAAGTGGCAATTGACAACCCTTTTCCAGACCTGCGACTTTATAAAACTAATACTAATTTGCAAATTTTGCTACTTTTTGGGACTTTTTACCCTTTTTTGTTATGAAAGATATAAAGATATGTTTTTACGTACATATATGAGGCTATGAGTGCAACAGTGGCCTAACCCACAAAACCATGAAAACTGAAAATAAGATAGTTCTAGTATCTAAAGCGCATTATAATGTCATTGATAGATGGCAGCACATTGGTATATTAACATCATCGCAAATCTCATTTGGTATAAAATATTACAGAAAAAAATGCATTTATTTGCACATACATGGCAAGTCTCATAAAGTGTCAAACAATAAAATCATTATTTTAATGGTGTAGATATATGAGAGGGCATCCAATATGAGTAAAAAGTAATAATATTAAGGTTTACCATTATTTAAATCTGTCATGATATAAGATACCGTAATGAAATATACCAGTCATGTAGCATGAGAAGTTTTAAAATTAGTGAGCTAAAAAGCATTCCTGTTTTTTGGAAACAAGATACCATTGAGTAGCTCATATTTTTTTAACCCAAGTGCTGCTTCCTCGCTATTTGGTGAAGTTCGGTAAATAAATAATCGAAAATTGATTTCATTTCATTTCATTTTATTTATTTTAAATGACACTAAGCCCTTTGGGCCGAATTTGTCATGTAGCATGTCATTGGCAATACATTTTATAACTTATACTAATATCTTATTATTGTTAAACAATTTGTTAAACAATTCAGATAATAATGTTATACAATTTTTATAAGATATGCAAACGAAGAGAATACACTGAAGTAGCCTCCCTACTAGAAGAAATTCTTTTAAAAGTTACGAAAAAATTAATTTTAAGAAAATAAATTTGTTGAATTAAAAACTGTTGGTTTTGCGTTTTTGCCAGACTCGTAAATATTTAATTTTTTTTTTTTTGCGATTGATTTTCAAACAGACGATCATTAGAAAATTCTCCTAATTAGCACGAAAAAAGTACGAGTTGCTTTCTGCTGAAAGATAAAAAATATTTCTCATAAAATCCCCACATAATAATAAGAAACGTCAAATTAATGCTTTACAAAATTAATGCGACTTATTTTTTTAAATCCTATTTTATGCGACTTTTTTTGCATTAAACGACTATTTGTGTCACTTTTTTTAAAATAACAGCGGTCACCCTGGTGCCAACTTAAAAAAAAATATTAAAATTTGTAATTTAAGTCTGTGTTAAATGATATTTTAATAAATTGTTAACAATGATAATACAAAAGAAAATATTTAAGGTGTGTAAAGAAACAAACAATTATGTTGTTACATATTTGTAAACAGAGGTTAGAAAATTACTTTTAATGAACACCCACTCTATTCAGTGCTTTGCAATATCGTTAGAGTACACCAAGTTAGGTTTCTTTTAAACAACTGTTAATGACATTGTTTTGTAACAAAATTTAATGCTGTTAATTTGAAATAGAAAAAATATTAAAACTTAAATAAATAAGCAGAAAATAAGTAAATAGGTCACAGAAAGATTATTTTAAAGTGAAGTAAGTGAAGGAGAATATTTAAGCAAGTAAGGTTTGTGAATTAAAATCGTATAAAGATATTTTTTTAAAGTATTACAGGTAGTTATATGGGCATATGGTGGAAGAAACCCGTCTATTTCGAAAGAAGAAAAGACAAAGGCAATGTGAGGAGCTTGAGATACAGGTAAAACGTTATTTAAAGGGCTGTTGTCGAAATAAGAACGAAGCGTCAAAAAAGGTTGTCGAAATAAGAACCAGGGGTTCATATAAAGTTGACACCATCCGTTGACAAATAGAAAACAAACGTTCTTAGATCACATTTGACAAAAGATCAAGGTGAATTAATGCATCAGGTGGTGCTGATTATACAACAACAAAATTGTGAATAAGAATTTAATTTTTGTCAAAAAAGATATGTAAAAGTAAACAATTTGACAGCATAGCCTCAATTTATGCATGAAAAAATTAGATCAGCTGTGCTCGTAACACCACCTGATCAACATAATTTCACCATGCAGCAGATGGTGTCGAATTTGGTGCTTTTTGGACAGTTTTTTTCCTTTGTGTAAATTTTTATATGTTGGCTGCTTGCAATCGAGTACACGATTTTTATAAAAGGGGAACAACAACGTACATATTCTAATGTCAAGATGTGATTGACTTTATTATTATTCTTTCTTAAACATTTCTTATTTAGCAATGCCAGACAATATTAATAATTATAATTTTTTTTCAGATTTTTATTATTGAAAATTCGCCTTTTGCAAACCAACAATAAGTATTAAAATCTTTTAACTAAGTAATTAATAATAGTCGAGCCAGTTCCAGAATAAAATTAAAGTTCTCCCAATAAAAGTAATTAATTTCTATATTTTCATTAAGGCGCAATAGTATCCCTCCTTTTCAGACGAGTATGTCCACTACGTTGCAAGATGTTTCGAGCGAGCGGATTTGGATGTGTTTCCAGTTTTTATAAATATACTACCTAAGCCCCGGTGTGCTTCGCTACACTAATCATAGTAAAATTACCAAAATATGTAAGCAAAGCATTTATATATTTTTTTTTAATTTACTGGTTGCCCCACATAAGTTGCAACAAATTATAAAAGTCAGCCCTACTATTTATTTAACATATGAAAATTGGGAATTTACCAGTTTTATAGTTTTGGAGATATTCAGAAAGCTTTAGTTAGCAAAAATTCTTTTACAAACTTCTAAAAACTAACAAAATTATAATTCTAGCCCTTAGCGCCAAAATTGAAAAAATGAACCAAAAACATATTAAATTATGTTTTCATCTTCATTGGTTTTAAAGCTACAAAAAGTACCAAACCATCATTTTAACCCTTTTTTCCCCCTAAGGGTGCAATAATTAAAAAAAGGACCCAACAATGTACTCATATTTTTTAGGCCTGTCGCACCAAATTTGAATTATGTTCCAATCTTTATTGGTTTAAAAGTAACAAAGAACGCATAAAAAAATCTAAATATATTTTTAACCCTTTTTTCCCCCTTTGGGTCCAAAATTGAAAAAAAAGTACGAAAATCGTAACAAAATTTTTTACAACCTATCGCACGCAATTTAAATAATGTTTTTATCTTCATTGGTTTAAAAGTAACAAAAAGTACCAAAATATAATTTTAATCCCTTTTTTCGTCCTTTTGGACCAAAATTAAAAAAAAAATTTCAGAAACACTTAGAAAAGTTTTACATTAACTGATTGTAGTTTATTTAAAAAGTTTTCTGTAAAGTTAAAAATCAATAAGAATTTAGTTATTTTACCAAGAAATTTATATTTTGAATTTGTATGCTTGTTATTTAAAAAACAAGTAAGAGCGCTATATTCGGCTGTGCCGAATCTTATATACCCTTCACATTGGTCTTTAAATATACCCAGCCGAGTAATTTTGTACTGCAAATAATATAATGAAAAACTTTGTGCGAGTTTTAAACGACCGAAAAAAAAAACAAAATTTTAACGTTCGTATGAATAATAGAAATAGATGAAGAAGATTTGAGGTCGAGAGTTTTAAAAGTTTTCGTCATTATTAATATTTAAAGGTTAATAAAACTTATTAAATGTTCTAGTCCCCCTGTTCTTCTCCAACTTTTTCTCCAAAATGTATGAATTATTTAATTATTACTTTTTGTAGAATATTCGAAGTCGATAGCTGTAATAGTTTTCCAGATGTAGCGTATCGAAAATTTTATAAAAATTGTGATTTTGTATGGGAGCTACCCCTTCTCCACCCCCCCACCCAAAAATTTTTTTCTTTAAAGCGTAGGCCTTGTTGTCCAATTACTTTTTGTAGAACTTTGATGTGGATAGCTGTTATAGTTTCCGAGATATAGAGTATCGAAAATTTTATAAAAATTGTTGATTTGTATGGGAGCTACCCTTTCTTCACCCCCCATCCAAAAATGGTTTTCTTCAGAGCGTAGCACTTGATGTCCAATTACTTTTTGTAGAACATTTAATTTCGATATCTGTTATAGTTTCCGAGATATAGCGTATCGAATATTTCATACAAATCGTTAATTTGTATGGGAGCTACCCCTTTTTTTTGCCCCCACTCAAAAAATTTTTTCTTAAGAGCGTAGCCCTTGATGTCCAATTCCTTTTTGTGGAGCATTTGATGTCGATAGCTGTTATAGTTTCCCAGATAAAGCGTATCGAATATTTTATAATAATTGTTAATTTGTATGGGAGCTGCCCCTTTTTTTGCCCCACTCAAAAAATTTTTCTCTAAAGCGTAGGCCTTCTTGCCCAATTACTTTTTGTAAAACATTTCATTTCGATATCTTTTATAGTTTCCGAGATATAGCGTATCGAATATTTTATAATAATAGTCGATTTGTATGGGAGCTACCCCTTTTTTTGCCCCCACTCAAAAAAAATTTTCCTTAAAGCGTAGGTCTTTGCGCACAATTACTTTTTGTAGAACATTTCATTTCGATATCTGTTATAGTTTCCGAGATATAGCGTATAGAATATTTTATAATAATAGTCGATTTGTATGGGAGCTACCCCTTTTTTTGCCCCCACTCAAAAAAATTTTTTCTTAAAGCGTAGGTCTTTGCGCACAATTACTTTTTGTAGAACAATTTAAGTCGATAGCTGTTATAGTTTACGAGATATAGCGCATAAAATATTTCACCAAATTTGTGCAATTGTAGGAAAAATACCCCTTCCCCTGGTCCTATCTGAAAAAAAATTTTCCATTATTTAGGTCCCTTCTTTAGAAGTATCCGTGCCAAGTTTTGTGGCAAGAGTGACTATACTTACTGAGATATATAGGGATATATGCACGGATTTTGTCCTAAAAAAAATGGGTTACTCTGGGTTTTCGCTTATATCTCGGTCAATAGTGAACCGATTTTGCTGATTTTAAATAGCAATTGTCTCCAAGATATTTCTGATAGTTTGACACCATTAACTGGTCTGTATCTTTTTATTTGACTCCGGAAACTTGATTTCAACAGACGGACAGACGGACATCGCTAAATCGGCTTCCCTATCTATAAGGATCCAGAATATATATACTTTATGGGGTCGCAAATGAATAATAAAGAAATTACAAACGGAATGACAAAGTGATATATACCCTTATCACTATGTGAAGGGTATAATAAGCTACAACGAAAAACGGATTTTTTGTAAAGTTTTAATTTTCAGTTATTATTTTTGGTAAAACTGAAGTGTTCCACTGTCAAATTTTGCTTTTCGGTTTCACATATTTCAAAAGTATTTACGTTGTTTTTTTAAGTATTTAAGTATATATATTGAAAGCAAAATATATTTCTAAGTTGTGCGGTGTTTCGTGCATTACAACATATTTATGCGCTATTTTTTCAACTGCCACAAATGGATATAGCGGTAACGCGTTTGCTTTAAAACAGGTAAGTACATCTTAAATGTTGAGTTAATTAGTGTGCAAATGTATATATACGCTTGATGAACATAGCTGATAAATCATTTTTATCTTTCAGATTTCTATAGACTTTGAAACTCTTTTCCCAAATAAAACTAAATGAATCTATACCGATTTATATAAATCTAAGTTTAAAGGACGTTCGACTTAAAACTTTTTGGGACGAAGCTAAAAAAAATTGGACTCATTTAGATCAAAGTAAATATGCTTTCTCAGAAGCAAAATTGTTTTAAAAAGCTTTGAAATTTTTAATATCTTAGATGCAAAAGATGCTTTCTTAATGTATATAATCCATGGAGTTTTGCAGTCAGATCGATGCTTTAAAGACATTGGACGTCCAACAAGAGCCGAGTTACAAATGTCTTCAATTAAGTTTTTTAGACATTCAATAAGACTTATACAGTTAGCTTTCAATAAGTGCTGTGCATGTAGTGGTTGACCAAATAATTTACAAGACTGATACTGTTGCATCTGGGTTGGCATTGTGCTTTAAAATATATCAAGTTTTTAATTTAAGTTACAACTTAAAGTTTTTAGTTATTTGTTCAGAAAATTTTGTTTGAAATTGACCTTAAATATGATGCTATAGGCAGCAACTTAAAGGGTCTATCTGTATTTGTAAGAGCTCAAAACAACTGTTAAATTATTTTGGTACAATTTTTAAATTTTTTGCAAGTTTTCTTAGTGTTATTTTTGGAAATAGATCTACTAATGTATGTTAAAGATTTAATAATTTGTAATTTTTAAATAATCCATAATAGTTTTAAATTTAGCAATATTTGTTAAATATCATATTCCTATTTAAACCAATTTTTTATATTAAGGACTTTATAATTAATAATTTTATTATTGAATTGTTAGTAATTAGTGTTTTAGTTGTGTTCTTAATAACAGAAAAAATCAAATAAAACTATAAAAACGAGCAAAAACAAAAGTTGATTTAAGTTTTTGGTAGGAAGAATATATGCAGTTATTATAAATAACAAAACAGTAAAAACTAATGTTTTAGTAGGTAAATTTCTGTAAGGTAAAAATACATAGCAAAACAGTTATTTTAACTCATTTGGTAGGTAGTTTTTTGAGTTTTGAATGAAATGATAAAACAGTAGTTTTCATACATTTAGTAGTATAAAAGCTTCAGTCAAAACAAACGATAAACGGGTGTGTAGTCTATTTTTTGTACCTTGAAATAAAAGAAAGTTCTTTCAATTTTACAAAACTTGGTAGTTTTTAAAATATCATTTAAAATTAACCGAAAAATTTCTATAAATCAAATGAAATGTAAGCGGTCTGGTTTTTAACTGATAATATTCTTGTTAAAAATTTAATTTCTTTTGATTTTACCTACAAAATATTTTGAGTGAACCTGTCTGTCTATTTCTTAAGCAAAACGCGAAACTTTTTAAATTTTGCTTCTATCTTATATACATACATCAAAAGAAGGTAGGTTACAGATTTTTCCCTTTTTGTTCCTTTTTTATCTCTTTATGGGCCCAATTTTTAAAACTTTATGTGTATTTAAACAAACATGTAAAGCTTAACAAGTGTTATAAATTTCATGTATTTAGCTCTACGCGTTTGATCAATATGGCCTTGGGTAATTTTGTTAGGCAATTCATAACCTGACCTTACCACACAAATGGGCGAAGTGTGGGAGTGGAAGCAATAATTTCCAAAAAAAAGTAGCCTTATGTTCCTTCCAGACTTAAAGTAACTCCCTGTAAAAATTTCTAAAAAATCGATCCACTGGTGTGGCCAGCTATAAAATACAAACATACATACATAGTTATGACACTCCTGCTAAATCAGGTTTCCGAATTGTTCGGACACTCAGTTTGTTACTTCTGAAAAAAATTCGAGACAATAAAAAAACGTGACCTTTTAAGTATATGTTTAGAAGTATTAACCCTTGCGGACTTGTTAATTCGTTAAAAGGGACTGTGTTACTGCACCAACGAAGTAGAGGGTTAATTGCTCTGAAGAAACTAAATATACCTTAATTATTATTTTTCTTTTTTTGTGTAAAAAAAAATTTAATTAAATATCTACTAAGTTGTGATAATGTTACTTCATTGTCACTTTAAGCATAGAATATTGTTTTTTTTAGTAAATTTTTTTATGGAACTAAAATCACTTTCAAAGTCAACGGCTTATATAATACCAAACAAATCTCATTTCTGGTTATCTGTTAAAATTTATTACCAACATTTTTAAATTAAATTTTTTTTCCATAAAAACTTTAAAGGTTTTTAAATACAGTTGTGTTATTATCTGAATTTACTTCCTTAAAAAAAATTCGTTTTTAATTTAAAATAAAAGCAAGAATAGTTCTTAATATGTACCAAAATCTTAATGGAAAATTCGAACATTTTGTTAAGAATTTTTTTGTTTTCCTAACATATTCCATTTATTTAAATTTCTTTTTAAACCATAATATAGAATCAAACGGATATTATGTTATGATTTTAACATGAAAAAATTATTTTATACAAAAATTTATATACATACATACATATAATAGTCATGATTTATTAGTGACATGATCTTTAAAAGATACAAATTGAAATAAATCTTTTTGTTTTTCCTTTTAGTTTAAGAATAAATTCTTTAAAAAAATGCAACAAGAAATGAAACAATGCTTATCAAAAATTAAAGAATGGGATTAAACAACAACAACCCTTTTGTTATTAATTTTTTTAAAGTTATTTTTTTGAGGTATAAACCATACATATGCGAGTGGATGGATGTATCTTAGAATGTATGAAGATGACTTCGATCACGCCTTAAAAGTTTAAATAAAACATTGTTCATTCACTCATGCAACATATTTTTGTTTTTCTTTTTTATTCTTGTTGTTTATCACATGACTGACAGCATAATATTATAATAGATTAGCCATGACATTCGGCGTTTTAATATTACTTTATAGTCTGATGATGGTTATGGTGGTATGAATACTTTTTTATTGTTTATAAAAATCAAATCAAAATATTTAGATTTTAAATAAAAAAAAATTTTTAAAAGGAATAAAAGCCTTAAGATGTTTTGAGAGCAGTATTCTTAAGATTAAAATAAAGCATCTCGTTAAGGTCTTTAAAATGCTTTAAGCCATTTTGTTAACTTTAGTAAAGATTATAATATAAGAGAGTGCTAACCTGAGAGCTTAATGTATGCATGTGTTTGTAAGTTTAAAATCAAAGAAGAGGAAATTGTATTTAATATGCAAATCGTATTTTGGTTTAATTAACTGTTAATTGAAAAATCAACGCTTTAAATTTATCTGGACTTAATTTTCTTTAAGATTTTTTTTACTACTGATCATATAAGAACTTTATTGTATAATTTTTCTTATTTTTCTTCTTCTTTAATGCATGTTAGTTGGCATTCACACGATTTAATAGCATTAAACTTAATCATGCAAGTACATAACAAAGTTTTAAATTTTAATTTTAAGTAATTTTTTTTTAAATATTTGATTTTAAAAGGCGGTACTAAAAAGAATGATTTCTGATAAAAAAAAAAATAACTTCGGACGTCAATAGCAAAAAAAAATGAAAGAATTTTTCCAAAAGTAATGAAGCGAAAAGATAATTTATCCCAGCTATAATCTTAATATTATATTATAAAACTAAAAATGTATTTTCAAGGCCACTTTATAGAAATATATCAAAGTAAAGATGCAATACTGTTAACAGTAGCAAAAATTGGATAAATATGTCTGATAAGATACAAGGCACTAAATTAGTTTTTTTTAATAATTGAGTTAACAGCACAATAGTAGCAGCTTATTCAGTTGATTATATAAAATTGTTGACTATGTAGCTACGTACAGAAAAAATATGTAAGCTTCAGTTTGAAAGTTGGTAGTAAGGAAGTTAAAATTAGCCAAGCTTGACCATTGAATATCCTACACCACAATTCATTTTATTTTATGTCGGCCATCTGTCAAGAGTGGCTTTTTGCAAACATATTTTTATTAAAAAAATTGCCAATTGTGCTAGACAGAAAGCATTCATTCAGTGTGATAGACGTACGATCGATCCGAGGAGCAAACGTCGATTCGCACGTAGCGAGAGACTTACGAATTGACACAGCACAGAAGCTTGACTTGCTTGACTGACTCCATTGTTTAAAGAAAGCACTCTTTGTCCCGGAAATGTAGCACCGCAATGCATTATCAACTCTACGCCAACTTTCCCAGAAGAACCCATGGTACGACCAGGAGTATCTTAATGCTACTAAAGCAAGGAATGCGGCATACATGGCAACCATGCAGTCAGTAGCAACACGAAGGAGTGGTATCAGAAGGAAGAGGGAAAGAGAGGGGTAAAGTCTATTTCACAATAAGAAGAGAAAGAAAAGGTGCAAGTGTAAGCGTGTAGAGATATTAAAAAATCAGGAATAAGTCTCCTTTCTGTTGGTGTCAAAATATTATCTGAATTGTCGAAATAATTGCGCCATATTAAAGCGGCTTAAGACATGTCAAATTCACCATCGGCCATATACATACCCTTCGCTTAATTCTGGAAAAGGCCGAAGAAAAACATATCGACACATACCATCAACTTGTAGACTACAAAGCTACACGTATCACACTGTCCCATACATTCAAAGTTGTTTTCAAACCTTATCTATGTATGGTATCCCTGCAAAACTAACATGACTTTGCAGGATGACCTTTACTTAGACACAATACAATACATTCTCTTATAAAAGGTTATACGAGCCGCGAATGTTAATAGCACTGGCATACTATATCCAAAATAAGCACATGTTACACGCTTACGCCGATGATAGCGACATCATTGAGCTAATATCGAGAACAGTGAATTCCACTTTTGGAAAAGTCAAGAAAGAATCTGCCAAAGTGGGTCTGGCAGTAAATAAAGATAAAACCAAGTTGATGGCATCAAAGGATAAGACGTCCGGTAGACTTTGGCAGACAATGAAAGTTGGAAAACTACAACTTTAAAATAATTAGCGATTTTATATATCTCGGCATCAATATAAACAAAACAAACAACAGCAGTTTAAGATGCAACTTTGGACTAAATACTAAAGCAACTTAAAAGCAAAGCCACCTCTCGATGACAAAATCATTCTCTACAAAATACTGATACTACCGTGCTGGCCCCGGAAGTTGACGAGTAGTCGGGAGGAATTTGCATAAAAAATCTTTTTACCAATTTTCGTTGACGGTGAATACCAGTGTCGTAAGATCCACGAAGTGTATGACCTATTTGCCGACATTGACAGTTTTAAGTATATTAAAATTCAACTTTTACTAATGTTATGAGAATAAATGACGATATTCCATCTAAAAAGTCATTTAAATGCTAACCTGGTGACAGATCACGGGGAAGGGGAATAATGAAACTCTGATAAAAGGACCAAGTCGGAAAAATTGGAGAAAAGATTTAGAAGGCTGAAGCGCTGGAAATCTATTCTGCGTTCGGCTTAAAAAAAGAACTTTTTGTAATAAAAAATTGCGATGTTTAAGGCATTTGAGTAAGGTCAGGTTGAGCAGGTAGCCATTGAAGGAAAGGATACCGGCCACTTGTTTCCACTAAGTCGGTACTTTTAAATTACCTGTAGGAAAGAGAGTGAAGCTGACATGTAGAAAAATATAAGCAAAAAAGATAAATTAATCAGACTAACCAGTCTCTGGTGGGAACCGAAGCTGTTCTAGCCTACCAAAGCATTTACGGATGTTAAAATAATTTTTGGGGTTAACCCTTATGTTTGAAATGGACTGATCTTAAAGAAGTCCAGAAAGTCTTATTATTTTTGAAAGTTATTGTGCATGTGCATTTCGTAGTGGTGAGCGTGGTAAGTTTGTCAAACCATCATGATGTAGAGTGGCCAGATCTTCGGCGGCGCTGGTTTGCTCGCATTCAGCTCCGGCTAGTTCCCCAGATGGTAGTATTCTCGTCTCTTTAAGCCTATACTTACCACTAACCAAGGAAATAAAAATATAGTCAGAAAATTTAGTGCAGTCATCTCTGTCTATATAAAAATTGTTAAAGATAAATTTCGTGTCAATGCAAAATGCAAAATGGGGTTGTTTCTATATTCGGGTAAAAGCCTATTTTAGGCGGAATGACTATAAGTGCTATATGCAAATAAATATTTAATTGTCACAGTTTAGTTTTCAAATACAGACGTAAATTTTTAAAGATGTAATGTATTTTATTTACTTGACAAAATTTTTATGTAGTTTGTATTTAGATAGATACATAAACCACGAAATTGCTAGCTGTTCCCTGGCTAAGAGGTAAATATTACAAATTCGTAAAATATTTGGGGCACTTTTACATGACTGCGCTTTTTTAGATGCAGGTAACTCTATTAAAGAGTGTTTACTATAGTTTAATTTGTTCCTCATTTTAAATTAATAAACAAGTGTAATGATTATCAAATTGTAAATTAATTTTTAATTACACAACTTTTAATTTCATGTTGATGATATCTACATGATCAATATACAAACAATTTTTTGTTTAGCAATTACAATATAAATAAATTGCAAATAGAATAGATGAGTTAAAGTCCAGAATGGTTTTAAAATTGGTTTTATACGGATTTGTGATTTTTCAAATATTATTTACAACAATCAAAGTATGTTAAATCAATAGTTAAAAAAAGGGATTTTATTAAATTAAATTTCATCACCTCATTTTTTAACAGGCCGGTTATGATTATGGTTTTATTATGCGAGATGAAGACATATTTTCTCCTTGTGATAAGGCCAATGTAGACTATATCGATAAGTTTTTGGACTTGTCTAATTTATATTTTGAGACCTTACCCGATGGAAATATTTATGTTCACGGATATCTCACAACACTGACAGACTTTGACAAGGTAAGTTTAGAAAATTTAATTAATTTGTGTTTTGTAATTTGGTTCTATTTAATTGCAGATTCCATTCGATGCGCAAGTTTTTAAGAAAAATCGAGATAAGTGGGTGAATACCATTTACAGTATTCAGCGACTAGATTTTTGCGAAAGTATTTTTGATCCCAGTGAATTTTGGCATACTTTTACACAGGATGTGGCCCTTGAAGAGAAAACGTGTCCATTATTAAAAGGAGTAAGTAGATACAAACATGCATTATTTTTGAGTTAAAAACCCAAATAAAAAAAAAAACACAACAAATGGTTTATTGGGGCTTAAAACACTTGTATTTTTTTTTGTTTGTTTTTAATAATTCTCACTAAGTTTATTGAAGTTTTGATATAAAGGCAGTTGTAAGTCAAGAGGTTTTTTTAGAATTTGGTTGAAGCCTTCTAACCATTTGGTGTAAAAATCACTTGCGTATAGACAAAATCAAACTTACAACAAACCCTTAAATAAACTACAATTGGGATCAATTCTAAATAATATTTAAAATTGTTATAAGTTTCTTAATTTTACTTTAACAAATTTAATTTATAGAAAACCATATCTTTTAATGTGACTACGGATACCTCACTCAATTTGCCGGATCCTCGGTTGGCTGGTGAATATTTAGTCGAATTGGAAGCCGTATTCGAAAAAATAAATAAAATTTTATGCGCCAATATCTTCTTTGAAATGTATAGAGCATAGATATTTCAAGTGATATAAATTGAATATAAATTAAAATATATTTTCTTATATTGATTACAATATTATCCGTATTATTTTTGTGACTTACATTTGATCGTTATATTTGTATATATTTAAATATCTTATTTAAAAAAATACGAATTAAGGCTTTCTGTGTTATGGGTAACGATATGTAAATGTTCAATATTCTATAGCTGACTACGCCTTAGAAACGTTCTTAACGCCGATCATCCTAGAGGACATATTTAAACCAATTCAAACGAAATCATACAGAAACAATAAGGCGACAGTATCGCTTATCTTGTTTTATCTCCTGAGTTAATGCACCAACCTAAAAAAAATGTGACATCTAATGTTTTAGCAGTAAATTAAAAAAAAATTAAGTGATAATATTGAACCGTAAATAAATGTCAAACGATAGCATTTCTCCCTGTCAACCAACTATTTTATGTGGTTTAATCCATATTAAAAATGTTTTAAAAATCAAAGTATACAAAAACTCGTAAAAGCACTATATTCAGTTGTGCCGAATTTTAGATTCACATCGGCCTTTTGAAGCCCAGAATTTTTTTTTTATTTTTATCCATATTTTAGTTTATGAAGTATTTCTAATTTATAATAGGGGTCGGTGTCATATTTGCATCCTCTTAGGCTGATTAGGGAAGCTGTTCCTCTACAGCCTAATTTTTTTTCAAATTTTGTATGGCAATCCCCTTAGGGGGTTTATAAAGGGGGTAAGTATGTTCTAGGAAAATGTTTGCAGCAAAAAATGCGTTTGGATCAGTCCTGCATTTGAGGTATCCACGGGCTGAAAGCTGTAGGAGGAATTTATTGCAATTTCCCAAACTTTTTTTCAATATTTGTATGGCAACTCCCTTAAAGCGTGGAGATAGAGGGAAGCATAATGCTGGAATATGCTTAAAAGGAAAAACTAATGGGGGTCTGTGATACATTTTATATCTCTAAGGGCGACTTCGGAAAAGTTGTATGGGTTTTTACCATATTTTTCTTAAATTTTGTATGGCAACCATGTAAGGGGCTTAGAATAGAAGTTAAGTAAGTTCCACAAAAATATTTGGGAGGAAAAATTAATTGAGATCAGTCTTATATTTGACCTTTGTATGAGCACCCTGAAAGATGTGGGAGCGATTTAAAAAAAATTAAACTTTGTATGGCAACCCTGTTAGGGGGTTCCAAAAAAATGTTCGTTGGAAAAAATTAATAGGAATCGGCCCTCATTGCACATTGTACTGGGCAACTCCAGGGCAGTTGCAGAGGTTTTTATATGCAAATTTTAGGTGGTCTTGGTTTTTGGCTTATATCTCGGATATTTTTGATAGTTTTATACCACCTACGAGTCTACACGATGTCTAGGGGCTTCAAAAAGTTGATTTTTGCTATAACGCGGACAGACAAACACATATCTAAATCGGCTTTTCTATCTATAAGGACCAAGAAAATGTATATTTTATGGTGTCGCGGATGGATATTTAAGATATTACAAACGGAATGAAAAACTTATAAATACCACTTATGTGAAGGGTATAAAAACATACATATATTGTATGTATGTATATGTGCAAACATAATTTAATGAATTTTAGGAATTTAATGAACTTTAGATTTCTTTTGCAAAAACATAAAGAGAAATATTGAAACTTAATATGACTTAAGGTTTGAAATCTCGTTAACAATCAATGCTGTGTGTCAACTTCATACTAAATGTAAGTATGTATGTTGTTGGTTGAATTTTGAAAAGTTTTAAAAACATGTTTACGCATCTCTCTCAGGGTGCGACTTACTAACATGCTTGAGGGAATTTATTCAGTTTGCATTATGTATGTAAAATCTTAACAACAGCTTTCAGGTATCAGGTCCATTTATTTGAAGAATACTTATCATATAGTTTTTAATTAAGATTGTTTTATGTGCTACGTATCAACAAAAAAACTCAAAATTCTTGTTTTTTGAAACATTTATCACAAGAAAGCTATTTGAATTTTGTCATATTCTTTGCTATAACTTTAATGCTCCCTCAAGTTATTTTTTGCAACCTTCTTCCAATGGTATCAACCAAGGCGAATTCATACAAGGTGGACGCAGGCGAAAAATTCGTACCTAAAATGTCAAACACAAATATGGCATCATTGAAAAAAAAAACACAAATTATTTGTATATGGCATCATTAGAATAAAAACACAAATTATTTGCAGAAGAAAAACGTGAATAAAATTAATTTTACAGTGTTTTTTTTTTGCACAAAGCACAAGAACGCATCTTTTGGTTTTACTATGTGTTAATTAAAAACACTTTTTTAAATTTTTAGTTTAAAAATCTAACCGACGCGTAATTTTTTTGAAATCAAGAAGAAGCACATATACAAACTTTTGACACATTACGAGGAAAATTGCACGAGCAAAAAATAGTCAGCTGATCTGTCAAGACCACCTTCTCATGAATTCGCCTTGGTATCAACTAATTAATTTTTATATAAAAGTCTATTTCCGTTTTGATTGTACAAGCATCCACTCAAGCTTTGTACGTATGTATTTCCTAATGTTCTTTATTTGTTGTTATAAATATTAGAAACAATAACGTAATCATAATTTTGATCGATTTAGTTTTTATTAAAATACATTACAGGGAATTGCCAGTTTCCATTAAATGTTAACAACAACCAGTTGACTGCTATTCACCACATTTATATTTTAAACAAGGTTGCCACACAGTTTTATTTTAATAAAGTTGTTCTTTTGTTTTTACACAGAAAAATATGTAAAACATTTTGGAATATAAAACAAAATAAAAGGCAAAAATTTTAATCAAGCGAAAGAAAACTTTTCATTCACTTTCTATGTTATTCTGCAGAATGCAATGCTGCGACTTGTGATGCACTAAAATTAAGTTATATTTGTAAAATAAACATAATAAAAAAATTATTTAAAAAATTTACTTTGGAGTTTTATACATGATATTTACTATCAAACTATGTACAGTACCGAACAAAGAGTGATGACGAGAAGCGAGCGGGTTTCGGAAATTTATTGCACTCGGCTGCTGTCGGGAAAATAACTTGTTTTGTATTATTTTTCACAAAAAAAAACTATCATTATAAAATTAAACTAAAAGCCTGTTTAAGAAAAACAAAATAAGTTCAATAAGCTTCGTTCTAACAAAAAATAAATTCCGTTTGCCTTTTTGGATGACAAATAAGTAAATTAGTTCAAAAAGTTCTTAAGACTAAATCTCTAGCTGGTTTCGAAAATGAATTCTACTTGGCTAGTATCGGTAAGAAAAAATGGATTTTTAAATAATTTTCTTTCAATTAACATTTATTTAAAATATTTAATACTTATTTTTATCAAAAAATAAAATATTTAATTAAACATAGACTAAAGCTTAAATAATAAGAAGCAAAATTTGTAATTTAAATTAACTTTTTTTGTTGATTATAATGAATGAATAACTTGTTGGATGGGGTTTCCTTATAAATATCCAGTGGTTTTAAGTTACATTTTCAATTAATTATACTTACATAAATAAATTTTTGAGTGTATAGACCTAATACGATTGACGTTCGGACAAAACTTTGTTATGATCGGTCCATTTTTTACATAGCCTCATTTAAATGCCCTCTCGGAATTAGAATTTTGGGCTATGCCTGACTCAAATATTACTCTATCTTCACAAAATCTACAATATACCTAGGACCTTATGCCACTAATTTTTTAATTAATATTATGATCGGTTCCTTCTTATCCATAGCTTCTATATAAGTTCTGCTTTCTAAAAACACATAAAAAAATTTAGGGGAACTGCTCTAACAAGACCATGTCAAGTTTGTCCTATTATCGGGGTTCTACCTAAAAATCATGTTAACCACCATTAATAAAAAGCTTGTTAAAAATTTGATAGATTGGTTTTATAAGCTCGGTTTTCATCTGCAAAAAAAAAATTTAAATTTGGTTTTTCCAACCAAAACAAACTCAAACACCAACAGCTGCCGTTTAAGTGTTAATGTGTTTACTTTTTCACACTTTTGTTCTTAGTTAATAAATTTTATGGAAAATATTTTTAACAAAATTTGCAAAAAGTTGTGGGACGTTTTTGTCAACGCGAAAAGCAATTATAACCCAGCAAAAAACTGCATGACTTAGTAATTACTTAAAATTCTGTTGTGTCTTTGACATTAAGGTTAAATTTTTTTAAGTTTTTAGGTTTAAAAAAAATTAATCGTCATATTAAACGTTCATATCGGTAATGTCAGAACTATTTTAAGTATTCTCATGGTGAAATGATTGATCAGGGGCCAAATCGTTAAGGCGGTGGCACAATGAATCCGTCATCCGTCATACGTCGCCTTTTTTAACTGACAGCTAAGTTAAATAACATGGTTTCTTATGAACAATGTCACATTCAGTACGTTTCCTTCAACGCAACGTACTAAAGTTGGGCAACTTTTAACTTTCAACGTACGTCAAGTACTTTGACAAGTTGCATGGTTAAATTATGTGTACCAGGTGGTGTTACGAACACAACTGATCGACTTTTTTCATGCATAAATCGAGGCTGCGTAGTCAAAATTATTTACTTTTACATATCTTTTTTTGACAACTGAGCCAACGAAAACTACAACAAAAACAATAATTATATTCACCAAATTTTGCTGTAGAACCACCACCACCTGCTAATTTAACATCCGTTTATAAAGGATTCTATGTGACAACCTCTTGCGTTGTTACGTTAACGTCAGTTAAAAAAGGCGACGTATGACGGATGACGGATTCATTGTGCCACCGCCTTTACATTCGATTCGAATCGAAGTTTTAAAATTCTTATTAGAATTCCAATACTAAAGGCATTGGCAACTCGATCAATCTAGTTAATTTTCGATCCGAATCAAATGTGACGATTTGGCCCCAGGTCGTATAAGTGAGAAAATATAATTTTGGCATATTTACTTTTTTCAAATGGAGGTTGACACTTTTCCAAGATTAAAAAGAGAAAAATTAGAAGCGTTTATCAAACTCCATATCAAGGCGCATTCATTACAGGCGGGAGCAATTCGAAGAGAGGCTAAACCTATATTTTCTCACTGATACGACCTGATCATGTTCAAAAAGCTCATTAATTCGTAGCAATGAGAGAATGCATTTTAGCCTCTTTTTCTTTGGGAATATTTTCTCTAATGACCGGGTGAGTGTGTGTCAAAATCCATATAAAAAAAGGAAAAAAAATAAGGGCGCCTAAATCATGTTTTCTCATTTCTACAACCTGCTGAGTTATTTGACCGTAAACCTCATAAATTATATAGAATGTGGCATTGCTTCCGTCTTCAACATAGAAAAGATTCAACACCGTCAAAACAAAATTCTAAGAATAATAACTGGTGCTCCTTGGTATGTTAAGAGCAGCAACATCCAAGGATCTAGAAGTTCCACTAGTAAAATGCGAAATCCTTGACTATGTGGACAAGGACTTTAATAAGCTGGAAAATCATCCCGATCCGCTAGCTCGAAACATCTTGCAACAAAGCGGACACGCCGTTTAAGGAAAAAACTTGTGTTTTTCCACCAGCATCGGACTCCCAAAATTACTTGCAAATATTAATTAAAGTATTGCCTTATTAATTTTCTGAGAGCAGCAATATATTTAGCCTGTTTTTGTTATTTTTATATTATTAGCTTAAGAAAAAACTTACAATACCACAATACCAGTCTATACCACGTTACCCGCACTTACTCTACCTTATGTGCTCGGATGCGAATTTCAAAGACAAAAATGAATTTTTTTATTTTTTAAATAAGCTTTTCGATTTAGTAAATACGAAAAATGAAGATATACCTTTAGTGGAAATAGTGTGGAGCAATGGCTCGACATCAGAATTGAAAAACCGCTATATGGTAAACTTAATATCAATGCTGAACGAAAAGTACGCAAAGCCCTTTTTTGCAAATATTTTGCTACAACTAATAGAAAAGGTGTAATAGATGGAATCGGCGAAAATATAAGGAGATTGGTATGAGAGAAAATGATAAGCCAAAGCAAACATTTTGTCATTTAGTCAGCTAAATTTTTTGCTTATTTGGCTTTTTAATTAGTTTCAAAAACCCAGGTAGTTTATGTGCTATCCTCAAAAATCTGAGAAAAAATTTAATCTGAATCACCATGCCATTAGAGGAATTTCAAACTTTTATTTCATCAAGGCCAATCAAAATATCGTGGACTGCAAAGTTATAGCTAATCTGTAGACAAAACTGCATTTAACTTTTGATTTTTGTGTATTTTATAAAAATAATTTCAACTGTGTCCCTTACGTGACGCCATTTGTCCCTTACGTGACGAAATAAAAAAGTTAATTTTTACCTATAAATATTTTTTTTATTAAAAATTTATTACCATCATAAGAAAGCGTGGTTGTTAGTTGTAATTTCTTTCTTAGACATCTTTTCTCTATGTGCAACTGATTCGCTGAAATTTGGATTTAAACACTACAATTTTGAATGTTGGTTGACTCAGGCTGTCCCACACGTAACCAAGTTTGTTTAATTTTTTCTTTAATATTTTCTGAATTATTAAGAACAAGTTCGATGTAGGATTGAAGACTGCCACGCAGTTTAATTAATAAAAAAAAAATTGAATTCTGAATAACCAATTAGAAGTTGTATGCAAAAAAAGTGCTAAAAAATAGTTGAATTTGTCTGACACGTGACGGTAGAATGCCCCTTTTATTTACACTTAATAATAGGTTATTCTTATGTTAAAATAACTTATATTTAATTTTTTGTGCTAAGTTTTACACATTTTACAACTTATAATTAATATTTACAGTTACACGTTTTAATATTAAACACTATTATTAGTTTCTTTTTTTAATTTAGTTTTATTATTATTTCAACTGACATGATATTAAAATTATATAAATATTGTAAATTTTTATGCATTTTTAAACAGTTGATTTAAAGCCCACAATGTTTTCAAAGTCCTTTGTTTATGGATTTGTGATTTTTCAAATATTATTTGCAAAAACAAAAGTAAGTGAATAAAACAAAAAAAAAAGGATAAACGAGTGCATTTAATCTATTTCTTTTATAATATTTTTTAGCAAGCCGGCTATAAATATGGTTTTATTATGAAAGATGAAAAAGTGTTTTCTCCTTGTGATAAAGAGAATGTTTATTTTATCGATCATTATTTAGACATGTCCAATATGATGTTTGAGGCCTTACCTGATGGCTCAGTTTATGTTCACGGTTACATGACAATGACAAAAGATTATGGACAGGCAAGATATGAAATCATATTTTTTAAATGTTTTCTTTAAAAATTTTTGTGTGATTTTTTGCAGATATCTTTTACTGCAACGGTGTTTAGGAAAAACAGAGACAAGTGGGTCAATACTATTTACAATCTGCGTCGTGAAAATGCTTGTAAAAGTGTTTATGATCCCGTTGAGTTTTGGTATAGTTTTACAAAAAATTTGCACACTGACGAACCCAAGTGCCCATTTTATAAAGGAGTAAGTATAAGGGAAAAAATGGTAAAACAAAATTCTAAGAAAAGGGCGAAAGGTATTTAACGTTTATTATTTGTATCGTCTGTATTAGTTTGTTTATCGATCAAATGTTAAGAGTGCCGATCGAAAATGGTAATAACGTCTGTCAAAAGATTAATGCAGCAGATGCAGACTTATATGCACGCTTATTTTGACAGACGCGTAGTTAATAATGGTGGCGACATAATAATAATCTTTTTATGAACGTGCATATTTTAGGTTTGACAAATTATAGTAAGTAGTCTGCTGCCGTCTAGTGTTTATTACATGATAAACAGATAAACAAACGAATATCTACTGTCAACGCCTACCAGCGTATTTTAAGTCATTTTAACATTTTTCACTGTCCGTATTGTTCATTAACTATATTTTTGAAAATTTGCTATCACAAGTTTAAAAACAAACTTAAAGCCGAATAATTAGAAATTATTAAAATAAGAAATACCAATAACTACATTAAAAAAAACTTATTTTTTGGGAATTTAAAAATTCGAAGACGATATGCCTTCCTTTAAAAAACCAACAACAAACAAAAAAATTATTTATTTTTTTTTAATTTTAGAAAAGATTTGAAGTTAATGATACCACCGACGCAGTAGTAACTCTTCCAGATCCCAGGTTGGCTGGCGAATACCTAGTACAATTTGAAGTTGACTTGACTGAATTGAACGAAATTTTCTGTGCCAATGCTTATGTCGAATTATATAGAGTTTAAATTAAAAAACTGTATATGTAATAATTAAATTGGTTTAAGTTTTGCAATATGCATTAATAAAATAATTAAATGTCTTGATTTTTTTTTTGTACAAGGTGACCTAAAAGTAGGGCTTCTATTTTCTTGCACTTTTTGGCTTTCCCTTAAAGCGAGAAACTATTAAAAAAACTTTCGAGCTCCCGGCATCCCTCCCAATTCAATTGAAATACATTTGTATATAAATGTGTTTTAGCGATAAAAGGTAGCAATTAATTTGAATTAAATAATTTGTAATAAAAGTAAAAATTTAATTATGTGTTACAGAAATAATAAATGTTTTTATTAAAAATCGTAGGATGATTGACCTTAAGTAGTAACCAGCAATTTAAAGTATTAGGCCTTTAATAAAAATGCTTTTAAACGCAACCCACGCTTATTTTTTTCGTTTAGAAAATAAGTTATAATATAAAAAATTAAAAATTAATTAAAGCGCGTACAATTGGTTTTTAATTTTATATGCAAAAAATTTTATAGCAAATGCTGTTTCAATATATAAAGTTAAAAAAAAAACTTTTTAGAAAACAAAAATTAGAAAATAGTCACGATATTTTTATTAACTGAATTGACATTTAAATTTAAAACGAAAAATATAGAAAAGGACCTTATATACCTTTTCTTATTATAAAAGCTACCCATGCCCTTTAGCCTTATGTAAAAGGGGTACAGAGTTGTATTATAGGCTTATATGTTCATGAGTATGTATGTAATAGTATTTAGTTTTGATCATACAATAAATATTTTTTTCAATATAAATTTTTAATAAATGTTAAACAACGCAAAAAAAAACTTAAACTTAATTTTTTAGCTTACGCCATATTACGTAATTGCTAAAGATTTTAAAAAAGGGTGTAACTAAAGAGGATTTTTTAATCCTCAAAAAGTAAAAAACTTAATCACAGGTATAACATGTTTTTGTAGCATTCCAATAAAATCCATCTGGACATGTCTGACCACACCCTTAAGAAGCTTCATTAATTTCTTTTATTTCAATAACATTCAACTCTTATTAAAACACACGAACATAAGAATCCTAAAGATTTCCGTAATAAATTTATTTTCAATAAACATATTGAGCAATTTTAAGAATTCATGCTGTTCTGATGTGGCAATCACTTTCTCAAGTTGACACTTGGCATAAACTTTTAATGGAAATAAAGATCTTAGGTTGGATTAAATTTTAATTTCTCTCTTTGTTGATTTTTAAAAAAGAAAAATATACAAAAATTTGTTTAATTGTATGTGGCTCTTTGGCATTACCATTAAGCATCTGCGCATAAAGGCACCTTTACACGGTAATACAAAGTAATTAGATTTTGTAGAATTAAAATATTATGAAATTCTCTCCGTGTTCAAAAAAAGAGAATAAAAATCTGTTCTAACTATTTTTCATGTTTACACGAATGAGGTTGGTAAAATCAAAATCGGTTGTTTCTTGCCACTTTCCTTTTGGGGTAACGCCATATGGTTAAGGTTCAACAATATTAACAAAAACAACATGAAAAAAATTGCTTTTATTTTGATTGTTTGTGTATTGTTTCATTAAGTGTAGCCACCTTCATTAGATGCTGTAAGTGCTGCCAATCTTTCACACCTCTGATGTGATGAGAATACACAAGTTTCTAAAATGGTTTAGAAAATAAACATTTACCGAACACTTGTCAAATTTTGCATCCGTATTCTCTCCTACCCACTATATTATGCTTTTACATGATGAGATTTTATATTATCCCACAACATTTTTTGACATATCGTAATATATGTATTACCGTGTAAAGGTACCTTAAGCAACATGCATGGTAAATTTTTCTTGGATAACATTGACTTAATATCATGTTCAAACATACATCATAAATTAAGAGAATTTAAATTAAATTGAGCAATTAAGTTTTCTGTTCACACATAATTAATTAGGCTTACTCAATTAGCAAATGACAGCTAAAAAACTATTATTTTAATTTTTAAGGCACATTGAACAAGGTAGGAGCAACTGATCGGCTGATTTTTATTTACGTCATATGTTTTCTAGCTTAGATTGGCAAATTTTTTATGTTATATAATGGTTGTGTATACCGTATGTATGATAGCAACATTTTTGGCAACCTAGCTAGAATTTAGCTTCAGCAAAATATATGCTACATTTTTACAGGAAGTTTTTGTTGTAGGGACAAGGTCACCTTATTATTCACCATGGCATACATATTAAAAGCTTTCAAGCTTTTATATTAACTGAACACAGTTCTTATTAAATCAGCAGGGTTGTAATTCGAGTTTAACTCATTTACTGAAGCAATTTACAACTAATTACTCAATTAATAACTGAAATCATGTATAATAAATTGAGCTCAATTAAGGCTTTAATTGCATAAATGTGCTAAGTAAGCAATTAAGGTCTATGTGTGAACATGGTATAAAAAGCTTTAAAAAAAGTAACAAATTAGAATGTCATAGGGAATAAAAACTTCAGTATTTTACAATGTTTATTTGGAAGGCCTAATTGAGAATATGATGTCATCTATGAATCTATTTATGATGAGTATGAATTCAGTCAACTTTGCTGCAGGCTCTTCCAAATAGGTCATACACGCAACGTGTATCGCCAACACAAAAATTAGCTCAAATATTTGTTGAAAACCAGAAAATTTGTTATAAACATTTTTTAATATTTTTTTTCGGATTTCATCTCAATTAAAGTTTAGTTATAGGGTTTGTTGTTTTCTGTAGGTTGTTTTTGAAGGTTTAGTTTGTTTATAGCAATTCTCATTAAGTTTATTAAAGTAATTATACAAATTCAGAAGATATTCATTAAGTTTTTCCAGATGTAGTTGAAGTCTACTAATGATTTGGCGTAAGCGCCAATCAGGCTTGCCATTTTGGCAAGGTGATAGATTCAGCACTTTTTTTGTTTAACAAGCAAAAAAGTGATAAATGATAGTTAGCACATTTTCTTCATATTAATGCTTAAACAACTTTTTAAAAAACATCATAAATTAAATTTTTATTGATTTTTAACTTTTGATTAATTAAGCATTATACAAAATTAACACTAAATCGATATTATTTTAGACGTTTGTGCTATAGAATCGGCAAAAAAATATGGCATCAAATTTTATCAAGTAATATTGATGTGATAAATTGTTTTTTAAAAATCTACCACTTTTGTTTGTTACCTGTAGAAAACTTAAGCATTTAGCACTTTCGTAATTTTATCTTATGGCAACACTGGAACCAATGAAATGCACCTACAACAAATCCTTTATATAAATTAAGAAAATTTAGATTGCAAGACATTTAGTAATAACAAATGGTTATCCAAATGTACATATAAGGGGAAAAAGTCATAACAGCTAACTGCGAAAAATGGTTTGTTGAGGTTTTGAAATGTTTTGGTTTGTTTATAATAATTCTCATTTAGTTTATTGAAGTTATTATATAAAGGCAGCGGATATGCATGAGTTTTTCTAAGAATTTAATAGAAGTCTACTGATGATTTGGTGTAAGAACTAAATAAAATGTATTTAGCCTAGGGTTTTTTTTTTCTCGCACTTTTTTGTTTCCCGGGAAAGCGGGAAATATTTTTTAATTTCCCGGGATCCCGGGATCCCGTTCCATAGTAATAAATAAACCTAAATTTGTTTCAAGTTAATAATACATTTTTATTAAAAAGTGAAAAATTACTTTCTAAAACGGTAAGTTAAACTAATAACAAAAAAATTAAATAAGGAACATAAATCGTTGCTTTTAAATTCATTTGTTAATAAAAAAATTTTTAATTATTATTTGAACAACACAAACATAACAATAAATAAATGAATAAAAATTAAATACAAATAATTCAGGTACTCAATATATGAGATCGAAAACTAAAACAAAAGAAAACAAAATTGAAAAAGAAATTTATGTGAAAAAGCTCAACATGAATTTTTTTTCTGGTTTATGAAATAAGTCTTTAATACACTTAAGGCATTTATTGACTCATCAGAAAGTCTATTTCTAATTTTACTAACAAATTGTCCTGTTATAGAAAAAGCCCGTTCACTTTCTACGGAAGTTGGACGAATAGTTAGAAGTGCATTAAACAAATACTCAATATTTTGTGTTTTCTGACCACTTCCCTCAAAAAACTTAAACTCTTTCTTAATAGAAAATTTTTTAGTTTTACAGTTGGGCTGAGAGTACGAACTTACGTTTTTAATTGCTATATTTAAAGCTTCTTCAAATGTGTTTTCCGCTATGGAAACACATTTTGCAACATCATCATGGCCTTCAGTTTCCCTAACATTATCAGACCCACCAAAAAGACGATTAAAAATATTTTCAGCATATCCAATAACTGAGAACTTAGAAGCATAGGAAAATGCACTTTTTTCATTATTGCTGTCAAAGAAATCGGGTTGTTTTAAGTATTTCATCAAGGTGTACAATTTTTTGTCTCTTCTCTCATCAATACGTTGAAAAAGAGCTTGTGACATTTTTTCGGCAAGAGAAGATGGAATCGACTGCATTTCTTCATATAGAGTATTGACAATTGCATCAGCTATAAGAATGTTCGTATCGCGGCTGCTTAACCTTTCAATAGCTACTTTAATAGGTTTCAAGACTTTAAGGATGTTGTTTAAGGTAATAATATTTTCATCAACCCAAAGCTCACCCATTTGTAGATCAATAAGACTCTTTTTTATTGAATTTTTTAAAAGCAAAAATTTTTCTATCATTGGCACCATTGAGTTCCAACGAGTAACAATATCTAGCTGAAGAGACAGTTCCTTTTTTTGTTCTTCAACTACGTACTTTTGCAGTATGATGTTTTTTACAGGACTGTTTTTAAATATTCTTACAATACGGCGCGTCTGATTTATCACCTCTTTGTAACTGCAACTTATAACGACATCATTTTCAATGTTTTGGGAATCATCACTAAAAACGTCACTGTTGTCTAATTCCGATTCCCTTTCAGAAATGTTGCTTTCTTTTTTATACAAAACGTCCACAACTGCTAGGTGTATGGCATGATTAAGGCAATAAATTCCATCAACTGGGCTATCTTTAACAAACTTTTTCATTACATTAGGTCCATCTGTAATAGTTAATACTACATGATTTTTAAAATTTATGTTGTACTCTTTTAGGCGAGATTCCATTAATTTCTTTATTTCTGTTGCTCCGCACTTACCAGGTATATAAACCATACCCAGATTAAAAAGTGTATGTTTGTCACCTAATAAACTTATGTTTAGGTATCTCCTATTTTTTATACTTGTCCATTCATCCATTGTTAATGAAAATCTACCGCCGTTGACTAAGTTAGATTGTATATTCTTTATAATATCACCCTTTACTTCTAAAAATTTTTTAATTATTAACTGTTGTACTCCAAATTCTGCTTTCGGTAGATTTATTCCATCACGTACCATCGACTGACGGATGTAATCACTTCTTGCAATTGACCTAATAGAAAGCCCATCCATAGCGGCTAATTTTGCAACAATAGTACATATATCTTTTTTGTCTGTATACGTATCTATCGTAGGCTGAGTTTTTCTTATATTTTGAGGCAGTTCTCCCTGATGTTCTTGTTCAGCTGTCTCCTTTTCCCAGGCCGATTTATGTAATGATTTTAGATGACGCATTAATCCGCTGGTGCTTCGGCCTTTGCACGATATAATTTTTGCACATAAAGAACACACAGCCGCATCGTTAGCCTTTCTTTTAAAAAACTTCCATGCAATTGAATGTTCCATCTAAACCAGTTTCTTTATTTATAAGTATTTAAATAACACATACACTGATTTTCTTATAATACCTTAAAAACGTAAATTTCTTTGTAAAAATAGGACAATAAATAACTTTTTAAGCAAAAATCACAATTAAAAAATCTGTTCTTTTAAACAAAATGAAAAGCCAAGCACAAACAGCTGTTTTTTTAATGTAAAAGAAGCGAGCTGCCAATATTTTTAATTCCCGGGATCCCGCGAAAAATTCCCGGGATAGCGGGAAATATAAACAATTGAAATTCCCGGGAATTCCCGGAGCGGGAATTCCCGGGAGAAAACCCTAATTTAGCCAGACCTAACCTACAAAAAAGGTATTTCTTGAGGTGCAACTCGCATTGGATCCACCTTCAGAGCACTCAGCCGTTATAAAAACCGATTTCGATCTCCACTAAGTCGTAGAGACTTTTTCTTATCTGAAGGGGAATTTGAGAAAATAAAATATTAATGATGTCTTAGTTATGATAAACATTTGTTTAAAAATCTGCTAAACATGCCTTTTTTTTACTTTTCGCCAAACCAGACACACAGGGGTTTTCCACAGATTTATAACAGCTTTTAAATGAAACAAAAAACTGCAAAAATGAAAAATGCACAGAACACTAACACTTAAAAATAAGCCAAAAGAATGTAAAAACTAAGTCAGTGCCCTGTGGCCATAGTATTTTTTGTCTCTCTTGGATCTTATTTCACTTAATTGATTTTATAATTTATTACAGTAACTCTTTTTGGTCGACAGTTTCTAATTTTGCTGAGTTTTATAAATTTTGTATAAAACACATAAGAAAGTCAGGGGAAGCGTAAACATAAATTTAAATAAGGTGTGAAGGAAATTAAAAAGTGGTCTTCCCCAAAAATAACTTTTAAACCAAAATTTTTTTTATTTTTTATAGCTAATAAGAAACAAAACATTTAGAAGAAGCTAAAAAAAGAAATTTAACACCTGGTTTCTTTTAACCAAAAAAGTAGCAATTAATCTCTTTACTTAAATGATATTCCCTTTTACCAATAACAGTTTTCAAACAGGTATCAAATATTTATTTTTTTTTTTTTTTATTAATATTTTTGTTCTTTCATCTTTTCTTTTTCATAATGTATTAAAGAAATTTTTCTATGGATTTGATTTAGAAATGGTATCTGTTTTCCTAAATCAAATATTTGAACCAAGACGATGATGCATGATCATCGTACAAAATCAAGTGCTTGTGTAAACAGGTAGAAAATTCTATAAATTTTTTTAAATGTTTTTCTTTTAATATTTTTCTTTTTTGATTTAGTGTCATTTTATTGTGTGTGAAGTCATAAAAAATTGTCTTACATTAACGTTTCATCTTACATACAAATATGTTTTAAAAAACTTATTGTGGCATTAAGGTGTTATTAAAAAGAATATTTTTCATCAAAACAAAAGGCTCTACTGAACACTAAGATTTTTTAAACTTAAGTTTAAGGGAGTGACAATTGTTTGTTTTTCAAAAATAAAATAAAGTCTTTATTTAATCCAAATGAAAAAAAAAATCAACTTAAGAAATTCTTTAAAATGCTTAAAAAATGATTGAATAAATTAAATTTTTCTGGGGATATAGTTTTTATAAATAATAACAAAATTGAAAATATTTTAATTTATTTTATCATTATAAGGTCGTCAAAATGAAAAACCCTTGAAGGAAAGAAAGCTACAATTTGTTGTACTAAATTATTTTTTTTTCCTATTTATGTATATTCTTAAAAGAGAAATAAAAAAGAACAGCAAAGTTGATTTTTATTACGGCAGAGTATTTAAAAAGCATCGAAATCTATTAAAAATAGGGAAGTGGTATGGTATTCCTTTCAATTCGATACTCTGAAATATAAGAATAAAATCGATTTGAATCGCGTTCGATAGCTCAAAATTAAAATCAATGTGCTTCCTATATTTTTTAAATTTGTGATATAAATTAGATAAAAATTGGGAAAAAAAACTTTTTTTAACTTCCAGCCAAAACACATACGTTACAGAAACAAATCACTTGTTTGAAAGAACATAATTTTTTTAATATTTATAATAAGAATAATAAAAAAAGTTTCAAAAACAAACGTTGTTTGCCCACATAGTTGCCTTTAAATCTCTATTTGCTAAAAGCTTTTTCATTTTTTTAATTATTTTAACCCTACAGCTTAAGGAAAATATCTCCATAATTACTTTCAAGCTGTATTTTTTATTAGAAATACTTTTTGTTAAACACAATTTTTTTTATTCTAAACAAATCGTTTTGTGTTATTGCCCAAGTTTTCTAGGTTAAATTTATTTATTTTCAGTTAATATTTATGATTTGTTTAGTTAAGTTTTTTTATGTTCTATTTAATGTCACAATTTCAATTAATGTTGGAAAAAATATTTACAATTCAAAATACTGGTTTGTACCACAAAATATAAAAAAAAACGTTAAAAAAATAAAAGCAAAAGAAGAAATATTGAAGGTAAACCACATTTTTTATCTTTATGTTTTTGTAGTTGTTAGCTAAATCAAGAATGTGTGCATAATATTTACAATTCTTTATGTTTGGATCCAGCCATTATGTACATATTTCAGGGTAATAACAGCAAAACAAACAGTTTAAACAACTGCAACAACCAAACTTTAGTATTTCTTTTGTTTGTATTTTTTTCGCATGATTGTTTGGTTGGTGGTAGTGGTTTTGGTTTTCAAAGGTTTAGTATTAATTTTTAACATGGTTTATTTCTTTTATCGCTTAAACCAAGTTTTTATACTCTTCACATAGTGATAATGGTATATGTCAGTTTGTCATTCCGTTTGTAATTTCTTTATTATGCATTTGCAACCCCATAAAGTATATTTATATATTCTGGATCCTTATAGATAGGGAAGTCAAATTAGCCATGTCCGTCTGTCCATCAGTGTGTCTGTGGAAATTAAGTTTCCGGAGTCAATTTAGGTACTAAGGACCAGGTATTGGTGTCAAACTATCTGGAATATCCCTGAGATTATCGCTATTTAAAATGAGCAAGATCGGTTCACCGTGCACCTAGATATAGGCAAAATTCTTTGATTGTCCCAGTTTTCCCAGTTTTTTAAAACAAAATTCATACAAAAAAAGTAACAAATGTAACCAGCTGGCAACGCTGTTAAGCATACATATGGATGTGAATAAATACGCATTAAGTTTCTGTTTGTATGTTTGGACGTAGCTATGTATGAACATAAGTTGTTGATTTCAGTTATAGCTCGCTTTCGCTGTTAACACTCTTGCAAAGATAATACATATACATCGCATCATATGTTATGTACAAACTTTGCAACATGTTTACGCAACCAGAAATTTTTCATTGTTGGTTGCATAGTTTGTAGTTATGTTATAGTTTCATTGCATGTTGCATTCGAGGTTTCAAAAATATTTAGATTTTTTGATATTTAATGGTTACATTGGTGTTGGTTGCATAGTGTGAATCGTTGTTTATGGTTGGCATTAACACATTAATGATTAACGTGTTGCATAAATACGTTGCAAAGTTTGTACCTAGCAAAACGTGTATGTACATATATTGTTTTACTTAATTTGTTTTCTGCCATAGTGTGTTGCTGTTTGAGTGATATTTTCTATAATCTTGACAACGTGGTGTGGGTATATATCAGTTTGTCATTTTGTTCGTTTTATTTTTTACTATAAATTGGCGAATCCATAAAGTTATATATTTTGGACTCTTTAAGGATAATTGTTTAAATATTGTGAGTTTTCTGTTTCAAAAACTATGAAAGTTATGTACTTTAAGCCCACCACGTTCGAAAACAACTTGCCTAGATCAGGTGACTGGGTAAACAAAAGGACCAATATGAAGAGTATATGAAATTCGGTACAGCCGAACATAGCGCTCTTACTCGCTTTTGTATGTTTAACAAAAATGTCATGTATTTAAATATGTAGTATGTACATAAATACCTTTTATTAAAATAACAAGGGCGGGGAAAACGTTTAAATATTGACTGTTATGAATATAAAATTAAAGAAACTAAACAAAATACAACATACCTAGTAAATATAGAAAACACATTAATTTAAAATAAACAAGAAATAAATTATTTTTTCCCCTAACAGCTGTAAAAATATTGAATTGGAATAACTATTTTTTTAAGTTTTCTTAGACTATATAGGAAATATGCCAACGTAATATGCAATGCCGTTATACAAGCGTTTGTAGTAAACATACCAACAATGTATTAGCTGTTGCTTTTGAAAGTGTGCTAAGTTGAGTATCACATGTTTTAAAAAACCTGAAGAATTGGGTGAAATAACTGTTAAATATTATATATAAAAAGGGTTAAGAGATACATATGTATGTTTGTCTTCATATGCATTAAAAGAATCTTATTGCTTGGCACAAGAGAAAGCTGGCCCCACATCTTACCGATTAAGGACAATAGGGTTAACACAAAGTAGTTTACAGTTAAAAATTTCTGAAACAGATTTAGAATTTCTGAAGTATGTATAGGGTGACCATTTATTTCTGGCTCAGTTTTTATAGTGTAGGAACCACCTTCAGTCAGAGCGATCAAATTGAAATCACTTCCAGAGTTGACTAAAGCCTTTCTGTCCGTCTGGGTGTCATGTATTCTTCTAAAGAAAATATTTGATTCAAAAAATAAATTCTCAAAAAATTTTTAGTCATTTTTGGGGAGCTGTCAATTGACCCAAAACAAGATTTATAAGACTAAAATAATATTAATACACCTTTTGCTGCTAAAAAAAAAAAATACTTAAAACTAAAATTTAAATTTATCTTGAAAAATCAGTACATTTCAGTACACAAATTTTTAATCAGTACACCAAGTGGTAAATCAGACATCATTAAGAATAGTCACCCTTAATATGTACAACAAAAAATTTCTGACATACAATTGGAAATGGTGTAATTACATAAAATTTTGTTTGTAGCACAATATGTTGCAATATCTTGTAAAAAATTAACGTTAAATCCTTTCTTTAAAAAGTAGACTTATAACACTTTCAAACATAACAGTTCGCATATTTTCTAGTCTAAAGTAAAGGTGTGTATTTCTGGTTTAACTTTTTGTCAAACAAAATTATTCAATTGTTAAAGTACTGCTTATAAGGTGGGCAAACCACTGCTCATTTTAAATTCGGTTAAAGCTTAAAAGCTTTTTTCCAATATCTCTTAACAGAACTGTGTTGTACAGTTTTTAAATAAAATTAGAGACTTTATGTCTTGGTAACAGTTAAGTAAGAGGTTTTACCAGAACTACAAATTGTATATTTTAAGCAGGCCAAAGTAATAAAGATAAAAAAACTAGCACAATCAAAATTTATTATGAAATTTCCCTCAATTTTAATTTATTTTTTAGTTAAAACACATTTTAGTTATCGTTCTTTAATTTAGATAAACTTCTCAAGTTTTTTAAGCGTTACACTTCAATTGACTGATATTTTTTTAGTATAAAAATCTTTTGAAAACAATAACCTTTTCTATAGTAGGGGTGATTAGAAGAGATTTATAAAATATGTCAATAAATTTCTTTTAATTTTAGAATTAATTTTACCTTTTTTCTTTATTAAATCAAATTTTTAATTTGATTCTATTGCTTTTTGTTAACGTTAAAAATGGTTTAAAATTTTGTCAATATACTTTATTCAACAACTTAAAAACTTATTATCTTAAAATTTATATTTTTTTTAACAGAAAGCACATAACTTTGACTTAACTCCTGATAGTAATGGTGATTTCTTGAGTTTAAAAATTTGGTATTTAAATAGAACTTAAAGATGATTACTGAACTCAAAAGATGGTCTAAAGAGAAATTTCAAAACTATTATTTTTTTTCTTTCAACATTTAATCAACTCTTTTAATATTGTAACAAATGATACAAAACTAAAAAGGAAAATAAAAATATGTAAATTATATAAGATTAAATACCCACCTAACTAATCTCCTTTTAGTAATAAAAAAAAAGTGGTTTAAAATAACACCTGCGTCAGTATTAAGACTATTTGTAATACTCGATACCTTTTTTCTGTATTGTTATGTAATTTTCGCTTTTTGTTTAAAATTTTAAATTAATTTTGTATAAATGCTCATCGATTTCGAAAAAGATTTACAAGAATCTTATTTTGAATTTTTTTCCTGTGTTTTTTAACGTAAATTCTTTGTGGTTTTATTTAAAAAGTAAATTTAAGTATGTCAAACTGTTTCGGTTTAGTTTTTCTTAACTTCTTTTGTTTTCCTGTCAACGATTATTTAAAGCTTTAAACTGGCCTTAATTTGTTGACGCATTTCTTTTGTCAATAGGATTTGGAAATGGAAAACAATCAAAGATATCGTAAATTAGGTTTAATCAGGATTTCTGTAAAGTGTAATGCGTTTTATTCTCTTGTTTAAGTTAAGTTAAATTTAAATCAAAGTACAGTTTGTTAGCTACAAAATATTATAACCCAAGTAGTTTATTTGGTAAAAGCATTTATGTTTTAACTAGTTAAAAATGTAAAAAATTAAACAAAAAGTAAAAAAATGCGGCTTTAATAAAAATTTAGAAAAATATTTAATGCTATCGTTTAAGTGTAGAGCCTAGGATTAACACATTTTAAAATCTAAAAAGCCGCTATAAAAATTTTGTATCTTTCTTAAAAGATTACAGGCATATAAAAAACGTATTTGCAATTCAATAGAACTTAGTTACCACAAACAAATGTTGTATTTGATTACTTTTTATTATTAAATATTTAAAATATTCTCATGGGCCACAAAGGTGCGACTGGGAATAGGTGGGTTGGTTAATGATCATCTCTCAAAACCCATGCTTAAACTTAGAATGGAATTAGACTCGGAGTTATGGGTTCAACCTTTGGCCGAGAAGTAGTTGAACAGGTGTTTTAACCTGAACCTGGCCACCTCACTAAGGTCATCTAGTATGTATAAAACTGCCCTTGAAATTAATGTCTCCTGACAGCTAAGAAACACTCAGAGAAAAAACGTGGTTGAGTATGGTCACGGATATATGATCACGGACAATTTTATCACTGTATGGTTACGAAGATCATTATTATGACTGCCACAACCATACTATAGTTGCATTAGGTTTTTGCCGAAAATTGCAATCATAGTTATAATTGAAATTATCATTTTGTGTTTCTGGTAATCACTAATTTGTTCATGGGCTGTCATTTTCTTAATTAAGGGTGTTCACATATATGATGCTCTTAGAATATGGTCACCATAATTTAAAAGCAACATAAATATGTATGATAACCTATAATCAAGATTATAGTTACCCATAATCAAACTAATGATTACCACAAACATACATATGTACAAGGGTAATTTTAATCATAAACTTACCACAACTATAGTATGGTTGTGGAAGTCATAATACTGATCTTCGTGATTAAATTTTTCGTGATCATATTCTTGTGACCATACTCAACCATGTTTTTCTCTGAGTGCAGGACATTGGTTGAGAAGGTGAAAACCCAACTTTTTTCAATTATTTCTATGAGTGCGACAGTTAAAAGGGATTTCGAGTTAACTTGCGTGCTTACCCACCACCTATTAACCCGTTTAGACCGACAGCAACCTCATAACTTCCTTCGGATACGTCTTACCTATTGGACCGTATGCGTCAAAAGCAAGCCTTATCAATCTAAAGACTCTGCATGTGTCCTAACCGCCGCACCTGTTCTGAGCCACTTTAGGCTTTTTAAGATCTTGTTATTTTAGATTCTCAACAAAATTGCAAAAGATTTCGCTTTAGAAGTATGTAGAGCCGATTTCACCTGATCGTCTGCCCGTTATTTACCCAAGTGAGCCCTTGCGCAGTAGATGGCCTAGCCTAGACAAGTCTTCCTTAAACTGGATCACCAGGAAGGGTGTATGTTTAGTCGTGTGCAAAAATCACAATAATGCCGCGATTATTCCTGTCAGAAAGTAGCCTCATAACAAATATTTTGGCCGGAAATACACTGCACTCATTAGGCAGACGATATAGGAAACTTATCCTAAAACACTCCGAGAAGACGCTCGACTCACAGTTCATCTTAAACCTGTCATTCGTCATAATTTTTGTATGTTACACCCAACACCTAACTTTTAAAGCCTTAAAGTTAGTCAAATGTTCGATCCTATCAGGGGCACTGTACCTAAGGTCCTCACCTGGCTTTACGTCCTACATCTCCTACTGTCCTGAGCATCACTGCGCTACTAGCAAAGATGGTCATTACACGAAGAGCAAAATGTACCAGGAGCCTCTTAAGACTATCACGCAGCACGCTTGTTATTCTAGTGCAAGGTGATCTTTGAATTTTGAAAATTCCGGTTCTCGTTTTTTTGACAAGAAGACCGAAAGCTAAGAAATGAAAATTGCAGAAAAGTTATACGCCAAACGTGAGGTCAGCAATCTTAATTCCTCGGAACTGTGTAAATTCATAGGGAAGCTTAGGGGATAAGTAGCACAGGAGCTGGAATAAGGTTGCAGGTTTAAGGGTGTCAAAACCTCTTTGGCAAAAAGCATAAGCCAACAGAATTTAGGGTATGATATCTTTGGGTAGAGAGAACCTGAGCCTTTTTGCGGTATTTTTACCAGTATTCTTACCGGACACTACAATGTTAGGTTATTGCCGGTAAAGTAGCAATCAAGTGCATCTACTAGCACGGCCATTGTCGATTTTATCGGACTGCGATCTTTATGAGACTTCAGGGTACGCAAAAAACAAGTCCTCAAATAGTCGGTATTTATCACGACTCGTCGTTTTTTGTAGAATCTACCCCCTTATATTTTTTACTTCTCTCTCTCTCTACAAAACTTTTATTTCTTTATTTTTCTTTCCCCGAGATTTTAGGAATGCACCTATTTATCTACCAAGATCACGTGGATACCTATCGACCTTAGGGCAACAAGGTTTCTAATATTTTCGCAAAAGAGGGGAGATAAAAACAGGGCTCTTGGTATTTGCCATGAAAATGTGAATTTTGAAATCCTTTTTTGTATGTTTGTGTATAAAACTCATTTCTTTCAAAAGCTTTTTTAACAAATTTTATGTTTACCCTTCAAAAAATTCTTTCCAAATGAAGGAAAAAGGTCTGCGATGATATTCGTTGAATTAAGTGTTATAATGGAATAAAAAAAGAACGTACTTCAGATACAGTATAAAATTCTATTCCTTAATAAAATAGTCTTTTTTATAAATAAATGTTGTTACACTTAATTAAAAGCAGTCAATTAGTTGCCTTTAAGTGCCCCTAATTGTAAGTCTTGACCAGGGTACACTAATACATAATAAATTCTCCTAAAAAGTTTGTGAAAGTGATTATCAGATTCAGGGCACACTCAACCCTGGTCAGATTAATTTATTTTGTTTAAAATTTAAAACTTTTTTTGACATTTACTTTCTCAAACACAAAAAGGAAATGCAGAGGGCGAATCTGGTCTTGACAAGACAAATTCGTGCTAAAAACTATGTCTAAATCCAAATAAAAAATCGGGTATTTTTATACTAAGTTTTTTATATACTGAGTTTGGCGTTTGTCTAGGCATGAATTTGTTTCATCAAGACGTACAATAAGTTTTTGTTGGCGTTAACCCCATTGTCTTATCAGTTTTATTTTTAATGTACTTTTGTTGTTTTATTTTTTTATCCTTAAGAAAAACTGGTTATATAAACTTTAATTTAAGTAGAAAACAAATTAAAAAGCAATAAAATTTAATTCAAAAATGTCGCAGATGAAAGAACAAATGACTCTGAATGATTTAATGATGCCTCTGTGCCCGGCCGAACAAATTGTCAATAACTAACGAGTATTACACAACTAAATGACAAAACAATAATTTTACTAAAATGTCTTAAACACGTCTGCATTAAGAGTATAACGGAATTAAAAACAATAGAATGACAAACAAACTTTTTACAACTTTTAACTGTTTTGTTTAAAAAAATACTAAGAATTAGATGCATTTTATGAGACAAATTTTTAAAAAATTTAACGACTTTTTGTTCTATAAATTATCAACTGAAAAAAACATAGGCCGCTATGCGTATTCGAATAGATGGCCGGCCGGCCTTAAAATTTTTAAATATAAATATACTTCATCAATATGCCAGCAATTCAATATTTAACTCTTGCATGTGATTTGCTGCAGTTGTGCATTTAGAAGAAGTAACTGGGGTTTTTAAAACTATAAAATCTTTTAACTTAGTTACGCTTGACTTGACATTTGTTTAAAGAACCGTAAGAATTTCTTTTTGTTTTTATTGGATTAATAAAATTTGATATTTGGGAAATATAAATTTTAAGGAAATTAGAATAAACTCAAGCTTGTTTGATAATTATGTTGGCATTGTTTTTAACAGTTGGCCTTGTATTGTTCTATCAGCTATAAAAATGTTCAATAATAAAATTAAAGGTTACTGGTGTGATATATACTTACATACATATGTATGTAAGGCCAGAGTGTAGAAGAAGGTAAGCAATTTTAAATTACATTCAAGGTTTTACTGGGCCCGCCTCTATTGATCATATAAGTAAACCAACATGTTAGACAACTGCATTTCATCCCAGCAAAAAATAATCGAGATTTTGTAAGCAGTAAATACTTTTTCTAGTATACTAATGCGCTTCGCAGCAAGCACTTATCTATTCCCTTAATAAATGCAATAGTGTATGGCAGTAAATGTACAATTTTTACTGTTATACACACTCGCTTACTCAAGTGCATACAAGGAAGCACTACTGTATGGCAGTGAGTAAAAAAAACATTAGTTTTTCGTCAAGTAACGAACATAATAACTCGGCAAAACATTTATTTCGATGACGCAATAAATTTAAACAACTAAAGAAGCACTAAAATTACATGAATTAACTGGATATTCATAGCCCCAAAATAAGCACTTAACATGAAATGCAACTAAGTGGGACATCGCGAACAAATATCATGCCATACGTAAGCAGGTTTGTAAGCTTTGCTGTCTTGATATTCCCTTACAAACCTACCTACGGCGAAGCAGCAGTTTTTGCTGGGATGTTAAGCCAAATCTGTTTAATGTCTTGAAATTTAATTTCTTTAAAAGTTTTTTTTTAACTAAAATTAATATTTTCAAACTTAAATTAAGAACATAATAATTGACACAAATTTTTTTTAAGATCATTGAACGATAGAATGAAAATGCGGATTTTATTTTTTTTAAGAATATGTCATCCAGATGTCTTTCAGCGAGTTGAACACACTGGTCGAAATGGAGCCTTGTGTTCTGCGCCACGCGCTGTAGTAAACTTGGTTTAATTGACCTGATTTCCCGACGCATATTTTCCTTTAAAGCCACAAGAGTTTGGGGATTGTCATTATAAACCCTCTCTTTGGGGAGCCCCATAAAAAAAATTAATGGAAGTCAGAACGGGCGACCTTGGTAGCCATGGGATGTCCCTAAACCGACTGATCAGTTTTTGGGGGAATTTTTACCGAAGAATATTCATCAAAACTCTGGCTGTGTGTGCAGTCGGCCCATCTTGTTGAAACCACGTATGTAAAGAGTACGATGGATAAGCTCCCAGGTTTGGTAAAAATAATTCCGTTATCATGCGTCGATAGTTTTCATGCCGACATTCGTCGCCTGGCTAAGAGAATTTTCGAAAAATATGGTCCATTTATCTTATGCGTGGATAAGGCACACCAAACTGTTACCCTGGGGCAATGCAATGGTTTTTGTTGTTTCAATCGCGGGCTGCGGGTTATTGGAGACCACTTACGGCAGTTTTGCTTGTTAAAGTGGCCGTTTAAGTGAAAATGAGCCACGTCGCTTTAAAATATGGAATTTACAGTGCGAAAACGCTGCAGCATCGTTTCGCAAAAATTTTTGCGTTAATCAAAATCACTTTCTTTCAGTTCTTGAGCGATTTGAATTTCAAAAGAATAGAACTTCAGATCCTTATTTAAAATTTCTTGAATAATTGCTCTTGAAAGTCACAGTGAGGCTGCTATTTTCCGTATTGAAAGTCACGGATTTCCACGTTAACTGCTTTTTACCAGTTCGAGGATTTCAAGAGTCTTTGAAGATCGACTGGGCCCTGGCCGTGGGATTTTTATAGCCGAAGCTGTTGCGCGGAATCTATGTACCCACGAACGAATAAAACTTACACTCGGTTCGTCACGTTTTCACCGAATAGCGAACTTTGAACAAAATTATAAACGAGCAATTACGTAAGAATTATTACTCTTTAAAAATGTGTCTACAGCAAGCGCGCGGTGCTGACTCCACGAAATCGATAATTCCCTCCGCATCGTTTATTAATTTTTGAAATAATTGTTTTTAAAAATATAAACTTGCCACCCTGTACAAATAGTTCCCATAAAAATTTAACAAAATTTAGCCCATGATACAAAGAACCAGGTAGTCTCGCCGGCCCAACTGATTAGTGCCAAAATGTCAAAATTATGTTCTTCCTGTGAAAATAAAACAACAAAAATTATTACTCATCGTTTTTTTATGAGCTGTTGTTTGACACTTTGGCTCTAATTTGTAGTTGTTGCAGGGACGAGATTACCTGGTTAGTTGCATCATAATTTAGCCCTTTTAGAAATTAGGTTGCCGAACCTTTCGGAATAACAATTCGTTTTCTATTTGTATTTAAAATGCATTGGAAATCAAAAAAATTAATTGGTTTATCACAATCACCGTAAGTGACTCGTTTATGTGTTCTACAGATGTATGTAAATGCATTACAAAAAAAAAAAGAAAGTTTAGTTCTTTAATACGTGATTCTAATATATTTAGGTTTCTTTTTTCTTAATAATAACACACATTTTCTGTGCACGTGATTGAAAAAACAAAAACATATGAATGTCAACAATGGATTTGGTAAACGAATATTTTTCCTAAAACGGGCCTTTTTAGATCATTTTTAAATTCCATGCTCCACCAACATAATACACAGATACAATTTTTTGTAGTAAATTCTAATTGTTTAGCTGGTAGTTTCCGAAACATAGCTTACTTTAAAAAAATGGATGCGTTTGCAAGAGGATTACCGCTCTTTCGGCCTCTATTTAAGATTATCCGTGCCAAGTTTTATGGCAAGAAAGGCCAGAGTTACTGAGATTTAGAGGGATTAATGCATAGATTTTGCTCAAAGAAAATGAGTTATTTTAGATATGCTGATTTGAAATAGCGATTATCTCAGGTATATTTCTGTTAGCAAGGCAAATTCATTCCTAGACAAACGTCAATCTCTTTATTGTACGTCTTGACGAGACAAATTCAGCCAAGACAAATGTAAAAATCCAAATTTCGGTATTTTTATACTGGGTTTTTATGTATTGAGTTTGACGTTTGTCTAGGCATGAATTTGTCTCGTCAAGACGTACAATTAGCTGTGAAAGGAGAAAAAAAATATGTAAACAAAAAATAAATAGGAATGTCAGTTTGATTTATTAAAGCAAAAAATGGGAGTTTTTCGCAAATTTTTGCAACACTATTTCGTCGGTTATTTGTTTTACTTTTTGAAACAAAATTAAAATCATGTACAAGGTGGGTCAAAAGAAATCACCCTATTGGAAGATGCTCTTGTTTTTACAAATGGCGGCCAATGTCAAATCTGTTTTGACATTTGTGACAGATGTAGAACACAAGTGAACAAGCCATGAAGCGATACACTCCCCAAGAACGCGGAATAATCGTGTATATTTTTTTGCGTTCTGCCGAGAATATTGCCGCTGTTGGCGAGGATGTCGGGCTGTCGCCAAAAACATTGACCAGACGCCGTGCCCCGCAATTAGCCATCCACCGCGTGTAGCCTACGCCCAAGCCATCCTCATTTTCGAGGCCGAAGTGGACGATTTTTCGATTTCTGGGGCACCGAAAATCCACGAGTGATACACTAGGAGCCATTACCCTAGATCACGGTGACTGCATGTTGCGCTTTTCACGCTGGGGCAGTCATCGGGCCATTTTTTCCGAGGAGGCCGCTTGACAACAGTGGACGTTGCGCGCTATAGGCTATATTAGCCGAGTTTTTCTACCGCAATTGCACGAATTAGGACTGGAGGACATGTGGCTCCAACAGAACGGAGCAGCGGAACACACTGCGCAAGCCACAACCCATATTCTGAAGGTGGCGATTTACATTGGCCCGCAAGATTGACCGATTTTTGGTGGGGTTTTTTTAAGTCCCGTGTTAACGTGAATAAGCCCGAGACCCTGGAAGCCCTCAATGACAGCATTCGACACGAGTATGAGAATCTGTCGCCAGAAGTTCTTGCCGAAGTGATGAAAAATGCCATTAGGTTCAAATAAACATAATCAAAAAACAAAATCAAAGTTTTTCATTTAAAAATAAATGAGAGCCAAACAACATCGGATGACTTCTTTTGGCCCATCACAAACGTAATTTGGCAGTTTATGTCCCTACATAATTGCTCAGTTCCGTGTTGGAAACCTTATTTTCAAACTTATTTTCTAACACAAAAATTTGCTGTCCACTCGGTAATTTTTTGTGTTAGCAACAGATTTTGCCAATTGCAAACATGAAAATTTTCAAACTTCTGTCTTGTGTAGACTATAAGTTAGGTTTGTCTGTAAACCTGTTGGAATTTAAAAATAATCACATCATGTTCTAGATAAAGTCCTCAATGTTAATGCACCATGTGTACTTGTCTCTACAAAATTCAAAACGACATTTATTTAATATTCATTTTAAATTTGTAGTAAAACAAAATAAATTGAAAAAAATAATAAAAAAAATTTACTTAAAAATTTAAAATGAATTTTTGGCCCTTTACAACATCTGATACTGAAGCATCTGGTGACATTAAAAATGGTGAACTAAATGAAAATCCAAAAAATTTCTAAAGCAAATATTTTTAACAAATTTTTCTGCTTTTAGAAGAGCCATTTGGTGCCCAAAACTTTCTAACATTTAATACCTTTGGCCAGCAGTTTAAGGAATTCATTGACAATAATTTGCCTGCAGGTTTTGAAAAGAAAATCAACATAACGAAACCCTATATTTTGGCTAGTTTTGTGACTTGGCCTGCCTATTGGTTATACCGAGGCATGGAATGGAGCAGTCATAGGCAAAGTACAAGATTACCAATGTATATACAAAAGGTAGGATTCAAAAAAGTTTCTTTATTAGGTTCCCCTTTATAGATTTGCTAGTTTAAGCCAGGGTATATTAAGATGTTAATGTTCCTTGGTTTGAATTCAAGATGGAAGACCTAGGATTCTTTATAATTTCATAATTTAATCTATAAAAAAAGTCCGTTTTATGTTAATTTATTTTAAAATTTTAATATTTTTTAGACCTATTTGCAAGCAAAGTTTTTTCAAATCGCTATAATTATGTGTGGCTTAACAGTGGCTACTTTTGTGGAGAAAAGTGAAGCGAAAATCGCGGAATATGCCAATAATGAAAGAAAATATTAGAAAACGCAAGAAGCCCGCGCAAGCAAAAATATTACGAAAAAATAATAAAAAAATTCGTTTCTATAGGCAAATGACAGTACACAAAATTATAATCAATGTGACATTTTCATTTGAAGCAAATTTATAGTTTTATAACAAATTCATTTGTCAAAGAAAATAATAAAATAAAATATTTACAAGAAACTATTTAATTTATTTTAGTGAAAAAAATTAAAAATGTGCTAAAAATCGTTAAAATCTTTTATATTTCAAATTTTAAAAAAAATACAAATCTAAAAAGAAAATTTTCAATTAAAAAAATGGGAATTTTTAATGTTTGACAAGATATTTACAACTACGTGTTTGTAACAAGTGTCAATAAAAGTAAGATTCAAAAAGGGTGAACATTTGTAATCCGAAAAATTTTCTTAAAAAATTAGGATAAATTCTCTTTGTATCTCTAGAACCAAATTTAGGTGAAGATCTACGCTTGGTTGTACAGAGTAATGAGTTTGAAAAGCAATTAGAATCTGCCACACCCTTTATAGTGGCGGGTATACTGGCATGGCCTTCTTATTGGTTATATCGCGGACTAGATTGGCATCGTAAAAGAGAAGTGGAACCCTTACCTCTCTATATTAGAAAGGTAATTAAGTTTGTCTTTAAATTCGTAAAATCTTTGGTTAATTTTTTTATTTCAGACATTTTATCGTGCAAAAGCTTTGCAATTTTCTATTCTATTAACCGGCATTTTAATGACAGTGTCTTCAACTCAAAAAAACTTTGTCCGGCAGCTGGATGTAAAAAACATGGTTCAGAAAAAATAAAAATTTTTTTTATAATACTCATAAATAACGTTAAAATAAAAAATAAAACAAAATTACCTTTACTGAAAACGAAATATACAGAAATACCAAGTTGAAACAAAGACGCATGTTAGATTACGAACTTCATGTCTTAAGAGTAGTCAATAGAAGAACAATGTGTTGAAAGTTTTGGGCGCGCATTTTTGCAGATGATTGCAACGTTCAAAAATAATATATATCGATTAATACAGAATTACTTTCCAAGTCGGTCAAATCATGTCGGTCCGTCTGTCTGTCCATGTACTCTTGTGTTCAAAGTTCAGGTTGTATTTTTAAAGATATTTTGATAAGATTTTGCAAAGATAGCATTTTGAGTCATAAATGCCCGAAGTATTGCATTGCCCGTACTTTTTAAAAATACCAAAAGGAGACAGCGTTAATTCAATTCTACTATCAAAGGGTATTAGTCCTCAAACTCAGTTTATCAGGATAAAGGGGGTAAGTAGGTGCTAGGAATATGTTTGGGAGGAGAAACTAATGGAGTCGGTCGTTCACTTTATTTCTGTAAGGCCGACTCTGGGGAAATTATAAGCGTTTTGTATAATTTTTGTAAATTTTGTATGGCAGCCTCTTTAGGTGGTGAAGATAGGGGATAAGTATGTTCTAGCAATATGTTTAGCAGGGAAAACTAATGGGGGTCTGTGATACGTTTTATTCCTCTAAAGGCGATTCTGGGAAAGTTGTAGGGGGTTTTACCATACTTTTTTTCAAATTTTGTATGGCAACCCTGTTAGGGGCAAAGATAGGGTGTAAGTATGTTCCACAAAAATATTTGTGAGGAAAAATTAAAGGGAGTCTGTTTTACATTGCACCCTTGTAGAGGCAATTCCAGGACAAATGTAGAGGTTTTTATCTACAAAATTTAGAGAAATAAACAGAGGTAGTCTTGGTTTTTGGTTTATATCTCGTTAAGTTATTATGCAATTTTTCTAGATTTCAATAGCAGTTTTCTTGCAGATATTTCTGATAGTTTGATACCATTACGGGTCTATGCGATAGCAGAAAGCTTCAAAAAAATTATTTCAACCATAACGCGGACAGACGGACATCGCTATCTATAAGTACCAAGAAAATATATACATATACACGTACATATGAATATACATTTTTTTATTGGTAAAAAAAACGCTTTTTTAAGCATTAGTACAACCTGTATATTTTCCTAAATTTTCAGACCGGGATTCCCAGGAAATTAATTTATATTTTCCCGTTTCCGGGGAAGCAAAAAATTACGGGAGAAAGTAGCGGTTTCTTTTGTAACCCGGCATGTAAATTTTAATTTAATTAAATTGTTTATATATATAATTTTTTTTCTTTACTTACTTTCCTTATATGGAGAGATTTTAATAAATGTTTTTTTTATACTCAACTAAAGAACTGTGTCATAGATAATCAACACTGTGTGCATTTGTGTGAAAACTTTTAATTTTTATTTATAGCTTTCAGTAGAAACATCGAACTTTAAAAATTATAAGCTGTCAAATGTTTTCTCTAGGAAGCTAATAAATTTATGGTATAATAACAGGTTGTTCGGCCTTTGGTAATAAAATCATAAAATTTTTAAATTAATTTTTAAAATTTTTATGTGGCTTCAATTTGTTTAAAAGCCTAGACAGCATAATTTTGCTAAACAAAAAAAACCTTGAATTTGTAATTATCAAAAAAACCGGTTCGCAATTTTGGAACCAAAAAGAGAAATTCCCAAAAAAAAAAACCCAATATTCACGTAAACATTTTAAACGTTTCGATTATTAGCAAAATTAAATAAATATATTAAGGTTAACGAAATAAATTAAATTAGAAATTAACAAAAATATGTCTTACCTGTATTAAATACATTTTGTTAAAAAAAAATTTCAAATATTTGAAGCAATCAAACAAACAAAATTTTTGTGCGAAAAAAAACTTTAAGAAAACAAAATGTTAGACTTTTAATGATAATTAAGATGCTAACGATGATGTTAATGATGATAATAACACGTTAAACAAATTTTACTTTTTCTGTTTGCTGTTTGTTGTTTGTCTTTAAAATTAAATAGACTAAGGGCCATTATTACAAGTTGGCGACAAAGTTGGCGGTAGTAAATGGTAGCGTTAACAGAACATGGCGATTAAGTGGCCGTTAGCAAATTTCCATTATTACAACTTGCCGGTAAAGTTAAATACATATTTCTTATTGTGTGGCAATACCGTTAGCAATTACCGACTACTTTTGAAGGAGTAATAAGATTGTAGTGGCAACGACGCACTTTTGTTTACATTTTGAAAAGCAAAAATTGTGTAACGGATAGTGCTACCATATTAAAATAAAAAAATATGGTAACTTAAACATAAATCCTCCTTGTAAAACTTACCGCCAAGACGAACTTGCCTTTAATTTATCGCTCATTTTTAAGTTAAAAGAAAGTTGTAATAATGAAAATGTTTTTATTCAAGCGATAAAATCTCACTTTAAGCTAACGCGAAGTTGTAATAATGGCCCTAAACAAAATTGTTAAAATTAATGCAATTTTAACAAGAGGCTGCTGCTGATACTGCTTCTGTTTTAATGCTGGTACTGTTTTATGCTACTGGTTTTGGTTGGTTTTTTTAACTTCAGGTGTAATTTATTTAATTATGTTTTTCGTTTAAAAAATTATGCTGGCATTGTTTTTGCTCCAATTATTATAAATGTTAAAGTTTTTAATAATTTGTTTTTTATTTGAAGAAAGTGTAGCTTGTTTTTGCCAATTTTATAAAACTTGTTTGAATTTGTTGTAGCTAAAAACTTGTTAAGTTTTGCTGAGACTTAATTAATTTAATTACCTTAACGTTCAAATGTTTTTGATATTTTATAAAACTTTTTAGAATATTTTCTATTTTTGTTTTTTTTAACCTACTAAGAATTGCTAATTCACTTAGAATTTAGGTAAATTTGTTCAAGTTTTGTTGCCAAAGTTTTCGTGGTTATCATATGGTTTTTTTTATTAAAAATTTACTTTCAACATTTAGTCATTTTAGAACGTTTTCCTAACTTTATGTAAGAACTCGTAATTTCGCGGTTTTATTTTAATTATAATTTTGGGTATCCAAGTTTTTCTATTTTATTGATATATGTATTTTCATTGCCAGAAAGTTTTAGTTTTTTTTTTTTTTTTTTTTTAATAAATTAATTTAATTTAAAAAAATTTTAATATTTTTTTAATTTGTTTTTAATATTTCAAAATTTGAATTTCACTTAAAATTTCGATTTTTTTCAAATTCAACTGATTTAAGCTACACTTTTCTTTCGTTTTTAACAAAAAGTGAGTTCAGTTTAGTTTTGTTAATAAACAACGTTATCGATTTGATAAGAGTGAAAGAAGTACAACATTTAAACTGCTATAATGATTTCAATAAAAAAAATTATTCAATGCGTATAATTATTATTAAATCAACAGCTCAATGCGAAATGTTTAAAAGTTTTAAAAATTATATTTTCTTTTCCAGGTGTTTATTTTTTATCAAAGAAAAAGTTTTGAAAAATCTTATAAAATGCTTTTAAATTGACAGCTGTTTTTAAAATTTTTTTATTACTTTATTTTTAACACACTTAATTTTGACGTTTTTCTTTTGAAATTGTACAATTGTTGTTAATTTAATGGATTTCTATTTTGTTGTTACATTTTTTTCCTTTAATGTTTGGATCATGCACAAAACCCTTAAATAATACTTTCTAAAGTTTGTACATGTTATTCACTTTAATTGATTTTTTTTTTGTTTGTGGGTTTTTGAAATTCTTTAACAACTGCAACAGCAATACTAATAAATATAAAGTTTGATCGATTGTCTTTTTACAGCATAATATCATGTTTTATTATTTATTTTATTTATTGGTTATTCATTTCTATATCAAAAAATATTTTGTTATGCTTATTTTTTAATATTTACACACGTTTTACTATTTTGTTTGTTTTTCGATAATTATTATTAATTACATGTTTTTATTAGATTTTCTTTTGCGCTTGCGTTTTTCTTCAAACAATTTATAATTTTTTAAACGTAAAATTGCTTTATTTTTCCGCTAGTTTAAACATTTTAAACCTTTCGTTTCAAAGGTTGTTACGGTATTAACATTGAATGAAATGTTAGCATGGCCAAGAGTTTGTTCGCTCGGCAGAATAAATGTTTACTTTGTTATGCAACATGTTGTATGTTAAATTGCATGAATTAACTTCCAACACGTTGTGTTTATATGGTTTGGTTTAAAAATTTAAAATGTGTTCTGTTAACATGCACACGTGTTTGAAAAAATAATACAGTGGAACGAATCAGAATTTACGACAAAAAATTATTAATCTGCTTGTCCCAGTAAAAATCAAACGAACGCTTTCTCACTCAGTCACTCGTTCGATTTTACTTTGGCAGGCAGTAATAGCAAACCATATTAATGCCTTAAAATAAAAAAAAAAAATAAAAAAAAAATTGCTTCAAAATCAAAATTACTTAATATACCTATTTTTTTATTTTTTTTGTTGTTTTAATTTTTTTTATCAACAAAAACTATTTTAAGCGCTTTATTAGAAATACATTATTTTATCAACATTGTATGTAATGGAGCAATTAATTAAAATTTTACTGTCAAAATTTTTTGTCAATTTTTAATAAAAATGAATCAATTTATGCATAATAGAAGAATGAAAACTATTGACATATAGAAAAATTAAAGCTTTTTTCTTATTTTTTATCAATTTGGCATAAGTTGATCGACTGTATACCAAATGAAATCGTCTTTTTCTCTATGAATAAGGGAATCACAGGCGAACATTTTCATACAAGTTGTTTTAAAAATTGGGTTGTTTAAAATACAATCAAACATTCCTTAAATCAAAACTACTGTGCACGTCAACGTTGCCAGATCTTTGAGAAGAAAACTGAGATTGTCTAGAGCTGACAGATGGTCCTTACAGTTGACAAACGAAGATTGCGAAGTTTTCTTAACTTGTCATCTAAATTTTAAATATTTTTTTCAATAAACCTAGCAAAGAACACAGAAAAAAACTGAATTGTAGAATCAAATACGAAATTCAGAGAATCAGTAAATATTTTGTCTGGCTGAGGACCTACAAAGGAAATTGTAAATTCAGACAAACAATTTTGCAAAAATTTTATTGAAAAAATAATAGTTTTAGCTTCAGTAAAAAAAATTTTCTGGGCTGGTTAAATATTTTATTTGTCTAGGCGATAATTTTGTTTGGTTTTAAAATCAAATAAAAATATTATCAGAGACTATTAAATAAATTTACTAAAAATTTAATTATTTTGAACAAAAATTTGTTTGAAAATAATTTTTTGTAGTTTTTTCTGTGAAGGAACTTTTCTTTCTATAAATTTAAAAGGGACAAGCCATGAGAGGTCTTTTAGAGAATAATCTTTTAAACCAAATCGTTTTAATATTTGTTCACAACTCGATATAAAATTTTTTTGTTTACAGTTAGTTTGAAGCAGGATTTTTTTTAAGCAAACATTAATAGATATAGACTTCTTCGTTTTGTAAAAAATCTTTATTTTCCAAATCAAGGTTATTATTAAAATTCAAAATACGAGTACCATAGGCTGGTTTTATAAGATTTTTTAAAATGTAAAGATTTAAAGTGATTTCACATTGTATGTAAGTTTGATACAAAATTCTTAAATTTTCTACATACATATTTAAATTGTTTTTATTAGTTGAATTAAAAAGATTACATCGGCATCCAGAAAGCCGGATGGCTAAACTAGCATCGTTATGTCGACTTTTCAGGTGACTTTCGTTTGATTGGTGTTAGCAAAGGTGTTTTTTTTTATTTTGTTTTAAATATTAGAACAAGCAAATTATATACCCATCACCAAGGTCACGTGAATATATAACGCTCAAACATTCTGATGTACAAACAACTTTGATGCTGAACTCTTGTCTACTTTGTGACATACAACTATGAAACCCTGTTGCTTGGAAGGGCCACAGGTACTCTACAGCTTCTCGATCAACACCTAAAGTCAAGAATTTTTCTATACAATCCTGACATTTTATTAACACTAAGCCCGAAAAAATATTACATACATAGGAACTATAATCATAAGGCATTATTTGTTTTAGAACTAAGCCCTATAAAGATAAGCATATTTTTACAAACGTAGAAGACAAGCATATGTATGTAATTTTAAATAAATTTGTAATATTTTATTGCTAAATTTCCAAAAAAATAGCCTTTGTATATAACTAAGCCAAAAATAACTGAGTTTTAAATATTTTTATGTTCATTTACAAAAATTATTAAAAAGTTATTAAGAAAAGAGATATAAAAACTACAATACCTCTCCAGTAACCACAAAGTTTGGGTAAAAATTGAGCTTTTTAAAAACTTGTTCATAATTTTATGATGAAAAATACGTAATTTTGGCTAAATTAACTAACAAATTTAATAATCATGATATAAAAACAGGGCGTTATTACATACAAAGGTGATTTAAAGTAAGCAGCTGATTGCCAGCCAAAATTTTAGAAACACGTGGCATCCTTCTTTTTCATTTAAGAATTCTAACAATTAACATCTATAAAATTAAAACAAAATTCCTTTGCGAGCTGCAATCACCATCAATGATATAAAAATCATTTAAAAAATCGGTATAAAAAACTTTGCCATATTCCAAAAAAAATTTAAACCTCTTTATATCGCGAAGTGCATCACTAGTAAATGAATATATTTGCATAAGTCATCTTGGTTACTACATAATTGATCAACAAATAATATTGTAGCAATAACCCTCCCACATAGATCACAAAACATGTACGAGCACACCCCTTTGATACTTAAAAATGTTCATTACCGACTTTTGCGTAATTTGTTTTTGTTTATACTTTCCGATATATTTATTATCTGCGAAATTGATAATATTCCCTAGACGCTGATAAGTAAGCAGGTTAATTAATATTTTTTTGCTTGTACCTTTGTATTTTCAGGGCTGTCTTCGTGCTCTACAGGATAGCGCTTTAGCTAAAGTTTTTGTGAGGGCATTTTAGTGGAGAAAAATGATTGTCAAATTAAGGAAGTTCTATAAGACGTTTATTAAATGAGTAAATAATAAGAAATGAGAACTTACAAATATGACCATTGAGGGACACTTATAATTTGACATAGAAAAGTAAATAGTAAAATGTGTCGATTGTAAAAGGGAGTTCCCCTCGATTCAAATACTTTAAAAAAATCTAAATACAATTGCAACCCTTGTATAAACATATGCATATACACATACATATATATAATTAAATTTTTTAAGACAAGATAAGAATTTTATGATTTTGCATAATCTTAAATGCTATTCTTTTCCTAAACATCTGGTAAACAAGTCTGCAATACTTTCACTTTAAGTGGATTTCAATTTCGTTTGATTCAAATTTTTACGGATGTAATTGTAGCGAATATGTAAACGTTTGCTTCTTTTATATGCCACAGGATTTATTACAAGAAATGTGGCATTTTGCTTCACACATATTTTTAGTAGCATCTCTGGTGTAGTCTGGAAACAAATTTCTGACAAAACACTTCGATGGAACATCTCATCTTTAGTCCCTTGGCACATGACAACGTTCTCAGCCATTTTAAATACAAAAGATTTTTTTTAGATATGGGTTTACCTTCTATAATTCATGTCTTGGAAACATAGACATTGTTTCCAAACAATGTCTATGTTTTGGGTTTTACAAAATAACTGTAAAGTTTAAATTAATGAAGACTTGACGCTCGTTTGGCCAATCATGTAAAAAAAAAACAATCAGTCATCCGACTCACAATAAGCGAAATGAAGCTGTAACCCCCTCATTTCATACAATTTGGTAATTTGGTGAACTGCAATCAAATGTAATCAAAATACTTATTTGAGTACTCAAATATACTCTTATGTAATCAAGAATTAACAATTGTTAATAGGAGTATATGCCAAATACAAATAATATTTCCGCATTAAAATTTCAAATAAAACTTGGGTTAAATAGGAGATATTTACTACCAATGCTCAGTATCGAATAAAGAGTGCTGATGAGGAGTTGTAGCGGGCTCTAAAATGCAGTCCACTCGTCTAGTGTCGGGAAACTAAACTTTTTCAAAAGAATTCTTCAGTAAAAAAATTTTACCACACTAAAGTTGAACTAATTTGCCTGATAAACTATAAGGAAATACTCAAATATACTTAATGTAGTCAAATATACTCAAATGTAATCAAATTTAATAAAATATACTTCAATGTAATCAAATATAATTAAATATACTCAAGTATACTCAAATGTAATCAAATATACTAAAGTATACTCAAATATACTCAAGCATACTCAAATAGACTCGAATATACTCAAATATAATCAAATATACTCAAAAAAAAACCAATATACTTCAATATACTCAAATTTACTCAAATTTACTCAAATGTCATCATATATACTCAAAAAAGTACGTAAATATACTCAAATGTAATCATATATAATCAAATATACTCAAATGTACTAAAACACTCAAATGTAATTGAGTATATTTAAAGTAATCAAATATACTTAAATGTAATAACATATACTCAAATGTAATCATATGTAAAAAATGCATGTAACACCATCAAACATGTTCGTTATACAAATTATCTTGGCAACATGTTGCCGAAACATTTAATTACAATTGTGTTTATCATATGGATGAATTCCTGTTATACGCACATGTGTGAAAAAAATTTAATTTAAGTGGATTTATCGCTTTAAAAATTAAAATTTAAACATTTTGTGATGACAATATTATAATATATGGTTGCAATTTAAGGCAACAGGTAACTTTTTGACTATAATACTAAAATTTTTTTGAAACATATTTTTAACGGAAGTTACGCAAACCATTTGTGCTTAAGACAAAACAGGCTACAGCGAACACATTAAATTTGTTTGACTCCATGTGCGTTTTTGTAGCGTTCCAGTCATTAATTACAATTAAATATTGTTTTAAATGTTTTAGCGTTCGATCGATTTAAAATTAAAAAAACTATGTTTTTATTATGTGCTTTAGTATCCTGTTTTGCCATAATTTAATTTTTTTTTTTGTTGTCATATGCACCACAGTTTGTACAAATTTCATAATAAACTGGCACATAAAGAAAAAGTTTTAGCCTATGAGAGGGAAACTGTTTTCATAATCGTTGTTTCATATTTTTTTATGTTTTTTGCATTTACCAGGGCTGGTTTGTTTTCTTTTTTTATCTGTAAACAATTTTTCTTGCAAATTGTTATTGTGTTGGTTTTTTTTTTTTAATTTTAAATTTAAAACTTCTTTTTTCTTATATGTAATTTGTTGTGAAAATGCCGCTTTATAGATACTATATAAACATTAGGGTCATCTTAAAAAATTAGGTTTTTATTAAAAAGTTTTTTTAATTCTTGCTTATTGACCTCCTAAAATGGGCTAAAGAAAATATTTATATTTGATTCTTTTTTATAAAATAAAATTGCTATCAACGTTTATATTTTTTTCATTAATATATTTTTGTTATTTTGTTGTTTGCTAGTAAACACCCGACTAAATGTATCCCTAATTTAATTGCTTTCTGTTTTTGTTTTTGCACGTTTTTGAAATGCTTTTTTTATGTTTATTCAACAACTTTTTGGCATGAGTATATAATATGTTGTATGTATCTAACTACAGGGAGGTGGCTGAAAGCTGTGAGTTATTAAACAAGTTCTTCAACATCTCAACATGACCACCACCAACAATCATCGATGTATAAGTTACCAGTAACCACAAAAGCCAGCTTCCACTCTATGTTAGTATTCCTACTACAAAAATCAAAGTACATGTAATCATCCTCATCTTGATCGCATGATAAAATTCAGTTGCCAGGCCGGTCATCACATATCACAACCACATGTGGTAGAGACAAAGTGGAAGGGTTATTCAAGTTTTTGACTACGCTTTTTTATATTTTTGTTGGGTTTTTCATTGAATTTTTTCAAGTTTTTTTGTGCTTTTTTGTTGTTTGGAGTAAATATTCAAACATTATATAAACTTGCGGTAATAATTTTATAACAAATATACAAAAGAAGTTATTAATTTGGTTAACCATCTTCTTGGTGTTTTATTAAGTGACCAGAATTTTAGTTGAAAATTCATCAAAAATTCTAAGAAGATGGTTGAATTACACAGGAAAAATTTTTTTTGTTAGCTAGCAGGCTTCTCTGTTTTTGAATTAACTTTGTATCTCGACATATTCCGTTATTAGGAAAAAGGGAGAGAGCTGTGTTATTCGAGGACTTGTTCTCCGATTAAATTAAAAAAAACACAGAAGGATTAAGAAAAACAAAGCATCCTTTAAAATATGTCTTCAGTAATTTTTTAACAGCATAATAGTTTCAGAAATATTCTGAAAATTTTATATAAAAAAAATACATATTTAAAAAAAATATGTTCGTTTTATGTCTTTTTTTAAAAAGACTAATTAAAATTTTAAACTAAACTAAATTTTTTTTGTAAGGTCCAACAGTAGTATTTTATTATATGGCGATCGGCCTTAATATCTTTCCTTTACCAAGAAAAAAGCGGAAAAAATCAAATTTGTTGGAAAATATTTTTTTTGCATAAAACCTTCAGAATATCTTTGAACTATAATACTGTTAAAAATTGGTAGGGACAAAATTTGAGGGTTATTTTATGTTTCCTTTCATTTTGTATTTTTTAATTACATGGGGTAACTGATTCTCCAGTGAACACCACTTATTATCAATTCCACGTAAAACGGCCCAGATTGGGCAAAAATCTAGTTTTTCTTTATTAAAATATCGATGAAATTACGTCTAAAATGATCAAAACATACATATATACATATATAAAATAGCTCATATTTAATTTTAATTCATTTCTCAAGAGTCTGAAATGATCACATATTGAATAGTCGGCTTTTCTTTTTTACGTTTACATGAAAATGTCACACCCGTAACATTTTATATAAAGTTTTTCTTAAGCAAAAATAATTTTTTGAAGCAATAATGAATCAAATACGAATAAAAACACTTTAATAAACTACCGTAAAAATCGGAAAATTAAACACGTTCTCAGGAATATTTTACACAACTCGATCTTAAAGTCAAAATATTTTTAAACTCAAATTTGTAACGTCACACCTTACAAAAATATGCCAAAATATGCGAATTCCTTGATAGGTTGTAATCTAAACATTTTTTTAATCAAATTAACAAATTTTTTTAATTGAAAATTATTTTTATTTTTTTCTGTGTATGCTTAACAGCGTTGCCAGTCGGTTACACTTGTTACATTTTTTGTATGGACTTTGTTCTAAAAAAATGGGGCATTCGCAGTATTTTGCCTAAATAGGTCCGTGGTGAACCGATAATTTTATAAAACGATCATCTCAGCGATATTTCTGATAGTTAGACACCAATACCTGGTCCGTAATACTTAAACTGACTCCGGAAACTTGATTTCAACAGACACACAGACGGGCATGGGTAGATCGACTTCCTTATCTATAAGGATCCAGAATATAGTACATACTTTATGTGGTCACAAATGAATAATTGAAAAATGACAAACGGAATGACAAACTGATATATACACTTTTCACTATGTGAAGGGTATAAAAAGTGATTTATAGGCATGGACGCTCAGCCCCAAGTGTATACAAGTTGACAAAGAAATATTTGGCATTAAAATTTGTTTGGACCTGTGTAATCGTTGGGAGACTACGTTATTATTAAATTTAAAAATTATGTTAAAATTACCAATTTGCATTTTTTTAAAGTATTATACAGTGGTGGTCACGAATTTAAGACACGACATGTTACTATCTTAGTTATAATAATAGTTACAGTCCTGCAATATCAAATTTGATCTTTCTTGTATTTAAGGGTTCCCTGTTTTGTTACGAAAATGTACCGCTATTTGATTTTGTATTATTTTTACATTATGTTGCTATATGTCTTATATAAAAGTGAAAACGCGCATTTAAAGCTGGCCACGAATTTAAGACATACTAGAAGTACCGGTTTTTTAGGTGATTTCTTTCAGTTTTTTGAAGTTAAAAGGTAAGAAATGTATTTTTTTTACTATTTATGTTGGGATGTATCCAAATATTTAGTAGGAAATGGCTATAGGTACTTGGAGTTCAGATGCAGAACGAACACTAATCCAAGGAATGAATACCGATGAAAAGACTGTAATGGAAATTTCCAGGCTCCTGAATTGTTTCAGATCCAAAATTTACAGCGCTTTGGAACACATCAGGCAACATGGAACCACCAAAAATGTCAAGCAGCACCCTAGATCGCGAAAAACTACACCCAGGGAAGATAGCTTAATTTATAAAGAAGCTGCCAAATACCCTTTTCCGAGCTCAAATAAAATAAAAAATTAAATTTTATCAAATTTTGGTATTAGTTTATCATCCAGGACAATAAGAAGACGTCTAAGTGAAAAAAATTCACGTGGGTGCATTGCACAACGTAAGCCCCTTGTGTCAAAAAAAAAATGTTAAATTCCGACTAGCATTTTCACGAGAACATCTTAATAAACCAATGACATTTTGGAAAAATATACTTTGGAGCGATGAATCGAAGTTTTGCCGCTTTGGTTCTGATGGAAAACAGTTCGTATGGCGCCCTCCAAACCTGGAGCATCACCCAAAGTACACCCTTAAAACGGTTAAGCATGGGGGTGGCAATGTCATGGTGTGGGCAGCATTTTCCGGGCATGGTGTAGGTCCCATTCACAGGATAAACACTAAAACGGACCAGCACATTTATAAAAATAAACTAACAGACATTATGATACCATTTGCTGAAGGCAACATGCCTCTAAAGTGAAAATTTATGCATGATAATGACCCTAAGCACACTTCACGCCTAGTGAAGAGTTGCTTAGAGGAAAATAATATCACCGTTCTGAAGTGGCCTGCTCAATCTCCGGATCTCAATCCAATTGAGAACTTATGGAATGATGTTGAGGAGCATGTACGAGCAGTAAAGCCAAAAATTTAAGCGATTTATGGAAAGAAATCCAAAAAGCTTGGTATGTCATTCAAAATCACGTTGTATGGCGCTGGTTGAAGGTTTACCTAGGAGATGCGCTGCTGTCATAAAAAATAAAGGATTTCCCACTAAATGCTAACTTTTTTCAATAAAGCTGAGCTTTACTTCAGTAAATTAACTTTAATTTTGCCTATGTCCTAAATTCATGTCCAGGCTAAGACTTGTACTAATCTGAAAAATATGTTAACACAAATTCCTAAAAAAATATAGGTAACAAACAATTGTTAATTTTTTTTCATAACATTACTAGAATCTTTGAAAAAATATCATAGATCTAGAATTTATTCATTAAGATGTAAAATTTTCAAAAATATATAAGTGATATGCCGTGTCTTAAATTCGTGGCCACCACTGTATGTATATTATATAGAAAAATCACTTCATTTGTGATTAATGGGGTTTTTGCTGCAGATTTCTTTTTTGAAACTTTTTCAACAATAAAAAAACAAGGAAAAAGTTTTACGTTTTTTTTATAAATAAATGTCACCATTAAAATATTATTGTTAAACAAAATAAAAAATTTATTAAAATTGAGAACGCAAATTTTGGCCACCCATAAATAAGAAAAAATTACTACGAAACCAAAAAATAGGTTGGCTTCATAAGAAAAAAAATTTTAATTCTTTAATTTAAAAATTTATATGCATATGTAAGCAAGTACATAACAGCCGTATTTAAAGACAAATAACTTATACGTAAAGCAAAAAAGTTAAAGAGATGAAACAATAAAACGGAAAAACAACAAAAATAGATTTATAAAACAGTCCTTCTTTGAGAAAATGGAGACGCAAGAATATATTAATGTATGCATGTATGCTATAAGTACAAATAACGCATACAAATACAAACATACAGTACACTAAATCAGTTACAAGTCAAATTTTTTTCTCTTTCCCTTTTGCTTAACCAGCTCCAAGACGATTTTTTTATGTTAAATTCAATTTGGTTATAAAATTTAAGCCATGTTTTTTTGGAAGCAGTAAGAAAATCCTCTTTTGAAAATTTGGGATTTTGAGTTGTGGCAATAGTATTTTTATTTTTTTAAGAATTTATTAATAAGCATCTTTGTTAGAATTTAATTATCAAATACAATTAAGTCGTTAAATAGGACAATTAACTTTTTAATCGATATCCTTGAGCTTTTTTAATTAATGGGTTTATTTAACAAAATATACGGATAATGTTTTCTGTGTTGGCAACATTGATTTCTTTGACAGCTGATTTGTAAGTTATCGTTTTTTTAAAGGTTGGTATTGTTGGGGCAATTCACTGTTTGTAAATTTTTATTATTTTCTCAATACCCTCGTATCTTAACCATCATTCGGAAGCGAAAGTGAAAAAGTGCAGTATCAAACATACATACATACAATTGAATACTATATTGTTGGCATAATTTATCAACAGCAGCAACAACAGAATCTCGACATTATGTGTACTTTTGTAACTATACATTTGGCCATGAACATCAATTTCGTTGCAAGAAAAATTTAATAACAAAAAGTTGTGACTTAAATCTGTTGCTTGCCACATAAATTTTTATTTAATACTCAAGTCATGCATGCATGCTGCCTGCATGCTTGATGATAGTTACACATTTTAAGATAACATATTTTAAGCGTCATAAACTTGTTTTAAAAATGTACGAGCTTTATTAAAAAAAATAAATATGTAAGTGTGTAAAAAGATATTTGGCGAATTCACAAGGTACGATACGATAGCATATTGTATTATTGTCATATAATTTCACAATAGCATAAAAATTTTGTTGTTGCTTTTCATACGAAACTTGTTGTGAAACAATACAACTTTGTTTGATATGTTTTTGTGATGTCATATTATATACAAAGTCATGCGCCAAGCGCCTAAAACGAAACGGCGAGTTTTTTAATTTAATTTTAAAAGCCGCTAGCACTCGCATCCGTTAAAAATGTCTATACTAAACACTTAGGAAAAACCGTCAAAGAAGATTCCTTAAGCCGCCTCCGCCGGCAAAAATAGCCGGCACTGCTATCTGACACATCAGCTGTTTTTTGTTTACGTAAAAAATAACAAAATTCTTGTGATTTTTTATTAAAACTTTGCCTGTTTTAATGGTTTTTTGAGATTCTAACCAGGTTAGATATAGACCATTTTGTGTTTTCATGGGTCTAATTTCTACAAATGATTAGGTTAATCCAAGAGCAGCACCAGATTTATGAACATACATATGTGTTTGTTTTTTTATCGTTTGGTCGTATCAGCTGATTTAGATTTAAAATACGACACCTACAAATATACGAAGAGTTGTTCACAACGGTCATATTTTTTGGTTCTATTATTTTACAATATATGATTTCACAAGACCTTGTGAATTCACCAATTGTAAAATAAAATTTATACGCATCTGTTGATTAGGCAGCGCGGTTGGAGCAATAACTTTTAAGATGCAATAGATTGTATTTAATGCCACTACTTATGTATGGTTTCTCGTAACAAGTCCTGGTTTTTATTACAAGAGAGCAATTTATTATCACAACTTTAGTTTCATTCATAAAGTGTCATTACATATTTGTTTGGAAATAAAATTGTTTGAACAAAGTTAAATACTATAGGAGGTTGCAATACTGCTACTTAACAAATATATTGGGGGCTATTCTGTAACTTGATTACGATACCACATGCAAATACGAATATATCACAATAAAAATAATGAATTTATTTTTCCAATTTTAATATTAAGAAGCACAAGATCTGAACGAAGACGAAAAATTGAAAATATTCTAAAAAAAACGTTATTTGTGGCCAAACTATTCCACAGTGACGGAGAAAATTTTGATTCAAATCGAAATGCAGGAAAGGGGTGATTAAATTAGAATATTCTTTTTTTTTTTACTGAAAGAAAAAATCTATCCACCATATTCATGAAAATTAAAGTAAGGTTATTGAGCGCTTATTTGACACATGTCCAAATAATCCCTTAATGAACCTATTTGAATTATTATATATACGTGCGGATATAAAGGAACAACGTTTGTGCGTAGAGCTAGAGGCTTGAAATTTGGACTGTGAGTACCTCTCACGATGTATAGATCCACTTAAACGCGATTTTAGGGAATTCTCTTAAATTTGACACGATAGAACAGAATTTAAAAAGCATCTTACATGACTCAAAAAATTAACGGACCCGTGTTTAGCACTTTTCTAAATATTTGGTCAGGTCCACCTTGTAACTTCTAAACCAATAAAGGTAGAAACATATTTCAAATTGTATTTGAAGGGTCTTAAAATATTATAAATACTTGTACATTGGTTCTTTTTACAAATTTTTTGTAACTTTTAAACCAATAAAGGTACAAACATTTGCGTTCGAAGATCTAGACAAAATATGAATACATTTTTGATACTTTTTAAAATTTTTGGGCTCTAAGGGGCATAAAAAAGGCGTATGTATTATATTTTTGTACTTTCTAGAGTCTTTTTGTAACTTTTGAAACAAAAAAGGTAGAAACATAATTCGAACTGATTTTGACAGGTTAAAAAAAAATTATGAAAATATTGTTGGCCCTTTTTTAATTCTTTGCCTTAAAATAAAACGGGTATAAATTAGATATTGAAATTTTTTTTAGGTACTTTTTATAACTTTTGGACCTTACGTGGTAGAAAAAATGGTAAAAATTGTACATAGGTACTTTTAATAGATTCTAATTAAATTAAGATAGAAACATAATTTAAACTGCGTTTGACAGGTATCGAAAAAATATAAATATGATTTTTTTTTCATTTTCTTTTCAAAGTGGCAAAAGGACTCATTTTTGAGTAGAAGAGTGAGTAAAAGAGTCAAAGTTTTGATTTGGTACATTTTAGGCACTTTTTGAAACTTTTAAGCCAACAAAAAAAAAGAAACAATACAATTTAAGCTCGACAGGTCTTAGAAATATGTAAATATTTATTGGAACTTTACGATACTTTTTTGCACTTTTTGGGTATACAAATATTAATAGAGGGGCATGGACGCCGATAAAAGCCAAGGGCAGCTTAGTGTGCAAAAATTAAGTCCTTTAAATTTTTGGTTCTTTTTTAGTTTTTTTGGGATAATGAGACTACTAATATATATTAACCACTATTAGCCAAGATTTAAGTCTAAAGCCTTCTAGGTGGCCAAAAACTACTTTTTCCCCATTTTTGGTACTTTTTTCATTTCTTAATATTATGAGTCTTAAAATATAAGCACTATTAACACAGAAAACAATAAAGAAAAACTAATTGTCATATTTATAACCAAACTGTAAATACAATTATTTTATTTTTAAATTTTCACAAGCAACTAAAATCGTAAATACAATAAATATTTTTGTTACCATCCGTCATAAATTGATTGTTGAAGATTATAAGAATCTGTGAAAAATTTAAACATACATTTGAGTACAACTGACTAAACAAAAACAATTGCTAAAAGTTTAAGGTAATAGTGAAGTCATTTTTTGTAATAACTTGATATCTGTTGCCATTTTTTTTTCTGTGTAATCTAAACTGAAATCAAAGAGGACTGTCTTTACGTTTTTTGTGCTTTATTTCATATATTAGGATTAGGCCCTTAGATATATAAAACAATTACGTTAGTAACGCAGATTGAGGTAGGAGGTCAGCAAAGTGGTCTTCAGCTTATATTTTTTCTTTTCTTTGCATTGTTTTGACATACTGATTATATAAATATGAAATAAAAATCTGCTGAACCCGATTAAAGCTAGAAGTCAACTAGTGCACAAAAGTACTTTTTCACATTTCTGGTAGTATTTGCACGATTTTAACATTTTGATTCTTGAAACATGAATATAAGGTAAGTAAAAGGTCTTTATTTTTTGTGTATATTTTTGCATATGCTAAAGATACAAAATTGGAGATTCTGAACTATGATCATATTTTATAATACGTTTTCCTATCAAGTAATTTTTTTGTTAATATTTCAAACTACGCTTACGAAGTAGCAGGTTAATTTCTAGTATATATGTACTTAAGAGACGACCAAAAATGTTTACGGCGAAACCCATAATTTTTAGCTACGCAATTCATCTGTCAGTGCCAAGGAATGACATTGCTAGAAAAAATACTGAAAGTTTGTACACATTGATAAAGGCCATAGAACCGTTTTGCCTAAATATTTAAAGATTATTTCACCGTTTGTTTCATCGAATACAAAATTTTACCCAAAATTCCGAAAACTATCAAATAAATATTTAGTTGTCAAAAGAAATGTGTGTTAAACCAATAACGAAAGTAAACACTTTCATGACATTAAACGTGATTTCCCAAATAACAAAAAAAAACTATAAAGGAAAATTCCAAAATATATTCCAATCACATGCTAACAAGTACATAACTTATAGTTTAAAACTGCTAAATCAATATTTACGATCTGTAAACAATAACTGAGAGATGAGGTTTTACGGTTTTCTAATGAATTTAAAAATAAATAAACAAATGTAAAATATTATTTACTTAATAACGCACTCTATAAGAAACAACATGTGTGAAACAATAGGATTTTCATATTTTCATTACAGTTAAATATTTAAACATAGAAACAAAGGAAATACATACTGACAAAAGATGACGAATTAAAAAGTTAAAAATTCACGCTAATGGTATAACACCAGCAACAAAGATTTGCAATGGCAACAACAAAACACTTTCACCTTTAATAGGGTGTGCACAAACGGAAATATAAATAAACACACATGCTTGACTAAGGGTACGGTCAGATCTTCTAAATATTTGCAACAAAAAGCGTGACCATTTAAAATTATAGTTTACTAGCTAAACCCCGGAGTGCTTCGCTACCAGAATCATAGTAAATTTTTTTTATTCACCACCTCAACTACCATCATACAAGGCCATGGATCGAACGTTGCAAATAGAAAATGTCTCACTTAAAGAAGTCAAAAAAGCATCCGCGAAAGGGGGTCCCTCAGTAAATGCGAATAAAAGCAAATTGCTAGGATCAACACACGCGATATTCAAAAGACTAAAGCAGGCAGTGGATGTTGGAAACTTTGAAAAAGTTAACGTTTTTGTCAACCTCGATACGACTATAACAATTTCAGTTTTAAGAAAAACAAAATAACAAAACTGGCTAACAGATGCTTACCTAAGTAGGCTTTAAATTTGAAGTTTTATAACATAAAGACATTAATTGTGTAGAAATTATTTCGTGTAGAGAAAAGGGCATGTAGCATGTTGCACATTAAAAGAGAAATAACATTTCACTTCGTTCGTACCGAAATATAGTCACATACGAAATAATTACTTTTTTTGTAGGTGAAAGATCATTAGGCGCGTCATGTTGTAAGTGTTTAAAACGAGACAACAATAACAACAGGTAATAATGACCAATGCAAACTTTATTTTGGACCCAAATCAAATTTCTTTTTACACACTTACAATAGCCAAACGCAAGGACTGACAGCCAAACAAGCCAAAGAAATGCTGGCGGATATATACGAGGGTTGCCTTTTATATTTCGGGGTTTGGCAAAACTAGTGTTGCAATCTGACAACTGACAGCTCTATCGTAAAGTTTGACATTTTTCAGGTTATACGTACTCAGAACGTTTTGAGATACATACGAGCGCTATTTGTCTTGTTTACAGTAACTAAAAAGATTCAACTCGACCCAAAAATTAATCTAAATCGTGAACATTTTCGTGCGATTATTTTTTACAACTTTCGACGTGGGTTAACTCAGCAACAGTGCATGGATAAACTCAATTATGTTTTTGGCAATGAAGCCCTATCAAGGACTAGTGTTTATCGATTGTTTGGTGAGTTCTATCGTGGTCGTAGTTCACACCAAGACGAATTTCGTGTGAGTCGTCCAAAATCAGTTTTGAACTGATATTGAGAGATCGTCATGTGACCTATCGTGAGATTGAGACAACCTTAGGCATTAGTAGGGCCAGAATACATTCAATATTGCATAAACATTCGACTGTCAAAAAAATTTTTTCGCGATGGATCCCACACAATTGGTCAATCGCTCAAAAAAAGGCTGTTGTCGATTGGTCGAAAGAAATGCTCAGAAAATACGATCGCGGTGCTTCGAAACACGTCTATGATATCCTGACAGGTGATGAATCGTGGACTTACGCGTATGAGCCCGAAAGTAAAAAGCAGTCGACTGTATTGGTGTTTCAAGGTGAGTCAAATCCAACGAAAGTTGTTCGCGCACGAAGCACTTCTAAGCAAATGATCGCAAGTTTTTTCGGAAAAACTGGACATGTATCACTAGAAGAACGCGGAACAGTCAATTCTGAGTGATACACAGCCATTCGTTTGCCAGTTGTCTTCCAAGAAATCAGGAAAACCAACCGCCGAAGATGGATCACTCTTCACCACGACAATGCGAGCTCTCACATACGGCTCAAACAACGTTTTTTTAAGCACCCAAAATGGCACCGAATGACTTCTTTTTATTCCCGTACGTAAAAAACAAACTTAGAGGTCAACGTTTTTCGACACCTGAAGAAGCGGTTGCTGTATTCAGAATGCATGTTTTGGAGATTCCTCAGCCAGAGTTGCAAAAGTGCTTCGACAATTGGTTCGAACGCATGCAAAAGTGTAAAAATCTTCATGGGAAATATTTTGAAAAACAATAAAGTGATTTTCGATGATTAATATTTGTTTTTCTTCTCTAATTTCGAAATATAAAATGCAGCCCTCGTATTAGATTTGTTTACTGTTTACAACAGAGTCGAAAAGTCTAATGTCTAAGATGCTGACTGGTTGGTTGTTTGGCTGGCTGGCTGTCTGCCTTAGAGTTGGTTGGCAGGCAGGTTAATGTTTTAAATGCGAAACACAACATTGCAAGCAACACACATTAAATGCATCTTAAGAAACATTTTGCAAGGAGTTTAGTTTACCAAGTTTTAATTTTTTCGGATTTTTTAACTGTAGTCGCAAATAGTTTAGTTTTCGAACACGTTATCGAAAATCTTAAGAGGTGTCTCTTTTAAGGTAAGCCAGCCAGCCATTAAACAAAAACACAAAATAGGAAGGCAGACGATAAGATTTACAGGTAAATAAATATGTTAGTAATAGGCATGTTTAAGAGGCAGTTTTATGTTTCATGCCCGAAAACAATAAAAAACGGCTAGACAAATTGGAGTCGATTTTAATTTGAGGTTATATTTATATAAATTAAAAAAAAAAAACCAAAAACAAATTACTAAAACAAATATCTCTATTTCAAATAAGTAGTTAATTAGTCGCAGGAGTTATACGTTTTAAGTCAATTTTTAAAATGTTTGCTTGTGCTTGTAAACCTTTTTTTCAGGACAGTGACTCATTTTTCATTTGTTATAATATTAAAACAAACATTTCATAAAAACTATTTTACCAGGAATTTAACAACATAATTGAGTTTGTTAAAAAAAAAGAAATAAAAATACTTTAAAGGACATTCAAGGGTATTTTATTTTAACATAAACGTGTTAATGAAATTGTAATTTTTTATCAGTTCATTTTCAGTTTTTCCTTTAAGAAAAAAATATGGAAGAAAAACATTATTTATTTATTACTTTGTCTAAAAGCCATATAATTCCTTAAAACGAACGTTAAAATAAAGAGATATAATTTCGTTTTCATTTCCTGTAAAAATGACTCATTTCCATTAATATATTTTTAATTAAGGACTTACTTGTTGAAGGTAACATTGAAATTTAACTTACCTAAAAGGAAAAGAAAAAAAATAATTAATTTATGTAAATGTATATGTAGATAATTTTTAATACACAAGGATTAGAAAAAAGTAAATAATTTTATGATGAATAGAAGCAAATTTTTGAAAAAGTAAATTTTATTTTCATTTAATTGATTTTTATATATTTTTAAAATTGTTAAACAATTCATTATATTGTTTAAACAATATTAATTGAATTAATTATTGTCGCAAAAATTGTAAAGATTTTTTAGTTAAAAAATATTTAATATTTTTAAATGATCACAACCATAGCGTTTAGTGTTCTGACAAGAAACAAGGGCTTATTTTCGTGGGCCATAGGTCAGGAATTCCAATCTACGCCTCCCAAGTAAGTCTATGGACCAAAGCTGGACAGTGACATAGGAAATTTTCATCGTTTAGATGCCCTTCTTGCAAACCCTGCAATCGCTGATCTCAGCATCACCCATTCGATGGACATGTGCTTGTAAGTTCGAGTGACCTGTCAGCACATTGATCATCTTGCTCAGTTAAGGCTTCTCAAGTTTTAGAATGTTTTATGTTAGATGAGTTTGAACTGGGGGCAATTGGTTCCAAAAGAAGGTGTCAATGTTAAATATCTTGTGTCAACTGATTTTTTTTAAAATATGTTCTCAAGTTGCCTTAAATGTCGATTTAGCAAAGGTCAGCCAAGCCCCCGAATTTAACCACTCTAAACATTTTAATAAAGTATTTAAGATTAAGCTCCCGAAAAAAATTATAAATACAAAATATATAGAAAACCATTTTTAGACAATATATGAGATATTTATATGAAAACAAAATCAAACTCAAATGTTTGACCAGTCTGTTTTTAACACCCCTTGGCTGAAAGAAAGAAAGAACAGTTTTGTTTAATAAATTTCGAGCTAATAACAGTTTAAAATTTTTAACAATCTCAGATAAGTCTTAAAGGAGATTTTTGAAACTAAGTATGAATGTTAATTTGTACTGTTTATTTGTAGACAATACAGGGTGTCCGCCGGCATGGTATACTACTTTGTTTGTTTAAAAATTTTTAATTAAATGAAAAAAAAAAAATAGATCTTGTATTGATAAATGTTTTATTTAATGTCGGCAATTATGTGTGAAATACAATATCAGATAAATGTCTGCCTCTGTTAGTCTCACAAATGCGAGCCCTTTTGAACACATTTTTCATAACATTCTCACACATTTCACGCGGTATTTCATTAATTTCATCACGAATATTATGTTTGAGTTGCTCTAGCGTTTCTGGTTTGTTTGTATAAACCATGCTTTCCAGATATCCATACAATAAGAAGTCCAGAGCAGTCAAATCAGACGACCGTGAAGGCCAACCAACATCACCATTTCTTGAAATATCTTGGATTTTCCATTGCCCAGAACCGACTATTATGTTTATTCACATATCCATTCAAATGAAAATGTGCCTTGTCGCCCATTATGACTTTTTCATGAAAATTGATGATTGATTTTAATAAAATGTTTTAACAATTAAAACAGGTTGGTTAACCAAATATTTCTCCATAATAAAAATCCCACGTCTCTATTTTACGATTGCCAAATATGAACTGTCAAGACTAATGTTGACCAAAATGAAGGCAAAACAATGTAGCATACCTTGCCCGGTGGATACCCTGTATTATTATTTAAACGAAGTATTTACCTCACTGGAATTTAGAGATCAGATAGAGCAGTATACAAACTAAAGAAGAAATCTTCACTGCTTTCAAAAATCGCAAAGTACTTAAGCTAAAAAAAAGTTTACTTTGGCTTAATGCAAATATTAGAAAATATTTTTTTTAGTTAAACAAACGTCTGTTTTAACAGAACAAAGCCATACCTTAAATAAAATAATGAATCTGGAGGAGTTGGATTTTCCTAAAGAAATGCTTGACGATACGGCGGGTTCATCTTATCTATTTGAACTATTTTAATTTCTTGTTATCTACTAGACGCCTGCGTGACTACACCCAAATGCCGTTTAAATACATTTGTTTGTTTTTCAACCACATAATGTTTTTCATTCAATGTTAAACAAACTAAATGAATGAACTCACAAGAGAAAGCAAATAAAAAACAACTCCAACCGAAAACAAAATTGTACCCATACATTCATATAAATAAATACTGAATAGAATGTGTAAATATTGTTGTATGATTGGTGTAAAAAGTTATTATTGAGCGCATTCATTTGTGTTTGCAAATTTGTCGTTATTGTTGTTGTTAAAACATTCATTAACTCGAAAAAAACACCTGAATGTTTTTATAAAAAGTCTAACTGTAATAAGACTTTGCTATGTTTTTGTATTTTCAATTGAGTCTTATACACATTCAAAACGAAAACTGTAAAATGAATTTGTTCTTCTTGTATCATTGAGTGTAACACACAATACATTCTTTCTTGTGTTGTTACTGGTTTAACTTTATTTATCTCCCATAGAATGAAAAATGTTTGAATGAATATTGTTTTTGTTGTGTATAGGCAAAATGAATATAGTCATGCAGATGCCTATTATCTATGTACTTATGTATATTGGCTTGAAATTTAAAAATACACAACCTCTTACCTATAAAATTGTGAAATAATAATACACTAATGTAACTTTAGGAAGTACTCGTGGTATCTCAAGATTAACAATTAAAGGCAGTTGCTAAGTATGTATTTATCATGACTATTTCCTAATTTAATTTTCAAAAAAAAAATCCATTAACAATTATAAAACAAATATTTGTTCATTACAACTACCTAACAACATTATCAATTATAACTATAAAACAATTGTTTTTAAATCATTTAATTTATTAAATTGCATGTCCAATTGAAAATATTGTCTGAGCCATACATGATGAATAAATCAAAATGTTCATTTTGTTGTTTTCGTTTATTTATGAAGGATTTTATTTCGGAGAAATTTATTATTATTTTTTGGTTTGTTTGAAAGTTTTGTAATATTTTATGATGCTTCAAACTGTCCTCTTGTCGAAATCGACAACAAAATCTTACTTTATGCAACGTACGTTCATACAAGCACGCAAATGTTAAAAGTCTGTTGGTAATCGAGTAGTGTCCAATGGACACTGTTCATTAATGAAAAAAGTTCATTGTACTGTTGTAACCCTTTAACAAGAAAATAAAAGAAAAGAAACTTAAAGGGCCCCCACATTGCAAGCAACAACAACAAAAACAAAAGTGTTGTTTAATTACATTATAATCATGTGCATGAACGTAAATGCTTTTGATTTATGTCTATAAACAAAAGTATTGAATTCAACAAATTTCCAATTATAAATAAATAAAACAACAATAACTACTTAACAATTTATTCATCTCTAATTTCACACTTGGTTTCTTGTTTTTGTTTTTAACGAATAAATATTTGAAACAACAACACCAAGAAATAAGCAATATGAGACAGACGTTTAACCATATATTTAAAGGAGTTTGTTCAAGTCTGACATAGTTTAAATTTTATTTAACTTATGACCAGCAAAGTCTAAATCCCAGTTTGATTGATTGTGAGGCCTTCTTTGTCAGTGCATGTGATGGCTGTGGTTATGCCAAAGCGGGACCACTGTACGAAGGCTCGTCTGCACGATCGCCTTGAGAGGTCTTAAACAGCTTTTAAGGTTATTAAGAGTATAATTTGGATGGTATATACATATGTACATATGTTGAGGAGACAGAAATGTTGTTGTTATGGGCATAAAAATTAAGTGCAATGTTTGCTGGACGGAACACATTTTTTTTTGGTGTCTTAAGAAGTATCCAAATGTCTTCGTTTCCCGAAACTATATAATAATATTGTACAGTGCACGGCGACGTTGGGTATCTTACCCAATCAATTACGTTAAGCATCGTCGTAATGTGGGATATGATTTGCTGTTCTATGAATACTATAATGGAATATGCTTTTAAAAAAATCAGGGAACTTGTTTTTAGAGCCTAGAATTTTGTTCGTGATATGCGTCTTTTTAGAATAACACACTCATTTGTGGTTGACTAATCAATGAATGGAATCACGTGTTACTGGGAAACTCGTTCTTTAGTCCCACAGTTCGTATGTGGAATAAACTTCCTAAAGATGCACTTCCTGTAACGGTTAGTATTGAGAAATTTAAGTCAAATACCCACAATTTCCCTCTATGCTCCTTTCCATAACACATTTTTCTGATACCAGCACAATGCGTGTATAGGGGAGCTATCCGCTGAGAGCTGGTAAGGCAAAAAGAAATTTGATTTTAAAATAATTTTTATAAAACAACTACTTTAAATTTCTGTCACTGTATAGGATACACCGATCTTAGTTTTCGATTTTCCGACAAATATAATTGAATGTATTGTACTCGTTTATGAAACTTAAAACAAAAAAAAATATTTAATCTTGACTCCATCATCTAATAAGTAAGCGGTACTGGTGGTGTGGCGTGAATTGTATGGTCGAGTTTAATTTGAATTTTCAATCATAAATATTTTTTTTTCTTTCTCAGCTGCAATATATAGAAAAAACGTTCATAACTGCATCATTATGCAATGGAATAGGAAAAAATAGCGTCGATAGTAATAAAAACAACTTTGCCTTGAATAATTTGTCTGCTTTAACACTAATTTTGATCATCATGCTAGACGAACTTATTATTTAGTTGGTAATTCATATTTAAAAAACAATATTGTTGAAGGAAAAATGTCGGTTTTTTTGGATTCAGATATTTAAGCACGTTCCTATTGAAATACATTATTAGTCTTAATAAAAACCATAGGATTTTTTACTGCAGATTTGTTTGAAGTGTTTTTAATTTTAAAGTGTAAATTATAAAATAAAAAATCAAAGGAAACATTAATTAAATCAACTGTCTGTGGATGTTAACATCGAATAAATTTAATTAAAGAAATATTTTGTGAAATTAAAACGCGTTACCTTTTTACTACACAAAAAATATTTTGTGTTTTTTTTTTGTAGTTTTTTTCCAAAAAAAAAATATTTTTGTTCAAACTTTAAAAGTCACTGTAGTAATTTTACTAAGTTAAAAACAAAAAATAAATAAAAATTTACATTTTTATTTTTATGGTTAGAAATAAACTTCGAAAGGGCCTTAAGAACTTATACATAAGTATGTATCTATGAACACATAATTCACATACAAAAATCAACCTGCAGCAATAAATCGTTACTTTTTGAATTACGCTTTCGTTACAAAGTTGTTAAGTCTTTCTAAGCGGTTTTTTAGAAACAATGCAAATTGCTTCTTACAACAAAAAAAATTTACATAAATATAAAAAACTTTACACTAAAAGCTATGTAGTTAAAAATAAAAAAATAAATTAATAAACTAAAGACGTTTCTGTAAAAGAAAACAAAATACGATTTACAAGTTTTGAAATTCAAAATAAAGTTAAAAAATAGAAACAAATCAAAACAAGACAGACATTCTTTAGCAAAAAGTTAGAGATGTTTTATAAAAAAGTATTTTTTTTTAATTGAATTTTAGATTTTAATAAACAATCCCTCACATGAAACGTGTGTTGTATTTTAAAATACCAAGACGTTACTAAATAATCTTTGCTGCTATTTAAGTTGAGTTCTTTGAACAAAAGCACACACCTCAATGGTTTGGTAGAATATAAATTCAAAAACTTTTTAATTTTTTTTTTTTCTAGCCTTTAAATTGTATGTAGATAGATATTTGGTTTGACAATTATCTACTAAGGATTTTTATGTTGAAAGATATATGAAGTATTAAAATATAAATTATGACAGTAATGTCAAATCAAATAAATTTTGATCGACAAGCAGGGAAAAAGAATTTGGCTTTGATTGTTAATAATATAAAAATCTATATTCTTGTAGAGGAAAAAAACTTTTGATTAGCAAATATTGTTAAAAAAACAAGTAAGAGCGCTATATTTGACTGTGCCGAATTTTATATACCCTTCACAACGTGTAATGGTGTTTTTACCCTAATTTTTTTCAAATAAGGTATGGTAACCCCTTTAGAAAGTGGAGATAGGGGGTATGTCTTAGAAAAATGTGTGCACCCTGAAAGCTGTAGGGGGGGGGGGGGGGGTCATTTAATACAATTTCCCAAATTTTATATGGAAACCCTCTTAGGCGATGGAAATATGGGGCAAGTATGTTCTAGGAATATGTTTGGGAGGGGAAAATAATTGGGGTCGGACGTACACTTTATTTCTCTAAGGCCGATTTTGTGGAAGTTATAGCCGGTTTTACAACATTTTTGTAAATTTTGTATGGAAATCCCCTTAAGTCATGGAGATAAGAGGAAAGTATATTCTAGGAACATGGTTGGGAGAAAAAACTGATGGGGATCTGTGGCGATTTTTCTGGCGGTTTTGCTAGCAGATATTTCTGATACTTTGATACCACCTACGGGTCTATGCAACATTGGTGGCTTCAAAAAGGTGGTTTTAACCATAGGGCTGACAGACGGACATCGCTAAGTTGACTCCCATATCTATAAAGACCAAGACAATATAAAATATATACGACGTGTCTGCTTGATTTATGACCGAAACGTACAAAAAAAAATTATGTACATATTTATTAAAAAAATTGTAGATGATCTTCGTCCGTTTTTTTAATCAATACCACTTAAATAACTGGAATAGTTATTTTGGTGTTTTTAGAGTTTCTCCATTAGAGATGAGCCACCCCGTAATTTTAATAAAACATTGTGAATGGTGAATGTAATTTGCAAATCACTGTTCTTTAAAACATTTACTGTGATCACAGCTTATTTTTTACTTTTTGTTAAGAACTTTTAAAAAGGTCATAATTCACCTTACCAGCAAATTTTAAGGCAAAATAATTTTAATTTTTAGCTTATTTTTTTTTTTTTTTTGTTAACGTAAGCAACTATGCCACTATGTACTATGTCGGTGTTAATGTATACACTGGCAGGCTCGCTGCGACTAGTTGGTTTGATCAACCAAGATGGAAGAATAACCTTGTCGAGGCTGAAACCAAAATCGTCTCTTAATTGTATAGTTCGTTAACAAAATCAACACAGGGAGACTGTTGCCAACAATATAACAAAGAGAATATTTTTGAACAATTTTTGTTTCTTTTTGAGTTTTTTTAGTTCACTAATATTATTTGACTAATACATTAATACTTAGGAAAATTTAAAGAACTACATACGTTAAAGTCTGCTCATTATTGGTGTAAGAACGAAATACTTACAAATATTAAACCAACAACAACCCCTACAAATTTAGTAAAATTAGGAGCAATTCCCAAATAAAAAAATGTCAACTGTTTTAGAAAGTATTTTTTATGTTATTGTGCGTTATTATATACTGAGTTTGACGTTCAAAATAAGATTGTATTACACACAAAAAACTACAAAAAAAAATTTTTCAAACAAATTCTTGTTCAAAATAATTTATTTTTTTAGTCAATTTATTTAATAGTCTCTAATAATATTTTTATTTGATTTTTAAATCAAACAAAATTTTCGCCTAGACAAATAAAATATTTAACCAGCTCAGCAAAATTTTTTAACAGAAACTAAAATTCTTGCAAAATTGTTTGTCTAAATTTACAACTTTCGTTGTAGGTCCTCAGCCAGACAAAATATTTACTGATTCTCTGAAATTTGTTACTGATTCTACAACTCAGTTTTTTCTGTGTAGTATTAGTTTATAATTCATAAGCTCTGATTTAGTGAAAACACCAAAAAATTAGCAATTTGTTAAAAAAATCGCCAACAATATCGCCATGTTGCCAAACCCAAATTTCAAATGCCAAGAGCACCAAAAATAGCCCCTTTTGGCGTAAAATCACCCTTAAGGATGCACCTTACCCTTTTTACATGCAGTCAAAGGGTGAAAAAATAAAGTAAGGCCTCTCCTCGTTGATCCATTGTGCATCCCCTCAGTTAGGTTTAAAGGGAAGCTGTAACAACCAACAATATTAAAGGTAATTTTATTATCATGCTTTTGCTATATATGGCTTAAGCTTTAAGCAGCTTTTTTAATAATGGTCCTAAATTATATGTTCGAGTTGCTGTTTGGTTAGCCATTATTTGTTTGCCTTTGAGAAGACGATTTCTAAGAGTGGATCGTGACTTTTGGACAAATTTAACAAAATTAGGTTGTTATTTCATAGAGTACTATTTTGTTTATATTAATCTGTAACCTACGACATGAGAACAATTTTTACTCCGGCATTTCTTATAACTAACATTAAATCTCTTTTAACTTTTATCTTTTTCAGAGAAGCATAAAGTTAATCAGTTTAAGAAAAACATAAAAGTTTTTTGTCTTTTTTAAAATTTGCTAAACTAAGATAGGGCGTACTGAAAAATTTCTAGCACGTTTTACAATTAAAATATTTTTTAATGTACTAGACTGGGTGTGTCGCTAAGGTGCTAAAGTCATAAGAAATATTTGAACATATTACAAATTTTGTTTATAAAACAAAAGCTCTTTCATGCGTGCATTTTTATGCGTAAACAGTTAAGTTAAAATCATGTCAGGGATCTATTCACGTACTAACGGAAAGAAAACAAAATAGTTTTTACATAAAAATTTTTTTAAACTCTAGTAACTAAAGTTTCGTTACCGAAATTTTTTTGAAAGCGGCAAGCCATTACATATATTTATAGGAATGTGAAGGCTAGAAAAAAGTTTTAAGTCGCTTGCATTAAGTCGTAGCTTTCGAGTCGAAGGACCTGAATTCTACCCGTCGGATGGTCCTTTTTCTTTAAAGTAAAAATCCGCTATTATCAAAGTTTTTGATTAGAAATTTATAGAAATAAAATAATATTCGAAGTTTTATTGGATTTTTTTTATTCAGTAGTTTGCAATTGTACAAGCCAAAAGGTTTAAAACTTTAATAAAAACAAACGCCAATGATCATTAAAAAGGGCGTCGCATTTACGATTGCAAGTTGTAAGTCTTGAATTTTAAAATTCTTTACCACCTTCAATGAATTTTTAATTATTTGTTTATAAGTTGTTCAATCATATTTACGAAAGAAATTACTTTAAAATGTTTGCGCAAATATTTATGGTAAGATTAGAAATTAAACTTAAGAAATTAATTTAAGCAAAATACTGTATTAAATATTCAACACAGTAATAAAATTTATATACATATATATGTACTTTCAGTATAAATAATTTCTTTGAAAAAAATTTCCATAAGTACTTTTTGCTGATTTTTTTAACCCACGTTCCCTAAAAACTATTAATTTATGACAACATAAATTTGTCTAGAATATTGTAATAAAAATAAACAATAAAACTTTCAATTAAATTTTTTAAATGAATGTGATGTTGTTTTTTTTATTTTAAAATCAATGTTGAGCCGCTATTAATTAAAGGTAAAAGCAAATTTTAAACTATAACTATTTATTTTTTATATAAGTTTGACGTTATTTGTAGGTTTTTGTAAGAAAAATTGCAAAAGCAGCAAATTGTCTGCGTCTTACAATTTTTGTTGCTTTAATTAACATAAACAGTTGTAATGTATGCATTAAAATGAATATTAACACAAAAACCTTACGATCATGTAACACACCTTATGTAAATTAATAAAGAAAAAATGCAACTTTGTTTGCCTTAAGAAAACTTTATTTGCAAATGCCAAAAATGCGTTTTATAATTTGTTTTCCAAAGTGACACGGTCGAACGAAATTGCGAGGTTAAGGCTTGATTTGACATTAAAGTTTAGTTCGAGGTCAAAGGTCAAACCGAGAAACCACAAATTAAAAATTGCTGTATTCCAAAACGCAGTTTACTTTGCATCACAAAACTTCAAGTTTTTCCTTAAAGCAAAAATGAGGTTTTTGACAATATCTTCTACTTCCAAATTAGTGTTTACAGCAATATTAATGTCCTGGAAGCAAAAAAACATTGTCAAAATTGTAAGGAGTATATAAGGGAAGAAGTTGAAAATTTGTAATGCAAAGCAAACTGCGTTTTGCAATACAGCCAATGTTTTTATACACAGAGGGAAAAAATGAGTTCTAAAATCATGCTCGGCTGGTATTAAATTGTGAACGAAGCGTTTTTAGTTTTTTAAGAACATCTGTTCAAAAATATAAAACAAAACGTTGTCAAATCAAGAACGCAATAATACAAATTACCAAATGTTGTCAAATTAAAAACTAAAAAAACCTTAAAATACCAGTCGTTGTTAAATTGTGAACTGCCTGTTCTTTATTTAATTTTTAACACTCTATGGTATGCAAAATAGTATAAGTAGATACTTTTAGTTAAAATAAAATCTTATCATGTTCGTTTTTAGTTTCAAATCGATAAACGAACTCTTTTGGTATGATCTTAATAAGGGTTGGCTCAACGGAAATAATAGCACAACAATGTCTCTAATAAGTTCTGTTATTGGTAAAACTTTTCAAAAGGTAGGGTCAATGAGTGTTAAAATCTATGTGATAGTAAATTTTCAATATTTATTACAGAGTTTGAAGACCTTTTAAAACGATTTAACAAGAATACACAAATAAGAAATTAACTTTTGAGCAATTGGTCTAACTTATAAGTTGTATATTAAAGCCATTATGTTAAATAACACCACACAGAACGAAAAACGGCTTTCTAAAATTAAGAATTTTATTCTTGATTTTATCCAAAATCTTTCTCGAAATTTTCAAGTACGATCCTTACCTACATTTTCTTAAATCAAGCCTATTCGGATTGCTTCAACAATCAAGCAGAAAAAAGATTGTTGTTTTAATATATTATTTTAAATTTGAAAACAAAGTGTCTGGGTGGCCTAGAGGTAACGCGCTTGTGCTGCAGTGCAGAAAGTCCCTGGTTCGAGTCACAGCTCCGGTAAGTACAAAAAATGAAATTTTTAAAATTGTAAATTTTAAGTGTTTATAAAATAAAAATAAAATATAAAACTCTTCTTCTTTAATAAGGCTCCATAAGTCAAAAAAATGACATTTCATTTTCAAATTAATCCCGTTTACGGCTTAAATCAATATTTTTCACGCTTACATCAAGTAAGGTTCCGAACGTAAATCAATCCTTTTTTGGCTTAATTGTTGCTAAAAGTAAGAAATTCGTACTTGAAAAATTTTACTTGAAGTAAGAAATTTCGTACTTGATTTAAGAAAAACCGTACTCACCGTACTTTTGACACCGCTATGGCTTGATTTAAGCAAAGTTTTCTTAGATAACTTTTTGTGTGCACGATTCTTGCAAAGAGCTTTCCACGATTTACATCAAAAATTTTGTTGTAAAAAGTTAATTTTAATCAAAAACGTTTAATAAATAAAAAAAATACATAAAAAATATACATACATATGTACATGTGTTTTTAAATTGATTGGTCTCTAGTGGGTTAATTTTTTGCAGGACGCTAAGAATAAAGCATTGACAAAATAAGAATGGCTGTTGTCGAAATAAAAACGAATCGTTGCCAAAATAAGAATGGTTGTTGTCATAAAAAGTTGAGAACAAACGTGCTTAGCAGCTCACTTTTGACAACGGATGGTGTCGGATTCGGTGCTTTTCGAACGGGTTTTTCCCTCTGTGTAGTTATTACAAATTTTCATACGGTTCATTATTCAGATATTTTTGTGCAGCTTTTTTTTGTTTAGAACAGGTATTTAAAAGCAAAAATAGGACATATTAAAATCATAAGGAAAAATTGCATATGAGCTGTGGCAAACATTTCTATATAAAACTCTTAAAACACTTTTTCAACCCCGACGACTTACGAAACGTGCAATAGGTTGTGAATTGAAAAAGTAATAATTACAGTATTTGTACAATACCTATCACTAGAAAGCTAATGTACTTAAGTAGTTGAATATAGGACACCGTTAATTTCTCTATATTTATACAGTAACCCGCAAGGGATTCGATTCTACGATTTGCTTCTTAAAATTCTTTCATACAACGTTACCAAAGATTGCGTGACCAACCGGGTCTGCGATGGCCTTGGGAGTTCCTTTAAAGGGCTCCTTTTGCAATGAGGTTTATAGTTTTTAAGATATTCCCTTCATAGCGAGTGTCTACTATAAGGCGACGACTTAAGAGCTGTGTCAAAAGCTCGTTCGAAGTTGACGAAAAAGAGATAAAGCTGCAAATTATATTTAATAGATAGCTTTTTTTTTAAATAACTATCTTGCAAATTTCTGAAAATGGTTCAATAAATGAATGCCAATTTATACGTTAATTTAATACAAGTTGTTCATTTAACTTATGATAAAGCATTATAAATTTAATACAAAATATAATTTTATTATTTTATAATCTACAATGCCATTTAATAAATAAAAAATATCTTTGAATTTTTTGAACTGATTTCAATTATTTAATGAATATGATCCATTAAATCCATGAGCCGGCTTCATTCCATTTATGACAGATCTTCACGTATTTAGTTTTTAAATGCAATGAAACACTCTTCACTGGTACAATGAAGGGCTTCGTTAGCTGACATTCAATAACAAATTTAAATAATGAAATGTTAAAATTCATTGCCTGAATGACGAGTTTTCTTTAAGTGTAAATTATTTAATAGCGGACATTTGTCTAGACATTCAAGTCAAAGACAGACATTTATGCTGTTAACTTTTAACATCAACAAGAAGTCTTGAGTTTCAAATGTTCCTTGTAGGAACCTTGATGAATCTATATTATAATCATGGTGAAATAAGAAGGTGAACTCGTCCCTACATCAACAACTGCCTGTAAAAATTTAGCATGTATTTTTTTGTCGCCAAATTCCAGCTTGGTTGTCAAAAATGTTGCAATTACACATACACAAAGTATATACAACCAGTGTGACACAACCACTATATAACATAAACAATTTGCCAAGCTAAGCTAGAAAACATATTGCGGAAATAAAAGTCAGCTGATCAGTTAAATCCTACCTTGTTTAAAATACCTTGATTATAATATTAAAAAAACAGTATTTTAAATAACGCAGTGGTTTCTTTAAAAATCAAAAAAAATCCAAATAATTTTATTGTGGTTAAAAATAATAAAAAATTTTTTAACTGAAATGTCATTTCTAAAGTAAACTTTTTATTGTCAAATCAGTTTTAGTCAATCATCTGTATCCCGATCTTTTACAACTTTCTCTCATGGAGCATTAAAGAAAAAACAGAAAAAAACTATATGCACATATGACTTTAAATAACAAATGGTCATACCAGAATAATATACATAATATAAAAATAATTATTTTCGGTCAATAAAAAAAGCTTTTAATAAATTTTTTTATACATTTGATCATTGAAAGCAGAAAACTTTCTTCTTATTGTATCTTTGGAGAAAAAATATAAATAAGCGGTTAATGCATTTTTTTCAAATCCCAATTGAGTGACGTTTGCCTTGAATGTAAAATTGTTAAATTTTACTAACAAAAATATCCAATAATAAAAAGTACTTCAGCATTTTGTTCATTAGAAAATACAAAAAATACAATTTTCTTATTGTGGTTTTATTAGAGGCATGATTAATTAATTACTTTGGTGGAGAAGAAAGGGTCGATAAGGTCAATTGATAAAAACCTATAACATCTTGTTTTAAATAGAAAAAAACTTTTCTTAATTTTTGATATTTTTTATACTGTGGAAAAATAGTCAGTCCTTCCGACCAAACAGATTACAAAAATCAAGGTCTGGTATCTATTTTGCCAACTAAAGGCGGTGGCACATACAATCCGTCATACGTCGCCTTTTTTAACTGACAGCTAAGTTGAAAAACATGTTTTATTATGAACAATGTCACATTCAATACGTCTCCTTCAACGCAACGTACTAAAGTTGGGCAACTTTTAACTTTCAACGTACGTGAAGTACTTTGACAAATACCAGCTGGTTTATAACCTTAATTTTGATTAGTTGCATGGTGAAATTATGTGTACCAGGTGGTGTTACGAACACAACTGATCTACTTTTTTCATGCATAAATCAAGGCTGGGTAGTCAAAGTTATTTACTTTTACATATCTTTTTTTAACAACTGAGCCAACGAAAACTACAACAAAAACAATAATTATATACACCAAATTTTGTTGTAGAATCACCACCACCTGCTGATTTAACATCCGTTTATAAAGGATTCTATGTGCTAACCTCTTGCGTTGTTACGTTAATGTCAGTTAAAAAAGGCTAAGTATGACGTACGACGGATTGTATATGCCACCGCCTAAGTTCCTTTTGCTTTAATTTAGTTACAGGGCAACCAAAAACATGCTCTTAAGTAAGGGTTTATGCACATATTTTATACAGTTAAAAGATAAAAATATGCTTCAGCAAACTTAATTTAAATTTATGCTTCAAAACTAAGAATGATAGGAACTTAGACTAAAGAATCCGAAGGCACAGCATTTAAAATTAAGTTGCGTTTAAGGAAAAAACGAATAAATATTGACAAAAAATTCCAAAAAAAAATAAAAAAAATTAGGATAATCTAAATCAAGGCACATTCAACCAGGTAATATTAAGAACCCAGCTGATTAAAATGAATTTGACAATAATACGAAATGAAAATTAATGTTATATGAAATTTGTAATTTTTCTGACATTCTACCGTTCAAACACAGAAAGGAAATGCAGAGGGCGAATTCTTTTGATTTGCGTTGAGTTTACCTTGTTGAATGTGCCTTGCCCAAGGCAAATTCAAAAAATTCGCCCTATGCATTTCCTTTTTGTGTTTGAACGGTAGAATGTCAGAAAAATTAAAAATTTCATATAACATTAAAATTTTATAACGTAAAAATTTCAAATTGATTTTAATCAGCTGGGCTCTTAATATTACCTGGTTGAGTGTGCCCTGATCTAAATGATGTTAAATAATCAGGATACACTAAACAAGGTAGTATCAAGGCGAATTTAAAAATTTGCTCACAGAATTTCCTTTTTTTGTTTGAACGGTAGAATGTAAAAAAAAATTAAAAATTTCATACAAAATTGAATATTTGTATCATGAAAATGTCAAATTTATTTTAATCAGCTGGGCTCTTGATATTACCTGTGGCTCGTTTCTGTAACTTGCGAGAAGTTTTCGCATCGAGAAATTTTAAAGGATTATAGAAGTGTTCCAGTTATTACCAGGGCGAGTCATATAATTTTAATATATTGCGAGTTAACATTCAAAATGTATGATAGTTTTTCTTTGATTCATTCTGTTCTTGACAGGGCGACTATGAATTTCTCGACTAAAAAACTTTTCACATACCATACAGAAACGAGGCACTGGTTAAGTGTATCATCCTGCTAAATAATGTTTAATTTTTAATAAGTTTTCAAACTAGTGAGGTATGGTTTTTTTGTCAAATCAAAAAAAAATCTAAAGGGGTTCGCTATAAAATAAATAATTAATTAAAAAAAAGCTGATAAAATTTAATTAAATTTAATATAAAAAATTCAAGAAATTCTTTAAACTAGGGTTATACCAAAAAGAAGCTCTCTATTTGAATAAGTGTATGCCAAATTATGCTGTTATATGCACAATATGCAAAAATATGCTCTAAAAAATTATTGCCAAAAGTTTGCAAAAGTTCTAAAATGTACGATAATAATAATGGGCTTCGCTTCAAAATAAATAATTCAATTAAAAAAAGCTTACAGAAGATAGCAATGAACACTCGAAAGAATTTTGTAAGGTTTTTTCAAACTAAATATAAAAAAAATGCTTTGAAAACGGGTGTCCAAAAAAATCTCTTAAAGGACAAACATGCCAAGACATGCTGTTATATGCAATATATGCCCCACCAAGTCTATGCCAAAATTTTTCAAAAGTTTTAAAACGGATAAAAAACAACATTATCGGTAAAAGGGACGCACAGAAAAAATATAATTTTGCATATTTTTGGTTTCCATGTTAATTAGTTTAAATTGATTTCAGGAACAAAATAATGTTACGAACGTGCTAATTTTGTATTAGGTATGTATTGCAATTCATACTTTTCTGTTAACTTCACTGCATTCTACGATCGTGTCATCTAAATGTGATCATTAAGAAAATTTTGTTTATTTAAAGTAACTATGAAACCATTGAAATTTAAATAAACTATGTTTATCGATTTGTTACAATGAAAATTGACTCTAAACGATTTATATGAAATTTTATAAAAACATTTGCCCAGAAAAAACTAAAAGCCAAGTAAAATAAATAAATAACTTGGTATTTGAAACGTGAGTGAAGGTGTAGGGTTAATTTGTACAATATTAAATAAAATACTAAGGAAAAAAAATATAAATAAAATTAACTTGAAATTAACAAAATCGCTTAACAGACAATATATGAAAAATTAATTGTTATTGTAATATTATACATCCAATGCGCTTAAATATTATTTTAAGACTTTTTCCTATAAAAAAACAAAACGAAATTACCTCCCTTAGCTTTGTTACTTTTTTTAAAAACAGCTATAAGTCTATGATAAGCTTATTTGTTGTTTTTAAAACATAGTCTTTTTTTTTATTAATGATAAGACAATGATAACATACGAGTATTAACCCAATTACATTAAGTTTAATTTAATAAAGTTTTCGCACGCTACGCATTTAATGCCACGCAATCTAAACAACCCAACAAAATAAATTCAAACGCCTTGCACCAATAACCAAATAGATACAAACGTACTTAAGTATGCCTAAACTCTACAGGAAGGATACTAAAGAAAATTTGCATTATTGGTTAAAAACTTCTTTAGTTTTTTTTAGTAAGGCAGGTTTTTTATGCGTAAGAAAAGAAATAAATCGGTATCAAATAAAAACAATTTTAATTGTTTTAGAATGGAAACACAAAAAATAACAACAAAATGTTGCCATAACAATTTCATTTAATTACAAGGTGAGCCAAAAGAAGTCGTCCGATGTTGTTTGGCTCTCATTTTTTTCCAAATAATTATGTTTATTTGAACCTTTAGAAGTTTTTTGGTCAAGTCGAGAAGATGATTTCGGCCAAATGGGCGCCGTCACAATTGATTGCTATTTGGGCTCGTTTTATGGTACTTTTTATCACTTCGGCGAGAACTTAGGGCGACAAATTCTCGCAATCATGTTGCATTTTGTCCTTCCAGGGCTTCCAGGGTCTCGGGCTTATTCACATACATGTCCCTATAGCGCGCACCGTTCACTGTTTTCGTTTAACCAGCGGCGTCCAAAAAAAAATGGCCCGGTAACTCCTCCAGCCTGAACAGCGCACCACGCAGTCACTTTGAGCGGATTTAATAGCTCCTCGTGCATCACTTGTGGATTTTCGGTGCCTTAGAAGCAACAATTTTGCTTGTTCGCGTACCCGCTGAGATGAAATTGAGCCTCATCGCTCATTATGTTTTTGGTCGGAAAATCGTCCATTTCGGTCTCGAGATTGAGGTTGGCTTGGGCGTAGGTTACACGCACTTGGCAGTCGCCAGGCAGTCACTGATGCACGGGCTGGACTTTGTACGGGAACATGCACAGGTCTTTGACCAAAATTGGCCTTAGGGACGACCGGCTGATGGCTAATTGCGAGAAACGGCGTCTGGTCGACGTTTCTGACGACAGCTCGACATCCTTGCCAACGGCGATATACTCAGCAGAACGGGTGCTCTAGGCCCGACCACTCTTGGCGGCGTCTTGTGTGGTCCCATACTCTTTAAGGTTGGTGGCCAAACGGCGCAGTGTTTGCATAGTCAGTGCTGGACGACCGGGGAATCGGCGACGGAATATGCGCTGCGCCAACCCCACAAACGAATTGTTACGCAAAAAAATATACACGATTATTCCGCGTTTCTAAGCAGTGCATCGCACTTGTATTCCACATCTATCTAGTTCACAAATGCCAAAACAGATTTGACATCGGCCGCCATTTGCAAAAATAAGAGCATCTTCCAAAAGGGTGATTTCTTTTGGCCCACCTTGTATTGGATTAAAACCCCAACAAACTTTAAAGAAAAGAACAAAATTAGGCGTCGAGTTTTATTTTATTTAGCTTTTTTCATGACCGTACCGTAAAGCTTTTACATTTATTATTTCACTAATAGTGCATTATAAATTTAATAATTATTTATTATTTAACTATTTATTTTTGAATGTTGTTACTCGTATTCATATAAAATGCTGTACGATGAATAGCGAAATATCGAAATAAAAATAATAATTACGTATAAAATTTTAAGCTTGACCTATATGCCAATTTTTTTTTCTTTTTAAAAGCTACAATTACGTCTACTTCACTCTTTTCCTAATAATTTCTATTTGAAGTGGCTCACACCAAGTTCTTTTAAAATGCGGCATAATTGAGTCTTACGCTCTATACAAAAAATCCCTTGTGTTCCATGACGAACGCTACAACGCATGAACCTTAATTTGCTTACCTTATATCTATTTTAACAAAAAAGTAAACAAACAAATTTTGTCCTTAAGTTGGGGTATCTACGTAGCAATATTTATTGCAGCAATTGTTAAGTTCGATTGCTTTCATACAAATTGCGACGTGTAGACCGCAAGTTGTTATATGTAGCAATCCATGCGCAATGATTGCTTCAGCAAATCGCCTTAAAGGGGTTTCAGACGATATGTATTTTGCACATGACTAGTCACTTTTGCAATCCACATGTATTTGCGTATGTCTGTCAAAATTGTTATTTTACAGGCAGTTTATAATTTTTGCTTTCACACGTACATATGTAATTACATCTGGCATAACCTCCAAACCAAAATAAATGACGACTTTTCCTTGTTGTTATTCTAAAAACAGCTGGTGACACATGCTTTGTCAGATGAAAATAGAACACGCTCTAATTACAAATTTGTCATATGACATTTACATATGTGTTTAACACATGCAATGTTTAAACGCGTTCAGACGGCAGATATCAATTTCGCACTGCAAAATTTGGCAAGTCATGTGTAAATTTAAAAAAAATGCATTTACTGTTAAATAAACTTATGAAAAAGCTCAATTAAAACATTTTATTTTACAAAAAATCGGAAATATTTTTTTTCCTTGGCTGATTTTTTATATACAAATATACGCATAATTATACAATCATGTATTTTTAAAAATTTCTAAACTAGTTTAAAATAATTTTCTGGGATACATTTGCTTGTTAGGTGAAGTAAGACAATCCAAGATAAAAATTAGTTTTACAAATAACTACCAACAAACAAAATAACTTCCAATTATTAAACAGGTGTGTAACCCAAATAAGTAAACTTTTGCTTACACAAAGACTTTGTTATAGTTTTGTTAAGTAAAGAAAAATAAGTCATTAATATTTAATGACTTTAAGGCTTAGTATTTTCATTAGAAGTTTTGAAAATAAAACAAACAGAAACAAGTAAAAAAGTTATAGTCGGTCCAACCCGACCATATTTTACCCAACAGACAATTATTTTTTTGTTTATTGTGTGAATGAGTTAATAAATTTATGTAAATAGCATATTTTAATTGATTTTTATAGGGTTAAATGTAATTTCCGAAAGTTGGACTTATATAGGAGCAATGACAAATTATGGATTGTTCATTATAGGATTATGCTTAAAATTTATATTCTGCATAGTTGTTGTAAAAAATAAAGTAATATTTGAGACAGTTATATCCCAAAATGCTTATTCCGAGAGGACATTTGTGTGAGGGCTACGCCAAAAAATATACCGATCATCACTACAAATAATAGGCTTGGCCCCTAATTGAACTTAACTTATATGTGCTCTTTTTCATTAAAAATATCCTCAAAATGCAACCTGTACTTTGATAACAAAAATACGTAATAAATCACTGTTATCGCCATGTCGCAAACACGTTTGCCTATTTAAAAACTATTTAATTTATTTCCTTTTTTAATTTAAAAATTTATTATTTTTAGTGCATTTCTTTAGCAGTCATGAAACATTTTTTTTAATATTTGCACAAAATTTTTTTTAAACGTGCATTAAAGTGGCAAAAGTTTTAGCCGCCATTGTTTAAGGCTGCCACCAGCCACATATATGTATACTAATCATGTGATCGAAAAAATATTTTTAATAACCAAAACTATTTTAGTCGTACCCAAGTAATGCATTTTTATCTTTTCAGAGTTTATAAAAAAGGACTTCTGTTTTATCAGTTTTAACGTGAAACGAAAGACACAAACGTCGCCAAGGTTAGCAAAAAAGATTAGAACGGCAAAAATTGGAGGCATTATCCCATAAAAGTTGTTTGTCAAAACTTAACGAGAGCTTGCAAAGTTATCTGCTAACTGCTTACTCTAAAAGAAGTTTTAAAACGTTTGCAAGCAGCAGCTTCATCCAAAAGCAGGGATCTCAAAAACGGGTTTGGTGGCTTGAATTCTTTTCAAGAAACCCGTTTTCACGCCGAATTTATTACTTGCGATAAACAATTGATACACTACGATAACCCGAAGTGTTGGATATCATATTTGAAGCCGGGCCAGCCAACCGAACCGACACTAAATCCAAATATCCATGGCGCTTAAATAACGTTTTGCACTTAGTGGCGACCACATGTTTCATACACATTTATAATCACCAGACAAGATAAAATGCTATTTTTGCTTTCTTTCCAATTTTTTTCGCTTTTATTTAATTTTTCTGTTTCTGCTTTTTTTATACTATTTTTATTTTTGCAAATTTTTTAACGTGTCCATATGCACAAAACTAAAAACGTTTAACCCCTTTTTGCTTATTTTTTTGCAACTTTTTAAGTTGTTTTTTCTATAAACAACAATTTTTTGCTTTGCTTAAATCTGACCAGACCATCACAGAAACCCCTTTTCATAACAACGTTATGATGCCAAATGTTACAAAAGCAATTAAGGAAAAAGTGTTTGAAAAGTTTTGACACCCGACTTATTGTTTAAACTTTGCCCCATTCGACTAATATTTGTTTCGTTTAATGCAGAGCATTCTCTCTGGAATACCACTCAAATACTGTTTTAAAAATTTTTTAGTTTTAATTAGCCAAAGTGAACAAATTTGTTTACCCATAGACATTATTCAAAATTATTTAAAAAAAAAAACATAAAAGAAGAAGAGTTGCGTTGATATATAACAATAAATAAATAAAGTAAGAAATAATCTGGGTTAATTTGTTAAAATCAAATAAAAATTATTTATGTATTTCTACAATAAGTTGGTCTGGGCAATGTTATAATTACAGTGGAGGCGCAATTATCCTCCTAAGCGATACACATAGAAAACTTACTCATACAGTCGAATAAACTTTTCAATGCTTTCGAGAACGCCAAAAAAAAAAAAAAACAAAACAATTTTTAAACAATTAATCAAAAATTATATTTTTATTGCAATTCTGTCTGTATTTGGTTTTATATTTTTTTTCTTTATTAGACAAAAAACATGAAAACCCCTTAGAAAATAGAAAATCTAACTTAACCAGCAAAACCAATTAACCAAGAATGCGTTCCGTTACAATCATCTTCTTTAGCCGAAACCCATTTGCAATTATTAATTAATTTGGAAACAGCTAAATACAGAAAATTTGCACAAAAAACCAATTTAATATTAAAATGTTTAGATATTTGACGAAAAGAAAAATAAACAAAAATGGTTAATAAAAACCAACAAATCTAAAAAAACGAAGAAATAGAAAAACATATATGAGATGAATTAATAGTTTTGAAGGAAGAATATTTATTTAAAGACCCCATTTATTGCAAATACCCAATAGACACACAAAAGAACATCCATTGCCATTTTATTTTTCAATAAGTTCATATTCAAATAAAATAAAATAAAAAAATAATATTAAACAAACGAATAAATAGAGTAAAGAAATTTAGAAAATAAACAATGACGACATTGTACACAAAAAATGGATGCGTTTATTTTCTCATTAAATTTCTGGTTTTTGCTGTTTTTTTTTTAAATAATAATTAAGGAAATATTTATAAGACTTAATAAAAAAAATATATGCAGTTAGAAAAGATATTTTTTTAGGCAAATTTTTCGACTTTTTAAGAATTTTGTAAGAATTTAAGGTTTCGACATGAATCGAATGCAATGATTTGTTTCTTTACTTTTTGTAAAAAAATAAGTATGTTCTTAGAATTTAAAAATTCGTCGTGCGTAAGAAATTTTTCAATAGATCTACATATTTATATTTTCTTCGCCGACTATCAATAAGTAGTTTACTGCAGAGTGACCATGTTCTCTTCTTTTTAAGGTTTGAAAATGTGTTTTGGTTTCAGTTAAAAATATTCGGCACAAACAATTCGTCTTTCGTTCCAGTTGTATTTTTACCATAAAAGTTAATAGTCGATTACAACCGGTTATGTTACACCTTACACCACAAAATATTTTTTTTACATCTATATTAATATCTATAAAATATTAATGCAGGCTAAGGTAACTTTCGAAAGTACATAGGGCTCAAATGGATCAATGGTAAGTTATGGATATTTTTTTAATTAACGCGTTAACAAAATTCCCCGTTTTTAAATAAAAAAATTGATTGTCCCAAATAACTATTTAATTGTATTGGAAAGTTAGATATGTACCAACAATGCTAATTTACACAGTCTTAAAAAATAATAATTTTGCATAGAGTCATTCTAGTTTAACGCTTTTGTAGACTTCTTCTTCTTAGTATGCAGCATATTTTAAGTTGAGTAAAAACCGAGCATGAAGGCTAACATAAATGAGAATCTAAACTTTGATATTACAATGCCTCTGAAGTCTAGTGATATAGTCTCAACTTGGCAATCAGATGGTGCCAGGTTCTCTGCTAGATTGGGTCAATATTTTTTTCTTTTTGTTCTCTGCAATTTTTTATTATTTTTTTCTTCTGTTTGGTTTCATCTTTTTTGTTTTGCCTTTGCATATACTTGTTAAGGTGAGTTCAGTTGACTAAAGTTGAATTTTACAATGTAGATATAAGTAAATAAAAGTAATATTTACATTAAAAAGGTGCCTGCGTTGATAAAACGTACGTCTTGCTATCATAAAGTTCCTGGTTCGAGTCGTTATTAAATTATTTGAGTATACCACACATTATATGTACATTAATAAAATTAATTAATGTTAACAAAAAAATATATAATAAATATAAATTAAAAGACATAAAAATAAGTTGCTATTAAATTTAAAATAATTTTTTGTTTTAATTTAGCTAATGTTCTGAAATTTTAAGTTGTTTACATTGACTTTTTTATTGAAGCAAATGTTAGTTAAAGTGTTATTTAAATATTAATTGTGTTAACAGAATCGTTTACTGGTAGAAAATAAAAATCACCACTTTATTTATTTAAACTCATTTTAATTTTTTACTGTGTATATGCAAATATTCTCTTTTGTGTGAAATTATTTAACCTTCATAAGGTCCTCAAAATTACTTACGTTAACGTTCTTTGGGTCAAATTTGACCCAAAGAGAAAATTCCATATATAGGTAAAAATTTTCTTGTTTTATGTGTGTTATTAAAGTCTAAATATTATTTCTAGCTATTTTTAGTATATGTTAGGTATATTTTTCATAAAAATTTTTAGCAAACATTTGAGTACCTTAAATATAAAAAAGTATGCACTTCAAATTTTCGAATAGTTCTTGTTATAATTAATTTTTACATATAGTTCCTACTAAAGTTATCTGTTTTTCCAGTAA